>OX375817.1:18438926-20838926 GCA_947359405.1 Antitype chi | reverse complement strand
ACTTATACATAACTGGCGAAATGTAGGCGTAGGTACTCCTACGTCCAACCCTTCGGGAAATACATACATGATGTTATGTATAACTCTATTTATAACGTGACTTGCACCCAAGATTTATTATCATGTAGACAAAATATTATCATAAAAATCCACTAAATAAAAGTCAGTGGGCACAAACAGACAGAAGAATGATATTTTCGAATGAACCTCATGTTTTCAAACTAGAGTTCTCGTATTAATTTTCCGGCTGAGAAAGCGTGTACTTTTAAAAATACAGTCTAGTGAAAATACAACTGTTTGAACGGTAAACCACTGTTACAACGTTCGGTATTATTCATAAATTCTAGGAACTTAGGTATTTGAAACCCTTTATAGTTCTGTAGAAACCTTATTCTGTAGGTATTGTGTATTAGATCAGTCAATGTATCATACTGAGAAGGGTCGAGCTTTGATCACCAGTCTAGCACAGAAATATAGGTTTAGTATAATATTATATTAAAGTCTTTAGCTTCTCTCAGTAAATACCTACATGATTGTTATAATATAGTAGTTTTGTTAAAATCAAAAGTCATTTATTCAAACTGAGAGTTAGCAATTTTTGAACATCAAAATTACATAAGACAGTCCGCCCAAAACGCCCGCTCTTCACCACTTCTTAGTGCTTCAGTTGGGAAGAAGAAGTGGCGCAACAAACTCTCCAGCAGTACAGCTGTCTGTTAAGTTAGAAGAACTTGATTCTGTACAATAGCAGGTAAGTAATTAATATTACTGAACACAAAACATACCATTAAATGAATTGCCAATTTCAGGTAGCAGACGTCAATATACCAACAAAACATAGTAACTTAACTCAAGCTGATAAAAAAAATCTGTTATATGATTAAAAAATGGTTCCTCTCTCCTAACTCACTTATTTGGCTGTGCCCGACAGGGTCATTATATCTAATTATAAGTTTACCACCTAAGAATACCTACATGTGGATTTGTGGAATGCAATAAAAGTATTGAGTATTGAAAATTGGTGTACTTGTAAGTTTACAAAGTAGTTAATGTAGTTGGTTTGTACCAAAAGTATGTAATGAAAATGTAAACAAGGGGCTCAGAAAACGTACCAGTGCCAATTTGTAATCTCACTTACCAGTTGAGTGCTTTGAATTGATTATTTGAAGAAATTAAGTATTCAAATTCCCGAAATTATATTTTTAAAGGTTTTTATTTCACAATTTAGGTATTTTTTTCTGCTATTTTCGTCGATGAAATTTAATAAAGTATTTGGAATATTTTATTTTTTTGAATAATTATGAGAAATAAAATTTAAACATTCTAAATACAGATAGATGAACGTGTCACCAATTTCCTTTAGTGAGTGGTTGCGTAAGAATTCTACCTGAACACGGAGTATTTTGGGCACGCCACGATAGTGGCGGTAAGTTCCCTCTTTGAGGAGTGGCTTGAGAAGCGGCACGGCGTCCTCACCTTCCGCCTGACGCAGGTCCTCACCAGACACGGCTGTTTTGGGAGGTTCCTGTTTGGAATAAGGCGGGAGGAAACGCCCGGGTGTTTCCACTGCGAAGATCGCCCTGAGGACACGTTCGAGCATACGGTGAAGGTCTGCCCGGCTTGGGTGGAGCACCGCCGTGTCCTTGTGGAAGCGATCGGCAGCTTCGATCTCCCGCGTCCGGCCCTGGTCTTGGCCATGGTACCGAGTGAGAGTGCATGGGTAGCTGTCACCTCCTTCTGCGAAGCAGTAATGCTCGCGAAGGGGAAGGCGGCGCGCGTGAGGGAGAGGCAATATATGCGCCCTCACGGCTGTAGTCACCGCGGAAGAGATGTCAGCACCAACTGGTGGGTCCGCAAGGGCCGATACCTGCCAGGGGTGCGGGTTGTTCGAAAGAGATACCGCGGCCCCTGGCACACAGGCAACTGAGGGAACACGGGTCGGTTTTAGTCAATAAAAGTCTGACACCCCCTCCTGCTCCACCCAGAGCGGGAGAAGTTATTTGACGATTTCCCAACCAAAAAAAAAAACACGGAGTGTTTACACTTTCATCAAATATTTCTGAAACAGGCATTACGCGTAGAGGTTATCACTTCATCGCTTTCTAGGCTCAAACCTAGAAGTCGTACTCAAGAAGCTGATTTCTTATCCCACACGATCGAGTTAACACATACATAACATCGCGCCTGCATTCCCCGAAGGATTTTTTTTTTTGGATGGGAAATCATCAAATAACTTCTCCCGCTCTGGGTGGAGCGGGACGGCGTATCAGACTTTTACTGACTAAAACCCACCCGTGTTCCCCCAGTTGCCTGTGTGCCAGGGGCCGTGATATCTTTTTTGAACAACCCGCACCCCTGGCAGGCATCGGCCCTTGCGGACCCCACCAGTTGGTGCTGACATCTCTTTGAGGCGCGCGTGGAACACAACGCGCCGTCGACCCGGGCTTGGTCCTTACCGGACAGCGAGCTACCCATTACTCGGCGTCCGCAAGCCCGCGCCTACGGTGGCCGGGAATCAGCCTGGGATTCCCGACGTCCAGGGCGTCTCCCGCGGTGACTACGGCCGTGAGGGCGCATATACTGCCTCTCCCTCACGTGCACCGCCTCCCTCTTCGCGAGCATTACTGCTTCGCAGAAGGAGGTGACGGCTAACCATGCACTCTCGCTCCGTACCATGGCCGTGACCAGGGCCGGACGCGAGAGATCGCCGCCGCCGATTGCCTCCACGAGGGCATTGCGGTGCTCCGCCCAAGCCGGGCAGACCGCCACCGTATGCTCCATCGTGTTTCCCGAAGGATTAGGAGCTAATCCGGTAATGCCTAATCACCTCAATATGGGTGTCCTACAGAGTACATCCACATTTTACCAGTTTTGTTCCAGTTATCATCATCTGTCTCGCCTTTTCCCAACTACGTTGTGGTTGGCTTCCAGTCTCACCAGATGCAGCTGAGTAGCAGTATTTTATATGGAGCAACTGCCTATCTGACCTTCAAAACCCAGTTAAAGTCAAAGACAAAGTCAAAGCATTTATTTCAAATAGGCACTTAAATGCCACTTTTGAACGTCAATATTTACACTAAAATGGAAATGTAGTTTCGTATGGAGAAGAATGGGCAAGAAACTCCACCGTAACTCTTTTAAAATGTTTTAAGGACAATATTCAGCATACATGTTATGTAATTATGTGTGAAAACGATGCACTCAAAATAAAATTACCATATCAAAATAGGTAAAAAGAATGAAATAGATAGATACATGGTAATCACATATTTACAAACACTGTAAAAGTAAGTATACGATTTTTCTAGAGTTTTAACAAGTTATAAGTCAGTGTGTGAGTTAAAGTAATCACTGAGTAACACCTTATCCCTAGTCTGACACGCCCTCCTGCTCCACCCAGAGCGAGAGAAGTTGTCAAACTATCGCGCTACAACCCGTAACCACTGTCAAAGATCTACGAATAACAACCGTGACCAACGGCTCAACGTACTTTCTGAGGCACGGATGGATCTTGGTCTCCTCATCCACAGATCAAGCGTAGCTTAACGTGATTGGTCGACCCGCATCCACTGTTATTATTTAGCCACAAGTCCCCCAGTTATGTTTAAGTCCCATTTTATAATTAACCAACTCCCTAATTCAATAATCATCAAAGTAAAAAACAAACCATTAATAGTCCACCAAACTTTACGCTAGAAATATCTTATAGGTACTACCAACCCATTACAACAGTAAACACAGACGAATTTAAGCGTAGGTACACGTCTGAAATGCATATAGAATATGCTCGAACTGAGTCAGTGAGCGAAGTGACTTTACTGAAGGAATTGAGCTACAAATAGTACCGGGACTTGCCTATTGAGTCTAAGGATGTTCAAATGTACTTAGAATTTGGAACGCTGCATTCGAATAAGACTTGGTTCCGTAATGGTTTTGCATGAGTTAATTAGTTGATTAAACGGCTGGTGAAGCATTTGCATGTAACGATTCAGTTGTTCAAATAAAACAACATCATGTAGGTTCATGCAATATTTATTTCTCATATTATCGAAACAAATCCCCTCAACAAATAAAATGCAAGCCCACAATAAATGTTTCTAGTTATCCAAATTGTGTTGTGTTGCCAGTGATGACATAAGGAACCGAAACGTGGTCGCTCACAATGGGCCTCATAAGAAGGCTTAAATTCACCCAAAGGGCAATGGCTCTCCATAGCCCTCTGGCTATGCTTGGAGTTTCCCTGCGTGATCGAATCAGGAATGAAGGGATCCGCAGGAGAACCAAGGTAATTGATATAGCCCGAAAAATTGCCAAACTTAAGTGGCAGTGGGCAGGGCACATTGCTCGCAGAACAGATGGCCGATGGGGCTGAAAAGTTCTGGAGTGGCGACCGCGCACCGGAAGACATAAAGTTGGAAGGCCTCCCACAAGGTGGACCGATGACCTTATGAGGGCCGCAGGAGTCCGCTGGATGCGGGAAGCACAGAACCGGTCGAAGTGGCGGAGCTTGGGGGAGGCCTATGTCCAGCAGTGGACGTTTTTCGACTGAAATGATGATGATGATGATGATGATGAGTTATCCAAATGACTAACGATCGTATTTCCTTACAGATTTCTTGCAGTCATCATAATCCCACATCCCAGCCGTTTTCCAACTATGTTGGGGTCAGCTCCCAGTCAAACCAGATGCAGCTGTATACCAGTATTTTATATGAAGCGACTAGCTATCTGACATCCACAATCCAGTTACTGGGTAATACAATAACCCTTGGTAAGACTGGTTGTCAGACTTTCGGGCTTCTGACGACCCATAGGACTGTCAAAGATCTACAATTGACAACCAGGACCAACGGCTTAATGCGCTTTCCGAGGCACGGATGGTTCCTAGTGTGTCAAAATGGTCACCCATCCACGGACCATCCGCGGCAAGCGTAGCTTAACCTGATCGATCGACCCGCGCGGCTGTTATAACTTAGCCACAAGCCCCAGAGATTTCTTGCATTGTTCGCGTATAATATTTATTCAGTTCGCGTCACATATAATATCTACAGTTACCATAACAGCTCACACAATGTTACCACGGAAGCAATGAAACAGCCCAAATCAAGACTTTTTGCGAATCCAATGCCACTATTTACAAGAATCCGTATCTTAAACGCTGTCAACCTGCACAGCAACTAAATAAACGTCGACCCTGCCAAGAATGCGAACTATCCAACTTGCCATTCGAAGTATATCTTTGAAAAAGCAATCTTTGGCCGTCGGAGCCGATCGACCGACAAATTGTTCGAGGTCCTCAGCACTAAAATAAGTAAAAGTCTTAACAACCCGTCTGTTCCAACGGATCGCTGCAGGAATTGCAATCGGTGTCTTGATTAGACGCGTAATGAAAATTGGAAGTCTATGTAGGTATAGTGAAGGATTGTAGTGATATCTTATTTGCTGATCCTTCAATGATGAATCTGTTGCAAGATTTTAGTTGACAAAGGAAATCTAGTTATAAAAGTAGAACAATGATAGACTTTTAGAGCAAATGTCGCAGATTTACGTGAAAACTAAAGATTACGTTGATGTCCCTGCGCACAACCTGTTACCATGGATTTAATACAAGATTCTGAACACTATGCGTTGAACGTCATCTGTTATTAAAAAAAGCTTTATTTTTAGCCATACATTTTGACCGCGTAGGTATTACTCTTTTAGCCATACATTTTGACCGCGTAGGTATTACTCTTTTAGCCATACATTTTGACCGCGTAGGTATTACTCTTTTAGCCATACATTTTGACCGCGTAGGTATTACTCTTTTAGCCATACATTTTGACCGCGTAGGTATTACTCTTTTAGCCATATATTTTGACCGCGTAGGTATTACTCTTTTAGCCATATATTTTGACCGCGTAGGTATTACTCTTTTAGCCATACATTTTGACCGCGTAGGTATTACTCTTTTAGCCATACATTTTGACCGCGTAGGTATTACTCTTTTAGCCATATATTTTGACTACGTAGGTATTGCACTTTGAGCCATACATTTTGACTACGTAGGTATTGCACTTTTCTATCAAACACTTCTTTGATAACCGACGAAAAAGTTCTACTTCAATGGGGTCTAGAATCATGTGCTGAATTCATTGAACCAGTTTGCGCGTCGATTTCCGTGCCCCCTGTATATATTTTTAATTTGAATATAACTATCATGATCGTGTCAATCGATCACAACTTAATCTATCATTCTTCATCATCATTTCAGCCGCAAGACCTCCACTGCTGGACATAGGTCTGCCCCAATAGGGGGTTTTTGCCATAATCACCACGCTTGGCACTTGCGCTTCGCGCTTGGCAGGCGATCGCAGTATGGTGGTAAAATGCATAGAGAACGCTGCTGCCCATTCTCTGGTAAGTCCCTTAGTCACCTTCTACGACACCCACGGGAAGAAATGGGATGTTGCTATTATTTTTACGTCCGGTACCACACAACTTAATACATTTAATAAACTAATTTCTGAGAAAGTACTTGTTTAGGTTGCTAGGGAGATTCTCACCATAATACTCGAGATTTATCCCTTATGAAAGGCGTGAAAGAGGCTTATATCTAACAGCATAATAATCTTAAGACATAATTTAACAAACACATAAATACACCCGACTTTCATATCAGCGTATCCACGAAAATCCCGGGCATTAGCAAGTTAACAATTAACTGAATAACAGTAACTTACTGACGTAAAGTAACTCCATCCTTATCAAACGATTAACGTCTTAACTCTCTCATATTTTACAAGAAGATAGTTTCTTGAAACCTTCGGCTTAACCGAGACGGTCCTTTTCGGGGAACTATGGGAAGGCTCCAAATATCAAGCCAACTTTTATATGAGAGGTAAGCTGTAATCTAGGATAACTGTTACTCGCGTTCTCGTGGTCTTACAGCGGTAGTGTGCTTTGCTTACAGTTGTATGCATAATGTCAAGTAATTGATAATAAATGGTCTGAGAAAAATTTCTCTAAAATATTATGAAAACGAACTTTACCTATTTCATGTCGCAGAAAGTGTTACAAGAATCATTTACAACAAGGATAGTAAAAACAAACTATAAACACCTGACAAGTTGAAGTTTCTGAAATATGGATCTAAGTAGGTAAAAAATAATGAATAAATCGTTTCTTTGTCACAAGAACACGTGCACATAAAAAGATAAGTAAGTTAATTAGAATATAAAACAAAACAGATCTATTTATCAGTATCACACTACAGAAATGGTAAAATACAAACAAGTTTACAAGTGCAGTAAACAACACAACTTTTGAGCATTGTACCTAGTTCTAGCAATGCAATGTGGTCTGCCTCATGTCACTGCAATCATAATGATTATCAGAAGCGCTAATGATCAATCCCATCCATGCTTTGAAAGCTCACAGTATTGACGAACAAACAAAACATCGATCAAAAGTGGCTCAAATTCACAATATCGTCGACACCCCTGTACAATGCTATCACGTCGTGCGCGATAAAGTTGAAAAGTGGGTTGTCTAACAATAGCCCTTTGTTTCATCCCCTAGTATTAAAGGCATTTTGCCAGACGCAGGGATAGTGAACCTTTGGCACGTGAAGGAAAATACTGGCCATTGATATGAAACCTACGATATTGAAAATTCTGGGCATTAAACGAAGTATGAGACCTAAATACATATATGCATATTCGTTTAATTTATGTAGCCAGATAGACTACACATGACATTAAAACCGTCTGGCGGTTTCCTAGTAATTTTTGTATGGCCTACGCATATGCCTTGTAGATCTGGTAGCGTCGTGTGACGGGTCGTTGAGCTTCCTGAAATAGGGTTGAGCTACACAATGACTGATGCATGCATGCCGTCTGTTGGGACGTCAACTCAAGCTTCCAGACATAGTCTTGACATTGTTAGACTTACATAAAAACTTGATTGGACTTTAAAAGAGACCATGACCTACTGAGTTTGCTTCGGCATTTCTTATGAGGGATCAGTCTGATAGACAGGCACAGATCTATCTGATTTTAAAATATTGACCAAAAATGAAATGAAAAGTGTCTTAAATATGTATTTACTTACAGAAATAAACATTATTTCGTTTCAGCTCTCCTGGTATTTTTTTTTACTATGTGCCTTATGAAACTTGCTGGTACACGCTGGATGTGACCAGCATAGGATCGGTCGTTGTAGCAATGCCCGGGGAGACTTTTGTCTAGCAGTGGACGCCTTCGACTCAGTGATGATCATTTTTTTTTAATCTGCCTAACTTTTCTAAGCTTGTCGCGTACAGACACGATACAGGAATAGCCCAAACTTGCCCAAAACTGAGAGAAATAGAAAAAAAGGGAGGTATTTGCCATAAGATAATACATGCCAAAAATAAATTATAATAATGAATTTTCTAAGAGATAAAGGTAATTAAGTAGCATGCCACAAACAAAAACATAAATATTTTGGCTTTCGTTTAATTGCAACGCAAATGCAAAAGGGTTCGCCATCCCTGTTAAGACTGAAAGCGGGTAAATCGGGTTGTATCAATAATTGGTGACGGTTTTATTTATTGATAGAGCTGACGGTTGTTTGTTACAGTTGGTCGAGTTTTGAGTCTATTTGCATTGGAGATTACCTTCGTGTTGATTCGCGCTGTTTTGTTTGTCTTATCTTTGATTGAATAAGGGTTATTCGGGGATGAATTAGGAGCAGGAGGGTGTTGGCTGCTGATTGTGGCGGGAAAGGTTTTGAATGTTAGGTTTTTCAATTGGTTGAGGAGTCGGTTTCCGTGGAATTGCTTTATAGTTCTCAGTGAAAATGAGGATGGTGGTAGAACATTCCCAAGTAAACTGGTTTGGAACGAAGTTCTGTAACACGGCAAGCGGTAGGAGTATTTTTTTTTAATCGTCAAGTAATGAAAACTTTTTATTAAAATAGAAAAAGAGAGAGAGTGAGACAGTTATCATAGTTTTCGAGGCTGCTGAATCCGATACTGAGGTCAAAATGAAATACAAAGATAGTGTCTACAATCATTTTCAAAGTTTTAGTCATGGGTATCGTTTTCATGATTATCGAGGACGCTGAAGGCGATGGTGGAGTTCTAGTTGGAGTATTTTAAACGACTTTAAATTCGGAGTTAAATCTAAGGAGTCGTTCCTGACGGGGGTCCTCCCACCTATCCACATTTTTACTTTTTATCTTCTATGTTTACTATCCTGCGCACATAACCTGTTTTTTTCTCGATATTCAGCATACTAATAAGTCCTGTTTAGATTATTTGTAATTTAAAAAATCCATTACGTATAAGAACTAAATCCATAAAGATTACTTCATAATCATTTCTTAGATAAAACGTACATGAAACATACACATTAGGACAACCATATTGACTCTTGCGAGAACTCGGCGTATTTAAACTAAGCCGGCACATCCTTAGTCCCAGCCCAGTTAGTTTGTACGCGGCGTACTTATTTACATAATCGTAAGTAAGCGTAGTATTTGCGTAGTACGCCGTAATATGTGTACTTGTAATATTTGGGATGGTACTTTGAATATGGTATGGCTGTTTGTACCGGGTTACAACTGTACTTCGAAATTATGTCGAGTGCTATAATCTCTGAGACAGGGCAGAATGATCGAGACTTTCCCTGTGGGTGTCATAATGGCGATTGAAAGAGGAAATTTTGATTTATTTTATATTTTACTAGCAGCGCTCTGCGGTTTCACCCGCATAGTTCCCGTTTCCGTGGTAATACGGGGCTAAAATATAGTCTATGTTACCCGGAGATAGTGTAGCTTCCCAACAGTGAAAGAATTTTTGAAATCGGTCCAGTAGATATTGTGTGAAAACATTACAAACATACACACAAATGTTTCCTCTTTATAATATTAGTTTAGATTACTATCAGTAATCTCGTTTGAAGACGGTGGCTCCGTGGTATCAGCCCCAACTTACGGGTTGTAGGTCGTGAGTGCGAACCCAGGCAGGCAATTTACTTTGTGCATTTAATTTTAGCAGCACAATTCTCAAAACGGACTTCAAAAATCTGAAAATATGTGACTTCCACCAGCCAAGGAAAGTCAAAGCATTTATTTCAAATAGGCACTTAAAAGGCACTTTTGAACGTCAACATTTACATTAAAATAGAATTGATTCTAGTCGCCCCTTCCAAAATGTAGTTTCGTATGGAGAAGAATGGGCAAGAAACTCCAGCTCCACTCCACTCCACGACCGCACTGGGCCCGCGTGGTGAATTATGGCCCACTTCCTTTCAGTGGGAATATTAAAAGCTGATTATGCAGTAATCTCGTTACCAAGCATGATGATAATGGTAGGTAACGATTAAAATATGCTTAATAACTTATGTGCCTAATAACAAATTGCTCAAACAGGCAATCGAGGCTAAGGTCGGCAACTTCACTTACATCTCTTTATCTTCAGTGCGGTGTAGCTGATGGCCATTTTGATCAGTAGGCAAAAGAGCCAGTTAGTCAAACAGTCGTGTGATCCGTTAGCCTGCATAATCCCACTGCTGGGCAAAGGCCTCAAGACTTCAAGCTCTTGCGATCTAGGGCTTAAGAACAAACGGCCACTGGTGCACTGTCGGTTTGTTCGTTTTTTTTGTGTAATATTCATATTATGAGATAATTTCTGTACCAGCCCATAACGTAATAATTCAAAACCAGAAAAACTTTGAATGAAACGCAGTTTAACAAACACCAACTTTCTTGCGGTTATAAAACTATACACCTGACTCAAACTACATTGCGTTTTATGTAGGAATTTGTTTCCACAAACGCAATACTAACTTTGCATTGCGTGCCCCGCAACAGTAAAGGATCGTAATAGTTATAAGACGGCACTAGTTGGCACTGTGTGTCACTTGCTATGGGAATGGTTAAAAGAATGACCTTATTTTTTTATACAGAAAGAAAATGCTATACTTATTTCTCCTGACAAGGTTTATTTTGATTTTGTTTGTGTCTATGTATTAGTATTTATTGTTGTATTTTATAGTTATTTCCTAGCTATATATGCCGTATGTTGCACTTGCAATGTTTTGTCTCTGCATCACCCTAAGGTTGACTGGTAGAAAATGTCTCAGGCATTAAGTCCGCCCTTGTATAGTATTTTTACTTATAATTACTTTAAACTATATGTTATCGTTACCTGGATGTAACTCCACCTGTTTTTTTTTTTTGATTAATAAGATTACTAAGATTCCTCTGATTACTCTGATTAATAAGAGCATCTGTTCTCTTTATTATTTTCGTATCATCTCTTTGCTTAAAGACAGTTGGCATAGATATGGGTGCTGGTACCACAACCGCAACTGCTCAACCTATTACAGTTTTGAACGTACCATCATTTTGCTCACTGTCTTTGCCAAGCTAATTTATTCTGCATTCGTTCCCCAAACCATATTAATATAAATAGTAAAAAATAAACCAATGTTCATTACTAAAGCTTGAATATGGTAGAAAGTGCGCGAAGTGTAGTTCGTATTATCACGACAATGTGGCCATAGCGTAGACAATCTTCGATCACATCTTCGCTTGTCACCAGGCAAGACAGTGGACCATGACGGACTATAAGGAACTAAGGTACCTGTTAACTAACTAAATGTATAACTACATAAGTAATTGTTGTTCAGGGGAATGACACAGCGAACTTATGAGCTGAAGTGAACGTATGGAAAAACAAAATATCATAGTGAAACACTCCTTGGTACTATAGTCAGGCTTCCCGAAGGACGATGTGAAGTAATAAGCAAATGTGTCTTGTTTATTTAGAACAGTATATCATTCCATCAAACCTGCATACTACCGTGTATATATACAGATGCGAAACATGGGCACTCACACAGCAAAAAATTACAATACCTACTGCCAACGATCCATGGAACGAAGCATGACAGACATACGTAAGGTAGATCATGTAAGAAATGACCAAATAAGAGCGTAAACTAAACTCCACACACCTTGATCCGAACTGACCGACAAAAATGGAGATGGCCTGGCCACATAATTTATTTATTTATTTCGTTTGGGAAAACAAACAGTAGTATATTAAAAATAGACAGAAAAATCTTAAAATTAAACTTAACAAATATACTACCCACAACATTTTCCACAGATTACTAATTATATAATAAAAACAAAAACAAGCTGTTAGCAAACGATAACTGTAGCAGGGCTACCTTATTGAAAAAGAAATTAAAAGAAAAAAAAAAAGACACAAACAATATTCTTTAAAAGATGTAACAACACACACAAAAAAACAACAAAAACAAAACAAAACAACCATGAAAAAAATTAAAAATAATAATAAAAATCATGCGTGATGTACACACAGGATCCTATATAAATAGCCAATTAATAATTAAGAATGAGAGCAAAAATAGACGAATGGTATAAAATAATAACGGATTGTTATACAAGAGACAGTAAACGCAGTAAGGGGAAACAAATAAGAAGATGGGAGGAAGAACTAAAACAAACAGTAGGCTCCCACTGGAGGAGAGTGACAAAACTCAGTGGAAATATCTAGAAGAGGCCTTTGCGAAGAGGCACACTGAATTGAGGGACATACTGTAACAACACATAGAAAATAATTCAGATTAAGCGGCATTATTAATCTTCTTAATATATATAAATCTCGTGTCACAATGTTTGTTCTCATTGGACTCCCAAACCACTTAACCGATTATAATAAAATTCGCACACCATGTGCAGTTCGATTCAACTTGAGAGATAGGATAGTTTAAATCTCAAATTATAGTCGCAATTTTAATTTATTGCTAATTATTTGTCTGTTATTATTTGACAGTCACAATTATCTGTTAACTCCAAATGATTCTAACAGATGTCGATACCTTTCGACTGGGTTCAGTAAGTAATCAATAGATGGCGCTGTGTTCCAAGTACTAACGTTTCACATAAGCTACAATTAAATGGCATAACCTGGTGGTTGAATGCGAATTTAATATTCATAGTTAAGACAGGACAACGTCTGTTGGGACAGCTAGTTTATTATATAATTCTATGTGGCAACCTTGTAGAACCTCCGACATCGATCTCTGATACAAGAACATAATTTTGTAGGTGACTCCTACAGGCCGATAGTCTTATTCTGAACATCCTGCTACTAGCTGCGATAGTGGATCTCAAATTAGTTATATTATTCCGCTGTAGTTTTCGGATCCATGTGGTTACTATTTCATCTATTTGTCTATCAATTTCGAATATTCTCTTTTTAATGGATAGGGTATGCCTCAGGGGTGATCCCATACAAATTTTATTAACTTTGATTTGGTCGTTTTGGCGTTAGCTTCGACACTACGTATTTAATCCAGTTTGTGTATCTTGATGTGATACTTCCTGTCACTGTTATTTATATAGTTAGTATTAGTATAAGCATTGGTTGGGATACCACTAGTTGCTACCACATCTAAAAAGTGAAAAAGAATAACCTTTTACACAACAAAAACAACCGAGTTCCAAAAAAATACACTAAAAATGTGAATAATAACTTTAATTTCAGAAGTCAATGGCAAAAAACTGAAATACAAATCCAAAGACACCTACTTCCGAACCTAAAGTATTTTTTCACTTTGTAATATTTTTTTCTTTGGTAAACGATTGTTTTTTTTTCTCTCAAAAAGTCACAAATAAAAAACAACTGACTTATCAGACAATTTTGCAACGGACCGTACAACGTACAACACGGTACAACGAGTAACTAATTATCATTGTCCAAATCATAACCGCTAATCACAGCACTAAACCAGGATCTATTTGTGTCCGTATGAATTGAGGAGCCATGTCTCAGATTTAAACGAGGGTACTACCAATATTTAGTAGTAAATTAGCCAAATTTGTAGCCCCGATCCTGGAATTTGTAGTAAAACCCATCAAAAGTTACAGGACGTTGAAGGTGGCTCCTCAATTCAGGCATCTGGATTGAGGAGCCACCTCAGAACTCGAAAACTAGCCAATGGATATTTCTGAAACTTTGGTAAGAATTAGTAGTGTTTACGCTTAATTTGTACACAAAAAATGGGTTTTGTACGGCTGAATTTGAGGCAGCTACAATGCTTTGATTTATCTGAAAAATCCATAAATTTCCCCGTGCTGTATCTCAGAAACTAATGAAGCAATTAAAACAGATTTTTAGTATTATGTAGTAGTAAGTTTGTTTTAATTTGTAGTATAAAAATAAATCGCAAAGGTTTCATAGCTTCGGAAATACAACACATTTTATGTGGCTCCTCAATCCTGACGGTCTATAAAAAACAAATGCACGTAGCTACTAAAGTAGTTGATCAACTCGAAGTTTGATTACGCCAATATTTAGTATAAATTTTTACTAAATATTGGCGTAATCAAAATTCCTCTACATTCAGTATTTCAAAAGATATTAATAATTTTAACATTCCTTAAGAATTTTCTGTGTAGGGTGACCATAAATAATTCAAACTGTGTTCATAAACAGAACTTTATTTACACATGATTCATTCTTCACCAAATCAGTACTTAAATAAAGAAACACATTATATTAAACACAAAGAATGAAAAAGAAAAACAAACTTTTTAGTTTGTTTGTGATCGGATATTCTGGTTTTACACATGATTCATTCTTCACCAAATCAGTACTTAAATAAAGAAACACATTATATTAAACACAAAGAATGAAAAAGAAAAACAAACTTTTTAGTTTGTTTTTCTTTTTCATTCTTAAAACAGGTAATTTGATCTAGTAGACTTTTGTCTACTAGATCAAATTACCTGTTTTAAAATTTATAATCTCTAAATATTATCTCTACATTCCCTTATTCTATCATTAATTATTAGCCTTCTCTAATCTTTATTTTAAAATATATTTTCTAAACAAAGTCGCTTATTTTGACTGTCGGAGCGACCGCGCTGTCCTTCTAAAATACATAACGGTTTTTGATGCGGTTTTCACCATCATTTGTAGAATTTATTCCGCGAGGTTGTTTTATATGTAATACGTTTACATTTAACGTAAACGCATACAGACGCGTGGAAAGTGGTGGCTCAGTGGTAACGGCCGCGACTTACGAGTTGGTCGTAGTTTCAAACCCAGACAGGCGCTTTACTTTTTGTGAGTTATTTAATCACCACTGGTCTCAAAACGTTGAAGGAAACTTAAAATAAAAAATAATAAAAAAAACATTTTTTATTCATTAAAATTAATACTTAAACGTAGAGATAGACTTAAACCGTATTCCCTCCGTCCAACCTGAGAGCAGTTGCTTTTTGAAAAAAAACAGTTATACACAGTTCCGTTTTTTGATTTATAGGAATCTTATCTGAACGATTTTAATACCCTTCCAAAAACCTGTGAACTTTAAATTTTCCCAAAAGTAATAATATGGAAATATTTGTTTGGTTTGTACTATTGCGAATTCTGGTTTCATAATCATTCATCAACAGAGATCGGATATTCGGATGCATATTTACCTAAATACAATTTTTAGCTATGAAAGTATGGAAGCGGCTTTATAAATTATTTGTTATATTTATTAAAAACCCCGGGATTCATGATTGCATAACTATTCAGACGTGTATTAATCAACCGACTTCAAAAAGGAGGAGGTTCTCAATTCGTCGGAACCTTTTTTTTTCTTTTTTTATGTATGTTCCCCGATTACTCGAAGATGGCTGGACTGATTTGGATTTCTTTTTTTTGTTTGAAAGGGTGTACTTCTCAGGTGGTCCCATGATCATCAAGTCAGGATCTGATGATGGGATCCTGGAGAAATAGAGAGACCTTTTAAAATTTTATAGGCACACACAAAGCGATTTGGGTATTTTTTGGAAGAGTACTTTCTCGAAGTAGTCCCATTTCAATTTGGTGAAGATCTGATGAAGAACTTCGGAGATAGGCAACGAAACTCCTCAATAAATGGTAGCAAATGGACTGGGATTGCTGAAATCCCATGTCTATCTATTGTTTACACCAATTCATAACATAACATCACGCCGTTACGCTGTGAAGGGTAAGCACATGTGAACCACTAAAAAGTGAAAAATAAAAACTTTTCCAAAGAATTTTTTTTTTTTAAATTAATGTTTAACTCGATACAAATATGTATATGTACTGGAGGAGGGGTGGTTTGTATTAGTTAAAACAAAAAATAAACAAATTACTTACCTAAATTAAGACTTTTTCGATACAAAAGCGCTTTCCATGTTAGCCAACATTTCAGCTTTAGGTGAATATGCATTCGAATATCCGATCTCTGTTCAGCAATCAACATCATATTAAAAATGTATTTTTTTATTATTTTTTATTTTAAGTTTCCTTCAACGTTTTGAGACCAGTGGTGATTAAATAACTCACAAAAAGTAAAGCGCCTGTCTGGGTTTGAACCTACGACCAACTCGTAAGTCGCGGCCGTTACCACTGGGCCACCACTTTCCACGCGTCTGTATGCGTTTACGTTAAATGTAAACGTATTACATATAAAACAACCTCGCGGAATAAATTCTACAAATGATGGTGAAAACCGCATCAAAATCCGTTATGTATTTTAGAAGGACAGCGCGGTCGCTCCGACAGTCAAAATAAGCGACTTTGTTTAGAAAATATATTTTAAAATAAAGATTAGAGAAGGCTAATAATTAATGATAGAATAAGGGAATGTAGAGATAATATTTAGAGATTATAAATTTTAAAACAGGTAATTTGATCTAGTAGACTTTTAGTTTGTTTTTCTTTTTCATTCTTTGTGTTTAATATAATGTGTTTCTTTATTTAAGTACTGATTTGGTGAAGAATGAATCATGTGTAAATAAAGTTCTGTTTATGAACACAGTTTGAATTATTTATGGTCACCCTACACAGAAAATTCTTAAGGAATGTTAAAATTATTAATATCTTTTGAAATACTGAATGTAGAGGAATTTTGATTACGCCAATATTTAGTAGAAATTTCTACTAAATATTGGCGTAATCAAACTTCGAGTTGGTCAACTACTTTAGTAGCTACGTGCATTTGTTTTTATAGACCGTCAGGATTGAGGAGCCACATAAAATGTGTTGTATTTCCGAAGCTATGAAACCTTTGCGATTTATTTTTATACTACAAATTAAAACAAACTTACTACTACATAATACTAAAAATCTGTTTTAATTGCTTCATTAGTTTCTGAGATACAGCACGGGGAAATTTATGGATTTTTCAGATAAATCAAAGCATTGTAGCTGCCTCAAATTCAGCCGTACAAAACTCATTTTTTGTGTACAAATTAAGCGTAAACACTACTAATTCCTACCAAAGTTTCAGAAATATCCATTGGCTAGTTTTCGAGTTCTGAGGTGGCTCCTCAATCCAGATGCCTGAATTGAGGAGCCACCTTCAACGTTCTGTAACTTTTGATGGGTTTTACTACAAATTCCAGGATCGGGGCTACAAATTTGGCTAATTTACTACTAAATATTGGTAGTACCTTCGTTTAAATCTGAGACATGGCTCCTCAATTCATACGGACACGATCTATTTACATCTAGATAAGCTACAGCAGACATCGAATTAGCTCATATTGGAGCGTGAAATTAATTTTCTAGTGGATTTTGGTCCCGGCGCGCGGCCTGATGCGTTAATATGCAAGTTACTTTTCGTTCCACACAGTTGGGTGTAATTGTGTAGCCAGAAATACCATATGTATACTAATACATACCTTATGGTACTAACCTACTTTTGTTGAAAATTAAACATCTTTTAAACAAACGTACCTACGTTACGTTTCTTGTACGGAGATCTCCTTTAATTTTTACTTCAGTTTCATTTAGGTACATACTTGTAACTTTCATTTAATATGAGCAATTTGTCAACAATCGCACATTAGCTATCATTGATAGCTGCACTTATTTTTTTTTTGTTCTTTCGCTACTTTCTAGTTAACTTAGCTTTATCAATGTCGTGAAACTCTGTTATTGGCTTAAGAGATAATTGTCATCATCTCGCTATCACTGTGCAGTGTATGCAGACTCTAAGATGCTGTAACTTTGACGCAACTGCATTGAGCTGTTCATTGATAGTGAGGTGAACATTCATCACTCATGTAAATTTATTATAAGCTGTTGAGTTTCCAAATAAATAAATAAGTTTAATAGCAATTTTCTCGAAAAATAACGAAAGCACATTTGGAAAAAGACCTAATTTATATTAGTACTAGCTATTGCTCGCGACTTTGACCTATTGAAATTCGGCCAAACGTTTCGTTCGCTTCGTTACTTCGTTTTCGATCAGCGTTCTTTATTTTTCGACTCCTAAGGGTCAGGTCGTGATGTTAAATAGCCTTCATCAAGAAATGGGCTATGAAAATAATGCAAAGAAGAAGAATTTTTCAAAGCCGACTTATATTTCCAGACATATGCGCGTTCAAACTAATAAACTCTTCAGCTTTATTATCAGTATAGATATATAATATGGTTTCCAAAATACTATGTTTCTATAACCAAAAAACTTCTATTAATAATTTAGGAGAAAAGTGTAACGTATTTATGCTTTTAACCGTACTACTCTAAGGATTAGCACCTTATAGCTAACTAAGATGATTCATCAAAATATACCTTAAACATTATTCGATATACCTTTGATGAATCAATCAGTTTTTTTCAACAACTCCATAATATGTTCAGACATACAAAACAAAACGTACTTTCGTGAATACTTATACATCCATTAATAAAACCAACACAAAAATAAACAATCCAATCCGCATAATATTATCTACTTACAAATTATTGTAATAATAACATGCTTGCAATACAATATTATTATGCTACATTATAATGATATCCTACAAACAGCCGCATTCATTGCTGCATATATGATGGGTTTCATGAACGAATGGAACATAACATACGCAGTGTTCAGCAAAACGAACTATGAAAATGCACACGGCATTCTAAATGTATGTAGGTAATACATTAATGGTTATGTAAAATGCCATGAATCTGTATGGAATGCATTCAATTTTAAACCTTAAAATGTTTTAGCTGTGTTGCTATTTACAGAAAACAGATTGTTCCATTTTGTGCGGAATTGTGAATTATTGAACGGCATTGCAAAGGGAAATCCAAAAATGAATGCGAGCCGGATTGCGTTCCTCGATTGGCAAACAATAGAAATTAGTGAAATTCGTTACATTATTGCACTGTAGCTGTTGTTAGTTGTACCATTGCTACATGTTTTACTGGACTGTGGAACAAAATAATGTTGAGCTTTTTGCAGACCGTAGGAAGCAGCTCAGCAAAGCTCAATCACGAAAGCCGATTACCGATTAGGTCAAACCGAATTTTCATTCTATCTTCACTGGCAGTTACGAGTTTGTCATTACGGGTTTTTCTTTAACATAATATCATGCCTAGTTTCCTCAAAGGGCAAGGCAGAGGGTAACCTAGTACACCTACATTTTTCCACTTACGTTTAATATTATAAAGAGGTAAAGTTTATGACTTTGTAAATAGGGGATAATCTTCAGAACTACTTATCTGATTCCGAGATTTCCTCCACTAATTGGAAGCTATAATTTTGCCAAGTGTCATAGGATATTTATGTAAAAAAAAAACCAGCCAAATTTGAGTCGGACTCGCGCACGAAGGGTTCCGTACCATTATCTATAATAAATTAAAAAGATATGGGCAAATTTCGATTTTCGCGAAAACGTACCAAATTTTTTAATTATCAACTTTTTAATTTTTTGTATTTTTTTCTTTATTTGTGCTTTCCTTGCTTTTTTCCAAATTTCGTGATTCTAGGTCAACGGGAACTACCATGGAGGTTCTCGACCTAAAACCTATAGGGTACTTCCGCTTGACCTAGATTTGACAAGCATCCACAACTACTTTTATCTTTCCAAGTTCTGACAATAGCCAGGCTCTCAATTCCAAATAGATCCTAAACAAATACACATTATAAAGACCGTTCTATTACCAGCCAATAAAACCTTCACCGACCTTCTAAAGACCTTTACCATAAAAAATTAAGCAACCCATTAAATATAAATTAAATTTTAATGTTATAAAGTCCTGACATCGTTGTGTTATCAAGTCAAACACGGGTGAATTTACAAACATATTTCGGTGACAGTCACTGAATGGCACACGCCCAGATACGCGATGGTAAAAACCTCCGACTCCTTGTAGCGTGTGGTGCAATTCTTGTGGTACAGCGGAAACCATTCTTAATTACGAGTATGTAGTAGTAGAGTAGAAAAAAATGGTTACAAATTCTTTTCCTTGGTGTAAAGGGTACTTACTGCTTTCTGTTGCATAACTGAGTAGGTACTTAGCACAAAAAATCTACTCAATTAACATGTCTATTAAAACGGGTACGTTCGATGTATTTTGGGTACGTTCGATGGGCTTAAAAAAAACTGTTTTATTTTATGTTCCCAAAAAGGGGCTAATACGTTGATGACTGTATAATTATACAGACCTGAATTTCAGCATGAATTACACGTACAGTCATGAGCACTAATATGTTTATGCTTACCAACTTTTAAAAGTGATTTTATCCTCTTCTTCTGATGGTCATTTTACATTATTATAAAAAAATTATTTTGGAACCTACACTATAATGAAAAATCTAGGTTATCTCAAAGTTGCAATCGTTATTTAAGATAAAATCGCTTTTGAAATTGGCTTATGTGTATACATATTAATGCTCGTGAGTGACTTCACAGCCAGACAAAAAATGCATTACATGTTATGCAGGGAAAGTCAACGTGTTAAGGTAGGTAGGACATTATAATCAATGAATTTTTACTTACTTGTAAATCAAATTAATGTGATGCCATTCACACGAATGATAAAGAGTACATACCTGAAACAATAACCAAAGAAATTATTAGATTTTAAACAGAGAAATTTACCTATTCAGTAATAAATAACAAAAATTGGCCAAGTGCGAGTCGGTCTCGCACACGAAGGGTTCCGTGCCTTTAACACTGTACTTTACGATTGGTTGTTATAGCAACAATAGAAAGATACACTATGAAAATGTCAACTATCCACCTATTACGATTCATAAGATACAGCCCGCTGACAGTCACGCACGCTTAGTAATAGGGTCCCATTAGCTCTCTTTGGGTTCGGAACCCACCTAACAATGTCTTTCCGTATTTTCAAACCATCAAAAAGTTACTCCGCTCTTTTGGTCTAAAAAATGTTCGTAAAATTTCGTCAAAACCCATAAAAAAAGTAAAATAACAAATCCGTTTTCCACTTACACCTTACACCAACATATTACATAAAAAGAACGTTCGCGTGAGTCTCACCATTAATTTAGTGCGTGAAAAGAACGAGACGAGCCGCGACTCAGAGCCGACGACGACATGACTCAAAGATAATAGATGTCCTTTGAACTATGGGAATTATTGCTCGTGACAAATATTATTTACTAGTTTATGCGAGCTCGTTACGTTCGCTATTTGTGGGGAGAATATTGTTATATTTTTGTTACGAAAGAGTTGGATTGTGTTTAATTTAGTTTTTACTGGGGCTGCGATTCCGTTGGCGCAGGGTGATCTCTTTCTTCAAATATCTACTCGTGTTTCATATTTGGAATATTATGTTAAATAGTATGATAGTAGATTTACATATTTTGATCGTAATTTAGAAACTATTCCCTTTTCAAATGACGTTTACTAAAAAGTATCTAGAGGAGTTACAAAAAGTAAAAAAAAAAAAATGTAACTAGCAAAAACAAACTTAATCCATAGACACTTTTCATGTGTGTAGTTTTATGTAATTTAACCTAACTCTATGATTGATAGATAACTTCTATGTGTGGTACAAACTATAAATAAAAGTTGGCTATGTACCTATTTAAAAAAATAACTTAGGAACGTACTTTTTTAGGAGCGTTTCTTTCCAGCAAAGCTCGTTACAAAAGGAATAGTAGTTTGAAAAATGACTCCCAAGGTAATCTAAGTCGTACGCAATACGCTTTCTTTCACAATTTGAATGAAGTTCCTAATCCATTGCTGAACAATGTTTGCAAAATTCGTCTGCTCGAAACTGTAAATAACGCAATGATTGTTGAATGGCATTGCAATTGTTAGCATTTAACGCAATTACTCCGCTGGTTTAGTTTAAAATTATTGTATCCAAAGCCGGTACATGGTCTTCTACGATTTTTTTTATTAATACACACCTCCCACAATGTAACCATTTAAAAAGAAGAATTTTATTCACTTCTACATTATTTTTAAAATACTCTCTAAATTCGCCAATACCTTTTAACAGTAGGTACCTACGCGTAATAAAATGTTACGTTTCGACATAAGCGGCACAAAAGCAGTGAATTGAAACCTTTCTGGCAGAGTTCCGTACAAAAGCACAGAACAATGTTAACCATTTTGGCACGGCCACTGTCATAGAACATAGGTGCGCCATGTTGAAATGACAATTCAGGACAAAAGTATTTTTTTTACATAGACATAAACTCATGCTATATCGCAGTCTCATCTCGGCGACAATCAAATGTCAAAAACTTGTCAAACATGTATGGAAACTCGAACTATTTTTGACAGATTGAGACTGAGCTCAGATTGTGAACGTTCTTAAAATTACGAGAATTGCCCCTCTGGTCATACACGCACGCCAGTTGTGAGTACTACGCACCTGGCCTTTCTGAAGAACATCACCAATAAGGTCTCTATAATATAATGTGTCCGCCTAGGGCGTCCCCACCCGGCGTTTCTACAAATATCTGCCTTGGGGCGGCTAACAAAACATTAATTCATCCTCTCATCATGAGCAAACCAACTAGGCATACTTTTTTCAATGTCACTACATCTTCTTTTAGTTCACGCCTTTATCTATTCACAGCATTCCTCAGCCTATCACTTATAGTCACACCACACATCCAATAATTTTATTATTGTTACAGAATATGCAAGCTTTCTGAATTCTTGTTCATAATTTTATGGAAACAATGTTTCGTCAGGAGCTCAAAAAAAAAGATAGGTGTACATTTTATAGGGACTCGTTCACACACGTCCGTGTTCAGGCCGGCGACGCCGCGACGGAGCTTCAGTGCCTGCCCTGTGTGTGCCACGGCCCGGATATGGATTTATAGAACTTTAAACTCACTTTTAAGGTGAAATTTTACTCTGCAAGTTTATTAGCAATAAAGGTAGGTTCGTATACAGGACAAAATTTTTACAACAATAAAAATCAGCTGTTCCATACATTTTGACCGCGTAGGTATTACACGTTTCTATGAAACAGCTGATTGTTTTTTGTACAACCGACGAAAAATGTATACGCATGGGAGTCTAGAATGATATGCTGAATTCATGGTTACAGTTTACATAATGGTTAACATTTTATCTATCTCTGTATAAATAGTGAAGGATTCGTTAGCCAGATAAACAGATTTTCAAAAAACATCGATGTCTCTGATGTCTGTGCGAATTTGTACGAAACAATCCCAAAACATGTATTCTAACTAAACTTTACTGTCCATTAATTTCCTAATGACGCTTCCACACGTTCCACACACATGTGCAACATGCGATCTAATCATTGCTGTTATGCAACAATTCGCAAACAAATTCAGCTAATTTGGACGCGTAACTATTGCGTAATCACACTATACGATCCAAGCAATGACAACATGGGCTTAGAAGCATACAGCACGTTGTTCCAATGACAATTCAGTTTTAGGAATTCCATAATCAAACGTTTATCTTCCTGGTTTGCAGCGCCCTGTCTCTGATTTCAAATAGATCATGGTCACCACTCTAACTGCAACGCACATTTAAATAACTCCACGGGTCCCTAATTTGGGTAGCAAGTCATACGCACTGTGTTCTGATATTTGCACTGCTGTGGCCGACTGCCAACTGCCGAGCAATTACCGAATAAGAACTATTGTAAGTTTTGTCTAAGTGCGTTTTTAGAGCTTTGGTAACTAAGTGATATTTGTAGATCGTATTTCTCAATTAAGTTCTACGTATAAAGTAACTAACTGGAGTTTTAATAACAGCCTATTTTGTAAGCAAATGCTGGTTAAATGAATATGTTAAATTATTGATACACTTAGCGGCTTTACCGGCTTTAAACTGCTAAGCGGAAGTGGGACTGGGCTTGCCACGTCTGCCATATGCCTAATGAGCTATGGGTAAAAATAACCAATAGGTGGAGCCCTGACATAGTAAGAAGACGTCGCGGTAGACCCCGTAGAAGATTGCGGGATGAGATGGGGAAAACAAACGAGCAGTGGTCCACTTTAGCCTTCGATGGAAAGGCCTATCCCCAAGGAGCGGCCTTTGCCCAACAGTGGGATGATACAAGCTAAAGTAACAGTATTGATACACAATTTTACAATTATAAATACACAGATATTTGCATCGAATATGAAGTACCTGGTAGGTACTTTTCGATAGGCCTACACTGACTTCCTATGGAAGGTGAATAGATATACCTATTAACAGTGTAATTGAAAACATTGTAAAAACCAATTATTTTTGAAAAGAGTCACCGCAGAGTTTCTTGCCGGCTGTCCTTCATTGGAAACGACCAATTGCAACCATGTACCTAGCTTCTGAAGTTTCATAAGTGCCCATGTAGGTTTATGTTTGACGGCACGGTTGGCGCAGTGGTTAAGTGATTGACTACTGCGCTCCGTGTCGCGGGTTCGATCCCCGTACGGAACCAATATTTGTATGACCTACAAGTAGTTGTTCCGGGTCTGGCTGTTTGTGTATGTGAGTTTTAAATGTTTGTAAACGCACCCACAATACAGGAGAGATTCCTAGTGTGGGGCAAAGTTTTTATATAAAAAAAAGAAAAAAAGTGTTTTTTTTCTAATTGAATTTTATGTTTTCAGGTTTCAATAACTATAACTGCAGGCAAGTAAGCCTGCGAATTTACCTGTAAGGTGTTTTTTTCACGTTTATTGAAGTTTCAAGACCAGTGTCAAGCTGTTTGTTGAACATAATATGATTCATGACCGTAGCAAATATGGTTTAACATTATTTTTTTAACCTCTAACGTCTCACTGCTCTGCAAAGGTCTCCCTACTCTCTTTCCACCTCTCTCTGTCCAGAGCTGACAAGGACCAATCTTTATTAAAGGAGTCCAGCTCATCCCGCCATCTCCGTCTGGGTCTGCCGCGATGTCGTTTGCCACTAAGCGGAACCCACTGGGTCGTAAGTTTGGCAAATTGATCGTCTGACATACGGCAGATGTGTCCAGCCCAATTCCATTTGAGCGTGGCAGCTTTCCGAGTGACATCAGTTATTTTCGTAATGGAACGGATTGTTGTATTCCTAACCCGGTCCACAAGTTTGATACCAAGAATACTCCGTTTCATAGCTCTCTGGCAAACCTCGAGCGTGGACCTCTGCTGAATTGTCAAAGGCCATGTTTGAGAGCCATATGTAAGAATGGGAAGAATGCATACGTCGATGAGTCTTCTCTTGAGCGATAGAGGAAGGTCGCCCTTCATTAAATAACATAATTATAATAATTAAAATCACTATTTCATGAAGGAGTCATTCAATGGAATTAAGTGAACTTACGAGGGTTATATTCATGATTTAAATGATACTAATTATGTAAAAGCATATGTGCGAATCAAGATCATCACGAATCAAATTTCTATCAGCACACAACGTGGCACTGACTTGCAAATTGCAAAACATGTAAGATAAATTGAATTTCGCGGTCCCAGGAGCTTTCTCCTTAAATAAATTGTCATACGTACCTACACTTCAGCCCAAACCTCATTTTTCAAAACACCTACTAAAACATTCACGTCGCGGTCACTTCACAGGATAGGTTATTTAGATAAATGTCTAGACATTACCCGAGACACCTACCAAGGTCGCAGTAATATTATTATAAATTGCTTATTTCATGTAATATATTGATAGTGTTTACCTAGGAGTTTCAAATACACTTTCGATAGGGTACTGTCTGGAAAGAATGTTAATATTCGTTTTTAAGTAAATATTTCCAATATATTTATTGTAAATATATATTTATTTAGATATTATTTACTTAGGTACTGTTATTACAAATTATTTACTATGTAGACCTAGATCTTTTGTAACAACAGTTTTAAAAAAAGACGTGTGGGGTCGGGGGAACCACGTCAATAACGAAATTACTTTACGCTTTCTCTTCAACTCCGAATAGAACATCGTTTCCTTTATGTTTGAAATACCCAAACGTTACTTCTACCGCAAGCTGCGTTATAGAACTTCGTTCCAAAAATATTTACATATAACGCAAATATTCGCACTTTTATTTCCTTTTGACTAATTGATGTCAAAAACCACACCATACCATCACACATACTGAGAAATTAAGGTGACCGAACTACATGAAAAAAAGCTTGAGAAGCTAGATGTATTTCCCGAAAACCAAACAAGACTAGATTATAATACACCCGGCATTGTCTCCAACTCAGCCAGACATACTTTAACTAGAAGTGCCTTCCTCACAATAGTTGACCGGGATAGGAATCGAAGTTACGACCACTCGATCGTTTGTCAACAAGCCTTTGGGCTATTGTCGCTTCACAATGGACCGGTGGATATAGCTGGCTCTTCTGCATTTATGCACTGCAGTGGGCATTCTGAAATGGGGAATAGTTTCATTATAAATAGTTATGCACCTACTTTGTTTAAGTGTGTTTTTTGGCAGTAAAAAGATGTTTAATTTTCTTTCTAGAATGAATGAACAATTTTATCCTTTTTTCAAATTTATAAGAAAAAGATAAAATACAGCGAAAACATCACGCTTTGGATCCGCGAAGGGTTAGGCAGAGGTGCATCTATAGTACGTTCAGTTCAGGTCAGTTATGTTTAAGTCCCACATAATAGGGGGCGAGCCTATTATTATCTATCGGGCACAAATCTTGACTCCGGGCTGTTACTGAGAGATTCCAGGTAGAAAAACCCAATAATAATAATTCGCCAACCCGTCTGCCAAGCGTGGCGATTATGGGAAGCCCCCAAATTGGGGGAGGCTTATGTCCAGCAGTGGACGCTTCCGGCTGAAATGATGATGATGATGATGATGAATAATAATTTATTTAATCAAATAATAATGTTAACATTAAATTAATAGCAACATATATGGGTACACTTGACTTATGCTAGTTAACAGACAGGGAGGTGTTGCAACCAGCACCCTTACTAAGTTATATAATAACTTGTATTAAGGGCAGTGGTATATACAGTCCATACATATTTTAGTTACACAAAATAATTGCAGGCAGAACAAGTGTTTTTAATGACACTTTGCTCCACCTGGGAATAGAACCGAAGACCTTATGCTTAACAATAGGGCTTAGTAGACCAACGAGACCTAGATAAAGGATGTCCGGTATAAATCAAAACATTTTTAGGGCCTACGTCCCGTTTGGTAGCGTAACACGGTCACTTTATGAACCGTACTGCTCATTAACGGCTTGTCTTGAAGATTTGAAAAATATATGATTTTGCTATAGATTCAAATAGATCATTTTGCCGGAAGTACTTTTTTTGTATGGTTAATACTTTTGCTGTAAAAAAATATTTTTCAACACGCAATATTTTGGCTTCTATTCCATACTCCTCCTAAACGGCTTCGTTATTTGGAAAAAAAAAATACACTGAAAAATAGATAGTTAGAGGTACCACAGAATCGCCGAAGCATAATTGTAAATTAATCAAAGGAATATCCCCATTTTGAGATAAAGGCTCAGAGGTGCCCTGCGCGGGCGTGGGCGCCAGTCGTGCTTTAGCATACAAACGGGAGATGAGGATACTATGGGCCTTAAGCAATTTTAGAGTTAGATGAGGCGAAAGCAGTGGTGGCCCAGTGGTAACGGCCGTGACTTACGAGTTGTAGGTCGTAGGTTCGAACCCAGACAGACGCTTTACTTTGTGGAAATTATTTCATCACCACTGCCTCAGAACATCGCGAGTAAACCGGCACCTCCAAGAAACGAAAATTCAAAGACATTTGACATCTACCAACCCGCACTGGGCCCGCGTGGTGGATTGCAGCCCACTCCCTCTCACAGAGAGGAGGCCTGTGTCCCAGCAGTGGGAATATTATAGGCTGATTATGCTTATGCTTGATGAGTTAGGTGATAAGCAGAGATCGGATATTCGTATACACATTTACCTAAAGATAATTTTTAGCTATGAAAGTATGGAAGCGGCTTTATAAATTATTTGTTATACTTATTAAAAACCCCGGGATTCTTGGATTGCATAACTATTCAGATGTGTATTAATTTAAAATTAATGTTTAACCCGATACAAATATGTGTATGTAGGTACTAGAGGAGGGGTGGTTTGTATTAGTTAAAACAAAAAATAAACAAATTACTTACCTAAATTAAGATTTTTTCGATACAATAGCGCATTCCATGTTAGCCAACATCTCAACTTTAGGTGCATATGCATCCGAAAATCCGATCTCTGGTGATAAGCAACAAACAGTACCTTCCTATCTATCATAATTTTTCAAGGGAATAAAAACAGCAGTTTTAACTATATTATCAAACCAATGTTGATCATAACCGTATACGATTTTAAATCAAAACCAGTCGATATCTCTCCTACAGTTACTTTACCATGAATATTTGATACAGCCATTACCGTAATAAGAGGGTGTTTGAGGAGTGAAAGGGAGGAAAGGGGGGTGTTCATTAAAATAATGACAACTGTAGTGTCCTTAACTGGTTAAAGCGAACTCTCATTAACGCTGGTTGAAAGAAATATGTCGGTCAAGTGTCACATTTCTGCTCTATTTTTGAATGTATCAAATGTTTTATTTTATTTTTTGGAACGGTTGATTTGTGGCGTTGTATTTTGATACCTTATGCAAAAAAAGAGTTAAAACCTATGAATTTTGGCAGTTTACTTCAAGACTCCAAAAAAATCTAGGGTGCGATAAAATTCCGCCGCCATTTCATTACGTCCGTGGGAAGTTGGTCTAAGAATAAACAGTTCACTACGATACAAACTAAACGCTAAACCATTTGAAAAATCTCAACAAAATATAAGTCCACAACAAAGAACCTATAAATTAAACATACTTAAACAACAAATACTAACTCCTAACATAACTTAAGTTGGTATACTTAATATTTGCCTACAGGTCGACCTTGACGGAATAATTATTCTCTCTTTGTAACTTAACTAATTAACTTCACATTCAGGGCATAGGTACATTTTCTATACTTTCCCACGGTTAAATTACCTAGAATATCGATTTTAGAGTTTGACTGTAACATTTTAACTTTAGCTCTCAATTGACATTAAATTGTTCATTTGAGGTGCTTAATCTACGTATACCTACACTTAGTATTATAAAGTGGTAAAATTTGAATGTTTGCATGTAGGGGTAGATATCTAGAACCCAGTCGGTCATGGTTAACTATTTTTGCATTCGAACTAATTCTTGAGAAAGGTTATGAAATTTTTCGTCAGTTATACAAAAAAAAATCAGCTGTTTCATAGAAAAGTGCAATACCTACGCGATCAAAATGTATGGAACAGCTGATTTTTTTTTTGTATAACCGACGAAAAATTTCTGTGCTAGGCGGTCTACAATGATATGCTGAATTCATGGTTACAGTTTGCGCACTGGACAAAAAAATATCCTGTATATCCTGTAGCATCACATCTCCCGGCCGCGATATTAGCGTTCTTTCTAAGTTTCTTTTCTTGTTACTCTACTCCTTAAGGTCGTAGCGTAATATTAAATAGCCTTAATACCTTCCTCAAGAATTAGTCCATCAAAAACAAAAATGTATCCTGTATTTTATTTTCAGGCGGACGTAATCGCGGGCAGAAACTAGCTCAAAGCTAGCTAAGCTTACACTATAAAATAACAAAGTAAAATATTTAATCACACCCGCAGGGTGATAGTGAAACACACAAACAGTAGCAATAAGTAGCTTTCATTTTGACAGTTCAACAACATGCATTGCGTTATTTACTTTGTTGAGCTGGCTAATCTTTCAAACATAGGATTAGCAATATCCTTCAAAATTATATTCTCATTGAGAGTATGTTGCACAATTAAGGTGCTGTATTGACTGAAGGGGCAGGTAGACTTACTTGGAACATTTTCCGCTGGTTATGTTCAAGCCCCATGTTACAAGGGCTAAGTAAGCAGACATCTAGATTTATGAGGAAACGCACAATTGAAATTGTGCATGCACCTTGATTCTGACATTTCTTAAGTGCCCTTGTAGGTTTTTGGAAAATAAAATCTTGTGATTTGATTTTATGACCGTTTTGTGGGCAATAGGCTCGCTCTTAAAACATGGGACTTAAACATACTCAGCCGACCTCTTTGCAGAATACAGTCGTTAAACACACATAAAGACACACCAATACCTACATAAAATCACGCCTTCTTCCCGTGGCGATAGGCAGAAACTACAAAAGGCCACCTGCTACGATCCATACATACTAAAGGTCAATGTCCACTAACCAACCAACATTCCTAATCACGAATATGTGTACATACAACTTTTACCATTACAACCAAACCATTTTCGATCCTATTTTGGGCCTAAACAGCACAAAGCCAGGCAGTTCACGGCTGTCATTTAGCCATGAATGTGAACAATTATGCTGAGTCACTAGTACTGTTGTAAATCCGTAATTACGCGCTGTGGTAGGTCGTACCATGCGGAACCTAACTGAGCAGAAAACATAAATCTTATTGTTATGAATGTAAATGTACTGGATGAGGCGCTTTCAAGGGTCTGGAAAAACTGTATGAATAATTCTTTTTATAGCACTGTGTGACCTAAGCCCGCACTTAAGTCACGCTTGTCTTTTACTTAAGTAGTCCATTTTGATACAGAAAAGCGTGACTTAAGTGTAGGTTTAGGTCACACGTGCTATAAAATAGTATACGATACGTGTGAACTACTGTAGTCACACGTATCGTAATTTACTGTTAAACTTTATGCATAAAAGTCATTCGAATATCTATAAGATAGCTTAGCCATCCGTCTACTAGCATAGTGTAGCTTGAAGTAATGCTGGAAATATTTTTTTAGCATTATCTTCAAATATTGAATTCTGATTTACTTCTAAGTGGCTGTTTAATTGACATACTTAAGCCCACCTCTACTTGGTTAATAAAGTGGTTGTGAACCTAGATTTTAAATGTACTTATCAATCATTCGAGTTCACACAAAATGAAAGCAAAAGAATCATCACACACTTTTTTTTCAATTATGTAATTGATTTGTACAAAATATTGTAAAACTTTTTAAAAGAGTAATGGTGGAGTTTCTTGCTCTTCCTTCTCCATACGAAGCCCGAGGCCATACTTTTGAAGGCGAATGGGGCGAATAGAAACAATTCTATTTAAATGTCAATGTTGACGTTCAAAAGTGGATCATATGTGCCTATTTGAACAAAACGTTTTGACTTTCCTTAATTTATTTATGAATCTTATGTCTAGATGCACTGATTTTACAATAAACAACACATATTCCAATGTGTAGTCAATCTTCTGTTTAATTTATAGTGTGTTAAAACTCCAAATTAAATAGAAGACCGACTACACATTCCAGTAAACCTCAACATCTAAGTATTTACCAAAAATTCCTTCGAGCGCAGTTGACGTAATTGCGCAGTGCCATGCGACCGCAACTCCACTCTTGTCGATACTATGTTTATAGCGATAAGCCACTAATTCCCGTTATTAAGCCCGAATTAAAGGCTTATCTGCCATTCGGTTAACAAACATACGAAATTTATGTGGGAGAATTTATGAGTGGTAAAAATTTTGGAGTTTAGTCGACGATTGTAAACAGAAATAAGTAATGGGTAAAATAATATTACACCTGTTCTACCCAAGAGGGTTAGGCAGAAATTGCCTGTATTGATATTCCTTAGTTGATTACTGAAGATAAAAGACTTGAATATGGTAATTAGGATGGATTGGATGCGTGAAGGACCAAAATTTTGTGGAATGAATTCAGCCGTTTTAGAGAGAATGCATAACAAACAAACAAACCTACATTCAAAAAGTCAAATCTTTTCTCTTTATAATATTATATATAGTTTAGAATAGACTAAAAACACACACTAATCCGCTAAACCGTCAAGGCCTAGACATATTAGGTATAATAAAAGTAACTAAACCTTTGCTTGAATATAAAAAATACAACCAAGCAAAACAGTCTTTGTTAGTATAATAAATACAAGCTTGTCAATCAATAGCGAAGCTAATAAATAATTTCCTCCTTTGATTTCTGAAATGATCCATCCATCACTTTCCATCAGGCATAATCGAGGTCAAGAACGGACCCAATCAACAATAAAAAAATAAAGATGAAAGAATAAACTTAGAAAAAGGCTTCTATACTTATTAGGGTATAACAACGTACTAGACAGAGGTAAGGTTCCACTGAACATGCCCCTAAAACATATGATAAGATAAGACACGACACGAGAATTATTTAGATAGCAAGCGACATATCTCGCATACGCCACATTTATCCTTGAAAATCTGTCTCGTTCACTTCACCTTATATTATGTAGGTTCAAGTACTGTGCAGTCTAGACTTGCGTACGTAAATGTTATTTTACTTGAATTTATAAGCGGATAGAAAATGTCACTTCTTTACTCGGAATCTGTGGGACTTTTGCAAGGTTCGCCAGAGTGGTTTTTGTGAAAGAGCTCAGTTGTGGAATACATTTTTTTTATATTAAACACACAGTAATATAAAACACGCTACCTATATATAAATAATAAAACATAAAAACGTTTTATTTCAGATGTCAGGATCCATAGGTACACATACATTAAATTGAAATTACAGACATTAAAAAAGAAAATGAATATGAAAATCAGTAAAAAAAAATAAGTTTAAAATTTACAAATTTAAAGAAAATAAAATAAAAGTTAAAATTAACAAATTAAAATAAAATTAAAACTTACAAATCGAAGTAAACAAAAATAAAATAAATAACAAATTTAAATAAAATTTAATTAAATCGAAAAATTCAAATAAAATAAACATTATGAATACTTATATGACTGATTTAACAAGGGACCTCCAAAGCGGGGATGAGATCCTACATCCCCGCTTTGGAGGTCCCTTGTTAAATCAGTCATATAAGTATTCATAATGTTTATTTTATTTGAATTTTTCGATTTAATTAAATTTTATTTAAATTTGTTATTTATTTTATTTTTGTTTACTTCGATTTGTAAGTTTTAATTTTATTTTAATTTGTTAATATTAGCCACAGTCATCAGGATTTCGTTGCGAATGCCACGCATTCTGCAGATGAGAGATACCGTCTTTTTGCGAATGACGGCATGAAAGCCATCAGTTCAATACAGCGCGAACATCAACGATGCACTACAGAATCGTGGCAGCCCCAAAAACATCCTGAAAATATTAATATACTAGATGCGCAGGGCGTCCAACGTACCTTTTTGTGTCACAAACCCACAAACTCCCCGTGTAAAGTCTCTGACAGTATGCCTTGAAAAGTGTAATCCTAGCCTATAGCAATTTGTAAAGAGTTCCAAAGAGTTTTGCCAAAACTATGAAGTTTGAGCATCATAACATAACATCACGCCTTGTTTCCCCAAAGGGTTGCGCAGAGGTGAACCTGTGGTATCCCCACAGTTCGCCAGTTTGAGCATCACTTTCGGTCAAAATGATTGATACTTATTTTAGAAGACACCTAATGATTATTTTAATTTTTTTTATACTTTTACATATTATTATTTTAACACCAGTTTTTTTTTTTTTAAATTAAGTAAATATCTATACAAATAAATAACGTTTAAAAGTATGTATGTGTGTAGTATATTCTCATACTGTATGCGAATATTTAAATTAGAGTGTCATTTTTGGTTCAATGTTTTCCTTTCTATTAAATAATAACGTATGTATTAAACACACGTTGTCTACATTTCATTGTATCTTCTGTCCTAATGGTATGCTTGCAGAGATTTCCGTAGAAATAAGAATTACCTTAGTACGTATGTTTCTGTCTACTTGGCTGTTTTTTTATGTGTGCGGATAATAATCCTTTGCTTTCAGGATACTGCATTAACCAATATGGCTGCCAAGAGATGGTTTTAAGAACATCGAAACTTTTCGAAACAACCATTTAGCTTCATTGCAACATCGGCCTAGCCTTTTCTCAACTATGTTGGGGGGGTCGGCTTGGCGACTTGAAGCAGACCCCAAATGCAACTACCCCAAATGAACATAATACCGGAGTATTCAGCTGCATCCGGTGATACAAGTGTTTTACATGGAGCGACTGCCTTACTGACCCCCACAACCCAGTTACTGGGTAATACGATACCCCTTGGTAAGTCTGGTTGTCAAACATTCGGGCGTCTGACGACACGTACCTAATGACTGCCAAAGATCCACAAATTACAGCCGGGACCAACGGATTAACGTGTTTTCTGAGGCACGGAGGGGTCTTGGTATGTAACGATGGTCACCCATCCAAAGACCAACCGCGGCAAGTGTAGCTTAGCCTGATCGATCGACCTGTGCAGCTGTCATAACTCAGCCATAAGCCCCGTTTTTCTAGTAAAATCATAAGCACATTAATTAACTCGATAAACTAAAGCTCCACAACAAATCCTTTTGAAAGTCGCTAATAAATCAAGCAGTACGTTTACAAAACGTTTTTAACAAAAAATATGGTAGACTAGACTATCAATGAATTATGAATGAAAGTAAACAAATGATACCCGTATAATCTCAGGGCTCAAACAACAGACGCTCATACATCAAACTCAATGTTTTGATTGTAAACTTATTTAACCAGGTTAAATAGGTACTTATGAGAAAATTATACAACGACATCTATCTATTTCATTTTCTTAATTAGTATAAAGCATAAAACCTCTTTGAAAATTTAATAATAATCCGTCTGTGTATTATTCACTTGCCAAATAAGCTCACACCTTAACTACCACAACAATGACAAAATATTGAGTTGTCCCTGTTGTTCGAGTGGTCGCAAGCGCTACTGGTGAGCTTGAGGCTCTGGGTTCGATTCCCATGTCGCGCAAAGTGAGATTGTGGGGGTTTTCCGTCACTTATTTTGCAGGACCAGCCCAGAGTTTAGATTTGTGCCCGGTCTCAATACATGGGGCTTAAAAATAACTGGTGAAATGTGGCAATGTACACTTTGTACAGTTTTGCCTAACCCTTATGGTGGATTACAGGTGCTACTTTATGTTATGTATGTATGTTATATTAATTACCATGTTTTGTAGCAGATTTATAATGTAACTACATACAACTCATGTTGTTAATATCCTATAAACAGGGTCCCTACCCACACCCTTCGCATAATCTCTTAATCCCCCTTTTCGAAACCCAGAGAGTTACCCTTTGCCCTCGATCTTCTTTATTCCGTCTTATGTCCGGTCCCAACTTACAGTGTCAACAAAAACGTAATGTTTTCGAGACACAATGAGAGTATTTTCTACTAAACTGGGGCTTTAAATAGACTCGTAAACTACTTTCAGAAGAGAAAAAATCGTGCTATGAGCCTAGGTACAGTCAGGGAAATTAATTGTTTAGCTAATTGAAACACTACGGCAATTTGTTTTTCCTTTCCCGTTCATACAGTTGCATGAAAGTGTTCTTTGACAGTTATCAAAGAATGATAACTAAGATTTGAATAAACAATTTCATAATTCATCATCATTTCAGGCGAAAAACGTCCACTACTGGACATAGGCCACGCCCGAGCACCGCCACTTAACATATTATGTTTGTAATTTTCAGCAACTTAAAAAAAGTACTATGCTTGTTATGTACTCGTATATTTCGTTATGGGTAAACCATTTTGATCTATAGCGATTGATCTATCATTATCTTTAGAAATCAGATAAACGATACCTTTAAAAATATCCACTAAGTCTCCTTGGAGTTTCCAGCCATCTCTTCGAACCAATTCTACTATCCAAAACCTCTGCTTACTCCCCAACGTCAAACTACACTCAAATCAATACAACCTGCACAAAGAATTCAGGCAAGCAACCTGCCGGCTCCCTCAGGATCTCGGGTACTATAAAATATAGCATAAACTCTAGCCCCTACGGCCGCCCCTTACAAAAGGGGTTATTTTAATCCCTACAATGCTTACACGTGTTATTTATTATTCTGTGTTTCTCGCAAATTGTAAGTCTTCATTTTGTTAAGGAAAATATTATGCCTTTTGTTATTATTTTTGAGGTAGCAAAAAATGGTTTAGTCTAGAGATTTTCGTAAAGTTGTGAAAGGTATGGTTGTGTCAAAAGATTTTTTTGTTGTTTGCAATCTACCTTAAAACATGATTTTGCCCGTAGCTTTTTGTTGTAGGTTTTGTCTAGTATCAAAATTATTATTATTTTTCAAATAAATAAGCAATCTACCTAGCCCTTTACCAAGTACGTTGGGGTCGGCTTCCAGTCTAACCGGATGCAGCTGAATACCAGTATTTTATCCATGGAGCGACTGCCTATCTGACCTCCACAACTCAGTTACTTATTGGGTAATACGAAACCTTAGTAATACTGGTTATCAAATTTTCGGGCTTCTAACAACCAGTAACGGAATACACGAATACCATATTACTGAAAAAATAAATATGTCATCAACTTCATAGAATTAAATCACAAAATGGTGTAACGTTGCCGTAGCGGCAGCTTTCTAAGTCGACCCCTATACAAAATATAAATTATTACATGATATGAGATGATAAATATGACTTCATAAATAAAATAAAAACACAAAATGTGGCTTATTCCGCTCAAATAGACTCGCACGAATTCACTCGCCCGAATCTGGCGTATCGTCACTTTTAAATAATCTAATATTTTCTAACAGAGAAATATACTTCGTGCAAGGCGTCGGTTAGGAAAAAATAACACTAACTTTATTACATGAAATACTAAACGTGCCAATAGGGTATTTTACTCAATATAATAAAAAATCTAAAAATATATTATTGCAAAAATCAGTCGGAAAATGTTAGTTTTAGTTCATGAAATAACAAAATATATTTTTTATTCAATACAAAGATTTCAGTTTTTTAATCTGTTTTTGAACACCATAAAAAAGTAGCCACCATGTTATTACGTCCATACCGCTGTTTAAACAAATCAACTGAACAACTTTGTACTTTATTATTTTCGTAACCAGAGTAAAATATTATCTTACATTTAGGAAAAGCAAACCAACAATAAGTAGAATAATATGTATTTTTTTTAAATTATAAACAATTATCATACAAAATATCAGCACATTTGTTTACACAGCAAACTGACGTCATACCCACAGAGCAATATGGCGTCCACTGCGTCCAGCATTTTCTTAAAATTACGCGTGAAATATGAAACCGTAAAATTTAAATTAATCGATTCAACAAAAATGTTGTGTTTTTTTGTGGTTTATTAGCATTTTTTTATGTAATTAAGGCACTTTTCAAAAATGGATGTATGTCCTATTGCCTATTGTGTCTCGGGAATTGTCAAATCACCCAGTAATAAATTAACATCTTGCAAGTCACCTATAGAAAATATGGTATTATCTAAAAGGGACGATTCGTTTGATTCGGGCGAGTCGACTAGTAAGCCCAAAATATTTATCCCAAAGCATAATATAAATAGCAGACAGACCGTAGCCCTGCAAATTCTGACCAAACAATACAAAACTCAACACTGAAAATATGCTCATTTCCCATTCCACAGTAGAATCACTCAAACTAAACAACAAAGTAGCAACAACAAATTAATACACAAACTAATTAATTCCCGTTTAATAGACTGCAGTTTAGTCATTATAATATTACATACCGCTGTATATCTTATTAGGGGCGGGATAGACTCTGGCGTAATGAAACTCTAGGAAAACCACGAACTACAAACTCGTACCTGGCATAGAGGATGAGTACACCGACTATGTTTCATTCATAGCGGTGCAAGTTATGAGATTCAAGCGCAGTAGTGGAAAATGTAGGCTACGGATGCATGAGTGAATGTAATTCTTGGATGTACATTTAAGCGGTAAGTAGGCCACGGCAAAGGTGGTGTGACGATCTGGTAAGGTATACAGACCTAACATGGCCAGAGAAAGCACAAGACAGGGAGGTTTGGAAGGAAAAAGCTGTGGGACACTGATTATGCTAACAAAAAAAAAGATGTAAGTAATAAGGCTGCCCATTGTATATTTGGTAGTGTTCATTGGTTTTAATGTGCATTTTTGTGGTGTACAATAAAATATATGTAAATAATTAAATTTTGTTTGTTTGGCTTTAGTTCTGGATGTTTAAATAAATAATATCTTTGGGTGTTAACTATTGGTTATCACAGTTGCTGTGGCCGAAATTGGCTAGAAGACATCATCATGACAGAAATGACGTTGAGTAGGTCCTACCATCAATTACGGCGTTCTTTCACGTGAAAGGTGGATAAAATTGGAAATGAAATAATATCTAAAATAGATGCTAAAGTGGGGTCGACCTTTAAAAAAAAACTCTAATTCAGTAACTTTTACTTCTGTATCCTAAACTATGCCTCTAGCCAGATAGTCATCTGAACAGAGCCAGTCACCTGAATTTTTATCCTCACTGAGTTGCACATGATAGCCCATCAATTTCACGCAGCGAAATCAAAATGACAGATAAAATTCACTTATATCATCAGCCGAAAGACGTCCACTTCTGGACATAAGCCTCCCCCAAAAGGGGGGGATTTGTTATAATCGCTACGCTTGGCAGGCGGGTTGGCGATCGAAGTATGGTGGTCAAATGCATAGAGAATGCTGCTGCCCATTCTCTAGTAAGTCGCCTTCTACGACACCCATGGGAAGAAATGGAATGGTGCTATTCTTATAAGTCCGGCACCAACAAAACAAAAAAAAAAGAGAAGCGGGTGTTGATTTTGTTACTGTGAAATTCACTCACAGTAACGAAATCTACACCCGCGTCTTCTCAATCTTTGCACCACACATCGACCGCAGAGCACTTAGGTATATAATATTTTTATTGCTGCCCCGACCGTCGCAGAGGGGACAGGACTAAATAAAAATATATTCGCCCAAGAACGCCTGTATTGTGGCTACGTCAGTGAAATTCTTATGGCTGTATGGTTGAATGTTTTCATTATTGTGTTCAGATTGTGGTCGTATATGTTTATTTTTGTTTTGTCATAAATGTTTGAGATACGTTGAAGAAAAAACTATGTTGAAGCTGGTTTTTGTTTCTTTTCTATTTGTGGAGGAACGTTAGTGGTTTGTAACTGTAAATGTTTTGAGTAGGTACTCATATTTTATGAAGGACAGGATCACAGGTGAAGCTTACAGAAATATTTATATGGAATGGGCCTGACTCTCCTATAACAAGAAACTAAGGGTACGCTAGGTTAGGCATAATCAAAGTCAAAGCATTTATTTCAAATAGGCACATAAAAGACACTTTTGAACGTCATTATTTACATTACATACATACATTACGTACATTAATCATTTCTCTCCTCACAAAGCTGACTTAAATTAAAAGTGTACAAACAATGTCCCAGCTGTATGCCATCCTTGTGAGAGACTGGTGCCTAATATAGGTTTTTCGAAAAAAACCTGTGTTTCAGGTCTCATGAAAATAGAATTGATTCCAGTCGTCCCTTCCTCCTTCAAAAAGTAGTTTCGTATGGAGAAAAATGGGCAAGAAAATGTCATCATTATAATCTGTCTATAATGTTCCCATTGCTGAGACCCAGGCCTCTTCCCGGTGAGAACGAGTGGGCTGTAATACACCACGCAGGCCCATTGCGGGTTGGTAGATAATCGTCTTCGAATTTTTGGTTCTTGACCGGTTTTCGGTCGTTTTTAAAATGTTTTACTTATTTGTGTACAGTATACAATAAAAGCACCATACCACAACAGGTAAAAAAAATGAAGCATTGACAGATATATGACTTATATGATTGTAAGAGTAAGTATACGATATTACAAAAAGACAAGTAGGTAATAGGTAAGTCAGTTTGTGAGTTAAAATAAAAGTTATAAAAAGATTTAAATTCAATTAGCAACCAGTTCGATTTTGTCTAGACTCTAGATTGTCTTATGGAGCAGGACCAGATTTTTTTTATTACCATAATTTAGCATACTTATAATCAGACGGAGATAATAAACGACAGCCAACATTTTACGCTTAGTTTTATTTTGGCAATAGTAAAAAATTCAAAAATATATTATAAACTGGCTTCTGCACGTGACTTCGTCCACGTGAATTTCTTGTTCTTCCGACCCACCCCATCACATCGCAACGCCTACCCACGGGACGAACGGCAAGCAAAAATGAAGTTATAGCACGCTGTAACTTTGTTTTCGCTTACCGTTCGTTCTTACTTTTTTATTATTTTTGCTCGGCTCCTTAGAGTCTTAGCATAAGCATAATCAGCCTATCACGGTCCCACTGCTGGGTCACAAGCCTCCTCTCTGCGATAGGGAGTAGACAGTAATCTACCACGGAGTCTCAATGCGGGTTGGTAGATGACACATGTCTTCGAATATTTTGGTTCTAGGACATGTCGGTTTCCGCACAATGTTTTCCTTTACCGTTTTGAGAGCAGTAGTGATTAAATAATTTCCAAAAAGTAAAGCGCCTGTCTGGGTTCGAACCTACGACCTACAACCCGTAAGTCGTGACCGTTACCACTGGGCCACTATTGCTCGCGACGATAATTGGCCTTTTTCTCTGTCAAGAATTGGGCCATCAAATTCAAAAAGAATTTTTCAAAGACGTAATATTTTTCAAGTTCCAGATATTAGCGCGTTCTTACAAACCTACTCTTGAGCTTTATTTTTTAGTATAATTTATTTTGATCTATAGATACAGAAAATCGCTGCAGTTAACAATGTAACCAACGAAGTCATCGTCCGTCTCGTCTTTTCCCAATTACTCTGCTACCTATTCCAAAAAAAAACACAATAATTTTCCCCTTTCCAATATGAAAATTCCATCACAATACTTGTCAAAAGGGACCCCTATTATGTCCTCATCAGATCATCCTTCATCGTTATAGTTGAATGTCATCATACAAAAATTTTATGTAAGAGAATGTCAATATTTGCGGACGTATGTTTGCATTATTTTTGTGCCGTTCCGGGACGAAACAGAAGTGTTTGTCTGACACTTATCAACAAGTTGTTGGAGCTTGCTAGGGGAAATGTTTAAGCACTTTAAGCTGTTCATTTTTGTATGAAATATCTATTTTTCTTTCTAGCTAGGCACTGACAAATCTAATGTAATCAATCTAATCTAAATAGTCTGTATTTTCCCACTGCGTGGCAACGGCCTCCCTCCTCTTTTCCCTCCAATTCAGTATTTTGCTAGTGCTGGACAGTCTTTTCGGTAGGAGTCAAGGTCCTTCCACCATCTTCGTTTCGGCCTGCCGTGATGGCGTCGTGCGTTTAGTGGGACCCAATCGGTGGTTCGTTTAGCCGATTTGTCATCTAACATGCGTCAGACATGTCCACTTAAACTGAGCGGCTTTCTGGGTAACGTCCGTGACCTTGGTTCTGGCGTGCAGTGTTGTATTCCATAAACGGTCTAAATACTGCACTCCATGGGTTGCTTGCGAAGCTCGAGCTTCGAACTCTGATGAAGTGTCAAAGACCAGGATTGAGCACCATATATGAGAATAATGAGAATACACAAGTCCATAATTCTACGTTTGAGACTTAGTGGTAGATCTCCTTTTATAAAATATTTCATTGAACAATATCTCCTCCAGGCGTTCTCGCTGCTCGACGCACTCGACCACTTCTTTGTCTTGTCGCGCCTACCGGGAGACTATTTGGAAAATATGACTGACAAATTTGTAATCGCTTACTAGAATAAACTATAAAAATTTGGAGTAGTATTACCCATACATTCTTTATTTGTTTTTAATTAATTAGACAATTTTATATTATCATTTAATTTTTATACAATTCTGACATTTTTATAAGTTTTTGACAATTTTTACTATAATTTTTCGAGTTGGTGAATATTTTAAATTTAGTTAATCAAAACTTTATTTTTATCTGTTCTATATTTTAAAAATAGTTTATGATTGAAGTGTATAAGTTTGAAACTATGGACTAATTTTATGTCTGAAATAAATAAATAAATTAAATTAAATTTTAATTCGTTACCCTGATGGCAAAGCAAATAAAATTACTGCTCGATACGGGATTGGATTTAGAGCCCCTTAATCAGCAGTTGCTCTTACGATCACCTGGACCTGACAAGCAGTCAAAATGCTACTGTCTACTAACGACGACCGAAATAAAAAAAGTTGTGATAAAAACAACCCAAAGAAGAGTATTAAAAAAGCTACACGTTGCAGCCTGAAACGTTTACCATTTGCGGGATTTGCACGCCTTATAGAGAACTAGTCAAACATTGACCAGCGTTCGGTGCTTTGTTCAATCAGTGGGCCTGCAGAATGTAGATCTCTGAGAGTTCCACAGAAATAGGAGAGAATGTAACTGTGGAATATAAAACAAAGGTTTCTGTAAGAACATATCTATACATACAGTGTGGCCGGGACATCGATAGGCAAACTGTAATCTGGACCTTAAATTATAGAATTTCAAGTAATAGGCTGGCAGTTTCTTATTTAACATTTGGATTAGAACACAAACAAAAACTTATAATATAAAAACAAATACCTACTCATAATAGTTTATTTTATTTTATACATTCTCTTATTATTGTTACACCCCAGAGGTATGTTGTAGAGATACTTTTTTTTTTAATTTGCCAATTCCATTTATTTCTCTCTCTCTGCTTGTAGCAATAATAAAAAATATTCTATGTTATTCTAAACCAATAGAGGTACTTTAAGCTTCTAACGTGAAAGCACAGAGGTGTGAGGAACAGGGCGTAAAGTTCACTCATCCTCCCATTTCTGAGTCACAACTGTGGGCTACTGCACGACGATTGATATCAGGGCGTAGTATAACTTGTGTATATGCTAGTTTTGCTGTAAACTCTGCTTAGTTCCGATACAGCCCATCCCTTGCTTGCACTCCCTCAACGAAGCCCTAAGCCGAGGTCTGTACCCTACACGGAGTGCCCTTAGCGTGAGGTCGCTTAGTTTTTAAGTCTTAGCTGGAAGCCTTAATTTATTGAGGCACCCACAGACAAGCCCGGTTAAGCTGCCGAAAACCTCCTAGGTTGACCTGGGAAATGCCACTCACAAAAAAAAAACTGCTTGCGCGCTTCAAGATTTTGCATGACGTCAGTGTGACGATGTCAGTTCGCATGTGGTGATTTAGATGACACCACAAAAGTATTGTTTTGTTATAGAAAATAGAGTAAAGTCGAATAAAACATTGTAAAGCTTTGTGCAGATTATAAAGTTTGCATGGTGAATTCATCCGTGTGACTGCAAACAGCATAAATAAATAAAAATATACAGCGTATTTTATAATCAAAAGCTTGAAAATAACACTCAATTTGTACCCTACAAATATCATGTTGTTTAAACACGTGTTGACTTTAAAAAATGCTTGTTGAAACAGCAGGTACGCAAATAAAACTGAGTTTCATATTACATAGCAATAGTCAACCTCGTTCCAGTCTAGCCTTATCATCCTTTACACAACCACACAAACCATAGCCGTCCACATTCATACTGAAATCTTTTGATGAGTTTATAAAGTAAGAAAAAAATACTAACAGAACCTTACGCAGTGCTTGTCTTCAAGACACTCTGAATACCAACAGACATTTGCGTGGGCAATCCCTTATGTTTTGTGAAAATTTATCAAAAGAAATTCCTATTTGACCGAGTTGGAACAGCATGAAATATTCTCCCGGTAAATGGTGTGATGGTAAATGATCCCACACTGAACTGTCTCAAGAATCCGACTGTCTAGATTAAATACCTCCAAGCTTGTTGATACATACGCATCAGCTAATTAGGTGCGAATGTGTTTAACTAAATAATAATTATCTCTTAGAGTTTCATATCTCTTTGAATTCCAAAATGACTGAACAGAATATAAACGTAATAGAACATTGTAGTATATATCAAGTGTTGCAAGAACGAAAAAAGCAATATCGTAATGGGTTGTTGCAACGGCTATTCATTTCTCAGATGAATTCTGTAGAGACATTACCTGTTATAATTCATTTAGTTTGTGTCATTAAAATGGGTGTTGCGACCCATCTTTCAACATCTTAGGTACGTAACAATACAATTAGGCAATTTGTACACAATGTTTTTTCTTGACATGAAAAACCACGGTTTATTCGCCATGTGTATGCACGGCCGTCACTATCGATTCGGCTATCAAAAAAAAACACGTTTCATAGAAAAGTGCAATACCTACGCGGTCAAAATGTCAAAATCACCTATTTTTTGCTGAGATAACCGATTAAAAAATTTAACGATACCGGTCTGAAATCATGTGCTGAATTCATGTTTTCTGTTTGTCCGTCGATGTCCCTGTCAACCTGAATATCTTCACCATATACCTAATACATATAAAGAAGAGAGTCGCTCTTTGGAAGACTTTAATTCTTATTTCAGTTCAAAATATCACTAGAAAACATGCACCCACACATCCCATCCTTCATCATTGCACTACAAATCACTACAAAATTCGAGCTAGATAAGTCCACAAGCGCCATTACCATCAATCAATCCAAACGAAATATCGTTTTCGAGCTCATATGGTGCTAACAACTGGGATCAATCCGGATCGGTTCCTATCTACGGGCATTTGACGTAATTACGTGGAAATGGAGCCTGCTCAGCGGGTAAACATGAGACTGGAAAAAGAGTTGTAACGGTTTTTTTTATGCAAAATTGATTTTTGAGGGCGGATGCGGTGCAAATACCTAGTTTAAAGGGAAGGTTCTAGATGTATCAAGTGGTGTGTGTGTCAAACCAACAAATAATTATTACTGCAGTAATCTCATTTCACTACTCGCTGGCTGCATCTCATAACTTATTCAACAGAATTTGTAATTAGAGACTTTTCTCTTTTCTAATGCAAGATATTGTGAAGTAACACAGCTTAACTTCATTAAGTATATCTATAATTATACCTGTCACCTGACTTTATATTCCCTTTTTTTAAATAATAATGTATGGTTGAATCTATCAAAAGCATGGAAATGAAACTACTATTCAATCTGACCAACCTTTACTCAACTATGTTATCATCGATTACTAGTCTAACTAGATTCAGCTGAGTACCAGTATTCTATATGGAGCGACTGCCTATCAGAATCTGACCTCAACAACCCAGTTACTGGGTAATACGGTTCCCTTATGGGTTAGATTGGTTGTCACACTTGTGGGCTTCAGACTACCCGTAATGACTGTTAAATATCTACGAATGACAGCCAGACAGTGGCGTAACTAGGGTGGGGCAGGCAGGGCTCTTACCCTGGGCGCCTATCGAAAGGGGTCGCAAAAAGTCGCTAATTAATAAATAAATAAAAAAACATCAATAAACCATTTCACACTGTTACCTTTATCTAAGAAATCTGTAGATCTACTTGAATATATTGTGCAGTACGGGGATGAAAGCGTATTTCCAAATCCGCCTATTTCTATTCAAATTCTCTTAAAATTGCAGCATTGCAAGCGACTTTTTTGCATGTTAAAATGAGTACCTTCGTTATTGAAGGCTATAATTGGCCAAGAAAGGTTGTGCGACCAAGCTTTGCTCACAATTTACAAAGGGGCGCAAATGTGATGCGTTCCCTAGGCGCCATTGTCTATTGGTATGTCCCTGCAGCCAGAATCAATGGTTTGACGTGCTTTCCGAGGCACGGAGTGGTTTTGGTATGTAAAGATGGTCATCCATTTACGGACCAACTGCGGCAAACATAGCCGACCCGTGCAGCTGCTATTACTTAACCACAAGCCTTTAATAAATAAAACTACTATTCCTATTCTTCCTTACCTTGCTCTAAACACCTACTTTTCGTTTATCAGATAAGTTCTGATTGCAAGTCAAAATATTGGCTATGAAGATGATCTGTTTATGGAAGGAAAACATGCGGCTTAACTGTTCGCGTAAGTTCAAGTAAGTTATAAGTAAGAGGAAGTTATGTTCGTGTTCATAGACGATGTGTTTGTGTTCCATTGCTGGGATAAGTTCTGATAAAGCCTTGACACGTGTTAGTGTAGATGCAATTTTTGTAGGAAGGATTCTGTGGGGTAAATTCGTTACTTACAGTTACACTTACAAAGGCAATGTGTTTCATTTTGACAGTTCAACAACATTCATTGCGGTATTCACGTTGTCGGGCAGACGAATTAGGTATTCAAACATTTATGAAGCAATGGATTAGTAATGCTCTTCAAAAATTTTCACACTTAAGGTTATAAGCGCTGGTTAAGTTTATCTAAGACTGGTAAAACGATTGTTGTATCATGTTAAGATATCGATAGGTATAAGACTATAAGTATAAGGTTAGCTCATGCTGTAGTAAAATAAAAATACTGTAGTAAAAAGTGAAAGCGTGGGTCACTGCCGACCCTACCCCTGTACCATCCCCCGTGGAGGCTATTCTATTGCACCCTACAATTTTGGATGCAACGAGGTTATTGATATCGTTGAACCTTTCTTCCGTCCTCAAATCCTCGAAGGGAAACCCTCCGTCTTGGAAATGAGAGGGGATTATATCGGACCCCTATCAACTGTGACAACACGATTGTCCTCACTTGCACATAAAGAGGAGAGGGGCTACGACATCTCATGCGGAACACATCAGTGTCCTGGCTTAGGTTAAAAACTTGCTTAAGGCGGAAGCTCCAGCGTGGCCCGCTAAATTTATTTATTTATTTCAGACATAACAGTAGTCCATAGTTTCACACTCATACAATTAAATTATAAACTACTAGCTTCCGCCCGCGGCTTTGCCCGCCAAGAAGTCGGAAATGATCCCGCGAGAACGTACTACTGGAATAAAAAGTATCCTATGTGTTAATCTAGGTTATAATCTATCTGTGTGCCAAATTTCATCCAAATCCATTCAGTAGTTTTTGCGTGAAAGAGTAACAAACATCCATACATACAAACTTTCGCGTTTATAATATTAGTAAGGATTTTAAAATATAAAACAGATAAAAACACAAAAATTTCAAATATTCAACAAATCATTAAAAATGAAATTTAAAACTGTCAAAGACTTATAAAACTGGCAGAATCGTATAAAAATAAAATTTTAAATATAAAGTTGTCACATTGTAAAATGTTATAAAAATCTAAAAACATTAAAAAAGATAGAAGCTAAATTCAAATTTTCTTTCGTTTTTTGCAATGTCATAAACATAATTATAATCATTAAGAAAATTCATTTAACCCTTTAAGTTCATTGAATTCTGTTGGGAGATGAATTCAAAAGGACTCAAAAACTCCACAAATTACTTGATTAAAATTCAAATAATAAAAATATAGCTTTCAAAAGCAATATTGACGTTTTTCTATGACACGCGCTCTTGTCGATAGCTTGTTTCGTACTGCCGGCCGGCCGGTCGCCATGTGTCAGATAGCTAAACCATAGATACAACTATGCGCGTGTACAATTCTATTGAATAACTTTTTCCTGAAATAGTCATTCAATACCTATAACCCGTATTGATAATTTTAATGATTATAATTTGGCACTGACCTGCAAATTGCAAAAAATTTCAAAGTTTAAATTAAGTGGGATACTCTGGAGCTTTCATCTAAAAAGGTAGGACATATCAGTGACCCATTCTTGTCTACGGCTTACTGTACAAACTGGCATAAATAGGAGAGTTTCCTTCACACAGGTATTCAATATTTAACTTTACTGAACATTAACCATTGAAAATTGGAACAAATATAAGTCAGCTTCATTTATACAAGCACAACTAGGTAAGTTCCAGGAAAACAAATTCAATTGAGCGTGACATGATAGCAGAAATTGGTGATCTAACTCAACTGAATAGCATTATTACAATTCAAACCACAATGACCGCTGATCTGTTAGTTAGAAACCCTAATCCTAACATAAAACTCATTGTCCGTTACCGATTTTACACACGATAACACAACGCACACGTTCAAGCCAGCCGACCAATAAATGAACGTTCACACGAGCAACTTAAGTTGCCCGATTTTGGCCAATCGTTGAATATAGTCCTCCAGACCGTATTTCGGCCATGGCGGCCAACCTCAACGGAGACTAGCTTTCGGCGCGAGAGATACTATAGTGCACAAGTGTGTGCGGAGACACAGGAGCACTCACTCTTCCCTCACTGTCATAGTCCGATGGGACGGCAATCCGACACGACTGGAGAGATTTCAGGTGCAGGACCAACGGCTTAACTAACAAACTGTCACTACGAATTCAGAGCATGATTCTAGTCACCACAGGTATAACGTCATGACAACAACAAGCCATTTACTGCGATGTCAACATTAGCTAGAGATCCCGTCATGTCAAGTGCACACCAAGTGTTAAAGATAAAGATAATTTTATTTGTCAAAACATATGTATACATGCAAATTAAGCATTCAGGATGTCACAATATTAATATTTCGTACGTACATGTTTCACCCGTATGACATACAAATATATTAAAACTACAAAATAAAATAAAAAGGCGCCGGTTAACTTTACAAGGTTTGCTGTCCTTGAAATACCATAGAATAACTAAGTGTTTATGAGCACTCTAGAATGCATGGAGTAAATTTAGATTTTTAAACAATTTTATTATCATTCTTTATTATTAGCCATTAATGTCTCACTGCTGAGCAAAGGCCTCCATACTGTCTTGCCACCTCTCTCCGTCCAGAGCTGCCAAAGACCAACCATTATTAAAGGAGTCCAGCTCATCACGCCATCCCCGTCTTACCTTGCCGCGATGTCGTTAGGCATTAAGCCATCATTATCCACTTGGTCGTAAGTTTAGCCCATTGAACGTCTAACATACCGTAGATTTCCAGCTCAATTCCATATAAGTGTGGCAACTTTCTGATAACAGTTGCTGGGCAACAATTGCTGAAAAAATTGCCCGTGTAACTGCAACTTAACGCAAACCCCGCCGGATCGCGAGCCATACCGCGTGTAATGCGTGCGGTTCGTTGCAAATTGCCTGCAGATCGCACCGGGAGTTCGGTTTCAATGTTATAAGATTGTTTGGGAAAATGCGTTGACTGTTGTGTTGTTGTACTATGTTCAATAGCATAACATCACGCCTTGTTCCCCCAAAGGATGTGGCAGAGGTGTACCCATAGTACACCAACATTTCGCCAGTTATGTTTAAGTTCCATGTAAAAAACCAATAACAATTTGTTCGACCTGGGAATCGAACCCAGGACCTCTTGCGCAGCAGTAAGGCAAGCGACCACTAGACCAACGAGGCAGTCTATGTGCATTAATACGAATCTATAACAAGGTAGTTATACGATGTTTATTTTATACACGAATTGAATACCTAACACGTATACGTTATACGCAATCGCAAACTGGAACTGTTAGTTGATATTTTTCCTATAGGTATAAAACCTTGATTGCATTTTTCCAAAGTTAATTGATCGGAATTGTTTGTAATTATACTTTCCAGAAGGCTTGCAGTAGCCAACTCCTAATCTATAAAAATAAAAAGAAAAATCCTGACTGACTGACTCATCAACGCCCAGCCCAAACTCGTGGACCTATAAATCTGAAATTTTACATAGAGGTTCTCTTTATAATGTACAAAAGGATTAAGGAAGGATTTTTCGAAATTCAACCCCTAAGGGAGTTAAATAGGAGATTAAAGTTCCGCGCGGGCGAAGCCGCTGGAAAAAGCCATTTAATAATAACTATCAAAGATTTTTCAAACTGCAAGTTTTACACTAACACATTTTTCTTTGCCAAAACATAGGACTGCCTTAAATATTTACAATATCATCACATACGGGAAATAAACCTCGCTCTCAACCCTTTCACCGTAAAGCAATGAGGTCAAAAATTGCCCTCAAATTATTCAAAATGCAATTTCAGTTTATGATCGCACATCAAGGTGCGTTCATTGGAGACTTCACCATGTGCAAGCAACACACTAAGCTTAACTCTAACTTGACGATAAAAACGAATAAGGTTTTTCTTGTTTCGTACATTGAAAAATATAAATCCAGTAGAAATTACAGAACTTTCCATCCCTCTTTTCAACGATACCATTAGCGGCCTAAATAATTTTTTGATAGGTCCATTGAAAACCCTTTTAAAATTAAATTATTCACAAGCACATTGACCCCGGAAACAAAGCCCCATTCGACCCTAACCTCGCCGGAATCAGATCAAAAATTGTCCCCGAATTATTCAAAATCTAATCTCAGCTTATGATCGCATCATCATTGTGCGTTCACCGGGGACTTCGTCAGGTGCAACCTACTTCATCACGCCAAACTTCATGGAGTATTAGGTGACCAAGATTAATATACACCAATTTATTCGGGCACCGCTGCGGAGCGTGGTCTCTTTAATTCGGTCGGTTGGCGCGGTTGGCACACACCCCAAGTTGCTATTTATCAAAGCTCCTGCTAGTAATAAATAAATCGAGTTTCGTCTTGTTAGCTCGGAAAAAAGTCTTTATGAAGCGTTTATTTCGTTAAAGTTATGAAGTAAATTCGTCAGGTTTTGAAAATTTGGTCGTGGGTGGTCTGCGTTATTTATTGGCGGAGGAAAGTTTGTGAAATAAAGATGCTGTACAGAGCATCTGAAGTAAAGTTGGGTTATTTATAACTTCCTGCCGAGATTATTCTATTATATGCTACGTCTATATTCAAGGTGTGCCTTTCCTGTTAATAAATTGTAGCCGTCACTCAAAACCAAATCGAAAATCCAGCTAACTTTAATTTAAAATTACAACCAGGCTATAATATAATAATATGAAATACTTATGTTTGTAGCCAAATAGTAACAGATGCACACGTCTTCAAGGATAAGCAACACTTGCCGAGGTCGGTCCATCCATTACATACCGAGAACCCTCCGTGCCTCGAAAAGCACGTTAAGCCGATAGTCATGGTCATAGCTGTTATTTGAAAATCTTTGACATTCGTTACGGCTAGTAAGAAACCCAAAAGTCTTACAATCAGTCTTACCAAGAGGTGTCGTATTTCCCAGTACTAGGGTTGTGAAGGTCAGATAGGCAGTCGCTCCATGTAAAAAGCTGCTATTCAGTTCCTGATGTAATTTCCGGGAAATATATTTATAAGTGTAAAACTTGTAGCTTAAAGACTAAAAGAAATAACAACTCAACAAGATTATCGTCACAAACAAGATTTTACATTTGATACACTGCTAATATACCTTTACATATTCACTCCAGTGACCAAGGCGTTCCGGCAAATGGAGTGCTTATTGCATTATTCTCCTACACTCGATTGTTGTATCAGCTTATACGGAGTGCTAGCGAGGTATTAACCTATTTCAGCAAAATCATTTTAAAATGTAGTTCCACTTCTTTTCAAGCAAGCCAAAAATCCTACTTTATGCTACTAATATTTTAAATGTGAATGTTTGTAAGCTTAAATGTTTGCATGTTTGTTACTCAATCACGCAAAAACGGCTTAACAGATTTAGATTAAAATTGGCACACAGATAGATTATAACCTGGATTAACAAATAGTACGTTTCCATGGGATAATTTTTGACCTCAACGCAAGCGAAGCCGCTGGTAAAATCTAGTTAGTAATAATATCATTCTACACCCGTCACACACTATTATCAATAAGACCAGTGATAAAGTTCTATCACACACCCCGACATTTACACTATCAGATGTAAGGAAACGTTCGTGTTTCTATAAAAAATAAGATTACACGACCTCTATGCGTCTGCCCCTTGGGTGTTCCAGGGTAGTGTTGTCGAGTGTCCCATATTCCCGGGACGTCGTAGTTTTTCCGGAACGATGGCTGCCCCGCGGGATATTGAATAGGTCGGGATTTTTGGAGCTTTTCGTGACTTTTACTGATGTAGAAGAGATTCGTTTTAATAAAATACTATGTTTTGAGTAACTTTAATTTATATATTCTTGTCTTGTGTTTTGTATATTGTTTAATGCTGTTCTAGGTGAAGGTAAGTATAGGTAGTATACTACTCAAACTATAAGCGAAAACCTTTAGACAATGGTATTGAATTATTAACTACTAAGTAGGTATACTTTACTATAATTATTGACCTAGTTTCCTTGTCATCAAAAAATTGTGTCGAAATCGGTAAATACACGTACAGCATTGAAAATGTGTTGAAAGAACTCTAAAGAAAGCTATAAGTTCCCAAGAAGCCCGACTCCAACTAGCTTCAACAAAACATAAAAACTAGACCGAAAAACCCCGCGGCACCCGTATTCCGCGTCCCGTATTCCGGCTCCTTTAATTCCACGTTTCCGTCCCGTTCCCGGGGCTTTATTACTGGCGGCACTAGTTGGTCCCTGCTATTGGTTTTTGCTGAAAAGCGCCCCGTGTAATCCGATTTTGGCCGCTTTCGTGTTTGTTTTCATAGTCTTAGCGAAGTTATACACGTTTTGTGTTTGTTTTGTGGCAGTTTAAGTTTTGCACAAAATATTTTGTTTAGTCGTGTGGTAAAAATAAAATTGCGCTGTGAACTCTTTTTAACTTATATTTCAGTTTCATAAACTTATTAATATTACTGTATTTTTTAATCGATATTTAGGCTTTACATTTAATTTTATTACTTGGTCCATAAATTCAAGTTCTCAGACGATCGTCATATAAATTTTTATGTGTTAAATTCTTAATACGTCTTTTTATTTACTCTAAATTAAACTCACAAAGCAGTGCAGCAATGATTTTATTTGAAAAAATATACATTTTACAGCCCTCGTTCAAAATTTTGTTTTTTGGCAGAAAATTAATTGAGTCCTGAAAACATGAAAAAAACGACAGCTAAATTAACGGACTGCCAAAAATGTTTCAAATTCTAAAATCAGGAAATTGAAAAATGACAGAGAAGGAATGTTGGAACGTTTCCCTGTATTTACTTTATGTGATGATTATTTATTCAGCGGAATGAAATGTTTTCAAATATAACCTGTATATTATCTCCGGGTATTTACTTTACATGTGAAAGTACGTCAATTTGCACAGTCTACACTCAAAATAATTATAATTTTGTTCATTTGTGAACGTAATATTACTGTTTATTTTTATCAGCAATGTAAAATGCATATTTCTAGTTCGCTCGAATGGTTTTGAACCAAGTTGTTCCTACTTATGTTCGATCGAAGTTTACAGGACGAGTTTAGATAGTTTTTTTTTACGCAATATTAATGCCAATACCTCTAACTCAAGAAATCGATTGTCATGATATGGGCATGTAATGCGGAGGAATGAAGAAAATTTCTTGCAGAAAGTTATGAGTGTGAATATTGATGGCTATAGAAGTAGGGGAAGTCCAAAGAAACGTAGGATGGATGGACTGTGTGAATGATGATATGGTTAGAAAGTGGCAAGAAGTGAGATAACGACTAATAGAGAAGTATGAAATGAAAGGACAAGTTGCGCCGACCCCAAATAAATTAAGATACCTAAGGGCAAGAGATTGATGATTTACTTGAAAAAATCAACAGCTTTTTGAGAGATTTTCTAAATTCTGACAAACTTAGACACTGGTCATAACATTTGCGTATTGTGTTGTAGTTCTAACAGAATATTAATATCCTCTAGAAACCAGCTGTTAGATAACAATGCAAGTAACTACACAACACAATTAATATCAGACATAATTTGAAGCTCCAATTTACTATTATATTTAGTACAGTGGCCCAAACAATGGAGCATATGATAGTCCGATAGTCCCTTACGATTGATATACCAATCAACCATTCACTGTATGATTGATTGGATTTGATATATCAACGTGAACAGTTACTATTAATGCCTATAATTGATAACAACTGTTTGTCATTAAAGCTTTATTAATTAGAATAATTACATAGCGATATAAAGATAGAGAAGTCTCTATGACAGGATAGAATGGAATACCATTCTGTCCTGTCGTACCATATATTATAACTGTTATTTGGAAACGTTTTAAAAGCCACTTTTTTTTTAACTAAACGTGGAGTTTCATGCCGGCTCTTCTGCATATAAACGACCAATTGGGACCATTCACCTAGCTTCTGCTGTGTTTTACAAGTGCCCATGAAGGTTTAGGTGAGCTAAAATTTTTATTGACTTTGTAAATCCGTTTAAATACTAGTATTGGAAGTATTCTTATTTTAGCACCAAGAGCACCAAAGGTATAGGAATACCTTGGTGCTCTTGCCGTTCCGTGTGATGCTGGACGTAAAGAATAGCACCGTCCCATTTCGCCCCGTGGGTGTCGTAGGAGGCGACTAAGGAACTTACTAGAGCAGCGTTCTCTATGCATTTTAGCACCATACTGCGATCGCCAACCCGCCTGCCAAACGCGGCGATTATGGCAAATTCCCCTAATTATTGATTTATTTTTTAACAATTGCTTGGCCAAAAACCCAAGAACACTCTGTATGATCTGGGAATCGAACCCAGGAACTTATGCTCAGCCACCAACGTGGCAGTAGATTTTTTATTTATCTTACCATTTGCAACAAAACCGTTACCACCGACTACAAAAGCTTCAATATCTGCCCACCCCCACACAGTGAACTAATAAATTACGATAGCACGTGCCACAAAGACACGCTCTTATCTCGTGCGGGACTCGCACTTTACCAAAATGTTAATTTATGGCATTTGGCGCTTTTTTCGCGCACATAATGGGTTGAGGTATCTTTGTACTTTGTTCGGGCGCACGCCTTATCGTGTCAACTAATGCAAGTAAAATTATGTAGGGGAATTTATGGGACAGGTTGGATTAAAAACTATTTTCACGTTTTTTGTAACGTGGTATTCTTTTTCTTTTGATAGTAAAATGTATAAATATCTCAAGTATTTAGCCTTCAGTTTAGATCTTTTTTATTTGAAGAAGATTTTATTTACAAATTTAATTTAGTTAAGCGTTTTTTTTAGCGTTTTTTTTAATGGATAGATGATTCCTAACTCGCCTTTGAAAACGGTTTTTTTACGCAAGTTTGTCCTAGCCTTAACCGATTAAATATTAACAAAATTATTATTACACGTGGGACACTCAGAAAGTTTTGCGAAAAAAAAAATGTTCTATAGGTAATGTTTTATTAAATCTTTTCAAAGTACTCTCCACTAGCCTCTATACAAAGTTTCATGCGTCTGAACCAGTTTTCGAAACACTTTTTCCAGTCCGCCGCAGACACCTCGTTTACAGCCTGCTCGAACGTTGACAGCGCATCTTCCGGCGACGAAAATGGTATCCCTTTGAGCTGATTTTTTATTTTCGGAAATAAAATTAAGTCACACGGTGCTGGGTCAGGGCTGTATAGAGGGTGACCCAGGAGTTTGACCGGCGTGCTGTTAAGGAAGTCCCTCGTTTTGAGCGCGGTGTGTAAAGGAGCTTTGTCGTGGTGGAGCAGTAGCCCGCAGAGCCCTATGTTTGGTCGCTTGTTGCTCACAGCAGAGAATACTTCTGCCAAGCATTTGGTAGTATACCATTCAACGTTGATGCTTCTTTGGTTCCATAACGGAATTGACACCAAATAGCTAGTCAAATTGAAAAAGCTCGCGATCACAATCTTCCCCCCGCTTCTAGATCGCTTCACTTGGCGTTGATTTGTTTTGAAACACCCAAACCGTCGACTGGCGTTTCGTTTCTGGATCGTATTGATAAATCCAAGACTCATCACGTGTAATGATATCGTAAACACGCTGAGACGAGCCTTCTTCAAATTGTTTTTCATATCACGGCACCATTCCACCCGGGCCTGCTTCTGAGCATCGGTGAGATTGTTCGGCACCCAGCGTGAAACTATCCTCCTCACACGAAAATGCACATGTAGAATTTTGTGAAGGCTTCCCAATCCAAGCTGCAGTATGTACTGAATCCTTGATACGTAACTTGCCTATTGTCATGGATAATTTTTTTCACTGCTAGCACGTTTTCTTCCGTAACAGCCGTCAAAGGGCGACCACTTCTTTCTTCATCCCCCAAAGTTAGTCGACCGCGCTTGGATTAGTTATACCAACGATACACGGTTGCCTTAGAAGGGCCTTCATCCATGAATGCCATTTGAAGTCTATCGTACGAATCGAAAAAAAACATAGCGCGAAAATATTCCCGGCACAGATCCTTTTTTTTATGAGACACGATAATTCAAATTAGCTCGCAAACAATGTGGAGGGAAATTTTGAAATTAGAAGGTACCTATTTTTACTTATAAATAATCATATTTTCAAAATAGATTCTATCTGGCCAGTCTCTGATACATAAAAACTTTTTTTCGCAATACTTTTTGGGTGGCCTGGTATTTTCAGGAACTGATCCAGTTCAATTGGGTAAATATATTTTAATATTTACTAGTAAAATTTATATTGTAAGCATGTTATGCTTACAATATAAATTTATGATTTCCAAAACTAAAATATTTCTGTTATGCCGAACTGAAATGAGTATTGCATAACAGAATATTTTTTATTTTAGTTTACTTCAGTATAATAGAATGACCAATTCAATTCAAAAATAGACTACGAGATTTTGCTTTTTAATTGGTGAAACACAATGATCGAACAGTGCATTGGACTGTCCATTCCTATTTTTTGAAACTTTTTCATCGACAACCTAAAACTGAACATCAAACTGCAACGACACGCATAATTATTGCGACTTGGCACGCCTCCGCAATACTTTCGCAATACTCACTATATATTGCTAGCAATGCAGTGGCAATACGCTGGCAATAGTGGCAATACAGTTGCCGGATTCGTACTGCCATTGGCAATAGTGCTTTCAGAGGTTTGGCTCGCTACGAGTTCAAATATGCAGCGATAAATTTATGGTACGCAAACCAACTAGCTGCACTGTTTTCTCTTGAACATTGTTATGAACTTATATTCAGGGTTTTTGCTCCAGTGAGCAGTTGTTGTTATGCTTACTGTTTTAACGTACATTCGTATGTAGGTTTGGTATTTGGTACGACTTTAAGGACGCAGTAGAACGCATAATCGCATTTCTCATTTTGTATGAACGTGTTGCTGTAACAAATAAATCTATTTTTCTTTCTTTCTTTTTAACTAACATAAGTATGAATGCATTCTATACAGCGTGGTTTCAAATCAGGAAAGAAGTACTGGTCGAAAATCAAGCCATTTTCTTTCTAACCACTCGATATTTTAATAGGTGAAGAAGTTACATCGAGCGAATGCATCATCTAACAGTAACAAGTACGGTCATTTTGGTTTTCCACTGCAGAAACGTTGGCGTACATATACCTAATAGAGAACTAAGGTTCAGCCCGCAGTAGAAGCTTCATCATCTGCCTAAACTCTTCTCAACTATGTAGGGGTCGGCTTCCAGTCTAACCGAAAGCAGCTGTTATATCATCTTTTTATATGCACGTGTTTCTGTGACAAATAAAACTTTTCTTTTTTTCTTTCTTTTCTTTTTTTTTTTTTCTTTTTTTTTTCTTTTCTTTCTCTCTTTCTTTTCCTATCTGACCTCCACAGCCCAGTTACTGGGTACGACTGTCAAAGATCCACGAATGACAGCCGAGACCAACGCCTCAACATGCTTTCCGAGGCACGAAGGGGTCTTGGTATGTACAGATGGTCACCCATGTTAGTGTTTTTAGGTTTTAGTTTATTCAGTAAGCTATTTACGTACGATACAATCCAAACGTTTAATAAGCAACAACACAAATGCAAATGCATCGCGGACGTCAATTTAGTAAATGATTGCGACGCGGCATAGTACCGCGCGGCCGCAGAGGCGCAGTGCAAAACGTTTGTCTTTGAACCAATTGTGGAAGCGGAATTGTGGCGATGCAAATGCGTGACCTCATTGCTGGCTGTAGTGTTGGTGAAAGTCTAAACGCGGCGTTTAGAAATACTTTAGAAGCGAAGCTTATTTTAGCTCTAGCTGTGCCCGCGGCTTCGCTCGCGTGGATGTCGGAAATTATCACACAGGAACGTGCTACCGAGACAAAAAGCTAACTGCTAGTGAAAGTCTCGTCAAAATCGGTCTAACCCTTTCGGAGATTAGCTGGAACAATCATAGACAGATAAAAATAACATCTTATATGCATAAGATAAAATATGGTACTTAAATAATTATTATCATATGCATTTATGATGTTATTTTGAAACAGACACTTCAATTTAGTTTATTTAAATGTATGTATATATTACCGGCCAAACCCAATTTCAGGCCAAACTAGTTTGTCCTAGGCCAAACAAACTACGCGTGATATGTCGCAGCCAACTAGCTTAATTAGCCATTTCGTTAACAACCTTTGGAAGTAACGCTCGCCGGCCGCTGCCGCGGCGCCGCTCGCTACGCTCGCTCGGCTCGCGCGCTTTTGGTCACAGTTCTAACCTAACCTAACCTAACCCACTTGACCTCGCATTTGACCTCGATCACGCCTGATGAAAAACGATTGATGAGGTCTATGACGGATCGAGCGTGCCCAGACAATGCCTGTTCATTCTTGTCCAAGGCACTGGAATTCCCACGCATCGACAAAACACAGCCGGACTCTGGTGGGAGGGTGGTCGCGAACCAGGCGGGCGCTAGCCCTACCACCGCAAGGGAAGAATTGGCCAGTCATCAAGGTATTGGGTGTGACTGTCCAGGATGCGCCGAGCGCTTGGTTCATTCGAGTTACTGGTGGAACAAATTGCGCTACACGAGGAGGCTTCTTCATGCATCCCAAAACATCACATCTCACTTGCTTATTTGTCTATATATATATTTCTATATTTAATAAAATTTTGAATTCTTGCGGATTAAAATAATAACAACAAAAACTACAATCTACAACTCACCTAAAAGACAGCGTGGTCAACGGCCGGTACGACTTGTGACTGTTCACATCAGCCATTGGCATCCCCCAGTAATCATCGAGGAACAGTTGCTTCAGCGGGTTGGTTCCTATGACGTCACCATTTGTCACTATAGCAGGTATATCATCATGGACGAAGTCCCCGTTCAAACTGTTCATATAGCTCAAGACAGCGGTGGTAGTGACCATGACGTATATGGTGACGTCACTGCATAGTGTTTTTGGTGGTGATTCCTCGCGGACTGTGGTCAGCGATCGCCGCTTCATTTTTGGTGATGTTTTCGCTTTTATTGTTACATTTCTACATCTGCACATTTGATGGGTTCTGTAACAAAGAAATGTAGCGTTAGAACTTGTTAAAAGAGGTCTACAGGATGCGAATTGACTTTATTGTCAACTTTAGAAGCCAACATTATTGGTGCCGATTCTTTTTTTGCACCACCTTAACTAAAATAAGAGTATTGGTATCTCTTACAGACAGACGTAGAAAGAAAAAGACAAATGACGCTTTAGAACTGACAAACTAAATTACGTCTCGATTGCCTTGAATTAGGCGTAATTTTAACCATGATGAATATATTTCGTCGTAGTTGCGCCGAAGAAAGTCTTAGCTCAACTAAATATGACAACACTTATTTATTTCAGTATCCTTCTTGTTTCTTCAGAAGGAAAAAGATAGCAATAGCCCTAATTAAGTTTAATTGGTGTACAACTGAATCATCACAATTATCAGATTCTGACGGTTAATTGCTGACTCAAATTTGATACCAAAGCAAAATACCAATTATATCTTGAGAGTGATTCATTTTGGCAAGTCTATTCCAAATTCGCCTTTAACGTTACTCGTTTTTCTCCTTCCGTTTTCATAGAGTAAAAGCACGCGGGATAGAGCAGCCCGGTCAAAATTCAATAAATGCCACCAAAATTGACCGCTGCCAAATATTCCAATAACCATATTATTTCGGCTGAATTCAACCTTGTTCTGGGCATTTTTACGCTACATACTCTTATTATGGCCGAATTCAAAAATGCCAGAGATGCCTTGAAGTTTTTTTGGGTAAACAATAGACGGAGTTTATGGTGGTATTATTGACTGGGAATTTTAGGCTCGAAATCCACATATTCATGTGCTTCACAGCAAAGAATGGGCACGTCACTTCTTTTTAGAATATTTTCCTCTGATGTCAGTTTAAAGTGTATGTCACCTGTATTTTAGTTAAAAAAATTGTACAGTATATCAATTCTGAAAAAAAAACTTTTTACAAAAGAAAAACAACCGAATTCAAAAACCAATACTACAAAGTGAAAAATAACTTAAATTTTGGAAGTCGGTGTCTTTGGATAAGAGTTAATAAAATGTATATATGACAAGGACTGAGGCATACCTAACCTATCCATAGAAAAAAATAAAATTCGAAATCGATCAATAATTGCTAGAGATATCACAAAACATACAAAATCAATATCAATCTGCCAAAAATTTTCCCATGTTATGATTGGCTTCCAGTCTAACCGCATGCAGCTGAATACCAGTATTTTACATGGAGCGACTGCCTATCTGACCTCCACAACTCAGTAACTGGGTAATACGATACCCCTTGGTAAGACTGATTTTCAGACTTTCAGGCTTCTGACGTGCTTCTGACTACCCGTAACGACTGTCAAAGATGTACAAATAACAGCCATGCTATGTATGGTCACCCATCCATGAACCGACCGCAGCAAGCGTCGCTTAACCTGGGATCGACCAGTGCGGCTGTTGTAACTAAAAAAATACAAGTGAGTTGAGAACCTCCGCCTTATTTGAAGTCGGTTATAAAGCTAAATTAATTACTTTCTTCTTTCTACGTAATAACAACCCCCAAGCCCCAGTACGTGGCAGCGTAGAGGAAAACAGGTTTAAAAATAAAACGTCAATACCTATACTATGGAATAATAAATTTATCCTCCAACAAAAATTTTAGGAATTAATAAAAGCTTTTTCAGTGGATCTGATGAATCTAATTTTTCACACAGGCTGAGCCAATTATGGTCCAGTCCGTAATGCCATAGAGGGTAATTTGCTTTTAGGAATCATTTTAAATCTGTATATTGACAATGTAAGCCTGAAGTGGATTAAAATTTGGCTTTGTATCGCTACTTTGCCATTAAATTCATATAGATTCCTACTTTGTATTAAATTAAAATACTTTTGGCTCCAATTTGAACTAGTTTTGATGTCAGTTTTTAAACCTCAGTACCCTGGCTACTTCATGTTTTATATTATGCTCAACAATGAGTTCAGTCTTAAACTATTTATAAGTTAGCAGATTAAACAATAACTCAAAGTATTCATATCACTTAAACCATTTACTGGCATTTTATCAGAAATTGAAGCTAGTTGCCCGTTCCAAAACATAGATCTCTATGGAGAGGAACGAGCAAGAAACTCCAAGGACACTCATTGAAATCAAGATATGTATTACAAAAGCCTGGGCATATTATTCATGGTACTTCTATAAGTGAGAAAAATAAAAAAATAAAGTTATTTAGAATATAAGAGCAAAACTAAGCCCTGGCAGTTAGGAGATGACCAGTCTCAAACGACGTCGCCCGTTCACGAACATGGCGCGTGGATCAGTGCCATCCAGCTCAACCATTTTGTAAGGATTAACAAAGTACGCATATCTAACAACGGGGGACAAGGGCAGGGAGATAATTATGTGTATCTAACTAATTCATAACCACATCTTTAATCGTATTGCGTCATTGGGCTAAATTAGAGAAGGTATTTACTTCGTCTTCGGCAATCTAACTAGAATTCAAACAAACCTTCTTAACACACCCCCGTGATATAGAAATAGAACACGAAATTTCAAGCGAAATTCTCAAAATTTAATTTCGAATACGCATTTCGTATTCACGCAGCTCCTTTATTAAAACTACCGCCGATATAGAAAATCTCATCACGAATAAAACCGACGAATACCATCCGTCTGTTTTCATGATTCCTACAGTAATCTAAATAACTATTTTTCAATATAGCCCCCGCAATATAGCCGACTTATGAATTTTCGTCTGCCCTACTCCGAACGCGGTACGTGCCCAAAATATAAGATATTAAAGGGAAAAAATCCGTCCGCAAAATTCGGATATAACTAAATATAAATATTTCGAATTCCAAGGAATATGGCGTTTGTGGTTTTTGATTGTATTTCATATGATTATTTTTTCATATTACGCGCCAAAGTGACAGGTACTGTTAGCAGGATTTTTGTTTTGTTAAGAACGAACCTGTGAATGTATGTGAAAAAAAAATTGCACAGCTCTCTCTGGACATTTTTTTGCTACATAAGCAACAACTTACAGCACCTCACCTTTAACTATATATACCTACAAAGGAGAAATATAAATTTAAACTTGGTTCTCATGTAAGCAGCACAACAATTCTTTATTACACTACAAGCCACACATATCACCCACACCGTTCACATTACGCTTTAATAATTACACACAGCTAATTCACAGGTAGGTTGTGCTAAATTTATGGCCTTTAGTGTACTTTAGCATGTTTATTAGGCTCATAAAATTAATGAACACCACCTCACAGCCGGTTGATGAAGCGAGCTCATAATTTTATCCAATATGCCGAGAAAAATGTCGTAAGTTGACGACGTTGTCAGCGAAATGCTCGAAAATTTTGTAAAGATGAAGTGATATGTTTTGATGTTTTGCTGGGCTATTTGTTTGAATTATATTTTAAGAGCTTTATTACGGTTTTCTGCTTTTAATTTATATTTTAATAATATACATATTTTCCGTTAGTTCGCTCGCGTGGATGTTGGAATTTATCCCACGAGAACGTGCTAAAGTAAAAAATAATAGTTTAAAAAACTAAAAAACACGCTTTAAAAACCAAACTAAAAAAGGAGAAAATAATTTAATTCAACTAAAAAGCGTGGGGTGCTTTTTGAGGTATTTTTATAATCAATTAATGTCAAGCACCCCACGCTTTTTAATTGCATTAAATTATTTTCTCCTTTTTTAGTTTGGTTTTTAAAGCGTGTTTTTTAGTTTTTTAAACTATTATTTATTTTCAATTTTTTAGTTCTGCTAACTAAAAAAACGTGTTTTTTTATCTTATTTTTTTTATATTTTTGCGACAAGTTTACAAAGTTTCAATGAAATCTGACCGTTTAAAGTGGGTCAAAATCGCGCTCAAAGGAGTCGGTTACATACAAAAAAACAAACAAACAAACCAACAAACAAACATACAAGTGAAGCTAATATAAAGCGTGTAAAAAAGAAGTCTATGTTACTCCTTACAGCATCAACTATTAGCCAGTGAAATTCCTGTCAAAATTGGAACCAGAACAAACAGACAGACATTTTGGTTATTGTTTTTTTTGTAATAGGTATCGTATCTACTTTTTACCATATCTACATTTAGTAAAACGCTTCGTATTTCGACGTTACAAACATCAATTTTATTTATTTGCATAGTTAGATGTACAGATTATCTAACCTATAAAATGTAAAGCAATATTAGAAAGTAAGCCGAAGACGTTACAGTACCTTTTGACTCAACACCTCAAGTATCTCACCGCAGCACAAAGAGATATTAAAGAACATTAAAGGTTAGAGATGAAAGGAATTTAGAAAATAATATCAGAATGTCGCGGTAGAAAGCAATATTAGATCGGGAGCGTACCTAGTCTATGTATACTTATTATAAAGCTGTAATGTCATAACTTTAATATCAAAGCTTAGCTATAAAGGTCAAATTCCGAACCCATTCGTAGTCTACAAATAGATTTAAAACCACTCTCCCTCGCACAGAGAAGAGACTTGAATCTCAGTAATGGGACCGTAAGACCACGACGTAAAAATATCGCAACGGGATTTATCGCGGACTGGATTTACAACTCTCCGAGCATTGAGAATCCAATAGTATGCACCACAGGCGCGTCGAAAAAACACACGGTTCGATTTTGAACTCTTGGCGCTTTGCAGTGCCTTGATGATCCAGTGCGCGCAAAAATCCCGCCGTGATGTTTTTACGTCCGTGCGAACGTGGACGCATCGGCTTTTTCATGTTTTGCTGACTCTACTCTGACTCTTGGATTTAAAAGCATGAACCGTTCTTAACTTAACGAAGGTTATTAAATAAATGCTTTTTGCCAGAATATACACATAATAATTTATCAGGGTATGAATAACGGATGATTTCGCTATAATAAATTCGACTTACCAGTCGGGTGCATATTTAAGTTACATGAATAACGTAATATTTAATACAGTCACATTATAGAATTACATAACATAAATTCTTCATAATGATTTCATTAAAAATATTACAATCAGGACACAGTAGATAAAAGTTGCTTGCAGAATATTCTCTTGTTATTATGCTATAGACACATTTAAAAAACGTTCCTACCTCAAAGTTTAAGTATCGACGTATCTAAAATTTATGTCTATACACTTCAGGTACCTTTCTGCCTTCGCAGAGCCTAGGGTCAAAAAAATACATTACATTTGCATAATAGAATCTTCTGAGAGCATACTAAATTATGAAAAGAAATTAGGTACGAGAGGTACTTACTAGTTGTACCTGTGTGACTGGATACATAAAATATGATTTGTACGTGTTTTTGGCCTGCAGTGTATTTTAGAGACCGCTCATGACTGTATCAACGCGGACACTATGTCGATTATTACAGGCATAGTATGTCGATTCTGAAAAAATCTCACCGTGAAATCTTAGGTGAAGTGAGCTGTAATTGTATCTGATGCTAGAAATTGACAGTACTGACAGCTCACTTGAAGCTCACTTCACTTTAGTTTTCACGATGAGATTTTTCCAGAATAGCTATGCAGGTGAAATGACAGCTCACTTCCACCTCACTTCACCTTAGATTTCACAGCGATATGGTTACAGAATAGCAATGCTGGTCTATTCCACCAAAAAACTCACTACGAAAACTAAGATGTAGTGAGCTTGACGTGAGCTATCATTCCACTTGATACTAAAGATTGACACTACTGACAGCTCACTCCACCTAAGTTTTCACGGTGAGATACAGAATAGATCTGCGGGGTAGTTGCGTAACACAATAGCAGTAGGAATCGCTTTAATTTTGACAGTTCAACAACATTCATTGCGTTATTTATGTTGTCGAACAGACAACTTTTTCGAACATATAACAATGAATTAGCAATATCCTTCAAAATGATTCAGTATGTGATTGAAAAAAAAGAAAGAAAAATGCGAAGAAAAGAAAAAGAAAAATTTTGCCAAGGGAATCCACACATCGAAATATCTGCTGAAAGTGACGATTTACGTGGACAATTGGTTCCCTTATTAACCTTTGATTTGGCTAAGCTAACATCTTCTCGTATAAACTCGTACTGACATTATGAGAACCAGAAAAAAAAGATACTTTCCTATTCCTAAACTCACGTCTGTTTCCCATGGGGGTAGGCAGACACAACAGAACGGCACCTGGTACGATCCTTACGTACTCGTTTGGCCTTGTTAACGTTCATACATCTGGTCATACATGCACACCAGTTGCGACCACTACGCATCTGACATCACCAATAAGGTCACTATATGTCCTCCTAGGGCGCCCCATCCCATTCATCTTCTCAACATGAGCATACCAACTAAGCATACACTTTTCAGTTTTTGTGACTACATCTTCTTAATTAATATCATCGATATACAGTCACATTTTGCGGTTAAAGTACAAACTAACATTTAGGTTTGAGCCCTAAAACGCGTAAATCCCTAGAGTAGGGGCTTAAGTTTTTTTATAATATTACCTACATCAGAATTTCGGGGTCAAAGCCTGTCTAGGTCCCTAATAAATTTATTGTAGGTTAGCTACTAAGAGACGGTGAAGATAAAACACAATTATGATGAACTTTGTGCTTTTTTTTAAAAGCTTCGATATAAAACATTATTGATTGGAGATAAATTTAGCTCATTTTAGTTTCAGACCTTTCTGAAATCCATATAACATACACATACATAAACTCAAGCTTTCTTTCCATGGGGTACAAACGGAACTGCTGAAATTTGTTTTATTCGGTTTTTTCTATAGAAGCTCATAGTGTGGATTTACGCCCGGTTAGCAATACCTAGTAGTTAGAAATTATGAACTCTACTCTGTCTAAAGCAATGCCTCAAGCAAGCTCACCTTAACAGAATTCAGCAAAACCATAAAAAAACGATTTCATCAAGTATTCACAAGTAACCCGAGCAGGAATCCTCACAATAGCGATTTTTTTTAAAGAATATAAAATGAATTCATATTTCCCCTAATTGTTAATTTCAGGGGTTCGTCTCTGAAACCCTACGACCTCTCTTTGTTACGTAACGAAGTAAACTGAAACGATTTTTTAACAAATACCTGCGTATAAACAACTAACTTTGCCTCGTGGATTCATTTTGTAATGAGTAATTCGGTTTTTCTTTTTTACTGAAATTTTCCATAAAAGTTTAAACTATTGGGTAAAGTCAAGTCGGATAATAGTATATGTACAAACAGGATAGAAAAACACATTATTCCAGTCCAGAAATGCAGCGAATCTATCCAGTGCAGTGCTAGACTGAATCATATCGTCTACATTATTCCAGTCATTCGGTCAGTCAGACAAAAAACGACAATGCGTGTTCACAGTTTAATCTAGCGGACTGTCCGTGTGATATTGGCGAGCTGGAACTAAAAACTCGACTGACAGTCGAGTCACTGGACTGGATTGGTCACTTGAATGGGTGAATTCTAGAGCATTCCAGTGCCGGTTTACATTATTCCTATTGAAGATTAAGGTAGCAGAGCGTGGTTTATCCACGGAAATACTTAAAATCACAAATGCACAAGAACAATAATAAATCTTTATAAAACACCACGAGTTTTCTTTCTTGACACAAGAGTGACTAAACAATAGGTATACAGTTGCTAGGTAACCAAATTGAAGATTCAATTTTAATAATTCCAATGACATTCCATTGCTGGTTTCGATCGCAGAATGCTACTGGAATAGTGTGAACTGGGCATTAAGAACTATTTATGGTACTTTTAATCTAGAAATAAGTTATGTTTATCCTTGGGTATGTTGTTACTTAAATTTAAGAAGTCGGTAAATGTCATGTCGTCAACTGAAATACCGCAACACAATTTGAAAATGCAATTCCCTCAGCCAATGTAACACCAAATGCCAAATGAACTTTTTTCCAACTCCCAAATGCCTCTCCTCCATCCACGACATCCCATCAATCTACAAAACAATACGGTCATGAAACTCCCTAAAAAAAATTCATTCAAATTCCCCGTCAAAAATTAATACAAAAGTGCAATTAGTGGGGATGTTTTCAAACCACCCCTAATTCCCTCGGTGCTGGTATCGAGTGCCACCGCTCATAACCCGGTATATGCTTATGAATTTAATTTGGGCGCCATCTTTATAGAGCTCACGTCGCTCGCATAAATGCTAAAGGCTCGGCCAGCTGTGCTCTTATGACATCATGAATGTTAGGTTATGTAAAATTTTTTGGAAGCCTGTAGTGGGTACTGATGGAGATTTTGCTGTTGGAAATACTACACAAAGGAGTACCCTTCAGTAAAATTAAAATGTGGTAACTTAAATAGCCTCTTAGATTTTTAAGTTAAATTACTAATTGCTTCAAAGTTTACAAAAAAATATTGGCTTCACCGATTATTGAAAAGAAAATTAAACAGTGGGCATTCCACAAAAGCCCTTTAAAAAACCTACTTCTAACGTTACCAAAGCAAGAAGCCAAACTCATTAATTGCAAATTGTTAAGTGATGCACACGTCTATCAAAGAAAATGTCCTATTAAAAGGCCATCCCATTTCCTAAAATATAGAAATCTAGCTTTTTCCCGCGGCTTTATCCGCGATCCAGGATGAAAAGTATCCTATGTCCTTAACCAGGTCTATCTGTGTGCCGAATTTCATTTTTTTGTCTTGAAAGCGTAACAAAGAAACTAACTTTCGCATTTATAATATTAGTTAGGATAAGCTCAAGCTTATGAGTATTGGTACACATGCGAGCAACCTATCGTCTGTTATTATGGACGAAAAGCGATTCAGCACTAACAAGCGTGGAACTGATGAAATGATGAAATGTTTCGTGGAAATACGTCACTGAGTACGTATATAAGCTGACTGTGAGATATCGGACTATGTTTGTGGCATATCTACATAGGTCGGCCTTTGTTATATTGTTCAGACAACGAGTTTATGATAGATATTGTGCATCTTATAAAATAGGATATTTATAGTACTCTTCACCATATCCGGCGGTTAGTGACCTCTGGGTCGAAATCTGTTGGTAACTTAAGTTAGCTTCACGATGATGCAGTAGAGCTAAAACAGGTAACTATTAATCTAATCTGCTTAAAATAAAAATTCAAAATATTTAAATCAATGGACACCATCAAATAAATTCCTAACACATTCGAGCCTATGTTTTACAGCAGAGATATATAAAAGGAATAGATCCCGCCTCAAATATCAATGAATGCAGCTATTCAAATGAATATTTCAACTAAAGAGACGTACATATCCAGTATGAACTGTTCTCGCATAATATACGCTTTCTGTACAACACGGACCAGCTCAAACTGGACAAGTATAGCTTGACATGTTGTCGAGTGTATACATAGTCAGGAATATAGCCAACAGGTATGTCAGTAATATCAGAACATTGTCCTAAATTGGAAATGTGGAATTTTCATGCGGTTCTCATCCGATTGTTTAGGAAGTCAAATGAATGTGGGCATGTATTTGTTTTATGTTTGTTTTGGGCATAAAACAATACGTGGTCAGGGCGTTTAATTTAGATCGTGTTTGATAGATATAGCTTTGTGCCTGACCAGTTTTGAAGGCGTAAAAATTATGGATTTAGATTTTTTGTACGGGTTTGTTCAAAGCCCATTTTAATGATTCCTTAGAAAACTCAAGCAGAAGAACCATTTAAAACTAACTCATTGCTGATGTTCGTCAGTGGATATATATAAAAATATTTACTATACCTTACCTCACTATACCTGGAATTATTATGATTAAAATTAGTTTATTGAAAAATTCATTTTACCTATGACAGAAACAATTCTCCGGAAAAAATGTATCAGTTACATTCTAGTAAAAGCCACAATTCTCAGCACTAGGAAGTGGTGAAGGGCGGGCGTTTTGGGGGGACTGTCTTATGTAATTTTATTTTGACGTTCAAAAAGAGCTGACTCTCAGCCTAGTTTGAATAAATGACTTTTGATTTTGATTTTAATTTTGATGTTATAAACAATTTTTTTGGTTGTGAATGATTAAAATTCCAAAAAAACTCATTTTTTTAACTCTCTCAAAATTTTCGCGAGTAGATGACCATAGAGGTAAAATAAAATCTTGAATCAACAAACTCAATGAGAAGGCTTAATTTAATCGTATGTTTGATTAGCCATTTAAAAAACGTATAATCTACAAAAATACGGGCAGAAAGCAAGCAAACAAACTTGGTCCATGAATCTAAAAAATGCATTAGTTCGGTACCAACGTATAGCATTTTTACCATGACGCCTATTTTAAGGTCTCTAATACCCATATTTTCAGTGAACGATATTATTATGACAATCTTCTAACGCAAAATCTCCTAATTCTAAACACCTTCAAAATCCATATCGTAAAGAAATGGTAGGGATCTTGGGGGACGTTCATTATTAACCAAATAGGACGTAAATGGCCGCGACCCTCACCCTGCTATGACCAGGCTTCGTTTTACGACGCCGCCGGTCGCTCGATGTGATTAAATGAATGTATTCAGCGATAAAGAGGGATTTTATACGTTTTTGTGGTAAGGGGTGTGTACTGTATTGCATTCGGATTTAGTGGTTTTGTGTGTAAGTAACAAGTGGGGATGTTGGTTAAATTGTTTATAGAATCATTTTAAAGAAGTGAAGTCTTTTGACAAAGTTAACTTATATTTTCCTGGGTTGTAGTGTATTTCTATCCTAGCAGATTTTTACTTCATTTCTGTTGTAAACTAGATCTGCCTTCATAAATTCTATTCTCTGTATCGCTCAAAGGTTTACTGTCAGAAAGTAAGAAAATTCAATTTTGAGTAAAGCTTTTCTGTCTTTGTTCTTGTTTTACAGTTTATTTTATAGTGAACTATAAAAACAACTGCAATGTTTTGTTGCCTTCATGTCGAGTTATTGTAAAAAATTTCATTGTAATGCAGGTTTTTGTTTTTTTTTTACCTTCTTATTCTGACGTGGATAGGCAAGATCACAAAGAACAGAAAAGTGCACTTCTGGAACAAAAAAACTGCACTTGTCTGTCGTATTAAATTTCCTGGCTTTATACAGCAGTAAAATATAACTATACAGAGTGTTTAATAGTTTATACAGGATTACATTTAAAACAGTGCGCAAAATCTAAAAGCATAAATTCAGCGAATTATTCTAGAATGATCTTTTTCGTTGGTTGTCAAAAAAAAATGTGCTGTTTGATAGAAACATTCAATACTTACGCGGCCAAAATGTATGGAACTGCAGATTTTTTTTGTTTGGGAACCTCCGGTCTACCAGAGGTACCCAAAGAAAAAAAATCACCTGGTATTCAGCTGCACCCGGTCGGAACCGGCTGCAGTTGAATACCAGTATTTTCCATGGAGCGACTGACTTTCTTACCTCCACAACCCAGTTACTGGGTAGTACGATGCCCGTTGCTAAGACTGGTTGTCAAATTCGGGCTTCTGACGACCCGTAAAGACTGTCAAAGATCCACGAATGGCAGCCGAGACCAGCAGCTTATCGTGCTTTCCTAGGCACGGAGGGGTCTTCAATGTATGTAAAAATGGTCACCCATCCACAGACCAACCTCGGCAAGCGTAGCTTAACTAGATCGATTGACCCGTACGGCTGTTATTACTTAGTCACATAAGCTCCTCGACATGTCTATGTATAAACAAACAAAAAAATACTGTTGCAATAAAAACAATGTAGGTACAGATAATTTTACTCCGTGGACAGCTCACGTCTGTACTGAACAAAACAATGGTAAAAACAAAATGTATGCATAATAAAGACATAACGCAAATAAAACAGTCGTCTATTGAGTTTCCTCTCTAATCAAATTACTCATTACGGCTACAATTTGTCTCGCTATCGTTCCGAATACTACTACTATGGGTTTGTATTTTATGATTTAGAAAACATATTTTAGTGTTTTCTTTTTTAAGTATACATTACAAATTAGGTAGCAACTTTATTAAATTGTAATTAAATTTTTAAACCAGCCCTATGGTCCCTCTCAGGGCAACGGCCTCTTCTCATACAGAGAAGACACAAGCATATTCAAGATTTTTTTATTAAGATATTTTATATAAATTTTATATATTTTTTTATATATTTGTCAGTGACAGTAACTAGTGAAAGTAAATTGAAAACACTAAGTGACAGTAATCAATTTGAGATTACTCAGACTAGGAGGTCGTTACCACAAAAGTTTACTTTCAAATATTGTATCGACACATGACCTTTATACCTATAAACTAATTTCAATGTTATTAGTAGCTAGGTACAATTACAAGCACACAAATACTTTACATTTACACAGAGCGATTTTCTCTTAAAGTATTGGTAGAAATTGTATGGTGTTACGAGCATCGTATATTGAAAAAAATAGGTATTTTATCAAAGATGCAACTTTTATTTTACGAAAGAAATACTTTTGAGTTTTGTGTAACTATAAGGTATTTATGCGTGTGACTGTACATACTTTATTAATTTATTTATTTATAACCTTTACTGTATCCATTATATACAGGAAAAGTTTTTACTCAGTGCGCAAACTGTAACCATGAATTCAGCATGTCATTTTGACCGCGTAGGTATTGCACTTTTCTATGAAACAGCTGTTTTTTTTATATGGGTGTGCTGGGTTGTGGTGTTCAGAGAAACAGTTACAACATGTAAAATACTGTATTCATTGGGGAAAGGCTAGGGATGATGGCGATGTTAATTTGGTACTTCAATAAGGTTAGTTGTTGGCAGTAACACTTGACAAAAGCCTCCTTGAAACCGTGCCAGATGGCTCTATCCTTTGCTTTTCAAGGCCATCAGTTTCTAACTATTTATACGATGTCGTCACTCCATCTTTTAAATGGCCTACTGATATGAATTGCTACGTCAACGAGGCTTTAACAGTTTAGTGAGCGCAAACCAATAATAGGTAACAGACAAAACAGGACAAAAAACTTGGCTTATTAATCAACTCGCAGGATTTAACTCACTTTGTTTTTTTGTTATATTATTTTTTTGCACATTAATGAACATCTTTGTGGAAGGCACATATAGCCTAACCTATAGAAAATAATATAATTATTATTTCAAAAAGACGCGTCGCCCGATTCGGGCTGAAGCCATAACAGAAGATCCTAAACCTACATTTAACATTCAGAAAATAAGGGAACGTGGTAAAGTTACTCTGTAAAGGAATTTTATTTTATTAGAAGCTATAATGTTTATAGCATCTACAACCATACTGGCAAAAACATACCTATCCTGGAAAAACTCATTCATAATTCACTCAAACGATATAAATCAAGTCTGTACAACACGAGGACTCACAGTAGCATCTCCGCGTCGCAGCATCCAGTGAATAAATTAGATTCAGCAGATGTTATGCGCGATGACAATTACATTTTCGTCTGATTACTTCCTGCGAAGCTTTAGAATAATAATGAGAGCCTTTTTTGTGCTGTCATCGGTTTTTATTGGTTTATGCAGATAAGCAGATAAATAAGTGGGTGGATGTGTGTGTTTTGTTAATTTTTATTTTTACTTGACGTATAATAAATCTGGTTTACGAAATGAAAATGGAAGGTTTTGAGTAGTTTGAATAGAGTCTACGCATCGTTAGTATATATACAGCTGAAAATAAAACCATAGAGTTGTGTATGAAGTTAATTAAAATAAGTTTTCGAATACATCATCAAGGCTCCACTGACTGAATAAAACCTATCTTTACGTGAACTATGTATATCAAGTGACCGAATAACATTCATCATCATCATCATCTGCCCTGCCTTTTCTCAACTATGTTGGGGTCGGCTTCCAGTCTAATCCGATGTAGCTAAATACTAGTATTTTACGTGGAGCGACTGCTTATCTAACCTCCTCAACCCAGTAACTGGGTATAACGATACCCCTTCGTAAGACTGGTTGTCAGATTATAATCATCATTACAAAAATATCTTATTCCAAATAAGTCTTTATACTCACCTTCAAAAACAAACAGACATAAAAAACACAAGTTCAACAAAATGAAGTGCTACATTCACACGCACTCCTCAAAACAGGCTAGTTAAGTGACTGGCGCCAGTAATCTCCCATCGACGTTTAGTCGCAAATTACAGCGAGCCGCGAACGGCTTTAAAAGCCCCTAATATACGTGTGTTCCTCCTAATGGCGGTTAGAGTTTCTAAAGTACTGCTTGTCATGTGTCAGAAACTCAGGGGGTGACAAGACGTTTTGAGAATGTGAAGATTGTATTGATGCAGTGTTTGATGTATCTACAATCTCGTATTGAGGTGTAAATTAATATTTTTTTAGATAGACGATCAATATTTTTTTTTAAATTTTGACAACACTGGACGTTAGAAGACAGCGGTCAGCCCCCGATCAACCGCGAATCACCTCACCCGCGCTATGTCTTTGTTTTCGCTTTGCGTTCTTCTGGATTTTTTTCTTTTATTCGGCTCCTAAGGGTTCTTTTTTTAAGGTTGGTAAATCATCAAATAACTTCTCCCGCTCTGGGTAGAGCAGGAGGGCGTGTCAGACTTTTACTGACTAAAACCCACCAGTGTTCCTTTAGTTGCCTGTGTGCCAGGGGCCACGGTATCTCTTTCGAACAACCCGCATCCCTGGCAGGCAAAGGCCCTTGCGGACCCCACCACAAGATGCTGACATCTCTTTGAGGCACGCGTGGAACACAACACGCCGTCGACCTGGGGTCTCCTAAGGGTTATAGCGTTGTATTAAATACATTAAAACCTTGCTCAATATTTGGGCTATCAAATGCAATTTTTTTTTTTCAAATCTAACTGTTCGTTCCAGAGATTAGCGTGTTCAAAGAAAAATAAACTCTTTTGCTTTGTAGTGTAGATTAAGAATTTTCATACTACATTTTCAAAAATATTCTCTCATCTTGCATTACTTAATCTACTGCTCTAGAAGACCATAGACCTTTTATTCTTTAAGTCTTACGAGTATAATTCAACACATGGTTAGAGACATTTCAATGACGAGGTAAAACGAGAATACTTAAGCTTTTAACAAGGTCATGATATTTTCCTTGTGACTGAGTAAAACACTCAACACTTGAGAACAGCGGTTCCGTGTTATCGCGCGTGGTTTACGTATGCTGACGTCAGAGTTTAGCACTGTAATCGTATTTAAGTGGCGTTTTAGGTTTAAATGGTGAGACATATTAAGTTAAACGTATGTAAAAGTAGGGACAAAATGTACCAGGTCGTGTTTCATTGACAAATTGAAATTAATGTTTTCGCTTACTATGACTGTGCAGTTGAAAGCATAATGCATGCATAATCAGCCTATAATTTTCCCACTGCTGGGACACAGGCCTCCTCTTGGTGAGAGGGAGTGGGCCATAATCCACCACGCAGGCCTAGTTAGGGTTGGTATATGTCACATGTCTTTGAATTTTTGGTTCTAGGAGATGCGGGTTTCCTCACGATGTTTTCTTTCACCGTTTTTAGGGCAGTGGTGATGAAATAATTTACATAAAGAAAAACGCCTGCCTGGGTTCGAACGTACGACTAACATGTAACTCTTGGCCCTTATCACTGGGGTGCAGTTAAATTGTAGAGTCTAGACAGTCCACCGCAGTCTCCACAGGGGTAAAACACGGGCGTTTCCTCCCGCTTTATCCGAAACGGGAACCTCTCGAAACAATCGTGTCCAGTGAGGACCTACATCAAGTGGAAGGTGAGGACGCCGTGGCACCTCTCAATCCACTCCTCAAAGAGGGGATTTACCGCCACAGTGGCGTACCCAGCACTGGGTTGCGACGATCTCACTCTCCACGTCGCCATGAGATCCCGCCGGAGCTCTGTCCGCTGTGCCGCGATTTTTCGTGTCAGTGGAGTTACGCCCCGACGTTTTGACCCTCGCGCGACTCCCATGTGTGCGCGAAGACCTTTGCCTCCAGATCCCATGGCGGTAATCAAGCAAGGAGGCCCGCCGAGGGTTCCATACTTGAGATGACTTTATTCTGACAGCAAAATTAACATTGCAGTTGGAAAACATTTTCTCCCATACAATCCAACTGCAAATTTAAGTTTTTCGACAGCTTTCTAGTACTAAGAGTCTCTGAGCTAAGCTTCGGCCAGACGGATGGACGGACATGGCGACTATAAGGGTTCCTTGTTGACTATGGAACCCTAAAAATAACAAAAAAATATTATAAAAAACCAACATGGGCATTTTAACCGCGGTCCCCTCAGGAAGTGAACCGCTCCAACCATCCGTAAGGGCGAGTTAACGTCGCCACTCGCGTTTATCGACACGCGTAAACCGATGATAGTTGGACCCTTCCGTGGACCGTTACTTTGGACTATAAAGCGGGGGATCAGATTAAATAATGTGAGCCTGGGTACGTTGCTTTTGAGTGGGTTAACATGTAAAAATAAGGTAGATACTTTTAGGGGACAGTCTACACACGAGAATTGTGTCAACAATTACGATAATATTGTTTATGGCAACGAGTATATAATTTTTTAATTTAATTATACATAAAGCAATTATGACGGTTATTATTTCATTATTAGCTGCTGCCCGTCAAAATCGGTCCAAGAGTTTCATAAATTAACCGGAACAAACAAGCAGGTGGACATACCTTGTTATATGTACCGTTTACTTTCATATGCATTTACTAAAAAGTTGTTATTTCGACATTACAAACAGACACTTAAATTTTATTGATTTTTATATAGATTTTCATATCATCCCTCCACTGTCTTATTATCTAGTTAAAAGGGGTTCAACATACTAAATAGTATTACTTTGCATGTCACAAAGTAGTGGAACTTAAATACAAAAATACTGCTACATCAGCTCGATGAACCAGCAAGTTACGTTTACCTACGTCAGCACTAATAAAATGAGTAGTTCACTTCAAACCTCTAAATTTTAAAATATTAAAACTCAATCCGAACAAAGCTTGCCACATTTCAAGATTACGACAGTTTCAGGAAGTTTTCTCAAAATTATGAACTGAACGTTCCATTCAAGTGTGACCGAATGAACGCCACATTCAGGCAGCCACATAAAGTATAGTTCATTTGTTCCGAACGAGAACGGCGACCGAATGGTTTCAAATATTTCTTAAATCTTAACGCAGACTATTTCCACTTGATTATTTCACTATAACCTTAAAGAGTATATTCTTTCAATTACTTATTTGATAATATTTAAATACGAATTTACTAAAAATAGTAATATTCAAATACGCAATATTTAATAGAACTGCCTCGTTGGTCTAGTGGTAGCAAGTGCTACTACTTAGCATGAGATTGAGGTCCGGGCTCGATTCCAGGGTCGGGCAAAGTGTGAATTTACTATATATATTTTCTCAAAAAGCCCGAATCTAGATTTGTGCTCGGTTGATGGCAATAGGGTCGCCCATCTACAGTAAAGTTGAAAAAATTGAATCATGAATTCCAATACCTACAAAATGTAGCAAAACCACAGTAAAATGAATGCACTTTATACTGCTGATAAATCGTCTAGATACCAAGGGCTGTTATTGCCTGAATTGAGCACGAGCTCTATGATTACTTAGCATGCCGCCATTTGAAATCAACAACAAACTTTCTAAGTGATACGTAAATAGATCAAGATAACTTTAAACAAAATATCAGCAATATCAATAACGTATCTCGTTCTTTCGTAGTATGTTAAGCGAAGGAACATTTCCTGTTGCTGTGATTTGTTTTTCGTAGCTGTAATAATCTGTAGTCGTAATTTTTTTTCGTTGTTTATATAATATACCTACTTATTTTTTTGCAACGCCTATTGCATGCTTCGTAGTGATATTTTTTATGTATTTCCTAATATACTACAGAGCTTATATCAGTCAGTTGTCAGTCCGGGTGAACATGCTGGCCAGCAGGTTCTCTCGATGTACAGTCGAAATTAAAATAGCCCTTTTTAAGGCGTATTGCATAATACTGTACTCGGGGGCCCTGTGGTTCAGATATACCCAAAGGGCTTGCAATGCTCTACTTATGCAGTATAACAATGCATTCAGGGTGCTGTTGTGACTGTCACGCTTCTGCAGTGCGTCCACGATGTTTGCCGACGCGCGCACTGACAGCTTTGACGCAGTATGGCGCAAGAAATCTGCCTCGTTTCTTCGCAGGTTGCGAGATAGTCCCAACATCATTCTGCACTCGATAGCCGCCCGGGCATATAGTCCGCTTGTGTGGGCCTTAGCCGATCGAACGAGATCTGTTTTAGCCATTAAGTTCTACATAGACTAAGTAAAATTGGTACTAACACAATGGACCTCATTTGTAGTCTGAATAAATAAACTATTATTATTTAAATAAATGAAATAATAAATAAGAGGCCCTTCTTATAACTGGATAAAGATATTATCAGACCTGAATAGCCTGTAGGGCTAAGCGGAGAGTAGGCTAGCCTATTGCCAAATCCAGCCTCTGGCCTCCTGTTGAGAATGTCCTAATGGGGGAAAACCCAATTTTCTGACTCAGGGATTGCACCCAGGACTACACGCTCATCACTCTCCCTTAATGATCATGAGACGAATATCAGTATAAAAATGGTCAAATAGTTCAAGGCAAATCTAATTTCTCATAGCAACTACAAGGGACCCTGAGGGTACCCCAGGTACTTATCACCTTTGAACAAAGTCTACCACATAGATCAGTATCCATGTACCACATACAGATAGTAATAACCTGTCCGTACCCGGGTAGGGTCGACAAAAACATTGTCGCCGCAAATGCGTTTGTTCGATGATTTATTGGGGGCACTGGATATCTTAATATTACTCCGCACATATGTTACCTTATCTTTCCTTCGTTTTTCGTTTTACTAGTAGTTTTTCAGGTCCAGTATTTTATTAATAGGTTTATTTTGGGATTCGTTCATTAAACTTTCCTTAAGGCAAGTTAGTTCATGTACATCTTGATGTATTTATTTAATTAAATTTTTATGTGCTTTCACAAAATGAGGGATGATACACCTTGTAACTACAAAAAAAATGCAAATAATTAACTTTATTTACTTTCATAATGTAGTTCCAGATGACTGTTTTCTAGAAGTAATGAAGCCCGAAAATACAATAGGCCGTCAAAATAATGCAAATACAGTTAAACGTCAAATTCATATTCTCTAAAATTGTCACACTACAACTCCCGCTCGTTCTTACGGAAAATTACACAGCAAAGTATTTACTTAGCTATTTTTCAGGTTATTTTTAATGTTTTTTATAAATATTCCAACGTAATATCCGACGTATCTAAATAAAAACTTCAAAAAGCAAGATTCACGATCACACATAACATAATAAAGTATTATTAAAAGAAAAAGAAAACTTTCGGCAATGTCTTGTGCAAACCGTACAACATGGCGGCCGGTCCGAGTAGGGTCGACAAAACAGTCGGCGGCCACAATTGCATTTTGTCCAAGCATGATTTATCGTCCGACTGGATATCTTAATAAAACTTCTGCATGTGCGACATGTGTACAGCTAGCTTTTTATTCTATTGTAACTTTGTATACGTCCGTACTGTTAGATAAAGTGAAGCTATGTGTGTTCATTAGAATTACTAATTTGGTTTATTTGTGGTTCCTACTTTAAGTTTTTAGACTCTAATTCTGCTTAGCTGGGCTTGCTCTAGTACCTAATGGATGGTGGATCAAGAAAAAAAGAATGAACATAGACATCTAAGAGAAATGATGGGCAACAATAATTTCTTTAATTTGAAAGTATTTTAAAAGATCACAGTCATGAGTTTTTTTTTAACTGATTAAACACCATCAGAGGGGCAATATACAACGTTTGCATTCTAATTTCAAAGACAAAGACAAAGATATTTATTCGTCGGATATGGTAGATCCAGAGTTGGTCAAGTAAAAGTAAAAGTTGGTCTCAGTTTCAATCTGCCAAAGGTTTCTCTAATTTGCCTAGATTTGTGCCAAGTTTTTGACATTAATTGTCGTTGAGGCTAGATTGTGGCTAGATTTTTACGTTTTGGTCAACAGAATTGGCAATTAGATTAAAATTAAACATTATAATCAAGTTCTTGCTGCTGACCTTACCCGAGTAGGGTCGACAAAAACATCGCCACCATCCACAAATGCGTTTCGTCTATAATTTATAGCACGCTGGATATCTTAATAATTCTGTAGGGAACATAAATCATGGGTAATATTCTTGTTTTACCTTTGAATTTTATTATCTGTTGTTGGACGGTTTTTAAATTAAATCGTGTATTTTTTACATTTATACGTACTCCCGTTTCAAAAAGATAAGGAGGATGCGCTAAGGTGGCTCATAATTAGCCTATAATTTTCCCACTGCTGGGAAACGAGCCTGCTCTCTGTGAGAGGGAGTGGGCTGTAATCCACCACGCAGGCCAAGTACGGGTTGGTGGATGTCACGTGTCTTCGAATTTTTGGTTCTAGCACATGCCGGTTTCCTCACAATGTTTTCCTTCACCGTTTTGAGAGCAGTTGTGATGAAATAATTTACGTAAAGTAAAGCGCCTGTCTGGGTTCAAACCTACGACTTACGACTCGTAAGTCGTGACTGTTACCACTGGGCCACCACTGCTCACACTAAGGCGGCTTGCGGAATTAAAATTTTCTTTAGTTTTTTTTTTTTATATTTGAATTTCGCGTGTTGCTCTGACGTTTTCCCCTTGACTTAATAAATAAAGAAATAACAAGTGCATAATTTGTTACTTCCAGTCATTAAACACCTAATACTATGTTGCAAGTAAAATTCTCAATATCCTAAAACAAAACGGTTTTTCCATTTTCCCAATACGTCATTTTAATATTTACTAACTAATAAAACTCAAAACGAGGAGGTTTTTCAGTCGAGGCGTAAATTTTTTGTCTTTTTTATTTACCACCGTAACTTTTTCAACCATTGACAATTGAAATAACTTTTTATTTACAAGACACAAAATGTTGTCTGGCTTTTTCTACAAGAACGAGCTTCTATGAAACATCCATGTTTAAGTTATAATTAATTATTATTACCAAAACATCTACACACTTCATAATATTATATCCAGCGGTTGTTCACCGCAATAATACTCCACGTTTTAGCCCCGTATTTAATCTGAAAACACTATATAATTATCATTAATAGTAATATCAGACGGAAACTAGGTATAAATGTAATATATTTATGTATACCGCTAGTTTCAGACCGAAACAATATAAATATTAGATTACACGTTTTAATTAATTAATCTTTGAATCCCGTGAAGTACGACGAGTATGATGTACCTTTCCAATTAACAAAACTGTATCGAGGTATCAAATATCAGGGGATGATTTTCTTACATCTGTAGTGTTTGTACATATAATAAATTAGTTACAAAAAATGTTGTCCCTTTGCCTGGATGCATGTTCTGGATTGGCGATTTGGATGAAATTTGGCACACAGGTAATTTCTAACCTGGATTAACATCGGATACATTTAATCCGGTAATATTGGGATATTCCCGTGGGGTATTTTTTGTCATCCATGCGGACGAAGCCACGGGCAGAAGCTAGTCATTTCTAAAGGGTGGTATACACGTGCGATTATTGACAATACACTTATAAGGATTGTGTCAATCGTTTCTGTGGGGGAAGGTGTGACAGTAATCGTTGTGAGTGCAATCTATCTTGTGACGTTCGGATCTAGTTCTATAACGGATTGTTACGTCACGTTGTTATTGCTCAACTGGTCCCTTTTATAAATCCTTTTTATAATATTATTATAAATAAATAATAGTTTAAAAAACACGCCTTAAAAACCAAACTAAAAAGTAGAAAATAATTTAATTTAATTAAAAAGCGTGGGGTGCTTTTTGAGGTATTTTTATAGTCAATTAATGTCAAGCACCCCACGCTTTTTAATTGAATTAAATTATTTTCTACTTTTTTAGTTTGGTTTTTAAAGCAAGTTTTTTAGTTTTTTTAACTATTTTTTTTCTATTTTTCTCTATTTTTTTTAAAATTATTGAATTGTCATCGGTCCTCGATAAGTTTACAAAGTTTAAATGAAATCTGACCGTTTAAAGTGGGTCAAAATCGCGCCCTAAGGAGTCGGTTACAAACATACAAGTGAAGCTAATATAAAGCATGTAATTAAAGTCGCTTTTTGTGTCAGTCTGAGTGACTGCGTTGTTGTTACCAACTAAGTGCGGTTTTCACTATCGTATAGATAATTAATTCCGGAAGTTTATGTGTATACCACAATAATAATAAAAAAATCTCAGAAGGATCACCGGTGGAAACAAAAAATTAAAAGTACTAATTGCAGGTGCAAATGCACCGTGCATCGTGTAAGTTATTTCATCACCACTGTTCTCAAAACGATAAAAGAAAACATTGAAAGATATGTGACATGTACCTTGTACCATGTACCATTTACGCACTGGGGCCCGCATGGTGAATTACGGCCCAATCCCTCTTACCGAGATGAGGCTTGAGTCCCAACAGTGGGAACATTATAGGCTTATTATGCTACAGATTGCTGTGAAGCTGGGACGGCTAGCTAGTTCATAGATAAATTAAAGGCCATTTGCGTGTTATTCGTTCTGATGGAATCACTAAGTAAAAGATGTTTTTTTTTTGGGTGGGAAGTCATCAAAGAACTTCTCCCGCTCTGGGTGGAGTGGGAGGGCGTGTCAGACTTTTACTGACTAAAACCCACCCGTGTTCCTTCAGTTGCCTGTGTGCCAGGGGCCGCGGTATCTCTTTCGAACAACCCGCACCCCTGGCAGGCATCGGCCCTTGCGGACCCCACCATTTGGTGCTGACATCTCTTTGAGGCAAGTAAGAGATGGTGAAGTGTAAACTTTCACTTTTAAAATATAAATAATGCATGTTGTTTTCTTAAAAAAATCTCATTAACAAAGTCTGGAGCAAGTAATTACGGACTTATCAATAATCTTCGGCATTAACCGTCTGGAATAAATAACTTTGTTTAATTAGATATTAATTAGAAAAGTTTTTATAGGCTGTAAAAAGAAAGTATAATTTATCGCGACAAGTAATTATTTAAAATTATATTGCGTGAACTTTGAAATTACGTGGATTTGGCTTGTTAATTACTTTGTCTGTAGATAATTACGAATTTTCGTTAATCGTTTTGTAAGTTTGTTTATTTGTTTGTTACGCATTCACGCTAAAATGGCTGGAAGAATTTAGATGGGCACATAAACAGATCATGACCTAGGTTAGGACGTAGAACACTTTTTATCCTAGTATTACGTTCTGGTGGGATAATAACCGACCTAAACACTGGTAAAGCCGCGAGTGAATTGTAATCCTAGGAATATTGTTTTCAAGTAGCCATTTTATGTCCCAAGGTCATAAAGGTACCTATATTATCAGAACTGTTAATTAGTAACAATATAGTACAATGGTACATAACCATTTTTATATCTCTTATAACATGATACTCAAAACCAGGCGTTGCTTACCTTTTAAATTTTAACCATCAACCAAAACCAAAAATTCGAAGACATGTAAAATCTATCAACCCGCACTGGGCCCGCGTGGTGGATTACGACCCCCTCCCTCTCACGGAGTGGAGGCCTGTATCCCAGCAGTGGGAACGTTATAGGCTGATATTGTATCTAATGTAGGTAAAGTTTAGTAAAAGTTGTTCGACTTTCAAAAGGAATTTAAAAATATTTCTACTAAACCACCAAAAAGATTACGAAAATGTTCAAGCCGACATATCTGCCATTTAGAATAATTTATTCCTTTTATTATTATTCCTATTATTACTTTCCGATTTTATTATTTTTCAATTTCAAATCTTATTTAATTTTTATTCGTCAAATTGTTATTAAATGAGAACCGCGTGAAAATCTGTTTCGTAGTTAAGAGGAACAACGCAGTCAAACGATTTTGCCGTATAGGTAGGTACTTTCTATTTATTATTTCATTGTAGATAATAAGCAAATATTGGGTATTTATTCAAATTTTTCAATCATCACAACCCAACGCCTACTCTCAAACACATCTGTGCCACAACATTTTAACTGTTTTATTTTAATTTATTTGTAACTCTATTAATTTATTATTACGGACACACACTTCACTATGTATTTATTATTCAAGCGCATGGTACTCGTGGGTTGCAACTAAAAATCAGCGTCAAGTGGTGCATACTATGTTGCCATCTGACATTATGCTGAGCTGAGGCCCTTTTGGCATTAATAACATTGTTGTGTTTTATTTATAGTTTTAATGTTTTGTAAGCTGTAATGCCAATAAACGCATTTTTCCTTCTTTTTTTTCTTTTAAACTAATTCACAATTTAGCTTTTCAAATACCTACCTCTATTAACATACTAACTCAATGAATGTGGAGGAATATTTATGACTTCCTCTGTTATTCTTATTGCTCGGTTATTTTTATTGCGTGCCGTAAATCTTATTTATTAGTTAAGGTACTCGTTATAGTATTCAGCGTAACTGAATTTATGAATGAATTTAAAAACTATAGAATAAAGAGGTTTATCAGAAAACCATTTGAGCAATGTCAATCTACATCATCAACTGATTTTAACATTTTTTATGTAGGTAACCATTTTCTGCTTAATGATTGCAGAGCAAAACCCCAGTGATCAAGGCGTTTTTCTGCTGTTAACCAAACTATTACAGGATAGTAGCTATTTTAGTTCTCAAAACCCAATATTTTGTAATTACAACACGATGTTTTAAGCCCCCCCCCCACAAGAAAACAAAAAAAAAACAATAGGACCCAGTTATTTATTAAAACGTGGCAGAATCCGTGTACCGACCGCCAAAAAAAATAAACAAAAGAAGAACGTAAAAGAATTGGAAAACAAAAATGGTATAGATTTCAATTTATTAAACGAAGTGTTTCGTTTCAAACAATCAAGTTGGATGGTTTCTCTGAATTTGTATCGGATAATACAACAAATTCGCCGGCCGACCTCTTCGTGGAACTGTTTATTATTCTCACTTTTACCGGATTTATGTATTACTCAAGCTTTTTATTTTTCTGAGAATATCCGGTGTTAAATAGACGAGAATAAATTATTGGAGTAGTCGTATGTCACAAGAAAATAAAAAAGTAATCCATTTTAAAAATAAGTAGCACTCCCGTCATCTTGAAAACGCTAACAAAATCATATTTAATTGAATATGATTTTTTTATTCGTAGGCGTATTATAAATTGTAGAGGTCAATACTATGTTTCCCTTTCCGATGATAAAATTAAAGGACAGTAAAATAAGGCCACAAAGAAAGTAAAAGCTACAAAAGCTAGGAACTACTATGATATGAAAACCTACCTGCATTAGTCCGTAATTTGCAATACCTGCGGATTATTACACAAAAACAGAAGCAATCAATCGGAGCTACCAATCAACACGACTCATTTATCTCCACTGCTAAGCCAGTAAAAAGTCCGACCAAAATTGCCGGTTATCCCTAACAGCGGGCCTAATGTTCACATGTACACCCCCTAACACACGCTTACACCCCCTTACACCCCCACTAATTTACGAGCACATACCATCCGCAATCTCCAAGCAACCATTATCCGGAGACTTCCAATTAGCTGTGATACTCGTTTATTAACATTTCTGAGGCTAAGGACGTAAAAACTTCAAATATTATGTGGCGGAATAATCTTAATAAAACTGTCTGGTGGAGTTTGATGGTCGCTTTTATAGCTTGGTAAACAGGGTGTTAATTGCTTTGCACTTGTCTGTGTGCGGTGTATTTTAAATGGAACATGGGTGACTGGTGACTAAATGTTTTACAAACTTACATATACAGGAAAAGTTTTTATTTAGTGCGCAAACTATAACCATGAATACAGCTGATCATTCTAGACCCCACGGCGCAGAAATTTTTCGTCGGTTATGCAAAAAAAATAGCTGTTCCATACATTTTGACCGCGTAGGTATTGCACTTTTCTTTGAAACAGCAGATTTTTTTTGTAAAACCGATGAAAAATTTCTGCGCTGAATTACAGTTTGCACACTGGTTAAAAACTTTTACTGTATAAGCTCACGTCTTCTTCCCCAGAGTAGGCAGAAACTACAGAACGCCACCCGCTGCGAGCCTTACATGCTCCTTTTGCCTCGTTTACGTTCATACATCTAGTCATACACTCACGCCTATTGCGAGTACTACGCACCTGATGTTTATGAAGAACATCATCAATCAGGTCCTCCTAGGGTGTGGGATCCTGGCGTTTCCACTCACATCTTTTTTATTTATATATTAGGCTTCTCAACAATGAGTACACTGTTACTTTATAGTTAAAACATTACAATCTTAAGTCTAACCACCTCATTACAAATCCGCAGACATAATAACACACAATTGATTAATTAAAACAACTAATACATTGACTGACAAAATAAAAAATATACTATTAAAACCTAAATTTATAACAAAATATTAAGATTAAATTAAATAATAAATAAGTTCTTGTGAACAACTTTATAATTCTGAGAGTTTTACTGTACATTTTATAAGTTCAAGGTGGAAATAAGGGATTTTATGACTGTTTCGAAATGGTCAAGTTTTTTTTTTCCTCTCAGAAGGCGATTTTAGATTCAAACACATACACTCTTAGATTCACATTGAATTTCCCTTCGATATTACTGTTGCGAATGTGTTTGTTTATTCATAAAAACCCAATTTTAAAGCCATAGTTACCTCACTTTTATAGTCAACATAAATGTGTCAAAAAGAGAGCCTATCTGCTCTCTGTATACCTAGGATTCATGCGTAACTGAAAAAAGAAACATTGGAAAAAAGTGAATTGCGAAAAACGAATTCTGGATTGGTTTCGTCAAAGCCAATCCCAATCTTTATTTATGTAAAAACCTATACTTTTTTCTGTTTTATGCTTTTTACTAAAGACATGTGTGGCACACCGTAATACGTGTAGAAGAGAAACTTCTGAAAAAAATATTGTGATGATTGTTTGAGACTTTCTTCTTTCTCATCAGCATCATCTGCCTATCCTTTTCCAAACTATACTGGGGTCGGCTTCCAGTATAACCAGATGCAGCTGTATACCAGTCATTAAAATGGAGCGACTGCCTATCTGCCTGACTTCCACAACCCAGTGATGGGGTAACACGATACCCCTTGGTAAGACTGCGTGTCAGATTATCAGGCTTCTGACGACCCATAACGACTGTCAAAGATCCACGACTACGCGACTTTCTTTTTTCTCATGTTACAAAACTTTACAGGTCCTTGAAATTTCACTCTCAATTCTCGTGCAATTATCGAATCGCCACCTATGAAGTTTACGCCAGCTTTCTGCTGGATAGGCTAAAGTAAGAAAACTTTACATTAGAGAAAAACGATTGGCGTACGTGTATGACCAAGTGTATGTACGAAAATGAAACAAAAAATGTATTTAAGCATCGCAGCAGGTGGATTTATGTAATTTCTGTCCACCCCCATGGAGAAAAATGAGAGAGTTTAAGTACGTATTTGCATCATCTATAATCTATTCAGTTGTTTATTTTCTTATTTATTCATTCTTATTCTAATTCCATCGTCAGCTCTAAAGAAACATGACGTCAAGTTGATCAGATGAATCGAGTTTTGCGATCAAGTAGCGACCTTCGCAAAGTCAATTTGTTTTAGCCCTCACTTTTCCCAGTTTGACAGTTAATAACGGCACCCGATAGAGAGTCATCTGAATTGCTAATGTTATTTTTCTTTAAATTACTTCGTTGTGAATTAAGTGGCGATTATATTCAGAGATTGTTTGCCGTATCGGGCCCTTATTGCTCCGATGCCTTTTACAGAGCTTACGAAATTACTTAGCGCACCCGGTACGGTTTAGGTTTTAATTAATAAAGATTTGGGAAAAAATGTTTCAAGATTGGAGTGTTGATTATGAGGAATTTTGAAAGGGTATTTTGTTTTATTTATAGCTTAAGGCATTTGTCCCAGCGCCAACGATTAGCGAGAAGTGAGTAGATCTAGCAACTATAAACTAGTTGGCTAGCAACGAGCAGCGAGTGTGTGGCTCGAAAAGTTTTGTCGCTAGCACTTGCTGGTATGAGTAGGTGCTGTTAGATCCTCAGATGAATCTCAGGGGCTTCATATACTGGGTCGAACAATGAAACACCTATGTATTGCGTTTTATATAGATATTTCGTTAATTCCATGCTTTCATATTTACAGCAACGCGCCCGTAATTTCTAGCCGTCTTTTTGGAACCATTAACTTGTGCTAATATATTTCAAAGCTTCTAAATTAGCTTAACAGTTATAATGTGATAAGTTATTTTATATATAACCTTTACACTACCAAGCGAGATTCTCTCGGCGTATATTCTGCCCAAGCGAGCACCACTACCTAAACGGATTTTTTCAGCAAGTTAATAGTCGATAACTAGTCGCTTTCTCGTCGGCGATGGGACAGGTGTCTTACTATAGAAACTTGTGATTGATTTCTCACTCGCCTAATTTGATTCAGTTGATATTTGGCAAACACGTGTCGTTATAATGACAAAATAATGTGAAGTGATATACTTATTGCTGCCTAGCTGTGCCCGCAGATTCGGAAATATATGATGATGATATAATTATATCATCATCATATATTTTAAAGACTTTCATAATTACGTACTTAGTAAACAGCTGTTATATTTACATTACAAACAGACACTTCAATTACATTTATTTGTATTTGTAGATTTGTAAATGGAGTCGCATCTGAAGATAAAAGGGGTAAGACTTTATATGAACGTAAAATCATTTTAGTTTTAAGTTCTTTCTGTGATATATCTATTTAATATATGGATGTGTAAACACTATCTCATGCACATCAGAATAAAATAACTGTCAAGAGGGAACGGGGCCTGCGAGGAATTTGAAAAATAGGTATTTGAAGAAACTGTTGCCGTCGTGCTGTCAGTAAGTCTGCCCCCGTAGTGTGTGATAGCTGCAGCTCAGAAAGAAATTATCACAAAATTTTTTACGAGATCGACGTTTCGTAGGCCCCTTTTTTTCTCCTCGAAAACAGAGCCAATTCAATTATATTTTACATTAACATTTTGAGAAAGAGTATGTTTAGGTTTCTATAAAAAAAATATGTTAAAAACTTTTCTAATTTGTCTGGTAGTCCTCTAATCACGGCGGTAAAAATAGAGCACTTTTAGTAATTTTTAGAGGGTCATATTTTCTTTACTAATTAGTTGCTGAAAAAAAGACAATGACAGGAACGTGTTTACAGCAGACCTTGATTTTATGAAAAAAAAAATCTCTAGAAGCATCGTTCAGGAAGAAAAAAGGGAAATACATTTGTATGGAGAATCGGACGCCCTGTTCCCTCTTAACTGTCAGTTCTATACGAAAGGCGAGAAACAGTGAGAAGTGAAGTGGCCTGCACTAAAGGCTTTGGTGTGATGAAGAGCCAGAGTGTAGTGATATATTCAACTTAAATACGAACAATGGATCAAAATTATTCTACACTTTCTTTATCATCAGTAATGAAAGACTCAAACGTTTAGGTAATTGATGTGAAGTCATAGAAAATGATTAACAAATGATTTTCGAAGAACATGCTTACTAACTTTTTGTATAACTTCTTATCCTTTTTTTCTGTTTTTATCCGTGAGAACCTGTAATTGGCTTTATGTTTCATATAAAATTGTTATCCATCTGTTGGTTCTCCTATGAATAAATAAATGACCCCTTTTACCAATAAAAAAATAATAGTTTAAAAAACTAAAAAACACGCTTTAAAAACCAAACTAAAAAAGGAGAAAATAATTTGATTCAATTAAAAAGCGTGGGTTGCTTTTTGAGGTATTTTTATAATCAATTAATGTCAAGCACCCCACGCTTTTTAATTGAATTAAATTATTTTCTCCTTTTTTAGTTTGGTTTTTAAAGCGTGTTTTTTAGTTTTTTAAACTATTATTTATTTTCTATTTTTTAGTTCTGCTAACTACAAAAACGTGATTTTTTTTTCTCAATTTTTTTTAAAATTATTGAATTATCATCGGTCCTCGACAAGTTTACAAAGTTTCAATAAAATCTGACCGTTTAAAGTGGGTCAAAATCGCGCTCAAAGGAGTCGGTTACATACAAACATACAAACAAACATACAAGTGAAGCTAATATAAAGCGTGTAAAAACACAATTTCTGCTAACACTACTACAACACAATTTATGCTTCTCGTCATAACCTTTTGACTACCACGAATTCTGACATCAATCTATCAAATTCTAACGAAATTCGTTGGTAAAAGTACTTCCATTAGAGGTATGAGAGGACATATTGAATGTGTGTTGGCGGAGGGCGGGGCTGGTAATCGACTGGCAAACATTTGTTGATCGGCGTTAGATCGCGACGAGCATGTGATTGCCGAGTGTTAGGGGTGATGCTCACTTGTTTGGGTTTTAAATTGTCGAAAATTGTTGAGTATTACAGTACAATCATGAGATTTATGATTTTGCCAGCCTATGAGTATCAGGATGATGATTTTGTCAGCTTATGATCATGAGTATGATGATTTTTTTCAGCCTGTCCATAATTATACATGTTTTATTTTTGTAAGTAGGATCGTATAAACACTTTTACACGTCAATCATATTTTAAAAACTAGATGAGATCGGCGTTTCTTATCTGACTACTCTGAGAAGACAAGCCGAAACAAACTTAGAGGTCATAGTCTCTTTTAAAGTCCAGACATAATCTCGGTCAGATCATGTGGAGACCATGTAGAATGAGGTCTGAAATGGTCACTTGCAAGGAAAAAGACTGCTTCTTCCCAGCTAAAGCACTAGGAAGTGACGAAGGGTGGGCGTTTTTTGGGGACTGTCTTATGTAATTTAGACGTTCAAAAAGTGCTGACTCTCAGCTTAGTTTGAATAAATGACTATTGATTTAGATTTTTTGATTGATTGCAACTTTTTGGCTTAAAAATAACCCTAAAGGGACGGACAAAATTTCAAGAAACTCAGCATTTCTCATAGACTACACAGATTGAGTGAACCTGTCTAGTCAGTGCACGCCTTTGTCAGTAATCGTGCAACTGAACTCAAAACTTAAGGAGCTCAATTAATCGACGAACAATACCACAGAAAGAACATTTGGGTGGACCGCATAAAGTACTCAAACTGCTAGACCATGATTAAAGATAGAAAGAAAGAAAATACATTTATTTAGCACAGACTAAAAAGGCACACAATATACAGCAAAATAATAAAGAAAATAAAAATAAAAACCCAACAAAAAGTATAAAGTGCGCCGTCAGAAACTAGCATCAAAGTGTGCCTCACGGCTGCGCTAAAAAGGCCCAGTTCAGCAAAAAAAAAACAGACAATTTGTGTCTTAATATGTGTTATTAAGATTAAAACCAACTGAGAAAATAATAACAAAAAATTTCATTTTTTAGTCATCATAGTCACAATAATCAAAATAATATAATACTTTACAAAGTAAGTATTCATGTCATTGTACATATAAATGATGAGGCGATACTATTCTGATCAGTTTATTCAACATCTATCAGTGTACTTCCATCGATGAATTTCTAAAAGCCTTCTAATGACCAGCAAAATTAACGGTCTAAAGGGACGGTGCAATCATCGAGCTTGGTAAATGGGTTAAGTAGCGCAGTTTGATTTCCAATCAAAACATTGTTGTTGTCGTGTTCCCTGAAATCAGTTTCACGATACCTACGAATTAATTTTGTTAAGTACAAACTTCATTGGTGGCAAAAATTAAAAAGTAGAAACAAAAGAACGGACTCAAAATTATGAACTACGTTCCGACCTATCTTAATTTCATTGTACAAATCCCCGACAGTGAAACAATATGGTCTCTAAATAGATAAGATATAATCAAACCTTTTCGTAATCGTATTAGTGGGGATAGGATTACAAAACCTGTAATCCGAAACTTGTGTTAATTTTGTTAATCATTGGTATCACTAGCGATACTGCACAACATAAATTAACGGCCCTACACACGTGTCAACTATCCTCTGACATTGTATAAAATTATGAACGTTTTTCCTACAAAAAGTGCCAGTTCCTGTTACTGGCACTTGAAAAGAAATGACACAATTTTGATTTGTTGCTATTCTGAACCCCACCCCAAGCCCGACCGCAATATATTATTAATACACTACTAACACATACACACAACAACTATTCCACAGAAAGATTTCACGACTAAATCTACAAATCTCTTCCGTAAAAAGTCGTGCAACAGTGTACCAACATCTCCCAACATCGCCCCACATCGCTGGCAACTTTAACCCACGTCCATGAACATCTATTCGTACAAGTTTGGTTCATTCGCAAACAATAGAGTGGCCCTTAATTGAGTAATCCCGGGCACGGAATGCGGCGCGTTTCAGACATGACCAAATGTACGGTAAACACGCTATTTGTCCGCTATGAAAGTATTAACGGGTGGGATTATGGAACGAGCAACTATTTCTTGCGGACTAAACCGATTTCTTGAATGTGTTCAATTTGAGGATTTTTTGGGTAGTTTCTTGTTTGTTTATGTCTCTTTTATTAGGGTTTTATGTGAGTTCATTATCCGCTGAGATTGCTGGTTATTACAGAAGAAAAAAGTTCAGGTGTTACATCCAGCATCACATTATGACTGTCTTTTACAGTGTGTTCTGTTGTCTGCAAGCTACAGGAGCTGATGAACGCTACTTAAAGTGCCAAAACCTTAGCCAAATTCTAGGCTAGGCTATATATATCTCTGCCACTGTCTAAATAAAACGTGAATTCAAACACTATAACCAATCCACATAGTCTTCACATGATCTGACCAAGATTATTTCTGGACTTTAAAAGAGACTGTGACCTCTGAGTTTATTTCAGCCTTTCTACTCAGAGTAGTCAGATAGGAAACGCCGACCTCATCTAGTTTAAAAAATATGTGTAATAAGTGTTTGTACTAACATACTTACAGAATATTATTTATCAAAACACCACATGAGCCCAGTGTGGGTTGGTAGATGTCACATATCTTTGAATTTCTGTTTCTAGAACATTGTTTACTCACGGTGTTTTCCTTCAGCGTTTTAAGAGCAGTATCTTGAAGATTGGTCTTCCCGAATTAGTATAAATCGAAAACCTGAAATTGCCAGAAGCGTCTGCCGCGATCGGTCCGTAGGGTGAGCCAGACCATCCCTTTCATACCGAAGCCTCTCCGTGCCTTGGAAACCACGTTAAGCCATTTGTCCCGGCTGCCTGTGTTTTCCCTCTTTTTAGGGTTCCGTACCTCAAAAGGTAAAAAAAGAAACCCTTATAAGATCACTCTCTTGTCTGTCTGTCTGTCTGTCCATGTGTCACCTCCGATTTCGTCAGGAACGGGTGGACCTAGCAAGTTGAAATTTATACCAGGTACTAAAGTTTATGTCCCTATGTGTATAAAAATCAAGGTACTGAGTCAAGACCACAAAAAGATATGGGCAAATTTAGATTTTCGCGAAAACTTGTAAGTACCAAAATTTACCTTATTTTTCTACTTTTCATTTTTCGGAATTTTCCCTTTACTTGTGCTGTAAGACCTTGCTTTTAACCAAAATTGACAATTCTAGCTCAACCGGAAGTACCCTATAGGTTTTGGGTCGAAAACCTATATGGTAGTTCCCGTTGACCTAGAATCACGAAATTTGGCAAAAAGTAAGGTCTTACAGCCCAAATAAAGGAAAAATTCCAAAAATTAAAGGGTGTCCCCATACATACCGTAGATAGTTGACGCCAATTAAATTTGTACGGAACCCTCTGTGGGCGAGTCCGACTCGCACCTGTCCGGTTTTTTTCTTTTACCACACAATAATGAGATTAACATGAGGTGAACTTATCAGTGTACACAAATATACTTACTACCTCGTTAACCTACTACTGTGATCTAGTCAGTTAATAAAATACAAGCGGGAAAAAATCTATGTGTTGAGTTGCCTATTTCAAGCATGCTCCAACTACTTAATGACTTCTTCACTGAACCACCGAAAAAAATACCCCATAATTTAGCCATCAAATATTTAAGTCAAGAATGTGTTCCGTTCAACAATCCTAAATATGTCCCAATAATGTTTCAGCTTCGGAAATATTTCTACTTTGAGTTATTTCATACATCGCAGCTGTCAAATGAGGGGAAAGTTAAGCGCATGCCTCTCGGGTAGCAGGGTAACCACCTCTGGGTAAATTGACCTCAAATTCGATGAAGTTTTGGGTAATTTAATTAAAATAGTTTCGTGAAGTTTTGTTAGGTGCTAGCAGCCTTGAGGTGTAGAGTTTTGAACAAAAATTGGGTGTTTAATAAACTCCCTCGCTCTTGCTTGATGAGTAGGACGGCAGTATTCTTCCCATAGAAGTCAGATAGGAAACATCATCTCGTTTTTAAAATACTTTTTCATATGTAAAAGAATTCGTTAAAACCAATTCATATAATAAACATCATTATCACGTCAAGGAAATAATGCGGTAAGAAAAGAATAAGATACTGTCTACGGCGTAGCACCCCGCCTACGGTTTCGTAGCACATTGCTACGCACACCACGGCTGACGAATGTTATATTGTTTTCAAACAAATTATCACTGTTTTCAAAGGCGACAAAAATGCCTGCAGATACAAATAAATACTGATATTTTACACGTGGCGTAATAAAATGGAACGTGGGCTTTGAGCGTGGTGTTAACTGTCACAAAGGGCGGAAGTCATGGCGAAAATACAAAGGGTTTTTTTTATCTCATTGAAAATCTGACGTACAAAAACAAGATTAACGCATTTAGGAAACACAAATCCTATTTTGTATGTGACATTATTGGCAGCTTGTGTTTTGACATAGTTTATAATATCTAATAGTATAAAAGTCTAGAAATGTTCACTAAAGATTTAAATACAAGTCCAAACTTACAAAGCACTGAATTTAAATAACTACATTCCCATTAAACAACAGAAATAAAAGTAATAACCGCTGTTAATTGCATACAATTAACACGAATTCAATATGGAAACAAAACAATAATAATAATTATTATTATCATCTAACATAAACCTTTATTATAACATCAGGCATAATCTTATTATAAGCCAATCGTACTCAAACATGACTCGGCGGTCCGCACGCGATCATTTGCTACAATTACGGAGCACGTCCGAGCTTTATGTCCCGCCCGCACGTGTGGAGCCAGCCTTACCGCGAAACGCTTATTTATTCATACAAAAGCGATATCTACACGCAATCGTGAATCAGGCCTTATAATGGCTTTAAAGTGGTTTTTAATATTGATTGGAGTTATTGACTGACCAATAAGAGCTCAATTTTATTTGTAAGTTGGTCACCCCTATCATTAGGGCTGTCGGCAAATTGTCGTTGGAAAGCAATTCTGTTTTTAAATTTGCACGTGTTCTATTTTAAAATACAGGCTGTATTCGTTTTTAAAAGTGATGATCTTTATTTTTAATAGAAGTGGCTTCGTTATTCAGTTTCGTCAAATATAGTTCACGAATGTTCAAAAGCTTATTGCCCTAAAAACTTCAGCAAAATAAGTTAAACATTATACTTCGTAGTCGGTACCTACCTATATTTGATTTCTTTGCGTATATATTCAGTAACATTTATAAATGAACTTAATCTGATTAGTTTTGACTTTTAGACGACGTATGTTTTTGTACCCGAAATTAAATAACTTTAAACAATAACAATGTCTACTTCAAATAAATAAACAACCTTAATTTACCAACCTTTTGTCTTTAAGACCTCTTTCCCTTGCCTCTTCAAACATAACTCAAGAATATCATCAAAATCGCCTATTACAAGATAAAGTTATATAGTCCTATATTTATCAGACTAGACTTTGACAGCGGTTTCGCCCACCATCGGAAATTATCTCACGTGAATTTACTACCGGGATAAAAAGTATCCAATGTATTAATGTAGGTACTATCTGCGTGCTCGCTTACAATGTGCCTCATAAGAAGGCTGAAAGTCAACCAAAGGGCAAGGGGAGGGCTATTTAATGGAATTCGAGCTAAATAAAAATTTAAAAAAGCTTCAAAACTAAAGTAGTAAGTTAATAAACAAGTTAATAAATACTTTATTAATTATGATTTACTCATAATGTTTTATAATACATACCTAAAATCAACCCAACCTAGCTAGATCTGGCTCATATTGCAAATTGGGCTGTGTTTTCTGATAAGTAATTCTCAGAAACAGTTCCAAGATTTCTGTATTCCCAATAAATTCCAATTAGCTTGACTCAAATAACCCAATGCAGGTAACTGAAATCAATATCGACAGGTTTCTGCTTACTTACAGAAAATAATGGCGTAATACATAGGCATTACTTATCCACATACTACTTAAACTCGGCCATGCTCCATTTAGAACCAAATGATATCAAAACAAAGCAAGCATGAGGGCAATGACCTCTCCATTGCCCTCATACTTGCCTTGTTATGCTATGCTATGCTTGGATTTTCCCTACGTGTTCGAATCAGGAATGAAGACATCCGCAGGAGAACTAAGGTAACCGCCTTAGCCCGAAGAATTGCCAAACTTAAGTGGCAGTGGGCAGGGCACATTACTCGCAGAACAGATGACCGATGGGGCCGAATAGTTCTGGAGTAGCGACCGCGTACCAATGACCTTGTGAGGGCCGCAGGAGGCCGCTGGATGCGGGAAGTAAAGAACCGGTTGAAGTAGCGGAGCTTGGGGGAGGCCTATGTCCAGCAGTGACCTCTTTCGGCTGAATGATAATTTCATAACATAACATCACACCTGTAACCTCGAAGGGTTAGGCAGAGGTAGAGGAAGTCGTTGGGAGTAATTCACCTATTTTGGGCAGTTATGTTTAAGTCCTATGTAATAGGGGGCGACCCTATTGCCATCAACCGGGCACGGGACCAGACCGGGCTATTATAAAAAAAAAAAAACAGATTATAAAAATTGGATTTCCCGACGCAGGAATCAAACCAAGGATCTCCTCCTCTAGTCAGCAGTAGCACGTGCGACAACTACACCATCGAAGCAGTCTACGTAGTCAACCTAGATATTACCTATCTCTATTACGTAAGCTCGGCCATGTTCCATTTCGAAGCAAATGATATTATTAAATAGAATCAGTGAAAGGTATATCACGGAATGGTGGGTGTGTCAACAAGAGTATTACATTATCAGTAATGACGACTGTTACCTAGTATTTTATAACTGGTTATTTATTTAGAAATACGTTTTCGTACCGCTCTAATAAGCAACTGCATTGCGCTCGTAATTATTAATATGTGACATTGGCATTTTAGAGGTGTTAAGTATTGAGCTGTGAGTTAAAATTATTTTTTTTGAAGAAACACTTACCCGGTACCCTCAACGGTGCCACCTTTAATTGCCATGAGCAACTTTACCTATGAGTACCTTACTTAATTATCTCTCGATCACTATTTTTTTTACAAATAATAGATTTTTCTACTCTTGTATCGCTTCGATATTAAATGGCCGCAACAGATTTATAGCTATCGAGAGATATTTAAGTACAGTAACCATGGGTAATCTTAGTATCGAAAGTAAAGATACTGCAGTTGACCGGTACATATACTTTACCGCCTGCTTACAGTTAAAATGTGTTAATTCAAAACTCACGAAGATCAGATGCTTCAGTGATGTACGTACCTGGAAAAAAAAGCACACAATGTTTAAAAAGTTATCAGAATTAACCACAGCGGCCAATGGGCATTCAGACTAATACAACCACTCTAGGATATCAAGACTATTAAATCGCCTTTCCTACAGAGATAGAAAAACGCTAGAGAACTTGAAGTTTCAAGCATAATACTCTAATTATCTATGCAATAACAGTACAAGTTTGGGAAACCGGCTCCCTAATTGCGTAACACACTATTAATCTCAATCTGAATCATTTTGAAGGTTATTGCTAATCCATTGCTTCATAATGTTAGAAAATGTTGTATGCTTAACAACGTAAATAGCGCAATTAATGTTGTTGAGCTGCCAAAATGAATGCCATTCCTACTGTTAGTGTGAAGCGCGTGAGTCGTTGCCCGGAATGTTACCATTGTATAAATACTATGATATGGATAAACATTAGAACGAATTGTGCATTCAATTAATTTTAATTGTTTCTTATTATGTTATGGTTTTAATATTATTTTATATGCTGTACCGGTTTACTTCATAACGTCAACGCCGGCTGTTACTGAAAATCAACGCTGGAGCTTTGTCTCGCATCGGGACGTGGCATTATGCTAAGCGATACCGTTTTGCGTGGATGTGACGCATATTTCCACCCAACTTATTTTTTTTTGTGTTTGTAATCTTTCTCTGCGTCATGTTTACTGCGATTAAACGTCTTTTCTTTAGTTTTCTTTCTTACGTAATTACCCCACTAGTATACTGCTCTAAGACTACTTTACCCACACTCAATTTCTGTAAACGTGATTTTTATAAATCCGCCATCACTTCCTCCCTGTACCACAACTGCCCCACATATTATTTCCACCATAAATGAATATGTAGGCACTACATTTGTTCTAACACTAAACACTGCTGGCCTGACACTGCATAAAAACATAATGAATGTCCGATAATGACCAGCATTCCGTTATGTGACAGCCAACATGCAAGCGAGCATGTTCTAACTCGTTAGTCTGACACGTCAGAAAGTCAGATACGCCAGAAATGTCAGACAAATGATACGCTGAGTATGTCATTGTCGCGGTGGGTATAATCAGCATAATGATGAACTGTGTTCAGAAGCAGGGGCAGTGTGTGGCCAAGCATGGCCGTATTATGAAATAGTTCACAATCAAGTTGTCGTCGGTACCCTTGATGGGAACTGGATATCACCGTGTGCAGCTGGCGAGGGTCTTTGCGAGTCTAAGATACAACGATTAAATTATTTATTTGACTATTTATTCTCAGTTATTAAGACGATTATATGGATTTTCTGTAGGTCTTGCATAAACGCACGGAGTGAGGTCAACGATTCTAAAATTAGACTTACTCGCTACGCACATAATGTTTGTTTAGTTATAGAAGTTTATTGGCTGCCTCGTTGCTGTAGTGCTCGCAAACGCTGTTGAGCATGAGGTCCTGGGTTTGATTTCCGAGTTTGACAAGGTGTTATTGGGATTTTTTATTTGGAATTTCTCAGTAGTAGCCCGGAGTCTGGATTTGTGGTCGGTTGATGGTAATAGGCTCGCCCCCTTTTACATGAGACTTAAAAATAAATAGCAAAACATGGGTGTCCATAGGGACACCTCTGCCTATCCCTACGGAGATTACACACATGATGCTATGTAAGTATTTATTTATTTTTAGAACTTTATTCATGTTTATGGGTGGTACTAATAGTGGTTGCCGAAATAATAACGGTTAATAACATCAAAGTAATCCAAAACTTGAGAACTTTAATTTAGATCTGCATGCAGAGGAGCTCCCGTGGCAATCCAAAAGACTGTTACTCAACTTTTAGTGTTTTAGCTTAACTTCGCCTAATCAGTTTTTTCAAGTCTGTTTAGACCCCTGAGCAACAATTTTTTCATTCAATGTATATTGTGCAAGATATGGCAAGCTAAAAAATACTGTTTAAAGTTCAAATTAAGGATTAAACATGCTGAAAAACTGTAACAAAGCTTGCAGTATCACACATGTGGTTTTCAAAAATTACATTGTATTGAATTGGCAGGGCAGTGGGTGGTTAATCCTTTACTAAATAAATGAATAAACAAACGAAATAATTTTATTCCGTTTGAAACATAATTACTACTGCAGATTGAGTTTCCTAAAGCGCTCCATAAATGTAATTACCAAACAAGATAAATACTTACACTGAATACAAATATTATGAACATGTGTCTTCAAAGAGAACAAAACGTCTCATGTTATCAAACGAAGAACATTTACTTACAAACTAAAGGGAAACTCGTTAGATACAAATGTTATAGGGGCATGTTTGAAAAGCACGTTAAGCCGTTGGTCCCGGTAGTCATTCGTGGATCATAACTAATCGTTAAGAGTCGTCAGACGCCCGAAAGTCTGACAACTAGGCAAAGGGTATTGTATTACCCAGTAACTGGACTGTAGAGATCAGATAGGCAATCTCTTCATGTAAAATACTGGTACTCAACTGCTTCCGGTTAGGTTAGGTTCCAGTTAGACTGGAAGCCAACCCAAGCATAGGAAAAGGCTAGACAGAAGATGATAATTAGGTTCATAGGGAATAGGGGCAAGCTAACGATAAGCACAAAAACATTATCAGTAGATTGAATTACCTAGCGTTGGTTCACTGCATTCTCTCTAAACTTCTTCTTAGAAATATTGATTTTCAGATTCATTTAATTGCCTGTTTTCTATAAACTGATTTACCAAAAAAAGTTACACCGTCTAAACAGTGTTTAAACGATGATCAAGATCAATAAACACCAATGTTTAATCACACAAAAATGTAAAATCGCAGTGAAAGCGTGGCTGATGAAAAAAAAAACTACATTCTCTCCTACTCAATAGTACAAAACAAACATCTCATCATCATACATACACCAGACACTCCACAAACACACACACACACACTCACAACACACCAACACACATATTTCAGTATTGTTATTTTGTACTTAATCCTCAAAAAAAACGTGACACTTGTTTTTTTTTGTTCACACTTTTTATATAACCAACGACATACGTAATGACTTTTATAATCACGTAACACTGACTCCCTAGTCACAGGTATAAACCTAGTTTGGGAGCCACCCATGCGTAAGATACTACTTATGTATGTTGTAAAATGTAATGTGTATCAATGTTCTCACTTTTTTTTTAAACAAAGATTAATTATTATATTTTTACAAAAATGTATGCCACGAAATTTGCACCATGGCTTTAAAGATATGTCATGGGATAAGGATGTTTGCTTTCCCTTGCTGCACTCTTCTAGCAATGCACTAAGCCGAGCTCCGTAGCCCACAGGGTGTGCCCTTAACTTGTAGTTAGTTACGCTTAGTTTCAAGACCTGCTCGAGGCCTTAATTTATGATCCAGGCAAGTCCGGTTAAGCAGCCGATAACTTCATAGGTTGAGCTGCGAGATGTTATTAAAAAAAAAGGATAGTTCTCTTCTTGTTTCAATTCCTGTTAATCTTCAACCAGTGATTAATTTAATCCACAAAGTAGACAAAATAGTTATATAATTAAACTGAACGATATGTGGTTCATGGTACAGGGAATAGACTAATAGGTTCACTTAAAAAATTAGTTGGTATTAATTACCCTGCTTTAGTAGTAGTAGTAATTGCCTATAATAGTACTAATTGTAACTATCATAATTAAGTGGTCGATCAGTTGTGTTAAAAGGACTATTTCACGGCACTATTCAATATAGTAACATAGGATAATATTCTAATGCAAGACTAAGGCCTCATTTACGGAGACGCGACGCGTCGCGCGTTGCGATGGGTTGCGCGGCCCGCACTGAATTAAAACATATGGCGTTATATGAGTGCGTTTACGGAGAAGCGATATTATACGCGTTTGCTTGAAATGGAGCGTTTTTTGCGGCCGAACCCGCAGATGGCATTAACGCGTCTCACGCGGCGTTTATCACGGTGGCGCACGCAGCGGCAATTCTCGATAAAGCGATGCCCGCGGCGGAACCTTCTGCCAGTCTTATTTGGAAATCGCGCAACACAGACGTAGTCACCGTCGCAATGGAGATCGACTTTTTTTTAAAGAAAATTCTATGTTAAAAAGTGAATTATTTAATATAAGAAGTGGCCCAGTGTTTACAGCAACGGAACATGAGAAGTTTGGGGAATATGCAACTCTTTATAGGTCAATAAGAGAAAGAGGTTATGATGGATTTCATGGTTATCACTCTATTTTTATGCTGTGAATGACCAGCCATCCACAACTGGGGTCGCTCCTGTATTGCAGAAATAACTACTTCCAATTTTTCGTCATTCTTGCTGCAAGTTGTGACACAAGCGCTCCCATCTCTCGCTAACCTAAAACTAGTCGGTTTGATTGAGCATCTCTATGAACAACATCGTATATTGCTATAAGTTTGTGTTTACGCGTGCGATGATACGTACCGCTTCACGCGCCGCCGCACCGTAAACAGAAAGAAACGTCCAACACGCCGCAAGACGCCACGCCCCGCGTCTCCGTAAATGAGGCCGAGTTCCTCATATAGAGGACAGGGTGAAGCAAAAACCTCATACGACAAATTAAAAAAAAAAAACATCATCACATCATGCCGTGTTTCACAGAAGGGTTGAACAAAGGTGTTTATATACAGGATATTTTTTATTCAGTGCGCAAACTGTAACCATGAATTCAGTATATCATCCTAGAACCCCGGCGCAGAAATTTTTCGTTGGTTATACAAAAAAAAAATCTCTGTTCCATACATTTTGACCGCGTAGGTATTACACTTTTCTATGAAACAGCAGATTTTTTTTGTACAACCAACGAAAAATTTCTGCGCTGAGGGGTCTAGAATGGTATGCTGAATTCATGGTTACAGTATGCGCACTGGATAAAAATGTATCCTGTAGTACATCCATATTCCACCAGTTATGTGTTAGTTCCAAGTAATAGGGAGCGAGCCTATTGCCATCAATCGGGCATAAATCCAGACTCGGGCCTGCTACACACTGCTATAACACTTTGCTCATCTTAGGAATCGAACCCAAGACCTTATGCTCAGCAGAAACGCTTACGACAAGTAGAACAACGAGGCAGACCCCAAATTAAAAAAATAACATTTTGGTAAAATGTTGTTCCTCTTAAAATGTAATTAAACATCCCTCAAAAACATACGCAGTACAGCGGAACACCCCGTGTTCTCATACATAAACGATCATAATAAATATTGTACGAAAGGCTCATTAATTCAAAGCGAAACATCAAAGCGAAACATTTACATCATAGTACAAAGTTGATTGAGCTATTTGACGAACCTTTTCGCTTTACCGACGATTTTTCTTGTAACTATACGTCACGGATCCGATTCCCATGAATGGGGAAATAAATTAATATTTAAACGGCTTGTAGAGGTTCTATGGGAAGTACTGTGAAAGATTTCAGAGCATATTATTAAACCCTACTGAAGCTTTATTAATGTGCTCTTTAATCTTGGTACGGCAAAATAAATAATATTTATTATGTCGATAGGTAACTTTGACAGTCTAAATGAAAAATGATAAATGATTTTATTTCTGTTAGTAGGTTTGTACAAACACTTTTACACGTCAATCATATTTTTTTTTAAACTAGATGAGGTCGGCGTTTCCTATCTGACTACTCTGAGAAGAAATGTATGTAGTTTGTATGTTACAAAGAAATCTCTGAGACTCCTGCAGGCTTAGCACGACGCTTTCTATTTCTACTCTACTGTAGAATAGAAATCGCTTGACTACATTTCTCGGTACAAATTGTCAACTGTCTATACGGAAACGCCATTTTTGTCTAGTCTTCCGACGACAAAACGCTAGTCTATGGTTCTCGTGCTACGCTTGCTGCGTTTAAGAACGTTAGATATAATTTTTCTAACCTGACAGATATTTCGTAGCGGCATTGCTACGAAATGTCTACGATATTAGCGTAGCGCGTAGCTCAGCGACGAAAACGCTACGAGCCAAAGCAAACTAAAATGTACAACTTTGTTTACACACCAAAAGTAGTTTCTGATCCTCGACGCTGTACTAAATTAAAAGTTTAATTGTTTTTGCCTTTAAAATGAAACAACGTACAAAAAATCTATTAATCTCCCCTCTTAATTACAAACCACGGACCCGCTTGATAGCCAGTGGCTAGCCAATGAGTCTGCGAATTAATAGCCAACTTTTAATAAACCTTCTAAATAATTAATTACGAAGTTCTTCAGTACAAAAAGCGGTGACTACATTAACCCCAAATTATTTAGTGCTATTACACAAAAATACCCTTTTCATTACGAGGCATCTAATTTAAGTCTCCTGAACAAAAACATGACAAATGATCGCGAGCCTTTGTTTCGCAAAGTTTTACAACTCTCGGTCCTCTTAGGCGGGCTACAGACTATCAACTCGCTTGACAAAACTTGTTGAGAAAAACAAGCTTTCATTTAATTAGAGTTAAGGATTCTACGATGTAAGAAATGGGACCAGGCTTTGAAATTACTCACCGAACTTGGCGCAGTTCTTGTAATAACACGGTTTCCAAATTACTTTAATGCCCTTGTTAGGACGTGTTCGGGTGATGCTTTATAAATTATTACTGAGACCTTGTTCATGTAATAAGTTAGGTGCTGATATCAGTTTGATAAGTTTCATCGCGTTTGACCTTGCTGTCGAGCCTGAATATTGTAAGTTATTATTATCTTGCCCTCTGCGTAGATAGTGCTGTGTGCCGAAATTCTAGATTTTTACCTAAAATGTTGATTTTACTATTCACAAGGAACATCTGCACATCTGTACAAGTAAATCAAATAGAGGTGTTTATAAGTAATATAAAATTAACAGCTTTTTACTAATTGCATATGAAAGTGGATCCGGTACTTATATATGTCTGTTTATTCCGGCTAATCTCCGTAACGGCTGGACTGTGTTTGACGGGACACTCACTAGCAGATAGCTGATGTTATGAGGAGTAATATAGGATTGCTTTTTCCTTCCGGTAGCTCGTCCCCGTGGGATAAATTACGACATCCACGCGAGGAAGCTGCGGGCAACAGCTAATTTTAAATATAATCACCTCAGTTCTCCATAAAACTAACTTTTTACACTTCGAGTTCACCACTGAAAATCGACCAAATAAATGTATAAATAAACCCTACATTTACATTCAAATTAAGTCAAACACAAAAATACAAACACAAGCATATATGTCAAGCCAACACGATCGTTTCGATATGAATTACAGTTAGCAACGCGATGTAAAATACATTTTTTTCGCCGCGTCAGCCACATTTGTGCCACTCTTATGAGATTCGCATTAGGGAACTCGCTGAAATGAAAAATACATGTTGTTTTGTAAAAGTTTGACAAGTTTTGAAACATCGTCTGTAAGCTGCTTTTGCTAAATAGTGATTTGGTCTTTAGTAGCGATTCTTTTTGAAGAAAAATGGTGGAAGTAATGGCGTTGACCTTGAGGTGTTGAAATTTGATAGAAATTAAAGTTTTTTGTTCGAATTTGACTGTAGATAGTCGTTTTTGTGTAGACGTTTTAGGGCGCTAGTTTGTTTGGTTGGAAAAAGGCCCGAATCGTGGTAACACTGGTGTTCTAAAATTATAAATGTTTAAGTTTGGATGTTTGTTACTCAATCACCCAAAAACGGGTAAATAAATTTCAATGAATTTTGGCTTACATATAGTTTATTACCTGGATTATCACATTACATACTTTGTATTCTGATGGTACGGCCTCGTGGGACAAATTCCGACCATCCCGCGAGTGAAACCGTGGGCAAACCCTAGTCTAGTATATTTAGTAAGCAAAGTAAACATATCTACTTATCGATGTCATGTCCAATTCAAGCTACATACTTATGACATGTGTTTTCCAAATCCCAAACACGACTTATAAGTTAAAACAAGGTAACATCTTACGTACATTATATGACATCAGGTAACAAGCGGCGACCTACATTCTTGGAAAAGCACTCACCTCCGCGACATGGCACTCGATTAACTATCTCTTACTATACATAAACAAAGATTTAAGTTAATACTCATGTTTAATCTATCTTAATAAACAAACCGATTAAAATAATTACATCAACCACCATGCATGGCTTCTTATTATCTACTTTGCTTCCAAGGGAATGCAGCTGAATACCAGTAGTGGGTAGGATATGTGACATCTACCAATCCACACTGGGCCGGCGTGGTGTATTGCCCACTACCTCACACCGAGAGGAGGCCCGTGTCCCAACAGTGGGAACATTATACCCTGATTATGACGAGAGTGACACATTGAGATTAAAAATTATTACTAAGGTTAAGTTTGAATTGACGTAAGTAATATATATTTCACCAACGACGATATCAAATAACATTTCATTTAGTAAAGAACTAATTAAAACACATTTGAAAATAACTCTTATTAAATACATATTTCCAAAGCAATTCAAAGCAGTTTAGAAACATTAATAAATTTGACGTATTTATAACGTTCAGTAGCAAATACGTTCCACGAAATATACCTTTGAATGATATATTTACTTCAAAGTTTATGGAACCCATCGCGCTTGACAAATGATGGCTGCTTCCATTTATCATATTTTGCAGAAACAGTACGAAAATGCAGTATTTTTCAAGCTTTTTAGCTCTTTTTAACGTTGGTATTTAATAGTATTATGACAGTTATTAGATAGATGATTCAGCGGTTTCAAACGATCAATCATTTTGGTAAAAAAACGAATGTGGCAGAACTCGTCACATTAAAGATTTATATTTCAAATTACATTATCGGGTTGCGGCGTGACTTGTGACTGCGAACTATCTTTTACGGAGTTACCTTTATTTTTTACAATGTTTGATCTTTGTTTTAGAGGCTAGTAGTATTTTTGAATATGCCAGGAGTGTGGGCTCAGGTTTTTCGGACATATTATGTGATCACTTAAGCATGTTCTGGAATGGCTTATGATACTGGACCCGGTGAAAGGTAAACGTGCTCAAGGCAGAGCACCAGCAAGACGGTCAAACGTAATCAAGAAGGCTGTTAGAGGCAGCATCTACCGAGCTGTCCACACTGCAGAAGACCATATAACTTGGAGACGCGTCGTATATGGTCGCGATCCTCAGCATTGAGGGAACGACGAAGAAGAGATTCTTGGTAATTTTATTGCTTGAGTATTTTTTATTTGTTTTCTGTGCTACATTTTTATGCGCAGAAAAGTTCTTACGAGTCACTTATACCTAGAACTTAAATATTTCTGACCCTTGTCTATACAGCGTAAATTTGAGATGCCCTTATTTAAAAGACTTGAAAATGGGTCAAGTTATTGAGTGCGACAAGGTGAGGAACGCTTGAACTAAGGGTTTTCTGCAATATCATACTTTGACAAGTTAATTCTACTGTCATTTAGACACATTGTGCACTTCTTATAGTATTTTTTTATCCAGTGGCTTCATCCGCGTGGATGTCGAAAAATATCACATGAGAACGTACTACCGAGATAAAAAGTATCCTATGTGTTTATCCAGGTTATAAACTATCTGTGTCTTTAAGCGTGATTGAGTAACAAGCATCCGAACATCTAAACATACAAACTTTCACATTTATAATATTAGTAAGATAGGATAAACTCAAAATTAAAATATACAGGTGTGCTACTAAAGTCCCTATTTCCCCAAAATAACGGCTATTAAGAGAAAATGGAGGATAAAAATATGAAAATTCAAAAACATAAAATGCCCCAACGATACACATCTTCACAAACAAACAGCCTTAATAGAATTAACCAGAATTATCAAGAATACTTCCTTGTACCACAGACAACGTATTTTATACGCTCTATAAGAATTAGGTCACACAACAATAGACTCTATTAATACGACAAAAGGTCCATTTTCCACTTCCTACCCATTAATGTCGGGTCAAAAGAACACCGTTTATGGCTAACGATGACTTATTAGCGATAACAATGTTGTTATTCGCGCTTTCTTTCCCTTTTCGGACCTAATAGGCGATGTTTGATGAATGATTTTGATCTTTACTTCGGGGGAATACGGTTGCGTTTAGGTTGGCGGATTTTGATGAATTAACAATGTGTACTTGGAAAGTCGTTGTTCATGTGATACGTCGTTGATTCTGAATAAATAGTGTTTGTGTTACTGTTAGTGAGGTAAGGCAGTGGAAAGCATTTCATTTTACGCAAAAGAAACTTTTCAAAGGGATGGATTCTACGTGGTTTTTTATTCTAAATGATCATAGACACATTTTCAGGGTTCCGTACCCAAAAGTCCGCTGTCCATCCATCTGTCTGTCAGCGGGCTGTATCTGATGATTCGAAATATAAGTAGAAAATATTTATTGTCCTGTTATGTTATACAGAAAGCAGGTTCACATTATCATCATCATTCATCATTTCAGCTGGAAGACGTCCACTGCTGGACATAGGCCTTCCCCAATTTGGGGGGCTTGCCATAATCGCCACGCTTGGCAGGCGGGTTGGCGATCGCAGTACGGTGGTAAAATGCTTAGAGAACGCTGCTGCCCATTCTCTAGTAAGTCCCTTAGTCGCCTTCTACGACACCCACGGGAAGTGATGGGATGGTGCTATTCTTTTACGCCCGGCACCACACGGAGTAGGTTCACATGTTAAAACCAAACTGAGACGACATGAGAAGCTTAAAATATTACCTACATCTAAGTAATTTACTGCTTAAGTAAGCCCCAATCAAGACAGTTAGTCTTTATCTTGGGGCTCGGGGTACGAATTCCAGACTGGAGACAAGATAATTAATAGGTAGACAGTTGAAATTTTAACAGAGTGTGTATTTCTATTGTCGCTAGAACAACAAATAACAAAAAAATTAAGGGGATTCCTATACAAGAAATGTGTTTTTTTTTTAAATATGTAGTTTTAATTTTTGTGCGATGGTACGGAACCCTTCGTTTGCGAGTCCGACTCACTTTTGGTCGGTTTTCTTTATCTGACCTTTTTACCATATGGTTAAACTGCCTATAACCTTCCCACTGCTGGGACACAGGTCTAATTTCTGTGAGAAGGAGTGGGCCGTAATCCACCACGCGGGCGCATGTGCGGATTGGTAGATGTCATATGTCTTCAAATTTTTGGTTCTAAGACATGTCGGTTTCCACACAATGTTTTCCTTCACCGCTTTGAGATGAAATTGAATACACGAACTAAGCGACTGCCCGGGTTCAAACTCACGACCTGCAACTCGTAAGTCAAGGCCGAAACCACTGGACCACCACTGCTCTCTATTTAACATAACAACTAAATACCTTTGTCTGGTTTTGAGACGTACAAATAGATGAGGTGCAATTATGTTCGTAATAAAAATTGCAATACAAGATACATAAAAAATATAAAATGGAGGAATCAATCATTCAGTGGCCGGTACGGCGTGGGAAAGGACCAACCGGTAAAGAAACTAAGCCACAATCTTTTGAAAGGGATTTAACTGCGTTTTATATAAAGTGCATATTTGAATGAGCCCTCATACTGCGATGGTCGAGGCGAAAAGGTCATGTCATCAAAAAACCCAACAAAAATTATCTTTGGTCTAATATGATGTTGCTCTTCACTTACTCAAGCAACCTCTCAAATGTACTTTCACATCTCCTTCGTTCACTTACACATACACACTCTGGTATGTACAAACTTCTTGCACTTTTTATATTTTTTATTGTTGTTGTATTTACTTTATTTAGAATATTGTAAACGCTCCACGGTTTGCGAGGAATGACGAAATACATAAGCATTTGAACATGGCAACAGTGGCCTCAGAAATACAGCGCTATAAAAAACACCATTTAGACCGCCTCACAAATCACCCCAATCCTTCTGGATTACTCGATAATGCCAATGTGGTTAAAAGACTAAAAAGAAACCACATACTCTGAAGTGACACAGCTAGGCCTACAGTTCATTAAAAACCTTACATTCACACAACATAGCTGATAAAAATCTAGCGACTGATGGCAGTTCAATAAAAAAAAACATAAAATTGTTAGTTAGCACTTCAAAATCATGTTCACATTTTGTAATGTACTGTCATTTAAGATCTTAAATCAAGTGTAAATCTAAGAGCCCTACCACATAGGAATGCGTTGATACTATGACACAAACTGATAACGAAATGATTTCACACGGCCGCAGTCGCAATGCGTGGCCATAAGTTGATGGGATTTATATTAAGGAAGCCGCAAAATGAATGTGTTTGTAAAGTAAGTGTCGCTTGGCACTTTGGTATAATAAACTAGGTACTGTAAGTAATGTTGGACCAGAACGTGTTATTAACGAAAAACATTACCTAACCACTTCAAAATACTAGGAATTGTATGAATATAGACAAATATAACCCTCTCAGTAAGCACTACATTTGGTAGTAGGGTTGATGATCCTCATCGTATCATGATTGTTGTTAGAAACAATTGACTTCCCAAAAAAACACTACAAAGTGAAAAATAACTTGACAAAAACTATAATATAGATCCAAAGACATCGACTTCCGAAATTAAAGTAGGTACTTTTTTCACTTTGCAGTGTTTTATGTGAAGTTGTTTTTTTACATTTATGTTTTTACTTTTGTAGATACGTATTACCTACCCCAATTCGTATACCACTTCTTGCTATGTAAACTGGGACGTCAATTAAACACGGAGATGGATAGCTGACTGGTTTATTCATATTTGCGCATACCCACATACATTATAATAAAAGTAGACACAATACCTTACACTTTTCCCCCTTATGATTAAATGTAAACTTATCAGAACTACAAATAGAACTACAAATAACTTAACTACAAATAGAAAATACATAGAATAACTATGTATATTAAAAACCTACACTAAACAAAACTCTTAAATACGACTACAACTATATAGACTCATTGTATTTATTAACGGCGCGCACGTGCGCACGTATTGCTCGGGCAGAAGTCCCCGGCGGCAGCGGCGGCGGCGGGGAGCAGGGCGCCGCCGGTGCAGCCGGGCTTGTCGGTGCCGCGCTACCCGCCTCCATCTCCAACTCACTGGATGCCTCTGATACTTCCTCGAAAGCATCATCGTCATGATTATTACTCTCCCCCTGGCGAGTACCGATGCTCGCTCGCGAAAGTGATAACCGCGAGTTGTTCCCTACTGGAAGTATTTGGTCGCGATGTCTGCGCCATTCGACACCGTTTCCCATGTCAATGCGGTACGACACTGGTCCTGTACTTTTAGAAACTGTGCCCGTGGCCCATTTATTTGAATTCGACGTGTAATCGCGTGCGAGTAGCGGTTCTCCTACACGGATAGGGGGCTGGGGCGTGCCTCCTGCATGAGCTACCTGACGTTGCTGCGCCGCACGCGCCACTTGTGCGACGTCTGGCCGTAACGCATCCAGTCGTGTAAACGTGACAACGCGTCCGCTGGTCCATTTTGCTTTGAGGTTATGAACTTTACTGTAAAATCATATGCGGCTAATCGGGCAGCCCAGCGTTGTAAGCGACTGGCGGCAGTTTGGGGTATACCCACTTTCGCCCCGAAGATGTAGCTTAATGGCTGATGATCTGTACGTAATTCAAATTTTCTACCATACAGGTATTGATGGTGTCGAGTGACGCCATAAAATATTGCCAGAGCCTCCTTATCAATCTGGCTGTAATTGCGCTCCGCGTCATTGAGCGTGCGCGACACACAGCTAACCGGTCGCTCACTGCCGTCTGGGTAACGATGCGCCAACACTGCGCCTAACCCGTACCCGCTGCTGTCCACCGATAGCACTAAGGGCCGTCCCTCCTCATAATGTGCGAGTACCCTCTCTCCTGATAAGACTCGCTTCGCTATCAAAAAAGCCTCATCGCAATCCTTACTCCAATTCCAACTGACTCCCTTTTTTAAGAGTTCATGCAACGGATGTAATAAAATACTTAATTTGGGAATAAATTTGCCATAATAATTAAGCAAACCTAGGAAGCTTCTTAACTGTGTGATATCTATAGGAGTTGGTGGCTTCACAATAGCCTCCACCTTCTGGGGATCCGGACGCAGACCACTTTGGTCAATAATAAACCCGAGATATTTAACGCTTGCTTGTAGAAAACAACATTTGCTTAATTTAACGGTCAAACCCATATCTCTTAATCTAACCAATACTTGTCTTAAATTAACCAAATGTTCCGGTCTCGAAGCCCCCGTCACACAAATATCGTCAAGAAACAACACCGTGCCACTCACGCCGCGTAATGTCTCCTCCATTAATTTTTGAAATTTTTCCGGAATGCAAGATAATCCGAATGGCGTCCGGCGATAAACAAACGTACCGATGTGTGTGGTAATAGCTGTACACAGTTGTGAATCATCCGTCAACATCGTCTGTTGATATGCATGGGTTAAATCAATTTTTGTAAATTCCCTTCCCCCACTTAGAGTGGCAAACAACTCTTCGATGCGTGGGAGTGGGTAAAATTCACGTTTAAGTTTTGGATTTAAGGTAACTTTATAATCGCCACATATTCGTATATCGCTGTTCGCCTTGATAACCGGCACGATGGGTGTGCCGTAGTCAGAGTGCTCGACCCGGTAGATAGTGCCCTCGGCCTCCAGCCGCTCGAGCTCGCGCTCCACGCGCGCGCGGAGTGCCAGCGGCACGGGGCGCGCCCGCACGTACACAGGCTCTTTATTAGTCAGTTGCAATTGGAGCAATTTTTTACATTTGCCTAATTTATCAGTAAAAACCTCAGGAAATTCTTTAGCTAACTTACTAATACATGGATCAGCAATAATATCATTGAAATTTATTTGTTTAACATCGAGGGACTTCAACCAATCCCTACCCAATAATGGGCGTCCACCATTTTTAATAACATAACAAGACAAATTGTTTGCCGTAACATTACCAAGTGTCACATTGACTATTATATAACCCAGTGACTCAATCCGCGTACCTGCATAACACCTTAACATTAGATTATCCGATTGAATTGTTTTATTTGGAAACATCTGTTTATAAAAGTCTTCGCTAATCGCCGAAATGCGACTTCCAGTGTCGACTTCACATTTAATTTCATAATTGTCAATGTTCACGTTAATAAAATAAGGTTTGTTACCTTTAGACGCCAGTTCAATGCTTAACAAATCCTCGTCTCCCGAGTTATCTTCACCTACGAAGTGTTGCCTACCAGACCGACCACTAACACGCACTTCTTTACACATCACTTTCAAATGTCCACGTTGATTACACTCATCACAGTTGTAATTGATGTAACGACATCTTTCCGGCCGATGCGGCTTTCCACACCGCCAGCACTGTTGAGTCGCCGCGGCCTGCGCCGGCGTCGCAGGGGTGCCCCCTCTCGATGCCGCGCCGTCAGCCCTAGCGCCTGGGTTGCGTCCCGACCGGCGCGCGCGCCCGCCACGTGCTCGGCCCTCGTCGGTCCTGTGCAGGCCTTCGCCCGCGTCGCCGCCTGCACCTGAGGTCGTGGCTGCGACTGCGGTCGCCGCGCTCACATCCGCGTGCCTCTCTGCGGCCTCTAACGCCAGAGCCAGCTCCACCGCCTCCTTGTATTTTATATTTTTCTCAGCAAATATACGCGATCGCATCGCGCTGTTGGATAGTCCCGAAACAAATTGATCGCGAAGGTTTTCTTCTAGCATTGTACCAAAGTTACACGTGGTCGCGAGATGTTTTAAATCCTGGAGGTAGTCCGTCATGGACTCTCCAACACGCTGTCTACGTAAGCGAAACATGTGACGCTCGGCAATCTCCGACCTTTGTGGTTCTAGATGATCGGTCACCAAACGTACCAATTCGTCAAATTTCTTCGTCTCTGGATCCGCCGGAGCACATAGATCGCACATTAACGAGTATGTAGTTTCACCCACAACCGTAATTAACAATGGCACACACAAGTTTTCTTTAACCTCATTTAGTAATATGAATTGTTTAACACGGCGTATATACGACGGCCACTGCTTCGAATTAATGTCAAATGGATCTAGTCGACCGATCGGCATTATTTTTTATAATATTAGACGCAATTGGAATTCGAATTTCTCGTCGCCAAATGGGACGTCAATTAAACACGGAGATGGATAGCTGACTGGTTTATTCATATTTGCGCATACCCACATACATTATAATAAAAGTAGACACAATACCTTACATAAACAACAGTCATAGGCAGTATTATAACATCACCAAAGTGGATTAAATAAGTATTATCACATTGAACTCAAAAACTTACCCAAGCCAAATTAATAAAATTAATATGGGACCACGTAAGTTTCCTCTACCGAGTGAAAAATATTTTTCTAAATCGGTCCAAAATTGCCGAACATCGATATGTTCGGCGATTTTGGACCGATTACGATTACGGTGTATCTGTTTACGATGTATGTTTATCGATATAAACATACATTTAATAAAAAAACACAGACGAACAACATATAACCTCCTTCTTTTTTTAAGTCAGTTAAAAAGTCACGAAGATATGTGGTACTACCGTGCTTGAATAAAAACAGTCGAGAAGTGCCGCGGGCAATGTTAGAACGAAGTTCCTTTAGCTTTTACGCACTTTTGCAAACAGTCTAAGATTTGACCGACATGACACTTTTGTTACGCAAAAGTGTCATGTCGGTCAAATCTTAGACTGTTTTTGTCTAGGTCTCATTTGCCAAAAAAAAACGTATCATTTTCTTTCGTCTCAAACAAAATAAACAGACTCCTCAGTATGGGACGGTTTTTTTATGTTTGGAAATCATCAAATAACTTCTCCCGCTCTGGGTGGAGCAGGAGGGCGTGTCAGACTTTTACTGACTAAAACCCACCCGTATTCCCTCAGTTGCCTGTGTGCCAGGGGCCACGGTATCTCTTTTGAACAACCCGCACCCCTGGCAGAGTATGGGACGGTTCCGATTTTTTAACTAAATGAGGCAAAAGGAGTATCTCGGGATCGTAGCACCCGTAGCAGGTGGCATTCTGTAGTTTCTGCGTAAACCCGTGAGAAGAAGGCGTGGTTTTGTGTATGTATGTACTTATGCTTTTCATCTCGACTCAAATGCAGAATGTCAATTACAGACTATACTTGAATCTAGGTTCATGCTTGAGAGATCGGAACAAGATCTAAAGTCTTAGCAGTACTTAGCAATATTACAACCACACACACAGACTCATCCATATATTTCCACAAACACAAATAAATCGTTGTATGAATCAATCATTCATAAGTGGGGAGAGGTAGGGTGGGAGTGACTCGATAAAATCTGGGCCCGACCGGCGCTAACTAACTGAATGCCAAATGTGTCTTTTCATGCACCCTTATGTGGTATTGTGAGTTTTAAAAAGGGCCACTTGATATTGTGACGGTTTAAGATATTGCATTTTGATTTATTTATCGCAAAAAGGAAAATTGGGTTTCCCAAAAAATAAACGCAGTTTTCAATTACCACTTAGGCAACATAATATGTCAGAAAAAATATTAAACCAGCGGCTCAGTATGCGCATGTGACAGCTTAAAAATTATAAAGATAAGGTACAACGATTAGCTTTTGCATGTGGCTTCGCTGGCGGTTGGAATTATCTCACGCACAGGAACGTACTACCGGGATAAAAAGTATGTTATGTGTTAATCCAGGTTATAAAAAAGTTGTGTGCCAAATTTCATCCAAATCCGTTCAGCCGATTTTGCGTGATTGAGTAACAAATATCAATATATATATAGGAGCAAAAATGTATCTCTAAATTCTCTACCCGCAACATGAAGATGGTCTCTATCCTTCAATCTAATTAGTTCAGTTGTGGCTAATCAGAAAAAACTACCCACTTCCCCCATTTCTTATGAAATTTATAACCCTCTTTTTAGCTTTTCAGACTGTTATACATCATCTTGCCGTCGTAGATCAAAATGTTATTTAAAATAATCTAGTCACAAAAATTCAATTAGGACTATTCTAACCCCAGCCTGTCTAGAGGTCAAGTAGTCAAATAGTCAAGCACCAGTTATTTATAATTTCCAGTTCATAAAGTAATAATTTTGATTAAAGTGTCATTCATTAAATATACACTACTTGAGATTTGGTTTCAATCATCATGTCACCATTAGATGAAAGATGAACAACAATGACAATTAATGGTAAATTATATATTAATCTAGTAGTTGTTTATTAATTTTCATTTTTGTGTTATTTCTACACTTAGGAGTGAATTGTGATTGTGAACTTTAAATGACACACTTTGAAGTACACCAAAAAAAAAAGAATTACCCAAATCGGACTACTCAGTTAAAAAGTTATGCAAGGTAATACATTCAAATATATTTATATATTATACAGGGTGAAATTGAAAACATGCGACAAACCGAAATGGGAGATTGTACTCATCATTATGAACAACTTTTACTAAGGGACCAATGATGCAATCCCGAAAAAAAAAACAGCTGTTCCCTACATTTTGACGAGTTATGCGAAAATAAATGTAGGGAACAGATGTTTTTTTTTTCGGGATTGCATCATTGGTCCCTTAGTCAAAGTTGTTCATAATGATGAGTACAATCTCCCATTTCGGTTTGTCGCATGTTTTCAATTTCACCCTGTATACATAGGTACGCGTTGTCTTGTGAACCTCCTTCTTTGTTTTCATCGGTAAACCAGCAGCGAAATGGTAAAAGTAGACCCTTATTATGTAATAATGTTGTCTATCCTTCTTTCCGGATGTGACACAGTATTGTTTTAGATTCCAGAATACGAGTACTTAGTCTCAAGCAACTGCTGTGATAGTTCACACTTACTTTTAATTATTTCAAGGGAAATTACTTGACCTCTTGATTAATACAAAATGAGCTCTCGTCGAAATATTTTAAGGTACAAGGTCGAGTTTCTGTTGATGTCACATTGCTTGATATGTTGAGACATGATATCTAGTAGGGATGAGCCATAAGTGATTTTTTATCTAAACAATCTGTTTACTTATTTGAGTAGGAACAGTCACAAAATTAAACACTTTGGTTACTCGCATCTTGACGTAAAAAAATATAAACACATTTTTGAAACAAATATTAAATCAAACATTTTATTTGGGTAATTTATTATTTATAGTTTAAGAAACAACAAAAAGTGGTCTAACAAAAATACAAATTCAAGTTATGTACTTGGAGTAACCCAAAACAGGTTTAACGCAAAAATCTGAAGCCAATCAAACATACTCATTATAATGATTATCTCTAAATCATAATGCATGGCCATAGCTTACACTCAAACCTCACCCTAAGGTCGCAAGTTAAGATCAAGTCATAAATTATCCGCTACCCACAACATAGCCCCATGAATAAATGTGGAAACGTCTCCGTAAAGAGATAATTATGCGTTTTAAGGGTCCAGTGAAGACGGCCTAAGGCCCAGTTCACGGCCTTGAGCGATGCGACTTGCGGGTTGAGTTAAGCGACACGTGCGCGCGTAACTTGTTTTCATCCGCCGCTCCAGTTGCGCCGCGGGGTATTCTTTAAACCCCTTTTTTCACATCTTTCATTTATTTTTCCGTAGTCCCCCTCGCAAGACGCTTGTCGCTTGGGCGAGAAGCGTCTTGCGACCTTTCTGACTCTCGACTCTACCTCGTGGACACGGGGTAAAAGGTTTCTTTAAAAATATGCGCCGACAACGTTTAGTATGTAAAGCAGTGGCATTGTGTTTGGAGAAGAATCACTTAATTATGTTAAGTTGGTAAGCTGTTTATAAAGATGGCGGTAAATAAGTTAATGTTTAGACTTGAAGGTATGCTGTAGATTTTCTTCTGGTTTTGTGTTTTTGGCATTAACGGCAACTTACTGTTTTGACCGTAGCTTTTAGGCTTGTGTGCACTAGTTAAGTACAGAACTTAGTTCAAAAGTTGTGTCCAAATGTCAGTCCAAAAGTGGCATTTTTCATTGTAAAGTGTCATGTATAGACGTCAAGAGACACAAACGTAAATCAGCCTTTAGTGGCAAGGCTGACACACTTTGAACAAAACTTTACTTAGATACTAAAAAATATAACATATAAGTTCAACCTGCCCATAATCATTGCTAACAGTAAAATGGTGTGTTGAACGACCTATGGAAAAATCAATCATTCATTAAAACCAATCATTTTTTAATAGTTCTTCGTTTTTAAATACAACAAAATACCTACAATCACATGCTTTTTATTTACCGCTAGCTTTCACTCGCGGCGTAGCCCGCGTGGTATGTCGATAAAAAATCTTATTAAATGTCATTTCCCAGGTTTAAAAGTGTACCCATACCAAATTTCATCAAAATCAGTCCAACCGTTTCGGAGGTTAGCCAGGACAAACCGACAGAAAGACAAATATTTTTAAACGGTTTTTTTGTTATAAGTACCGTTATACACAGTGGGCACGTCCACCATATTATGCTTTATGCATTTAGTAAAAAGCTGTGATTGTAACATTACAAACAATTACTTCAATTGTTTTAATTTGTATAGAAGATTACAAACAGACACTTAAACTTTATTTATTTGTTTAAATGTATAGAACAAGATTCACAAACCTACATCTAAGTGTATACCTACACAGACACCTAAGTGTACTCCTACACAATACCTAGACAATTTTTTCTAACTATCTCTACCAACAAATCCAAAGCTTTTATGTAAAAGAAAAAAGATCAAAGTGTAGTAAAGTTCTTTCCCTTCTAACCCTATAATGCGTGTTTGTTACCAGCTAATGGAAAACCTATAGATTGTTCAGTCCATAATAAGATGCATTAGACTAACAATGCCTCGTTCTACCAAATAGGCCCTTTCTTCAAATAATATAACAATATGGTTTATTTTATGGATTTGAGTACGATATTGTGGGGTTCCTTTGTTAAGGCTTGTAAGAAAATGTGGTATGTAAAGTATTGGATAGTCTCGATTACCTATTTTAGCCATTTACACATACATTGTACATACATAGCTTAGTTATAACTTCGCCGAGAGAAAAAGTTTTCTGATTAGTTTCCATTTCTTGGATTTCATGGAAGACAAACAGAACCAAATTAAATTAGTTAGCGTATAAAGGTATGAGGAACAGCGACTAAGCGATAAGTGCACCCCCGTGGAGTACGGATCTCAGCATTGGGCGCCACTGGAAAAGGGCAGCAAGAGACGAGCTGGATCGGAATGAGCCCAACGATGGATGTCGGGACGTTGTTTCTATGCCAGTTGCGCGGTAAACTCTGCTTGTGCGATGCAGAATTTTGCGTGACGTCAGCATGATGCGTAGTTCGCATGTGGTAATGTAGATGCTGCCACAAGTGTACCACTAACTCTGTAGACTACCGTCTACAGAGTTAGTGTGTATCGATTATCGATAGCTAAACAAATTAAAACAAAAAGAAGTCATTGTTAACAAGAAGTATTTAATCTTATTGGATTACCATACCTAATAATATACCTATCAATCATTTGCAGCAAAAAGTACCTACAAAAAGCTACTACTTGTGCTATTAGCTGCGATTTTCGGTCCCTGAGCCAGGCGCGGAAAGCAACTGGAAGCTTATCACGAAGAATATTTTCAGTAAGACCACGTTCACACAAAGCAATATAGATGAAGGTGTATGAAAAACAAAGGACAATCAGTCTGTGGCTCAAGTTGTTTTTCATATTTTTTTCTTTTAAATGTCTATATGGCTTTGGCGTAAACGAGGCTTAACTGCCAAATTCCTATAACAATGGTTTTCAGTACTAGCCTTAGTTAAATTCAAAGTTAAGGTGAATCTTGTCGACATTTTTTCCATACAAACTTCAGGAGTGTATTACTCCATTGTTCGACAATGTACATAAAAAAATTAAAATGGTATGGTTTTGTATCATTATCAATATTGTCTGTATGGAAACAGAACACTAAAATAAAAAGCCATTAAAAGTTACGAGAAACAAAGACTCGTTTTTCTTGCTAATTTAAACTAATTTTGGGCGTGTTTAGGTAATAAAAGAAGTGTAAAATCTCCAAAACCAAGTCAGTACCGACAAAGCTAAAATACTGAAAAGTTCAAAAAGCTTTATTGGTCATTAATTTATGCAGTGGTTTTTTGCATAAAACCCGATCTTTCGAAGGATCATTCTTAATTTTATACGCGCCTGTTGTACTATAAATGATCCTGCATCTCACTCAATAACGTTGTGCGTGTAGACTAGCGTCTAACTGCTCATCATTAATATAACTACAGCGTGCTTTTTAGCCAGGTGCATCAGTGAGTTTGAGCCCGCGACTAGATTCCCCTTAACATACCCATAAAGTTCTAATCTAAACTCTGCCTACCCGAAATCCCAAGTATGAATATCCGCACACAACACGCAAGGAAGCCGCAAGCTTGTCAAAGCACACGTTTACACCGTTTTATCTTGTTTACCCAGAGCGGGCGCCATATTTGATTACAATTGAAATTCGTTGCGGCCCGCTTTGATAAACGCCGGAGGTGTGACGTAATTCTAGTGATGTGGCGCGCTGTTTGTTTGGAGTCCTTTTAATTTATGAGAGCGAGTTTGTTAATTATCGATTTATGGTTTTAAAGTGTTAGTTACAATATCTATTGAAGGACTTTCAAAAGTTGTGTGTTTTTGCCTACTAAGTATTTGGGTTATTTTCTGGCATGCGCCTGTATTAGTGAGAGTATGTAACATATAACATGGTATACATTGGTGTTAATATCATTAGAGTAGATCAACATGTTTCGCTAAGATAAAATATAGCATGCAATTTTTTTTGTTTTTACAAAATGAGCAAGGAATCAACATCTTACATCCATAAAATCTCTTAAACTGTAAAAATTACTTTCATTAAGCCACTTGTGTAAGTCAATCTTTAATTTCCTCGAGTATAATACCGGTATTTTTTTATAAATGCCTACGCACATTGCTAGGCAGTTTTTGTTGTCTTTGGCAGGTCTTGTATAAGTCAGAGTAGTGGAGGTCCAGCGCCATCGGCCCCAACTTCCGAGTTGTAGGTCGTGAGTTCGAACCCAGGCAGGCCTTTACCTTGTGTATTTAATTTCTTCACATTTGCTCTCAAAACAGAGAATAGAAACATCGGGAGAAAACCGGCATGTCCTAGAACCAAAAATTCTAAAACATGTGACATCTACCGATCCACACTGGGCCACTTGATGAATGAAGGACCCCTCCCTCCCACAGAGAGGAAGCTTTTGTCCCAGCAGTGGGAACATTAAAAGGTTGACTTATAATCATGCCTTCATCGCATTTGTATTTTATACAATATATTTTTTTCAACCACCCCAATATCTCCAGACTTATTCTCGGAAACTGAAAATCAAATCAATTTATTTTGCTTACACATAGTTCATAAATATTTAAGAACTACCTATGTGTGAGTAACTACAAGTAACATGGTAAGAAATTCAAAGTAACATATGACTTAGACAGATTAAACAGCGCGTCCCAAACTAGGCACAGTCTGTATCTTGGTTACCCAAACACTACACAAAGTAAAACTAGTGTAATAAGGGTTTTCTTTCCCTGAATCCAAACTCTTAAATAATGTTAAAAGGAAGTTTTTTTTTCTCTGTAGTGAACTAATTTTTTTTTAATTAAAAATAGTTTTATTTATTAATTTCAAACAGTGTATTTATATTTAAAGAAAACACACAACAAAGAATTTTTCTTGATAAAGTTCAATTTAAAAAATTATATCAGCTTATGCCAGTGATCACAATTTTTTTTTTGATGTGTGTACAACAAAAAGCAATAGTTTTACTACAACCGAATTCACACACATTCCGACATTTATACCGAAAAAATTGCGCGAAACCGCATAAAAAACGCAGCAACATACCTAACACACAGAAAAACAATAAAGGACTATTGACACAAATTCGTTGTGCGGCGGAAAATATTCAGAGTGAACGAAGATGAAATGTGTTCAACGAAAACATTGTTGTGGGCTATTCCTGTTGTTTTGTGTACTGTTCATATTTCGAGTTATATTCTGTAAGGGGTAGTTATATGGGAAACCCGCATGTGGGAAAACGTGTCACAATCTCAAATTCCTTTCAAACGTTTAAATAACTTCAGATGTAAATGCTAATTTACTTCCCTGGGCAACTGGCTTAATCTTTAAGATGTGACTCATAAATAAATTATTGCATGCAATACTACATCTTTCAAAATTATTTAGAACGTAGAATTACATAGTGAAAGTTTTCTTTACAAAAGGCAATAATTGGTTGGTCCCCATTTAGTACTGAGTTAAAGTGAATGCATTCATTCTGCTTAGGCCAACGTGCGACGATCTTCGCATGGTGGCTGGTAGCAACTGGATGAGAGTTGTCAAGAATCCAGCTGAAAAGCATGCATTTTGAAAGGATCTGTAACCAGTGCCTCCAGGCATTTTTTTTTCAGGGTGGGAAATCATCAAATAACTTCTCCCGCTCTGGGTGGAGCGAGGCGTGTCAGACTTTTACCTACTAAAACCCACCCGTGTTCCGTCAGTTGCCTGTGTGCCAGGGGCGACGGTATCTCTTTCGAACAACCCGCACCCGTGGCAGACATCGACCCTTGCGGACCCCACCAGTTGGTGCTGACATATCTTAGAGGCACGCATGGAAGACAACGCGCCGTCGACCCGGGCTTGGTCCTTACCGGACAACGAGCTACTCATTACTAGCCGTCCGCAAGCCCGCGCCTGTGGTGGCCGGGAATCAGCCTGGAATTCCCGACGCCCAGGGCATCTCCTGCGGCGACTAGGACCGTGAAGTCGCATATACTGGCTGTGCTTCCAAGCTATTATAACATACGGTGCCGACACGTAGACACTGACAGTTAGGCTGATACACACATTTAAGATCACTTAGCGCGCTACAAAGCGAGCTATACTCTAATTAACTTTGAACAGAGTAAGCAGGTTGAAATGGCAGTGGACTTGCCATGTTGACCACTGTTTGTGCCGACCGACGGCCGGTGGAACAGACGAGTCCTGGAGTCGAGATCGCATATCGGCAAGCGTTGTGTGTGAGGCCTATGTCTAGCAGTGGACTGTGATGGGATGAGTTGATACCCACGTAGAAGCCAAGTAGAATGTATTTTGCCTTTCCCATTTTACACCATCTATTTCAAAACGTACCAGAACAACAAAAACTCGTACAGCAACGAAACAATGTGAACCGGCCCTAACAACAATTGTACCAAATGAGTGCGCTGTAAAAACATACACGTTTGTTATTCGTCCGACGTTTACGTGCGAATAACATTATGATTCATTATGCTTCGCTTTTATAACGTTCCTTTGGGGTGAGTAGGACGAGAGACTAAAATATGAATGGTAAAAATGTGTAGATTATTTTTATTTAGAGATTGATTTCTTTTGACGAGGTTTATCGTTGCAGTTGGCATATTACTGGTATTCCTTTCAAACAATTATGCTTTTAAGTTTTCTAGCTACGCGTGACTTCACATTCAAAGTGCAACGCGTTACGTCGGTTTGGAGCTCACCACCACGCATTGTAACGACGTAATTCAGGGAGATTATATTCATGTATGTAAGTACTATTGCCACTTTTCGACCGTCCAAGTTTCTCTATCTTGGAACCTTCCTTAAGCCCCCACCTGATACCCCCATCCTACCTCTTGAAGTTTAGAAAAAGAAAATTTAAGATTCCGGTACATAGATATAGAGAAAAGAATAACTATTCTGAAACTGCTTCGTTGCTCTAGAGGTCGCAAGCACTGTAGCAGCCAGGAGTCTGGATTTGTGCCTGGTTGATGGCAATAGGCTCCCCCCCCCCCCCCTATTACATGGGACTTAAACATAACTCGCAAAATGTGGGTGCACTATAGGTACAACTCTGCGCAACCCTTCGTGAAAACACGGCGTGATATTATGCTAGAATAAATAAAAAGAAAAGTCCTGAATGACTGACTGCCTGACTCATCAATGCCCAGCCCAAACCCTTGGACCTAGAAAGCTAGAATTTTACACAGAGGTTCCCTGTATTATGTAGACAAGGTATAAGGATGTATTTTTCGAAATTCAACCCCTAAGCGAGTTAAATAGGGGATGGAAGTTCCGTGCGGGCCAAACCGCTGGCAAAAGCTAGTGCTAGAATATAATAAATAGAATAGATAGTGTATTCTAGTCGATGCGACGTTAAGTAAATTAATTGTTCGTTGTTACTATGTGGGCGTATTTGCGACTAAAAATATTATAACTTCTACCTAACCTCTTGACATTATCTCTTAACAATCTTTTACGACACCCACGGATATACGGACAGACTATTCTCTGCCGGAACAAACAGATCTTTAAGGAATTCGTACAAAAGAATGACGTATTAGGGAAAGTTCTATTTTGGTATACCTAAAAAATTATTGTAGTGCCAAATAAATGATATTGCGTTCTAAATCTTAACAAATGAGTAAATACATATATTAGAGAAATTTTGAAAGTGGCGTCAATGTCATAAACATAGCATCGCGCATAGCATCGTTTGAGACTCTGAGAAAATCGACCAATCAACTGTTGCGGGTCGTTAGTGAGGATTGGAGCAGTCCGATACGCAGGTATTGGGTCGAAGTTCATCGTAATGCCAACCGAAGTTAAAGATATTGTGATAGTTTTATTTTAATTATTTGTGATATTTTTATTTTATTTTATTTGGTGTGATATTGAAGTGAAATTTCATTTTAATTACTATTTATTACATTTTAATTTATTTCATTTTAACGATTACTGTATTGAATTTAATTGTATTATTTTAATAATCTATTGAATTTTAATGTGTTTTACTTTGAGCATCTAATGTTTTTTTTAAATGTATTGTGAGAATCTTTAGTTTTTGTATTTGTGACTTGGTGCCTTAGTAAAGAAATATATAATAAACGTTTAAGAGGAAACATTTTCCATGATTTTGGCATGTGATATGAGGGAATGAAAAGCATGTGACTAAAACAGGGATGAATATTAATGTTGATAGATGGAGAAGGAGAGGAAGGCCAAAGAAAAGTTGGATCGATTGCGTGAGGAATGCTATAAAAGAAAAAGAGTGAATGGTAATTTGACAGAGGAGAACAGGAGGCAATATAAGCTCATGATAGAACGACTTCATCGAAAATACCCCTTACTTAACCTGATCAAGACCCGTGCGGCAATGACAGCCCCCTAGAATATCCTAACCCCAACTAAAACCATAGAGTCCTTTAAACTTGAAACTCTATTAACGACATCGGCACCCTTTTAACAGCTCCAGTTAGAGCAAATAGTTAATCAAATAGAACGTGGCTCTACATCCGCGTACGGGATTAGGTAGAGCTCCTTACTCTAATCGCTATTCTTGCGTTAACAGCTTTTAAATATTCTTTTAAATAAGAAGCTTTAGGTACCTACTTTCTTTCTGATTGGTTATTTAAACGTTTACTTTGGTTTTGAAGTTGATTTATGTTCTTGGGCGTTTTTATTGCGAGGTGGAGGTTTTGACTTTTATAGCAATTTGGCATAGGTACTACTTAATATAGAAAGAAAAATTGTTTATTCTGCACAAACAAAACGCATATCACAAAAAAGATACATAAATTGCACACATACAAAGTAGCCAACCCCCGTATTCAGGTAAAAAAGTTTAATATATGCAAGTGCTATTTAAAGTTGCATGTTCTGAGATTTTAACTATTTATTTACGTAAAGGATCTTGAAAAAAAAACTCCGAACTCTCTTAATTGCATAAACTCCTCCATTTTCGAAGTCTGTTAAAAATGATCAATTGGTTGGGACCTGAATTTTGTCTAACCCGATGTCACTTTTTCTGATAAATGTACACATACTCTCAAAATATACATAGTTAACTATCGCCTCTGTTCTTGACAGCCATGAAAATACCATGAAAAAATCTTGAAGTGAAAACCATTTCAATGGAAAAGTACAGGCACTTACAAGAATTATCTAGGTACTCTAATCACAAGAATACTCTGTCCTTGATAACAACGAAGACAAACACATAATATAGTAAGTAATTGGTCTAGGCAATATAACAGCGTATCATTAAGACATTTTCAAACAAAGAGGCCTAATGAACACACAAAGTGAGAACTAATATTGGGACGTAAATATACACGATAAGACTTTATAACTAGTACCGATTTTAATTAATTATAAGACCAATTTCAAATTTAATATATCTAGTTATGATGGAAAAGTGAATGGATTGGGTCTTTCAACGCCCAAAGTAGCACAGTCCTAGAAATTAATTATTGACCAAATTGGAACACTACACCTATTTGCCCTGATGTAGCTATTTCACACGTCACTCGAAAAATTATAAATAGACAATGGAGTGGCGACCGTGTACTGGCAGACGTAGCGTTAGAAGGCCTCCCACAAGGTGGCCCGATAACCTTGTGAAGGCCGCAGAAGTCGAAGTGGTGGGTTCTTGGGGAGGCCTATGTCTAGCAGTGGACGTATTTCAGACGAAATTTTGGTCCAGAATTCAATTCCTAAGTCGGACAAAGTGTTATTGGGTTTTTACGTCACGAATTTCTCAGTAGCAGCCCGGAGTCTGGATTTGTGCCCTATTGATGGCAATAGGCTCGCCCCTATGACATGGGACTTCAACACTTCAACACTGGTAAATGTGTGTATTTTTATAGGTAGACCTTTATCGAAGCATTCGGGGAAAATAGTATCAATTCACGTATCATTCAGCATGTACAAACAAATGTAAGTATTTTATTTATGAATCACCCCAAATTTATGTTGTCCTGTATCAATGTCAAAGTCAACACGTTTATTGCAAACTAAGTGTCTAGCTAAAGATTTAGTAAAAAAGAAAGAAAAGAAAAACAGTTTTACAATCACCCAAAACGCCGCAAAGGAAACAATTGTCTGAGAAAACCGTGTGTCGTAGACATTAGCAATAAATCGTTGTGAGCTAAATGCCTAGACATTCCGGGCTAAAAGCTATGCGTAGATAAAGACAAGCAATTAGAAATAATGTTACTGCCATTCCACTAAACGTGCCTAAAAGTTTTTGGTCATTTTGTTTGCCAAAATATCTAGCGTTTGGTGTAAAATTCTATGAATAATGAAATACTTGCAATTTTATACCAAAATACCGCTTTGGGGTTTGAATGGTTCTTGTACAACTTCTAACACTTGTGATGGTTCTACTATCCTTTTATATATATATATTATAAATGTGAAAGTTTGTACGTTTGCATATTTAGATATTTGGATGTTTGTTACTCAATCACGCAAAAACGGCTGAACGGATTTGGATGAAATTTAGCACACAGATAGTTTATAACCTGTACTAACACATAATTTTTTTAATTTTTATCCCGGTAGAACGTTTCCGTGGAATAATTTCCGACCTCCACGCAGGCAAAGTCACTGGCAAAAACTAGTAAATAATAAAATTCCATCCTTTATCTATTACCATATTGTCATACAAAAACGGTAAAAGCTATAGCCACAAGACTTGGTCACTGCTTGTTGCGATTGCAAAAATGTTGAGTCTAATTTGACGATATTTAAGTAAAGCTTTACGGTGATTTTCATTAATTAATTATAGCATAGCATAAACATAATCAGCGTATAATATTCCCACCGCTGGGACACAGGCCTCCTCTCGGTGAGAGTCAGTGCGGGTTGGTAGATGTCTACCATATTTGGTTCTAGAACATGCCGGTTTCGTCACGATGTTTTCTTTCACCGTTTTGACAGCAGTGGTGATGAAATATTTTACAGCAAGTGAAGCGCCTGGTTAGGTTGGAATCTACGACCTTACAACATGTAAATAGCGGCCGAAATCATTCGGCCACCACTACTCACAGTTGTGATTTTAATTAAAGTAAATAAAACAAAAACATGAAACTAGGTTGATGGGATTTTTCTTCACGTTAAAAGTATCAGAATAGAGTTACAAAGATTAAGTTACATACAGTACAACTATTTTCTTTATGTCCCTCGATAAACTTTGTGTTTCGTCAGTCGTCGGATTTATATTAGCTGCATTTGGTGCAGACCGGACGCTCTCAATCGACTTGGAAGTATATAGAGTTGTTAATACTCTTTTAACTTAATGTAATTTGTTTAAAAAATAGAAGGAATCCTCGTTTTCGTTTGTATTCGGAAATGCAATGATTCCTGAGGAACGTTAAGAAAATAGTTGTACCGTACTTGGTCTTCCAAGGTTTGGATCCGCATACAGGAATCGTTTCCACAAAAATCTAGATAGAAACGATGGAAGGTAGTTTAAATTATGACAAACTATGAACTGACCATGAGTCTATTTTCCATTATTTGGTACCACTATTGAATCGATTTTGTCGTGATGTGTCATTAGAATCGGTAGTTGATGTCTTCAAATGATTGATGTGAAAGTCCTTGACTTCTATAACTCGTTAATAATGATTATTTCATGTCTACAAAGAATAATTGGTCAATACTAGATAGATAATATTGGGTCTACCCTTTATAGCAGAACTTTTTATGTCATAATATCATTTTGCATAACAGCGAATAGCATAAACTTAATTTCGCAGAAAATCGTTAGGCACACACTCATATAGCATACATTCAAAACTCATAATTCTGTAAGTCAGAATCATCTTTAGGCATAAATTTAATATCCATAATATTTAAAAAGTAGAACCATCATATTGCAGAAAGTTCACAGTCAGAATCGTCTTTCGGCATAAGTAAAATAGGTACAATTCGGTTCAGGCACTCGCTAGCCGCTGAGGCGGCACCGCTCGCTTTGCTCGCTCGGCTCGTGCGTAGGGTTCGCAGTTCTAACCTAACCTAACCTAATCTTTTATTGCGAGTATTTAACATAATATTTAACCTAATCTAAATAGTTCAGTTCCGGGTAGCCTACTAAAATATATTCGTTCTAAATAAAAGTAATGCTAAACGAAATTATGCGGAATGTTAATTTTGCAAAAGGTAATTATGCCAAATAAAATTCTGCTGTCTTAAAAGTATGCCATTGTAAATTCGGACATATAAACAATCGGCCAAACAATAATTATGTTAAATAATTTTTACGCCTTAAAAATATTCGTTTAAAGAAGACTATGCCAAGCGTGTTATACCAAATAAATTTCGGAGCATCAGATTCTGCCAGATAGAGGGAACCCGATAGTATTATTATGAATAGAAAGTCTGGACTTTAATGGTCAAACAAATTTGCTTTCACGGAAATTGTATACTAGCAGTTATCAAACTTTGCGGGAAGCACAAGACCGGTCGTAGTGGAGGAGCTTGGGGGAGACCTATGTCCAACAGTGGACGTCTTTCAGCTAAAATGATGATGATGTTGATGATGATGAGTTATCAACCGATAGATGACATAAACCCGGGGACAACCCCAAAGCCTAAGCTCAGAAATTTACAATGTTAAGCCCAGTGATTACACTTTGCGCTGCATGGGAATGCTCAGCAGTCGCACGAACTACCACTAGTCCAATGAGGCAATCACGAGAAACGTTTATCATAACATCGACTTTTTGTTATATTTTCAACACTCAAGTTACCGTCTATCAGCATTCAAGTAAAAACTGTCAACATTTATTATATTTTACTAGCTGTGCCCGCGGCTTTTCCCGCGTGGATATCTGAAATTATCCCATGGGAACGTGCTACTGGCCTTAGCCTATGTTACTCCTCATAACATCTGCTATCTGCCACTGAAAGTCTGGTCAAAATCGGTGCAGCCATTTCAGAGATTAGCCGGAACAAACCGACAGACAAACGTTTTTCAAAATAGTTTTTCTCTTTTAGGGTACCGTCTATACTTTCCAAAGCATTTAGTAAAAAGTTATATTTATTTGTAGATACAAGATACATTTTTATCGAGTGCGCAAACTGTAACCATGAATTCAAAAAGTTATACAGAAATAAATCGGAGTTCCTTATATTTTGATCGCGTAGGTAATGCACTTGTCTATGAAACAGCAATTTTTTTCATATAACCGACGAAAATTTCTACGCTGAATGATATGCTGAATTCATGGTTACAGTTTGCGCACTGGATAAAAATTTACCCTTTATAGTGATAAGTCCCACTAAATCTTGTAAATAACAAACATAGTCTGCGGGCATTTGTCTCAAAAACCTGTGTGATGAAATTCCTCCGCGCTAGCATAGTGGCCGGCACATTTGTTGGACCTAACCCTTATAAGTACACGACATACTTGTGTCGTTTTAGGACAGCTAATTTTGGATGTGATTATTTCTTAGAAGTTTTAGTCTAGAAACGAAAAAAATGGTATGTTAATATTACAATATGTTGAGTAATATTCCCCGGGTTTATTGTTGGAATATTACAAAAATGGCAGTGGTAGTCTCAGTCCCAAATTAAAATAATTACTCAATTCAATCACTCGATTATAACAATGAACTAATTCACTTATTTGATCGTTCGCTCAAATGTTTTCTGTTACAATCAATCGGATCGTTGAACAGTTGAGTGCACAACTACTTTTCCTACCTGCTGCAGCAGGTAGGAAAAGTAGTATCCACTACCCACATTTGTATTAAAACTAGCTGTACTCAGCGATTGCATCCGCATTAGTCTAGATCCCGTGGGAATATTGGGATAAAAAGTATCTATGCCCTAATCCAGCTCATGGTCTACCGCATGGTGTGCGAAGTTTCATTCAAATCCGTGCAGCAGTTTTAGCGTTAAAGCGTCTTATCCTAAAGTACCCATTACTTACATGCCTAACCAAAAAACATCTGCCAGGGGTGCGGGTTGTTCGAAAGAGATACCGCGGCCCCTGGCACACAGGCAACTGAGGGAACACGGGTGGGTTAAACGGGTGGGAAAAGTCTGACACGCCTTCCTGCTCCACCCAGAGTGGGAGAAGTCATCTGATGATATCCCACCCAAAAAAAAAAAAACATGAAACAAGCACGCTTAATAATGAAATCCCCAATAAACGATCTATTGTCGAACAAGTTATTGAGCAGGAATATAGCCAAAAATAAACTTATTTTCAATCATAATTAGCCTATAATGTTTCCACTGTTGGGACACAAGCTTCCCCTCTGGAATAGGGAGTGGGCCGTAATCAACTTTGCAGCCCCAGTGCGGGTTAGTAGATGTCACATGTCTCCGATTTTTGGTTCTAAGACAAGGGTGCGATTTCCTCACGATATTTTCCTTCACCGTTTTGGCAGCAGTGGTGATGAAATAATTTACACAAAGTAAAACGCCTGACTGGTTTCGAACCAACGACCTACAACTCGTGAGTCGAGGCTCTTACCACTGAGCCACCACTGCTCAATATTTCCAATCCACTGCCAATTTTCATGTTAATGTGTTTATATATAAATCGTCAAATTATTATTATTTATTTATTTTAGTTTAAATAGAACGGCCGAAGCCAATTACACTATTTAAACATATTAATGTACACATTACAAGCTGTTTAACACAGTCATGCATTCTTCTCACAAAAATTCAAAAATAAATCTTCAAAGTTATGGCATACATACTTGATACTGTAGTAAAAGAATTGACTTCATCATACTCATTAAAACTAGTTACAAATTAGATGCCTGTCTGCCTCCTTGATCTGGGATCTAACCCATGACGTACACGCACGGGAGTTGTAAAAGTAATCTTTAACCAATGCAGCAGCTAGTGGTTTAAAAAAAAAAACCTTTTTAGTAAATGTTTGCTGCTCGACCAAAAAAGGTTTGAGAATTTAAACAACAAAGATTCATTTGTAACATTTTTGTTAAAACACAAAAAAAATATGTACCAAACCCAAAAACAGAAACACGAGTTTTTAATATTTTAACTAAAGCCTCGATGTTATTCTAAGAGTTTATGTTACAGTCAGATACGCTGCATTTGAAGGTTCAAATAATACTGACTAAGCAATTTTAATTCTATTATAATTCTTATTTTACCACAAAGCCACATCTTATTTTCACGAAACGATATCTGTTTTACGAACAAGTCTATAAAGATTCAAGTACAAATACATTAATTATAAAAGTGCTCCGAGAGGCATAATAATAATGAACTTATTTCGCAATCTTTTACACGCCCCATTCTTTGAGCATTCCACCTTAATTTTACCAACTTATCTTTAATAAGTAAGTGCGGAATATTTAAGGCTAAGTAACCCAGGGAATGTTATTTTTACATTGAAATGTATTTTTTAACTGAGATTCTTTGCGTTCTAAAAATTCCGGAGGATCGTTTCATTAGGACCAAGTTTTCTTGATCCGTGAAACAATTTAAATCAGACACTTACCACCAAAGATTCAGTTAAGTACCTATTCCTAAAATAAACACAACTAATTTGAAAACTATAACTAAACTTGAAACTAACTAAAGTTATCAAAGTTAGCACGTGTAGTATCAGATGTAGACCTAAGACCTAGAACTACTTAAGATCGTTACGTAGATAGCACAGATTGGTTTCGGTCGTTCTCGCGTAAATCATCTTTAACCCTATATATGCGCTAATGGTAAGATATTTAGATAGGTGGGCCTGATACGCCCGGGCTCTAAAGGCCAAAAACGAATCTTATGTGCTAAGCAAGTTTTCAAAACTTTTAACTTGAAAAGAATCTGGAGGCAATTGTACTTGTACACGTTAATAGATTAATCTAAATGATAGGGGCAAACTAAAACTGAGTTTCACTATTGGCGAATATACAATGCCTATTGATAGTTTTGCCAATAACGGTTTTTAAGACTGAATATTTAAGCTGAAAAGCATTTTCTAGTGTATCTCTATAGCTTTGCAAATAAAGTTTTATCTATACTAATGTTATAAAGAGGTAAAGTTTGTGAGGTTGTAGGGGGTAATCTCTGGATCTACTGAACCGATTTTGAAAATTCTTTTACCAATATAAAGCCACGTTATTTGTAAGTGTCCTATATTAACCCGAAAAATGTAAATACTTTTTCGTGGTAGTCGGATTTGCAAAGTAAGTCGGAGAAAAATCGGTAGAACGAAAACGTTTCTTACGAACGCTGCCTTAACGATGAGAGATATATGATTGAGTTCTAGAGAAAAGTTGTAGCGCTTGATAATGCCTACAAAAAATCAGTTACAGCATATGTCTAACTTTTATATTTAATTCACCAACTCAGTACTAACCGAACCACACTCATAATTTCATCAAATGTTTACCGCCCAACGGAGTGAGCACGGGTCAAACAGTAAGACAGAAATTCAAGTAAAGTACGTATTTTACATGGATCGAGTGCCTATCTGACCTAGTAACTGGGTAATACGATACCCTTTGGTAAGGCTGGTGATCAGACTTTCGGGCTTCTGACGCTCCGTAACGACGTCAAAGTTCCATGAATGACAACCGGGACCAACGGCTTAGCGTGCTTTCCGAGGCACAAAGTGGTTTTGGTATATAAAGATGATCAACCCATTCACGGACCAACCGCGACAAGCGTGGCTTAACCTAATTGATTGACCCGTGCGGCTGATAATACTTAACCAGGAGCAAATAAAATAATGATAGCGTCAAATACCTAAGTACATAGACAACCTATTTATTTTTTGTAAAAAAGTCATTAGTACAATCATTCGTTTATAAAGGTATCCATTTTGCTTGCGATACAGCCCTTGAGATTAGTACAGACGCCACTGATACCTACCATGTATTTATTGTTCGCAAAAATATAAAAACAACGAGAAGAAAGTTTAATTTCGAAAATGTAAAAAATAAACATTTATTGCTTTTCAATAACCGACTTAAAACGCAATTTTTACTATCAAGGTAACCATAAAAATTTAACTTAGATCCATTTAACATCGACAGTCGTCAAATAAACTTTAAGTCACATTTGGCAATAAACGAAGGCTTAACTTCACATAATTACTTCAACTTGACTCTGACTTAAGTCGTAACAAACAGCTGACACGTTATGCACACGCTATATGTTTAACTTAAACACAAGAAAACTATTAACTTAACCATTTTGGACGTAAGTTTTTTGAAACTTTGATTTTAATAGCAAACGAAAATCTTTTTTAACGGCTGACATAGATAATGTATATTTTATTAATAAATGTAGAAGAAGGACATTTAGAATAGGAATATCTTATGATTTAAGTTTTCATTGAACTCTAGAAAATCAATATATTTCTTCAGTCTTAATTTTTTTAATTATTAGTTAACCATATAAATGTTCAGATAAGTTTTGTTTTCTAAACTAACATACGATTTGTGTGTCAGTATTAATGGCTGACTCCGTGTTATAATTATTTCGTAATTGTAAAAAAATACCAGATATCATAACAGGCAATTCTCAAAGACAATTTACCTTCCCTATGGTGTTCAAAATAAAGAGTATTCTATTGCATTCTATTTACTATATACTAAAAAATACATAAAATTCATGCCTATTCTATTTACAATCCCAAAAGAACTACATCCATTTAAATAGTCATAGCAGATTTATTTTTACAAACAACACAATATCTGCACTCTTATATCCCCTTGAAACTTTTGAGAGAACAAAATCAGCTGAGATATGTAAACATTGTTCATAAACCTCTACTAGAATTCGTAGTTATTCCAGTCTAAATAAAAAAAGACATTTCTAAAATAAAACATAACAAAACTGATCCAAATCTGAGCCTTTTCAATTCAATTCACTTCAAAAAACTCAATTCATATTTTCCGATAACAGTTCCCGAAACACAAGAGTTGTCAAATATTTTTCTTTTTAACAACAGTATCAATTTAACAAAATGTTGAAAACTGTGTGTGTGTTGTGTGTGCGCGAGGTAGGTATTATTTTCGTTGAAGTATGATTCACCAGAATTTCATTGAATGCTCCATTCGTTTGAAACATGAATATTCTTCATTGCAACTAGAAGTTCTCCAACCGTAAAATTCGAATTTTCAATCTGTTTACAATAAACATTGTAAAGATAAATCGAAACCAAATCACAGCAAAGATAACAAAACAACCAACGTCCTAAAGAAAATTTTCCGCTTACAAAGAATGAAATCTGAAAAGGCCCTTTAACTAATTATACAAAATTTTCCTCATTCACACAGATTTTCTCTCATCTCGACTTTCTTATTAAAATCTCACTTACCTATTCAAATCCTTTAATAGCTAAACGTGACACGTCAAAACACATTTATTTAAAATAAATTATTAACACTAAAAAAGTAAAATTTACGAACACTAAAAATTTTACACGATACAATACGAAAGACGTATTTTTCGGAAAGATCGCGCGCGGCCGTCCCCTCTGGCAGCCAGCTATCGACTGTCACAACTGGTCAACACAACGTGGAACACCGAGCTGCAGTGAGGACTGCGCATGCGTGGTGCAACTAACTCTTCTCTTAGAGCATCTTACTGTACGCCAAATGCTTATACGGATAATTCAGGGAATTTTGAGCTTTATTTATTTGTATTAGTGGTGTTCGGTGATGCGTGAGAAAAGTATGCAGGTATGCAAACGGCGTGAACCGTTTAAAGAAAGTTTAGAACCACATGTCGGTCCAAACGAACTCGCTCGGAGTGAAGTTGCTGTTCGTTTTAATGAATGAAATCTGTGCGGAGAGAATGATGTCTTACGGGCCGTGTTTGAGTTTGTATTTTGCGAGGAAAGTTTTTGTGTTATGGGACAGACGGTTCGTTGGCTTTGAAGAGTTGCTTCCGGAAGGTTGAAGCTAATAGAGACTTGTAAAGTGGATTTAGTTAGATATTATTTTAAGTTATTAAGGGATTTGGTTTTGATATTTAATAAAAATAACTTCACTGTTTTTCCCGCTCATATAACGGAATATTCATTACATCACGCCAGTATACCCCTAAGGGTTAGGCAGAGATGCACCTACAGTATACCCACATTGCGCCAGTTATGTATAAGTCACAGTTATAAGCAGGTAATAGGCGCAAAATCCAGGATGATACTAAGAAATTCCAGATGGAGAAACATAATAACACTTTGCCCGACCCGGGAATCAACCCTAATGCTAAGCAGTAGCGCTTGCAACCACAAGACTTATGAGACAGCGAAGGAATTAAAGGAGTATGATTCGGTTTTTCCGGCACAAAGAAGTTCAACACGTTGATGATTTGATAGTAGGCAGGCGCTAGAATTTTCAATAAAGCTTTAGCAGCTTTTCTAATTCAATCGATCATTTGACCTCGCCAATAACACTAAATTAAAATTTACCACCCCACGTGCATGACAATGAATACAAAATTCGCGATAGGTCTTTCAAATATTTAATTACATTACGCATTCTACTAGCACCCCACACAAAAGACGATAGTAGACTTAACTGCTTTTATAAACATGCTGCCCTGGTACACTCCGCCAAATTTAACGCTCTAGGGGGTTCAAAAAGACCCCCTATATTCAAAATCGCGGAATGTCACAGGGGTTAAGTGCTATAGATTTCGCACCCCTATATCACACCCCTAATGCAAGTCATGATCTATGTATGGGGTTGCATTGCGAATCTCTCCTACTACTCGGCACCTCATTAGCTCAGCGTGAAGGGTGAATTTAATTTTATTTATGATTTTTTTGTGTATTGAATTAAATATGAATTGTTTTTTTACATTTGAGTGTTGTAGATAGGGATGGCGGTTTTTTTTCTTACCTGTTTTAGTAATACAATTAGGAAATCAAAGGGTTGTTTTCTTTATAGATAATATTATATTCATGTTTGCTTTATTGCTGAATTTGGTTTAAATTTATCGATTTTAGCTACCTTAACAAGCTTTACACGTGAAATAAGACGTTAAAAAATCGGACTAATAGTTTTGGAGAAAAATAGCAACATTGATTTGCACAAACAAACATCCTCTCACCCCAAACGTACATATACCGTCTCTGTTACGTCGTGGGTAAAAATACAATGCTAGTAACAAAATACTAAATTAAATTCTTTACTAACAAATACAATGGAACAATTCCATTATTTATCTGTATCAAAAATAACCAAATGTTATAGAAAAGTAATACATATCTATTGTCTGCACGAGACAGGTACAATCCTCCAATAATTTGCCATTTTGCCACTTTTTTCCTCTATTTACAGAATAGGTCATTATTTGTTTCAGTAAGTCTTTGGGGAAATAACGCAAGAATGAGGGTAGATGAGAAAAAAGTGAAAAACAATACCAATGTTCTATCTGCGTGTCTGTATGATCGGTTTCGTATAGTCGAGAGGAAAATAGACGTTTCTGTGGAGAAGATAGCGAATGGAAATTCTGTGAAAAAATTGTATATTTTATTCTATTCGATAACTCACACATTTTTACACGCTTTATATTAGCTTCACTTGTATGTTTGTTTGTATGTTTGTATGTAACCGACTCCTTAGAGCGCGATTTTGACCCACTTTAAACGGTCAGATTTCATTGAAACTTTGTAAACTTATCGAGGACCGATGACAATTCAATAATTAAAAAAAAATAGAAAAATGAAAAAAAAAGGAAAAAAACACGTTTTTGTAGTTAGCAGAACTAAAAAATAGAAAATAAATAACAGTTTAAAAAACTAAAAAACACGCTTTAAAAACCAAACTAAACTATTATTTATTTTAACTTTTATTCCACTATGTTATACTGTCCCGTAAAACTGTTCTTACTTCTTTCGTATCGGCATGAACTAAATTAATATGAATAGAATTAACTCAATTAAATACAAAAAACAAAAGGACACTTAGGCGTCGAAGTATTCCTCCGCATCGCTGTCATCAGGAAACGTGCCCAGAAGAATTATATTAACAAACTTATTGGAGCTTTCCAATGAGTTCACGTTTGCATCATCTTAAATGTCATCATCATCATCATTTCAGCCGCAAGACGTCCACTGCTGGACATAGGCTTCCCCCAAGCACCGCCATATCGACCGGTTCTGTGCTTCTCGTATCCAGCGAATCTAAATGTACTACAGAATAAATAAATAAAATGTATTTTTTCTTTTATGTATTCACAAGTAGGTAAGTACAACCAGTAACACTCAGGTTAGTATATCATTAGGTTCACATTATTTATATGTTCGACCTGATTATCACCCAAAGCGTAATCGCACAACACGACTAGCAACAAAAATTGTAATGATGATGACAACTACAGTAAAAAGGTAAGTACACAAAATTACACCTAGACAGAAGGTATGTGTGAAGGTTAGGTAGTTTTATAAACAAAGTGGCAGCGGGAGTTTTTGTGATAAACTTTTCATAGCTTCTTTGAACCTGCAACCTATTTGCGTAACACACTATCAATCATAATCTGAATGATTTTGAAGGATATTGCTTATCCATTGCTTCATATGTTCGAAAAATTTGTCTGCTTAACAACACAATTAACGCAATGTATGCGGTTGAACTGTCAAAATGAAAGCCCTTCCTACTGATAATGTGTTACGCAATTACTCTGCTGATAATTGAATCAAAATTTACTGACTCATCTTATCCTGTTTTACATATTGGCACTCCACGAACTTACTTCTCTGTGGCAGTCGTTTTGGAACGGAAGCCCGATCACATCCTGTGCTGTTATTTTTTTCTTTATTGATGCAATTTCCGTGTTTTTATATGGAACTATAATTTAGAAGAAACTGGCTTGTGTTTAGAGTCTCTGGTTTCTTAGAAGGATATAATTTGCATTTATTTACTTAACATTGCATTTATTTGAAAGCTTTACCAGACGCGATAGCATTAGAAAGAAGATAATATTTTAGGACACTTAAATTGCTGTAGAAATTGAATACTGGCCCAAAAATTCTTTCTTCTTTTTTACTCCCAGTGAAAAAAAATAAACATGAATTCTGAACATTAACAAAAATTACATACTAACCGACCAAACACGTCATAAGCTAAGCCACACATAATAAATCTCCTCCTATTACATAATGCAAGTTAAGAGAATTTATCACGACACTACGTATGAAACGTAACATAAAATATGAAGAGAGGAGCGCGATATCTTAACATTAGGCGGAGGGAACGCGCCTCTCGGGGCCCGCGCCCCAACTATTCATATGCGTTTTGTTTTAAATAATACATCCTGTATGAATTGGATGGTATGGCGATTTATAAAACGGGTCCCCGTGTAACATTCGTGAAAAGTCTTTTAAGCTTTTATTTAGCAAAAAAAAGACAACTTCGGATTTTGTTGTTCGAGTTGAGAGACTGTATGTGTTTGGTTAAGTGGATATCTAGGTTTTGTAGGGGTAATGTTAGAGGCCATGTCGATGTTAACAGATTTTCGCCGATCAACAATATGTCGAGTGGTCTATGTTTGCGAAGTAACAAATGTTTCTTTTTCTTTGATAATTATAAAGTATCAATTTAATTAATTAAAAAGTCTTAAAATAATAATATGTACGAGTATAAATGATTGTGTTGTGTGTGTTGCTTTTGATTTGATGTTTAACAATGTTGCAAGATAGCGAGAAGAACCCTGATCCTTTCAGAAAGTAAAATAAACATACAAACAGAAAGTTAAGACATTTTAAAATTCACCCAATAACCTGACAGCACAGGCAGTACATCTCAACTCTCAAATCATCACCGGCGGGCACTAAAGTAAAGCGTCGTCGAAAACGCGCCATTAAAATGTAAAAGTCGACCCACCAGTACAAATAAACTGACTTCGACCCGCGACGCTGAGTCACGCCTTAGGGCGAGATGAGCGAGAAATGAGCGAAGCTAACTGAGCTGGAGAGTGGAAACATCTGTGAAGTAAATGTAGGTAAATGTGCTAGAACGTTTGCAACTGGGTATAAGAAACTCAAGGAGCTGGCCCTCAACATAGTGAGGAAAGAGCAAGACTGACAATAGGTAACTAGTAAATGTGTTAAATATTGACTTAGGTTGAACAGAAATAAATAGAGAGTTCGGTAAAAAACAATATGTAAATTATCTAGCTTAAATATTCTATGGCTAATAAAAATTTCAGCTTTCAGCATAATTAAGACGTGATTTGAGAGTTATTTCACATATCACTTATGTTTTCATCTCCATCTTCTTTTAGTAGGTACTTACTTATCTATGTTAAGTTCTGTTCAGTCGTTGCCAACAGAATCATAGCCATTTGCTACAAAAAGTGACAAGAAAATAAAACCTATTTGTAAATCTTTGTTTAACTGACTCAGCTCATTCCCCACTAACACCCGACCTTACCAACCGACATCTAATTCTTTAATTATAAAATGCAAATTGAGCAAAATCTGAGGCGGCAATCAATGTGTCCCACTGGGCGTTTATGGGGTGGAAACCCGATCGACGGTAAAACGCATTGTACCAACTGTTCGCGGAATTAGTTCAGGGAGAGAGGACGTGCCTATGACTGAACTTGGGCTCAATTTATGGGCTAGTGGAGTAAAAACTTTTTTTAAGTAAGATAGTGGATTTGAGGGTGTTTCTTTTGTGGTTTGAGTGTCGTTTTTGACGGAAAATTGGTTGCTACTGAAGAATATTGGTGCAAGAGGAGTGGTGGCCCAGTAGTAACGGCCGCGACTTAGGAGTTGTAGGTCGTGGATTCGAAGTCATCGTGGTGGTCCCTCAAAACGGTAAAGGAAAATATCGTGAAGAAACCGGTCATCATGTCCTAGAACCAAAAAATCAAAGACATGTAACATCCAGCAATACACACTGGGCCCGCGTGGAGGCCTTTGTTCCAAGAGTAGGAACATTATATTCTGATTATGCTGAAGAATATGAGACTTTGACAGGTGCACTACCGTGTACGCATTACAAAGGTTGATTGTTAGTTTTGGTTGTAAAGCAACATTGCGACTTTATTGGAGGATTTGCAACAATTGCGACTATTTAATGTAGTACCTATATTACACAAAATCGTAAATACATCATCAAAAGTATTCATAATACCTATGAAAATTATTATTCATACTCTTTGGTTTTCACAAATTCTTCAAGGACTAGAGAGAAAAATACCAAGAAAAAAGCAAAGTTCTTACAGCACAAAGTGACTTTTTTGTAGGTCTATTCGCTATAAAAGCCCAACAATCTCGCGACAGTAACATTGTAAACAGTTGAATGCAGACGATAAAATCGGTACGTATTAATTCCGCGTCGGTTTAGCGCCGGGGGAAACAGATGTCGCCTTAATAAAACCGAATCATTGTTCGCTCAACGTTGCGACTAGGAGCTACGAAGTGAGTTGCAGTTTTGTTGTGATATTTAATATGTATTTTAGATAACTTGTGTTATAGAGAGCGCCTCAAAGAGGGGAATTTGGCTAAGCAATAACAGTCGCACCGGTCTATAGCAGGTCAGGTTAACGACCTGATCTGCTATCGACCATCTTAACGCACCAAGGCCCCTCCGTACCTCGGTTAAGCCGTTGGTCCCGGCTGTCAGTTGTAGATCTTTCACAGTCGTTACGGGTCGTCAGAAGCCCGAAAGATTGACAATCAGTCTTACCAAGGGGTTTCGTTTTACTCAGTAACTGGGTTGTAGAGGTCAGATAGGCAGTCGCTCCATGTAAAATACTGGTGTTCAGTTGCATCGAGTTAGACTGGCCAAGCCTAACATAGTCGGGAAAAGGCTAGGCTGATAATAATAACAACAAGTAGGTTTTGTGTTGTACAGTAACTCAGAGTGAAATTGCATTAATTGGTCTTTAAAACATTTTACTTATTTGGTTTACTTAATGATTGCAAACAACTGCTCTATAAACCTAATACCAAAGGCTCTAAGCTTCGAAAAGAGCAGATCAGTAAAATAACAGAAAAGAAAAACTAATTAAAATCGTATTCAGGTAAAAGTTTAGCAGTCCCTTCTTTGTAAATCCATTCTTTTTCACACACACACACACACACACATAACATCACTCCATGTAATCCCCGAAGGATTAGGTGTACCTATAGTACATTCACATTTTCCCAGTCATGTTTAAGTCCCTTATAATAGACGGCAAGCCTATTGCCATCAACGGGGCACAATAAGCAATTCCTGACGAAAAAACCCAATCATCATCATCATCATTTCAACCAAAAAACGTCCACTGCTGGACCTAAGCCTCCCCCAAGCTCCTCCAATTTGACCGGTTCTGTACTTCCCGCATCCAGCGGATTCCTGCAGCCTTCACAAGGTCATCGGCCCACCTTGTGGGAGGCCTTTCTAGACTACCTACGTCTTCTGGTGGCGCGGTCACCACTCCAGAACCTTTCGGCCCCATCGGCCATTTGTTCTGCGAGCAATGTGCCCTGCCCACTGCCACTTTAATTCAAACTTTTATCTGAAAAACCAATGTAACACAATGTAACACTTAAATTTTATTTCATCGTTCAAGATTCGTAGCTCACTGTAAACTCAAATCTATCATGCGAAGATTTCATCAATTCGCGCAAATCGTCCAGTGATCAATATCGAGAATTATGTTCCTTAACTATCACTCTGGCATCAATCAGACGTTACAGGGAAATTGATTCGGTAATTTTGACGGTATCGGTTTGAAATTAGGTAACTTTAGGATATTAGGCGAAAAGCTTTTACCGTTTTAGATGTAAATTCTTCGTTGATTGAACCTACATAATTTATGTCTTGAAATGATTTTTTTTCTCACAAAGAGTTTAAGCTGAGAGTCTAAGATTTAGACTTTCATTAACATTTCTAAAAGACCTAAAGCATTGCAGCAAGAATAACCAGTTCAGACGAACAAAGTCTAAGAAAGATAGGAAAGAACGAAAAATGTTTTATCATGTCTTTGGAATGTTGCAAAGACATGAACCCTTCAGTCAATTCATACCGATTTAATATAGTATGAAATTGTATATTTTCTATTGCTACTTCATAAAGGTTAAACTACTAAATCGATTTCAACAAACTTCGGCAATGAGTTTAAATATGGCCCTTAATTTATATTAAAAAAAAATAGTTAAAATATAATAATTGAAATTAATTTATTTCATTTATTAATAGATACTAATAAAATTTAACTTAAGACATTTATTACTTCTCAACCTACAAAAAGGAAATCTCTTAGGACAAGAGTAAAACCGCGAGCATCAACTAGTCTAAGCTTGTATGTTTAGATGTTTGTTACTCAATTAGGCAAAAACGGCAGAACTAAACTGGATAAAATTTGGCACACAGATAGTTTATAACCTGGATTAACACACAAAATACTGTTGATGCTGGTAGTACGTTGCTGTACGATAATTCCTAACCTCCACGTGGATGAAGCCGCTGACGAAAGCTAGTAAGTCATAAAACATACCAGCATTCAAGTACCCACACATACACACACTAACAACTAATTACATACAGCATAGTAACCACAGAGAAATTCATTAGCACAGCCAACGACCCAAGTTTAGTGGTCTGTTTATTAAAATCGATGCGACCACGCCGCGACCACGGCATACTCTGCAAAGAGAGCGCACTCGTATTGTTTTGTTCACTTGCAACCATTCTGTTGTGTAATAAAAATGATTTAAATGTGACATTCATTCAAGAAACTGCAAGGCTTATGTTCTTGTATATGTTTGTAAGACAGAAGGTGGATAACCGGGTGCAGTGGTGTGACTTTGGGGAGTCCTGTGTCCAGCAGTGAACTGCAATAAGGCTAATGATTGATAGAGAGGCTAGTGAGAAGACAAACTATTGTATCCCATCGACCTATTAACTTGATGTTGCTTCAAGAAAATACTCGCGTTTTTTTACGCACTTGATTTTAAACGCGCAATATGGATTTGTACTCTCGGTGTTACCGTAAGTTAAAATCCAACAATGTGTTTTTTTGAAGCAAAGGCAAAATATTTTAATTCACATGAACCTACACGGTAAGAAACGTAAGAAGCTAGGTGCACGTGAAAAATAATTGGCGTAATTGGCCTATTACAATGTTTTCGAATAACAGTAATAATAGGTTTGGGATAACAGAGCATAATCATTTTATAACGTTCCCACTGCTGGGACACAGGACTCCTCTCTGTGAGAGGGAGTGGGCCGTAATCCACCACGCGGGCCCAGTGCGGGTTGGTAGATGTCACATATCTTCGAATATTTGATTCTCGAACATGCCAGTTTCCTCACGATGTTTTCCTTCACCGTTTTGAGAGCAGTGGTGATGAAATAATTTACAGAAAGTAATGCGCCTGTCTGGGTTCGAACCTACACCTACAACTCGTAAGTCACGGCCGTTGCCACTGGGCCACCACTACCTCTGTCAACAAGTAGGTACTTAGTAGCAGCACTGGGATGTACTCTGTTGTATTCTCAATGCTCAGCATATGCCAAAAAACCGTCGCGTATAAAAATCCCCAGTGAGTACCTGAGCGTAAAGCAGGACAGGACATTCTTCATTCTATCTCCTCTGCCCCCGCCACTACATTTTGAAGACCACTCCTGACCTATCGTAGTCAACCATACTTTCAACGTATGAAGGTCACATTAAATTCCACAACGACGAACACAGTGTCATCCACTTCAGAAAACCTTATTTGAGAGTAGTGACGTGGCGTGGCAGCCGATATTTTCCTATCATCCCCATGATGTATGGGTGCGATGACAAATGACAATGATGCCACGCTTCTGAGCTAGATACTACGAGTATGTGGAATATATTCGGTGCTTACTTTGTAAATGGCGATAACGTTCAGGTGACGATTTATAAAAGTCAGAATGTGAAAGTTTTGCAATATTTATTATAGGTGAAGAATAATTTCACTCTGTCTACTAAGGTCGTTGTTATGGAAAAAAACTAAGAGACTACACTAAGATGATATGCAGCACTCTCCTGTTCAATAATAATCACAAATTGCGATTACCGTTCTGCTAGTATGTCAAGAGATCACACAACTCTGGTCAGTCAGATTTCACTTTTGAGTGCTCTAAGTCGCTGGCAAAATGGGTTAATAAAAAATAGTGAGAGCTTAGCAGTTCTCTCAAACTATTTCCTTAGGTGCCTGCTCAAAAGACATATGTAGCAGTCAGTGCATAATTTACTATTTGTGTACAAAACATGGCAATTATAACTCAGTACATAGTGTGAGTACACCAACAAACATGACCTGTGCTCAGCTCAGGAAACTGTCCAACGTCCAACTATTATGGTCCTCATGTTCTAGTCACAGACGCGACTAAAAAATGAATATGTTGTGCGATATTATCCCACGCAAATCCAGAACTTAGAATCGAAGTATAATCAGTTCTTCTCGTATAATTTGGCTCAAATTCTATAATCTGTTTACTTTCTTTAACTTTGCCACATCTTATCGACGACTCAGAAGTTTTGCTACGCCATCACTCTGTAAGCAAATTAGTAATCGTTAGAATATAAATTCTATTCCCAGGGCAGCGAAAGTGTTATTGGGGTTTTCTATCTGGAATTTCTCAGTAGCTGATGGTAATAGGCTCGCCCCCTATTACATGGGACTTAAATATAACTGACGAAATGTCGGTGCACACCTCTGCCTAACCCTTTGGGGAAACAAATTGTGCTGTTATGTAGACACCTTAATTCCGCCGTGGACATGAAGGAAAACCATACACGGGACTGATATTTTCCGCTGAAAAACCTTGCCAAATACAGATATGGAACAAGCAGTAATCACTACGCTTGCTTAGCGCTGATTTATTACTGATTTCAGGTCATTTTCACAATAGTCTGAAATTGTGGTTCCATCATTGACTTTACTCACAATTTAAATAATTCTACTTATGGAACATGCGCGTGTGTGTTCATTGTATGTTGATTAAAATATGATTCGCGATCGTATCAAATATGGGTTTACAGAATTATAATCATTAAAATCACCTTTTTAACAAGATTTTATTAGCTTCACCTGTATGTTTGTATGTTTGATTGTAGCCGAATCCTTTGGACTTGATTTTGACCCACTTCAAACGGTCAGATTTCATTTAAACTTTGTAGACTTATCGAGGACCGATGACAATACAATAATTAAACAAAAAAAAAACTGAAAAATCACGCTTTTGTAGTTAGCAGAACTAAAAAATAGAAAATAAATAATAGATTTGAATTCTTCGGACTACCTTAACATAAATCCTCTTTCATCATCATCATCATTTCAGCCGAAGGACGTCCACTGCTGGACATAGGCCTCCCCAAGCTCCTCAATTATTTATTATTAAATCCTCTTTAATAATAAATAATTCACTCACTCACAGACGTAGCCTTAGCTACCTTAGCTCTCTCGGATCTAGAAGCATGAGATTTTACCTAAATGTTCCTTTTGTAACGAAGGTGAGCACAATACTCATCTTTGTTACGACGGTAAGTGAGCTCTAAGAAAGGATTTTTGATAATACATCTCCTAAAGGGACTAAATAGGGTATGAAAATTTGTACGAAAGTTCGTCATTTCTGGCCGACTTCAGTAAAATAAATTATAACACACGACCTTAGTAAGAGCTACACCATGTCACCTCATAATCGCGTGCATTAGACACACTCTGAGCAAGCGGTTTTGTCCACAAGTTCTAAAGTTAAACCCCCCAGCCAGCCACGTTTGATCGTTTAGCACATTACAAGTGCTATTAAACAAAATTATTATCGTCTGTGCCGTGAAGATAATACAAGGACCCTTGATTACTGATTTTGTTTGTGTATAGGAGTAATATTTAGCAAAGGCATTAAGGCCGTTGAAGCAGTTTAAGATAATATATTTCCATTGAAGGTTGTGTGTAAGTCAGCGATTATGTCGGATTAGCGATTATGTAGGCTTTTGTGCATTAGGGTCGATTTATACTAGCGCAGAGTCGAAGTACAGTGAAGCAGCAATCTTAAACATAACAAAGCAAATTCGCTCATATCTCTACAACATCACGCGCGATCTCCAATCAGCGCTGGCCGCTCGCAGACGCACGTATTCGCGCGTCTTTTTTAACTTGATAGAAATGTGTGCATAAGGGTGGATTTGCTATATTATTACACGCTTTATATTAGCTCGGGTTGTATGTATGTATGTAACGGAATCTTTGAGCGCGATTTTGACCCACTTTAAACGGTCCGATTTCATTGAAACTTTGTAAACTTGTCGAGGACCGATGACAATTTAATAATTTAAAAAAAAAATGAGAAAAAAAAACACATTTTGTAGTTAGCAGAACTAAAAAATAGAAAATAAATAATAGTTTAAAAAACTAAAAAACACGCTTTAAAAACCAAACTAAAAAAGGAGAAAATAATTTAATTCAATTAAAAAGCGTGGGGTGCTTGACATTAATTGATTATAAAAATACCTCAAAAAGCAACCCACGCTTTTTAATTGAATTAAATTATTTTCTCCTTTTTTAGTTTGGTTTTTAAAGCGTGTTTTTTAGTTTTTTAAACTATTATTTTTTTTATATTGACTCTTCGCTAGTATGAATGACCCTAAGGGATATGGCTGTTTTTTTTTTTTGGTGGGAAATCATCAAAAAACTTCTTCCGCTCTGGGTGGAGCAGGAGGGCGTGTCAGACTTTTACTGACTAAAACCCACCCGTGTTCCCTCAGTTGCCTTTGTGCCAGGGGCCATTCAAATATTCGCGTTAAGAATAATATCTTTTAGTATACATTTTTACGTATTTTTGATGAAGGCTCATTTAAGATGGGTGGACTTCAATTAAAAATATTTTTTAATTTGTAGCTTATTAGTCGATTCGCACGAATTTACTCACCCAAACTTTGCAAAACAACTTTTTAAAATAATACATTGTGTTTATAGGCGACTCGCACAAAGTTAATTTATTTGTGGGCGAAAAAATGACTCCAGAAATACGTAAGCAAATCAAAAGATTCAGGTTCAAATCGGTAAGATTGACCTTTTCTCATAACTTTTTTATTTTTATTACTGGTTTGGTTACCGCTACGTGCGGCCTACTGTTAGTACTAAGCTTTACAAAATAATTATATTGCAGTCATCATCTAGAAACAACAAGTACACCTAGGATCTGTGCACAGCATCACACAGATGTCATCTACCAGATTGATATTAAAATTGTTAAGAGCTCCATGTTGAAAATTATAATACATTTATGCGTATGTCCACACATACATAAATGCAATGTTTTAATCACGCAAGTGCTAACACGCGCCGGCAAATATTCACACACTTTGTTTAAATATTAAATGTGGTAACATTTTGGTATATAGGTAAATATGATATTTATATTGCTACGTAAAACTAGTAATTTCAAATCTGTCTATATCTATACATAAATTAAAATAGTAACTTAGAATGTTTTGTCTGTTTGTCTATCTGCATACATACATACAGGGAGATAGACAAACGAACAAAAACTCTGATAAAATTACATTGGTATGATTTGTATTCGTAATAAAGCTGGTGTACTTTTTCGGTTTCCTAAACGTTTTATTCAAAACGTACCAGTTGCCTAATACGTATTTCTGGAATTTTTGATTTCAGAAATATTATATATCGATGCATTCGAGCAAAAGCTAGTGTATCATAAAATTATTAGTTTTCTACGGACGTTAAATTGAATTAGAAAGTTTTCTTGCGGGCTGTTTAATGTCTATTTTGATTTAATTTGACAAACGGATTAAATTAACTCTGGAGAATGAATGGTATGTACCACACGAGCGAAGCTGTGGGCAGAAAGTAGATTTCAATATGACTGGTAAAATCCATCCTAAGGGAAAAACCAACATCATTTTTCACAACACTAACATTTAACCTTTTCTCTTCCACAGCTCTACAAAAAATATCTACTAAGTACATACAAACAAACACTTAAAACAATTGAAAACACGCAAACTGTCCCAACCGTACTTTAATATTAAAAGTGTTCGCTAACCCGTCAGTGTACACGGACAAATTAACCGGAGTACGTGTCTTATCAGTGAACCGGGTACAGCCGTACAGCCGTACAACCGAACCGGTTGTGTTCGCAACAATCGTTAACCGGGAGCGTACAATTCATACGAATTGGCCCTCGGATCCCAGACGCAGCAGTCGACAGGGGCTTTTACATGGCACGGGATGCAGGATTTAAGTGGAGTAGGCAGGATTGCTGGTATTGCGATCTAGTGTGAACTAGTTCGTGAACGGGCGCCGTCGGTTGAGACTGGTCATCTCCTAACTTCCATGGCTAATTTTAAATCTTATATTTAGAATCGTTTTTTTTTTACATTGTTCTCACATATAGAAGCAACAAGAATAATGTTCCCAAGTTTTTGTAATACTTAACATGATTAAAAAGAGTGTCCATGGAGTTTCTTGCCCGTTCTTCTCCATAGTGATCTACGTTTTGGAATGGGCAACTAGCTTCAACTTTCCAACTGGTCGACTTTTTGACAATTCAAAAGTGCCTGTATGGTTTATTTGAAATAAATGCTTTGAGTTTTTTTTTGAGTTTTGAGTGTTAGTTAAATTCTAGGAATAGTGCTAGAAAGATCATAAACACAACTTTGGGGTAAGTCGTCATAAAATAATAACAACATCAGGCCTTATTTCCCCGAAGGGTTGGGCAAGGGTGTACCTACCTATAGTAGACTCACATTTCGCAAGTTACGTTGAAGAGCGTTCTTCCCACGCGGGCTGGCAACGGCGCATTTATTGCGGGGTTTTGCATGGTTATTTCATGAAATACAAACAAAACTAAAAAAAAAATCAGCCATGCACTAGACCGTTGGTATTTACAAGTTTTTATGCTATTTTTTACAGTTATTTTGGTATTTTTCTTACAAAAATTGACATACCGTAAATAATTTTCTATTTACATTACTTAGTACGATTAAATGTTATGTTCAAAATAATTTTATTATAAATACCAACGATCTACTGCTTGGCTGAAAAAAATAGTACTTTTGTTTGTATTTAATGAAATAATCACGAAAAACTAGTATAAATGCGTTGTTGCCAGCCCGCGTGGAATAAACGCTCTTAAGTACCATGTAATAGGGGGCGAGCCTATTGCCATTAAACGGGCATAAATCCAAACTCCGGGTTACTACTGAAAATTAAAAAAAAAACTCAATGACACTTTGCCCGATCTTGGAACCGAACTCAGGACCTCATGTACAACAGTAGCAGTCAATAATGTTTATTCGCATGTGAATAAATGGAAGAATGTAAATTATTATGAATGTGCAGCATGGAAGAAATCAGTAAAAAATAATGCAGGTAGTATATGCGCCCTCACGGCCGTAGTCGCCGCGGGAGACGCCCTGGGCGTCGGGAATCCCAGGCTGATTCCCGGCCACCGTAGGCGCGGACTTGCGGACGGCGAGTAATGGGTAGCTCGCTGTCCGGTAAGGACCAAGCCCGGGTCGATGGCGCGTTGTGTTCCACGCGCGCCTCAAAGAGATGTCAGCACCAAATGGGGGGGTCCGAAAGGGCCGATGCCTGCCAGGGGTGCGGGTTGTTCGAAAGAGATACCGCGGCCCCTGGCACACAGGCAACTGAGGGAACACGGGTGGGTTTTAGCCAGTAAAAGTCTGACACGCCCTCCCGCTCCACCCAGAGCGGGAGAAGTTATTTGATGACTTCCCACCCAAAAAAAAAATCCTTCTTTGTAAGTATAACTGAAACAACTAAAAATTTCCCTATGCCAATTCGTTTCTAAAAATCTACAAATCTTTAAACAGAAAAATATGCCTACACTTTTTTTTTTTTTTTTCTCTTATGCTAGGGTTCGTCAATAGGACGGACCCTAATCTTATTACAATCTAGCCCTATAAAAAGACTAATGAGTAATTTAATTATAACCTAAACTATTAAATTGTCTTTACTAAGAATGTGTCCAATAGCACTTTTCTTATTGTCTCTATTAAGGCGAATACACTTTTTTGTTGTGTTTGTTAGGCACTGTTGTACTTTAAACTATTCACTAACACTAAACACTAACTCGAACGGTTTTGTTCTTTTAAGTCTTCTAATTATATTTGTGTGGTCGAGAAGCTGGATTGCCTCGACGTTCACATGCTGATGAAGTCTCTTTTCGTGAGCTTCTGCAAATTTCTGGATCACTGTTTCGATGAACTCAACTTTTAGGTCCCGATGGAGGTCATCATTTCGTATGTACCAAGGTGCATTTACAATTTCCCTTAGCACTTTGTTCTGGACTGCCTACACTGATAAAATAAATGTACAATCGTGAGGTATAAAGAGGCTTCATCCATCCCACGGGTACGACCTACTATTAATATTTCAAAGTTCATTTTATTTTATGGGTTGAAATGAAAAAAGGTCAAGTGTGAACCAGTAGTATAATTCAAGCTTGTTTCACATTAAAACAGCTGTAATAAACGCATTTTATGCGAACACATTTTTAAGTAATAATGCTAAATTGTAACTGTGAAGTTTCATTAGCTGTAAATTTTTATGACTGTTTCTGTTTATTCAATTAATTAAATAAGCAGTTTAAAGTTGTTAGTTCGGTGTTTCTTTAAAGAAAACTTATATTATTAAAAGCTGTGCCCGATGGGATTCGCCATCGGCAAAAATAACGAAGTTCTATAAATACGTTGATCCTCTATTTCCCCCATTAGAGGATGAATTTTCAAAAATCCTTCCTTAGCGCTCAGTTTCGTTACGCAATGAGGAGACAATAATCCTACTATCCTTTTTTTTTTGGTTGGGAAATCATCAAATAACTTCTCCCGCTCTGGGTGGAGCAGGAGGGCGTGTCAGACTTTTACTGACTAAAATCCACCCGTGTTCCCTCAGTTGCCTGTGTGCCAGGGGCCGCGGTATCTCTTTCGAACAACCCGCACCCCTGGCAGGCATCGGCCCTTGCGGACCCCACTAGTTCGTGCTGACATCTCTTTGAGGCGCGTGTGGAACACAACGCGCCGTCGACCCGGGCTCGGTCCTTACCGGACAGCGAGCTACCCATTACTCGCCGTCCGCAAGCCCGCGCCTACGGTGGCCGGGAATCAGCCTGGGATTCCCGGGCGTCTCCCGCGGCGACTACGGCCGTGAGGGCGCATATACTGCCTCTACCTCACATGCTCCCCACCTCTTCTTCTACCCACTCTCGCTCCGTACCATGGCCTGGATCCGTTCACCCGTTTTTGCGTGATTGAGTTACAAATATCAAAACATCTAAACATGCAAACTTTTGCATTTATAATATTAGTAGGAATTTCGTCTCCAGCTTGTACCTATAAGGAACCTTGTGCAAAATTTCATGTTTCTATACTCAGAGGTTTAGGCTCTGTGTCGTCTGTAAGTGAATGAAGGATTTTATTGAGTAGATTATAACATTAAAAATTAAAAAAATAAAATTAATTAAATATTTCTGTCTATGTTATTAATGAGTGGCAGCCAACGAATCTAGAAGACAGTGGCTGATAAGAACACATCCTCACTTCGGAAGGTCCTTTGTTAAATCAGTCATCTAAGCACTTAATCATATTTTTTTTTACATATATATTTCTTTTTTCAAATTTTTATTTTTATTGTTTGTGTAATTTCAATACAATTATTGTAAGTGTACCTATGGATTGGAAATTAAAGGTTTTTACTTTATTTCATTAAAAGAAACTCGAACGAAAATACGCAAATATGCGTAAAGGCAACAATTTTAAAGCTACTAACTAAAACAATGCGTGCTTTTAGCAAATTGCCAACCACAGGCGATCCGATCCGCTTGTTTTACGGAACTCGATAAAAACCGAAACGCTCGTGGGCATTATTAAAATTTCAAAGCATGATTTCATAGCAAACCTTTCATTAGCCGTAAAGCTATTAAAGGCCGTTCGAACCTTTCTAATATTAATACTTTTTTGTAACTGCCTATGATGCTACACCAATTTATATAACATCAATTATAATGAAGTTAGTTTTTTCATCAAATGATGGACAGGGCCTTTTTAGGGTTATCTAATAAAAACACCTACTTTTTTCTTATCAATGCGAAATGGCTATGTCCTAAGATGACACAATTTCAGTCTGATATTCTTTGATAATCCTACTATCCCACTTAATATTAAAAATATGAAAGTTTGTATGTTTAGATGCTTGTTACTCAATCACGCAAACACGGATGAACGGATTTGGATGAAATTTGTCACACCGATGGTTTGTAACCTGGATGAACATATAGAATACATTTTATCCTGGTAGTACATTCCCATGGGGAAATTACTGACCTCTACGCGGGCGAAGCCGCTGATAAAGCTAGTGTTAAACAATTTTATTTCAAATTCAAATGTTTATTGCTCAACACAGTACATAATCAAGAAATATTAACAATATTAATCCCTACATTAGAATGCGGACACGCGAAAAAAATGTTTTCAGCCTTTTCTAAATGAGTTTAAGTAGTAGACGTTAGCTTTGCTTGAACAACAATTCACTGAAATTTATAATAATTATTATTTCGAAGAAAAAGCTGCAAAAAGCATCTACAACATAATCTTAAAGCCTGCTAGCACAACGTGGCAATTTATGCAAAAATCTAAAGTGAATTTGCAGTTGCACGTGAAGGCGGCACTCTGTCTCGCTAAAAGTTGCCTCTGATATTTGATTATCTATTTTAAAACTTTGCTGCCTTAGGATGCGACCATAACTGAGAGATTTCTCGCTTAAAATGCTTTAGTTTTCAATTAAGTATCTTTAGATATTTATGGACGGGTTGGTCGGCTAGTTTAAGCTACGCTTGCCGCGGCTGGTCCGTTGGTGGGTGACCATATTTATACGTTGAAGACAGGGAAGTTTGGCATTAATTCCTTCTGCACATGTGGCTTCCCTGGTACCTCATTAACAGCAAAACCGTGTGAAAGTCTATTAACTGCTCCCAAATTGCAATGTTAATTTTTATTCTTTTTATTATTATTTTTTTTACAATGTCTGACATATTCTCGTCATTATTTGACATTATACATCAATTTTACTACCTACTATTTATTTTCAGTGATTGTCATCGAAATCATGTCACTTGGTTCAAATAGATTCATTTTATATAGGTAGATTCTTTTACATATTGTGAATGAGAGAACGTTGTAGGCCTTAGAGACTAGATTTGTAGACGTTTTTCTATTCTGTATTTTCATTCCTCTAAGTACCTGGTACTTATTGACTGGCCTGCACTGTCCTCCCATACCTATTATCACTGTAATTTGAAAACATTGTAAAAGCCAATTATTTTTAAAAGAGTAACCGTGGAGTTTCTTGCCGGCTCTTCTCCATAGGAAACGACAAATTGGAACCGTGCACCTAGCTTCTGACGTTTCATAAGTGCCCATGCAGGCTTATGTGAAATAAAATATTTTGATTTTGATTTTGATTTTGATTGATACATATAAGTACTAAGATCCTCCGTACCTCGGAAAGCACGTTAAGCCGAATAGAGCAGATTGATAGCGTATTGATTAATACGAACACTTATGTTAAGCCATTTTAAATCGATTATCATAAAACTTTTTACATGTAAAATAAGCTTGTAGAATCTTTTAAAACACCAGTTAGTCAGATTAAAAAAAACTTGTTTGAGGAAGATGAACCATTTTAGTAGCTTTTAAGAAACTGGCATTAGTTCTTATTGTTACCACAGATCAATAGGTATAAACCTAAACCTACTAACTATTTAACTAAGTCGTGATGACAAAGTACCTAAGCAAATAAAATGTATGTTTATCGTATTTAACTTCTCAATCTAAGTTAAGCTTTATAGACACTCAACTTACAAAGGAGTTCAGGAAAGCTATAAGAATACTGGATACCTCATAAGCACGGAATTAGGGTCGTAAAGTTAAGCTGTGTATTCACTGGGTGACGGCATTCTGACGAGCCACAAAGTGGCGAAGGGCTCGTATTCCTCGCTTTCTCTTTCCACTATCTCATCCTCCTCGCGGTTTCTAGTTATATTTTATGACTTCAACTCATGAACATCCACTTACAAACTGACTTCTATCTTTAAAGTAAAATGATAAATGATTTTATTTCTGTAAGTAGGTTTGTACAAACACTTTTACACGTCAATCATATTTTTTTTTTTAACTAGATGAGGTCGGCGTTTCCTATCTGACTACTCTGAGAAGAAAGGCCGAAACAAACTCAGTGGTCACAGTCTTTTTTAAAGTCCAGACATAATCTTGGTCAGATCATGTGAAGACCATGTGGATTGGTGTCTGAAATGGTCTTTTGAGGAAAGAACCACACAGATTGAGTGGACCTGTCCAATCAGTGCACGCATTTATCAGTAATCATGCAGCTCAACTCAGAACTTGAGGAGCTCAAAGATTTGACGAACAATACCAAAGAAAGGAAAAATTCTGTAACATTTGGCAACGTATGTATCAAGAGTTGGTCCCATTGGTAAGCCACAGGCAACGCAACGCAATTAGGGTGCTGATGCACCCTAATTGCGTTGCACACTACAAATAAAAATCTAATCCATTGATTCATATGTTAGAAAAAATTGCCTGCTCAACAACGTACCTAAATAACCCAATGAATATTGTTGAACTATCAAAATGAAAGCCATTCCTACTGCTACTGTGTTACGCGATTACCCTTCTGATCATCTTATCTCTGGATACAGAAAAAAACGAGTATTTATACTTGTTCTACTAACCAGGAATGTTTCGCTCCAGCAGCTTGTCACTCAGTGAGTGCGCAGCTTATAAACAAGAGCGAAATGTACTCTTTTATTTGTATTCATGACTCGCGGTCCTCCCAAGAGAATTAGCGGGAAGCAAAACTAATCACGAAAACGCTGGCGCACTCCCGTTCCTGCTGACCTGTTATTGGGTTTAGTGTTAATATGTAAAGCAATTGGCTACGATTTGTATGTGCATGTGATGGGAAGGTTAATAAGAAACAAATGGTGGTTGAGGATAGGAAAGGCTATTGTGAGGGTGTTGCCATTTCTGGTTCGTTGTTGCAATGCTTTAGCGACGTATAAGCTCATATGTATTGTTTACTTTTCATTTGGTTTCAGATATTCAGAAATTCGTTAAATACCCATGCAAAGACCTATTATATTGTTTACTTTGCTAGTAAATATGAAGACACGTGTTCTCTACATATCTTTATCTACTCTCTTAAAGCAGGTATATCCTATAGTGGGTATGCTGGAAGAGATTTCTTTAGAAATAAGCATCACTTTTGTAGCCATTGTATATATTTTTCTGTATCTTTCTTCTTCTCTGTTTGTATGTGTGTACATAAATGGTTAAATAAATAAAAGATTTTATAGCACTACAAGCCGTGCATCCACGCTATGGGATTATTGCGGCATCTCACCGGCAAAAATGTCAAAATTCCACACAAAAGTTCATGTATATTATAACTGTATGAATTTACTGAATATTTAAAAATTCTTCCTCTGTGCTCGGTTTCTGCTGCATAAGGAACTCTTGCGGGCTTCTAGATCGAACAGTTTGAGCTGTGCTGTGTCTGTCAGTGAACGAATGAAAGAACTTAATAAAGTAATTTAGTAGATGTCTAGGCTCATATTAGATTTATCTTAGTCTAAGTGCTTCTCACAAAATATTCACATTCACAAATTCTTTATACATACAAAGTTACTGGTAAATATGAAGATGAATTTATAGCGATATACTGTTTTATTTTTTAAATCAAATAGCGGTGGCTTACTGTCCTACTAAGTTTCAACTTGCACCCTAATTGCATAATACACTATCAATCAGAACCTGAATCATTTCGATGGATATTGCAAATCCACTGCTTCAGATGTTTGAAAAAAATGTCTAGTCAACAACGTAAATAACGCATTTACAACAACATTAATTGCGTTATTTACGTTGTTGAGCAGACAAACTGACAAAACTAAATTCATTCCTACCGGTTAGTATGTTACGCAATAACCAGAGGGGCAATTCTTGTAATTTTAAAAACGTTCACAGTATTTTAGTCTCAATCTGTCAAAAATACCTCGAGTTTCCATACATTTTTGACAAGTTTTTGACATTTGATTGTCGCCGAGATGAGACTACGACTAGATTTTGAATGTTTTTAATTACGAGAATTGGCCTTCTGATAGTTCTTATTTAAATTTTCTATCCAGTAAGCCCAGTAACTCAATACACTCGGGAAAACTCCCATTTCAATAAACCCACCGACTGTTTGCGAGTCATCAATCAATCAATCAAGCCAGCCTATCACAGTTGCACAGCTGCATACATTCTGCTGTGCGAAAACTCGCTTCTATGAGTGACGAGTTTCTAAACTTTTGAATTGTAATTGAATTTCATTGTATTTTTAATGTAGTTTTACAGATCCTGCTGTAGAAAGAACGCGTGGGCGTCGGTAGGTACACCACTCTCTTACCATCTTTGAGACGCACAGCGTAAGGTATACCGAGATGATACTTGACTAGAGTCCCATTATTATGTACTGCTCGTTCAGCCAAAATGTGGAACTCCAAAGCAGAATTTGAGGCCCCTACTACCTTTAACCGGAGAGGGCTATGCTTGGAGTTTCCCTGCGTGATCGAATCAGGAATGACGAGATCCGCAGGAGAACCAAGGTAACCGACATAGCCCGAAGAATTGCCAAACTTAAGTGGCAGTGGGCAGGGCACATTGCACGCAGAACAGATGGCCGATGGGGTCGAAAAGTTCTGGAGTGGCGACCGCGCACCGGAAGACGTAAAGTTGGAAGACCTCCCACAAGGTGGACCGATGACCTTGTGAGGGCCGCAGGAGTCCGCTGGATGCGGGAAGCACAGAACCGGTCGAAGTGGCGGAGCTTGGGGAAGGCCTATATCCAGCAGTGGACGTCTTTCGGCTGAAATGATGATGATGATGATGACTACCTTTAACCCGTCAATTTTCAAAGTAAGAGCCTTCTAGTTTGCACTACAAAACGTTATATGCTCACTTGCCTGGCCTTTTCATAACTATGTTGGGGTCGGCTTTTTTTTTTTTTTTCAGGGTGGGAAATCATCAAATGACTTCTCCCGCTCTGGGTGGAGCAGGAGGGCGTGTCAGACTTTTACTGACTAAAACCCACCCGTGTTCCCTCAGTTGCCTGTGTGCCAGGGGCGACGGTATCTCTTTCGAACAACCCGCACCCCTGGCAGGCATCGGCCCTTGCGGACCCCACCAGTCCGGCGGACCAGGACACATGGCACACCGTGACCACCCCAGGAACCAAGTAGCACAAGGGCCCTAGACTACCCTGGCACCCTTGGCACCCTTGGTCCCCCTGCGACGGGTCAGCGCAGTGGCCCCGCCGCCTACCACTTCTCGGCCGCAGAGGATAGGGAGAGCGGCCAACGCTATACCGACACTCCTCTTCCCCTGCGGCCCCACCGCGTCCGCCATCAAACGGTGGCGGCCCCGTCCAGGCCACGGAAGGGAAGAGCGCTACTCAAAAGTACCGGCACTCCTCCTCCGCCGCAGCCTGTAACCCTCAGCCGCGATGCCTCCCATTCGACATCGCGGCCCGCCTTAGTTGCGGTGCACCTCACCGCAACCTACTTTTTGGCCGCTACGTCGTCGGCTTGGAGACCAAAGCCCTGACGAGCGGCCTCACCTTGGGGTTCCTCTTCGCTTCACCGTGGGAGCGGACCACGGCTACTGAGCCCCCCCGCAACGACAATGCGGGAACCCACTGGGGGGGATGTTGGGGTCGGCTTCCAGTCTACCCGGATGCAGCTGAATACCAGTATATTACATGGAGCGATTGCCTATCTGACCTCCACCACCCAGCTACTGGGTAATACGATACCCCTTGGTAAAACTGGTTGTCAGACATTTTTTTTTAATCCGTACAGCCGTTTAAGTGTGACCCGTCACAAACAAACAAACAAACAAACTTACTTTCACATATATAAGATGAAACATTCCATAATTTTAAACGTTGTGGTTAAAAAGCTAGAAAACAAATACTAGTAATACCAGCAATTGTTTCTATAATGACTAACTGGGAAGACACGAATAATGCCTCAATCGTCCTACTTTCGGTCAAAAGCTTCTTCAGCTACGGAAAATTGACGAATATTCTCTGTTCTTCGTCCCACTTAAACAGATCCTTATGGCAGCGCCCTAACTTCGGCCGCCCCGGGGCCGCTGGGAGGTTAAATAGGTTAGTTTGAACTTAAAATTAGCCTGAAAGGTACCTCGTCGTGCTGACTTGACAATGAGGCGTCATGTTTACTGCAAGGTGCTGGGGGAATTAACCGGTTCTTACTGAAGTGAGGGTAGGAAGGTGTTTTAAATAACAGTGTTGTATCCCTGGTTTAGAGGACAACATTACGTGTGAAAAAAGGGTATTCTCATTATTACTATAAAAATAATATAATATAATATATAAAATATAATAAACTAAAAAACACGCTTTAAAAACCAAACTAAAAAAGTAGAAAATAATTTCATTCAATTAAAAAGCGTGGGGTGCTTGACAATAATTGATTATAAAAATACCTCAAAAAGCACCCCACGCTTTTAATGGAATTAAATTATTTTCTACTTTTTTAGTTTGGTTTTTAAAGCGTGTTTTTTAGTTTTTTAAACTATTATTTATTTTCTATTTTTTAGTTCTGCTAACTACAAAAGCGTGACGTAATTTTTCTTTTTTTAATTATTGAATTGTCATCGGTCCTCGATAAATTTACAAAGTTTAAATAAAATCTGACCGTTTAAAGTGGGTCAAAATCGCGCCCTAAGGAGTCGGTTACAAACATACAAACAAACATACAAGTGAAGCTAATATAAAGCATATAAAAATTAGTTAATATTTATTTTATTCAGCTTGTTGTTCATCTTACTTTTGCTTCCGATAACGAGTGATTTTAACTTTTGCTTATTAAAAGAACTGAATTTACAAAAAATATGTTATACAAATGATGATAGCTATGTGCACGAGTGCTTACTTTTGCTTTTGCTTAAAGTAATTAGTTATTTCATTGAGTACCCTGTATAAATACCTAGTTATTTTTGTAATAATTTATCTATCCTTAAACCAACAAATATAAAACAAGAAAAGTACCTAGTAAAAATGTAAAAAAAAAACACCACATCGTTTACCAGGTTCCATGCAAATCTTTTAACATTAAACCCGTAGCTATTCCCGTATTCATATAATATTTCACTAATATTACTTATATTCGTCCCGTGTGGTGCCGGGCGTAAAAGAATACCACCATCCCATCTCTTCCCGTGGGTGTCGTAGGAGGCGACTAAGGGACTTACTAGAGAACGGGCAGCAGCGTTCTCTATGCATTTTACCACCATACTGCGATCGCCAACCCGCCTGCCAAGCGTGGCGATTATGGCAAACGCCCCCAAATTGGGGGAGGCCTATGCCCAGCAGTGGACGTCTTTCGGCTGAAATGACTTATATTCACTCACACCACGAAATCCAAAATAAAACAACTTAATTCCGCTAATACACTCTACCCAACACTATCGCGCCATCTAACAACATTAAAAACAAGTTCCAGCTAATAATATAATTCAATATAATAATAACGACAAAAGTGATTGATTAGTACCTTCAGATTACATGATTGAAGCTTCATGTAACGAGAATTTCAGTAATGAATAATTTAGTTGGTGAATTTGTTCAAGGCTTATTGTTGAAAATCAATTACAGTATATTGCATTAATGGAGGAGCTTGTTAGGATGAACTACAACTATTCATGTGGGATGTATTATGTGTGGGATGGTTTGTTATTCTACTTTGATAATCTATTACAAAAATAACAAGAAAACATATGTATAGGATGAATTCAGTACATGATTATGAGCCCTATGTTCTTTGTCACGGGTTTTAAATAACAAGTCTACATATTGCAGTTTTCTATGAAGCAATTGATTTTTTTCATAGCACTGTTTCATAGAAAAGTGCAATACTTAAGCGGTCAAAATATATGGAACAGCATTTTTTTTTAAACAGCTAGTTTGAATTAATAACTTTTGATTTGATTTGATTTATCAATTTATTTATTTTATAATTTGTTCATCTGCCTACTTATTTAAATAAAAAATATTGTAACCCACCGGTATCGGGAACAGGTTTATTTATTATATTATTTGTACACGCAGTAAAAAAGCAAAAAGTATCGACCATTCATACCTTGTTGAATCATTCTCTGGGGCTCATTGAGCTTCATTGGGTTAGCAATTTTTTGTCGGTTACCACACTCTGATACACGCTGTATAGTGGTAGGTACTATACAGCGTGTATCAGATCAGATACGTGTGGTCATATTTAAGAGTGTGGTATGGACCATCAAACTGAACAACTTTCTTCATGGCACCCACATTATTATCGCGAAAAAATAATAGCTGTCCCTTATCTAATACCCGAGCAATTCTTGTATATTATAATCTGAATCTCGGAAACGGCTCCATCGATTTTCATGAAATTTTGTATGCAGGGGGTTTCGGGGGCGATAAATGGATCTAGCTAGGTTTCATTTTTAGAAAATGAACAAAAAAAAATACCGAGCAGAACTCGGTCATCCAGAAATAAAAGTTTATATTACATTTATCTTATACACCTTGTTGATGTTGGCTTACCGGAGGTACAGTCATCATAATCAGCCACATGCAGCATGTTTCCACTACCGGAACACAAGCCTGTGGGAGTTGGCCATAATCCACCACGCGGGCCCAGTGTGGGTTGGTAGATATCACATGTATTTTTTTTTATTCTAGGCCATGCTGGGTTCCTTTACCGTTTTGAGATGAATGGTGATGAAATTAAATACACACGGTAAACTTCCTGCCTGGATTCGAACCTACGACCTACAACTTATTAAGTCGAGGCCAATACTTCTGGGCCACCACTGCCCTACAGTGGTCGGGAATAAAGTGATGTGATTTTCGTCCTGTCCTTGTTCAGTATTAGACAATTACAGGCTTACTAAGGTTCTTACTTTATAGTAGACATTTACAGGCTAATAATAGGTCTTTACCTATGAAATTGCCGTTTTGTATGAAAAAATTTAAACGAATTTTTTTCATGTATTTTTTATTTGTATTAATCGAAGTAATCACCCATGCAATCAATGCATCTTTGCCATCGCAGTGGCAGTTTATTGATGCCCTTCTTAAAGAAATCAGCTGGACGGGAGGCAACAAATTCTTCAAAGGCATTTTGTACTGCCTCTCGGGTATTGAATTTTTTTCCCGCCAAGAAGTTATCCAAATTCTGGAAAAAGTAGTAGTCTGTAGGCGCAAGGTCTGGTGAGTAGGGCGGATGACGGAGAGCTTCCAACCCCAGTTCTTGCAACTTGGAGACCGTCTGCTGTGCAGTATGAGGTCGCGCGTTGTCGTGCAGGAGCAGCGGAGACGAGCGATTGACCAATGCTGGTTGGAGATGAGCCAGCTTCTCCATCATTGTGTTCAGTTCTTCACAGTACACATCTGCAGTAATGCTCACCCCGTTTGGTAAGAAGCTGTGATGAATCACACCGGCGCTAGACCACCAAACAGTGACCATCACTTTTCTAGGGGTAAGTTTTCGTTTAGGGCATTGTTTAGGTGCTGAACCAGGATCCAACCAACTTGCTGAGCGCTTGCGGTTATCAAACAGAATCCATTTTTCATCGCAGGTAACAATGCGGTTCAAAATTCCTTCATTTGTGTGTCTGTTGAGCAGTGCAAGGCACGTCTCGACGCGTACTTCGCGCTGACGATCATTGAGTTCGTGGGGCACCCATTTGTCAAGCTTTTTTACCTTGCCAATTTGAAGCAAATGGACCAATATTGTTTTGACGCTAACGTCGAAAGCTGCTGCTAATTCAGCCGTAGATTGTGTATCATCAGCTTCCACAATCGCCTTTAATTCGTCATTGTCGACCAAAGTCTTCGGACGACCGCGAGGTTCATTTTTCAGGTCGAAATTTCCAGAACGGAAGCGAGCAAACAAATAACAGGTGGTGCGTTGGTTTGTAGTGTTAGCTCCGTAAACGTCGTTGATGTTGCGTGCCGCTTGTGCCGCGTTGCTGCCACGACGGTACTCATATTCCATAATTACTCGAATTTTTAACGTATCCATGATGACGAAAAAGATTGAAATGCGATGAAAATGTAACACTAATCAATAAACAAATGACTACTTTTGGAAAAAAAATCCATGTTTTTAAAATAAAATTAATTTGAAATTAGAATTCTTACCCAAACAAAAATTATTTTGATTTGAAATGGCCAGTACTGCAAAACGGCAATTTCATAGGTAAAGACCTAATATTTTGATGCTTCAAGGTCAGGAAAAGTGTTATTGGGTTTTTAACCGACGATAAAACGGAGGAGGTTGTCAAGTCGACGCGTAGTTTTTTATGTATGACCACGCATAACTGTTTCCAGAGTAGTCCGATTTTGATAATTCTTTTCCATTGGAAAGGGTATACCCCAAAGTTGGTCTTTTATAAATTTGGAAAAAAAATCCAACCCTAAGGGTAGGAAAACAGGGGATGATTGATTGTTCACTCACTGATTGTAATGTATGACCACGCATAACTTTTTATAGAGTAGTCCGATTTTGTTCTGTCCAGAATTTCTCAGTAGCAGCCCGGAGTCTGGATTTGTACCCGGTTGATGCCAATAAGCTTGCCACCTTTTTATGGCACTTAAACGTAACTGGCAAAATGTGGGTGTACTATACGAATACCCCAGCCCAGCCCTTCGGAGAAACAAGGCATAATGTTATTATGATGCTAATCTCTTAATGAAACCAGCCTAGCAAAGACATCACAAACAGTGTTCTTAGCCCAACTAAGCGTTCGTACACATCTCTTCACCACATGCTACCACTCATTTGGTTCTCAAAGCGCGTCGAATTAAACGAAAACGTCATTAATGGTACAAATGTTACCATGAAAATTAGCATTTTGAACGAATCAACATACGTGCCATTTGTGGGCTTGCTCCACTTCCTAACGATAAAGAGTGACGTCTTTCTCTGAAGGACGAATTAAGTAATAGAGATTAGCATTACCTCTGTCTAAGAACAGTTGAAAACGTCTTCTCTTTTGAGTGTGGAAACAATTTAAGGAGTATGTTGGCTTTGGCTTAATTAATTAAATAAAACGTGTAACGGTTTTCTTACTTGTTGTCTTGGTAAAAAGGTGTAGCATTATTTATTTATTTATTTTTATATCTTAAGAAAACTTACAGCTAGGATACAGATAGTTGACCGTGAGTGAAAGAAGGCCAATTAAAAGTTTTCATTGACAAAATTAGGGTAAGCACAAGAAACAGCAGATAGGCAAGCAAAAGTAAGAATAAGTTAACACTCGAAGACAATAAAATTAAGAAAAGCCTGAACAGGTTTTAGTGATCTACAAAAAAATTGTTACACAATATTTTTTTTAAGTTTAGGAACACTGGTGGAGAATAAGTCAAGATGATCCACACTCTGACACATCGAGTTGTATGCCCTGCTAGCTCTTATCATATAAGAGTTTTGTCGATATATGCACCGCACAGAGGGAACAAACAGAGGTTGATGATTCCTTAAGGTGAAAGATGTAACACGCAGCCCAATTTTGCTCATCAATTCAGCACAGTTGGTTGAACCATTTGTCAAATTGAACAAGAAAACCATGTCGGCAATTTTTCTACGCTCAATTAGCGGAAGAATGTGAAACTTCCTGCAGCTTCCTTCCTTCCTTCCATAGTGGGCCTTAAACCACCACGCGGGCCCAGTGCGGGTTGGCGGATGTTACATGTCTTTGATTATTTTTGTTTTAGGACATACCGGTTTACTCACAATGATCCTTCACCGTTTTGAGAGCAGTAGTGATGAAATAATTTACACTAAGAAAAGCTGCCTGGGTTCGACCCCACGACCTACAAGCCGTAAGTCACGACCGTTACCGCTGGGCCACGAGAAATCATCACTGCAGACTCCTTTACTGCGATCCAAAGAGTTATTAGATGCATTAAACTCATCTGCAGTCAACAGTTACCAGCCAACAACAGTTTACAGTCAACAGTTTAACTAGGTCCGAGCAATATACCAAAAATATGTATTCCAAAGTATTTAAATACATTAATTTTAGAGATTATGATTTTTTTATTTTCAGAAGAGAGAGAAGAAAAGTACATTGGTGGCGCAGTGGAATCAATCAAAATCAAAATATTTTATTTCACATAAGCCTGCATGGGCACTTATGAAACCTCAGAAGCTAGGTGCACGGTTCCAATTTGTCGTTTCCTATGGAGAAGAGCCGGCAAGAAACTCCACGGTTACTCTTTTAAAAATAATTGGCTTTTACAATGTTTTCAAATTACAGTTATAATAGCTATGGGAGGACAGTGCAGGCCTGTCAATAGGTACCAAGTACTTGAGGAATGAAAATGAAGAATAGAAAACCGTCTACAAATCTATAAGTCTGCAAAGCCTACAACGTTCTTTCATTCACCATATTATGTAAAAGAATCTATATAAATAAAATGAACCTATTTAAAACAAGTGACATGATTTCCATGACAATCACTAATAAATAGTCGATATTAGAATTGATGTATAATGTCAAATAATGACGAGAATATGTCAGACATTGTAAAAAATAAAAATTATAAAAATTTACATTGTAATTTGGAGCAGTTAAGTAATCGTCCCGGACTTACGAGGTGTAAGTCTAGAATTTGGACCCTGGTACGCACTGTACTTTGTGTATTTAATCCCATCACCAATGCTCTCAAAACGGTGAAATAAAATATCGTGAGGAAACCAGCGTATTTTGGAACCAAAAATTCGAAGACATGTGACATACACCAACCCGCACTGGGCCCACCACGTGGTGGTTTAGGGGCCACTCCTTTAAGAAAGAGTGGCCCCTAAACCACCACGTTCTCACCGCTGGGACACAGACTTCCTCTTGGCTTACCAAGGGAGGTATGTGTCCTAGCGGTGAGAACATTAAAGGCTGACTTTGATGTGTTGTTGTGAACTTCAGCAAACGTGATTCCCGTTGTACGACAACCTATTGGTATTATTTATTTTAAGAAATTAACCAAAAGACGTCTTGCATTTTTCTCCATAGCATCAGACACAAAGTGTCGCCGTTTAACAAGATTCCACTTCTCATAAGTATTGGAATAATTTGTCTTCGTAAATGAATTTCTAGCAGTCCTCAGCTATGAGCTATTTCCACTACAGCTGAACGTAGGAGCAATAAAATGACGAACTTGAGTACAGTGTAATTAAGTAGAGTGCGAGCAGGCAATGCAGTATAGCAGTAGTGAACGATAGCGCTCGCCCATAACATTAAACACTAGAGATTCAATTTCATCGACCGGCCATTACTTGATTCACTTTCAAGGCAATAAATCTTCATATTTCAGGGTGTTTTATTTCATTTTTTTTAACACGTTTTTGTTAGCTTAGTTTGTATCTATGTACGGGTGCTTGATATTGAATTACCTGTGAGCGTATGCTTCGCGATGGCTATCAACCAGTCACTGAGGCAAACACTGAAAGCCGCCGGTGTCGACCTCAGGACATGTTGCTTCTCACTCGGACAGCTGTACTGTTACCAAAACTACAAACGTAGTATACGGGAAAGTTTAATAAAATGATGCTGTTAATATAGTACATCATGGTGTCTTACGACTTTCACGCGGATGAAGTCGCAGGCGGAAGCTAATAACAAAACCACGCGCGTCTCAAAGAGATGTTAGCACCAACTGAAGGGGCCAGCAAGGGCCGTTGCCTGCCAGGGGTGCGGGTTGTTTGAAAGAGATACTGTGACCCGTGGCACACAGGCAACTGAGGGAACACGGGTGGGCTTTAGTCAGTAAAAGTCTGACACGCCCTCCTGCTCCACCCAGAGCGGGAGAAGTTATGTGAAGATTTACCAGCCTCAAAAAAAATACCGTTCGTGACATACGTTTTGTTATAAGCGGTGGTTTCCAAACTAGGCGGCGCGTATATCTTAGGGGCCAGAAATAATTTTAGTGTGTCACTTAAACTCACGAAAAAATACAAACTACTCTCAGCAGCAGGTTATATTATTAAGAGTCAAGTAAAGTTAAAAAGAACGAACATTTTAAATAAACAATCTTGATGTGTTTTCTACGGCGGCCGGTTACAGACATCTCCTATAATGCTTTTAGTCGGAATACTCTCACAAACACGTTACTAATGGATCGCGCAACTTACCCCTCTGGGGGGAAAGTAGCGGGTCGCGACAGGTTTGAACATACGATTGATTGGGGGAAGGATTGTTTCGATGTGTTTTTGTGGTTAGTAGTAAAAGTGTTAGCTTGGCGTTCAAATATTATATGTACCTATGGACAATTACGCTTTTTACTCGTACACATAGATTCGTGACTTATTTGAAGAACAATACATATTTTTAACTACCAGAATATGAACAACGAATTTGTGGAAGTATTATGTTTTTGAAACTAATCCGCTGGATGCGGGAAGCTCAAAATCAGTTGAAGTGGCGGAGCTTGGGGGAGGCCTACGTCCAGCAGTGGACGTCTTTCGGCTAAAATGACGATTATTATATTCGGAAATAGTTATATAAATATGTAATCCTAGGTTTTGTCCGCGGGTCTGCCAGCGTGGATGTTGGTTATCGCGTAAAAAGGTAGCCTATGTTAAATTTCATGACGATCGATCCAGCGATTTAGGCGTGAAATCGTAATAGACAGACAGACAGACAGAGTTACTTTTGCATTTATAATATTAATAAAAAAATCATAAATAAATAATGTAAATTTCGAAACTCCATCCCTGAGTGAAAAAATAGGTTGAATTTTCTATTCGATCTTAGTTAAGATATTTGCAAGTGCATTTACATTTGTGCAATACCAAATTTTTGGTTTTAAGTAGAGCTAGTAGGCCTCCCATAAATTAACAAAATATACACGCAGATATTCAGTAACGTAGCAATTGCGTAGCCGATTACAGCTCGTAGCTCATGCGCTACGAACCGTAGCCCCGTAGCATTTACCGTAGCGAACAAAATCTCAAAATTAACATCGGCAAAGTTCCTAATTGCAACAGGAATTATCCCGTATTTCAGTGCAAGGATCGCAATAGTTTTTGAAGTTAGCTCCATTCCATATATCAGTTAGTTGGCAGGATACACTGTTGGCAGTTATCCTAATCACGTTCGAGGCTTCAATGTTCAAGTAGTGGGACTGTAATAAGGCGCAAACTCGTTTCAGTTTTTCTAAATATTTATATGGCACTATGAAATGAAATTGTAAGTACAACTTTTCAAGGGTTGAGAACTATTGGATTGTGTAAATTTAAGCATATGAATAGGAGATTAATGTGCATTGGAAATTAAAATTTGATGCGACAGTTGTTGTTCGTGTTTCCTTCCATTGAGTAATATAATTTGTCGCTTGTATTCCATATTCAGATGTGTAGTGTTCCATGAACAATAGGTTCATAGGCAACACTATCAGCAAAACTATTTGAAGTTTGTACTATTGATAATTTCACAAGTCTGCAGTTCCACTATGTGATACATACTTACACGGATTTCCCCTTTAAATAGAAAATACTCAGCAAAAGACATTACACAATAAAGTACTTTACTCTACATGAGAAAAAATCTAAAAAAATATTATTGAGATAGCTTAGGCAAAATGCAGTCGGAAAATGTTAGTTTTAGTTCATGAAATAACAAAATAAATTTTAAAATTCAATTCAATGATTTCAGTCTTTTTATCTGTTTTTGAACACCATGAAATAGTAGCCGCCGTATTATTACGTCATACGGCGTATCAATTGAACAACTTTGTACTTTATTATTTTCGTAACCAAAGTAATTTTTTATTTAAATAATATTTTCCATTCAGGAACAGCAAACGTAGAATAATAACTCATTTTTTTAATTTTTAACAATTATCATATAAAATATCAGCGCATTTGTCTAAATAGCAAACTGACGTCATGCCTACAGAGCAAAATGGCGTCCACTGCGTCCAGCGTTTTCGTCAACTTACGCGCGAAATTTTAAAATGTAAACTTTAAATGCATTTTTACAGCACTAATCGATTAAATAAAAATGATTTTTTTTTGAGGTTTTAGCACTTTATAATCTAATTAGGACACTTTTCAAAAATGGGCGTAATACCCTATTAACACTATGAAAAACCTATCAAAAGGAAAATACTACCTTCCATATATCAATCTTGCCAACACACCGGAAAACGAACCGTCAACATAAACTTGTGTTGGTGTGAGTACAGTCTGTATCAAAAATCAGTGATTCGGCAAAGGAGGTGCACCGCCGGCCTAACGCACGTGACTGTACTGCCAAGCACAACTATCTCCCCTTTGAGTTATCGACGATACAAATTGGTAATTATCTTTCTATTCTGTTATTATCGAAGAGAATAGTTTAGCAGACATAAATATTTTATTTGAGAAAAAGATGAAAAGAGAAATTATTATTTGGTAAATGATAAACCTTTATTCAGAAAATTAGAGATACATTTTTGTACAATATTTTATTTAGTTCGACGCGAAACATTTTTTGTGAAACTAGATAAAAATATAGCTTCATTTATTTCTCAACTATTATATAAAAATACGTTTATTTGAGACCTTCTATGCGTTAGTTTGTAGAATTAAATTTAGAAGGTGTCTCCTTTTATTATTCGGACGTAAACCTACACTTTCACCATGACGGGTGTAATAAAGGTTCGATACAGATGTGTCTTATAGTGATATGTCTAAGCAATGTCACGTGGATTTCGGAGGAGCCTTCATAACGTTTGGCTGACGTAATAAATGATCACTTTCTTGTAGACGCTGTTGCGTAGTAATTTAAACATTTTTGAAGACATGCGGGGCGACATTGAACAAGTATTCAGTTATATTTCTGTTTCATTTTATAGAAATATCTACCTTTTCACAAACACAAAAATCTCCTTTTGGATTTAATATAGGCACCTAAACATATCTGAATCACACAGGAACCATGTTAATGTCATGCACAACTTTAATCAGCTGTGGTCCAAATAGAACACAAATGGTTACAAGAATTTTGGTAATCTGGTATTCAGCTGAATCCGGTTAGACTGGAAGCTGACCCCAAAATAGTTGGGAAAAGGCTGTGCAGTTGATGATGATGACGTTGGTTGCAAGAACATAGACCATTCAACAATTGATAAGATACCTACCTTACAAGTTTTACCATTGTTGAAGTACCTGCCTCGTTGGTCTTGTGGTCGCAAGCGCAACTTCTAAGCATGAGGTCTTTGGTTCGATTCCCAAGTCGGGCAAAGTATTGTTGGGTTTTTCTGTCTGGAATTTCTAGTTAGCAACCCGGATTCTGCATTAGGCTCACAATTACGTGGGACTTAAACATATTTGGCGATAGGTACACGTCTGCCTAACCCTTTGGAGAAATAAGGCGTGATGTCATGTTTATTAACCGACTTCAAAAAAGGAGGTTCTCAGTTCGACTGTATTTTTTTAAATGTTTGTTGGCTCAGAACTTTCGACTGGGTGAACCTATTTTGATGATTTTTTTTTTTTGAAAGCTGGTGCTTCCCCTCTGGTCCCATTTAAATTATGTTTGAAAACTGGTGGTTCCCGTGTGGTCCCATTCAAATTTCATATAGATCTGATGATGCATTTAGGATACAGACAACGGAACTCTTCAAAAAATTCTAGTAAATCGCATAAATATGCATTGTTTTTACCCCAAGGATGATGAGATTTCGGATTGGTGTGGGGTAGGTACTATAACTGAAAAATAAAAACTCTTTCCAAAAAAAAATACTGACTTCCAAAAAAACACTACAAATTGAAAAAAATACTTTAATAACATGAAAATTAAAATACATATCCAAAGTCACCGACTTCCGAAAATAAAATTAGTGTTTTTTTGGAAAAAGTTTCATGTTGTGTATAAGAACATGCATTATGACTATGATACTATCACATTTTAACTTTACCAGTTAATTCTCATTTACAGTAACACGAGTACAGTCACATAGCCCGGGGCAGCTCCTCAGTGAGTAAATTCACCAGTTTGGAACATTGCCCATCGCTTCCGTTACATATAATTCTTGGTTCAGCTCCACCTTTTAATGTTATTGTATGCTGCTCATAAGATTTATTGATATGACTTCACTTGATTTTGTTATGGGGTGTTTGGTAACTAGGTTTACTGAAGAGGCGCTGACGTAAGTGTTTACTTTGCCTAGGTTAACATCGGAAGGTGCCAAACTATACAAAATCTACCAGTAGTTATTCATCGGCTAACAATCTACAAATAAATAATTAAATTGACTTGTTTTTTTGTTAAGTTTAGTAAAGATGACTCAAGGAGGAGTGTATACGGAAGATTTTCGTAGAAGCCTTTGCTTTGGTGAGGGTTAATATAGTCTAATCAAAAGAAATAGGCTTATCTTTGACCACTATATAGGAACCCCTATTCTATTTAGACACTATCGGAAAACACAGGCTCTATGGAGTTCCAAGGAAGTTAAGGTGGAAGCACCAGGTAAGTGCGCGAAATTCCAATTTTCTTACGTTTCTTGCAATTTGCAGGTCATTGTCAGGATTTATGTTGCATATATGATATGCGACCGTAAGGCGCCGTCCAATTGCCATCGCTCGCGCGATGATGCGACCGTCCGACGAAAATGATCGTGTGACCGTGCGTTCAAACATACTGATATCTACTGAATGTCCTATTGAAGGTCGTGCGATCATGCGATGCGACCAAATTGTTTCGTTTTCGTCGCGCGACCATCGACGCATCGTATTGATCAGACGATTGTCTGATCAAACATACTGATCAGTACTGAATATCCTAATGGCACTCTCGCGACCAAAATGTGTCTCATCAAATGTATCTGTTGACATAGACAAATATTCGTTAAAATCTTCTTCTTTTTTCCGTACGTCGAAATACTGATTGTGAAACTCACCGCTCTGATTTCTGTTTTTATACAGTATATTATGTAGTCTACGTTTTCTTTTTTTAATACTATTTACAATTAAAAGATATTGCTCGACAGCAGAAACTGTGCGCCTCTGTTAAGAGGCATTTCGAGAGTGATCGCATCGCTCCAAAATAGGACAAACGTTTTCTCATCGCGCGAGCTGTTTCATCGCACGATGAACACGCGATGGCAATAGGATGGTGCCTAATATGTATGTATTTACAGAATTATAATCATTAAAATCATCAATATAAACAACCCTCTAAGTTCATCTAATCCCATTGAATGATTTTTTCATGGTATAAAATGGTCGAATTTCGCGAGCTACCTCTGGCCATCCACCTTAAGAACTCATTACAGAGAGGTGGAGTATACTACATTGACAATAAAGTCAGTTGATATTGTAAAACAAGAATTATTAATAGTGCCATTAGGTATAATTTGGTTAATCATAAAACGTTCCACTGAAAACACTGAAAAATTTTAAAATTACAATAATTGCACCGCCATAAGTTAGTGATCGCAAACGTATCTCGCGCATTAAGAAGCCATTTACAATAAGAGGCGAACAATTTGTCTTATCTTAATGTCTGAACTTGCGACGTTCCTTATGTGTGCCTGGTGGAACAGGAGCGTGGTGCAAGCTATGCTTTGAAAAGCGATGATAAATGGTTTTATTCCTGAAACTAAGTTTGTACAAACACTTTTACACGTCAATTATATTTAAAAAACTAGATTAAGTCCGCGTTTCCCAGCTGACTACTCTGAGAAGAAAGGCGGAGACAAACTCAGAAGTCACAGTGTATTTTAAAGTTCAGACATGATCTTGGCCTGATCATGCGAAGACCACGTAGATTGGTGTATGAAATGGTCTTTTAAGGAAAAAACCACATAGTCTGAGTGGACCTGTCCAGTCAGTGCACGCATTCGTCAGTAATCATGTAGCTCAACTCAGAACTTACAGTGCTCAACGATTCGACAGACAATACCAAAGACGGGATATTCATTCGTCAATTTGGAATAAAAACGTTAGATTTCTGAATGGTGGTCAGCATGAAACTCGACCATAATACGTAGGAATATCTATCACCAGTATCTAAGATAGTAAAAAGAGAAATACAATTTAATTGTTTTACAACACATAAAATAATATCACATATGCTGTCCCGAAGGGTTATAATTTGTATTCACCTAACAAATCAATTCTAAAAGCTTGTGTGTTTCCCCAATCTCGAAAACGTACGCTGTGCACATATGTTGAGGGAAAAAATGCTATCATCCCATGGAATAATCATGCGCTTTCCAAACTGCGCAATAGAACGTTAAGGCTCGGAATGAATTCGGCAACATTCACAAAAATTGGACCAGACCATCCCATTCTTCGCAAATATTCATTGCTACCCTCGCATTCAAGAGTTCAGGACTCCGTTAACTTAAACATAGCTTAAATATCTTATAACCTAACCTTTTCAGTGTAGGCCCGCCCTAAGCCCGGAACAGTTCCATTAATGCATAACGATGTTGTTTTTCTTCTGAACCTACTTTCATTTACATTTCTTACGTTACGTTATGAACAATTTTAATTTTAAAATCATTCTTCGGAACTTGATACCTTCGTAGTAAAAGTTTTGAATCATTTTTCCTTCAGCTGTCTTATAGTTTTAATAACGGGAATAATTATCTTTGAACTTCTGAGGAAATGGAATGGGAATATAATGCATCTTTGCTGGTTGTTTATTATAAGTCTGGAAAAACAATGGCGTTGTTAACAGGTGGTTTTGTGTTTAATGTTCTTTTGTTCCTCGCTTCAGGTTTCGAAATGCATGGTAGGAACAATATTTAAGCTGAACTGGATAATAAAAAAATTAAAATAGCTTTATTAATTCCTTACATTGCATGTACAGACGCCAGCACATCAAGCTATCCCAAACTGTAAATGTTTCTCAATTGAACATGAACCTTATACTTTTGTAATAGAGTTGAAAATCGATCAAAGAAATTTAACAGATTGGGGTAGCTTGATGTGCTGACGTCTGTACATCAATCAATTATTTATATTATTTGGTTTTGGTAATTCAATGAAATTAATATCTATAGTGCTCAATTGACTGTTGACAATTTATATTAATTAATTACATATTTTAGTCCTTCATGCTATAGGGTATGGTCAATAGAATTTATTATTATAAAAAAAATATTTAAAATAACATAGTATTTCTTCATGCAATTATTTTATTTTTACTAAAAATAACCATTATTTTATAAGAGTTTCATCATGCTAATTTTTGCTGAAGTGGATACCTCAGCTTAAATATTAATAATATTATTAATATTATTATTTAATATTATTATTATTATTTGTTATTGCTAACAAAATTATACTGCTGCTGCTTAGTCTTTTTCTAACTATGCTGGGGTCGGTTTCCAGTTCAACCAGATGTAGCCGACTACCAGTATTTCACACGAAGCGACTGCCTATCTGACCTCCACAACCCAGTAACTGGGTATTACGATACCCCTTGGTAAGACTGGTTGTCAGACTTTCAGGCTTCTGACGACCCATAACGACTGTCGAATGACAGGTGGGACTGACAGCTTAACGTGCTTTCCGAGGTACGAAGCACGTGCCTTGAAAAAAACATGCCTTCTGACCTTATTATTTGCTTTCTTTTAATACTGGCAGTGGGCATTTGAAAAAAGCATAAGGGAAGAAAATGGATCATGTTTAAGCTCATGTCTACCCCCCAATTAGAAACAGAGATTATATTATAATGAGTGTATGCTTTTAATATTCTCCAATCTCATGCATCATGCACTATGTAGAAAATGCACCAATCACGTTAAAACTCAGTTATCCACAGAACGTGACTGGTAAACATCATATACCGCAGCATTCTATGGTTTATTTCTTGTTCTACACCATCCAACCGTGATTATTCCTTGCCTCTGCCAAAACCCATGTTTCCGGCTTCGCTTAGCTGAAACATTCTTGTACCTAGTTCTTTCAGGAACATAGTCTTTTGTTTTAATCAATAACAAAACTACACAGCTCCCAAAGGATGCAACGTGGTTCTCTGAAAGAAAAACTCCACAAAATCTTAGTTCAGTCGACCTTGCAATTGTTTTATCACCTTTGACAACCAGTAAATAAAAACTTCACCAAGGTTGAAAATATCTAACTGTCAGACACAAAAAGACTTTATCGTTTTATTTGTAGGCTTTGCAGACTGTTGAATTGTTGATAATTTTCTATTCCGTTAAGTACCTGATTCTTTTCATACATTTTTTTTTTTTTAAGTTCAAACTTCTTACCGGCTCTTCTCCATAAGAAGCGACCGATTGGAACCGTGCACCTAGCTTCTGATCATAAGCGCGCATGTAGGTTTAAATTACATAAAATATTTTCATTTTGAATGACGTGCAAGTGACATGAAACCAACTTTAGGGTGGTTAAGAAATTACTAGGTTGGCTATACCTACTTCACTAGGATGAAATAAAACACTGATACACTAGTCTCTTGTACCGAAAAATGCGTTTCCTTCTACTAAATTTGGTCTGAGATTTGGTTTGCCGCCAGGAACTAAATGAGTAATTTTTATAGATGTTTGAAACGTTATCGAGATGGGGTTCGATTCCGGTTATTTGATTTTGATATGGTAGTTCAACGTGATTTGAGTGGATTGTGTAAGCTTCGGAAGATATCAATGGATTATCGAAAAAGTTTAAATTTACTTTCAAACTATTTTTAAGTAAGTATAGGCAATTTGGTGTAACTTTTCTCACATACCTATATTATAAAATTATTTCTAATAATACATCATTTCTTGAATACTGGAATTACTAGTTTTACTCAGAATTAAAATGATATAAAAACAACAACAAAAACACGATAGCAGCAGCTAATTTATAATGTGTGTTTGCTTTAAGACTGTTTAATTGCGACTAATGGTGGTGGGGACATACAGACGTTAAAAATACTTATCAATTACCGAACATAGCCATTAACACACCAAAAAATAATAACAACAATATTGCATTTTGAATAATAAAGTCGTAAAGAAATTAGAATTATAAAATATCCGCTTATTCTCTCCGTATATTTCATTGAATACGAAAACATTGCTACGTTAAAGAAACCCACCCTATCTTTTCTATTAACCACAATAGAACTCTCCCTACAAAAACCCACCACTTCCCGATAAAAGACGAATCACACACAACCGCCGATCTATCGGCACCTTAAGTAAGGAAATAATTACCGCATCGCGTCTCGTCTCACGCGCCTAATCAACCAACTTTCCACAAGTTAGATGGAGTTGCCGTGCGCCGTGTAAATTACTTTGATAAGTCGACGTGACTCGACTAGGTGTGAACTTGCCCTTACCGTGACGTAATGCGCGTTTTATGAATGACTATTTAGCACGTAGAAGATTAATGTGTTCGGAGTTATAATTTTTTCGTGTTACAGTATATTTTTATGATGTAATTTTCGTGTGAGTTTAATCAAGTAGAAGTTTGGCTGAGCCGTCGCAGATAAAAACGTTGTGTTTGAAACTAATTTATGTTTATGAAAAATAAATTATAGTTATTTTTGTTGAAAATTTCGATTAAATATCGGTTTCACAGAGGCTTTCATTTAATACATATTAGATATAATCATTTATGATTGAATAATCATGAAAACTAATGCACATTTTTTAAATGCATTTTAGAAATACGCTCCCGGACTCCTTGATCGAGCCACCGTGGAATTCCATGGCAGGTTTATACTGTAGACCTAAAACATCTAAATAATGATGAGTCAAAGAAAAAGTTTTTATGCAGTTTTTATGCTGGCGTACTGGTCATCATTTTGGTGTGTTCATTCTTCCGAATTTGAAATCAGAACCATTTGAAAAGTCATAGATAGACTTCTACAAAACTTCAGGGTGGTTGGATTTAGGAGTCCGGAACTGTATTTAGTCCGTGCGTTTACTACTTAATTCATACTCTAATAATTTACAATAATTGACATATCAAGCAAGAACATTATAACAACACTACTCCATAGAATTGATACTCTTATGACAAAATAAATTAAGCCTTTCTATTCAGCTCACAACCCTTGGGAGGTAGTTGTCCATTTTTTCCACGGCTGCCATATTTTCATTGTTCACAATTTATAATATTCCCGACAGTGTACCGGGGAGGCAGCGAGCGAAGATGAACGCTTTTTCAATTTAACTTATCTACGCTTACTGTGCTACGTCACTACGGTAGTTGGTATGTGGGTATGATTACAGTAGGACAGTTCGAAGCTGCTTTTGGATTTTTTTATAAATAATCTAGAATACATTTGGCGTCGCATCATAATAAATGTTCAAACCTAATACGTTGCTTACAGAATGTAAAATAATGCTATGTTTACCAACGATCTCTCAGTACTAAATATTTGACCTCTGGAAAACCGCGCATCGTAGTACACATTAAAGATGATGTAAAGTCAGGAAAAATACTTGCTAAGCAAATACTTAAGCTAGCTACTTAGCGACTGACTTAATTTTACTTCATAATTAATTTCCTGAATTGAATTGAATTTCCTGACTGCACCTACGGAGGACCTACGGTCAATCGGACGTCAGAAATAATAGTAAAATTTTAACTACTCTTTATGGCTACGAAATAAAGGTGCTTCCAAATAGGATATCGGAATCACTTTTACACGTGTTATTATTAAAAAATAAGCTAGATGGAGTCGATATTTCTGATCTACCTATCCGAGAAGAAATGGCGAAACAAATTCGGGTTTTTTTTTTTGAAGGTGGGAAATCTTCAAATAACTAACCGCTCTGGGTGGAGCGGGAGAGCGTATCAGACTTGTACTGACTAATACCCACCCGTGTTCCCTCAGTTGCCTGTGTGCCAGGGGCCATGGTATCTCTTTCGAACAACCCGCACCTCTGGCAGGCATCAGCCCTTGAGGGCCCCTTCAGTTGGTGCTGACATCTCTTTGAGGAGCGCGTGGAATACAACGCACCGTCGACCCGGGCTTGGTCCTTACCGGACAACGAGCTACCCATTACTCGCCGTCCGCAAGCCCGCGCCTACGGTGGCAGGGAATCAGCCTGGGATTATCGACGCCCAGGGCGTCTCCTGCGGAGGCTAGGGCTGTGAGGGCGCATATACTGCCTCTTCCTCACGTGCGCTACCTCCCTCATCGCGAGCATCACTGCTTCGTAGAAGAAGGTGACGGCTACTCATGCAGTCTTGCTCCGTACCATGGCCTGGACCAGGGCCCGACGCGTGAGATCGATGCCGCCGACGCATCCACAAGGACACGGTGGTGCTCCGCCCAAGCCGGGCAGACCTCCACCGTATGCTGTACCGTGTCCTCAGGGCGATCTTCGCAGTGGAAACACCCGGGCGTTTCCTCCCGCCTTATCCGAAATAGGAACCTCCCGAAACAACCGTGTCCGGTGAGGACCTGCGTTAAGCGGAAGGTGAGGACGCCGTGGCGCCTCTCAAACCATTCCTCAAAGAGGGGCCTTACCGCCGCAATCGTGGCGTGCCCAGCACTGGGTTGCGGCAATCCCACTCTCCATGTCGCTATGAGATTTCGACGGAGCTCTGTCCGCTGTGCCGCGATTTCTCGCGGCAGCAGAGTTGCGCCTCGACGTTTGGCCTCCTCGCGTCACTGCCAAACAAACTCAGGTTCAAAGTATTTTTTAAAGTCCAGACATAATCTTGGTCTGATTATGTATAGCACGTATCAAGCTACCCCTAACTATTTCCATCAAAACACCAAATCTTGGCCTAATTAGCTTACTGTTCTTAACTTTACTGCGGCACATGCAATGTCCCTGAGTCGAGAGGGTGAAATCACACTGATAAGATAGTCATCCCTCAAATAATTATATAATGAGGTCATTTATTTTTTCTATACAGGGACTCTCATGTCTGTTCGAATGAGGTGTCAATTTTACTTTCTATCAATTATTTCTTTTTAGTTAATTCCGAATATAAAATTGCAAGGAAAACGGAAAATCGTTTATTAAAAGCTTATGGCGTAATTTTGTGAGTTACTTTAGACAGATTTAATTGATTGATTGAAAATTAATTGGGATGCTACAGTGAGAATACTGCTCTGGAAAAAATGAACTAATCTTTTTATAACTTTTTATTCAAAGTTAAAACTCCTTCGGCGTTTTAAAATAGGTTTAATTGCCCAGATTTAAAAAAAAGCATATTATTTCCTTAATATCGCGTCGTTATTCTTTCTTTCGTTTTCATCTTGATTCATTTAATAGTTACAGTAATGGTACTTTTTGTAAGCATGTCAAAACACATAGACAGCCGTGAACCGAACGAGCACCCTAATTGCATGATACACTATTAATAACAATCTGAATAATTTTTGAAGGATATAGCTAATCCATGGTTTCATACATGTGTTCAAAACATTTCCAGGAATCCAAGGATTGCACAGTCGTGGTAAAAATTGTTCCCGGGACCTTTTTTATTTGTCGATGATGGATATTTTTGTTTTGATTTTTAAAATTTAAATAAGATAAATATGTTCATCATCATCTACCTAGCATCTTCCCTACTATGCTGGGGTTGGCTTACTGTCTGACCGGCTGTAGCTCAATACCAGGTATTTTAAATTACCAAAAAATATATAAATTCTTTGTTTAACGGTCACGATAAAAATAAATTAGTAATTTTTAGCTAATACAAAAGAAACAGCACACTTTGCACACATAACGGTTGGCTGATGGGGCCAAAAGGTTCTGGAGTGGTGACCACGTACCTGAAGACTTAGAGCTGAAGGGCGTCCCACAAGGTGGACCGATGACTTTGTGAAGACGGCAGGAATCCGGGGGATGCGGGAAGCATAGAACCGGTTGAAGTGGAGCAGCTTAGGGGAGGCCTATGTCCAGCAGTGGACGTCTTTCGACTGAAATGATGATGAAGATACGAAAGAAGCAAATGCATTCCCTTTTTAGTTATTTATATGTAGAATTCACAATAATGCCGTGAATGGCCGGCAACGCATATCGCATTTCAAAATGCTTGGTTGGTAATAAAACAAAAGTAACTGACGGCACCTTGAACACAACAGGAATATGACAAAAGAAATAAACAGAACTAAGAAATATTCATCGAGCATTCCGCCTGGATGGCTCATGTATTTGTATTCTACTTACATGACATGAACTGCCTGTTATCTTTTTGTTTAGTTATCTTTCTTTATCTTTTTCTATTTACAAGATAGGTACATGTTAAGCTGTCAATTTCTTAAGATCACATGACAACAATGTGCTCGCCTTATTTTGTTACTGGATTTTGCTCGGGAGGATGTTGGTACAACGGGGATTTAAAGTACGGGATATAAACTATCTATGTGCCAAAATTCATCCATTCGTTACTCGGCGCACGCCAGTAAAGCCCCCAGTCGGTATGTTATTTCCGACATCTTCAACAATCATCGTCATTATTACACGAAAGTTGATCCTAATATTATAAATGTGAAAGTTTAGATGTTTGGATGTTTGTTACTCAATCATGCAACAACGGCTGAACGGATTTGGATGATATTTGGTTATAACCTGGATGAACACATAGGATATTTTTTTTTTATTCCGGTAATACGTTCCCTAGGGATAATTTTCGAACTCGACGCGGGTGAAGCCACTGGCAAAAACTAGTTAACTATAAACCTTCCTCATTTAATACTCCGTCAATCGGTGAAAACCGTTTGAAAATCTGTTTGAGAGTTTTTGAGTTAATCGCTCAAGATAGATAGACGGACGCGTGTTGGGATTTTGATTAGGTACTGCTGAGCTGCTGGTCTGTGATTGGAAAACTATATTGTTCCCACAAAATATGATAATAGGTATTGTGCTTCTTTATAAAATATTTCTCTTTTTATATAGGTAAACAAGATAATCTATATACAATACATACAATTATAAATTAATGGCAGACACCTGTGTGAACGCCTTGTCCTTCTAAACTTGGCGACGGCTCTTGATATGGCTTTCACCATCATTCAGAGAATTAATTCCGGAAGGTTTATATCTTTATGATTTATATTAAACGTTGATTTAAAAACGAAATCTCGTTATTTTCTCTGTTTTTGAAAACTGTGTGAAGCACGCGTGTCGCTAATAATTTTATTTTTTTCACTTTTTAGCTATAGTACCTACACCAATTCGAAATTTCATCATTTTTGGGCTCAAAACAATGCATATTTATGCGATAGCAGCAATCGCGGTTGATTTGCTGTCATTTTTTTAAGAGTTCCGTTATCTGTCTGCGAAACGCATCATCAGATCTATATGATATTTAAATGGGACCATTTCGGTATAAGCCCCTTGCGAACAAAAAAAGAATTTTACAAATCCGTCTATGTATGACGAAGTTATGCCCAGGCCATACATAAAAAAGGAAGGTTGTACCTTCCTTCATTAGCTCAGCGTCATGAGATGATAATGACCATACGCAAATGTCTCAATAGCTTTAGAACATATATGACACACATCGTTAATACCTATTACATTTGAGGTTTGCCCTCGATTTCCCTGGGATTCCATCATCAGATCCTGACTTGGTGCTAATGGAACCACCTCAGAAGTATACTCTTTTAAATAAAAAAAGAATTTTGAGAATCGGTCCACAAATGGAGCAGAAATCGGTGAACATACAATTAAAAAAAAAAAAGCAGTCGAACATAGAACCTGCTCCTTTTTTGAAGTCGGTTTAAAATAAATAGCATAGTTTATCTACTATATTAAGTTTTATAACAATATCCAATTAACAGCATACTTACCTGTAATTCTGCAAACTAAACTGTTTTTAATTGTATTATCTCGCAAAAATAACGACAAGGATAATTAAAATTACAGCAGTATTTAGGATTTTAAAACGACCCAACTCAGAAATCTGATTACGATAAAATAAGGGTAGATTTTAATTTTGAGTATCAGCATTATAATTCTTAACGAGTTATATTAATTAATTTTAATTAGCTCTGTCCTTTTACCTGCTTCATTGTCTTTTTCTTACTCCTTGAATTAATGTTTCTGAAAATGTAGGTTTTTAATATAGCTTATTATCCTACATTTTCTATTGCTTCAAATAATAATGTTAAGAACATATTTTATTGTTGATTTGGCTTGTTCTTCACCTCAATCACGCCTGTTGGAAAGCCATGGATGAGGTCTTTAGTGGAACAAGTGCCCAGAAGATGCCTGTTCATTCTTGCTTTAAAGGCAGACGGGTTAAATGTTGAAGGAAACACACACGCTGGCAAAGAATTCCACACTTTGGGTGTGCGCATAATGACATTATTATTAGAAAGAATAAAATTAGCCCTTTTTCTAAAATAGTTTTACGTAGTCAAAAATAATCAACGAATTGGTAACTCTTTCAATAACACGGCGTTTTATAGAAAATAAGGCTTAGGAGGATTAAACCCTTAGTGTTGTTAAAAAATAAACATAGTTTTTTCAATATAGTTACTGCACGTTTAAAAAAGTAAAGTTAATTAAACCTTTATAAAAAAATAAAAAAAAACAAACTTAAAGGTCCTTCAAATACGTGTCAATTTATTTTGTATTTTATTTTTAAATTTCAAGTTCATTCTAAACTTGTTATTCTAAGCAACTATTCAATAATGTGTATATTTACATTATTTGTTTACGTAGGTAACTGAATTTAACTTGGAAAACTTCACATTCGTGTACTTTTCAGGTTTTGAGTTTTTAACTTGCCTCAAGGGGATATTACACTATCATATAACTAGGATCATATATCTAGGATCATATTTTTCATCCTAAACGAAATATAAGAAATATCATACTTAAATACCTTTATTATACCGAGGCTCACAAATGATTCATAAGTTTATATTACATTTGCCATAAATATATATGACTCATGGCTCTATGATCGTAGACATACAATAGTGTAACTGCCTCGTTGGTCTAGAGGTCAAAAGTGCTACTGCTGACCATGGGGCCCCGGGATTCATTTCCAGGACGGCAGTGTTATTGGGTTTTGTCACCAGAAATTCCTTAGTAGCCGCCCGGAGTTTATGTAATAAGTTAGTACTAATAATAACTGGCGAAATGCGGTTGTTACTATAGGAATACATCTGCCTAACTTTTCGGGGATCAAAGGCGTAATTTTATATATGTCGGAGTTGGTTGTCAATCACAATTGTGGGTAATCGCAGAATTTGTTATATTTTGTTTTCCTAATTATTAATTAACATGATTTTTTCTATCAATTATTGTCTCATAAATCAGAACATAATTTATGGAGTACTTGGTATTCACACTAATTGATTTTGGCAACTTATTTCGAGATTTGTGAACGATAGTTTTGTTCATAACAACTGAGTTACTTTGATTTTAAAATGTTTTACTTTGTTAAATCACCACTGTTTATTTACGATAATTATCCTTGTATTATTTGATTACTTTATATTGTAAGTCTTATTAGATTTAGCATAATATGTGAGTGTTTTGTATCAAGTAAACGCGTGACCTACTTCGGTACGTCAACGGACAGAGTTGTCGTGGATTGTAAGGTGGGGGTATCGTCTTATAAAAGAGCGAGCACTCTGTGTTCGAATCATGGATCAGCATCTCTCCTTCGCAGAGCACATAAAGAAGGCGCGCTCACGCGCCGCCTTCGCTCTCGGCAGGTTACATTCTGTTCTAAATGCACGTAGCAAGTTGTCACTAAAGTGCAAGTTGCGGATTTACACGGCGTGTATAAGGCCCATCATGACGTATGCGTGTGCAATCTTTGCGCACGCGAACCCCCGATTCATCCATAGGATGCAGACCCTACAGAACCGATTCCTCCGGCAAGCCACAGGCGCCCCTTGGTTCGTTCGGAACGAGATCCTCCATCTCGATCTGAAAATCCCCACGGTCAGTCAATTCATGAAACGCACCGCGAAGCGTTTCTTCGATAAAGCCGAAATTCACCGCAATCCCTTGATTGTGAAGGCCGCCACTTATGTCCCCAGTAGGATTAGCTCTGTCCGACGGCCGAGACATGTCCTCACCGACCCAGACGACCACATTACTCTCCTCCAGGAAAGCAATAGGGCCACCAGTACAGTTCGCACACACCGCACAAAATCGTCCTTCCGACCTCGCCGCCGAGGTCCTCGCGCCCCGCGAAGACCCCTAGTAGTATCGGCGCCTAACGTCGAGACCCCCGACCGACCCTTGCTCGTTGAAGCGCCAGCCCGCGCCGCAGCTGAGCCAGTAGCTTTAAATTCCCCACCTAATAATAATAATGCCAATTTTTCGATCCAGCCTGTCCCCAATAGAGATAGCTGTCCCCCTATCAGTGACGCCCTGAGCCGAGGTTCGTACCCCACAGGGGGTGCCCTCAGCGTGCAGTCGCTTAGTTTGTAAATTTTAGTTTGTAAGCCCTGGCTGGAGGCGTTAAGATTAACTTCTTAATGGCAGCCCCAGGAAAGCCCGGTTGAGCAGTCACGGCCTCTCAAGGCCAACTGCGAGATGCCCAACAAAAAAAAAAAAAAAAAAAAAAAAAAAAAAAAAAAAAAAAAAAAAAAAAAAAAAATGTTCGAATCAGTCGATCTTCGGATTCGACTCATTACAGAGCACCTGCTCCCGACAAAACTGTCGGTTTACCTGGTACAGCTCTGCTGTATATTTACATAGCTGTATTGGCTTGCTGATAGCGAGTAATACACTTTGTGTTTGGGTGGCTTACGCCGCTATGCGAACTTGGAACCTTAAGGGTTTGTTCGTCTATCTATATTGTTAATAGTCCTTTTAACAAACTTATTTTTATTGTGGTACATATTACCATTTTTTATTGTGTTACTTTTATCTGTGCAATTATTCGTGTAATACAAACCCTGTAATTATTTTACGTCTTGTTTATCCCAATATAATGGGAACTCAAAATCCTGAGGATATACCGCTCGGCACTCCTGATCCTACATCAGAAGTGGGATTAGGTTTAGCCCAGGAATCGCAAGGTGTTGGTGATCCATGGCGAGTAATGTTAGAGCTTCAGAACCAAAATATGGCTCAGTTAATTGAAGCAATTAAGACTCACTCCGCTCCATCTACAGTAATTCGCTTGCCTGATTTTGACCCAGACCTACCTGATTCCAATGCTCAATCTTGGAGTACAACCGTCGATATTTGCCTGTCGGAAAAGCCTCTTCAAGGTGGCGCTCTTATTATTGCCCTTACTAAAGCCTTAAAGGGTAATGCTAACGCATGGCTTTCCCAAGTTTCATATGCAGGCATGACCTGGACAGACTTTAAGAGTCTCTTCCTCTGTCGTTATGACGTTTCGGAAACTGTTGCCGCTACCCTCATTAACCTTCATAATAGCCAACCTAAAGAAGGAGAATCTCTAGCCGCATATGCCAGTCGACAGGTCACTTCACTGACATCTAAATGGAATAGCCTGAATGTCGAACACATTGCTGTTTCTACTGTACTGGCTCATGTTTCCAAATTTGATTCCCGTGCTCATCGACTAGCATTTACTACCGAAATACATACTAGGCATAAACTTCAACAAGAATTGAGTGTCTTGTCCCATCTTCAGAGGAAGTCTCATAATTCCTCTGACCAGCACGATTCTTCTCAAGCTAAGAAGTTCAAACCGGGTACAATAGTATGTCACTTTTGCGGTATTGTGGGGCATAAATCCACAAACTGTCGCAAGAAGGCAGAGAAGAGCAAAGATCCTGAACCAGCCAGCTCGTCGCATAAGGCGTCTCCAAAGAAGATCGTCTGTTACCGCTGTGGGGAGTCGGGACACATGGCTCCTCGCTGCCCAAAGGCGACCGAAAAACGGCCGGGAGGTTCAAGAGAAGATGCCGAGAGTCGACCTTCGAGCAGCTAATCATCCGCGAAACGAGTTAAATCTTGTAATGATGATGATCACCTATCACTGGTGTTCTACACCAATCTGGTGAGTCGCTTCCTTTTTGTTATGACTCTGGGGCTGAATGTTCTTTTATTGCTGAAACCTTTGCTGAAAGGTTGTCTGGCAAACTTATTTCTTGTATGGTCAATATAATAGGAAATTCTAACTTAATATGTACCGAACAAAAACGTGTTAATATTACAACTCTGTCTGATAGTTAGCTTTTAGCTGAATCGTTTTAAATCTGAAAAATAACTCTTTACCCCCTCATGTTGCCCAAAGTTATGAATTAAGATCAGGAACTTTGTACCGTAAAATACAATGCAATGGACAAACTCGTTGTTAACCTATTGTCCCAAGAGCTTTTAGATGGTCTGTTATAAACCACATCCATGAAGCAATCATGCATTTAGGTTGGGATAATACGCTTGAAAAGGTTTACGAGCATTACTGGTTTGATAAAATGGCCAGATATGTTAGAAAATTCGTAGATAACTGTATCACGTGTAAAGTTTCAAAATCTAATTCCGGTAAAATTCAAGCAGAATTACATCCTATACCTAAAGTCAGTATACCTTGGCACACAGTGCATATAGATGTTACGGGAAAACTTGGTTGAAAGAGTGATCTCAAGGAATACATCATTGTTTTAATTGATTCTTTTACAAAGTATGTTTTACTGTACCATACTACCCAGATTGACGCAGCAAATTGCATTAAAGCTCTTAAGTCCAGTGTCTCTTTATTTGGAGCACCTACTCGGGTTATAGCTGACCAAGGTCGTTGTTTTGCTAGCAAAAACTTTAAAGATTTTTGTGATTCCCATAATATTGCTTTGCATTTAATAGCTACTGGTGCATGTAGGGCTAATGGGCAGGTTGAACGCATAATGAAAACATTAAAAAGTATGCTTACCGCCGTTGAAATGAGTGAACGCTCATGGCAAGATGCCATTGAAGACGTTCAAATTGCTCTTAATTGCACAACTAATCGGGTTACTAAATCTAGTCCTTTAGAATTATTGATTGGAAAGGTTGCTAGACCTCTAGGCTTGATGACTGTTGAAAGTGGGGAGATAGAAGTAAATCTGTCCCGTGTAAGAGAACAAGCAGCCCTGGGTATAACTAAAAGTGCCGAATATGATAAAGCACGATATGATAAGACTAAAGCAATTTTGAAAAAGTTTCAAGTTGGAGACTTTGTGCTTATTGCTAATGAGGAACGAAATCAAACTAAATTAGATCCTAAATTTAAAGGGCCCTATAGAATTTTAGAACTATTGGATGGTGATAGGTATTTGTTAAAATCTTTAAGTGCCAATAGAATTTACAAATATTCCCATGATCGTGTACGTAAAATGCCTGAATGTCCAGTCTCTGTTAGTGATGATGTCAATGTTGACTCTGATGATGATTCATCTGCTGCTGACATACTATAGCTGAATTGACGAGATGTCTATGTTGACTCTTGTTTGGAATGTCTATCTTGACGCTTATTCGGATGTCTATGTTGACTCCTGGATTTGGACGTTGAACTTGACGCTTATGCGGGTTATCTATGTTGATGCCTATGCGGGTTGTCTATTTAACTCCAAATTACTTGTCAAATCCCATGGTGTGATTTTGGCTGGGAGACTATGTCTCTACTTTTGTTGAGCTATGTATTGTCAGTAACAGTATGGTGATTTTGAATGGTTGCAATGCAACTGCTATTGATAATAGCTTTATTTGACTAATTCAGGATTTTACTGTTCAACATACCTTTTATTAAGGCTTTTGTTTGTCAGAAAGGCCGATCGATATTCACAAAGAGATTATTGTTACAGGATCACACGAGGTCGTGTAGAACGTCAGTTCTGGCCGTGTCGGAGTTGGTTGTCAATCACAATTGTGGGTAATCGCAGAATTTGTTATATTTTATTTCCTAATTATTAATTAACATGATTTTTTCTATCAATTATTGTCTCATAAATCAGAACATAATTTATGGAGTACTTGGTATTCACACTAATTGATTTTGGCAACTTATTTCGAGATTTGTGAACGATAGTTTTGTTCATAACAACTGAGTTACTTTGATTTTAAAATGTTTTACTTTGTTAAATCACCACTGTTTATTTACGATAATTATCCTTGTATTATTTGATTACTTTATATTGTAAGTCTTATTAGATTTAGCATAATATGTGAGTGTTTTGTATCAAGTAAACGCGTGACCTACTTCGGTACGTCAACGGACAGAGTTGTCGTGGATTGTAAGGTGGGGGTATCGTCTTATAAAAGAGCGAGCACTCTGTGTTCGAATCAGTCGATCTTCGGATTCGACTCATTACAGAGCACCTGCTCCCGACAAAACTGTCGGTTTACCTGGTACAGCTCTGCTGTATATTTACATAGCTGTATTGGCTTGCTGATAGCGAGTAATACACTTTGTGTTTGGGTGGCTTACGCCGCTATGCGAACTTGGAACCTTAAGGGTTTGTTCGTCTATCTATATTGTTAATAGTCCTTTTAACAAACTTATTTTTATTGTGGTACATATTACCATTTTTTATTGTGTTACTTTTATCTGTGCAATTATTCGTGTAATACAAACCCTGTAATTATTTTACGTCTTGTTTATCCCAATATAATGGGAACTCAAAATCCTGAGGATATACCGCTCGGCACTCCTGATCCTACATATATATTATCCTCCTTTAAACGAGTTTTCTTTCTCTTCATTCTCTATTTTGTTTCACATCCAAACGAACAAACATTTTGATGAACTGATAAATATAATAACGTTAGAAATGATATCCAACACGTCTTTACAATATCGATGCTTCATTGCGAGGGAAAATGTTCACGTTCTAAGGAAATTGGATTCTCCAATGAGGTTCGTATGCATGAGAACATGCTGGCGTTGTACGTACGTTTGTGTTTGTAAACATCGGGTGGTGGAATAATGGATGAAGGAAAGGAAATATCTTTCAAAACAAATGAAATCATTTATTCGTGTGATTTTTCTTTTAACATTGCGTTCTCAAAGTAGCTAATGTTTTTCATAGTTGAAGATGAAACTTTAATATCTACATCAATAATCATATGTACAAAATGCGTTAGAATCCATCGTGGGGGTTCTGGAATTATCATCGAGTAAATCTACCTTTTGTGTGTACAGTAGGGGCAGGCGTAGAATACTTTCTTCTTTAAAGGTAAATGAACATCACTTGGTTTTATCATAATGCGTTAGTTGCTCGATGTGCCTCTGGTTTCAGAGGGGAATCGATAGCATATGATATTCTTGAAAATAGTATTATGTTATTTAAGAATAATATAGAAATTAAGTTGCAACGGGTGCCAGGTCACATTGAACTACGTGGTAATGAGGCGGCTGACCGATTATCCAAACTAGTAGCAATAGAGGGATTCACTACTTACCTGATTATTAGGAATACATATTTATTTAAAATAACTTGTTATACTCCTAGAAACAACACTTTGTTACTATCAGTCAGTAAAAAGATATTTGGTATAGGACAATACAAGGCGAGACTTTTCGTATGCCTTGGTTTGATGTTGATCAACTTGATTGGAATTACGTTAAAGTAATACTAAGACTTCGCTCTGGGCATTATCCAGCAGCGAAATTTGCATTCCTTATAGAAAAAGCTGATTCACCGAATTGCAGAGTTTGTAATCAGATTGAGGGCGTGCAACATTTGCTGATGGATTGTGTCCGGAACAGGCGCGAGAGGGACTCATTTTTGAGGGAATTTGACTTAAACAAACTAAACATGGGATTAATTCAATCAATTTCATCTCAACCAACGTCAGAAGGTGCCAAAAAGTTAAGTCGTTTAATACCAGTCCTTCATCTGTGACTCTCATCTTTGCTACTAAAAGTTTTGTTTAATATGTTGTTTAAATGTATTAAGTACTAGCTGACCCGTGCCCACTTCGTTGGGCGGTAAACATTTTTATATCACTCAATAGATTACGACACGGTTGCGGTTCCATACCTATGTCGTATTATCTCTTTAACCATCCGTCCAAATCATATGCAGTAAAAGGGAAAAGTCTTTTGTTTAAAACACTTGAGATGATAAATTTACTTATTTTGATAAGAATTCGTAATTGTGCATAATATGACCAATAAACATGACCTAACGATTTAAATGATTGTTTTAATATAAAAATCTACTTTTTGTGGCTCAAATATAAAAGTTAGACATATGCTGTCGCTGAATTTTTTGTAGGCATTATCAAGTTCTACAACTTTTCTCTAGAACTTAATCATATATCTCTCATCGTTAATGCAGCGTTCGAAAGAAACGTTTTCATTTGACCATTTTTTCTCCAACTAGCTTTGCAAATCCTACTACCACGACAAAGTCTTTTTATTTTTCGGGTTAATATATAGCTTACTAGCAGTTCACCCGCAACTTCGTCTGCGTGAATTTCGAAGATACAGGCCCTAAGTATTACTTGCTGATATTGTAGGTTTCTTCTATAGGTGACATAATTTTATAAAATTTAATTTAGATAGGTATCTAACTAAGTTAAATAGATATTTAAGTTAAAGCTTCCCTGTATACAATGTTTGAGTTTTTTTATTTTCCGGTACCAAAATTATCTGGTTTTCGGTTGATCCAGCTAGTGATAAACCAACATATAACTTGCCCATGGGTAAGAAAATATTTTAGTGTGTCAATGCCAACCAAAGAGAATGTTTATCTCTGACACTTGTTAATAGTCAAGGCAAATGATGTTTAACCGTGAATCTGGAGTCACTTGAACGATATAGGAATCTCCGAGGGAATTATTGGAAGTCTCGGGATCTGCGCTAGCTGGCCAGCTCCTGGTCCGATGAGAATGGTCGCTGTAAATAAGTTGTCTTTTAAATGATTTATTAGTAGACTTGTGCCATTGCACAGGTTAGGTTGGCTTACATTTTCCGATTTTAAATAGCAGTTCGTGAGGTGGCACCCCGAATGGATTAAGGGAGTTTAAAAGTTCTTGCGGATAGTGTCTGCATCTTCAATATTACACACTGTATCGGTGAACTTGTAGATTTTGACTTGGCTGGGGACTTAATGTAAAATTAAATTATTGATTTAATTGACTGTATCGCTCCTAGGTGTGACGATAGCCCTTGAACAAAGCCAATGAAGATCTCTATTTAGTACATATTACGATATGTATGGATATTTGCCATGAAGCGTCTTCCTATGTAACCTCCACAGCCCAGTTACAGGGTAATACGATACCCTTTACAATTGGTATCAAACTTTCAGACTTCTGACTACCTCAATAATTGAAAAGATAAATCACACCAGTTTGATCTAATCTGGGAGAAGCTTTGCTCTGCCATATAACCTATAGATACCTATGATAGCGTTATGTCTTTGCGTCGTTGAAACAAATAAATTATTAAACTTTTCTTAGCAGACATCATACTCGTAAAAATGAGCACACCTGAAGCTGTCTGGTGGTCTACTTTGACCGAAACTCGCCGGTACTGAAACCACCTTTATTTAAGCACACCCCGTATCTCACAATGTCAAGGTACTTAATAATCATAATGATAATGTGGGGCGAATGTACCATGACTCATAGAGCTCATGTTGAAGAAGTGGATCGAACACTTAAGGTCTTAAGAAACTCAGTCGCTGTCATGGGTGGTGTCCCTTTTGTTTTACTGGTGACTTTCGGCAGACACAAAAGAGACACGTGCGGACATCATCAAGAAGTGTCTAAAATCATCGCCCCTATGGAGTCTAATTCAAACCCTAAATTTACACACTAACATGAGAGCCCACCTTAAAAAAGGATAACGATTTTCCACAACAGCTGCTTAAAGTTGGAGAAGGGTCTTTTTCTTCTCCATCCTTGGGCGCTAACGTTGCGGAAATCGTTACAAATGAGAGTCTGGGTCGTATAGTTCACAGTATGCAGCAACTTATAGATGAACAGCATCTATAAGTCGCAGCGACTAAGTTTCTCAAGTCCTTAAGTGTTCGACTGCTTCAACATGAGCTTTATGAGTCATGGTACATATAGTCTCATATTATCAGCGACGTATCTTGTAACAACTGACTAAGGGGTCCATTTTTGAATGTCAAACATATCGACTGTTGCTCCAATGAAACTGTCAGTGCGAGTTTGAAGGTAGAGTGTGTAGATTTACCGTCGCTCAATAAAGTAGCTGCAATCCCCGAAGAAGCCACTGCCAGAGCTATTTTTCCGGATTGCCTAACATGTGCTAATATTAAATTAGCGAGGAATGTTTTCCCTGTGCCACCTGGGGCGTCCAAATTTTATTTTTTCCCGTAATTGTTCGTTACGCTGTCAATAATGCATCAAAAGCCTGTTTTTGATCTGTGACTAACTACAGAAAATTTGTTTTACAAAAGTAGCTAATTCATTGATGTTGTACGGTTTTACCAACATTTGCAGAGACATGCTGCCTTAAATCAGGGGGACGCTGCGCGCGTTCAGCGCTAGACTCCCGAGCACGGCCCTGAGATGCTCACACTTTGGCTAGCGAGTCGCTGCAAACGCTCGGAGTTAGTGACTCTATCCCCTGTTGCAGATACATGCTGCCCTACATCAGGGAAATGCTGCGCACGTTCAGTGATAGACTCCCGAAGCACGGCCCTGAGATTTTCTCATACTTGGCTAGCGAGTAGCTGCGAACGCTCGGAGCTAGATTCCCTAGCGCGTGTTATCTTCGAAACTATTTAACCAATTGACATACTATAAAGGGCAAATCTTATCTCTATGATATCCTTGTGATTATAAAATATATTTTTTAGATAAGGATTAATATTTGGTTGTTTAAAAAATCATCCAAAAGTAAGTAAACTTTTTGAATACACAAAAGCTACTATATCTGCTAAAATATAAAAGATAGAAGTATGGTATCGCGGACTTTTTTGTAGAACTATTTAGGGCGGACCAAGTTGCCTAACATTATTTTTAATTATATACAACTGTTTAGGCAGCGCATGCAAATAACTCTGTTTTTTCGGCCTGGTTAGACATACATTGTGATAGCTCGGCTAATATGCAACGTATAAGTATAATTTATAGCCTATAGCACTCACAAATAATGCAGCTTTCAACCAGTGAAAAAAATCTTGGAATTGGACCATTAGTTCCGGAGATTACCCCCTACATACAAACTTACAAACAAATTTTACCTCTTTATAATATTAGTATAGATGACACTCACAGATAACGTGGCGTTCTATTGGTAAAATAATTTCCAAAATCGGTTAAGTAGGTTCAGAGATTACCCCTACAACCTCACACCTCACAAACTCACAAACTTTACTTTATAATATTAGTATATAATAGATATACATATATGTGTTAATTTTAATTTTAAGTAATGTTAAAAGGCACGATGGTGGTTGGCGTATCTGTTTAGATAAAAACCCCTAAACAAATAATGAGAAAAAAAAAGAACATCAATAATATTATTATTGAGCCTCTACTCAGATTTTGGATTAACGCGTATCAAATATTAACGCGTATCAAATATTAACGCGTATCAAATATCATACCCAGAGCACCAGCCCTTTGGAAACGGGTGCAACTTACGAGTTGTAAGTCATAGATTCGAACCTAGGCTTTATATTGTATAATTATTTCATCACCACTGCTCTCAAAACGGAAACATCGGGAAGAAACATGTCCTAGAAGCTAACATTTGAAGACATGTAACATCTACGAACCCGCGTGGTGGATTACGGCCCACTTCCGTTCACCTGTGTCCGTGTGTTTGTGACTTGGGAGCATTATAGACTGGTTATGTATCAAATTCATTTACTATCACGTTTCTTGTCACACGTAGATCACCACCACTACGCATACAATTTGATAACTAAAGCAAGCATGATTTCGAATGCTCTTATTCGAAAATAATTTTCAGTAGGTTCACAAGTAGATTTGCTTTAATTAGATGGAACAAAGTATTCTGCTGAGAGTTTATAAAATAAACATTTAAATGTAGTTTCATAGTAGCTCCTAAAGACACACACGTTTAAAAGAAAAGGTCGTGATTGTACCGGCGACACAAACACACATAACTCACAAACTACCTATTGAGCCGAGACTTAACGAACCCGCCAAAGACCAACTTAAACAAACAACAAACAGAGAGTCAACATCAAACTCTTTATTTTATTTTCCGTTCAAGAAAACAGGGGTTGAAAGTTACCTACATCAGGGAGCTCGGGAGTTCTGGGACAGTCCACCTACGAAATCTCCTTCTGAACGTTGTTGCTTAAAACAATTTCCTGCTATCAAAGTTGAACAAGTAGTTTTTATTTGTTCATGTCACGTAGGTCCCTGGAGTTGTTTTGCTGTTAGTGACGCTATAAGCGAATTTACTGGAGTTTAGCTTTGACTAAAATGTTGCGCGGTATCGCGGTGACGTATGGAGTACCTACAAGAATATTGGTGGTCAGAAATTTCTTAAATGTGACTAGGCTGGAAAGTATGTACTTTTATTAATTATTTGTGACAAAAATAAACAATAAACGTTTGATAAGATACTAAATAAAAAATTGGATCTGTATCCACAAACCAAATTCTTGTGGCAGACGTATCTACAAGTTAATTTTTTGAGAAGCTAATTTCCAAACTGAACCTGTTATACATACATCATGCAGATAAAACCTGTTATAGGGTATATTTGTTCATAAGTAAAAACAAATACTGCGTATAATGATAAAACAAATCCATCATCTCAAAAAACTTGAGCTCAAAGCCTATTCATCTCTTTGCGTCATTTTAGCGGCCCGTCTAGTCGGTACGTGCACGATCCCTTGGGCCTGTAGGACTCCGCGGATCACGTCGCGGCCCTGGATATACTCTGTTTATTGTTGCCTAATATATAACCTAATATATATTATTTACTCCATACATTGACCTCTGCTGGGATCAAGGCTAAACGACGGCATAATTTGCTGAATAATAATTATGTTAGTGCTTGTTTTGTAACGAACTGAACTGAAGTTGTTGAAATAATCAGATTCAGTTAGTTCTAAAAAAGATATCTGGCGGTACTGTAAAAATTTCTCGTGATAACTTACATGGAGTGAGTTTTCAGTGTCATCCCACTGATGTTAGGCATGACCAAGCATTACATTTACAATCATACCTAATCGTGATTATAATGAAATTAAGCTAATTCTATTGATTCATTAATTCATTCATCTGCCTAGTCTTTTCACAACTATGTTGGGGTTGGCTTCCAGTCTAACCGGATGCAGCTGAATACCAGTATTTTACATGGAGCGACTGCTAATCTGCCCTCCGCAAACCAGTTACTGGGTAACACGATACCCCTTGGTAAGACTGGTTGTCAGACTTTCAGGTTTCTGACGATCCGTAACGACTGTCAAAGATCCGCAAATGACAGCCGGGACCAACGGCTTAACGTGCTTTCCGAGGCACGGAGGCGTCTTGGTATGTTAAGATGGTCACCCATCCACGGACCAACCGCGGCAAGCGTAGCTTAACTTGAACGACCTACCCGTGCTAGCTGCATATTACTTAGCCACAAGCCCTCTATTGATTATTTTATATTATTTCAAAGCTAGTATTTAAGAGTCTAGTGTGTTTAGGGGCCTGATTTTTCATGGTGAGATTATTACAGAACAGCAATGCTGTATCGGTGTTATGAAAGAAATAAAGAAGAAGCTCGCCTTTTCCAAACCATCCTCTAAAACAGACAACATTTCCTCATCTCTCTGGTTGATAGAGTTGACTATATGGAAACTGTTAACAATAACTCCATAACTATCAAAATAAAATACAATGCCATATAATCATTCGATAGTGTATTAATTATAGACCAGAACGCCGTAGTAGAGACTTTACGGAAAATTATATAAGTGGTACTGAATCGTCGATGGTATAATGACTACGGTACATCCGGTATGGTATAAGGGTCATATTAAAACCCAATTTAACGATATTGATTGTATTCCGGCACGTGTAAGGAGCTAGGTGAACCTGTAAAGACAGCTAAATTGATAGTATTTGATACTATAAATTTATATAAATCCATACATGATATACTCACGCCTTTTCTGCTAAGATTCTTACGTACGTACTCCTTTTGCTTTCCATTGCGATTATCTGGTCATACACGCACGCTGGTTGTGAGTACTGCGCACCTAGCTAGCCTTTTTCAAGAACATCTCCATTATTATCAATTTACTCATCGTTATATATAAAGGCGTCCTAATATTACATTTTTACGATGATAATTATGGGACATAGACGCACAAACTGAACTCATGAAGTCTGCACATGATTCTAGAGTAGTGTAGATATATCGCCAGTTATAAAAAAAAAATCTGCTATATCACAGAAAAGTGAAATACAAACGTGGTCAAAATGTATGGAAAAGCAGTATTATCTTTTTATAACTGCGGAATAATTTCAGTGCAGAATATCAGGACTGATCAGAATATGTGCTAAATCCATGAATACAGGTTGTGCGTAAATGTCCCTGCCATCTTGTATATAATGTGTTACAGATTGTTTTGTTGGTCTAGTGGGCTACTAGCTAGCCTGCTTCGCGTTTGGTCCCGGGTTGGGCAAATGTTGCACCTGTTATTTAGAAATTCCCAGAAGCAGTACGAAGTATAGATTTGTGAGCTGTTAATTACAACAGGCTAGCCCTCTGTTACATAGGATTTAAACAACCCTATGAAACTTAGCATAACTTTTTGTGAATAGAGAGTCGAAGTTATATTTTTACGCGTCTCCTACAAATACGCGCGTTTATCCAATAAATTAACTGTGGGTTCTCACTCACAATGCTCAACGGTACACGCAAGAAGTTACCAGTTTTTTACATCATCCCACGGGATTCCTCGAAGTCACGTATAATATAATAAGACAAAAAAACAAGTAGGTAAAGTGTCTACATAGGAACTCAAATAGTCATGTTTTTATCCAGTCACGTTTTCGATCAATATGTGACAGATATAACAGCAATATAAATAATATCATAATCTAAAAATGTTACGTGGGAAGTAGGTACACAATCTAATCATTATTATTTACTAGAAGATAGATACTTTATTTTTTCAAATTTCAAATTCATTTATTAATTTTTTAAACATAAAGTAAAAATTATACATATGTTATATAAAACTATGTTTGTCCATACTATGTCCCGCCACAAGGCATACAAAATAGGGTGGTTAATCGAATGTCAATTAACAAAATTAAAACAAAATATAAAGTCAATAGGTAAGATGTCACAATTTCTTTCCAAACACTAATAATTAATAATATGTCAATAAAGAATATTATTATCTTATGAGAGCAACACTTTAATTATAGACATATATAAAATTTTGCAAACATTATTTTAATGTGTCACTAAGATATTCTTTAACCGAGTAATACGCCTTGTCAATCAGTAATGTATAAAACTTATGTTTAAATTCATGCATGTTGCTGCTTGATACAATTTGATCAGGTAATTTGATATAAAGTTTTGGAGCCATTGCATATTTATACTATTGTAGAGCAGTTTGGTTTTAGTGCATAATGGGTGCAACTTTTTTGAGCGCCGTTCAACAGATTTAAATAATGACATGTTGGTTTTTTACAAATATACAGGCTTCATAGACGTAAAGTGATGGTATAGTTAGTATATTTAAGTTTTGGAAATGTGGCTTGCATGAATCTGTTCGTTTAATTTTATTAACTAAATACTCACTCGTTTTATTTGTTTCAGCTACTTTATTTTCAATAGGTTATATTCTCCAGTGATAAGAAACGTCTAGACCTTGAACTTTCAGTTTGTCAGTCGGTTCTTTCTCTGAGGTAGTTTTGATAAGGGATCATAAAAACGACTTAGCAGAAAAGTACAAATAACTGTTAAAATTTTATTTTTGCCCACTTACGGGTACAGAACAATTTTCATTAATTTGGTATGTGAATCCATTAAATGATTTTAGTTATAATTTTCTGTGAAACTTATTTTCCCATAACTGTACTTGTAAAGTGGATCGGGGAGATTTGAAACAAACGCACAAACGTTGGGATTATAAATAGAAAAATATTTGCAGCTGTACCTTACTATGCCATTTTAAATATTGCTTTTTCAACGTGAATTAGGTAATTAATTCATTTAAACTTATACAGCTACCATCAATCAAAAGCCAAAAACACCATGCAAACATAGATTCAAAATACCAGGCTCACATAAGCACAGGAAGGTAACACAGCACCAGTAACAGAACGCGCGTCAGACGGCGGCCGCGGTAACAAATGTTAGGTGTGAGCGCTGAAATATTGTGCCGAGATCAGCAAAGGATACACAGGAGGTTTGTTGCTGAGAAATTAGAGAAACTCATTCCCGTAACGTCTTCTATCCTTCACGGGAAAGAAATGCGAGGAATGTTGCGCTGAGTGGTGAGTTGAAGACATCGCTTAAAGCGGTGGAAGTAGAAGATTAGTGATGTTGCATCTAATATGCGGCTGCTTATACGGTACTATCGAGTTTTATAAAACGAGCGTCGTCTTTGTCATTTATTCAGTATTTTTTTAACACATTTGCTGACTTTTTTCTTGGCAGTCATTCGTGATCTCGCACAAAGATGTAAAAAGGTAAGGTATACTCATGCTTTATGGTGTTCGCGCATATTGCCATCAAATTGTGCGTTTGTAACGCCAACTTGCATCACAAATTGCAACACTTAACATGTTTAAAACATCAGTCTGTCTCTATAATCTTCAAACGATTGGCAAAAACAGAACGGTGTTTTAAATGCGTTTAACGGTAAACGTGAAGAGTGATTTGCGTTGCAAGCAAACCAGTGAGTGTTTATTTAAAGGCATCCGTGTTTGTATAGGTTGTTTGCACCTGTGTTTCCTTTAGTTTCCCTCAGTTGGGTATATTCCCGGCTGTTATTCAGGCTCTCGTGTGATGGATGGAGCAGCAACACTTGCAGCTGATGTAGACTGAACGTCTGGCGTTTGATTACCGCCGCCGCTGCCTGGGCCGCTGAGGTGAAACTGTAAATATTACTACTATTGCGAGTTGCCTACAGCATGTGCATTGAGGGTGGTTAAGAGTTGTTTTCAGAAGGGTAAGCTAGATTGTAAATAAGCACAGAACAGTGTAGTTTAAGTCGAGGTGGCAAAATATAAAAGTTGATAAGCAAAAAAGTTACAACACATATCTTTCTTTTTCATTGCACATGCACAAAGTTTTATTGAATAAATGAATGCATGAAATGCACCGACCCCGGCGTCGTTTGACCAGACTCAATTAATCGAATGAACCCCAGCATTTGCATTAGCCCTTGAAACCTCAAATTAGTTGATATATGTATTCGTTTTATAAAGACAAACCGACATTTTTTTTCCAATTATATACTTTTTTCAAAAACAAACCCGAAGTCTGGATTCTTTTACTTCATTACAGTTTTCACAAACATCGTTTGATCAATTAAGTTGATCAGCTTTGCCTATCTTGTGTACCATAAATGCATTTTTATCTTCGGGCTAATACCAACATAACAGTTTTAAGGAGTTATGGTGACATTTTACAGTTGTCTCGAGCTTGGACAATTAAAGTAAGGATTTATTACATTTGCTAGTGCGAAAATAGCGTAAAGTTGCCAATAAAAATAAAGTAAAGTTGCGGGAGCAGTTACATTTAAATGAAGTGTGTGTTTAATGTGTGAATGTATGCACTGTCATGGTTTTCTCTCGTAGAGATCGTGTTGGCTACAGTTCGGTGGTCGTTGCTACTTCGGCATGACGTTCTTCATAGTCAGTAGTTTTCAGACAGGCGGTGTATGAATACGATACTTGAAAAGTTATATTGTTCTAAGAAACTAGCCAAAATCGATAAAAAATGAACCACTAACCATGCTACTTAAAGGTGTATTTGTCGTGAAAGAACATAATGGCAAATTGACAGCAGTCAGATAGGGTCAGATTTTCGTGTATGTCAGTGTGGTCGCGGTGTTCTTCTAAATTATTCAACGGATTTTGTTGCAGCTGTCACCATTATTTAGAGAAATTATTGCGGAAGGTACCTTTCTGTATACTAAAAAAAAAAAAAAAAAATACAATCAATAAAGAAATCTCTATGTTTTGTCAAACAGAAAAAATCGCGCACGCTTTGCACGTTTTTACGGATTAACAGTCTCTGGGTCGCTCATTCTGCATGTTTTGCAAAAAAAATATGATAATCAGACAATGTGTCTAAACATGGTAACAAAACACTACAAAGAACAGAAACGAAAAGGGGTACCTTATCTTATTCACAAACATGTTCAGATAGTTCTTATAAGTACATATATTTATTTATATTGGCCACAGATACCTCAGTAACGCAATACTTGGCAACGTATTACTTGGCGCCGATATTCACCGGCTGATTTACTGCCCCTGGCGACTTGATACATCGCTTTCCGATTCAGTCGATATGTGACACATTACCGTAATTGGGACCCTCCAACTACCTAGGACATCGGATATCTAATTCTAATATATTTTCTATGAAAAGGAAGATTGATAATCGATAGGAAATTATTTTGGGTATGAGAGTAATTTTGGAGCGTGCTTAGGTCTTTGCGATGTTATTGGCTAGACGGAAATAAGAAGATTGATCATTTTAGTTGGTTATCTTCTTAGACAATTTGTTAATAAGTATTTGAACAGCAACAGCAACATAGATATAGTTTCAAACACTACATATAGTTTGTTTCAAAACGAAGTAAAGAAAATGTAAACAAATGGGTCCCAAAATATAGCTGTGTATGACAAATTGTAGTGCCACTTATTAATTAAATTAAGAGCTCTGATTTGATTCTTAAACACCTAAATACCAATTTTAAATAACTTTAAAAGATGTTGTTGACATTTGACAATTGAGGTTAATTTTATAACCTTATTCGTCGATGATTATACAATTACAATTTAATAATTGTTTGAAAAACTGATGAGATAAAAATTGAAACCTTCTAAATACAGATGAGTGTGCTAATAATTCCCTTTTAGTGAGTCACTGCGTAATTTAGGCTGAACAGGGTTTGTTTACCTTTTCATCACATACTTTTGAAACATAACATATTTTAAGTTGAATGGTGTTTTTAGCTAGTCTTTCCGAGCGTGGTTTTCGGTAAAGTGTCTACGGGAGCATCTTTTGCGAAAATATCAACTAATTTTACTTCTTTTCCAATTGTAGAATAACACGATAAACAGAGTTAACAGCGATAATTTGCAGGCTGAATAAGTAAGTTCATCCCGACATCTTTTGACAAGCTACCCGAATTCACTTTATACAAAAAAACAAAGCTCAAAATTGAATCACAATTTTAAAATCTTGAATTTTATTTCACGTAGTCCCAGTCTTTTATTTGGAACTGTATCGCCAGACTATTTCTATCTGACCTTGTTCTAAGGTTTCTTTTTATCTATACAAACGACATCCAATTTCTGCGGCGGCCGGTGCGAAACTACGCATTTTACTTTTGTACGTGAACTTTATTATTTTGATTATATACGTGTGCTCTAAAAGTTGGTATCGACTTCAATCGTTTTGAACAAAATAGTTTTTGAAATGAAAACTTAATTGGGCGCGTCGATAGATTTTTATTAGGGGAAAAACTTATGGGTTCGCGTTTCTTTTTAGCGTGTCGAGAGCAGTCTAAATACAGTCAGTCAACCCAGAATTTGGCTACGGGGTTGACACTTTCAACAGCATCCTTCGACTATTGCATGCAGACAGCAGGACAAGCTGGATAAGATATTAAGTGCCCCATTATTTATGGGATAGCTACACTCCAGGGCTGAGTCATCTGTGAATATCAACCTGAGCAGGTTTTCTTTGCTGCGGCCTACCTGAGTCCGAAGTCTATTTAAAGTCTTCCAGGAAAGCCAAGGAATTGCAGACATGCGCAGGCGTGCGCAAGCATGCGGCAAGTCCAGGTGCGAGATTACCGACCTGCTATATTAGCATTATATCTGTGGCTAAAACTGTGCAACATTATTTCATAGTCTTCTGTCGACATTCCCTATGTCTGCCCATTTTGCACCGATTCACAAGTAAACCTATTTTTCGGATTAGGATCCTTGAAAGCCTTAGTTGAAGGTAATCTAATAGTGCAATATAGAATCAATGCCGTATTCCAGTTTTAAGGTGTAGGTGCGGTGAAATTACAGGTATTGTTTCCGGAAACTGTACGATTCATGATTTCAATCGCTAATACGGGGCTTAGTAGCTATATAGCACAACATACCAACTACCATAATAGCAAAGTATAGTCAAAAATATCTAAGACGACTGGACAGCTATATTAAGTAGGTAAACTCCAATCCAGAGATGCGTTAGGTATAGCTATTCCCTCTTTTTAACCGACTTCAAAAAAGGAGGAGATTCTCAATGCGGTTGTATTTTTTTTTTAATAGTCATGACCTACCTCCGTCATTTAAATAAAAATCTTGTTTTGTTTGCATAATAAATAAGGTAGTCTCATATAGGTCAATTTCTGAAGTGTGGTTTGTGTTTGAGGAACTCGGTGACAAACAAAAATTAAATACTAAAACCAAAGACACCGACTTCCGAAATTAAAGTTATTTTTCATTTTCTAGTGTTTTTTTTTTTGTTGTTTTCGTAATAATAACCATTATAGCCGTCAATGGTAGACTTATGGACTCTCCCTGTAGTGCGAATATATTTTTACTAATATCATTATAACTACCTGCGAAACTCCACATGCTGTCAACCAATTTTTTTTTGCCTTATTAATAAGAACTAAGTAATAAATTACTAGAACTCTAGTTCTAGTAATTTATTACAATCTAGCCTAATAGACTAATAAGCAATTTAACACTAACTTAATATTTTACGTGGTAGATTAAGTTATAACTAAGAACAGTGTCATTTTGCACTCTTACACACTTCCGTAGCACTTTCTTAGAGTCTGATAATTAAAAATGAAAACACTTTGTTCATGTGTTACATATATCACATCACTGTCACTATTATTCACTATTTTTACACTACACTAATTCAAATGATTTAGTTATCTTTAGCCTACGCACTATGTCCGTGTTGTCTAGCAGCTGAATTGCCTCGATGTTCACATGTCGGTGAAGTCTGTATTCGTGGGCTTCAGCATTTTTAGATGATGGTGGTGACGAGTTTTTTAAGGTCACGGTGGAGTTCGTCATTTCTAATTTTCCATGGTGCATTTACCTACAGCATCCTTAGTACTTTATTTTGGAATTCTTGAATTATTTTAACGTTAAATTATTATTATATAATTAATATTATTATAACTGCCTGCGAAACTCCACATGCTGTCAAACAAATAATGAAAGTAGTTAACAACTATAATTGTTTCGACAATATGCCACGGTGGAAAGTCCGATATAATTTAACTTATCTTCATCAACTGATTTTATAGTAACCGAACAGTGTAAATGCCTTTATACGATTACTCTTTAAATTCGTTCTGTCAACACCAACCGTTATTTGGCCGACGATAATAATTACATTAAAAGTGTATGTATGCGTATTTAAAGTAATTATGGGTTTAGATAAATAATTATTAAGCCAATACAGAAGCCATTTACTTGCACACTATTGTGCAAGTTGCTTATGTGACACGTGAATGCAATGTATAAGCCGACAACATTTTGATTTCGGTTTTCGGTAATTTTATTGTTGGCCGAAAAACGTTAAATGCCTGGTATATCAACACTGTCAAAAAATCAATACTTTCAATGCATTTATTTAAAAAATACCTATAGTCACAACAACCATGATCACAATAATTGAGAAAATGCTGAAACAAATGCTTGAACTCGCATTTAATATCAGATCGTTTGATTATTTTTTAACAATTAATTATTATTTATTTAAAATTTCACGCACAGAAATGTACATAGGCGGACTTAATGCCATAGGCATTTTCTACCAAGCAACCTTTGGATGATGCAGAGACAAACAGTGGTTGGTGCTATCACGTAAGTCGTATAATAATATTTATTCAAATATAAGTAAATATACACATATTATACCTATATAAATATACATACTATAAAATATGATATATAATATACATAACTAAATCTAAGCACAAATAAACATTCATTAAAACACAGTAATATAACAAAACAAACAATGGGAAAACATTATCGTAGTGAAGACATTGTCAGCTTCTTTTAAATGTGCTAGCGAACCTTCACTTTAAAGGATAACCGGTTGGTTGCCATCCTGATTTCCAATGGGAGCGGATTCCACAGAGAGATAGACTGAACGAAGAAGAAAGAGTGGATAAAGTCTGTGCGGTGAATGGGCCATTGAAGAAGGCGATTGTTAGAAGAACGAAGATTTTTGTTGTGATTGACACAAATGTACTGCAAGTGGGGAGCTAGAAAACTAGGGGAAGTGGGACAGTCAAAAAAAGAAAACAAGGTGGTCGACGCTCTTTGCTCTCTGCGCTGGCGAATGGACAACCACTTCAGAAGCGACCGTTGCGCAGAGACACGGTCATACTTACGTAGATTGAAGACAAATCGAATGCAGTAATTGAGATGACGGTCAAGTTTGTCGAGGAGATCAACATTCAGATCATAGTAGCACACATCACCTTACCGATGTTAGGGAAAATTAAGGTCTGTACGAGCATTGTCTTCGTACTCGTTGGTAAAAAGAATTTCAGTCGGTGCAGAGCACGCAGCGGTTCACTAACCTTCTGGCTGACCCTAGTGACTTGAGTACGCCAGTTTAGGATACTATCAATGTGCAAACCAAGGTCCTTCACATCAGTACTAAATGGAATTATCATACCATCGAAGAGTACTGGTGGTAAGATTTTACTATCCACCTTACTCATACTACCGATGATGATTGCCTGACACTTGTTGGGGTTTACTGCTACCTCAAATCGATCAGACCAGGCTTTTTACGGCTATCAAGTCCCTATTCGGTCTGTTGATAGCTTCCGGTAGTTCTTGAACCCTTCCATGACAGCATACTTGCAAATCATCAGCATACAGATGATACGCACACTGTAGAAAAAGCTACAAAGCAGCAGCAGCTTTGAGAAAGCTACAAAGTTTCCTCTGTTTTAAGTTGAAACGGTTACCTACTTAAAATGATAAAAGATCACTGCATTTATTTTAATTCAACCTATGAGAAATCCATCGACGAAAAACATCGGTTTCTGGCCAAAAATGCAAACCAGGCCAAATTTCGTTTACTTTTTCGGCCGAAAAATTACAATTTTGTGTCGGACTAAACTTATGTGTTGCATGGCAATCACCAATTACTTGTTGTTGGCACAATGGCATGCAAGCTACTTGCAAACATTTTTGTAAGTAACTTGTATGTGTATTCCTGATTTTATTTTATAAACGAGTTTTACACGTGTACATCTGACGGCTTACTTTTTGTAATGACTAACTATTTCAAAGTAAGTAATAAGTCTGTTTTTCTATGAGAAATCACAGACTAAATATGATTGGTTCTTCTATTCCGTAACGAACTAATGAGGTTAGATTGCTATCTTGTCTAGGGTGGTCTGGTGGGTTCTAATAAGTTTACAAATAAATATGAAACGAGTTCAAACAGTCCTAGTCGTCAAATAGAATTGAATATCTTGTTACACCGTCAGTAAATTACTTGCACTTCACTGGAACACTATGAAAAAACATGTTCTTTATTCTATAAAGCTGCTTAATAACTTAAGTGAATATTTTTTTTTCTGAAAATTTCGTTTTTGGAACGAAGTTCTATAACGAAGCTTGCGGTGGGAGTAAAATTTTCAAATCACCACAGAACGAAAAAGCGTTACGTAACGCAAAAGCGTTATGTCCCCTCAACGCGACTTTTTATATAATAGGTAGTGGAAAAAGTTTCTTCGCATTTTTTAAGAAAATTCAAAACATTTTTTAATATATTTTATTTACATTTAAGTAAAGTATGTAGGTACCATTTTGTTTGATAACTTTTTGCCATCTTGTAGGTAGGGACATGATCCCATTGCTATAGAAATTTTGGGACTTCTGATCAAAATACCGCGACAAGTGGTTTTGGCAGTCCTCTCGTGATGTTAACCTGACATTGCCTAAAGAATTCTGAAGAGACCGAAACAGGTGGAAATCTGAAGGTGCAAGGTCAGGACTATACGACGGATGCATTAACATCTCCCAGCCAAACTCTCTTAATTTTTGCTGAGTGGCTAAAGATGTGTGAGGTCTAGCGTTATCATGATGAAAAACCACACCCCTTCTGTTAATTAATTCCGGCCGCTTTCTCTCAACTTCTTGCTTTAATCTGATCAGTTGCTCGCAGTAGAGTTCAGAATCGATGGTCCTGGCTGGTAGTAACAGCTTATAATGAATAATGCCCTTCCAATCCCACCACACACACAGCATCACCTTGTTGCGAGTTAACCCGGGTTTCGTCATAGTCTGTGAAGCCTGACCGGCCTTCCCCCCCAGTGGGTTCCCGCATTGTCGTTGCGGGGGGGCTCAGTAGCCGTGGTCCGCTCCCACGGTGAAGCGAAGAGGAACCCAAAGGTGGGGCCGCTCGTCAGGGCTTTGGTCTCCAAGCCGACGACGTACAAAAAGTAGGTTGCGGTGAGGTGCACCGCAACTGAGGCGGGCCGCGATGTCGAATGGGAGGCATCGCGGCTGAGGGTTACAGGCTGCGGCGGAGGAGGAGTGCCGGTACTTTTGAGTAGCGCTCTTCCCTTCCGTGGCCTGGACGGGGCCGCCACCGCTTGATGGCGGACGCGGTGGGGCCGCAGGGGAAGAGGAGTGTCGGTATAGCGTTGGCCGCTCTCCCTATCCCCTGCGGCCGAGAAGTGGTAGGCGGCGGGGCCACTGCGCTGACCCGTCGCAGGGGGCCAAGGGAGCCAAGGGTGCCAGAGTAGTCTGGGGCCCTTGTGCTACTTGGTTCCTGGGGTGGTCAAGGCGTGCCATGTGTCCTGGTGCGCCGGACTGCAAGGGGGTCCGCAAGGGCCGATGCCTGCCAGGGGTGCGGGTTGTTCGAAAGAGATACCGTCGCCCCTGGCACACAGGCAACTGAGGGATCACGGGTGGGTTTTAGTCAGTAAAAGTCTGACACGCCCTCCTGCTCCACCCAGAGCGGGAGAAGTCATTTGATGATTTCCCACCCTGAAAAAAAAAAAAACAAAAAAGCCTGACCGGCCTTTGACCACGACCTTTTTCGCACGTTCTTGTCGTACGTGATCCACTTTTCATCACCAGTTATCAGCTTCTTCAAAAATGGTTCGGTTTCATTACGTCGTAATAAAAATCACAAATGAGTACACGGTTCATTAGGTTTCTTTCAGTGAGCTCGTGAGGTACCCAAATATCGAGCTTTTTTGTGTACCCAGTTTTTTTCAAATGCGCCAAATCTGTTTTGTGGTCAATTCCCAGTTCTTCAACTACGTTGTAACTACTGATTACTTGCTCCACTTTTTCAAAAATGGCATCCATTTTATCCGTAATAGGGCGACCAGAGCGACGTGCATCTTTGACATCAAATTTCCGGATTGAAAACGCTTAAACCAAATTTGTGCTACTCTCACAGACACTGCACTAGGTCCATAATCATCGCAAATTTTTTAATTTTTTTTAGAGATTGAGTATTTTCAAGATAGAGTAAAGGACACTTGGCACTTGACATTTGGAGTTGAAGAAAAAGCTTAAGGAACTACCTCCTGACGGGGTACCACCGACCCCAGCCCTTTTTTTAAATTTTTCGGCGATAGCTTGAGTCAAATTCTCAAAACAACTGAACTCAAAGCATTTATTTCAAATAAACCAATCACAGGCACTTTTGAATTGTCAAGGTCGGTAAGTAAGAAAGATAAAGCTAGTTGCCCGTTCCAAAGCGTAGGTACCCATGGAGAAGAACGGGCAAGAAACTCCATGGACACTATTTTAAAATCATGATATTGTTACAAACAGTTGGTTACATGATTATGTTGAAATTATCAGTGTGAGAACGATGTAAAAAGACGTGCACAATAAAAGCATCCGTAATTAAAATAAAATAACAATTCAGAAATTAAAATAAGCCGTGGGAGCTAAGAGATGAACAGTCCCTACTGGCGGCGCCCGTTCACAAACATGACGTATGGATCAGCACCATTTAGCTCAACCATTTTGAAGGGAACTTAATGATCCAACAGACATGCCACCACCAGCGAGACATTTGAGTGAGCATGACATACTCTCAGCTGCCAGGGCACATTCAAGTCAATGAAAGACGTACCCCGTAAATGGTAGCTTTATAGTAGGAACATAGTGCTCACACGTGTGCTATGCAATTATACAATACTAAAAGAATAAGTTTATACAATGCAAAGATATCTAGTTTTACAATCTTCAGCAGCTCCAACAATATTTTCGAATGCTGATCAAATTAGTTTTAGGGACCTTGTGGAGCAGGGCAAGCAGTGTTTAGCCAGGCATTCTTGTCAGCAATGTAATCGCCCAACTTATAATATGCTTGGCTGCATAGTGTGCGTTTTATACAAGATTTAAATTTCGTTTCATTCAGCTGCAGTATGTGGTGAGGTATTCTATTGTAACATTTTAAACAGTACCCCATGAAAGATGAGTCTACTTTAGCCAGTCTGAAACCTGGTTGAACTAATAAGTCCCTATTTCTATTCCTAATGGTGTGTCTTTCACCTCTTTTACTGAAAAGATTTAGATTTTTCCTGACGTACATGATGTTTTCATAGATATATTGACAAGGTACCGTCATAATTTTAATAACTTTGAACAGTTCTCTTAAAGAACCCCGCCTACGGAGGCCATATATTGCTCTAATAGCTCTTTTCTGCAGAATAAAAATAGACTCAATATCTGCAGCCCGTCTCCATAGTAAAATATTGTAAGACATGATACCATGAAAGTCAAAATCAAAATCAAAATATTTTTATTTCACATAAGCCTACATGGGCACTTATGAAACGTCAGAAGCTAGGTGCACGGTTCCAATTTGTCGTTTCCTATGGAGAAGAGCCGGCAAGAAACTCCACGGTTACTCTTTTAAAAATAATTGGCTTTTACAATGTTTTCAAATTACAGTGATAATAGGTATGGGAGGACAGTGCAGGCCAGTCAATAAGTACCAGGTACTTAGAGGAATGAAAATACAGAATAGAAAAACGTCTACAAATCTAGTCTCTAAGGCCTACAACGTTCTCTCATTCACAATATGTAAAAGAATCTACCTATATAAAATGAATCTATTTGAACCAAGTGACATGATTTCGATGACAGGAACTGAAATAGACTAGCCTCACGGTTTCTACATTAGTGAAATGCCGGATTTTTCTTGCAGCATATACTGCTGAACTTACTGTCCTGCAAGAGCTGTTAAATGAAGACTCCACTGTAGCCTTGAGTCGAGCGTGATCCTTAGAAAAACAGTTATATCGACGAATTCTAGTTACTCTTCATTCAATACTATGTCACAATCAGTACTTTTAACATTTGGTAAAGCAAATCTTATGCATTAAGTTTTTTCCCATTGAATACTAAATTATTAGCAGTGACCCAATTTCGTACCAGCAGTAGGGCGTTATTTACGTCGTCAAGATTTGATACGTCTATTTATTTAAATAATTAAGGATGCAAATAACACCATTTGTGGTTGTTTTTTTTAATAAATGGGGTAGATTGGATTAATATATACTAAAAAGAGGAAAGGACCTAGTATTGAGTCTTGTGGAACTCCCATTTTTATTTTAAAACCAAGTAAATCGACACCAATAGCATGCACTTTTTGCTGTCCATCACTCAAATTAATTAATTCTGTGATTGAATTTACCATAACCCTGTTTATGTTTAAGCTTTCAAGTGTCAAATTCCAAGGTCACTAATACAAACAATCACTCTATTTATCTAGTTCACATCAATAACCATTGAATATTTAATTTATTACATCGATTTATTAATAATTCATCGAGCACTATATATGATTCTGTAACGGCGTATTTGTAAGTAAGTATAGATAATATAAATAATCACGTTTTTTAGCCGTTTTTCCGTTCGTATCATTATGATTTCCGAATAATTCTTATTGGATCGACGTAAAAAATATGGTTACATAATTTATTATTTACTTTGTCTTGTAACGTATTGATTGTAATTTAATATTTATTACATGATTAACATAATTTGGCTGTTTCATTTACAACGCAATACGCTTGTACCAGTAATTAAATCTACAATATCAGCAACATTGAATACTCTAACGCTATCAAAACAATGACTTCAAACAGAAACCTATTAGATACTCTGATAAATGTAATTAATGAAACAACAACCATCACATTTTGCCCGTACAATAAACCACGAAATTCTAACAATATTCAACACGCAGTTGAAAAATTTAAACAATGCAATTACGTGCTGGTCATCAATCGGGTGGCATGTCCGGGGGGTTCGTCGGCGTTCGGGGGTACTCGGGCATCGGGTAGTTTCGCAATTTATCATCCGTGCGCGATGACAGACGGACGGACGATTTTCATGATTTATTAAATGCATAGCGCTGACGTATTGCAGTGCGCGGAACGGGGGCGTATTCTGGGAAGTGCAAAGTGAATAAAGTTATTTATTGCTGGTTGAGTAATTGTGGCTTTGGTATATTTGTTGCAGGTACCTGTGTCAGAAACACCTCGAAGTGTAGATGTAGGTATGTCCAGTAGAATTCTTATTAACTAACATTGTAGGGACAAAGCTCGATATAACATATACACAATCTGGAAAAGTGAAAAATCTGTACGAGCCCAAAAGGCCCCTATCTCAGCATGATGCTGCGACATTTAAAGGTGTCGCAGCGCTGGTAAAATCGTAGTTCATCGAGAATGCTTTAAAAATACGGCGCTTGCACTTTGTGGGATTATTTTGTATGTTATACATAATATGCTATACCAAAAATCGCTCATCGCACACAGCTAACAAAACATCAGTCGAATTTTCCAAAACAACAACCAACTCAATTTAGAGCCTCGTCAAAGGAATTTAAAAAAAAACAATGTTGTGTCAGAATAGGCACGCAGGTGCTCATGGTTCGTACAAACGTTAGAACACACTCAAGGATAAGCTTTCAGCTAGCCATCATCGGAAGTACAGTACCCGACACATCAAACTGTAGAAAGAGACCATCACCATGACAGAGATGGCGCTCTACAATTACTAATTACTTTTCCTAATACTGTATGTGCAATATTTACGGTACTACGCCTATTTATTGTGGTAACTTTATGATTCATCAAGCCATGATTTAGGTAAGGCATAGAGTTCTGAAATTGAAATTAAGTTTGGGGCAGGTCCGCAGATATATCTTAGGGTTAATATTTGAGCCTCGTTTCATTTTAAATATTCACTCTGTATAGTCCGCAGCTTGTACAGTTGTGCAGTTTTGAACTAGACTATCGTCGCAAGCTTAGCACTGAGTGGTTTTCGTAGTGTTATCTTCATCTGCCCAGCCTTTTCTCAGCTATATTGGGGTCAGCTTCCAGTCTAACTAGCGACTACCTATCTGACCTACTTAATGGGTGATACGATACCCCTTGGTAAGCCAAGGGGTATCGTATCACCCATTAAGTATAAAATATATAGCCCCCAATGTAGCCCGAAAGTCAGACAACCAGTCTTAACTGGTTGTCTGACTTTCGGGCTTCTGGAGACCTCTAACGACTGTTAAAGTTTTATGACAGCCAAGACCAACATCTTAACGTGCTTTCCGAGGCACAGAGCGGTCTTGGTGTGTAAAAATGGTCACCCATTCATGGACCAACCGCGGCAAGCGTAGCCTTACCTGATCAATCGACCCGTGCGGCTATTATTACTTAGTCACAAAACCTTCATTGCATTACGTAATTTTATGTGGTTTAAAAAAATATATGTTATATGATTATTATTTTGTTGATAAAACAAAACAAATCTGTTCAATTATTGAAGTTTAATGTATGCGTTTTATGTTTTTAAAGAATAGGACCGTTGTGACATCGGTCACTGACGTGTGGTCACAGTTACCCACAATATATTAAACGGCTACCAATTCGGATGAATATTGATGCTTTTTGTTGAAACTTTACAATTGTCACGTTCGGGGATATAGATACACGACATTCATACTATTTTTTAAATTATTTTATGCAAAATAAAAAATATAGATACCTATTTAGGACATTTTCATGAGGTTATCACTATTTGTGTTCAGACCGCAAACTACAGACTACGTTACATGGCTTTTTTTTTGGGTGGGAAATCATCAAATAGCTTCTCCCGCTCTGGGCGGAGCAGGAGGGCATGTCAGAAACTCAAAAACTCAAACTCAAAGCATTTATTTCAATTAAACCATTTACAGGCACCTTTGAATTGTCAAAAAGTCGACCAGTTGGAAAGTTGAAGCTAGTTGCCCATTCCAAAACGTAGATCTCTATGGAGAAGAAAGGGCAAGAAACTCCATGGACACTCTTTTTAATCATGTTAAGTATTAGAAAAACTTGGGAACATTATTCTTGTTGCAGATTTTTACTGACTAAAACCCACCCGTGTTCCCTCAGTTGCCTGTGAGCCAGGGGCCGCGGTATCTCTTTCAAACAATCCGCACCCCCGGCAGGCGTCGGCCCTTGCGGATCCCACCACTTGGTGCTGACATCTCTTTGAGGCGCGAGTGAAAAACAACGCGCCGTCGACCCGGGCTTGGTCCTTACCGGACAGCAAGCTACCCATTACTCGCCGTCCGCAATCCCGCGCTTACGGTAGCCGGGAATCAGCCTGGGATTCCCGACGCCCGGGGCGTCTCCTGCGGAGGCTAGGGCCGTGAGGGCGCATATACTGCCTCTCCCTCACGGGCGCCGCCTCCTTCTTTGCGAACATTACTGCTTTGCAGAAGGAGGTGATGGCTACCATGCACTCTCGCTCTGTACCATGGCCTGGACCAGGGCTGGACGCGAGAGATCGCCGCAGCCGATCGCCTCCACGAGGACACGGCGGTGCTCCGCTCAAGCCGGCAGATCTCCACCGTATGCTCCACTGTGTCCTCAGGGCGATCTTCGCAGTTGAAACACCCAGGCGTTTCCTCCCGCCTTATCCGAAACAGGAACCTCCCGAAACAACCGTGTCCGGTGAGGACCTACGTCAGGCGGAAGATGAGGACGCCGTGGCGCCTCTCAAGCCACTCCTCAAAGAGGGGACTTGCCGCCACAATCGTGGCGTGCTCATACGTTCCATAGCTTAATACAGAAATATGCCATTATTTAGCATCATTGGGCCACCCAAGAAAAAAAATGCAAAAAAAAAACAGCTTATCATAAGCATTAACAGACTATAACTTTTCCACTGCTGGGACACAGGCCTCCTCTCTGTGAGAGGGAGTGGGCCTTATTCCATCACGCAGTCCGGGATGGTTGATGTCACATGTCTTCGAATTTTTGGTTCTAGGCCATGCCGGTTTCGTCCGGTCCGTGAAAGTAGTGGTGATGAATTATTTGTTAAGTAAAGCGCCTGTCTGTGTTCGAACCTACGACCTACAACTCGTAAATCGCGGCCGTTACCACTGGCCCAATACTACTCTAGAAACAAAACAAACAGTTTTGTTATGTGTCAATCAACCAACCCTATTGGAATCAACTGCTGGACGTGGGTCCGTGGTAGGTGTTGTGGCGCAGCTTGCGAGAGGCCTATGCCTCTCTCAAGCTGCGCCACAACACCTTGTCCTCCGCCTTCCACATCCAATGTGTCCCAGCACTCCCAGCAACCAATTTAAGGTCGTCAGCCCATCTGTTGGTCCCCCCCAGTGGGTTCCCGCATTGTCGTTGCGGGGGGGCTCAGTAGCCGTGGTCCGCTCCCACGGTGAAGCGAAGAGGAACCCAAAGGTGGGGCCGCTCGTCAGGGCTTTGGTCTCCAAGCCGACGACGTAGCGGCCAAAAAGTAGGTTGCGGTGAGGTGCACCGCAACTGAGGCGGGCCGCGATGTCGAATGGGAGGCATCGCGGCTGAGGGTTACAGGCTGCGGCGGAGGAGGAGTGCCGGTACTTTTGAGTAGCGCTCTTCCCTTCCGTGGCCTGGACGGGGCCGCCACCGTTTGATGGCGGACGCGGTGGGGCCGCAGGGGAAGAGGAGTGTCGGTATAGCGTTGGCCGCTCTCCCTATCCCCTGCGGCCGAGAAGTGGTAGGCGGCGGGGCCACTGCGCTGACCCGTCGCAGGGGGCCAAGGGAGCCAAGGGTGCCAGGGTAGTCTGGGGCCCTTGTGCTACTTGGTTCCTGGGGTGGTCACGGCGTGCCATGTGTCCTGGTGCGCCGGACTGGTGGGGTCCGCAAGGGCCGATGCCTGCCAGGGGTGCGGGTTGTTCGAAAGAGATACCGTCGCCCCTGGCACACAGGCAACTGAGGGATCACGGGTGGGTTTTAGTCAGTAAAAGTCTGACACGCCCTCCTGCTCCACCCAGAGCGGGAGAAGTCATTGGATGATTTCCCACCCTGAAAAAAAAAAAAAAAAAAAAAAAAGCCCATCTGTTGGTGGATATGGGTATTACAAAGTAAAACAGCATGTGAAAGTCGGTAACAACAAAATAGTAAACCATCATAATATATGATAAGCTGTCAGAATTTAAATCAAATCAAAGATAGTTCAGTGATCTTCGCCAACAAAAATTAACGGACCAAAAGACCCATTTCTTACAGCACCATTCTTAGACTGTAGACGCCAGCTCTATCTGCTGGCTCCCATAAATTCGCAGCGACATAATACATGGTAATAATGTATGGAGTACCGAATTCCGTTTGGAATGGTTGCTCCTAACCGCGACACAGACTTGGCTGAACGCCATTCGACTGTTCTAAGTTAGGAATATTTTTCGTTTTTAAGATCTGCTTAATGATTATGTGAGCCTGGTAGTTGGAGTGGGTTGGTGGTAGTTTACGTTGAGTGGCTCGTGCGAATGTTGTGTTGTTGGTGGAGTCGCGGTTGATGTGGGAATACAACCACTTTTAAGATAAACCTTATAAGTTTTAATAAGTGGAGGGAAATAGGGGAGCCATAAGTCGCAAGACAGCTTGAGCTGAGAATAGCTAGCTAATCCTGGCTTGATTTTCGTGCGTCGTTTTCGGGTGACCACTGAAAGTCAGCGCTGTGCTGTGGGTCCCATAGCACAGCATCATGCTGAGTGGAAGCCTTCTTTTCTCAGTCACGGCGTGCTGCTGCCGACTATTTGTGTTCTATATGGCAATGTATAAATATCTGTGTTGTTATCATGTTTTTTTTTTTAATGTTATGTATTTTTTTTATATGCACGTGTTTCTGTGACAAATAAATCCATTTTTCTTTCTTTTTTTCTTTCTTTCTTTCTAAAATTAGGGTTAAAAAGCAAAAAATACAATATGATTAAACAAGAACTAGTGCAGGTTTGTAGAAAGGGTTATAGGAAATAAAGGCATATTTTTGTTTTTATTATGGTCTATTACTTTCTTAGTACTTAACTCGACGTCCCCATCAGCTCAAAGACCTACTTCTACGAACAAAACCAGTTCTTTAAAAACACAAAGACACAAGACCTGTTGGAAACGAATATCGTTGTCAAGAATACAAGTTTGTACGTACGTCGTACAGCATAATAAAATAACCATTCCTACCTCTAGGCTATCACAATACACGATAAACGAACTATCTCATGCAAGCACCATTTCTTTTATTCAAAAAGCCATCGGCCACAAACAGGTAAATCCTTAAAACGAGTGAATAAACCGGGGAGGGAACAATTGTGGTCTGAATTATGCACGGTGGCCGGCAAAGGCCTGTGTGGCCGGTAATCGAATGTCAACAATCGTCTTTGTGGTGAGGTACCTGTATGTGTTGGTATGGATGGAGAGCTTCTGAAGTCTGTTTGAATGATAGGATGATTTAAACACGTGAAATATGTTTTGAATCGTTTATTTGGAGTATAATGGTGCGAGAAAGAGAGAACTGCTTCTTGGCAGGTCATTCAAATTAGGTTGCGAATCAGTACTTTTTGAATGCTCTTAGAAGGCAGCCCCAAAAAAGGCTTACCTCTTCCTATTTATCACGCCTTGGAGAGAGGTGTACTTATACGAGTAGTACGCCAGTTATGTTAAATACCAATGTCATAGGGGGCGAGCCTATTGCCATCAACCGGGAGCAAATCCTGACGCCGGACTGCTACTGAGAAATTCCAGATAGAAAAACCCAATAACACGATTCCCGACCCGGGAATCGAACCCAGGACAACTTGTGCTCAGCAGTAGCGCTTGCGACCACTAGAATTTATTTATTACATTTATGTACACACATATAAACAGACAAGAAGAAAGGAACAGAAAAATTATAATAGAAGCAGTAGCGACACAAACACTCACACTTTGATAAGCAAGTTTTGTACGCCGGACATTACCTTTAGATATTCGCATTTCACATAAAAATAAACCAACTACAGAAATAAATAACAATAGCTCTCTGAATTAAGCAGAAATAGAAAACGACGTGAATGTCATCGACTGAATTAGACCCAGTTGTCGTATCCGCAAACAGGACAGACCCAATGAGCGTATTGGGATATATTTATGATAGATCCTCTAAACCTTATTAGTAGACTAAATGACAAAAGCCTCTCACTCAAAAAGGCTTCCAAGAGACCAATGGTCTCCTGAGTACCTAAACCCAGTATTTTATTTACTAGGTCTGATCAAATAAAAAAAATGTCTGACTGAATAATAAATCCTATTTTATACCAAAACTGCCTTGACAAACTCAGTAAAATAGTTAGTAAATGAGTATAAAAAAATAAACACAAACTATCTACAAATAACGTCCACAATATCAAAAAAACATTACGAACAAAACTAAAAGACTGGCAGGACCGCAATAACTCCGGGGAACGACCTAAGATGGTGCATTATGTACTGATAGCAATCGGCTGAAAAGCGAACAATAAAAATATCTTGCCATGCAAATGTCCCGGCTACAATAGAAAGATATAACTCACAAAGAAAGTAGAGAGTCATATTCAAAGAGGTTCCATACAACCGATATTTCCGACGTATAAAGGTATAAAAAGAAAAGTACAGGCACATAGCAATTTTGTTTGCTCGATACGATTTAAAAAAAAACAGAGCATTCTTGTCTGTGATTCTTGTACAAGGTGCGCTTTTCTCTTTCGTAAATGGAATTTATTCATATAGCAAAGAATGTTTGGAATTAGAATATGCTAGATTCTACATCGGAAACCTAAATGCATGTCGGAGCCACAGGAACAAGGAATTTATTCGGAACTTGGGCTATCAATAGGTATTATTTGAATCCAGTATTATTTTATTCGAATATTTATGATACTTTGGTTTTGGTTCAAATAATTCTAAGAAAGTATGAAAGTTTATTTGGGATTAAAACTCAAGATCTTTTGAGACACATTTAGCAAGGACCACTGAATACAAGAAGTAGACTATCTTTAGCTTAACTCTCAAGTAACTTTTCTTTCTTACTTCATTATGTTAAAAATACACTGATATTTTATCTTACATTATTTAGATAACTCTGTCTTTAGAATTGATTTATAATCATACAACAATCTCACGCATTTTCTCGTAGGGACTGGCTACAGAGCGCTACGTGCAACGATCCTTGCTTACTCCTCTTGTTTCGTTCTCGCTCACACGTGCCAGCATATACCAGACATTATTGAAGTGTTCTAAATACAAATAAAATTACATTCAATCGTAGACAGGGTATAGAATAGACAAGGCACAAAAAAATACGGGTAAACGTTTTGTCTGCTCTCAGTCTTTTTGTTGGCCTATAACTGGGGCCCAAAAACGGCAGTCATGGTACAATTTCTTTGGACAGTATTACTCTAGGTACTACACAAGATAGCACCAGTTTAGAAGTGACTGTATACGCAACATTTGTCCATGGGACAGGCAAGGGACAATAACCTGTCACCACCAAACTTGTCCGAACAAGTTAACACGAACTTAAACTGTCGGGTTATTTCATAAGGCAGATTTACACGAATCCAGCGCTGGCTTAGTTAATTGTTTTTTTTCTTGGTCAATTCAGCACTGGCACGTTTTTTTTTTAAATGACCTCTCGCAGGTCATCCTATGAGGTTGTCGGCTGCTTGCCAGTGGCTGCCTCAATAAATTAAGGCCTCCAGACTGGCATGAATGACTGACATGACTGACCCGTCTTTTTTATAGCCAGTAACCACCACCCGTGTCCCCGTCATCCTCCGAGCCAGCGTTTGGAGCCGTGTAAACGCACCGAACAAGTTGCACATGTGTTTATTTTTCAACTCCTCTCGTAAGATAAGTTAGACATTTCTATTTAGCAGCCAGATTTGTCCGAAGTGATTTTTTTACTAAGACGAACGTACCTACCACAAGAAAAATTTAGAAATGCCTTGTGTACACAATATCGGCAAGGCCTGCTCAGGCAAGTATGTATGACTAGCGCCAGCGACTGGCTGCGAGTGAACCTGCCTTTAACGCATAGCTGCAGCACGTGGCGCCAGATCGTGTCAATACTGCTTTTAGTTCTGCTCACCCCCTAGAGGAAATAGTTTTGTTTGTTGGATGGCACGTGTATTTTAACACGTAGTTTGTGAACGCATTTGCTGTCTTTCGGATTGTGCCTACAACATTTCGTTGCGGACATAAGTATACGTTTGCTAGCGGTAATCTGAAGCTGAAATGTATTAGCGAAAAGCCATTGTGACATTGTTTTCTTAAAGTATCTAGTTGTTTATTCTGCTACTATATTGTCCCTACAAAAAATTGGTAGACCCGAGTAAAAACTAAGAGTTAATAATGCCCTAACATAGAAAAAAACGGGATTATATTTTTAGTCTAAAACAGCTGGAGACAAGCACATCTTATAACTTATTATTTTGTGCATCCAGGGTTGAATAAACTTTTTTATTATATTAGGATGATCTATATTATATATAGATCATCCTACTATGCATATTAAGTAGGTACCCACATAGTGTTTCTATGCAAATCTGTCAAAAGTAAAGTTCGATGTATAATTTTAAAGTTACCTAAGGAAAATGGATTGCTCCGACTCCGAGCAATAGGTAATCAATCTTTTATTACCCTCACTATTGCAATATTTGCATTTAATAACTAGACGTTCACTTTTACGACTTAAAAGAAACCAGAATATTGAAAAACTTATAATTTTATGAAACGAAATCACGATTCTTTTAAAAAAATCTTTTTGAGCGATTTGTTATTTTTTATTTAACATTTATTTTACAATTTATTCAGTTTTATAAATTTATCAATTTAACGTAGTTCAACAGGACTTTTAAAGGACAAAGAACGAATTTATGAAAGTCGCAGTATTTTAATAACGCCCTTTACATTATAGACGCTTATAAACGGGACTAAGACTACCGAAGCCTTTAACTTTGAAATTGTTCTACTAGAGTCTAGTAGAACAATTTCTATGTAAACTTCATGGAAATTGTTCTACCAGAATCGCGCCGCACCGCGTCATGCCTGTCTGCGGGAGCCTGAAACCTAAGTTACGATTAGCTAGCGATTAGGTTTAAGTTAACAGTCACCTAAAGTGAAAAGTAACAAGGGTCGACCGATATAGTTGAAGTTTAGTAAGAAAGTGGATGGGAATGGATGTTTTTGAATAAATGTAATTTAATTGTTCTTTTGAAAACAGTTATTTTCTTCTTCTTCTTCTTCTCTCCTTGCCTTGTCCCTATACGAGGTCGGCCCCGTAAGACAATTTCGCCATTTTTGGCGATGCTGAGCTGTTTCTGGGCGTATACCCAACGTCTTCATGTCCTCTGTGTTATGGTTCAAAACCAGGTAGTTGGGGAGCGTGCTCTGGCTCTCTTACTCTCTTCAATGGCCAACACTTTGCGGGTCCCATGCTCATCTTTATGACGCACCACATGGCCATACCAACGTTGGTGAACAGTTACTTCAACTATATCCGAAGACCCTGGCTACTTATCTCTTTTGGTGACTGTGCATAATAATTTTTCTGTTCTAAAACCCCAGTAGGTACCTTAGATACATATAATATGTAATTACCAAATTTCCCATAACATCACTCCACATTACAACAAAGTAATTTGCACAAGTACATCTAAACCCGCCAACGGCAACAAGTAGGTACTTGTAAAACCCCGCTCGGGTCAAAGCCGCGCCAATCAATTTCCCAATTTCTCTAATTACACAACCATACAAGCTTTTTGATCTCGAAACCTGTGTTGTTTATTTTTCCGCGTTTATTTGCCTTGGTGTATAAATAATACCAGAAATGTGTGGTAAAATTTTAGGATGTGTTACAAACCATCAAACTGAACAACTTTCTCCATGGGACCAACATCGTAATCAAGAAATTGTCCAGTCTGACCTCCACAACCCAATTACTAGGTAATATCAAGGCTGACTGAGGCACAGACTGAGTAATGACGTAAAACCAAACCATTACCTACCTAGACTTTTTCCATCTATGGTCGACTTCGGTTCCAACCGGATACAACTGAAAAAATTGTTCAATCACGATCACAGTTCTACTTCGTCAACACCATTTAGAACCCTTCACTGACTAAAATGTCAGCCAAAAATATTCCGAAAACTTTCAAAAAACACATTTGCAACTAAGTGTGAACAAATAAGAAACTACGGTACATGGGAATGCTATCAAAAAATCAAAAGTATAGGAAGTAGGTCATGAATAACGCATGGCCAGGACTCGTTGAATCATGCCCGCTCCATTTATATTTCTTGGTATACCGGGGCAGGACGGAAATGTGCGTCGATACAGGTTCTACCTGATTTTGGAAAAATACCTTTGAACTGAACTGAGGTAACCCGCGGAATTACGGTCCCGAATTTATTTTGTTCAACATCCTCGTACAGCCAGACGCTAACCTACAAATTGCAAAAACCTAAAAAAAATATTATTTTGTGAAATTTGTGATTTTTATTAGTTAATAAGTTAGAATAAATGGCATCTCGTTTTCTATTTACGGGTACAATCGTACTCAGTTTGTAATTTTGAGCTTAGTACGAAAAGATTTCATGAACCAGTAAGAACAAATCGTGTGTGATTTTAAAAGTTTAGTGTAGTATTTCATTTGTAACAAATCTTGGAATTAATCTGTGATTAACAACCCGTTTACTTCTTACCTCAAAATGTGCTCTGTGGAACTAGCCTTAAGCATGATAGCATAACTTCCATCAAGGTTCAAGTTATATGATAATGCAAAAGCAAGCCTGACCCATATGAAAAACTCTCAAAAGAACGTTCTTTCGCCAATATTTCTGTTCTACTCTAAAGCGACAATACGTTTCGTGACTTACAACTGTTTATGACGGAGGTAAGTTTCAGCAAAACATTCACTAAGGCTTCGTACAGATCTGGCTGCTTGAACGCTGTTTTGATTTTAGCATTGCTAACATAAACTTAAACCCTTATTGTCTTTTATTAAAAAAAAGCTACATAATTTCTGTATTTTACGAAGACAATAAATGGAAAATCAAATTTCACCTGTAAATCCAAAATGGCCTTTTATTGATGGCCTTTTCCTCAAAGGACGTGTCCGGTGGGACAATGGACGATTTCCTAGGTAATCAAATTAATGTTCAGTAATGATTGTTACATTTTTATAACCGCTATACTTACAGAGTGGCAGGAGACATCGACGCGTAAACTGTGACCTTTAGTTCAGCTCATGATTCTAGAGGGTCTAGAATTTTTTGTTTTTTTGAAAGAAAAAGATTTATGTGCTGAATTCTTGGTTACAGTTTAGCATAGAATCTTTTTGTCTGTTTACAGAAAAAAACATCTGATGTTTCATAGGATAGTGCAATTAATTCATACGCGGTCAAAATGTATGGAACTACTTATATATATTTTTTAAATAACCGATGAAAAATTTAAACCCAGGGGGGAACAAAATCATGTAATGAAACCCATGGTAACAGTTTTCGCGTTGATTTCTCTGCCAACCTGTATTTTCTAGTTTTAAAATAATTTCGCTGAAAGTAAAAATAATAATCTTTTGAATTGACGATTACTGTCTGTCAAAAACATTAATAACCATGTACTTCTATGATCGATCGCAGCGTCACGCCGCGTTGAACAGCTCAATCTCCCCAAAGCCTAAAACATAACCTATTTAAAAGAACGGGTTCACGGCCCCCTAGACGAGAAGGTAACATGCGTCTACGGTACGGTCACACGGAGGGTACGCAAGTAAATGGTTATCTCGGTGATATCGAGGATCCTTCCGTAGTGTAACGTCTTCCTTGAGCTTGAATTATTTAATTCTGTGAAACTGTGTGCTGGTCCGACTTTGTGTATGTAGCCTTTTTGTTTGGCCAATTTAACCTAAGCTTTGATGATGTATTTTTTTATGATCAGTCAGTGGAATAATGCATTATGACATATTGACGCCTTGTTGGTCTGGTGTTCGTAAGTGCTATTATTGCTCAGCATGAGGCTCAACTAGCTTCAACTTTCCAACTGATCGACTTTTTGACAGTCCAAAAGTGCCTGTAAATGGTTTAATTGAAATAAATGCTTTGAGTTTGAGGTTATGGGTTCGATTCCCAAGTTTGGTTAAATGTATTAGGCTTATCTATCAGGAATTTCGAAGTACCTGCCTAGAGTGGATCTGTGCCCGGTTGGTGGTAATACGATCATCTCATACTTTTATTTAAAAAAAAAAATGTTGCGCCACACTAGGAATTTCTTCCTGTATCGTGGGTGCGTTTACAAACATAGAAACTCACAAACACAAACACCCAGACCCGGAACAATTACTTGTAGATCATACAAATATTTTTTCCGTGTGGGGATCGAACCCGCGACTCGCTGCGCAGAAGTCGATCGCTCAGCCATTACGCCAACCGTGTAGTCAAATAATACATGGGACTTAAACATAATTGGTGGAATATGGGGGAACCAACTAAGTATGTATGGTTTTATAACTACTGTAATTAGACCAAGACTACCTTTTAAAAACCACCGAAGAGACCCGAAAAGCTTTACGTTTATCAACTCATCAGTAAAATCAATAAGGCCCCAATACAATGATCCAAATTACAGCGAACCACAGAATTTGTTTAAATTGGATAACAAAGCGCTACAGCGGCTGAAAGGCTCGTTACTTAAAAATGCAATTAAAAACTTAGTTACCGAAGTTTTTGTAGGACCTTCCACAATGGGCAGCCCTGTTTTTGTTACCGTCTCTCTAAGTTTGTTCCAGTTTTGGAGATCCATGTGCAAAATAATACAGTACCACAGAATCGAATAAAAGCCTGTAAAAAATATACCAAAGGGCATGTTATATTATTTTCTAACTTATATATTATGTACTTAATTATTTTAACAATAATTTTCAACAAAGGTACCTACAGATTGGCTCGATGTTTGAACGGCAAATGTTGTCTTTAGTACTTCTTCGTCATGAGACGCAGAAGTAATAAAGAAATCACGATTTGATCGTCAAATCCAGCAAATCCGTTAGCACCTTCACAGCCCGACATCTGGAACCGGTGAGCAGACATTAGGTTCAGCCCTAATTATATGGGACCCATAACTTAATTAGCAAAATATTTTTGTAGTATCCATAGCACATAGTAATATAAACCTTTGCATAATGGACCTATATAATGTTCCCACAGCTGGGACATAGACCTCCACGAGTGGGAATAGGCTGTAATACACCACGCGGGCCCAGTGCGGGTTGGTAGATGTCACATGTCTTTGAATTTTTGGTTTTAGAACATGTTTTGCGACGATGTTTTCCTTCACCATTTTGAGAGCAGTGGTGATAAAGTGATTTTTATAAAGTAAAGCGCCTGCCTGGGTACGAACCCACGACCTACAACCCGTAAGTCGTGGCCGTTACCACTGGCTCACCACTGTTCGACATCCAAGTAGGTAACATTTCTACGTCATCTAGAAAGAAAAAACAACTGACGCTCGTGTTCGTCGACTTTTTGTTTATATAGCTTCCTTTACATTGTAAATTGAGGGGAAATAAATTGACAATGGGAGAATGTTTTAAAAAGTTTCCCCGTAATGTATTGTTGGACCACCTGCTGAGTAATTATCAAGTTTTCAGGCTTCTTTTGTCTGAATTTGCTGAGAAATGTTTTAATGGACTTGTGTTTTTAGTGACTTTTTATTGTCACGATGTCAAGTGAGTTGACAATAGAATAAAAAACACGTATATTGTCGGGCGCACCCCTGTCAGGAACGAAGTAAGTTCCTTTGCATTACTTTTTCTTTAACTCCGAATGTTACGTCGTTTACTGTATCTATAAAATACTCACACTTTATTTTTACCTCATTATCGGCTTTAACACCCTCGAAACCACGAAAACGACACCCATGATGAAAAATTTGAAAAATTTCGCAGCCGCCATCTTGGAATTTCATTTTGCCTCACTATTGGCTTTTGCACTTGCGAAAACTACTCCGTCTCTTATTTTATTTTATATAAAAAGTCGCGTAAAGGGAGCATAACGCTTTTTCTTTATATGTCCATTTCTACTATTTTCGTAACGTGGTGATTTCTCCAATTTTCCACAAGTTTACTCCTACCGCAAGCTGCGTTCAAGAACATCGTTTTGGAACGAAATTCTATAGCGCAGTTCCATTATAACGACCAATTAATGTATTTTGTTAGAATGACGAAACAAAAAATTAAAAACGAAAATTAAAAGGCAGGCCGATATACCTACTCTACTAGATAGTTTTTTTTTTACGATTGAAACCGTTTCAGTTTCGTAATTTAATTTTAGCAGTGTAAAACAAGATAACAAGATAAGTGGAAAACTAAAATTGCAGAAACTAGCAAAACAACCAAATAGAAATACCTAGACCATAACCAAAAAAATAGACAGACAACTATGTTAAACCGAAACGAGGAATGAAGAGATCAAAAACCTCCACTTCAAAATCAACTGTAAACTGAACGAAAACAAGCATTAACTCATTTACAAACATCTTAATACCTCAAGTACTGAGCGATCTGTATTTGTGATGCTATCTCTTAGGCTGCCTGTCCATTGGATCCGAGAGCAGCACAGCGCGAGCGGTGCGGAACTAGGAAAACATTACTGAAAAGGTGTTTCGCTTCAGAGTAGATTACTACAGCGATGCTGAGATTAGAACGGAGCGTATAACATAGGTAAGTACTGAAGCGTAGGATCCCCCATTCTACGCTTCTACACTAATGCTAAATGAATTATCTAAGTAGGTTTTAACAAACACTTTTACACGTCAATCATATTTTGTAAACTAGATGAGATCGGCGTTTTATATCTGACTACTCTGAGGACAGGCCGAAACAAACACAGAGGTCACAGTCACACTACTACTTCTTCACTACCATATACATTCTGCGATTAAAATGTTTGAAACGAATCTCCACACCGCTGAAACCACGTCCACAGAAGAGGACCGCGGTAGAGACGTTAGTCAATGTTTACCTAGCTCACCACCTCGCACCGCTATGCTCCGTTCAGAACTCTAATGTACAGAGAGCCTTAAAATTCGTCCGCTCGGCCCGAGGCTACAATTAGGAGATGCTTACAGTCCCACTTTGGTAAACGTCTTGTTTTTACTCCATCGTTATTCATTACTTGTTAACTGTTTTAGAAATAGCTTGGGGCTGATCGATTTAATGTAATTGTTAATTTAAGTACGGAGAATGTCTGATGCAATAATAAATTATTGTTATTAGAACCATGAAAGAAAAAGGGGTAGGGTGACGGCTGTCATGGGAGAATGGAATAAGAAAAAAGTGTTGTGCTGACTTCCAGTAACATGGGACAGACAGGCAGAGGAAGGAGAAGCTAATCTTCTAAGAAAAGAAAGAAAAAGTATTTATTAGACTCGCACAGGAATATCACAAACTTAACTACTCAGTATGCTTAATAAAATATAGAATAAAACAGAGAAAAGTAAATAAAAACAAAGTCCCCTGCGAGGCCAAAAAGCCCCTATCTCAGCATGATGCTGCGGCATTTAAAAAAAGTGTCGCAGCGCTGGTATTCTGATAGGGCCTACTGTGAATGTCACGGACAGAACCATAAAAAAAAAAGATAATATGTGTAAAATAACTAAAAATGAATCTACATAAATAGTAACATTATAGTAATCCGCGTGTCTGTTACTTGTCTCATCTGTTCTTCTTCTTCCCACAGAACAAGGAGGTAGCAAAAATTATAACTGATGAAAGTATAGATCTCCGCAAGATATCCTATAGTTTGTATGTTTGGGTTTTCAGATGATGTTTAGATGTTTTTTACTCAATCACGCAAACACGGCTGAATGAACTGGGATGAAATTTGGCGTACAGATAGTTTATAACCTGGTTTAACACATATGATACTTTTTATCCCGGTAGTAAGTTCCAATTGGATAATTCCGACATAATTATGTACATGCGGGCGAAGCTGCCGGCAAAAGTTAGTTACTAATTTTTTTTTTTTAGTTATTAAAACTTTATCCACAACAAAAAAAATCTGTAGATACAAAAGTGGACTTAATGCCTGAGGCATTTTCTACCAGTCAACCTTATTAACTAACTTTAATATCTTACACGTGTCACACGACTATTTTTGAACAGCCTTTCCGTAGGAAGAGGCTCTATCTCAGCTACACGACTGATGTGACCTTCGATTGCCCCTTTTATATTTTACCATCCATACATGACGTACATACTTTATCAGTCTACAATATTTTCTCACTGCTTGCTGCTGTATTCTCTCTGTGAGAGGGAGATGGATGGATAGGTTCTACAATATGCCGGTTTCCTCACGATTTTTGCCTTTTCCAATTTGAGAGCAATGGTAATGAAAAAACGGCTGTCTGGGTTCGAACCTACGATCCACAACTTGTAACTTGCGGCCGAGATTTTACCATAATCTTACAGAACGAACTCAGCTAATATTGGCAACGGGTCTATATTCTAAGATTCGGAAAAACTAAACAGGTAAACCAAAAATGTTGAAGCATAAACACCGCCAAACTATGAAAGCATAGTATCCTGACTGGATTGACCTTCTAACAGTTCCTACCCTAGCAATGTCCACATTACAACTCCAAATCACGATCACAAAGTACTAAAGGACACAACTATGTAGTACTATTCCCTTGACTGACCAATAAAAACAGTTACAGCATATACCTAACTTTTTCAAAAAACATCGGTTCGTCTATAGACGTTTAAGCTACTCACGTCTTTGCCCAAGGGATAGTAAACTCGCTCGCTTTGACGTCTACTAACGTCCGACGCAATTAAAAGTTACTCCTATACTCTCTGGAAGTAGATATGACATGAGGGACAGTTCTTATTCTGTGTGAATATTAATGTATAACTGGTATGACGTGGTGAAGGAGGTGAATAGAAATTGCGCGATAATTAGCAATTTTTATGACATTCTTGGGACTTTCTCGAAAACATAAACCACGTGGTTACTATTTAAAGGGATGAGTAGTCCTAAAAAGCCTTGACTATCAAGCTTTGAACTATACCTACCTAATTTATTTGAAAAATATAATTTAAAAAGCTTCAAAAAAATTGACACCAATCAATTTGTTATCAATCATCACTTTACTTTTGCAACCCCTGCCTGACGTACGCGTTTTGATTTTGAATTAGTACGAAAACCAAATTCAAACTCCTCATCTCTCGTCTCATCATTGATCGCTTTGCTCAAATTAGAACCAAAATTCACGAGTACCATGCCAAACCATGGATGCGACGTAATTCCGCCGTTTAATTGAAAGCTAACATCAAGCGGCTATTGGCGCACAAAGCTCCGGCAACAAACGAACGAATACATACCTTAGAATAGAGCAATCAACAAGAAATTCTTCTTTAAATGCATGATTTCTACCGAGCGAAGCGTCCATTCAATCCGTTTATGACATTACTACCACAAACAAATTGGTGATCGATTTAAGCATAATTTTGTCATGAAATAATTACTTACCTAATACAACAAAGATTCTATTGGCCACCGAAAAAAAAGGCTCACTGGCGATCCACTCACTGACAAATAAAAATGAAATAACGGTATACAACAACAAATAAGCACTATTTTCAAGCTTTCGGAAGTTGCTAATTGCCGTGAAACAATTTAAAAGCTTCAAATTTCGTTTGTTTCTTTGATACTAAGTGGTTTTTTCTCTCTCTCTCTCTTCTTCAACCTTTGGCCACCCAATGCTGAGTGTAGGTCTCTTCCAAATCAAGGTTTTTTAATGTACTTTAATTTAATTTCCGCTTTAGCAATGCATTTCCCAGCTTGATCGCTTTGTCCCCAATTAATCGAAACCAAAATCCACAGAAGTACTAGGGAATCATGGATGCCGCGCAATTGCACTGTCTAATTGAAAGCAAACAACAAGCCGTGATGGGGCTCAAAGGCGGCCAGTTGAATTGTTAAACATCTTTGTGTGTCGCTGCGAGCCTGGTACATACTTTCACTCCCGTTTGTCGCTCGTGTGAGCTGTTGTCTCTTTTTATTGTTCGGCAAATAGAATGAAAGACTGCTGTGTATTTAGGATTAGTTGTTACGCTTTTAGAAGTGGTGTGCAAGATTTTTTTGTTTGTACAGGATTAGTTTAAGGGGGAACAGGATACATTCTTAGGTATTACGGAGACAGCGATTAGTTTTGGTCCTTATGAAATGACTTCTGTTCCTTTTTTTTTGGGTGGGATATCATCTAATAACTTCTCCCGCTCTGGGTGGAGCAGGAGGGCGTGTCAGACTTTTACTGAATAAAACCCACCCGTATTCCCTCAGTTGCCTGTGTGCCAGGGGCCGCGGTATCTCTTTCGAACAACCCGCACCCCTGGCAGGCATCGGCCCTTGCGGGCCCCATCAGTTGATGCTGACATCCCTTAGAGGCGCGCGTGGAACACAACGCACTGTCGACTCAGGCTTGGTCCTTACCGGACAGCGAGCTACCCATTACTCGCCGTCCGCAAGCCCGCGCATACGGTGGCCGGGAATCAGCCTGGGATTCCCGACGCCCGAGCGTCTCCCGCGATGACTACGGCCATGAGGGCGCATATACTGCCTCTCCCTCACGTGCGCCGCCTCCCTCTTCGCGGGCATTACTGCTTCGCAGAAGGAGGTGACAGCTATCCATGTACTCTTGCTTCGTACCATGGCCTGGATCTCTGTTCCTCACATTTCAGCTTTTTGAACTGGCGAGAGTTGTTTACTGAACTGGAATTTCAGATTGCCATTTAAGTGCTACTGAAAATATTAAGTATCTATAAACGTGAAGTCTCCGGTCTATCTGATCCAGTATCTTACCGGTGATAATTGTAACAAGTAAGATGTTTTTATCCGTATTCTTCTAAAGACTTAGCTGTTAAGTTGACGATATTTTCACCCAGTCTGCGGGACCAATAAAATAAATAACCTAAAAGCCAATAAAACAGAAGGCAATACATTAAACGCTGTTAATCAAAGATACGTGCGTCCATTATTGATCGTTACCATCAGGATAAGCGGGTGGGCAGGGGCACAGGGTTCAATAAAATGGCCATTAGTGGGTGCACGTAATAACGTGTGGGACGACTCAATCGAGCTAAGTAATACTAACTTTATAAGTGTGAGGTGAGCGGGTCAGCAATAACTGATGCAGGTTCCCTCGTCTGTTAGGTAGACTCATTGAGTCTGATAACAATAGACAAGTAATTGTGTTTATGTATAGTGAGGTTAAGATGCTGGGAGACTGTGGAAATGGAAATTTCTTTAAGTTTCAATGTGTCTGCTTTTTTTGTTATTTGTGAAATGTGATGACGATGATAGTCTCGCTTGGCTTTATTGTGAAAATGGTCTACAAAGGTAGGGCATTTTTTCACAACGTCCTACAGATGAAAACTTCTTAGAGTTTTCAGGGACCGTTAATATTTTAATCTGAGAGTGGTTCAGCCTGAAATAAATTAAAAAGCCACGAAACTTAACTTTTATTTTTAACCCCATCGTTCGCCACCTCAAAAAGCGTAAGTCGATCAATTTCATAACCTATAACGTCTGCAGGCGTCGACAGCGGACATCCGTTTCCCGTTAGATCGTTAGAAGTGCCATTAAACTCGTGCACTGCTAATTTTCTTGTTATTTCCGTACCACTAAACTGCTTCTTCGAAGAATAACCTTTGGCTTTTTCCTTTATGCTGGAAAATTTTATTTATTTAAAGTGCATGTCAAAGGTAAGAGGATATTCATTCAGGTTTACCTCAAGGTGGTCATCTTCCTAGATATAAAATGTTTGTTCAGAGTTTTGCGGCAGCCTGAGCCCAGTAAATGTTTTTCGGTAACTCATACGTCCTTTGAGCAAAATGGACTCCACCTGAAACTGTTGAATGAAAAGATGCCTACCACCGATACCGACGCCTACCACCTCACTCATTCATTCATTCTTATCAAATACTCATCAAGAAATGGATGCAACCAGAGAAATATCCGGTACACTTCACTCAAAACTAATACTAGCAAATGTTCGTCCTCTCGTACCGTCAAACATAGATCTGTCAAATACGACTGAAACCAAACTCGGGCGCAATGAAATGGTTCCCGAAACCCTGCAAATGGACGTCTGATCCGCAGTAAGTATAGATGCATTAGCAGATTAGTTCTACCGTGTGCACAAGGAATAAATGCAGCTCTCGGAGGTATGGTGCAATGGAAGTGACCTTAGCAAGGACTTAAAACTAGCTCTTTGTGATAATTCGAGTACACACTACTTACTAGCTTTCGAGATGCCAGTGTGACCTCACCGACATGTCAAAAGCTAGAATACACCTGCATTTCGTGATAATATGTTGTTGTTTTTCAAAGTTTACATTTTGCTCTAAACATGTTAGCCGATCGAAGAAATGGCTGTCATTTATTACAATCATGATAAACAGCATTTTCTGTTACTTTGTATATCTAATCTATATTAGTTGTTAATTAAAAAAACAATAAAATTATGTATTCCGAATGAAATTGGAATTTAGTTAATTTAACATTTTAGTTATATTTACCCAACTGCGTGACACAAAGGAGGGTAATGTGTTTATTAATTAACAACAACCTTTTAATTTTTTTCTTTGATAGTTTATTATTGAAAAAAAAATGCTTTTCGTTAGGCGTTGAGTGCGGTAAGCAGATTCCTTGAGATTGGCTGAACCTATTTGGCTATTTTTGTTTTAAAATTGTCGTAATAGTCTGAATAAAGTGCAAAAAATGTGATAATAAGGTGCTAAGGTGGATATAGAAAATAGGTCCGGAAAATTGGAAATTCTAGAAAAACTGAAACAGGTTTTTCTATGAGAATCCTGTGTGAATTATTGGACGGGACAACGTATGTGGGGTAAATTAGTATGAAATAGAGAGAAATCACTTGTTGAACGCAGATATATTGTAAAGGAGAAAGGCTGGAGCAAGAGGCAAGCTTTAGGAGAATATAAAGAAAATAAAGAAAAAGTATTTATTACACCATGTTTTTTTTTATCGTGTGTGTTGATGACATACACTTCCACAGACTTCCAATTGACAGAATCTGAATGGGTATTTGTACATGGTGTCAGCCACATCTAGGCACCGTACATTTTCGTCCAATCTCCTTGTTACTTACAAAAGAGCGACTCAGTATCGAAGCTGTAACATTTGCATTTTAGATTTAATATAATTAAACTGCGCGAAGGCCCATGAGTTTTATGAGATTTACGACACATCTCCTCGACTGCGCAGAGAAAGGGTTGCGGTATTGTGGCTTTGCAGTCGGATAGTGGAATGTTTAATGCAATAATGTTGGGTATTGCACTTCTTTGCTATTAACACCTTGTTTTATTCGTTTTTGCTGAAATAAAGACTAGGTACCCACACTTGTATTTGTTCAGTACCGGTACCAATATATCGTGCTGCCAAGGACGTATAAGGACATGAGAGAAATAAGTGTCCTACGAAAGACAAAGAAGTGTTAAGTGTAATGCTGCTAGTGAAATTGTATGAAAATTCTGTCCAACTTTAGATTGTATTTTTTTTTATGTTATCTGTCCACCTTTTGACATTCAGCATCTTTGTGTTGTAATTTTTAGTCATACTTGGTAAGCGCCCATTAGCTCATCTACAGCAACCTTTATAAATATACACTCGAGAGCAATGAATCCGGGTCACTTAAAGAATGTTAAAAATCTCGGAAACTAAAAATGATAGGTTAATGCAATAAATTGTATTTAATAGACAATGTAATACTCCTTAAATGAAAGTAAAAAAAATATGAGTCACCATACATTTTATTAACACAAAATTACATAAAGAAAAAAACTGCTGATCTCTCCTTAAAACAAAAATAGGAAACATGAAATTTTTGAACTTTATTACGATTTTCTTGAATTTTAATACTTCGTATTGCCTCCTCGTGCTTCCATTACTGCGTTTACGCGGTTTGGCATGCTGTACACCAAGTTCCTTATACGATTTTGGGGAATATTCTCCCATTCCTCTGTGAGAGCAATTTTGAGCTCACGAAGCGTGATTGGGGGAGGGTTTCGTTGTTTTACGCATCTGCCTAGCTCGTCCCAAGCATGCTCGATCCGGTTGATATCCGGGCTGCGCGCTGGCCACTCCATACGAGTAATGTTCATCTCTTGAAGGTAGTCATTCACAATCCTACCTGTATGAGGTCGGGCATTGTCATGCATAAATATAGCATCCTCACCTAAATTGACCATAAATGGACCAACGTGATCATTGAGGATTTCTTCCACATATCTTACGCTAGTTAAAGAGCCGTTTTCTATGATCACCAGCTCTGTGCGACTTTCAGAAGAAATTCCGGCCCACACAAGTACAGACCCACCACCGTAGGCTACTTTTTCTTCGATGCATGCTTGCTTGAATCTTTCCCCTGGTCTTCGATACACTCTGTGTCTTCCATCGTGCTTGTAGAGCATAAATTTTGATTCGTCGGAGAACATAACTTTTGACCAATCTTCAATACTCCAATTTACGTGGCTCTGGGCATATCTTAGTCTTGAAATACGATGCCCACGCTCCAGTTTAGGGCCGTTTGCAGGTCTAAGGGGTTTTAAGTTAGATTCAGCAAGCCGACGTCTTACTGTCCATGCACTTGGGTTACTTCCTCCGAGGCGTCGAAACTGATTTGTGAGTTCAGTTCCTGTGAGAAAGCGATTTCGAAGCATGGTGTTCACCAAGTATCGGTCTTCTCGTGCTGTGGTACACCTGGTTCTGCCCGTTCCTGGTCTGCGTAGGTTAGAACCAGTTTCTTCGTAACGTCGGAGAACTCTTTGTACTGTTGACAGCGACACACCGACAGTCCTGGCTGTATCGCGCTGACTCCGGCCGGTTTCCAGCATTGTAAGTATTCTGGTGCATTCTTCAGGCGTAAGCGACATAATTTCAGCTTGAATAATGAATATAGAGCACTATCAACATGGTTTATGTACCCACATAAATGACAGATTACAAACAAAAGCAAAACCAAATGCTGTAATTTCGTAGTTCCATCTTCGAAAGTGGCCCTTTTTCAAATTAGATTTTTTTATGATATAACTTTACAATAACTATGAAGTTTTAATACCTTCATTTAAGGAGTATTACATTGTCTATTAAATACAATTTATTGCATTAACCTAGCATTTTTAGTTTCCGAGATTTTTAGGATTCTTTAAGTGACCCGGATTCATTGCTCTCGAGTGTAGTTTGTCGGCCTTCATATCAAGTCTTGTGGGCCAGCTTTTACACCCCCGAATGTCTTGGTTTTCAATAGGTTTGATGCCAGTTTATGAGGATGGGCCGTAATCCTTACTAAATATTTAATATTTGGTATTTTTAAGTCCCGATGTAAGCTACCATTAGTGATGTACCATGGCGATGGCACATTAGTTATTATCCTCAGCATTTGGTTATTGGATGGAACCTTTGGAGTGTGTGTTTCTTTGAATTAACTGCCGGTCCCGACACCTGCAATTTGTTGGTCGAAATAGGCATTACAATGCTTTTGTAAATTTGAAGATTAATATATAGCGAAAGCCTGAACTTTTTTGATAGTAATCAATAGTGTTTTCTTAGTTGTAGGCTCAATTGTTAAGGCTTCAGATTGAATATATATTCCCTCCATGTTAGTCTACGGTCTAGGTATATCCCGAGGTATTTAGCTTCTTCTGCTTGTGGATTTTTAACATTTAGTCGTACTGAAGAGCAAAAATCTCTTCTTGTTGTGCACGTCACGTGTACGAATTTGGTATAATTTGCCTTTATTCGCCACTCTTTCTGCCATTTTGAAATTTCAAAATGTAGAATCCATACGTTTGTAGAATCTTAGACTCCTTAGGACCCATCACGCGGCCTTCTGGAACTCCTGCTGAAATATCGTGCAGTCCGGTTACTTCAATGCCTGGTTTTACAAAGAAGGATCTCCTTTTCAGGTAGGATTTAATGAATATGAAGTATTTTTTGGAGATGCTTTTTATTTTATATTTATGAAAAAATTAATTAGCATTAGCTTGAGTTGAATTGCGAGTCATTGAGGAGACGTATGTCGAGAGATGGACTGCTGTAGGCTGCCGACGATGAAGCTTTCGGCGAGTTTGTTGGTACTTAAAAAACATAATGATCGTTTATTAATGCAGTACCTCTAGAAATAGGTTTATGCTCCATCGCGAAGAACAATAAAATACAAAATGCACTGAAAACTTTCCTATACAAATGCAAATGCAATGAATTTAAACGCATATTCTAGGGTACTCAGACAATAACATCGACTAGACTTCAATAAAAACATTATTACAATCTACCAATAACGTTGAACTATCAAGCGAATGAGGACAAATAGGGTTGCGACACTTCCAAGGTTTACTAGAAAATTTTAAGAGTAACTGCGTTACTTTAAATACTGACGTCCACACTGTCTCGACTAGGCAGTCATTTAACCATGTATTGTGGATTTCCCCACTGAAATACTTTTGATTACATTATTGTACTAACAAATAATAATTTCATTATCATGTACAGGCCAGGAGGCCATCAGGTTGTGGAGGCCAGATGGGCAGATACTGCAAGTTAATACTGGTATTCAGATGCATCCGGTTAGACTGGAAGCCAACCCCAACGTAGGAAAAAGGCTCTACAGACTGATGATGTAGGTACAACAATCAGGTTTTTTGCAAGTATTTTTTGATAGGTACATGTACTATTCTTATTATTTTATGTCTGATGATAGAATACATTTTTTTTTTAACTACTTGAGGAATATAATTTAACAAGTTATTTCATTTCTTGGGAACCCTAACATCACTACATAAAATAAAATAGTTTAATATCGTGGAACTATAAACGATGTAGCATTTAAAACGGTAATGCAATTAGCATTCGCCTTAACTTTGAATATTTTATTACAACACTTTTTAATGACTTGAATAATGTTTAGAGTGAGTGAAACAGCTAATGTTTCAGTCTAGGTATCGTCTTAATGTACGTATCAAATTAAATCTAAGATATTAGACACTTTAAGTGTTCTAAAAGATCTTGTGTCAAGATGGGTTCAATGCCCGCCGTTCGCCTTTGCAGTTTTTCTAAAACTTTTAAAATCCATATTTTGTAGGGTGGGTGGGTGATAGACCCAGCTAAATAGCATCTTTCAAAGATCTCTTGTGCTGCTGTGAATTGTTTAAGTATGGATAAACACATGGAACGACACTACATTCGCCACGCTACGCTATGATCCCAGCATGAAATACCAGACCAGTAGAGTTATTTCGTTTCTCTTGACATAATCAGTCTGTTAGAGACCCTTACAACACATATGAATGATGACAACCGGAACTCAGGGGTAGTACATGCCATCGCTTCATTAGCTTATCTCATATTCCCACTAGCTACACAAAGATTAGCCAGTTCAATTGGACATCAGGGCTGAGTGCACCATTTTTCGTGTCTAAAGCCCCGTTCGCGGCCTCGAGCGATGCGACTTGCGCTGTAACGTGCGCTGTAACTTGCGTCAAGCGACACGCGCGCGCGTCACCTGTCGTCCGTCGCTCTGCAAGTTGGGTCGCAGTGACTCACGATATGTTCTAAACAACTTCTTTCATTTGTTTTTCCGCAGTCGCTGTTACAATAAACGCATCGCTTGAGCATGTAGATCGTAGCCAAGGAGTTATTTTTTTGGCAAAATCCTTCTGCTTAACTGCCTTCTCTCTCTCTGTCCAGAAGGTTACTGCAAAGAGGTTACTAGCGATTAAACACAATGACACAAGACCGTCAGTATACTCGTACATCGCCGCTCATGCTCCGCGGGGACTTTGCTATCTGCTACACGCCTCCCTGATTAACTACATGTATGCGTAGTTACTCCGATCCCTCGGCGCCGCGGGATATATCCGATAGATTGCCGTCGCTTGTGTAAACGAGTTGCTGACTATTGGTTTAATTAATTGGCGTTTAGAGTTGAATCATGTTAAATTGGTTTCATCTATGATAGTCTTTTACCCAGTGACTGTGGAGGTGAGATAGACAGTAGCCCTGTTAGACCAAACCAAACATACAATAGAATAGGTCTTTATTTGCTTGGAATGTAGGTACATAAAAATAAGTTGTTAAATTATATAATAGGATCCATGTACACTCTGCCTTAATGCATGCAAATTTAAAACAAAGTAGAGGATAATAAAGATTTTACAAAAAGTTATTATTTAAGAAATCCTGCATAGAATAATAGCATTTATCTAAAAGAAATTCTGTGAAACGTTTTTTAAATTTATGCAACGGTAAGTTTTTAATCTGGTCAGGTATTTTATTATACACTACAGGAGCTATACAAATCACATTTATTTTCAATAAGCTAGTTTTAAATACGCCTCGTGCATTATAATATATTCTGGTATTGTGATCTCATAGCTGTACTTCGTTTTCTAGTTTTTATTAAAGTTCTAAATAGACATAAATTAGTTATTACAAATATTACTAATTTAAGGATATAAAGGCATGGGAAGGTTAATAATTTATGAGACTTGAATATAAGTACGCAACTACTTTGACAGCACGGTTGGCGCAGTGGTTAAGCGATTGACTGCTGCACTGCGTGTCGCGGATTCGATTCCCGCACGGAAAAAATATTTGTATGACCTACAAGTAGTTGTTCCGTGTCTGGCTGTTTGTGTATGTGAGTTTAAATGTTTGTAAACGCACCCACAATACAGGAGAAATTCTTAGTGTGGGGCAACGTTTTTTTATAAAAATGAAAAAAAAAATCTGTCTGTTACTTTAAGACGAAATATAGCTCTCAGGCAGTGCTTTTGAGCTTTGAAAATGCTTTCTCGTTCACTACAGTGACCCCAAAATATTATACCAAATCTTATGATGGAAATTACTAGACCATGGTAAGCCACTAATATTGTTGGTAAATTTACTTTTTTTGATAGATTAACAACATAAACGCTGCTGTGCTTAAACGTTTACATATATCTTCTGTTTGCGGTTTCCAAGTTAACTGGCTGTTAATTATGATTCCTAAAAAAATTCTACTGTTTACTTTTTTTATAGTTTGACCATTGTAGTGTATATCCATACCTCCCGCAGATATTCGTTGGTAAAAGTGCATGAATTTAGTTTTATGGAGATTAATAACTAAATTATTTTTGTCAAGCCACCTTAGTAAACTACTAATTGTATTGTTAATGTCATTTACATATGATTCTTTATTCGTACATGAGACAATTGATGTGCTATCATCTGAAAATAATACCATAGAATGAAGTATATGACGTGCATTTATATATAATAAAAATAAGAAAGGTCCGATGACGGTGCCCTGCGGGACACCATATTTTATTTCGCTAAAAGACGATATAGATTTTAATTTCTTTCTAGATCTTAAACAGTTGGGCTCCTTTCTAGTTGTGCAAAAGCTACGCAGATGATGATGATGTCAACTATGACAGAAGATTTATCAATTTAGAAGTTATATAAATATAAACCACCGATTTCTACCGTAAAATGTAAGTGTAGATTTTCATTTAATAGTCTTTCAGAAGCTGAAGGCCAGTTAATAATTATGTCGGTTTGAGAACACAGTGTTGATATTCAAAAATGAAGTCGGTACAACAGGACATTTACATTCCTATTTCTTAAACCTACAAAGATGGCGCTCCACCTCATCCATCTGAGGCAGTCGAGTACAACATCGATTTATCTAAAACAATTTTCTCAAACAAACAAACAAACTCGCTTCACCTTTAAAAAGCTCGTGTAAACTTAGTACTACACCGTAACTACACATGCGTGTGCAGTAAGTACAACAAAGTACGCTAGTTGTACCAGCTGCCCGCTCGCTAACTCTTGATAAATTCGTTAACCAATTGTTTAGGTGGCACCGTGCGACAGACGTTTATTAACTACGTGTTAAATTGAGGCAGGTTAATCTTGATTTAAAGTTTTTTTTCCGTGATTAGTGATAAAATAAAGTTATAACCCCCTAGACTTTGGGCTCGCTACGATTGCGGCGGTAAGTCCCCTCTTTGAGGAGTGGTTTGTGAGGCGGCACGGCGTCCTCACCTTCCGCCTGACGCAGGTCCTCACCAGACATGTTTGTTTCGGGAGGTACCTGTTTCAGATAAGGCGGGAGGAAACGCCCGGGTGTTTCCACTGCGAAGATCGCCCTGAGGACACGGTGGAGCATACGGTGGAGGTCTGCCTGGCTTAGGCGGAGCGCCACCGTGTCTTCGTGGAAGCGATCGACGGCGGCGATCTCTCGCATCCGGCCCTGGTCCAGGCCATGGTACGGAGCGAGAATGCATAGGTAACCGTCACCTCCTTCTGCGAAGCAGTGATGCTCGCGAAGAGGGAGGCGGCGCACATGAGGTAGTAGCAGTATATGAGCTCTCACGGCCTTAGCAGGAGTCACCCTGGGTGTTGGGATTCCCAGGCTGATTCCCGGCCTCCGTAGGCGCGGGCTTGTGGACGGCGAGTAATGGGTAGCCCGCTGTCTGGTAAGGACCAAGCCCGGGTTGACGGCGCGTTGTGTTCTCCGCACGCCTCAAAGAGATGTCAGCATCAACTAATGGGGCCCGCAAGGGCCGATGCCTGTCGGGTACGGGTTGATCGAAAGAGATACCGCGGCCCCTGACACACAGGCAACTGAAGGAACACGGGTGGGTTTCAGTCAGTAAAAGCCTGACACGCCCTCCTGCTCCACCCAGAGCGGGAGAAGTTATTTGATGATTTCCCACCCAAAAAAAAAGACCCCAGACTTATTATTGGGTTGATTGGTATAATTATATCACTACACAGAAATTATTTTGAAAAATTTCGTACCTTTGCCAATCCTATGCCAAAATGGGGAGAAATAATGGCTCTTCTAAAAAAAATTGTGATTTAAATATGACGTGCAAATGTCAGCCGTTCCCTATTGAATTCGTTAATTCTGAATTTTCAAGATATTTGACTATACTTAAAAGATCTCTGTGTATTTACTTACTGTCGCACTTTCTCCCGGAGGAGTTGGATGTCTGAAACTATCAAAATACTTTAGGGAACATATACCTACTGTCACAAGCAGGTATATGAAGGCTCAAACATTTTTATCAAAGCTTTTGGAGCTGGCTTAGCGCTAGTGTCAGGTAACATACAATATTTGGACACACGTTTAAAGTACCTACTAAATCGTGATGTTAGTACCGCTACAACGAGAAATTAATACATTTAACGGGTTCCGTACAAAATGGACACAACATGAACAACATCCAACCGTTTATCAGTCACGGTCTATGCAGTTTAATGTCAAAATTTTAAAGACAAGCTACCATGAAACCGGCTGCTTTCAAAAAAATATCCTCATCCTGCCTCTTTCATAACCTACTCTAATGAGAACCACTGAGTTTTGATAACCTTTTCACATACAAAAACAAATTCTTTGACGATTTCACTTTTAAGTTAGTCTTTAGAACTCTTGAATACAGACATGTCTTAAGACTTGTCTTGCTAACATGAATGAGATAATAATAGGGTCTCGTGAAATAAACGATTTTACTATGTCTTTTTGACTTTAACCTTTTGAGAATCTTATGTTAAGAGCCATGATTACGCTCTTGACTTTAGCTCTTTAGTTATTTCATATTAGATTATATTTGTGTTTATGTCGAGGGTGTCTGAGTAAACACTTCACACCTACACTTACCCACGTATACCTGCACTCTTCTACAACGATATGAATGAAAATTAATTCTATTTGAACTTGTTTAGATAATTTTATTTCGAACATAACAAGTACATTATCAGCCTGTGATTCTCCAAAAGAAAAGCAAAAGCATACAATCAGTATTAATCCCCGATTTTGCTTTCGATAGAGCCAAATTATTATTTGTCCTCTTTCTTCCTTCTTTTCCTTTTATGGCACTGTACCCTGTTGATTCTGTATGTATGTGGTTGTTATCACTCGCTGGCTCACTATCACACTAAGCCTATCATGCAGGCCTCCTTCACTTTGTAACTTTTCTCGCCTGACTGACAGATGACATTAGTGACCGCAGCTACCTCACTCTTGTGAGAATGAAATAGTGTTAACATAATGTAAACACTGCCACACTCATTATATATCTATTAAATAGAAACGACAGACAACCAGCGGGCAAAACTTACGACTTAATGGCAAGCGACATCGCGGTAGGCCTAGACTAAGATGGCGAAATGAGCTGGACTCCTTCAACAAGAACTGGTCCTGGGAGGATTTAAAGGAGGGTAGACAGGCCCTGCAGTGAAACCGCGCAGGCTTTTAATAATAATACATAGAAATACTACAGGCACTTATACAATACACTCAAACCAAGACAATCGTTAAACCAGGTTTTGTATTTAATCACATATCCAAAAAATCATCGGTTAAACCACTGTTATCGCCGCGGTGCAATTGGCCCGTAGTTTTTAGTGAAGCTCGAGGAAGTGCTCGGCCCGCCTAACTCGCTTACTATGAATTACTTACATACTCCGCGCCCGACAACGACTTCGCCAAAACAGCTTTTAGTGTTATTCGGTTTTAGTTCGCTAAATGATGTTCCGAAGTACCTGCTTTGTTTTGCCGGACACTAAAGTTTATCGTGTAGGTAAAATGTTTTATGAATTTAATCTCACAGAAAATGCAGTATGACCTAAGTTAAGAACCTATATTGTATGGGGAACAAAATACACACTTACACACACACATTTTACGCCACATACACACACCACACACACACACCACACACACGCCAGACACTACACAAACGTTACACATACATACACTCATAAAATACCATACTTGAAAGCACCTCTCTAGTCTCCACTCTTGTATTCGTATCCTGAACACCAAGATACAGACTAACTGTCTAGTTTGGGGTTCACCGGCAAATAATATTTGTAACTAGCTGTAGGTAATATTTAAGCTACTCATATGTCGTCTCAACTTGTTGTTAATCTATCTATGCTTACTGTATTACCTGGACAATAAATATTTTCTGTTTTTTTATTGAATTCAGTTTTGATTGCGGCTTTTAGAAATGTTCATAGTCAGCTGTACTCATTCACACAGCATTCACATACCATTAGTTACGTGGGTGTTTAATATAATCAATAAACCATAATCTCTGGCTATTTATGACTTATCAGTCAAACTAAAAACCAAGGTGTGAGGGGCCCTTTCAGCAGCGCATACATAAGAAGTACAAAGTTTTTTTTTACTAAGGTCAATCAATCAGTGCACCAAATTGTGTTACTGAAAATAATACAAAATTCTTGTTATTGAAACTAAGAAAGCCAGTGAGAAAGAGTAAGCCAACTGATAAATATTCTTATAAATGAATGCTTCCTGTGAACTGACCGCTCCTCTGATTTGTTTGTAACTCCTCTGTAAACTTTAAAATAAATTAAATGTTTATTTCTGTAAATAGATCTTTTAAGACACTTTTTTACGTCAATATTTCATAACTAGATGGAACCATAAACTTTAGGCTTGTAAATCATAACGATAGCGTAACCTAAGCCTCGCTCAACTATGCCACCGATCTGCCCCAAAGAACACCTAGGTCTTATTTTAAAGAAAGACAAAAGCTTGAGAAAACACAAGCAAAAAAAATTGACCCATTACAAACAAAATCCCCATAAACGACGTTCCCGAATCGAAAAAAAAGCCTGACTTAACATTCCGCGATACTTGACGAATAGTTGCACTTAAGCGGCGTGACTCCACCCCATATGATATAGGAGACAATTTGTGTATTGAATGGAGGTATCCGTCAGCCACGGTACACTGGGTGTCCTGATCGATGCGTGGCCGGCGCGTTTACGATACGCTGCGGGGCGAAGCGATGCGTTGCGGACTGATGCGAAAGGGGACGGAGAATCATGACCATGTGCGCGTTGTTGTTCATAATTTAAAAAGGAATTATGTAATCTATGGCATTCTAGTCTAGTGATATTCATAATTTTATTAAGTCGTACTAATATCTACGGTCCACCATTTTTGTGAACAGGAACATGTTTGAAATTATTCTGCTGTATATTCTTTGAAACTTGATTGATCTCAACATAGGTAATTTATCTACTCATGACCTAAATAGCAAAAAACGAGCGGTAAGCAAGAGAAATAAATGTCACGTTTATTTAAAAGCATTTGAGCTTCCCTTTGAGATAACTTTATTCCACGAAATATTACGTATTGCTTCTTAGAATTCAGGTATAACGTAACAAAATCTGTATGTACCATCGACTAGTTCTAGGAAAACAGGCGTAATGAAAATTCACTGAAAAGGTAATAAAACTGAAAAAAATCATAGAAAATTAAGTTTCGATAAACTCATTGAGAATAACAGCTGTTATATGGAAATGTAATTTCCATTTACCGACATAAGTACCGACTCATACATAGCTATAGGTACTATATGATAACCGTAATAGAACATCATCCTTGTACCGTATAAGCCGAGGACAGAACAGCGAAGGGGCGTGGCTCGAGGTGATGTAGCTTCGTGTAGCCACTACTTTAGGGGCCAATTACGAACTCAAACACGGCCAAATGTGCAACGGAGAACATCTTGAGCGTCTTCAGACATGCACAGGGAGATCCTGAAGAGATTTAGTGTGAGTTTGATGATGTGGCTATTTTTGAGAGGAGGTACAGCATTATGTGAACGTTTGGGTTTGGTTTTAGTGGTTGTAAAGTCTTAAGTATTTGTAAAAATGGTTTTAAAGTTAGGTGATGTAAAGACTTGTGTTGATTGTTGGAATAAACTTATAAATAATGTAAGGAATAGCAATTTCTAACACAGGAAAGTGAAACGTAACTCCCAGCGTTAAAGTTACTTCGTTAGATTTCTTATTTATTTCAATACAAATTTCCAAGGGGATTCCATACCATCACTTAACAATCATCTAATCCATCATCCCTACTGGATAAAAAAATCGCAGGCTAAAACACAAAATTCCCCATCATGGATCATCAGACAAACTTAGCTGCATGATCTAAAGTAGGGGAGACGGGGGCTAGTAGTAACAGGGGTAAGTATTAACAGCTTAATTACTAAGCAGGTTTCGATTCTTTTGTATTAAATTTACATTTAATCTACTCCTTAAAACGGGGCCTACGATATAAGCACAGCCAATGCAGCGCTGGCAAGCACAGTGAGTGGTTGTCAGTTATAGGTGCATCATTTTTAACACGTAACATAAAAAACATAAAATTTGTGAAGTTTGATTCTAAATAACTGCAATGTCTTATTGAAATGAGAATCTATTTATTTGTATAGTCAATATATTAAGCTACCTTAAGTAACTACTTTCATTTCACAATAATACATACTTCTTTTCAATAAATAAAAATATTCAAAATTTTGTCATGGGGCTAGTTGTAAAGAAGTTTAACTTGTTACAACTTACCCTTCACATTTTTTATGAGAGCCTTGTCGTTATATACACAAAGATTTTTTTATTACTGATCCTCCCACCTTTGTGCCTGATCGTCCTAACCCTGCTCCAGAAACAGTCGCAGAAAAAGCTACTTGACAAAGTGAAGAAGACTTCGAAAACCCCGAATTGCTACAATCTGCTCCGCAGTTCCATATTGTTACAACTAGTCCCCCGCTCCCCTACTAGGATGTGTCTAAGGACGCATACCAAGCAAAACGTCGTAAAAAATACTAAACGTCGTCATAAATAGTGACAGATTGTAGGAAAACTCTTACCACGTGGCCAAGAGCTACAAACACCGGCGACACGCGCCTTGCGACAGTGACAGCGGAGAAAACAATTAAAAGAAGTTGTTCATGGGGGACTTACACTAAGGTCAACGTTCACCGTGCGGCTGGTCGCTTACCAAATCGTCTCACAAGCCGAATCCCCACGACAGACGTCGATAAAGATGGCAGGTGACTATTTAGTTAATTTTGCATCAAAATGTCGCCCTTCATGCGGCGGTCGATCGCCTGTGACAATTTCACAGTCGATGTTAGCCACCCGCCGATTGAGACCTGACCTCGCACGACAAAAGTCGAAACCTACTCTATTTATGAACTTGCGATTTTTTTCACCTGCCGCCTAGCCGAATTGCCTTTTATACAGTCGTCAGTGTGGCTAAAATCACCTGTGTAAAGCCCGCAGAGCTTGCCACTTGCGGAGCGACGGACGCAAACCCGACGCACGCACGTGTCGCTTGACACATATTGTATACATCGGCCTTAAACATCTTCACTGGACATAGATCTTAAATAGTTACAACGACCACTCTTGTTACTGTAATTGACTTTACTTAATCATCACCCCTCCTTACTCTTGAAACAATCTACAATAGCTACCCAATAATAGTTTAATCAATTAACATTAAAACAAGGCACAATGCCACAGCCGGGGTCCGAACTGGGTACCTAACTATTCCCCTGGGCTCATCAATCTACTGGCGGAATGTCCGCGCCGTCATAACTACAGAATCTACAGACTATTTGATTAATTTCAAAGCTGCAGAAAGTTAGAGGATGTTGTGTAGTGGTAGCTAAGCGATATCTCGGCACAAAGATAACAATTTCTGCTTTAAATCATATCATCAAAATATTTTATTTCATATAAACCTAGATGGGCTCTTATGAAACTCGGAAGCTAGGTGCACGGTTCCAATTTGTCGCTTTCTATGGAGAAGAGCCGGCAAGAAACTCCACGGTTACTCTTTTAAAAATAATTGGATTTTACAATGTTTTCAAATAACAGTGATATTAGGTATGGGAGGATAGTGCAGGCCTGACAAATCTACAGTCTGCAAGGCCTAAAACGTTCTCTCAATCACAATATTTAAAATAATCTACATAAATAAAATAAACCTATTGAAATACCTTCTTCTATATCATCTGAGCTTCATCCTTAGGATCCTGACGGAGGGCTTCAAAATCTCACATTTGCACTATGCACAATGCATGCAGGGATCCATGGGCCGAGACTTTGCGTGCAAAAGATACTGGGCTTTTAACCCGATTTGCACAGGCCTGAAAATCTACTTTGAGTTTTAATTTCACCTAAGGCAGAGAGACCATTGTAAATATCTCCAGAATGACCCTAGGTTGTGCTATTGAATTTAACAACTAACGAATTCTTTAATTATTATTTTCATGGACTTTTATCTCTCATTCACATAAATATAATATGATAATGGCCTTACTGGCTCGTGTTTGGGCTCGTGGCCAAATAATAATAGCCGCATGGGTCGATCTTTGAGGTTAAGCAACGCTTGCCGAGGTCAGTCCGTGGATGGGTTTACATACCGTGCCTCGGAAAGTACGTTTAGTCGGTCCCAGCAGTCATTTGTAAATCTTTGACAGTGGTTACTTAATTGTAGTCAGAAGCCAGAAACTCTGACAACTAGTCTTGCCAGGGTGCATCGTATTACCCATAACTGGGTTGTGGATGTTAGAGAAGCAGTCGCTCCGTGAACATACCAGTATTCAGCTGCATCTGGTTAGACTGGAAGCCGACACCAATTACCTTTCTTCTCCAATACAAACCCAAGGCATCGCCCATCTGCATCTACAGAACATCCCCTACCCCAAACTGACTCCGAGGTATTGTTTTCCTAAAGTTGATTTATCACTTTGTAGTCGTTAGCAAGCCGGCGTGGACATTTGATCCGTTGCTATTCATTTATTAAGTTGCTCTTTACTTGTTAATCACTTTTGAGAAATTAACAAGCTGCCTACCAAATCGCTTTGTTTAACAAATGCGATCATTTCGGTTCGGTAGGTACTTTGGTGGTAATATTAAGTGCTTAGAGCGTAAGGGAATTAAGTAATATAGTCTAATTGTAAATACAGTAGTTTCTAGTGTATTATTTCACTACTCGACAGCATTGTTGATAACAATAATGACCAAAATTAAACATTGATATACAAAAAATCCAAGATGCAGTCTCGAACAAAAGTAACGCTCAAAACTGTCTCCAATTATATGTCAGTGGATATAGTTATGATAAAACACATTTTTTTGCAAATTCAACCAGCGACACATGACTTAAAGTTGGTTTTTACAAAGCATTGTCGAAAAAGACTGACTGAAAGATGACTGACGATACTTATTTGACACCTGCGCACATTGCGCCCTATTTATGCGGACGTTTTTGAGACGCTGATTGTGTTTCTTGGGTTTTTTGTATATCAATAAAATTAAATCATGCAAAGTTACTATCACATCCTCAGATAACTTCGCCCGTTCTGGGTGGAGCGGGAGGTCGTGTCAGACTTTTACTGCCTAAAAACCACCCTTGTACCTTCAGTTGCCTGTGTGCCAGGGGCTACGGTATCGTTTTCGAACAACCCACACCCCTGGCTGGCATCGGACCTTGGGGACCCCACCAGTTGGCACTGACATCTCTTTGAGGAGCGCGTGGAACACAATGCGCCGTCGACCCGGGCTTGGTCCTTACCAGACAGCGAGCTACCCATTACTCGCCGTCCGCAAGCCCGTGCCTACGGTGGCCGGGAATCAGCCTGGGATTCCTGACGCCCAGGGCGTCTCCTGTGGTGGCTAGGGCCATGAGGGCGCATATACTGCCTCTCTCTCACGTGCGCCGCCTCCCTCTTGGTGAGCATTACTGCTTCACAGAAGGAGGTGACTAGGTACCCATGCAATTTCGCTCCGTACCATGGCCTAGATCAGGGCCGAACGCGAGAGATCGCCGCACTGTCATACGTTGACGTGTGAAATAACATAACCTTTTTTGAGTTGCCTTGACTGCCTCGTTGGTCTAGTGATGGTAAGCACTACTGCTGAACATGAGGTCCTGGGTAAGATTCCCAGGTCGGGCAAAGCGTTGTTGGATTATTATATCTAGAATTGCTCAGTAGCAACCCGGAGTCCGTGTCCCCGGTTGATGGCAAAACTCTTGCTCCCTATTACACGTGACTTAAATATAACTAGCGAAATGTGGCCGTACTATACCTAGGCAGATGTGTACCTATTACAGGTACACATCTGCCCAACTAGAGAAAACAAGACGTGATGTTATGTTTGTGTATTTTTTTTTAGTTTTGTGAAACGCTGACCATTTAGAGGGTTTAACATATTTTTCTGTACCTTTTCTATGCTGCTACTAAGTGGCTAGGCGTGGGTGATGAAAACAAATACCCGCGGCTTCGCTTGCTTCCGTATAGAAACAGGTCAACTAAAATCATGAAGGTATGAAAAGGGCTCGCATCATTGCCCTCGTTTTTATTGGCTTTGCAATACCTACACAGGATAAAATGCAAGTATGGGAAAGAAAATGGTTTTAAAGGTACAGAAAAATAAAGAAAATAATTATATGTTTAAGTTTGAAAGGTAAGCCAGTACCTATAACACAATGCGGAAGTAATCGTTACATTAGCGCACATTAGTTATCGCTCAGCATAATGCTTGAAGTATCCACGGTCGATAGTAATTAAAACTAGAACCAACCTATTGATTGGTTCGTATTTTAATTACCACCATTTAAGTTTGGACACTTGTGGACTGTCGAAAGTTGGTCAGTTAGTCAGAGAGTTGAGGCTAGTTGCCCATTCCAAAACGTACTATGGAGAAGAATGGGTGAGGAACTCCATGGACTTTTAATTTAAGATATTAAATTCCCTTCAGTACATATTTTTTGTTGCTTCTATTTGTGAATTGATATGGAATAAATAAATTTAATTGAATTGACCACTATATTTTTTTTAAGACCATTGAAGATTTAAATATTTTCCGTAGATAAGAACATAACGTGTGGTTCAGTATCAATTGCCCACCAATACTTATAGGTAGGATCCCTTTACCTTTGATTATTACCCACTTACTTATTTTGAGAGTTTTACCACTTTCACCGCAAACTTCAACAAAACAGACTTAAATATTTACCACGAAAACCGATTAACAAACAGAATAAAATATGACTCACCAAATAATAATTTCTAAACTATTAAAACGAAACTCAAACCACAGTAAACAATATTATAACTTTCGAATAACGTTTTGTTACCATCAAAAGGTATTTGAGGGCCCAGAATAAATAATAACTGTTCTCAGGTAAATATTCAAAGTTGAACAAAAAGCCGCAAATGTTGGAATATTGTCTAGAATGGAGTTGTATTGGAATTATAAAGAGCGACCGCAACAGGCGAATGAAATGAATGAACTAATTTAAATGTTCTGACTTTGAGTTACGTTGTGTCACCTGTAAAGTTAGTGGAGAGCTTTGTTTGGAAGGCATGATAGTATCTGTTGGGTGCTATACATTTGTTCGGGTCGGCATTAGTCGACACAGCCGAGCGACAAAACTGAATATATATTTTCCCGCCCAACTATATCAAACTCAAACTCAAAGCATTTATTTCAATTAAACTATATAAGGCACTTTTAAATTGTCAAGGAGTCGGTCAGTCATACATAATATGAAGGTTGCCCATTCAAAAGCGTAGTACCTATGGTACCTATGGAGAAGAACGGGCAAGAAACTTTATGACACTCTTTTAAATTAAACTGTTACAAACATATTACTTACATCCTTAATATTGAATTCACAATTATATATGTGAGAATAATATAAATAAGACGCGCGCGTTATAAGCCAAAGTACTGCAAATAGAAAAATTAAACAAACTAAATAAAATAAGCAATGCCAGCTAAGAGATGTCCAGTCCCAACTGACGGCGCCCGTTCACGAATATGACGCATAGATTACCGAATCGTGCCGACCCGAACAAGTGTGTAACATGCTTACTGTTTTTGAATAGGCCATGTTATGTAGGGTTGTGCAAGCCATTGATTATTTTGGAATTGTATGATACTGCAAAATGATGATGAATCTTATTGAAAGCAACAAAAAAGAGCAGAAGAATACTTACTACAAGTCTACAACACACGGATAAGCTTCAATAACCATTATACTACGTCATCATCATCCATAAATCGGAAAACTATGACATACATCGAAACAATTCACACCAATCAACCTGCCGAGACTTTTCCAACCTATGTCCGCTTCTGCTTCCAGTCTCACCGGTTGCAGCTGAATATTTGACATGCAGTGACTGCCTTTCTGATACCCTGATACCCTTTGGTAAGAGTAATTGACAGACTTTTGTGCTTGTGACCCGTAAATCTCAATCGTGGATCGTCTATACGTTCTACTAACCACGAAAATACTACAGCAATTCGAACCTCGTCATCACAAACCTTCCTGAACCATGATCCGGAATGCTAAGCCTTATCAATATCAGCACCGTTTAAATATCCCATCAATATATACAGCAGTGTATGGGCAAGTGTCTAAATTGAATATTTATACAGGCCCCGGGCCCAAATGGAAATATACCACAGGTGTTGCTATATTGTTTTGGGAATATTGAATTCTGAAAGTTATTTTACATCTAGAATTAGATGGGCACCCTGTTACAGTTGCCGAATGTATAATATCTGAATAATGTAATAGGAAGCGATTCGCACTGGGGCCGCGTTAGTTTTTTTATGCTGCGCTGTTTTGGTGAATATGTATAAGTAACTGGGGGGATTTTTACGCTGAATGAAATGAAAACGCCACTGTTATGAGAGTTCCTAATGTTTTTTTTTTAACTTATTGTACTTTTAAATATTCTTTAATTTCCTTCTTCTTTCGATTTCTTCGATACATATTATAAATTAAAGCAGCTTCAATTTATAATATGTATAGATTACTATTAACAACAGCAAAATAATCAAAACCTACAACAAAACACAAATGCAGAGGAGCAGTCACTAATAATTTTTCTTCACAATCACGATAAAAAAGCAGTAGACCCGACATTTAAGCAGCTCCAAAGGACAAGTAAAAGGTAACTTCGTTTCTCGGAAATTAATTAACTTAGGTAGTTTGGAAAAAAAGGGTTGGCATTAAGAAGATGGACAGAACTCCTGCAACTGAGCCCCAGCTGACAATGATTTATTATATGTTGTGTGCTGAGAGAAAAATGTTAGAATTACCACTAACGTGGATGCAACTCTCCGATGTGTTTGTGGAAATAAACGAAGGAGAAACATTCTTTATGGAAGGGAGCGAAAAACTTGGTAAAAGGTTCACCCAAATAATGTTTCCGTACATTAGTTAATATTACATAATTGTAATAAAACACATTTTATTTGAAAATTGAGGCATTGTATAATGAATGATAATTTTATATTTTGCCTGAGTTACTTTTTTCGTGGACAGTTATAATAACATAACTTATAATAAAATACTGGGAATATCAATTAAGAAATGAAGTACATAAAATGTTTGCTTCGAAATTAACTTTTGCAGATTATGATTATGACAGAACTTAAAATAAAAAGTAGATAATTTATTAAAAGCATGATAAAGTCTCTAGTGGTCGCAAGCGCTACTGCTGAACATGAGGTCCTCGATGCCGGCAAAGTGTTATTGGGTTTTCCTTCTGAAATTTCTCAGTAGCAGCCTCCGGGCTGCTCTCTGAATGTGTGCCATATGGATGGCAATAGGCTCGCCCGCTATGGGACTTAAGGCATTTTTAAACTGTGTCGTGCGGGGACCATAGTACCCAGTGGCGGGCAATTAGTTTTTTGTTTCGGGTGCCATGGTACCCCGCGGCGTTTAAATGGTTAACAGCGTACATTCCACGCGGGCTGGCAACAACGCATATATAATAGTTTTTCGTCATTATTTCATTGAATGCAAACAAAAGTACATTTTTTTGCTTTCATTTTTACAGTTGGTATAGACCTACCTAATTATTTTTAACATTTACTCTTTAGTAAAAACATCTAATGGTACTTAGTAAAGCAAATAGAAAATAATTGACGGTATGTCGATTTTTATAAGTAAATACCAAAATAACTATTAAAAATAGCATACAAACTTGTAAATACCAACGATTTAGTGCTTGCCTGAAATAAATGTTTACTTTTGTTTGTATTTAACGAATTAATCACGAAAAACCGCTATAAATGCGACGTTGCCAGCCCGCGTGGGATAAACGCTCTTAAACATAACTGGTGAAATGTGGTGTACTATAATATGTACACCTCTGCCCAAACCTTCGCAAAAAAAGGCGTGATACCAAGTGGTAAAAAAAAAATCAAAAATTTTATATGAATCATTATCGCCTTTTCATGAAAGTGATAACTTAGTGACTTCCCTACCAACAGTAGGTGTTTAGGTGACCGGTAACCATCGGGGGAAAGGGTTGTTATTTTAATAGCGCTTAAGAAGTTTTGATTAATGTCCTCCCAGGATCTTAAGTACCGGCTGCTGTGATCAATCATCCGCTTTATGTTTATCATAATAGTTATGATTTTTTTCACGCTCTCAATGTCTTAAGAGAAAACATGGCGTCGAAAAACTGGCTTTTCTTACTAGAATTCAGAAGTTTGGGTTTTGAGAGGTTTTTGGATAGTTATCATTCAAATTATTGTTTTTCCATTCGATTGGAGTAAAGATTTTAGTACTATCAAATCAGAAAAGCTTTCGGTTCCATGAAAGTTTTTGAAATACAACACTACTAAAACACACAAAATGTTTGCGTTCTAAGGGTGGCGCTTCAATTCAGACGTTTGGATTGAAAAACACCTTTTACGTCCTGTAACTCTTTAAAGGGTTTTTACTACAAATTTCAGGCCATTGGGCCAACGAAATCGGCTAATTTAGCTACTACTAAATATTAGTGTATCCGCGTCATATGGACACTAAAGGATCTAAAGACAGGGTAGCAAGGTTTCATTACACATAATCATAATAAGGTTTCATTACACATAATCTTCTATCTATATTTATATCAAAATCAATTGCCGTGCGTTAGTCTGTCTTGCAATAACTTGTAAATGGCTCGACTGATTTAGATGAAACTCTTGTTATTTGCTGTACTCTACGGAGAAAGTGTCTAACAAAAAACAAACGAAAAGTGCATTGCAATGCATTGCAACACTGGGCATCAGCTTGCGATTAATATATTACGATTATGTATTGACTTTATAACAAGGCGATATAAACAGCGAGACAAATAATATATACCTGATGTGTGGTAAATGAATTAAAGTAATGAAACCTTTTCGTCCCGCGACCGTATATACTTGTGCAAGACTCCGTGTATCTTGCAATCTCCAGTAATCCGATACAAAACGTTTGATACGGATAAAACGGTAAAACATAGGAGAGATTGCTTTCAAACGATATCCGATGGATGCATCTGGTTTGGGAGGGTTATTCCTTTGCGTTTGTTGTGAAAATTGGAATTGAATATTTTGTTTAGGTTAGATATATATTATACACCGTGAGTTTCTGTTTGAGAAAACGACACAAATCATTTGTAGGTATTTTTTGTAATTACGGGAACGTACTACCAGGATTTAAAGTACTCCAGGTTATAAACTATTTGTGAGCGAAATTTCATCTAAATCCATTCAGCTGTTATTGCGACAATCCAGAATTTTTCAAACATTCTAATACTTAACTATATTTTCGGCATCAGACTCTTTCCCACACCACGCAGCAATTTTTTTTTTTAATATGAAATATACAATGTTGACCTCTTTATTATATGTATAGATACGAAATAAAGAAGAAAGAAAATAATATTTGCACAGAAACACGTGCATACAAAAAGATACGATCACATTAAAAACATGAACACAAAATAGATACCTATTTACGAACACAGAACATCAATCATTAGCTTCACGCCGTGACTGTGACAAGAAGGCTTCCATTCAGTATGATGATGTGCCATGGGACCCACAACATAGCGCTGATTTTCAGTGGGTCACCCGGAAACGACGTACGAAAATTGAGACAGAATTTTTACAGATTATACAAGACAAGTAATAAAATAAACAATATTTGGATTTATTATATAACCATACAACCAATCACATAAGAAATACCATAAAATAAACATCACCATCCATAAATATTTAAATGCTCATGTATCAACCCAATAGCTACCTACACAATAATGGTCAGTGTTTTGTCTCGCTCCCGCGTTATACCATATAAGTTCCCATTCATCAAATATCATAAGCAAAAACATAATATATTCGTGGTGAAAAGATTAGTCGATTGAACTAGATTGCTATACAATGATTTACACCATACAAGTTTCTGGGACGCACGTCCCATTATAGACCTCATCCATGGCTTTCCATCAGGCGTGATTGAAGTCAAGAGCATTCCCATTCGGCACTGATATAGAAAAAACCCAAGATGCACAATCTCGAACAAAAGTAACACTCAAAACTGTCCCCGATTATACGTCAGTGGTTATAGTTATGATAAAACACATTTTTTTGCAAATCCAACCTTACACGCATGACCTAAAGTTGTTTTTACAAAGCAATGTCCAAAAAGACTAACTGAAAGATGACTGACGAAACTATTTGACACCTGCGCATATTGCGCCCTATTTATGCGGACATTTTGGAGACGCTGATTGTTTATCTCGGGTTTTTTGTATATCAATGCCATTCGGCAATAAAAAAATATAAAAACAACGTTCCTTCGCCTACACCGACAAGCTCAATAAAATCTATTTTTTCCTTCATTTTTCCATTTAATTTTCTTTGAGTTCTACGTCTGCCAAGAAATCCTATCGTGGGACAACACTTCTTTTCATATAACTTTATCAAAACATACGCTACACATTCGACTGAATTCAATACAGTGTTATTGTGTATCAAGATTACTGGGACCGATGAAGCGTAGCTCGGAGTATATTCAATGTATCAAGATTGGAGCGAGGCGTATACTGATATGAATTTCTGCAATTTAGTTACATGCTCACTGTGTTCAAGGCGATTTGTATATCTCAGCCTTAGCCTCCTTTTGTGGGAGTAGGTAAAGTGGTATCAAGATTTAGTCTGGCTCACACATAACAAGAATATACCTGATGCCACTGAAAGACCATAGTTTAGTATTCCTACCCTCGTGTAATTTTATTAATGACTAGCTGACATCGGAAATTATTCCACGGGAACGTGCTACTCGGACAAAGAAAACCTGTTACTCCTTATTATGTCAGCTATCTGTCAGTGAAAGCCCCGTCAATATCAGTGTAGCCGTTTGGAAGATTAGCTGGAACAAACAGACAGACAGACAACAAGCATTTTTTTATTTTAATATTAAACGTATCGTATTTATTTATTTATTTATTTAAACTTCTCGCACACAAAAAAGGTACAAAGGCGGACTTAATGCCTTAGGCATTCTCTACCAGTCAACCAAGGGTGGTGCAGAGATTAGATGGCAGGTGCTTAGGATGAGAGGAATGATGAAAAAACCTATAAAATATATCATAATGAATTATAAATAATATTACATAAATAGGTTATTAACTAATAATACACATACATGCATACATATCTACTATAATATATACTTAATATAATATATATATATATATATGTACAAATTCAAGGGACAGAGGTGTTGAGACGACTCTACGCTATTTGTTAAGAAAATACCTCTGCAATTTCCGCTTAAATGCATACCGACTGGTAGCCGTCCTGATATCGAGAGGAAGCGCATTCCAAAGGAGAATGGACTGAATATGAAAGGAAGAATGAACAAAGTCAGAAGTATGAGAAGGACAGAGTAGAAGCAGATTGTTAGAAGATATGCTATATCGAAGATATATATATATCGTATATGCTTTCATAATTATGCATTTACTAAAAAAACAGTTTTTTGACATTACAAACTGACACTTTGATTTTATTTATTTGTATAGGTACACACTATGGTTTTAAAACATTTAACTTTTTTGTTCCTAAGTTTTTCGTGTTTCATCTTTCTAACAAAAAAAAAGTTTCCTTAATAAAGAATTGGTCCCAACATAATACTCCAAAATCAGCGTCAATGTTACAAATATTGAATTATCAAAGCTTGTCTATACCTGTGGCTGTATCTAGGGGCCACTGTAAATCTAAAGATAAGGCACGACCCTAAGTGGCCCGGCGGCCAGTGACAACACTTCAGCCTGTAGACTTTCAGGATTTATCTAGCTAGGGGTTCGGCCAGTGGTGAGATGATGTGGATGTGGTAATGAGGATGCAATCTTCGACATATTCTAACAGATAAACAAACCTTACAGGAATTAATGAACGCCACCGATTGCGCCACACTCGTAGCACTCTGGCACACAGACAACTGAGGGAACACGGGTGGATTTTAGTCAGTAAAAGTCTGACACGCCCTCCTGCTCCACCCAGAGCGGGAGAAGTTATTTGATGATTTCCCACCCAGAAAAAAAAAACAGGAATGATTCAAACGACTGCTACGCTATCGTAGCAGCGCGCTACGCCTGTGCTACGCAAGCGCTACGCTACTACGCGCTTTTAGAGATTAAGCCGTTGGTCCCGGCTGTCATTCGTGGATCTTTGACAGTCGTTACGGGTCGTCAGAAACCCGAAAGTCTGACAAACAGTCTTACGAAGGGGTATCGTATTACCCAATAACTGAGTTGTGGAATTCAGATAGGCAGTCGCTCCATGTAAAATAATGGCATCAGCTGCCTCCGGTAAGACTGGAGGCCGACACCTACATAGTTGGAAAAGGCTAGGCAAACGATGTTTTTTTTTTGTTCTGCTTTATAAATGTGTTTTTTCGAATAACTAATATTATGGAATAATTGACTAAGTAAGACAAACTAGTGCAAACATAGCAATCATTGTTCATTCAGTTTGGCAATTATTCATTCTAAGCATAGTATTGCACCAGCACACTGCACTTCCTTTTGACCCAGTACCTTCCGACAAGAGAAGGAAGGATTTTGTTAGCATAAAGCCTCAAACTAGACATGCGTTTGCTAATCGATTTTATGTGTTTTTAGGTCCTTTTCCGTATAATACTCGTAGACTTAACAAATTAATGAACATCTATAAAGCTATACAAAATGTAGTACTATGTTATCAGAATACTTAGCGTTACTCAATTACACAGACACAGAAAAACTTCTAGAAATTATGTCATGACGATAATTTATTCCCTCGTAAGTATTTACTTTTGTAGTATTTACATTGGCTTAGTTGTAGGTGTTAATGTTTAATTACCAATATGCTTTATCTCATAGTTGTTAATAGACTATTTTATATCATTTTTTTTTAATGTTATTGTTCCAATTTTATTGAAATGTAAAGTGATGGCCCGAAACACAGGTTTGAATAAACCTAGATCGGGCAGGTCACTACCTAACATTCTAATTCCGAAACATTATCACTTGCACTTGTTTTAAAAATATTTTAGAAATAGTTTATTTTTAGGCACTTTAATTGTATGGGAACTTTACTACTGTTGACTAAATGTACTCTTTTTGTATACGTTTTATTAAATAAATTATAAAAAAAATATATAGATGAATAACAATGAATGTAATTTTATCCCATCTACCATTTATCGGAAATCATACTTGGTTATCTTCACGTTATATTGCCATATCCATTACCTTGTAGCCTATCGTGCTCGATTGCCAAAGTGATCGCAGACATCAGATATAGGTTCGATCCCTGACGATGTATCGGTGAAGCACTTTATAGGTACTCCGTGAGGCTCGAGTCAAACCCCACTTCATTGTCCACCACTCATACAACACCATTTCTAAGAAGATCTTCTAAAAGGACTGCTGGTCCATATCTGATGAATTTCATGTTCGAATTGACTTTAGACGGTTGGACATAAAAGAGGTCTAACTTGGCTGTCAAAGTAGATACACAGTTAAAATTAAGGCATAGGTGCAGTATCAAATTCAATATAAAGCCACTTGAAATCTAATCAAAGCCACTTGATGGCTCAGTGGCACTTGTAAGTTATCCTACTTTTAGCACAGAAAAAATATTACATTACAGACATGGTGCTTCATTTTAATTATTATCTTAGTTTATAACAGCCAACGGGTCGATCAATCAGGTTAAGGTAAGGTAGCCGCAGTTGGTCCTTGGATGGTTGAACATTTTTATATTCCAAAACTCCTCCGTGCCTCGGAAAGCAAGTTAAGCCATTGGTCTGGCTGTCATTCGTGGATCTTTGACAGTCGTTACGGGTCGACAGAAGCCCGAACCCTAGTCTGAGAAGTCATACCAAGAGGTATTGTATTACCCAGTAACTGGGTTGTGATCGGCAGATCCTTCATGTAAATTACAGGTACTCAGCTGTATCCGATGAGACTGGAAGCCGACCCAAACTTAGTTAGGAAAAGGCTAAGCAGATGGTGATGATAAGTCCTCCGAGAAAGTTTTGTTTAAACCTAAAACAATATTTTTTGTGTAAGTTGAATTCGCATTGCATCGCATTTTAAACGGATACTCTTAGTAGGCTTCCTTTCAACAAACAATTACGAACAATTTTAATAAACTACACAATAGCTCCACCATTTTCGTAAGAAATTTTTCGTAATAAAAAACAGGAGGACTAATAATGAGGTATTTTCCCAAACAATATACAAAGAAGACCGGATAACTCTGAAAACTTTTAGAAGATCATAATTTATTTGTGAAAATATGAAATAGCCAAGTTTCTTAGTCTGTGCCTTGATTTGCTCTTATTTTTTTTTGATGTAGAACTTTTTAAGTTCTTAGAATTTAAGTGTTTTGTTTATGGTTTCAGCGAAGAGAAAATATTTCGTTAGGTACATATTTTGGTTTGTGCCCAGTGGTAACGGCTGCGACTTACAAGTTGTAGGTCGTAGGTTCAAACCCAGACTGGAGCTATATAGGATATAATCTACACAAAGTAATTTGCGTAAATTATTTCATCACCACTGCTCTCAAAACGGTGAAGGAAAACATCTTGAGAGAACCGGCATGTCCTAGAACTAACATTTCGAATACTTATGACATCTACCAACCCCAGGGTTGGGCCCGCGTGATGGATTATGGCACATTGTTTCTCTCGAGGAGTTTTGTGACGGAATGGGGACAGTGTTATAAGCTGGTTATACATTGCATGTATGAATAACCAGCTTATAATGAACCCACTGCTAGGACACAGGACTCCCGTGCCTCGGAAAGCACGTTAAGCCGTTGGTCTTGCGCCTGATCTCATTCTGTTCGTGTTGGATTGCCGTCCCATAGTCCCAAAGTGAGGGACGAGAGAGTACACCTATGACTGCGCACACACTTGTGCACTATAATATCCACGCGGCGAAGGCTAGTCTCTGTTGAAATTGGCTGCCATGGCCGAAATACGGTCTGGAGGACCAGCTCACGGCCAACTACAGTCTAATTTATATGTTGAGTGCAACATCTCCTTACTGCGGAGTTTGAAGAGTTTTCTTTCAAAAAGGAAGCGGGGAAATGTTGTCTTGTTATTGTTAAGAGTAGTAGACCGGCGGGGAAACGACTGGACTTCTTCAACAATTTGAACTGGTGGTAACGGTTGAATGTGTTAAACATGTTTGGTTTCAGAGACATTAGTACAAGTTTGAACAATTTTTTTATTGCTTTAACGTAAACTACAATTTGTAGGTACTGAAGATAAATAAGCGCCGTTTTACGTCTGGCAACAATACTGGGAAATACAATTCCATTGAATACAAATTGATGTACTCGCATTAATTACAATCGACCAAAAATAATTATGGGAAGGTGATGTAGCGTTGACAGCAGCAGGCTAGCACTACTGATGTAATTCCTTCTGCAAATAGGCACCTACTCACCTACTGCTATCACCTCTATAGGTAGGATAAGCCTATGACTTTCAAATGAGATGATAACCATAATATTTTGTCTGCCTGCTCATAGGGTAGGTCTTTTTTCTGGACGGAACTTTCCAGACCAAGCTCCTACTTATTATATGGTTTTATACTGGTGATGTTTTATGAGAGTAGTGTATGCTCGTGGAAGTTTGCGCCTTTATCTACGCCAAAATGTATCCGTGTTTTTGTATTTAAAGGAAGAAATCGAGTTGGCGTATTTATTCAAGCAGTATTTCCGTTTACTGCAAAAGGAAAAAATACGAGCAGCGAGACGCTTGACGGACAGATTAACATTTTAATTGCATTTCAGTCCCTTTTTATTTTAAACGGCCTAAAAGATTTATTTCTTGTTTAAGTTCTTGGTAAATAACGTTTATTTGTTTAATGTAATTAATTTTGAGTCCTGTCTTAAGTAAGATTGTGGTAGGTAGGTACTCATCGGTATTATTCTTTAGAATACACCAATGTTTACTTTGTCATTTGATGTACCCTTGTTGCGCAACACACAATCAACATACTCTGAATAATTTCAAAGGATATTTCTAATACATTGCTTCACATGTTCGAAAAAGTTCTGCTCAATAACATAAATAACGCAATTAAGCCGTTGCTAGTGTTAGTTATGCAATTACCATACAGGGAAGACTGTAGAATGAGGCACACATAAAGGTATGGTCATCTTTTATCTTATACGGCGCATTAGGGACAGATAGGATGATAATAACAGTGAAAACTCCAACTAAGATACTTTTTCTTATTTATCATTGTTTTGTAAAAACCCACACATTACTGGAACAACACAGTTCTGTGGCAACCAATTACTTCTATCATCATTTCAGAACCTTCGTCACTAACAGCTGAACAAGAACGTTTCAACCGCCCGTATACAAAAACCAGATACAGTAAAGAAACTTTATGCTAAACCGAATGCACTCGCCGTCGCCGGCAAACGCCTAGAGTACGCCGTGACTTGAATACTGAATCACCAACAAATGCATACCTACTACCATATTGCAACACTATGCCACCGCAAAGACTCATTCCATATTCACACCTCGCAACACTGCAGCATCCATTGCTGGCTATATTGCATTCCTAGAAAACAATATCTGTGCGAAAGCAGCAATGGCAAACGAACACCTCGATGTTCTCGCTGAATACACGTTCTGTCGACTCGTTGTGAAGGATTGGACCCCATTTCGAATTCCAAGCCCGTAATGGGCGTAAACAAAGAGATTATTACGAGCAGATGCAATTAACATCAAAAAGATACAATGAAAGAAGCCGGGCTTTAAAAGTTTTATGAGTAAATACCTCTATAAAAACGGAACAGGCGAAATTAGTGAGGAAATGTAAGTGCTAACGGAATTTCAAGATTGCGGGCGAGGAATGTAAAAAAAATCCCTACCTGCTTTAATTTTAATCTAAATTAATTCAAACATCGTGTTTACTTTATGAAAATATTATTTGTTAGTCCATAAAAAATCCAACTGCCTAGACTTTTTCCAACTGTGTTGGGGTCGGCTTCTAGTCTTACCGGATGCAGTTGAATACCAGTATTTTACATGGCCGGCTGCCTATCTGACCTCCACGAGCCCAGTGTCTGCGTTAATACGATAAATAACGCTATTTTTGAAGTTCTAAGTTAACGTTTATACTTGTGCAATTTTTTTACCAAATAAATTGTACACTAGCGGGAAAATAATGCCAGCATTGTATTATTACTCTATGATAATAAATATCAATGACAGCTAAAAACATTAGCCTCTACAGGTCTTTATAAAATAAAACCGAATTGCAACAATACATTTATTATCACATAAAATATTTTCACTCTTAAACAACATTTATTATCTACTATAAAAAGTAAAAAGTCCACATAAACGACTGTCTGAGCAACGATCCACTATCAGGGGATTACCCGTTTTATAATGATTTATGGTCATCCATCGAGATGAAATAATAATATAGAAAAATTGTGTATCGCTGTGTTGCCAACGCGGGACATTTATTATTAAAGAGGTTTTAATGTTACAAAATAAGATCATAAAATGCCTTTTAAAAACAGAAGAAATTAAATATTCATTTTTAGGGAAAAATATTACGAACGATTCTGTCAACTGTGTAGATAAGCTTACTCCAAAGGTTTCGACATTTTTTGGTTCGAAATCGTATCAGAATTTGATTCAAAGTCAAAGATTTCGGGAGTATGTTCTTCAGTAGCTTACCACAGTCTAACAAATACGTTAACATTACAAACACAGAAACTCCAGTATCTCTTCTATCTTCATCAGCAACACAGCCTCTTTAAATGCAATTTAACAATAGGAGAGCAGCTCGCTGAGACTACAGGCCTTGTCGCAGCACTCGTTGACGACGAACCTCTTGCCTCTTGAAGGTACAGACATGCCCCTGGCTTTGTGAGGAGCCATCCATGGCCAGCCGAACTGGCCTTCCTGCTCTTTGTAGTAAGGTGACAGGATTGCATCTGAAAGAAAATTTTGGCATTAAACTTTTATGAGCTACCTATATAAAAAAAGTCTAAGAAGTTGCATGAAGAGTAGACTAGAGTTCAACAGTGATATTTTGGCGCGTGAATGACATTGTTTCGAATTGACAGGGGGACGTAATCAGCCTATAATGTCTGCATCGCTGGCACACAGGCCTCTTCTTGGTGAGAGATTGATAGATGTCACATGTCTTCGAGTTTTTGGTCTTTGAACATGCAGTTTCCTCACGATATTTTTCCTTCACCATTTGAGACACATTTTGAGAGCGTGGTGTGGTGATGAAGTTACATACACCTGCCTGGGGTACTACCACTGGGCCATCACTGCTCTGACAGAGGGGCGGCGAAATTGTGTCAATGGTCCAGCAAAACAAGTTTCGACAACTTCGTTCCGATTTTGCCCACGCGCCACAATAACCTTGTCGTACGTATCTGATTTGTGGTAATTAAAACCGCAATGGCCAGACCTTTTTCCAAACGTTATTATTGCGTGGTTAGTTTTAACCCGCGTACGTTCAAAATAGTATATTATAATTATGGAGGCCAATTCAGAATTTATCAATTGGGTTGTTTGAGGTCATTAGGTACCTACATCAATGCCGGCTGTCGCTGAAAACAAGCGTGGGGTCTCTGTTTTGTATAGGTTCGTAGCATTATGCTGAGCGATGGCCGTTTTGCGAGGATGCGACGCGTATTTTCCCCCAACTCATTATTTTTATGTGTTTGTGTTCTTTCTCTTTACCACAAATAAATATATTTTCTTTCTTATTTATATATTTATAATGGTGGTGAAATCAGATACAGAAAGCCCTTATTTAGCCTAATAAAGAACTGAGCAAAAACTCTGAAAATTTATGTATTGAGATACTTTTTTCTAAGTTTCATTACAGTCAACTTTTACGTAGTTAACTCCTACTTGAACCAAACCATTTCAAGTACCTTCCACTTCTTCCTGAATCAGCATTAAAACAATTACTCTTGCTCAATGCATTCAATACGAAGATAAATTACCGCTATATTATGGAGATACTCGTACATTCAGATTGCATTAAATACTGACGGATCGGTAGCCCGCTTGTAATAAATCGTTCCCCTTACTCGACTTTTACAAATTGCAGCAGAAGATAAGCAGCTGGTACACTATAAAAGAGCTTTCTTTTATTGTGAGATGCGCTCCGGTTGAGACTTGAGAGGATATTGTAATAATCTTCATATTGATTGTAGTTGTTAAACATTTCTGCTTTGTGGAATCAGTATTTTTATTTATTAAACCTTAATGCACAAATAAATAATACTGTACAAAGGCGGACTTAATGCCTGAGGCATTTTCTACCAGTCAAGCTCGTGTGATGCAGAGACAAAACATGGCAGGTCCAACATACGGGATAATCGAAACTTCTAACCAGCTCGGAGACTCGAGTCGTCAGTACGACACGATCCGCCTCCTAATTAACTTCCATTGCTTGTTTGTCAGAATATTTTTTGTTTTTTGTATTCCAATCTCAGTTGTGAACATAGCTCATTTCTTTTTTTAACTATATTATTTTATTACTTTAATGTAAGTGATCTAACTAGCGATATCTTGTGTGTTTTTTTAATTACTCTGCTAGCGCTGTGCACTTCTGTAAGTGACTAATTTCACAATTCCTTAAAATGTTTGTGATTCCTGCTTGTGTTTGTCGTAGTGAATAAGTCGTTGAAGTGCCTTCTCAATAAATAAATAAATAAATAAAATAAATAAATAATTAAATCGAAAAAATAAAACATACTAATACATAGATACATAAATACATTCATTTAACGAAAATAAACTATGTATTGTGAAGTAATGATTGGTAGAGAAGAAAACGAATCCAGAAATTCTGCGCTGGGATGATTCTACCAACTTCTTATGAATATGCTCACGTCCCTTCACTTCCTGTACTCGCTTACCTTTCTTCTCGTGCCTTATGTCTACCTATTCGAGTACCGATGGTATGTCATTACCGTGAAATACCTTAAAGATATATTTTTTAGCTCACGGACATTAGCAATTGTGCCTTGTTACCCAAGAGAGTGAGCTAAAATGTTCATGTAGCGCACCGCTTTCAAACGGAAAACAGAAACGTTTAATGATGGCAGAAATAGGTGTGATAGTAACCTCGAGCGAACTGCTTGACAAAAAGCTCCACAAATAAAAGAAAGAAAATACTTTTATTTAGCATATAAATACTAAAAGGCACACAACACACAGCAGATAAAAAAAATAGTGTAAAGTGCGATAAAAGAAACTAGCCAGAAAGTGTGCCTCAGGGGTGCGCCATAAAACCTAGTTCAGCGAAAATGCCAGACAACTAGTGTGAGGTGCAATACTGCAACGTGACGTTACTACTGCTACTACTAATATTGAAATTTGATAGACGTGATGAGTATCTTAAACTAGATAAAACATACTTCAAGCATCATTGACGTGCTGACGAAAAAAAATCAAACAAATTTCTTGCGTCGGTTTTAGGTACCGATACCCATCACGTCTGTGGAGTTTCGTTAGCTAATTTAATTTGACCTTGTTTAAGACGAGTAGAGAGAGAAGAGTAGATTCAACTTACTATACATAGATCCGGAATCCGAACGCTTGGTCTCCGAGCCGCTTTCTTCAAAACACAAGAACGCCAGTGCTCTAGCAAGTGACCGGCCGCAGTAGACCTGGGGGTTCGCGTCCTGGTAGGACACCTGCCCGCCCCCAATGTGCGCAGAACAGAGCGTGATGGTGCACAACGCTACAAGGAAGATGGACTGTTGAGGATTCATCTGGAACAATTGAATTTACTTGGATTTAGTGAAGAAACAACTAAAAAGTTACGGAAATGATGAAAAAATTTTTTTGCTAAATGTATACAGGGTTATTGGAAAAACACCGACAACCTCTTAAGAGGTCATTGTACTCATCATTATGAACAACTTTTACTATGGGACCAAACCTGAAATCGCAAAAAAAAAGTCTGCTGTTCAAAAAGTGTGTTGTTGAATGATGAGTACAATGACCGTTTAAGAGGTTGTCGGTGTTTTACAAATAACCCTGTATAACAACCTGGCGCAATATTTTTTCTATTACAGTTTTATCAAAGAATGTAAATTAAGCTATGTATAATTTAGTGTAATACATAATAATTGGTTGTTAGTTTATACGGAACTGATTCGGTCTGTCCCCCGTACTAGTGTGAACTGTATACGGTGGAATAGGTTTCCTCGGTCGCGGTATAGGTAACTAACATTTGACGGCAGCCACACGGGTCACGTTTGCCGATTTCAATACCTACGTGGATGGATAACTATCCATTACGTACACATCGAGACCCCTCCGTGCCTTAGAGAACACGTTAAGATGTTGGTCCCGGCTGTCATTCATAGTTCTTTGACAGTCGTTACGGGTAATCAGAAGCCCAAAAGTCTGGCAAGTAGTCTTACCAAGGGTATCGTGGTACCCTGTAACGGGGCTGTGGAGGTCAGAGGTTTATGAAATTTAGAAGAGAAGTTTTCCCGAAATTATTGTTTCTATAAACTACCCATCTGTTTGAAATTCTTGTAAGGAAACGAAAAGTTTATTTTCCTTGTGTTGTCTCATTTTAGAGGTCAAAGAAATTAGAGCCTATAAATTGGCACTTCTATTTCTGTAAACATAAACCTATTATATTTATTCTCTAAAGCGTTGATTCAATACTTTGGATAAGGACTCAGTAAAATCACATTATGTATTTAATGTTGTAGCTTAATTATTCCTTTCGTTTAAATATACCTACCTCCTACCTCCACAATAATTGAACAGCTTTAAATTTTAATAAAATAAGTACACAGAATTCGGATAATTTTCGGCGAAACACGCTGGTAATATTCCCACAATAAGTTTTACAGGGTATCAAACGCAATAAATTCACATTGATATATAAATGGTGCCGAGCAGCCAACTGGCAAAGTAAATGTACAAGATTAAAACGAAATATCGGAACTGGAAAGGATGCCCAACAGCTATGAGCAAATAAACTTATAAGGAGCTTAGTTTTCTTAACACACGTACTCTTATTGTAGCATAGCTGAGAATATGTTGTACCTTATAATCACTGATATATTTTTAATTCGAGATTTCGGACACTATCTAGGGATTCTAGGTACAAGGTTCTCACATGATCAGATCAAGATTATGTGTGGACTTTAGCCATGATCTGACCAATATTATGAGTGGACTTTCTTTGGACTCAGGCGCTTTAGTTAGTGTTAATTATTTCAACACCATAGTGCTCTCAAAACGGTGAAGGAAAACATCGTGAGGAAACTGGCATGTTATAAAACCAAAAATTCGAAACACGTGACATGAACCAACCCGGACTGAGTCCACATGGTGAATTACGGCCCACTCCCTCTCACCAAGAGGAGGCTTGAGGCCCAGCAGTGGGAACATTATAGGCTGATAAGTAAAGTAAAATACAGAAAATAACTTACCTTGAACAGCTTAGTTTGTCAGAACGCACCTTGCTCGAATGTGGAAGCCTGAAGGAAAAGTTCCCGTTTTATACCCCTGTAACATGTGCCCTCGATAATAATTAATATTCAAACATGTCAATACCACAAGAACAGTGGTTAATGAAATTTGATGGGTGACCTTGTATTTGAGAAAGGTGTTGAAGGGTGGCCCCATGTCTCACCTTTGTAAGGCGCTCATGTAGATCGAAAGGGTTAACAAGAAAACTAGTAAGGCACTGCCACATTCATTGGCATAAAACTTAGCGTATTTTTGCTATATAAATGAAAATACCTTGTAACCATCTGAACATACGCTTAGAAGAAATATTAGATACTTAAAAAATTGAAACCAACGCTTGAAGATGTTTTTCCTTGCCTATAATTGCGTCTAATTTGCAATTAGCTATTGCTATAACAATATTTTCTAACAATCCACACAATCAATCAACCCTAAAATTATCTACAAACTTGCCACCTTGCCTAAGAGCTATGAACATTAGTCACAGCAAGGAATTTATCTATCACAGAAGTGCCTTCGGCTCGATATCTGAAGACGCATCGCCTTTGACTAGAAGGCGCTTAGAGTGGAACTGTCATCTCCAAATGACCCTATATCAAAGTATCCATTAAGACTTCTCAGGATTTAGGTCCATTCACATTTAGGTCGACAACTCGAGACAGTTTTCACGACGGCAAAAATTTCTTAATGGTACGTCCAGCAAAATTGATTTGACATTTTTCATGAAAATAAATGTCGGTAATAACGTAAACCGTAGTGTAGTGCACAATCAAAGCTTAATATATGAATTGCGAACCTATGGCACATAGTAACAGCGAAATTCCCACATCTCCAAAAGCAATACACTAGAGCATCCATATTCAATCGGATTGTCTAAATAAATGTAGCAAATTCATCAGGTGTCCTGAAACCTTAATGCTTCAATTTTACTATGGCGTCGCACTGGCGCGAATTCCAATCTGGGGCGCACTTAAGCCGTCAAATAAGATGAAACCAAGTGGAACATTGGATGTGACGTCCCCCCCAAACACAACGTTTGCTGTCGTACACTTCATTTGTTAAAAGTCTATTCCGCTCCGCTGAACGATTTAATGGAGATCAGTGAGTATGACGTATTTGAAATGTAAACAAAATTGTTATACAAACTTCCGCTTTTAGCTCCATTGAACGACAAATGGGCGCGCTTTGAAGTTTCCATCAGCTTAAGAGTTACTGGTAATTGCTGTCCTTATATAAATAAGTTGCATGGATGAAAATCAACAAGCATAAAGGTAAGATTGGTAGGTAGCAATACCTACTGTACCATCCGTGAAGGTAGATAGGTACTTTAAAGGTAGCTTGCAAAAGGAAATCTAAAATCATTCCACGCTTGAGGCTAGTAGAAAAATAACTCCAGTGGCATTCGATCATCGTAATCGCGAATTAAGAATAACTTTTCAAAATTGAATATTCAGCGATTGTTTCCGAGAACAACAGATAAGTGTAAGGCGTGAGGGTGAGCAAACGAAAACGACCTCTTGAAATAAGTATATAAATAGCGAAACTATAATATTGCTTCTTATTTTCATAGTTAGCGCCTGCCCCATATATGTAGGATCCCGGTGTAGAACCGTGTGGATCATATATAGATTCGGATCCAGCAGTAGACGTTTTACGGCTGAGTGATGATGATGATCAATGTAATTCCCTTTATCAATAGATATTTATAAAGATATACCGCAAAGGTACCTATAAATCATGATTTTTTAACTTCTAACGACATCTATGATCGCATAGAGGACTCCAAAATGCTATTACGCCGTATTTAACAGCGATTGTTCGTCCTTTCGTCTAAAAGGTATGTAGGTATACACCAACATACCTTTTAAATGTTTTAAAACTTGAGGGGTCTGTACATATACAGACATCGCAAGTTTAAAAACATTTTAGTGCTATATCATTGAATTTGATACGACTATCATATATAATACCTAGGTACTCTCAAAAATAGCACGGCTTGACGTGGATTCGAACCAATGCTTCGCCCAAAGGCTTCGCCCAACGTCGCTATTCAATAACAGCAGTTTTAACTGAGTAGTCTAGCTTGTTGCGATTACGATGAATTTAACACTCGGAGTATCTTGGATGGATCGTGTTTGTATACTTGGTTATACTTTTTTATCGACGCGTGCTTTACTTGTGTTCACCAAGTGTTCAAACACGCTGTGAATGTGTGTCTAACCGCAGTAGCTCTCGGTTTCGGTACCGTCCGAGTCAATGGCGAAGTCGGAAGTGTGTATGTGCGTGCGTGCATGTGTGTTATGTGTTGGCGCTACTCGTCTTCACGCTCACATTCACAGCGTGTTTGTACACTTAGTTACCACAAGTAATTTAAAGCACGCGTCGGTTCGTGATATAAAAATATTATAATTAAATCAACTATCTTCCGTTCTGCAATATCATTCAGTCTCTGTTTACTTGTTGATTGATATAATTTACGTGGAAGTGCCAGGGTATCCCGTGAAATACATCGAATGACAGAATGCTCAGTATACTTTACCATTCGGTGCTACACGGGACTATTATGTTCAAATTATATTTGTTAGTGGTAACTCTTTTTAAGCATCATAATCTTATTTTTTTATGCTAACAACTCTACAATGGCGGCACAAACGTCAAACAAAGCGTGTGTTTTCTTGTAGAACAAACCAAATATTTTGTGAATTTCATTAAAAACTACTAATAATGTCTCGTGGCACACACAGAAAAGACCCTAGATTTTACAGCAGAGATAGTAATTGGGACAGGGACCGCGATCGCGAGCGTGAACGTGATAGAGACAGAGACCGCGACCGGGAACGTAATGATTATAGAAGCCGGCCACCACTCCGTAAGCGAAGCCGTACGCCTCCTCGGAGGGATGACAGCGACAAGCGCAGGAGCCGGTCACCGCGGAAGAATGATAAAGACCTCCTTGACGAGAACATTTTGAGGGAGATATCCAAGCTGCCAGAGCCCAGTGAGCTGTGGGACAACCAACAGTTTCAAGACACCGTAGGGTTCACTCAACAGCCGCCCCCTGGCTTTGTGCCACAAGAGGTACTGTTTGACACTGATGTATATATTTATTATGTTGTAATAATAGCTAGCTAGCTAGCTTGGATAATAACGTATTGTTAACTCAGATTCTGGCTTATATTGTTGCAAATAAGTCTTATCTATATTTGGATTTAACAAAAACCGTCTGCTTTAATGCATTTGTAGTCTGGTACATACATTTTCATGTTATAACTTGACTAGACTTTACTTTAACCAATTAGATACAGTGTTAATGTATAAATGAATAGGTACTTATATTAATATCATAATAATAGTTTATTAGTTAACCTAGATTCTATATCCTTTTAGATTAGGGTTGCCATCTGTCCCGGTATACCGGGACATGTTACCGGTCTAGAACTTCTGTCCCGGTCGTCCCGGTTAATCTACGAAATATCCCAGTAATTCAATTAAAATAATGTGTAATACGCAAACAATGCTGGTGGCGCACAGTATGTTAAATGTCTTATAACCAAATTTGAACATTTGTTTTTGAAGTTTATTGACAGTAAGTATAATTATACAAGGTAATCTATAGGCGAAACAGAAATGATTTTTAGATTAATAATTTTAAGCTGATTTGTTAAGAAAATTAAAAAAATTATAATAAATTATAGTAAAAAAGTTTTTTTTTCTTGGATATTTTTGTCACTTACTGCTAATGTCCCGGTCAGTACTTAAGCTTCTATGGTAACCCTATTTTAGACATACAATTAGTGACTCAATTTTCTATTGCAATGTAATATGCTCAATGCTCTATAGAGTGAAATACAATGCCATGAAGAATATCTTTAATCTTTTAAATTCGTTATCTGCCTAGCCTTTTCCCAACTATGTTGGGGTCGGCTTCCAGTCTAACCAGATTCAGCTTAATAACAGTATTTTGCATGGAGTAACTGCCTATCTGACCTCCACGACTGTGTAACTGTGCTATGCATTATCAAGTAACAATACCCCTTGGTATTGAAACTTGATAATGCATAGCATATCCCTTCTACTTTAAAAAAGTATCTAATTATTAACTACTAGCTACATTTACTTGTTTCTGCTTATATTCATATGAACCTACCCATATAAAAAGCATTGGCAGAATGGTTCGGCAGACATGGTCTATATGTGTCCCATTTTGACCATATCTATTCTGATAATTATGTGTACTTAGTTTGAGAATGTAACCATTCAAACATCACAATCTTTCATATTAATAATACTATTGAGATTATTTAACATGGTAAAACTTTCTTTAAATTTAAAGGGAGTGACAACACTTACACCTGCAAACTACACGGCTAACTACCAGCCATCGTACTCCGGTATCTACGATGACTTCCCAACGATGGGTGGGGTTCCCCAAGCACCGCATCCCCCAGACATGGCAGCGTGGAACCAGATGTCGCTGCCTCCACCCCCACCGCAGGCAGCCCCACCTGTTCCCTTCCTCAACAATGTTGAAGATCAGATAAAGAAAGAAGGTACAACTTCTATTTTCTTCTTACTCCTGTAATAATTTTTCTTTACAGGTCTGTAAGAAGATCTTTTGTTATCTTACTGCCTATTACAGAAGAAATAAGGGTGTGTTTAAGTGTTTTATTTCTAGAAAGCTGATAAAAATATGTGTAAGCTGATGGTCTTTAGATCATCATGTTGGTACAAAGGATTGAGTAAAACATTGAAGAAGTCAAATTCTTGTATATTTATTTATATTGTATTCAAATGTCCATCCATTGTTCATTCTAACCAATGTTTATTATTTAATTTTGTTTGTCATTTACATTAAAAACTAACCTTGGGACAGTATATGTGTTATTATGAATTCTGATATCATAACTTGCTTTAAACTACTTACACTTAGGGAGCATTGGAAACTATTATTTCTAGATAATGACTGAATTTATACTGAAAACAGAGCTATAATTTATGAAAATTTTGACATAAGTAATTTTGTAGTGTTTACTCAAGTGCACTACAAGCAAATAATTGCGTTTTGATACATGTATATATGGTTTAGGCTTTCCAAATGTATGATTGTACAGTAACAATTACTTAGAAGTTTGGCTGGTAGAGAGGTCTTATTTTAAAATAAATACTTTTGTGATTATTCAGGCTGTTTCGAAAACTTAGGATTTCAGTGCGCCCTTAAGCTTAATTGTATGTACTTATTTCAAATATCATATTGTGTCATTCTACTCACGAAAAACCTACTAAGTATGTTAAAATATTCTATTTCAGGATCTCTTGATTTACCTGCCTGTTGCCACTTAGTTTGTGTACATATTTATAGGAAAGTGCTTCTACAAGTTACATTATTAAATACCAGTGTGAAGAAACCAACTGAAAATGGCAGAAGAAACATTCTTACTGCTTTAACTTATAATTTAATTACTGTTCCGCCTACAACCACAGTCTGCTATTCCTTGCAATCCCTGCATGAGTTTATACTGAGATAAAATGTTCCAAAATGCTACTTGGAACTGCCTCTAGAGATAATTTAGCAGATTTGGGTCCATGACAGCTAAGAGAAGTCTTGTTTACATATTTTTGCTTTAATTAAGTGTATTGTTGTATTAAATTTTCGTCTCTAGACTGAAACAATAAAAGGTTTTGTATCACCAGTCCACGATATAACAGTACACTTAATCTGCTAACCTAATATAGTTTATAAAATAACAATATATTTTCGCAGCGGCCATCGAATCAGAAATGCGTCAACAGAAAGCAGCATTGTCCAAACAGAGAGAAGACTACATAAAGAAAGCAAACATACTCAAGAAAGAGATGGACACATTGAAGGACCAACGGAACGAACTGCGGGGCGACGCCAAGCGATCGCCGAGCCCAGACACCAAGAGGTTTTTGAAGGAAAACACCAAGTTACAGGTTTGACTTGCAATACACAAAATATGTCTTATGATTTAAGACTCACAGCTCATATTTGTCTATACTTACTAGTCTTCTGCTTTATTGTAAAGCTTGTTCTACAAGATCTATAATGTTTGGCATAATGCGTTCCTTATAGTTGGAGATACAGAATAAGTTGAAGACGATCTACAATGTAGTCGACATGCTGAACGGCATCATCGGCGAGGAAGCGCACGAGATTATCGACGCCGAGACCGACTCCGCAGATCGAAACAACAAGCGTAAATCTAGGTGCGTGCTTGTCATCATTTATTTTCCTTGTTAATTATTATTACAGCTTTGAAAGTTTATTTCTTTCTTTGAAGACATCTGTAATCTGTTATTTATTTTTGTTAAAAATGTTTGTTCATGAAAATATTTAAGTTCATAGCGATAAACTTTCATATCCATAGCATTTGTGATTTTACATGAGAATGTTTATACAAAAAAATAGTTTTTAGTTATATACTTCTCTCCCAAAAGCAGGACTGCACCGCTTTCGCGTGCCCTTGCGAGCTATTCGCTTCGACATATTAGTGATCTGCCTATCTCAAGAAGGAAAAAGCTTGGAGTGTTCGCCGATGGAATCTGCTTATACACATCTTGTAATGCGTTTAATAATATTGTATTGCACCTAAGGCTACTTACTATCTGGGGGCATGATCAGTAAAAAACACGAAAATAATAATGAAATGCTAAGTAATCATTAAATTATTTTGTATAATTTTAGCTTTTGTAACATGTTATTGCTCTTATACATTAAGGCCAATTGCCATTGGCACACTAGAGGGATACCAAAGTGCTAAATCATTGTGATGCTTATATTCAAATTTACTGTGTAAGAGCGAAAAGAAAATTATAATTGTGTCGTCTCCACTTCGTATACCGAATGTATAAACCTTTTTATATTTATATCCATATATTTTATTGTTTTATTTTCTGTCTACATTAAATGTGGTATATTATACTACTGTTGTTTTATTGTTTTGTTTTTATTTTCGAAATCTCGTGCAAAAGAAGCCTTTGGGAAGACAATATCCAGGCGGATGTATGGAGTACGTTCTACACGACAAAGAAGAAAAAGAAGAATATTATTTTCTATTTACGCGTTATAAACCGCGCGAGTGAAGACCGTTTATACAAAAACAATGTGATTTATGCAATTTAAAAACCAAATGACCACCCAAACCTACATTGGAACCATCCAACGCGAGAATTTTCAATTGTGAGCAAACATGAGTTCCTCTTGACATCTTTTATTATTTTCGACACGTATCTATAACATTTTTGGGTATTCCTCAGATCCCCGGCCAACAAGAAGTTTAACTATGTGTACTACGACCCTGAGATGCACTGGTGTCGAGTCTGTAATGAATTCCCGCCGACTGCTAAGGATTATCTGAACCATTTACACTCGCCTGCTCATCATAAGTAAGCATTTAATATTTTGGTTATGATTCCATTGATGATTTTTCCAATATCAAGGTATCAGATGGTATTCCTAGACTAGGTAGTATATAGGGTGACTGTGACATCGACTGTTGATCCGGGCTGTCAATTATGGATCTTTGACAGTCGTTACGGGTCGTCAGAAGCCCTAAAGCTTGAAAACCAATCTTACCACGGGGTATCGCGTCACCCAGTAACTATTTCAGACACAATGCGAATTGTTATATGAATAAATAAATAAAACTGGGTTGTGTAGGTCAGATAAGCAGTCGCTTCATATAAAATGCTGGTATTCAGCTGCATTCGGTTTTGTCCTAAAGCCGACCCAAAATAACCATTGAGGAAAGGTTAAGCAGATCATGATGCTCATTGCAAGTAAACTTATTTTCTATCTAGTATACGAATCTGATCTCGTTTTTAATAAGTTATTGTATAGAAAATTTGCAAACGTGTTGAAGGATGGCTGCAGCGCACATGGAAGCACCGTGGCACTCCGTATCGGGCGTCAATGAGGGGTTCCCTAGCTTCCCTGCGGCGCCAACTAAACGGACGCCCATCAAAGGTTAGTTTTCTCTTTCTTTTATTTTAAAACTTTAAGGGGGGTACATTTTTACGATGAATCGGTATGACAGGTACCATAACCGTTGTAGATATACGAAAACGGTCTTAAGAGATTGTCCTTAACTTTTTGAGAAATTTTCATCTGCATTCACAGATTTTGTAAAAAATATTTTCGGCACGACACTAACACGAACAAATGTACGAAACGAAGCTTGGCTTTACACATAATTATGTACATTTGTTGTAAGTTGGATCGTTTGTTAATATTTAAACTGAAGTCTCAATTATTTTTTGTCAAAAGAAGTAAAGCAATTAGGAGTTCGACTATACAACATTATTTTCAGTATATGCGAAACCTGAATATAGTTCGTTTAGAATAAGTAACTCCAATATTTTTATATTTTTTCCCAAAAAAGTTTTGCAAGTGTGATGGAAAATGTTATCACCAGTTAATTACAATAAATACCATCGCCGTAGGGTTAGGTACCTACTGCCTAATTATTATCAATAAGCACAATATGACACTGGACGGTCACCACAACAACAAGCAAGCTAATAAGCTTATAACGTGATTTTTCATGATACAGTTTTGAAATTTTGTACATAGATTCTTAATATAAAGATACTAGACACGTGTTTCGGGTTTCGCAAATACTAAAACTTGGGTTGTTTAATATAAAAGTAAAAAAAAAAACTATTTTTATTCGTTAATTTTTTTCGTTAACTCATTTGTGTCCCAAAGGTCTTCAATTCTTCGTGCCCTCCACGGCGTGGTACTGCAAACTATGCGATCAATTCATTGGAGACCTGCACTGTGCGTCTGCGCATCTCAAATCTGTCGTACATTCCAAGAATTATACAGTGAGTATTGATAATTGAACTGTGAGTATACTGAAGGATGTATTTGTGGCAGTGAGCGGCTGGTGGTAAATTGCGACATTGGAGAGGCCTATGTCCAGCAATGGCCTGCTATTTACTTAGTATGCATAATCAGCGTATAATGCTCCCACTGCTGGGACACAGGCCTCCTCTCTGTGAGTGGGAGTGGGCCATAAACCACCATGCGAGCTAGGACATGCCGATTTACTCACGATGTTTTCCTTCACCGTTTTGAGAGCAGTGGTGATGAAATAATTTACGCAAAGAAAAGCGCCTGTCTAGGTTCGACTTACATCTTGTAACTCGCGGCCGTTACCACTGGGCCACCACTGCTATTTACTTAGTTATGATGAATGACAGTTATATATTTTGAGACATAATTAAATAAAATGTCAAAAAAGCTTATATAGGTATACGACCTGATGGGTATTGTGTGCCCAACGAGTGTATTTATATTGCTAGTTGCGCGGTAAACTCTGCTTGCGCGATGCAGGATTTGCGTGAATTTCAGTGTGATGCGTGGTTCGCATGTCGCGATGTAGATGTCGCTACAAGCTATTTCTCAGTAACTTATATGTTGTATTTCTTTCCAGAACTTCGTAGAACAGAACCCACACTGGGAGACAGACTGGATGTCAGACCGGCAGAAAGCCTTCGAGAAGAACCGTGCAACCAAAGGCAAAGCTGAGTCAGAGAAGCCAGCTCAGTACACCTCCCACACCATCACCTTCAACAAGGATGGGTTCAGCACCAAGAGGAAGGAATCGCCCACCCCCAAGCCGGAAGATAAGAAGAAAAAGAAGGATAAAAAGAAGAAGAATAAGAGAAAGAGTGTCAGCAGTTCTTCTAGTGATTCTAGCAGCTCTGATAGTGAGCCGGTCAAGAAGAAGAAGACTAGTAAAGGTATGTGTGAAAAGTCACAAACGAATAAATAATAATAAATATTTGTTCAGAATTACAATTGGTAATATCAGTTTGTTGAAAGTATTTTCTGCTTTAGTGATAACTAACTTCTGCTCGGGGCTTCGTCCATGTCTTTTACCATAAACATTGTCCAATGGCTCCACTCGGCGATTCCGTAGTTTTTGATCAGAAACATATAAACAATAAATTTTGCGTCTTTATACTTAATATTCGTTTGACTGTATTTAGATTGCTATGGATACGCTAAATAGAAGAAGATTAATGTTCATGCATATTATGAAGAGGTAAAGTTATTTAGTTATCTGTTTTGGTAAAACATATTTTTTGTTTTATTGAGCTAAGTGTACCGGAAGACGTAAAGTGATAAGGCCTCCCACAAGGTGGACCGATGACCTTGTGAAGACCGCGGGAATCGGCTGGATGCGGGAAGCACAAGACCGGTCGAAGTGGCGGAGCTTGGGGGAGGCCTAAGTCCAGCAGTGAACGTCTTTCGGCTGAAATGATGATGATGATGAGCTAAGTGTTCATATTGTCAATATTTGCTCCGTATGTTATAAATCAACTTTTGAATAAACTTCCTAACATTGATGAGGAGTAACAGTTTTTAAACCCATTTTTTTGGCCTTCCTAATTTTGTTTTTTTTTTCATGTCATCATTCTCCCGCCCTTATTCAAATATTTGTAGCCGGCGAAACATGTGTTTTTCATTCATAGTTCGCTATTAGTCGAAATTTCAGTAGTCACCCCCTTTCTAGCCATATCATTTTTCACACAGTCCATCTATCATTTCGTTGGTCTGTGACTGTCATGTGTCAGTAATTTAAATTCATAATAACAACATGATCGATACGCTATAATTATGTGTTCTTTCAGCTAAAAAGCAAAGAGGCAAGGCAGATGATCGCGACGAAAAGTCCCTCACAGAATGGATGTCCAACATCCAGATGGACAGACTCAACGACAATGACAGGAAACTTCTGGACACGCTCAAGAGCAGGTAACTATCAATTATGCAGGAAAAGTTTTTATCCAGTGTGCAAAATGTAACCATGAATTCAGCATATCATTCTAGACCCCCCAGCGCAGAAATTTTTCATCGGTTATACAAAAAAGAAACAGCTGTTCCATATATTTTGACCGCGTAGGTATTGCACTTTTCTATGAAACAGCAGATTTTTTTTGTAAAACCGACGAAAAGTTTATTCGCTGGGGGGGTCTAGAATGGTATGCTGAATTCATGGTTAAAGTTGCACACTGAATAAAAACTTTTCCTGTATATTACTAGCTTATGCCAGCGGCTTCGCCCGCGTGGTGGTTGGAAATCATCCACAGGACCGTATTACCGGGATAAAAAGTATCTTATATGTTAATCCAGGTTATAAACTATCTATGATCCAAGTTTCATCCCATTCCGTTCGGCCGTTTTGGCGTGAATGAGTAACAAACATCCAACCATCTAAACATACCGTGTGTATACATTTTCATGTTAGAAGATATAGTAGGATTAGTTACTTTAAATCTGTCTGCTTTAAGTTTCAGCCGTAATAGATTTTATTAGCATATTGAGAAATTCCAAAGGATTTAATGTCTTATATGCCTTGGCGTTAGGCTAGGTTTGCGCTGGCTAGTATGTACGACAACCGGCCAAGTGCAAGTCGGACTGGGTACCGAAAAGTTCCGAACCACAAGGCAAAAAAAAACGCTTGTATTGATACCCCCTTTGATTTTAACTTTGTTTTAAATTTCTTATTTGTTGTTATAATGACAATAAAAATCTCAAAAACCCAAAAAACTATATCAAATCCAAAAAAAAACCTTTGGGTACAGAACCCTAAAAACAAACAAAGTTGTTTAATTACCTACTTCTGGCACCCCAAAAACCCTTAAATACTTTTCCCTATATCCGCATTTTAAAACGATTTGAGTGCTGATTGTACATGCTATTTCGAAACTTTCTCATAAATCACTCAATTAGGTATAGTGGAAACTTCAAGGTATATTTTCGCTTCAACAACACTGGATAGTTCACCCTTAATAGAGTTTTAATTAACTAGAGTTTTAATTAACTGGAAGTTTTTGTCGAAAGTGCTGAAACAATTACCGAGGTCGACTATACACCTTATATCAAAGAAGCTTATAGATAACAGTGGAGGCAACACTCTAAATACCTAAGTGAAGACGACTGTAGACGGACATGCTCTTTCTGAATACATTCATAATAGAAAGAAACCACATACACGGTCTCGTTCTTATGTGTGTATTTAGAAAGAGAGCGTCCGACCACAGTCGTCTTCATTTGGGTATGAGTGTTGCCTCCACTTTTATAAACCTATAAGCTTCTTGCTTATATGTCATCCTGATGACTTGATTCGTCCCTGTGTAATCCTTAATTGATTTTATTACCCCTCACAACTGACCTTATTTGCGTCTTATTCATATTGCACGGTCTGCATTTTTAACGTACTAAATCGATAATACCTGTTTTTTTTTTCTTTATAATTGTTATATTTTTTTGTGTATCCTATTATTTAGGATGAAGAAAGAAAAGCTGAATGATGAGAAGCGTAGATCACCTGACCGGAATGATAGGGAGCGAGCTGCTGAAATATCCAGGAAAGTTAGGTAAGTGACATAATATTTCGACTTTTCAAGTATGTCATCGTGAAATAGCCCAAAGAGACGAGACGTGAGCTCCAAAGGTTTGAAAAATTCCTGATTCGAAATTTGGATGGTGACCTAGTAGAATATAAGTAGTAAAAAAAAACAATTAGAAAATTTACATGTTTTGCCAGTTACTCAAGCATATACTTTCGCGTTGTGTAGTCCTACGTTGAGTTCTGTTTGACAGAAATGTATTTACGGCCTTTTTATTACAAACATAAAAGTTCTAAATAAATTTAGGTTGCATTGGAATTAGAACTTTGTCACGTAAGACATTAAGTTTGTTTTGCCAAAACTCGATAAGTATAGAATCTGAGATTCTGAATTCAATTATAGAAATACTAGTTCTAGCTTTCGAATACCTTTATCACAATTTATTTATTTTTTTCGGGGCGCCCCGCGGACTCTCCGTCCGCTTACCGGCCCATCGTGCTGCTCGACGAGGTGGGCAAGCTCTTTGAAAGAGTAATTGCAGACCGCCTCGTCGGGCGGCTGGTGCGGGTGGGGCCGGATTTGGCGGAGAGCCAGTTCGGTTTCCGCAGGGGGCGCTCCACGGTGGACGCCATCATGCGCGTGCGAGCCCTCACGACGGGGGATGCTGTGGCCCGGGGTGGGGTCGTCTTGGCGGTGTCTCTAGACATCGTCAATGCCTTTAACACCCTGCCCTGGAGGCCTATTTGACGGACAGGGCCGTCATCTACCCCGGTCACCAAGGAGAGTGGAACCGGCGAGAGATGTCGTGCGGTGTCCCACAGGGATCGGTTCTGGGGCCGCATCTGTGGGACATCGGATACGACTGGGTTCTGCGCGCCGACCTCCCTAGCGGCGTCAGCGTAGTCTGCTACGCTGACGACACGCTGGTCCTGGCGCAAGGGAGGTCGTACCAAGCGGCGGCCGACTTAGCGGCAGACGGGGTTGCGACAATCGTCGATAGGATCCGGCAACTGGGACTCGAGGTGGCCTTGCACAAGTCCGAGGCCATGTGTTTTCATGGTCCTCGGAATGCGCCACCGGCGGGTTCCCAGATAACGGCGGGAGGGGTTCACATCGGCGTCGAGTCGACGATGAAGTACCTGGGACTCGTCCTCGACAGCCGGTGGAACTTCGCGGAACACTTCCGACGTTTGGCTCCCAGACTGGAGCGGGCCGGGGCTGCTTTAAAGCGGCTCTTGCCCAATCTAGGGGGGCCAAACGCCTCCTCCCGGAGGCTCTACGCGGGGGTTGTGCGGTCCATGGCCCTATACGGGGCGCCGGTGTGGGCGCCTACATTGAGGCGCCAACCAGCGCGAAAGCTGAAGGCGTCCCATAGGGTCATGGCGATCAGAATGATCCGGGGATACCGCACGATCTCAGGTGAGGCGGCGGGCCTCCTTGCCGGATTACCGCCATGGGATCTGGAGGCAAAGGTCCTCGCGCATATCTGGGAGTGGCGCGAGGAGGCCAAACGCCGGGGCGTTACTCCGCTGCCGCGAGAAATCGAGGTGCAGCGGACAGAGCTCCGGCGGGATCTCATGGCGACATGGAGAGCGCGATTGTCGCAACCCAGTGCTGGGCACGCCACGATAGCGGCGGTAAGTCCCCTCTTTGAGGAGTGGCTTGAGAGGCGGCATGGCGTCCTCACCTTCCGCCTGACGCAGGTCCTCACCGGACACGGTTGTTTCGGGAGGTTCCTGTTTCGTATAAGGCGGGAGGAAACGCCCGGGTGCTTCCATTGCGAAGACTGCCCTGAGGACACGGTGGAGCATACGGTGGCGGTCTGCCCGGCTTGGGCGGAGCACCGCCGTGTCCTCGTGGAGGCGATCGGCGGCGGCGATCTCTCGCGTCCGGCCCTGGTGCAGGCCATGGTACGGAGCGAGAGTGAATGGTTAGCCGTCACCTCCTTCTGCGAAGCAGTAATGCTCGCAAAGAGGGAGGCGGCGCACGTGAGGGAGAGGTAGTATATGTGCCCTCACGGCCGTAGTCGCCGCGGGAGAAGCCCTGGGCGTCGGGAATCCCAGGCTGATTCCCGGCCACCGTAGGCGCGGGCTTGCGGACGGCGAGTAATGGGTAGCTCGCTGTCCGGTAAGGACCAAGCCCGGGTCGACGGCGCGTTGTGTTCCACACGCGCCTCAGAGAGATGTCAGCACCAATAGGTGGGGTTCGCAAGGACCGATGCCTGCCAGGGGTGCGGGTTGTTCGAAAGAGATACCGCGGCCCCTGGCACACAGGCAACTGAGGGAACACGGGTGGGTTTTAGTCAGTAAAAGTCTGACACGCCCTCCCGCTCCACCCAGAGCGGGAGAAGTTATTTGATGATTTCCCACCCAAAAAAAAAAACACAATTTTTTTACGCTTCCATTTTTTAAACCACCGTCTGAATCACGTGTAACATTATCCAAGACATCATTGTAATGTTCTGCATCTAATAGACAACACACTAACAGTGAAAACCACAATCATAATCGGCCTATAATGTTCCCACTGCTGGGAAACAGGGCTCTCGGTGAGAGGGAATGGGCCGTATTCCAGCGCGCGGGCCCAGTGTGGGTTGGTAGATGTCACATGTCTTCGAAGTTTTGTTTTTAGGACATGCCGGTTTCCTCACGATGTTTTCCTTTACCGTTTTGAGAGCAGTGGTGATGAAATAATTTACACAAAGTAATGCGCCTATCGGGGTTCGAACCTACGAACTACAACTCGCGAGTCGCGGCCGTTACCACTTCGCCACCACTGCTCTGGTGATTCTCTCTCAAAAACCACAATAACATTTAATAATTTCCTTCACATGATTGTCATGCCATATTAGTATCCATATGTTGTATGGGCTGTATGGTACGCTAACGCACCAATAGAAAATAATATCGTCACATTATGTCACATAATGTAAAACGTTATTGCAAAGCAAAACACAAACATAACTATTTTCTTTTTACTTTGTTTGTTTATTAGCTGACCCGTGCCCACTTCGTTGGGCGGTAAACATTTATACATGTGATGAAATTATGAGTGTGGTTCGGTTAGTGCTGAGTGCTATGATTTATTTCCTGACTGCCAAAAAGAGGGTTATGTTTTTACTGCATATGTATGAAAACTACTTTTTATGACTTAAATATAAAAGTTACACATATGCTCTCGCTGACTTTTTTGTAGGCATTATCAAGCTCTACAACTTTTCTCTAGAACTCAATCACATATCACTCATCGTTAAGGCAGCGTTCGTAAGAAACGTTTTCGTTCGACCATTTTTTCTCCGACTTACCTAATTTGCAAATCCGATTACCACGAGAAAGGATTTTAATTTTTTGGTTTAATATATAGCCTATGACACTCACAAATAACGTGGCTTTCTATTAGTAAAAGAATTTTCAAAATCGGTTCAGTAGATCCAGCACTTTTACGCACAGCATATGTCAGTACCATCGTATCCTAAACAATTATACTTTCACAAGACGATGAATTTGAACAATAACAATATTTCTACTGGACTCATATTATAAGTATTTTCACAAATCGGTTATAGGTTTAATAGAAAAAACGTGTGCGGTCGGGGCACCCCCGTCCGGAACGAAATCCTTACGAGATACACAAACACCCTCGTATAAAATAGAAAGAGTCAGAGAGAGAGATACAAAGTCGTTGATTTCAGCCAGTCAACCCCTACCACAAGCCGCATTAAGGAACTTCGTTCCAAAAAATCGTCAATACAAATATAGTCAGCCCTAGTTCGATCACAAACCACATTGCTCCTTTTACACGCTTGTCAATAACTGCCCCACATTTAGAGAGAGTGAACGCCGCGAGTCCCGTTCCCGCGACGAGAGAGACCGGGACCGTCGGGACGACTCGCGACGTCGTGACGACAGGCGAGACGACCAGAGGGACAGGGAGACCACGCCTCGGCTCGACACCAAGAAACCTGAGATCAGGAAGATGCCTTTTATAGGTAATAAGAATTACAGTATAGATCGTCTTGTTAAAACTGCGCGCTTCTCCATCGCATTCGCACACATGTAAAGTATGAAAGGAAATTTTAAACAAATGCAAAATTTGGGTGGAGTAAGTTACACGTCTGGCTAACACTGCGGAAAATACAGTCGTGATGTTATGTATAGAAATAAACCACTCTACAGCGACTATGGTAACTTATTTCCCCTTCGACGTAACTTATATAATCAACAACTTTTTGCTGGTAAAATCATACAGGATGTTCGTTTCAAAATCAACGGGGTCGATTCCTGGGTAAGAAAATTATTTTTTCAAAAGACAATTTTTTTTTTTTTTTCATATAAATCGATTATTTAATTCTCACTATTACATATAGTTTCGTAATTGCCCCCTTCCACGCACTCTGTAAAACTCACCCACACATAATTTTCATGTGTGCGCCAAATCATTGTAGCGGCACGCCATTTTAAATAAGACTATCTATACGTGGCCTTTATATGGCACATCGAATTTTAGAAAAAGTTTGATTTCGTACACTGTAATTTTAAAACATTGTAAAAGCCAATTATTTTAAGTGAGTAACCGTGTAGTTTCTTTCTGACTCTTTTCTATGGGAACTTAGCTTCTGACGTTCCATGAGTGCCCGCCCAGGTTATGTGAAATAAAATAATTTGATTTTTAGATTCTTCTTTTCTGTCACTCAGACTTGTAAGACGTTCTTTTCTAAAACTCGATGTGCCACCTAATAAGGTTCTGCATAAACCGAGAGAAAACCAGAGGATTTCCTAAAAACATTGAATTATTTATTTAATTGAATATTGACGCTTATTACTGAGTAAGAATTCATTGTTTTATGCATGTATTTACCTATAAGTCATTGTTGCGCTATAATTTAAATTTAAGAATGTGTCATGTCACTGTATTCAGTGTGAACAATTGTTGAATAAACAATAAACTCATAATCAGTACCTTAAAGTTCAAATGAACCCGTGTGTTGATATTTGTGCAACTTTACACCCTGTGACATGCATACTAAAGTACTATTTAGTGTCATCAGAACATCCTTTGCACAGCCCTCCTTTTATCATGATCAAACATTGAAATGTCGTTGACTGATGCGATCGGGTGACATGTTAGCAGGAAGAACCATGCTGCTGTCTATCATCTTGATACAATCCTTTAGTCAGCTCTAACTACAGTCACGCACAGGATTATGGGCTAATTGCGTAGTTCATGCGCTGTCGAGCATATGAAATTTTCAAACATATAAAGCAGTAGATTAGGAATTTGACAACCGATGACAACTCCAACCTCCCCTTTAACTTTGAATGTGTCTGTATAATATATCTGCTATAGGAAAAATGCCTGTTTACAAGCATTTGGGAAAGAATTCCAAAACCGAGGAACAGAAAAAGGAGGAACAGAAAAAGAAGGACGAGGAAGAAGTGAGCAAGAAGAGACGGGAGGAGATGGATGCTGAGATACAGAAGAAGGTACGTGTTTATTACTTGTTTATACTTTATCTATAGGTTGGATTAGTTTAGACCAAACAAGCGAAGCCCCAATTTACCTAAATATTTTTATATAAACAGACACAGACAACATTATTTCTTTGTTCGTCGATACTTACAAAATTATTACTATTATTAAAAGCCTGTAATTTCTCCCTGCAAGGCAAAGGCCTCTAGTTCCTTCCACTTATCTCTGCTTAAAGCTGCTAAGGACCAGTTCTTGTTGAAGGAGTCCAGCTCATCCCACCATCCCCGTCAGGCTCGGCTGCGATGTCGCTTGCCATTAAGAGGGACCCATTGGGTCAAAGTTTGGCCCATTTGCCGTCTGACATGCGGCAGACGGGTCCAGCCCAATTCCATTTTAGCTTGGCAACTTTCCAAGTGACATCGGACATTTCATCTATGTGTTGGAACGGCTAGTCGTGTTCGTAACCTGGTGTTAGTTTGATACTCAGAACACTCCGTTCCATAAATCGTTCCATAACACTCTGGCAAACCTCATTAAAAAATGTTAAGAAAATTATGCTCTTAATCTTTTTCTAGTTCTATAATTCTCGCTTGGTCTGAATCCGACTTGTAGATAACAACAGTAATGATGTATTTTAGATACGACATGTTTTCCTGCATTTTTGGTAAAAAATTGCGTACTGCTGCTTTTGCCAATATCAATTTGTCGTTCTGGATTGTGTACCAAAGAATAACGATTTTCTATAGGAGTAAGAAATAACTCGCACTGTTCGGAAACTCATTTTCAATAAGGCGCAATTATATAGATCCGCGCTGGGCAGCGTTCGGGAGGCTATGCAATATCTTCTCGTCCTAAATACCGCAGTATCTCAAGACGAAACTCTTTGACCAGTGATGGCCTATGGCACTGAAACGTGATCGCTCACAATGAGCCTTATTGGAACGCTAAAGGTCACCCAAAAGGCATTGGAGAGGGCTATGCTTGGAGTTTCCCTACGTGATCGAATCAGGAATGAAGAGATCCGCAGGAGAACCAAGGCCACCGACATACCCTGAAGAATTGTCAAACTTGTGGCAGTGGGCAGGGCACATTGTTCGTAGATAGCCGATGGGGCCGAAAGCTTCTGGAGTGGCAACCGCGTACCGGAAGACGTAGACTTAGAAGGCCTCCCACAAGGTGGACCGATGACCTTGTGAAGGCCGCAGGAATCCGCAGGATGCGAGAAGCACTGAACCGGTCAAAGTGGCAGTGCTTAGAGGTGGCCTATATCCAGCAGTAGCCGTCTTTTGGCTGAAATGATTATGATGATATTGCTTCGCATATCCCAAAGCGCTACGGTGAATCGATTTGTCTGGTTGCGCCAACGTTTAGAGATATCCACATGAGTGCGCTTTCACCTTCAACTTTCAATTTTGCGTCTAACGCATGCGTTGGCAACCTTGAAGAGGCATGCCTCTTCAAGGTTGGTTAGACATACATACAGCAACTATGCACATCAAAAGTGTTTAGGGATCAAGCAAGTTTCTTCAAATTTGTTTTTTTTTTATTATTATTTTTGTAACTCCTATGGATACTTTTTTTGGTCAAAAGATGAAAAATGTTGGTCAAATTGTATTCCTATTTAATCCTGCAATCCAAACAGTAAAAAATCTGCCCTACTTCTGAGTGGAATGATTATAAAAGAATGTTATTATACAGAGAAAAAGTTATTTGAGCCGAAAAGAAATGATCAGTTGAGAATGTTGGAAGTAGGAACCACGCAGTGTTATCGAGAGAGAGTCGACTTAGGACATGCTACGTTATTTAATTTCAATAAAATAATAGTAGATTGTATGACAAGGGAGCAAAATATGTAATAGTTTTACGGCGAGGGCGCTAATTCAAAGTACATCGCCTGAGGGAAAAATATTTTTGCTCCCGAGTCATATACTCTACTTTTCATCTCCTATGAGAAAATAAATAAGAGACACTTTTAAGTAATTAATGAATAAGTTTTTTTTTTTTAATTACATGGTCACACAAAAGGTCAATTACAAATTTATATTTGATACACAGGCGCAATTTTGAAAATTTAGTGTCACTGTTTTATTTGGGATTGATTTAGTTGTGGATTTATTTATGTTTAGAGTGTTGGTAACCTCAGTATCTGGCTGGTGCTCAGGAAAAGGCACTGATTCCTTTGATTTAGAAGGGCGTGGCGGCAATGGTATCGGCGAATCATCTGCAGCTCTTAATTTAATATTTTCTACAATGCGGGTGCTGATTTTTTCTTTATTTTCGATGGAATCTTTGATGTAACCCTCTGCTACGGAACTGGATTTCCATCCTCCGTGCCGCTTCAAAACAGTAAGGTCGGCTCCAGAAAATGCCAAAAGTGTAGTGGACGTACGTCGAAAACAATGTCCTATGTACAGCTTGCTATCAGGCAACTTCAAGTATGCAGCGATTTCTAGGGGCATTGAAGATATTTTATTTTTTCCTATAACCTGTTTAAAGCACTTTCCATTTTGATACCTAATGAAAAATCTATTAGATTTTATATCAGAAGGACGCAGACTCTGGTATTTTTCCACAATTCGTTTGTACTCTCCACGAATGATGAACGATCAATCAATTTTTGTATTTGTGTCAGTAATTTTACTAAAAGTCGATATCTTCGACCGTAAGTTTTTGAAGTTCGTTAGCACGACAAGCTCCATGTACCCCCGAATATTAAAGCCACCTGTAACAAAACAGAAAGGGAATCAGACGAGTAGGTACAGTACGTATACGTACACATTATAAAACACTCTGTTTATAGTTTATGATGGAATAACTAAAAGATACTCACTTTTATGGCGAGAAACTCCTTATCAGGTGCGTCATTCAAAAAAGTTTCAAAATTTTGTCCGGAAAATACTTTCGATTTCTTTGGTTTGTGTCCTTCGGACAGTCTCTTCAGATAAGCTACTAATTTTGAGTAGCTGTCAATTTTAATTCTGTAGATTTAAGCATTGAGTATACACTCCAAAAAGTAGAAGGTGGTTTCGTTTTGGCTAATTCTTAAAAATAGGCCAAAAATACACTTTCCGAAAGTGTCTTCGCTCCTTTCTTCGATTTCTATTTTTCCATAGTATGAAACTGTCATAGGCCTTTAAATATTTCTCTTGGGATTTCGTAGGTATTAAGTTTTGTATTTCGTTATTCGCTTCTATTTTTAACCGACTTCAAAAAGGAGGAGGTTCCCCGATTACTCGAAGATGGCTGGACCGATTTGGATTTAGTTTTTTTGTTTGAAAGGGTATACTTCCCAGGTAGTCCCATGATCATCAAGTCAGGATCTGATGATGGGATCCTGGAGAAATAGAGAGAACTCTTCAAATTTTATAGGCACACAAAGCGATTTAGGTATTTTTGGAAGAGTACTTTCTCGTAGTGGTCTCATTTCAATTTGGTGAAGATCTGATGAAGAACTTTGGAGATAGGCAACGGAACTCCTCAATAAATGATAGCAAATGGACTGGGATTGCTGAAATCTCATGAGATTTCAGCAATCCCAGTCCATTTGCCATTCAGTCATTTGCATTTGCATTTGTCTGTCTATTGCTTACACCACTTCATAACATAACATCACGCCGGTATGCTGTGAAGGGGTAAGCACATGTGAACCACTAAAAAGTGAAAAATAAAAACTTTTTCCAAAAAAAAACAACCGACTTCCAAAAAAACACTACAAAGTGAAAAATTACTTTAATTTCGGAAGGCGGTGACAAAAAATTTTTGGAAAAAGTTTTTTTATTGTTTCAGGAGTTAATGCACTATCACTTTCAGAACTCGACGTAGAACTCATTTTTTGCAAAATACAATACAGTCCGTACCGATTACAAGAACAGGGAAGTAAATCGCTCGCTTTTGTTTTTTTTTTTTTGCTACCGCGCCACCCCGCACCGTGCAGCCAACACCTACAGCCATTAATTTATACAATTTGCGTTTGATTTCAATGAACAATTCATGTTCCAAATTCAAATCTCATTCCTGCCCGCTAAAAAGTCTAGTGGAGAAAAGACAGGGTTGCCAACTTGGGCGTTTTCCCCCAAAATTTAGGGGGTAGATTATTCGAGTTTTTTTTTATATATTCGAAATACATATTCTTTCAAAGAATCTTCCATTCGCAATAACATTTATTATAAACTGAACGTTGAATCAAAGAATCACTTTCCTTCTTGCTCAATTATAATAGGTTGCCTTGAAAAAATGTTTAAACTAATGCCGTACTTCGTGTCTTGTACTAAGCAACACGCAGGTGGCAATTTCATAATACAAACCAATAAGAACTTGTTATTCAAGAGATTTTTTTATTATGTTACTACGTTTTTTCATACTACTTGAATGTATTTTTAATTTATATTTGAAATTACCTCTCAAACTCAGTGTACAACAAAAATTTTAGGGGCTTTTAATCGATATTTAGGGGAATTTGAAGTTGGTCCTAGGGGGAACATTCTGTAGGAGTTGGCAACCCTGAGAAAAGAATTACTTTGCTCCCGTTTATAGACGAAAAAAACGATACTTTTCGAATAGAAGGGATAAAAAATATTTTAAAACAAACCTTGATCCTTAGACACTTTAGATGTGTGTAGTTTGAAGGCATGTGCTACGCATGTGAAGAAGAAAAATATCTTGCGTTTAGTAGATAAAGCAAGATTATTATGAAAGCACATGAGTGTGGGACATACCTCTTCAGCTACAGCACATTTGAGTATCTCGCCTATTTCCAAACAAGTTAATGACATCTGTATAACGTGCAGCACTGACTCTGCAGCTGAACTGGTAGCTTTCGCGATGCCCTCATCCTCTTCCCCTTTGTTTCTGTTACCTTCGTGAATATGCTAAGACTGGCTGTCACTGCCCAACCGCAGGTGGCGGAGTTCAAGGAGAAGATAGCCCGCGCGCAGCTGGAGCGGCAGGCGCAGGTGGAGCTGGGCCCGCCGGCGCTGGCGCTGCCCACGGCGCTGGGCGCGGCCTACGTGGCGCCCGCGCCGCCGCCCGCGCAGCCCGCGCAGCCGCCGCCTCCGCAGCTCTTGCCGTGAGTCACTAGTATAATCACACATTTTTTTACTGAGTCGCAACATAACGCACACGCAAACTTTGAAGCTGCTGCCCACTCGATTTTAAACATTACTTTCAATTTTACTAGTATATTGAGTAAAGTTAATAGTAACTTTATGCATTTGGTTACAGTAGTAAACTACTGCTACCTCAGAAGCATGAAATTATTCGCAAGAGTTCCTGGTATAGCAAGGAGCGCAAATAAAAACATTTTAAAAATTCAACCCAGAAAGAGGGTATAAGTTTGCATGGTCACTTTTTCCAATGGGAAATTCCGGTAAATTTACAAGTACTTTTATTAGGAACTGATGAAATTTCAAGCAGCCATACACCCAATACGATATTTTAGTATACTTACATGAGAAAAAATCTAAAAATATATTATTGAATAGCTTAGGCAAAAACCAGTCAGAAAACGTTGGTTTTAATTCATGAAATAACAACATAAATTTTAAACTTCAATTCAAGAATTTCAGTTTTTTGAATCTGTTTTTGAATACCATGAAATAGTAGCCGCTATGTTATTACGTCATACCGCTGGTTTAACTAATTAACTGAACAAGTTTGTACTTTTATTTTTTTCGTAACCAATGTAATTTTTATTGAAATAATATTTTACCAAAGGAACAGCAAACCAATAATAAGTAGAATAATAACTCATTTTTTAAATTGTAAACAATTATCATACAAAATATCAACGCAGTTGTTTACACAGAAAACTGACGTCATACCCACAGAGCAATATGGCGTCCACTGCGTCCAGCGTTTTCTTCAAATTACACGCGAAATATGAACATGTAAAATTTTAATGCATTAGTATGGCAGTAATCCGTTTTTTAAAATGTTTTATTAGCATTTTAGAATCTAATTAAGACAATTTTCAAAAATGGGTGTAACCCTATTGTAACCGTTTATTTCCTTTTTGTCATTTTCTAACTTGAATAATGGTGATTAAACATAGGTTGAAACGAACATGCCACTTAAATATATGCAATGCAACATGAAATATAACCTAACAACAAGGCGAATTTGGCATGTTAGTTGCACATAGCTATGTCTACCCACCATAAGACATCGGCACACTTCACTAACGAGCATCATTACTGTTCCAGCCCTCCGACTCCGCAACCTCCGCAGCAGCCCACGCTACCTAAAGATTTCCAGGACGCTCTCGACATCATCTTCCCGACGGATGTGAAGCCCGATCTGTCTCAAGGAGACGGCCTGTTCCCGCTGCCCCCGGGCTTCGTACCGGGCCTAGGAGGAGTCATGCCCCCCTTCCCGCCCCTCCCCCTCATGCAGACACAAATGACGCAGATGTTCGGCTTCGACCTCAACGCACCACTGTTCCAACCGCGCACACAACTCTACGACACGCATGTGCCCCTGGTACCCAGCCCGAAACCTAGACAGCAACATAAAAACAGACCTAAACCTAAACAGCAAGGCCAACAACCCAGGCCTATGAAAGCAGGACTAACACCACAACAACAAAAACTTAAAGAAGAGGAGAATGGAAATATCGCCCGCAAGAAGGAGGAAATGGATGATCTGGCGATGTTGGGCATCGATGCTTCGGATACTGGCTGCATCTAGGAGGAGGAATAGAAAAAGAAATAATACTTCATCATCTCGTAATACAGAAATATGAAAGAGAAAGACATGTTGCGCAGACCACAAATAGACTTATATACGCCCCGTAACTGTAGCGTAATAAAGTCTATTTTTGTAAAGCGAAACATGAATTTCTCGTCTATGCGAAGTATTATTTCTTTTTCTATGGCTGGCCCTCATGTTTGGAGCCCTTTCGCATTGACGCCAAAGTCTGTTGGAACTTTGGTCTTGAAAAACCGACCCACTTATTAATAGATTAATATGTACCTCCATGAATTCACTGGGCCTATCGAAGTCCACTGCTGGACATAGGACTCTCCAAATACTTATTTACTAATATTGACACCAATGTTTATTTAGCTGAAAGTAACATTATTAATGTTTAATTCCGAGCGCAATAAACAGAGTATTTAGTATTACATGTCTTTTTTATTAAGTTTACATTAAAAGAAAGCTCTGATGATTTTCAGAACCTCCATAATGTAGACGGGTTGTCAAATTATACTCTGGGAACATAGTACTTAGATCCTAATTAATAGTTTGCTGTATGACTCTTTAATTAATTAATGTTATTTTCAATTGCCAGCGCAATGTAGGTATTTCAGTAATGTGTCAAAAGTATATGTTATTGCTAATAAGATACATAGTTCGCTGCGTTTACACGGTGTTGCAAAATATATTAGAAAGCAAAAGCATTTTATACTGTTATTACTACAAATGTTATAGTTTAGTTTTTACATGAAAAAATAATAATGTATTTTTGAAATGAAAGAGAAAAACTGACCTAGCAACCTTAAATATGAATAAGAACGGAAATCCTTATTGTATATTAGTATTTTCTTGTACTACAAATATATATTATATAGCGCAATAAGCTATACTTAAATTCTCTATTATTTTTTGACTAAAGGCTATGTGAATTATCAATTGAAAACATACGGTCCTATTACAAAACAAGGTTTTCCTTTTTTCTTTAGGTATGGTAGAGACCATCGAGCCGGTTTTTTTTTTTAATTACAGTTATTTTTACAAAACTGACAGCTTAGTCCGATGCTAAGCTGTCATTTATGTATTAAGAACTTTACCTAAATTGAAAAAAAGTTCGAAAACCAAAAACTAGCTCAGAGCTTTAGGCTATAACTAAAGTTAGATCGCGATGGATAATAAGACGGTATGTGTATGTTGGAATAAGGTCCAATTTTCTAACAATCATTTTTAATTAAGTTGAGACTATGTTTTCGTGATAATTAAATGTCATGTTAAAATATTGTTGTATTTAATTTCATAACATACTATCACCTGGCCTGCCAGTGGTGGTAACACTTGCCCTCTGAAAACCACTCTTACGCCGACGGAATAAACCCGCTTTCAATGTCAAATTGTTACCACAAATATGTACCAAGCCCAGCTCTATCAAGAAAGACTTGTCTGTATGTATATCACAAGGCTATATTTAAAGAATTGAGCTAGCCATTTAAATTTTCACAGGGCATGCGTAATTGATGAATTGCGACTCATCTTGCTGTGCAATGCAGCTCCACTGAGCCTCAAGGTCAACCCGCACTCGGTTTGACCTTTACAAGGAAATATTTTGACCATTACGGAAATATGTTGTCACCTTTACCAGAAATTGTTGTTTCTCTCAATCTTCGCAAATCTCTTAAATCGCAAAGCATTTTAATGCGGTTCAAGAATAGACAGAGTTATTCAAGAAGAAGGTTTATAATATGTATAATAGTCCGAACGAAGCCGTTGGCAAAACCTAGTTATAAATAAAATCCTTTTTCTTATTAGGTCTACAAAACTTCATTAAGGATAAACAGAGATTTACCTATACCAGGCAGTGTATTCTTATATATATTATATTATATATTAGTCTATAATGAAATGATGTATACAGCGTCTTTCTTAAAATTTCACTTTTAACCCCCGACGCAAAAACGACGGGGTGTTATAAGTTTGACGTGTCTGTTCGTGTGTGTTCGTGTGTGTGTGTGTGTGGGTGTGTCTGTGTGTGTGTGTATTTGTCTGTCTGTGGCATCGTAGCTCCCGAACGGATGAACCGATTTGGATTTTTTTTTGAAAGGTGAATTATTCGGGAATATTCCTAGACATGTTTCACCAAAATCAGTTCAGCCGTTTTGAAGATTATCAGCTCTTTTCGGGTTGAAGAAGGGATTTCAGCATCTTCCACGGGTCTGATCAAGTCGAAATTTGCTATCCTATTACTTCAATGATATTAGACGAACGAAGTAACCTTGAACTGATGCTGGAGCAACACCTGGAATATCGATGATACCCAAGTTACTGACCAAAAAACAGCAGAAGTATCGTGTTTGGGCTCATTGCAAAGATCTCAATGAATAGGTTATGGATAAATGGTGGTCAGGACGAGGAATGAGGATAAATTAGTAACAAACTTCACTGTGGGAAACATACGCAACGCTGCGCAGATTTAAGCGAGACATTAAGTTTAAAAAGCAGGAAATAAAAGGTAAATAATTTTTTTTTAAACTCCGGACCCAAACAAAAACTCTAAAAAGTATAAAAATAATATTGGCCTTTTAAGTTGTAGATAATATTTTGATCAAGGCATTGTCAAGTCGGGGGACGGTCCATGAACACGCCAAACAGAGGAGGCCTAGCATTTTCATTAGTCGTCCCCCGAGTGACAATGCCTTGATCAAAATATTACCAACAGCTTAAAAGGCCTATTTTTTTTTTACTTTTTAGAGTTTTTTATTATAGGCACATTGATACGGTGTTTTCACATAAAATCTCCTAACTTCGGAACAAAAACTTGTTACAATAATGATAAGGCGGAGTTCACGCATCCCCGGTGTAACATAACATCGCTATCGTGAACGTGACCTAATAATTGATGATAACATCTACACGTTACGTCATCGCAATGACAACGTGCAATTACCATATTTGTAACGAAGATAGAGTAGGTACGGTTATGGGAAACAAATTAGGCCAATAAAACGGGAAATAAAGCTGTATAATAGGTATATCTACTACATTTTGTTTTAAGATTCCGCAGATTTCAGCCCGCCTGCAACAATCCTACCCAGCCTTTTCCCAACTATGTTGGTCGGCTTCCAGTCTTAATTGGATGCAGCTGAATACCGATAGTTTACATGGAGCGACTGCCTATATCTAACCTCCACAACCCAGTTACCTACTGGGTAATACTATACCCTTGGTAAGACTTGGTACTACGGGTCATCAGAAGCCTTTGGGGCTTCTGATGACCTAATCCTTATAGATCTACTCTTACGGCAAGGTTCACAGACCGCACTTAGACTTTACTTTGGTAAATAAGTACCTAAGCACATAAGTGCACGCACGCGTGCACGTTAGTTAGAAGTAAACACTTGCTCGCATTTGCATATTCGAAAATGAACATATAAACATACTGATAAGGTTCATATTTGTATGGAACGCTTGCTCTAATAAAGGCAATCTGTGAATCTTGCCTTAACTCTACTTCTGTCATCTTAAAAAGTTGCACAGTCATACCTACCTCTACAGTCACAATGACTGTCTATTCATTGTTGTTAGTTTACACGCAATATTATGTTTTCTTATTAATAAGGAAATGGATCACTTTATTTACCTGCGCGCGAGATCCATAAAGACTATAGAGTAGATTATTTTAGGTAGTTGACGGCCTCCTTGGTCTAGTGGTCGCAAGCGCTAGGGGCATGAGGTCCTGGGTTCGTTTCCCTGGTCGGGTATGAGTTTTTAGGTCCCTCGGTGGAACCTAGGTACTCTTGACTTACCTATCTACCTGCCTAATCAAAGTGGGATTATTAATTTAGATCCTGTGGACTCCAATCATAACCAGCATGAAATTAAATGAAACCGAGGAAACCTTTTCCATTTTCCTTATTTAGCGAACACATACTTACCGACAACAACCCTTTCCACCTTCTCCCTTTGTCACAAGGTTTTAAATCCTATAACAAATCCGGAAAAGCCTGGCTAGAAGGCACCTTCTTTAATCAAATACGAACGGTAGATTATAGGTGTGTATAATATTTAACACTTCTATACTGTCTAATGTCCAATGTCTATGAAAGCGTTCAAGTGTGCACATAAAACGGTTAAAATTCGTGTCGTCTCGGGAACTCAATCAGTCAGATTCGCGACGTCTTCGCGAGCGGTAGCCAATCTTGTAAGTTACCTACTCATATTATTACGTGACATCATAAAAACGAGACAAACGTATTAGTGCAAAGTTCTGATTTATTTAAACTGTTTTGTAAAAGGTATGATATTTTTTTTACATTTTCACGGAGATTTTTTTCTATCAATTTATAACAATCAATACGGAAACTGATGCAATGTGTTGTGAGTTTACATATGCCACGTGTGGGGTGGGCCATAAGAATATAGTAAATTGATACCTAATAAATATTTACTTCAACCAAGAATTGAACCTGTGAACCTTCGACTGAATTGCTAATATGTTGATCACTGACGTGAGTGAAGTTTTTGAACGAAACTACATACCTACCAAGTTATTAAATGCTTACGCATTTAATTTTATTAAACAACTAGGTACCTACCTATACGTATTCCTCGAAAAATATAAATTATAAGAAATAGAGTACCTAACTACCTAGTTAATTAGAAACAATTTTTTAGATTTAAATACAACACAAAATATATTGACCGTAGTTGAGGGGCTCGTGGCTAACTAACAACAGTGGCACGGGTCGATTTATCAGGTTCAGCTACGCTTGCCAGGGTTGGTCTGTGGATGGGTGACTATTTTTACATACGCGCCTCCGTGCTTCGGAAAGCACGATAAGCCGTTGGTCCCGGCTGTCATTCGTGGATCTTTGACAGTCGTTACGGGTCGTCAGATGACCGAAAACCTGACAACCAGTCTTACCAAGGGGTAAGGTGTTACCCAGTAGCTGGGTTGTGGCAGTCGCTCCATGTAAAAGTAGTAGCTGCATCGGGTTAGACTGGAAGCCGACCCCAAGATTGTTGGGAAAAGGCTGGGTAGATTGTTTTTTGTTTTTTCTCTTCCGTGGTTTTTTGAGTTCGTAAATTGAAGGTTAAAAAATAGTGTGATTAAAATTAGGTATGTAGGTACCTCCTGTGCCGTATGCAGAGTTATGGATGAATTAGAGTTTTGTTACTAAAACTTGAATTCTTTCTGTGGGGCTGCTGTGGATATACCTATTCTTCAGTCATTCATCTAAGCAGTGATTGATAAATGTTTAGCTGTAAAATGGCCGGTCACAATCACAATATTACTTTCCAAGGTTAAGTATTTGTCTTCTAAAGTCACATGTTGATAACTCTACATCACACCGTTCAACAGGCGGGATTCGAAATCGCTCACTAGCCGGCGTTGACCTATTCCCTAGATAATCATACCACATAATAAAAATAAATAATTCAAGCATATCTCCTGTCCAACAGAATTTAGGTAAGTAAATAATTCATAGAAGATGATGGACTGAAAACTGTAAACTCAAGTTTACATGCTGAATTCCTGAAACTGACTAACTGATGGGCAATACATAATTAAAGACCACGTCTTCCCATACTTACATCAAAATTCTAGTTTCCCCATAAAAGTTGTGGATTTAGACATAATGCCTACGTACATTATTAAGGCTGCTTAAAACAGGCACGACCGACGCGACATCGCGACGCGACCCTCGTAGTAAAATTTCTATGAAAACTTCATGGAAATTGTTCTACAATTGCGCTGTCGCGTCGCGGCTGTCTGAAGAAGCCTTTATGTAGGTAGATATTAGTTGTTATGAGTAGGAAACAGTGATATTAGTAGCACATATCTATCGAGCAACATCAACATTCGAGCGGTAAATCTGTTATCACGCTGATAAGAGAGAAAAACATAATATTATGGTCGTTGCATCATCTTGCGTCATATATTGGTGAATGAAATGAAGCGATTACGATATTTAGAGGGTGTTTGTCAGTACAGACCGAAATACTACTGGTGTACACCTACTGATAGAGTTTGTGACCTACTGCAGCTCAACCGTACCTAAGTCAAAGTCAAAGTCAAAGTCAAAGTTTATTGCGAACTAAGTGTACAGTGTTGGTGTTATCGGGTGTTAGTGCTTATGACTTAGCAGCCTTTTACAAGCATTGCAATTCATCCTAAATTAGCATGCATTAAAGATTATTATTATACATATTATTATTTTCTTACAAATTATAGATTATAGCTAAGACCAGATTAATGTCAATAATAATGAATTTAATACAATTATTCAGCAATATTCAAGTCATTCTTTTCAGGTAGTATAAATTATAATTAAAGTATCATAGTTATGAAGTTAAATAGGATAGGATAGACTAAATCTTATGGTTTGTATAGGACAGATCGCCACTTTTGTACATTAGAGAAAAACGTTATTTTAAGCTAAATTCTAGAAATTCTTTCACTGAGTAGAAACATTTTTGAATTAGGTATAGTTTTAGCCTTTTTTGGAATATTGTTACTGATTTTTCAGTTTTAAACATGTTTGGCAACTTATTATATATTTTTATTGCCATATAATATGGGCTATCACTTAACATTTTTATTCTTGAGGATGGAGCGCATAACCTCTTTTTATGGCGAGTGTTGACGTTGTGCGTATCTTCTACTTTTGTGAACTTGTCGATATTTTTAAAAACAAATACGCAAATGTCAAGTATGTATATTGACGGCAGAGTTAGAATCTCATATTTTATAAACAAAGGTTTGCAGCTCTCCGTATTATCTATTTGGGCTAGAATTCTTACTAATTTCTTTTGCATTATGAATAGTTCATCTACATTAACACTATTTCCCCATAGCATGACGCCATATCGCAACCATGAGTATGCGTATGCGTAGTAAGCAGCCATAGCTGTTTGTGTGTTAGTGCTTTGTTTAATTTGAAAAAGAGCGTAGGAGAATCTGGAGAGTTTTGTTTTTATGTGGTCTATGTGTGACTTCCAGTTAATGTGTGTGTCAATATTTATGCCAAGTAGGCTAAACGTATTAACTTCTTCTATTTGCGTGTTTTTGAATGTTGTTTTTACATTTAGAGGTGGTTTTTTGTATGATCTAAATTGTATTATTTTAGTTTTATTGATATTAATTTCTAAGTTGTGGATCTGGAGCCAAGTATCTACAGTTTGGAGGGTATCTTGTATTTGCAGACTAGGGTTATTTACATTTCCACACTTGATTAATATTGAAATATCGTCTGCAAATAATACTGGTAAAGCGTTATCTTACCTACCGCCAACCGTACACTAAAATTTAGAGTATTGTACTCTTTTTCTTATGGGTGTACTCTATAATCTATAGCACTGATATAGTACGCTAAAATACAATTTTTAGATAAACTGACTTATTTGAGGCAAGTGATAAAGTCTTGCTTGGTTAAGGTAAATATTATAATCAAAGAATACAATAAAGAGTCTCCTAGAGCAATCACAGGTTTTCATTATTATCACAATAGTTCCTTCTTCGATACAGAAAATCAAAATACGTACTATAAGTATATGTATATTATGGAACATTAACGTAATTTAAAAATACCTACGTTAAAACAGTCTCACACCTTGGGGAATATTTTTTTTATAATGTAGTTAGCACATTATATACCTAGTTAACTTTAAACTGTTATTACCTCTATTAAAACTATGATTCGACATTAGGTAGGTATACAAAATTTCAAATAAACTACTTTCGTCTTAAGTAGGTATTACAAACACATACAATTAAGCACTTTTTATGTCTATCGATGTCGATCGTATAGCTACAAGTTGAAAAAAATAGAAAAAAGGAAAAAAAAGATGTCACCATATTTATCGTATTCGGGGTCCTCCGGGACACGGGCCTCGGGGATCGGGGTACTAAGATGTTTGAAGTCCTACAATTCTTGTAAAACCAATAAAAAATGGTACTCTATTTTATTAATCTGTACTCTTTATTTGCTCTCTCTGAAATCAGAAATACTTCTAGAAAAAGTTGGCAACCCTAACTGCAGCCCTCAGGCTCTAATTTACGTGAGAGAATGTGACGATTTCCGACCCCAATGGTAAGTTGCCGTGAGATTTGGGTCGAAATAACGTCACGTGAAAATTTTCAAATTGCGTATTTTCAGCGTAAACGCGATAAATATTATTTTGTAGGATATTGCCAATTTTTTGTAGAAAAACTTGTTTTACTTAATATAACTGGGTTTTCTCGCTCCAGGTTTTTTTACGTTGTTTCTTGCGGGGAAAACAACATTAGTTAAGTGATGTTTGTTGAGATTGACCCCACGTGAGATTGGGTGAGATACGACAGCACCCCCCCCCCCCATCATTCCATCTGATGATCAGAGTTAAAACTATTGACAGCTCACGTGTCAATTATTACGTACAGAGATCCTTTTCTAATGCTCTGTCACCTTTGCTCATACAAACTCCTCTTTCTCCAGTAAACAATGTCAGCCGATCAAGTCTTCCACTCCAGATCTGAAGGTATTCCTTCCGAGGGTGTGAAGGATCAGTACGCAGACGGCAAGGCAGCCAGGACATGGAACAAGTTCATAGGAGACAGCAACCAAAGGACACAGAACTACAAGGACTTCTTGATCGGACTCCTCAAGAAGAATGGCTGCAAGAAAGTGCTTGACACAGCATGCGGGACTGGGTAAGGCCAAAATACTACTTTGTATCTTTTGACTAGTTTAATTTTGTGTGCTATTTATTAGATCATACCTACCCAATTTCTTCTCCTAAATTTCTTAGCTTAGGTATTTCTTTCTTTCAATCCTTACCGTAAGTATATCTACCCTGCCAGGGGTACGGGTTGTTCGAAAGAGATACCGTAGCCCCTGGCACACAGGCAACTGAAAGACCACGGGTGGGTTTTAGCCAGTAAAAGTCTGACACGCCCTCCTACTCCACCCAGAGCGGGAGAAGTTATTTGATTATTTCCCACCCTCAAAAAAAACCGTGTACCTATCTACCCACAATACCTACTGTGCTAGACTGCAGACTTGGCGCACAAAAGGATAAGCAGTAGTTATAACCCTCCGTTTTGCTTCGCCGTAGTCGAGTAAAAATAGACCTGCATCCATTCTGAAAACATCTTGCCTCATTCATTTCCTGAACGAAAATAATGAAAGTTTTTACAGCAAAATTTATCTGAAAATTGACAGGATATTTCCTAACTATACCTACTCCTACTACTTTCCTTAGGTTCATTTAGGCTGAGGCTACAGTAGGCAGCGATTTGCGATGCGATTGGAAGAGCGAAACGAGATAATCATGGTATGGCTACATTATAAGAGAAAATCCGGCGTATATTCGGCGATGATCGCTGATATGTTGATGTAGCCTATGCCTTGATTACAGTTATGTAGTTCCTATCGCTTAAAGAAATCAAAGTTCGCTAGTAATAATTGATGTACGGTGTAGCCATTTACGTGATCATTCATTTATTTGTTTTAATCGCTCATGTGTCGCGGGTCGCGTTGCGGTCTAATGTAGCCTCAGCCTTAGGTTCTATCGTATCTCCATCAGTATCACAACATTACATTCTGTTAATATTACTACTGATTACCTACCCAGTTATATTAGCGATTATATCGATGATATGTATAAACACTTGTTATCTTTTGAACTTTAAAGTCATTTGACACAAGATTTTACTGACGAAATCTGGTATTATTGTCACATAATCATGTTATCTAGTTGACTATAGGGCCGGCATTGATGCATGAAAATGCACCGTTATCACCATGCAACTACAGCTTGTTCTCATGTTCAGGTACTACCTACTCTGCGGGGTAAATGCGTACCTAACACACATAAAATGACCATTGTTCATTTGTTCGCAATGGCTTTAATTTTGACAGTTCACCCGAGTTCATTGCGTTATTTACTCGTACTTAGTTGAGCAGACGATTTTTCAAATCTCTGAAGCAATGGATTAGCAATATCCTTCAGAACTCTCGGATTGTGATTGAAAGTGTGCTACGCAATACGCAATAAGGTTGCTGGTGTCCACTCAGTTCCACAGTTTCAAGTGTCATGCATGACGAAGCAGGACGCAGCACGTTTTAGAAGGAAGTTCATAACATCATATATTGATAAATGATTTTACAGATAGAACTTCTGTATAAAGTAGGGAATTGTAAAAATGTGACCTTGAAGTTAGGTACTAAGTTCTATGACCTAAAAAGGTTTCAATGTCAAAAAAGAAAGCAAGTCAGCCAATGTAAGTGAAAGTAAACGACACTGAGAAATGTCTGATTGTATGATTATAAAGTCTATACCTACTACCAACATTTTTATCGCCTGGATAGCCTGGCCATTTTCTTCGGCTACAAAGCCTGCGGTCCTGGGTTCTATTCCAAACAGAAACTATATGTACCTGGGTACCTAACTAACTGTTATAACGCTCATCGATAGCCATGGCTACTCTATAGTAGCAATCCATTCTCAATAAAATGCTTTAGCAAAATATTTGGAGGTATGCCTATGTTTGAAGTTGAACTGAACCACGCTAAGTGTATTGATTACCTAACAGTGAACGCATTAAATTATAATAAGTACATAACACGTTTCAATATAAATGATAAGCCACAATGTAAGTAGATAGATCCAGAGTTCGAAAATTTTATTACGTTCGTCTATACGTCGACTTATTTTGGGGAAACCCGTCTTCATAACCTTACGCCTTGAGGCTAGAAATGGCATGACAAAGCTTTGGTAGAAAAAGCTTGTTCGAACACAGACCTGTATCCTTCGATAGACGCTATAACGCTACTAAAGGTGCAAAGCCTGTAGCCAAATCCTGGGCCAATTCTATATCGATTATCATCGATAGGCTAAGAAGCAGATTATAAACATTACCGTTATCTACATTTTTTTAACTTTCCGGATGTATGTCTTTCAGAATAGACTCCATGATGCTGGTAGACGAGGGCTTCAAGCTGGTGTCGGTAGACGCCTCCGACAAGATGTTGAAGCACGCACTCAAAGCGCGGTGGGACAAGCGAAAGGACTCCAAGTACGACGAATGGAGTACGTACACATTTACCTACTCATCGTTACCTTACGCCCTTATCCCAATTTACTTATTTTGGCCTAGCATGTTTTCTTCCATACAACTCCTTGAACCGTCATCTCTGAAGTCACCCCGTTCCTACCTATATTTTTGACACAACCCATCCATCGTTTCCTCGGTCTTGGTATTTTTGTGCAAGTTACGCAGGCAGGCATTATCGCAAATACACATTATTTGCGATATTGCCTTCGATCGTTGGTCCAATAGTAGAGAAGTCGTATCCGTGACTGCCGATCCTCGCCTAGGTCCTGAGTGCGATTGTCGGGTCGGTAAAAGTTGTTTGTTTTCAGTAGTACTTAGCCCTCTAGTGAGTATATCATTAATTTTCATACTAATTCAAGTGTCATGTCAGCTTAGCCTTTCTAGCTTTTCATACTTAATTTCATATTTATCAGCTGTATGAGTCGGTACTTATAGCTTATCCAAGGTATCCATTCAGCTTGGGTACGCCACGATTGCGGCGGTAAGTCCCCTCTTTGAGGAGTGGCTTGAGAGGCGGCATGGCGTCCTCACCTTCCACCTGACGTAGGTCCTCACCGGACTGGTTGTTTCGGGAGGTTCCTGTTTCTCATAAGGCGGGAGGAAACACCCGGATGTTTCCACTGCGAAGATCGCCCTGAGGACACGGTGGTGCATACGGTGGAGGTCTGCCCGGCTTGGGCGGAACAGCGCCGTGTCCTCGTGGAGGCGATCAGCGGCGGCGATCTCTCGCGTTCGGCCCTGGTCCAGGCCATGGTACGGAGCGAGAGTGCATGGGTAACCGTTCCCTCCTTCAGCGCAGTAGTAATGCTCGTGAAGAGAGAGGCGGCGCACGTGAGGGAGAGGCAGGTATATGCGTGCTCACGGCCGTAGCCTCCGCAGGAGACGCCCTGGACGTCGGGAATCCCAGGCTGATTCCCGGCCACCGTAGGCGCGGGTTTGCGGACGGCGAGTATTGGGTAGCTCGCTGTCCGGTAAGGACCAAGCCCTGGTCGACGGCGCGTTGTGATCCACGCGCGCCTCAAGAGATGTCAGCACCAATTGGTGGAGTCCGCATGGACCGATGCCTCCAGGGGTGCGGGTTGTTCGAAAGAGATACCGCGGGCCCTGGCACACAGGCAACTGAGGAAACACGGGTGGGTTTTAGTCAGTAAAATTCTGACACGCCCTCCTGCTCCACCAAGAGCGGGAGAAGTTATTGATGATATCCCACCCAAAAAAAAAAGGTATCCATTCAGCTAGGCATAGAGACAAATGTTGCATTTTCCTTATTTATCATTCACCACTGCATTGTTTACAAGGAAAATAAACAACAAATAAAGCTCGCAAGAGAATTTCCCGTGATTCATATTACTTACTTAGTTAACATTCTTCTATTTGGTCTTATTCTGCAAGCAATTACCTGTAAGTACCTATAGTTGTTAGGTGCATAACTAACACATTAAAACAATCTAACGAACACCTAACTGAAAACTAGTATAATCTACATGGTGAGGGCGGAGAATACCTATGATCCAGACCAAAGATATTAAGGCCCATAGTATCCTCATCTCCCGTTTGTATGCTAAAGCACGACTGCCGCCCGCGCCCGCGCAGGGCACCTCTGAGCCTTTATCTCAAAATGGGGATATTCCTTTGATTAATTTACAATTGTGCTTCGGCAATTCTGTGGTACCTCTAACTATCTATTTTTCAGTGTATTTTTTTTTACAAATAACGAAGCCGTTTAGTAGGAGTATGGAATAGAAGCCAAAATATTGCGTGTTGGAAAATATTTTTTACAGCAAAACGATTAACCATACAAAAAAAGTACTTCGGGCAAAATGATCTATATGAATCTATAGCAAAATCATATATTTTTCAAATCTTCAAGACAAGCCGTTAATGAGCAGTACGGTTCATAAAGTGACCGTGTTACGCTACCAAACGGGACGTAGGCCCTTAAATGACTGGACAGGTCCATTCAATGTGTAGTTCTTTCCTAATAAGACCATTTCAGATGCCAATCTACATGGTCTTCACATGATCTGACCATGATTATGCTTAAAAGAGACTGTGACCTCTGAGTTTGTTTCGGCCTTTCTTCTCAGAGTAGTCAGATAGGAAACGCTGACCTCATCTAGTAAAAATATAATTGACGTGTGAAAGTGTTTGTACGAATCTACCTAAACAAATAAAATCATTCACTCATCCATTGATCCAGACGTAGAGCAATTTCCGGAAAGCCTGTGTGCTAATAAAAAAATAGAAAATTCACATTTTCCTTTCCAATTTCAGTTATAGAGGAAGCAAACTGGGAAAGTTTACCTCGTGACGTCGAAGCCTTCCTGCCCGGCACGAAGTTTGACGCAGTCATATGTCTCGGGAACTCTTTTGCCCATCTCTTGGACGAGTTTGGAGACCAGAGAGTTCAAAAGATGTGCCTTAGGAACTTCGCCACGTGCCTGAAACCTGGTGGTCTGTTGTTTATTGACCATAGGAACTATGACGCGATTATTGAAGCGGGTGCCACACCAGGACACTCTATTTATTATAATGTAAGTATTAGGTATTAAGTATGCCTTTTCTCAGTAGCAACCCGGAGTCTGATCATCATTATCATCAGCCTACAACAAACCACTGCTTGACATAGACCTCTCTAATTGCACGCCATTCGGCTTGATTCTCGGCAACTCTCATTCAACTGCTACCAGCCACCCGAAGATGGTCGCGATTAAATAAAAAGTGCCTTGCGTTTTCATTCAAGCAAACGAAAATAATTTATGATTTTTCTTAGACGTCATAATACAGTTAAAAAGTAAGTAACAACTGTGACTAAAACGATGTTTATGCTTAACTAGAAATATAAACGTGTAATCTTATCGGTATACTTGTTCGCAATCCAGTTTACACCGGTTTAAAACTTGTGTAAATGAAATTATTGTTTTCATCCATAGAGATGACAAAATGACACTGTTTCCATCCGATATTTCTGTTTCTAGGCAAGTTTTCGTAATCAGAAATGTTTACGTACATTTCTTTGATAAATGGACCACATTGTTTGGTAATAGCATGTTTATCGAGCTATAAATTTTAGTGTACGATACGATAAATTTATTAAATAACAGTCAACATCGTTTTCAATTTTATCTAAATGAGATGATAAACAAGTTCAGACGTTGACAAAAACATTCGTTATGTTAAATCAAGAGAACTTGTGTCTTGTAGCTACAGTTCAAGGATTTTGTTCGTAGGCAATAAATACATCACGTGTTCAGCTAGTATGAATTACCTTTCAATGAAAACATAGATATCCAATGAAAACAATTCTTTAACAGATTTACTCTTTATTCCATTCCGTAATATTCTGACTTATTTTTTAACACTAAAGTTTCAAAGGCAGAAGAATTTGCCACTAAAGTAAATGAATAAATAATAAACGAGTAACGGACATACAGACCCTGCACGGTACTGAAGGCGCAGACTCGCTTGCGGGGTTGCGGGTTCGATTCTCGCGCGGAACTGAGTTATAAATATAACTCAGTTCCGCGCGAGAACCGAACCCGATAATCTGAACCTAGATACTAAGTACAACTTTGTTTGTAAAAATACTCACAACATTGCATGGAATTCCTAATGGGGGCAACATTAAAAAAAAAATAGGTCAAATAAGATTTAAGTATTTTTTTTTCCCTTAGTTGAGTAGGTATCTAACACACAATCTGAAACATTTTTAAAAGATATCGCTAATCAATAAAAATTGTCTGCTCAACAACGTAATTATCGCAATGAATGCTGTTGAACTGTCAAAATGAAAACCATTTCTCTAACTGTTAGTCGGTTTACGCAATTTTATAGGTACCTACCCCGCTGAAAATGACTACTCAAACCTACTTGTTGTATTGAATGTACCTAATGTATAATTTGTATAATTTCAGAGCAAATATCCAGTAGACATTAGGACATCAGTGCTAGTGGTTGGCGGCAAAGCTCAACTGGTTGCGTTAGACTACTGCATAACTACCGACAATACTACCAATGACAGGAGGTGAGCTTTACCTATTCAATTTGGAATTTATTAACTACAAGCTGTCGCTCATATTTTATACAAATATCCAGGATAAGAAGTACCTAGCCCTGCCCTTCTCTATGTCCCGCAACCTACCTGGCAATTATTATCAATGCAGTGGTTTAGGCGTGAAAAGATAAGATACAGACAGACGGACAGATTTAATTTTTTAATATTATTCATGTTAGCAAAAATACCCCCATGGAAAAGGTATTTCAGACAAGATCGTTCGCACAGCGCCATCTATCTACTATTAAGGAAGACATACGTTTTGTGCAAGCTTCATTCATGGCTGTCCCTCTCCCTAGTGACCAGCATCAGTCTGTAACTATAATACTGTAATTACATACCTACCTAGTTATGGTTATCAATCTGCAGAATTGGTTTTCTACTTACCTAGAAGTAGGTGCATACGTAAGTAGATATAGATATCGAACGATACTTAATGGTAAGTACTGACCGGCGTTACGGGGCGTAATGTAACATGTTACAAAGCGACCATTCGTGCAGTCAGTACCGTACGGGGAAACATGCGAGAGAACATCACGGATTTTAGCACACGGCATATCGGTTCAGGCTCAGAATGTCCCTTTCCCATAATGTCCCTTGGTTTCAAAACGTCCCTTTCTCGAAATGTCCCCTTCCCATATTGTCCCTTGGTTTCAAAACGTCCCTTTCCCGAAATGTCCCCTTCCCATAATGTCCCTTTCCCAAAATGTCCCTTTCTTAAAATGTCTTGCATGTAGCATGCAAGCAAGCAGGCAGTATGCAAGTGAGCATGCAACATGCGGCAGGCATGGTTTCTGTCACGGCTTCTGTGCTGTGGGGCTCCGGCGGTCCCACGCGAGCTTATCGTCGCTGATGGTTTAACGTTCACCACCGTAGCTTCGTAGCTTCAGCTGCGGCGACGAGCGTTACAACCACCTGCTCCTCAACTCGCGGGCCGCCTCGCCCATCTGCGATTCCAAATTACACTCTAGGGGTAGGGCAGACAAGACTGCGTGAAGTCAGATTTACAGCGATTCGTTTCTGTCACTAAAACCTTATTTTTAGCAAATGTTTTACTTATACACGTAACTGTCTTAAGAAAGGGAGGGACATTTTGGGAAAGGGACATTATGGGAAGGGGACATTTCGGTAAAGGGACGTTTTGAAACAAAGGGACATTTTGGTAAGGGGACATTTCGGGAAAGGGACGTTTTGAAACCAAGGGACATTATGGGAAAGTGACATTATGGGAAGGGGACATTTCGGGGAAGGGACGTTTTGAAACCAAGGGACATTTTGGGAAAGGAACATTATGGGAAAGGGACATTATGGGAAGGGGACATTTCGGGGAAGGGACGTTTTGAAACCAAGGGACATTTTGGGAAAGGGACATTATGGGAAAGGGACATTATGGGAAGGGGACATTTCGGGAAAGGTACGTTTTGAAACCCCGTATCGCCGGTCAGTATCCACCTAGAACTAGATTTTATGGATTATGGTAAGTGCGATGTGCAATTTACCACTGGTTATACCAAACAAAAATAAGATAAAACTCGTTCGTCTCGTGGTCACAAGCGCTACTGCTGAGCATGTGGTGCGATTCCCAGGTTAGGCAGCGTTATTGGGTTTTGCCATCAGGCACTTGCGACTCCTAATATAGGAATAGGTACACCGCTGCCTAACCCATCGGGGAATACAGGCCTGATATTACTTTGGTAGGTACAAAACTTGTTAAACTGTCAACAAGTCTTCCATACAAAAAATGTTTCAAATCGTCGGCCTAATTCGTTAACCTGCTAAGTCCATTTTTCGACAAACTGCTAAATAATTGTTTTTCTAAATTTTATAAAATGTGTATAAGTTATGCTGCTACATATATTGTTAAAATATCAAGAAAAATTATGGAAACCAACGGGATTTTCAGAATTTTGATTGCTAAATTAATAGAGATATTATTCAGATTTTTCTTTGTATTGTATGAACTTAGCAGGTTAACGAATTAGGCCGACGAAATGGCAATCGAGCCAATTACCTGCCACGGCTATCCCAGTAGGTACAGTTAACTTATATGGATTTGATTTATAATTTCAGCGAGTTCCGTCTGTGCTACTTCCCTCACAAGTTGGAGAAGTTCACGAAGATGCTGGATGAGGCTTTCGACAACCGCGCCAAACACTCCATCTACGCGGACTTCAAGCCATTGAACGAAGTTCCTGTCGCCAGTTTTTACATACACGTGCTAGAGAAGGCCAGAGATTGATAGTTGTATTTATTATAAAGATAATTGTAATTTTACTTTACCTACACAATTTTGATATTTTCTTCGCAAAAAGTAGAAAGTACGTTAGAACTAAGTTCTATTGAACTATTTCTAGTTAGCTAGTCTCTATCCACATAATATGTGATATTAGAGTAACCATATTATGGTTACTCTAATATCACGTTGAATGCAAATTACATACATACACTCACGCCTTCTTCCGATGCGAGCAGGCAGAAACTACAGAACCACGTGCTATGACCCTTACATACAAAGGCATGCATCATGCAATGCAAATTAGATACCTACTTATAGTAAAATTAAGAGTATGTTATAGTTTAACATTATTGTTTTCAAATCTATCTTTATTTTAGTTATTTAATGTTACTTTTAGATTTGATCTAAAGTTTTTATGTTTGAAAATGACATTTCTTAGGCTTATAAAATGACAACTATTGTGATGAAATAAAATTGTTAATTTGTTTTTCTCTCTTTTTCTGATGATTATTTACCTACTCAGGTTGAACTGATGAAAACAATCAGCTGGCATTAAACATGACTTCTAATTAATATCAGGGTCCTTCTTCGACGTTCCCTCAATGCTGGGGATCGCGACCACACATACGACGCGTCTCCAAGTTATGCGGTCCTGTGCAGTGTGGAGTAGTCGGTCTACCGAGGCATCTATGCTGAGAACAGCCTTCTTGATGGCGTCTGACCATCTTGCTTTTGCTCTGACTTGAGCGTTTTCCTTTCACCCGGCCCAGTATCATAATTCTTCATCAGCCTTTCCAGACCATGCTTAGGTGAAAACAAAATATGTTCGAAAACGGCAAGCTGCTGGCATATTGTATAATAGCTACTTATCAGTTTACGTACATACAAAAGCTACATTATGAGTATACTTTCAATTGAAATAAAAAAGTAAATTAAGTATTTAGAGACTGTAATAGAAACATCCAGTGAAATATAGATCTAATATATTTTAATAAATATTTAATTTATTGTAATATATTACACATAAACAAATCAATAAGATACATTCCATTTCAAATTCAAATATTTAACCATTCATTAATTCATGCATTTGGGAATAAATTAAACCTATGCAAGTTCATAGATTCCAGTGAAAAAATAAAGAACTATGGAAAGAATAATTTATTTTTTAAGAAACATTTATAAATGAAATTGACGACAGTTAACTTAGAGAGTTGTTGAGGGTCTTACATGTAGAATTAAGTCTAAAACTATGCTAGGTTGTCTATGATCCAACTATGATGTTGTTGATAGGAATGTGTATCAGTTTGACGAAGAAGCCGATGAAACCCATGATGCAGAAACCAATAGCTGTGGCAATCGCGATCTTTTGGAATTCTGGAAATAAAGAATAAGTATAGGTTATTAAGATTTACAAAATACAGTGGGGAAAACTTGTTTAGAAAGACCTGATAATCATAATGTGCGGGAATTAACTCTCACTTACATTCATAAAAGGAGGCATTTAACAGCATAACTGAAACCCTTGAGATAATCTCAAATAGGCAGACAAAATTGTGTTCTTTGAGTGGTTTAAACATTTTAAGTAATATATAGAACCATTAGCAAATAGTGGAGTACCCACAAACAGGACCAATATTGTGTGATATCAAACAGAGAGCCTTTTGGGCACCTTTCCCATTAACACCAATGCAACACTTTGTATGATGCCCAAATGCCCAATGAGCTGTTTCTCTTTTTTAAATAAACTAATTATTAATTATTGTAATCTTCGTTCAGTAAACCATTTTATAAAATAATTGTAGTTGAGTTAGTTCTAGTATTGGCCTATTTCATGGAGTACCTTACTTCAGAAGCAGACTGGATATGGTCAGCCTGTAAACTAGCTAGGGTTGTGGAATAGCTTCAGTAAACTAAGCTAGACTGCATTCATTAGTCATCCAAAATTACAAATTTTTCCAATGAAACAAACATTTCTCTTTCCCTCAAAATTATTATTGCCATTCATACTAGCCAGTTCAACCCACAAAAATATGTAACAATTAAATCAAATTGCACTTATTTTTTGCATTCATCAGCAAATCGAAACAAAGAAATCTTCTAAACAGATCTATTACCTTGCAACTAACTATAAAATTTTGGAATTGATGTAATCCTGGAGTAAAATAAAAAGCAATGCACTCAACTGTCGAGTACCTAATTAAATCAATAACTTTTCAATTGTTACCAATCTTAATCAGCTTGCCTAATAGACGAGGTGTACATAGGCTAGTCCTATTCCGAAAGCATTTTGGACATGTCAAGGACGGCTAACATAAAATAACAATCAGCTCATTAATTATTTGATGACAAAGGCATCCAGTAATATAGTTTTAGCTAAAATATGGTCAGTGAGTCGTCTTAGGGGCTACTGCCATTCAATCTGAGCCAGATTGCCTAGCTACACTTTACAATACAAACATATTTGAGAAAATACTACACTGACTATGGTACACAAGACAATGTCATCATCACAATATGATGAGGTGTCAACATCTAAATCTTTTATCCTGCAAACAGACTGCATAGATATTTTTATTCAAAACAGAAGGCCTGCAGAATATAGTATAAATAATGTTAGTGAATTACTTCCTGTTCAAGTTGCATACTTAGCCATCCAAAGAATTCTTGTAACATATGTCCAGAGGCAAAACTTGTTCACAGGGAAACTAATTTAATACAGTCATTGCAGTGAAAGTAAATCAAAATGAGTGAAACTTTCTGTCATTTAATGAAGATTAATTATGTCAGAATCATGTAGAAACAACGGGATCTCAGTGGAACATTGCCAACATCGTAACTGTACACAAAGTAAATAGTAATCATGTCAATGATTAACTCACCTTTCCTGTCTGGTTTTGTGCATCTCCTGACCAGCCTGATGGAGTCCTTGGCAAACTGCTTGCCAGGCTCGACGAACTTAGCGATTTGATCCATTATTCTAGAAATAGGACACGGTACAGTTAGATAAAACTCAACTTTCCCATAGGATTCTACTGGTAGAACGGTAAACGAATCACAATTACTTACTTGTAATAATTAAATTAATGGTTTTTAAGAAATACTAGGCGCAGCGCAATTTAGCGTAGTATTAGCGGCAACCGATATCGAAATTCACGGACAGAAAACTGACAAAACAACGCAAACGTCAGCCACGTTTCGAGATTCACGGCACGTCACCACACAATCACATATTGCGCGTTCGGATATTTGGTCAACGCCACACTCCATGTAGGTCACAAGATATCATCTGCGTAGCCTTTTCCCATTTCCCAACTGTGTTGGGGTCGGCTTGCAGTCTAACCGGTTGCAAACTTGCAACTGAATACCAGCATTTCACATGGAGCGACTGCGTATCCTGACCTCCACAACCAAATTACTGGGTAATACGATAACAAGAATATAATTTTTATTTTGTGACTACGATTTTGTAAAATAATGAGGGTTTTCTGAAATGTTCTACGTGAGTCGGCAGCACTGTAGCGTCAGGTCCAACCACCAGCTGTCAAAATACATACCTACACGATTTGTATTTTTCGATACATTTTTTTGGTTATTTAATCGTTTCAAAAGGAATATTTTTTTCTAAAAGGCCACAGTGTTGTGCAGTACCTATGTGTGCAAATAAAACATGATGGCATAAGTTCCCTACAGGAGATAAAAGCCGTTTAAAACAGTGGCTTGTAGTTATTCGCAGAGATACTCCAAAGAAAAATAGCGTCGTTTGTAAAAGCCACTTCATGGCGGACGATTTCAAGCTTCTGTAGCTGGTAATTCAGTATTAGAAAAACGTAAGAATATTTTGTACTTATTTTTTAACGATAAACTTTAGTTACGTCACCTAAGTTTGTGCGCGACCAACCTTCAATGATGTAGGTAGTGCAAACGTTTTTAGTACTAGCCATATCAAAAATTACTTAACTATACTTAACATTATATTTATTTTATTATTATTTCAACCAGATTTCTCATGGACAATTTGAGACTTCTCAACTTAGAAGATAAAAAAAAATATCTGCAGATTTTTTTGTCGGATTTTTTTGTTTGTTACAAAAAAAATTGCTGTTTTCGCTGGGGGGTCTAGAATGGTATGCTGAATTCATGGTTATAGTTTGCGCACTAAATAAAAACTTTTCCTGTATAAACTACTATTTAGAGGTGTGTGGACCCTTGTGGGACCTGACCCATATGAAGCGCTGTCTGGTGGCAGAAAAAGTATCGAAAACCCTAATTGTATAGTAAAATAAAATAATAAAAAAAAGAAAAAACTAATGAAAAAAGTTGGATTGAAAGTAAATACGCATATTTCCTTACAGGTGCAATGCTTCAATCTAGTTGTGTTGTGTAACCCATTAGCGCTTGCCCGTGGTTTTTCTGGCCGACCCACATGGGACTCGGAAGACGACATTTTAATTATCCTTTGCGAACGTACGGTCAGTACATTAGTACACATCATTTGAGAATTTCATAAAACGAACACAGACAGATTCACATCAGCTGCTATGAAAAAAGTCTGACAACAAAATTTATTGGAACGCGACAATATTTGGCTTGCACCTCGACATTCTTGACAATTGACACTTGACAGTCGACTTGACAGGGCATAAAGGACTTGACAATGTCAAAGACAATAAATTGAAAAGAAAATATTTTCACAAGATTGTTAGCAATCATTTACATTTTGTGCTATACGGGCTATGAAACTGATTTATTTTAATATAAGGTTCAGTGGAAGGTTAAAGGATTACTTAGTAGAACCTAATAATATCATACAAGATGTATGCAGTAGAAAAGAAATTCGAAATTGAAATGAAGTTACGAAAGGTATGTTTACGCATGTAATTTTCAGTTATTTTACTTTCATATTCCGAATAAATGATCATAAATGTCTTTTCTACGCTACTACCAAATATCCAGCTATATTAGAAGTGAATTGTATAATAATTACGCTTGTAATTTAGTGAAACGGTGGCAAGACATTTTTGGGGGCGTGTCATGTTTTGGTTTGTTGTTATTACCTTTATTTTGATAGATACACTTAATCGGCAGAGGCCCAATAACATACTTTTAAGGTGTAACAAGCTATCACAATTATGTCTAGCATTTTTTGACTATAGGTACCTACAATGTAAAACTTCCACTTTCCAGGAGATGACTAACATCCAAGAGCTGAAGGCTGCCGCTAAGCGCGGCTCCGCTCTTGCCAGCGACGTGTGCAACGTGCTCGGTGCGTGTGAACAGAGGCTGCAGCAGTTGGAGACTGCAGTACTGCCTCTGTATGGAGATACCGCTAGACTGCAACATATTCATCAAAGTACGAGAGTACCATTTAGTTTTCTTTTTATATATTTTTTTTTATGGAAAGTGAATATACTAGGTGTAACAGAATGGACGCAAGACCTGAAAGTAGTTTGTTTCTAATTGACTACTGAATCGATTTCAGTAACTTTTAATATAAGTATTTTTTTAAATGTTTTTTGCCATACCTACCATTGATTGAGCTAAAGAAAATTCAATATTATATCAGAAGAAATAAGACTCAATTTTAAATGCACAAAGTAATGCTTGGGTCAACACGTTTTTCTTAATAATATCAGTTAGCTTTAAAAAAAATAGTTTTGGTCATTGTATTATGATTTTAACTCAATACTCTAATTGGGGTGTATGAGGTCTTGCGTTAATTATGTTACTCATTGTATATCATGAAGAGCAGGTCCTTTAAAAATCATAACCCGTGCAGGAATAATGATAGATGTATGAATGTGGTCAAAGCAAAGGAGTAGGTATGTAAAGATTAAGTACTATGAGACATTTTTTAGATCCCTGTGGGGACAAGTGTGAGTTTATTACAAGTATGTCATAGCTGACTCTCTATAGTGTAAATTGATAACATAACATCACACTTTGTTTGCCTGAAGAGTTGAGCAAAGTTGTTCCGATAGTACACCCACTGCTAGTTAGCTATGAAAATGGATAATCTTGTCACAGTCAATTGCATTGCATTTCTGTAAACTCACATACATAAGGTTTTTAGGATATAAAATTAGTTGTCATCAACAAAATTGAAAAAATTGCCCAGGTGACCTTAATCTAACTTAACGGTCGCGACTTACGAGTTGTAGGTCGTGCGTTCGAACCCAGCCAGGCGCATTACTTTGTGTAAATAATTTCATCACCACAGCTATCAAACGGTGAAGGAAAACATCATGAAGAAACCGGCATGTCCTAGAACCAAACATTCGATAACATGTGACATCTACCAACCTGCACTGGGCCCGTGTGGTGGACTACGGCCCACTCTTTCTCATGGAGAGGAGTCCTGTGTCCCAGCAGTGGGAACGTTTTAGGCTGAGTATGTATGTAACCTAAATATTATTTCAATCCATTTGTTGGTTTGGAATAAGATTTTTAAAGCAAAACATTTCACTGCATGTGAAGGGCCTCTTAATCATAGAAAGAATGAGCTTGACTATTTGTATAAAAATAACATTTTGCCAGTGACTTTATCCATCCCTATCCTGTGGGAATTTAGTAAAATCCTTATTCTTTGTGCAATGCTATTGCATGCATTCAGCTTTCTAGGCCCAAGTGATTGGGCTGGGTGTTGATGACCCAGCCTGTGAGTGAGCCAGAACCTTTCCTCTTTTATTGTATTGAAAAAGCTATATATTTCCAGACATGGAGCGTACAGTCCGCTCACTGGACCATGTGATAAACTACTACATGGTGAGCAGAGAGCTAGTAGACCTAATCCAAGCGGGGCCTCAAACCAGCACTACCGAGTCTCTTAATGTTTATCTTGAAGTAAGTTACTCCTGAGGGTACATACTGCTGACTTTTATAATTGCTTTATCACCCTAAGGATGACCCCCACTTGCATGTCATAAAACAACGAGGTCTATTCTTGCTTTGGAAACCAATGTGACTGTGAAGTTGTAAGTGGTCAAGTAATTATGAGATAGACTATGCATTTTTTTTAGTTTTTTCAATCAACTCTTGTTATATAATAGCTGTTAAACTAGATAACAACAATAATCAAATAAATTGAAATGAGGTTAGAAACCATTAAATAAATTGAACATTGTTTTAATGAGAGTTTTGCTGAGTGTGTCCTGCTGTCTGCACGCTACAAGAGCTGATGGACACTGCTGAATGTGCCAAAATCGTAGCCAATCTCTGGGCTGACTTTATTTAGAATGCCCACGACACGCTAAGAAGATGAGAGTTTTTTTATAACCAATGCAACCTTCTTTGTCAGTTATTGCTTAGTACAAAATAGTAGAACAATTTTTAATCAAACCTCCTTTGCAGGCACTAGACAAACTATCAGATGCACAAGGATATTTCAATAAGAACAACCCACAGAGTGTGGAACTGGAAAATATTGTAAGGATATTTCATTATATTGTTTATTCTTAGGTCCTTATTACAGAACCTCACTCAAAACTCAAGCATTACTAGTTTAAGGAGGAAACGCCAGGGTAGCCCGCATTGAATTCCATTGAATGATTATTTCATGAAAAAGCCATTTAATAGAGAGTTCTTGATTTTAATGATCATAATTCTGGTACGCCTGAATTATTTGTTCCGGTCGCGAAACATATTTTAATCAACATACAACCTGCAAATTACAAAAAAAACGTAAGAAAATTGGAATTTCGCGGGGTACCTTGGTCCATCCTCCTTATTGCAATTTTTGAAGTAATGCTTGAGTCTTGAGTATGCTGCTTCGATCATTGGATTTTATACCTTAAAAAAATGACATACGAGTCACATGACGTGCCTACTATAGAAACTAAATTAAATCATTTGTTCAACAGAATCAGCTGTACAACACTGGTGTGTCTAAACTAGAGAATGCCTTTGAGGAGCTGTTGAATCGCAACACGAGGCCTTTGTCACCCACTACACTCATGGACATGATAGCTTTGGAAGAAGGCAATTACAGTTATTTTTATAGACTAGATATAGAAAAGTTATTTGTTGCTCTGTCTTTGTCATGAAAGACCTTGGCCTCCGACTTGTTGAGGGCCACCTGCAGGCCTAGGTGCCTTATACGAGTCACGACCTGTGACACCGCAGCCGTCGCCAGCAACGCTGCCTCCCTATACGAGCTCCCCCGGGCCGTGACCAGCGTGTCATCCGCATAACACGTCAAGTCCACGCCCCTCAGCACCCAGTCGTACCTGATGTTCCACAGGAGCGGTCCCACGACCAAACCCTGTGGAACACCGCACGACATGCGGCGCTGGTTTCCGCCATCACGTCCCATATAGGTGACACAGCTATCTGCCAGATAAGCACCAACGATACAGCGAAGGTACAGAGACCCGCGATCATACCGCAGTGCTTCCGGAATGCAGCTCCAGGACAGGGTGTTGAAAGCGTTGGAAATGTCCAAGGACACCGTCAAATCACCCCGCCCCGGGACACCGCTCCTTCTCACCTGCGATAGCTGAAAACCAAAAAATGCTCAGGTCATAAAAAAAGTCGGCGCTCAATTTCTGTTATTGAGTACAAAGAGCATAACTAATAAAGTTAATGCTTTATCTTTCAACATTTGATCAACAACACAAAAATATATAGCTACACAAACACCCACTGGACTCCGTTTTAAGAGAGCCGTGACGTACCGTGTTTTGTTGTATGGTTTTGTGTTTGTGATGTGCTGTAATGAGGTGCTTAGCTTTACAAAAATTCTTGTTATTTTCAGTTTTTTTATTTCGTTTTATTTTTTTATGATTGCGTCATTTTATTTAAAAGTAATTGAAATGTCTTTATTTTCACAAAAAGCTTCATAAACAATGAATTGTGTTGGGAGTGTCTTTTTAGGGAACCAATGCTTGTGTTAGGAGACTTCGCTTTTCCATATCTTAGATTTACATGTACATTATTGCAAAGGCCGTGAAATAGGCAATTGCAGGTCGAGTATGAGTTTGAAGGTCGAGCCGTAGGCGAGGACTTCACTAATACGAGACAGGCAATTGCTATTTCCGCCGAGGCATATATAGTGCTTTTCTCAAAGAATGCAGGGAAATAAAACATACTTTTTTATATTACACATTCAATTTAATTAATATTAAAAGTTACATTAGGCATATTGGGGCAATTACTAAAAGAAAATGTTATGTATTTCCCCGGTACATTTATGTTTGTACGCCAAAATACTGTTTCGGAGAAAATGTTCACTTTTTTCTCGTTTTTCCATATCATAAAATGTTCATATACTTTCATGTATTTTTCTTTTCACTTCGCTGGAAGCAGGATTTCCATTGCCAACTTGGCTTCTGATCTTCAATTTGGTGGTGTACAATCTCCATTTTACTCTCTGAACCGTTGGAACTCATTTTAATTATTAAATTTATATTTGTTAAGTATGTAAATAATAAATCAAGACGAATTTTCAGCTTTGCCGTTAATTTTCTATTTATAATCTGTGCCGAAAGGCAAACGCATTTATGGCTATATACAGTCACGTGAACGCCATTTGTACTAAGCAAAGAGACTTACTTTGGTATGCCAAGAATGATAAAAGAAATCCAATCAAAGGGTATTACAATAACCCCAGCACGCCGTTTTATACAACATTGCTGGAGCGTTGTAATGTTCCAAATTCAAAAAACGCTCCTGCAATGGATTTGATTTTCTTTGTCCGTAAATGCGATACTTCGCGAGTTCTTTTTTCGTAAATAATGACAATATTTCTATGCATGTTTGAGAAAAATTTATATATTTTTATTTTTTACTGTTTAAACTAATGTTCGGTGTAAGTGTCAAGTGGTAAGAAGCGTGGTGTATATGATTTAGTTTGGTGTGGTGTGTGAGGCGTGTGTGTGAGTGGGGCGTGTGTGTGTGTGAGGCGTGTGTGTGTGTGTGAGGCGTGTGTGTGTGTGTGAGATGTTGTGATGTTATGTGATGCGCTGTGCGGTGTGGTGTAGGGTAGTGTAGTAGTAGAGTGAGGTGTGTGTCGTTACGGTGTGTGGTTGTATTAGTCATGATATACCAGAAGAGCTTCTGTATCCTCATAAGTAAGAGAGTGGTGTCGTGCCTATGCCCGCAGACTCCAGCGTGGACAGCGTGTCCGTGAGCGGCAGCGGCAGCGCGGCGGGCGGCGCGCTGGAGTGCATGCGCGCGGCGGCGGCCTGGCTGTCGGCGGCCGGCCTGCCGCCCGCCGCGCCACTGCTGGCCATCCGCGCGCCCGCCGCCAAGTCCTCGCTCGTGGCCTTCAAGGACTACCTGCGCTCCCGCTCCATGGCTGCGTCGCCGCTCATGGTGGGTTATACCTCACTGACTGTTAATGGGAGGCTCAGATATTACAGATTGTAGTAAAAATTAAAACTTGGAAACTGAGTATGTTAAATATCTATAACTCTTTGGTTCTAAGCGGGTTGAAATCCAGCACATTTTAAACACTAACATTCACAAAAAAAGGAATTTAAACAAAGGGTTTTTTTTTCAGAGGGCAAAGAATCTATTGCATAGATCAGATAGCACTCAGAGAAGGACTAGTAAACTACAAAAAGTGTAAGTTCTAACATAAAATACCTAAACTTCATCTTCAAAGATCTGCCTTCCAAAAGATTTAATTCATATTAAATTCTATCTGTCCTTATCATTTTACTGTACTTATTATAAATAGGGTACAGCTTTAGTTTGCAAGATATTTATTTATGAGCTAAGGTACTTATAATAAAAGTGATTTTTTTTTGTTTAGTATCGAAAAACGCGCAAACAAGATAATGATGAAAGCGTCCCAGACTTTGGAAAATTCCACTGGCTTTGCTATAGGACCCAGGAAGTCTATTTCTGAAGCTTGTAAGTATAAATAATCAACTATCGCAACTTTGATTCTATCTGCTTTAAGACTGAGCACACACAGACAAAGGATGTTTCATACCATGGACCATCCAATACAAAATACACTCAGTCACTAACAGTAGCTGATTAACTAACGGCGAAGCGACGGTAACAAATTTGAGGGTATTGCGTACAAATGAAGTGGAAGGATATGCAATTTTAAATTAGAATTTCTAAATATACAGGGTAGCACAGACATCGACGCACAACGAGTTACTATGGATTCAGTACATGATTCTGAACCCCACTGCGTCAAACATTTTCGTCGTTAATAAAAAAAAAATAAACAGCACTGTCTGCCTAACATTTTGACCGCGCTATCTAGGGTTGCCACCTTTTTTTTGCAGTTAAAGTACATTGGATATTATAGGTAAAAAAAAGTACATAGTATCAAAATAAAGTACTATTTATTTGTCTTTTTTATTATTATCTTTAAAAACATATTTTTTATTGCTTTTTGCAGTTTGTATCAAATTAGTATCTCTACTAAACAATTGCACAGCATCTTGAATTTTTTTCGGTGTAACATATCACTATCTATTTGATCTGTTTCACTACCGAAATTACGTTTTGTAGGTATAAGTGGAGTATTCTTGTCCATGATTGAAATGTCAACGATGTCAGTTGTTGACATTTGAGGTTAGGTTGCGTTCATAAATTGTTAAAAACGAGTGCTATGTGGCACTGGCGAGTGGCGATATCGATTCAGCACCAATCGATAAATTTCGTATAACGAAAAATTAGTCGTATTTTTCGTTAACTTTTCAACTTAACTTAAACTTAACTTTTCAGTTTAACTTTTCAAAATCCCAAAGAAATCAAATCATGCGAAATAAAGTATTTTCGTGTACTTTATTGTTCTCATAAAGTGTAAAGTACAATTACCTGAAATAACGTACAATACTTTATTACAAAGTACGGGTGGCAACCCTAGCGCTATCTATGAAACAGCAGTTTTCTCTTTTGATAATTATAACCGATGAATAGTTTCAGTACCTACATGTTTAAGCGTGGCTGCAATTTGATCTTTTATTTATTTGGGAATAGTAAAAAAAATTACTTACCATCTTTTGTTTGTTTTGTAATTTGATTTTACTAAAAAAGTATGTATCTTTTTCTATCTCGGAGTCTTCTTGAATCTTTTTTCTGTCTAGCAATGCGATCCGAGTTGCACTACGGACAGTATGTCAAACGTTTTAGGGAGTGCTTCCGCTGCCAGCGTCAACGCCCAAGAAAAACTCAATTGGAAACCAGCGGTAACTGACTCAAAGGGTTCCGTACCCAAAGGGTGTCTACGGGGCCCTATTTTTAAGCCTACGCCGCCTATTTGTCTGTTCGTCTGTTTCTCACAGGGGTTTATTTTTAGGAAGAGTAATAGCTAGCTATACTCCGTTTGAAATAACATTTTACATTTAAAGAAACCTTTTTTACAGTCCGTTCAACTGATTTTTACTTTTATTGCGCTGGTAGCATGATAAATGGCATCTGCAGCTAAACAGTTGGTATTGAAACTTTTTTCTTTTAATGCCCTCTTTATGCCTACGGATAGAAGTCAAAATCGGTTGAACGGACTGTAAAAAAGGTTTGTTTAAATGTCTAATCTTATTTCAAATGGAGTACAGGTGATCACAGACACAGAGTGTATGTAGTAATGGCCGCTATCATGGCATCACTGAATGCATTAGTCATGTACAGTCACCACAAGAGATAAGTAATCAGGTTTGTCGGATATAGTAGAAACCGAAGGATGTTTTAGAATGAAATTTAATTTGATCAACTAACTGTTTGTTTTCTATTAGCATAATCAGCCTATATTGTTCCCACTGCTGGGACACAGGCCTCCTCTCTGTGAGAGGGAGCGGGCCGTAATCCACCACGCGGGCCCAGTGCGGTTTGGTAGATTTCATATGTCTTCGAGTTTTTGATTCTAGGACATGCCGGTTTCCTCACGATGTTTTCCTTCACCGTTTTGAGAGTGGTGGTGAAATAATAAACACAAAGTAAAGCGCCTGTCTGGGTTCGAACCTACGACTTACATCTCGTAAGTCGCGGCCGTTACCACTGGGTCACTACTGCTCTCTCTCACTGTTTTCTATTATTTAAATTCAATTTTATTCGAAAATCTTACTAAATTTCATCTAGATATTCGACGACCAAGGTTATTTATCTCTTTTGGTAACCGTACCTATGGCCAGTGGTAGATTGTATAAGTTGATAAACTTTACAGGATTCTTGAAACAATACCAATCAATCATGGTCCGAGTCCGACGTAGCTGCTATTCATTCATTATGTCTTCACGTTTTTTTGCTTTTATATTAGATTGGTTGTCGTTGGTTGGGTTGGTTGGTTGGTCAGTTGATTGGTTGGTGGAAGCAAGAAATGTCGGTTGTCTTTTGATCATTAATAAATTCATACAGGTCGAATTAAACAAAAGATGCAGCGGCGGCATTCTCTATTATATTTTGTGACACCCATTCATTATTATTAATGTTTTACGGTTTTTATTGATGTGCATATATTTGAGTTTCTGCTCTCTAAGGGTGCATCCAAACCGCGATCAATTGACGTTGTCTATTCCATCAAAATATTACCTTATAAATTTAATGATACTAGCAACCCGCCCTTGCTTCGAACGGTTGTAACGACTTGACCGAGATTTCTTTTTTATGTTGGTTTAATATCAATGTATTACACACGTAAATCTTCCGGAATACATTCACTAAATGATGGTGAAAATTGCACCAATATTTATTGTGGAATTCGGAAGTAACCACGCCGTCACACAGGCAGACGCGAAATTATGTATTAGTTTTCGACCGCGGCTTCGCCCGCTCGGTATGTCTATAAAATGTAGCCTATATCATTCCCCAGGGTTAAAAGTATTTTCGTATGTTTGGTTCAGCATTTTTGGAGATTAGTCGGAATAGACAGACAGACAATTTGTTTTTTGTTATAATTACCTGATATACTTTCTTATGTATTAAGTAAAGAGCTGTCATTTTGACATTAGAAATAAGCACTTTAATTTTATTTATTTGTTAGTTAGTTATTATAGATGTATAGATTTGTAGTGTGAAAACTTGTCAATATCGTCGGTCGATAACGGTCTGGTTGCACCCGTAGTCATGAATCCATCACACGAAAAGGTCGCGATTCCTCAATTTGAAGATGTCCTTTCGTCAGACACGGAGGAGAGCAACGAGGCCCTAGACGAGTGGGAGGCGGAGATAGCGGGCAACGTGGCGGCGGGCGTGTGCCGCCTGGCGCGGCACGAGCAGCGCCACGTGCTGGGCCTGGTGCCCCTGCCGCGCCTGGCGCCGCTGCTGGCCGGCCTGCTGCGCGACTGCTTCGCCATGCTGGCCGCCGACGTCGAGGTACACTCATGCAAACTAGGCTAAGGGTCAGCTACACAGTCCCCCCTTCACCACTTCCTACTGTTTTAGCTAGGAAGAACAAGTGGCGCAACAAACTCCCCAGCAGCACAACTGTCTGTTAAGTTACAAGAACTTAATTATATACAATAGTAGGTAATTAACATTACGAAACACAAAAAAAAACATTAAATTTGCCACATCTCAGCTAATAGCTATACCATCAGAACAGTGAAAACTATAGGTACTAAGTAGAAATAAATAATAACTGCACACTTTTAGAATGATAATTTTCATGTTTTTGTCAAAATGTTAACAATACTTGATATTCATCGCTAATCTTCGTGTTTTCGAATTAGCACGAATCTAGGCAAAAAAGAGAAGCTTCTATGTTTTGTACTACCTAGCTTTGTAGTTGTGCATCTGTCATTGCGGGTTTGTAAGCCATCGGTCGTAGATCATGATATGTTAGGATTATTTAAAAATTTCAGAAAGTTTTTAATCTATAATTTTGTAACAGTAACATAAAGTTTATATCATAGAGTTGCAACAGTTCTAGGTATATTAGATCCCGTGATCGCACATTCGTATTTTTATGTTCTTTGCTCTAATCAAGTACTATTCTCTCCCAGCGCGCCTGCATGCGTTCCCGCCGCGCTGCATCTCGCTGTGGAGCTGCCAGCGGCTGCTGGTCGGTACTGGCGCGTCTCACGCGCCTGCAGCCCGAGCTGGAGCGGGCTCTGGCACCGGCCTCGCCGCAGCCCTATGTAGCTATACTGCAGCACTGTCAGCAGAATGTGAGTACAAAACGATTGTCACGTTGGTCACGGCCCGGTGCGGCTGCGGTGTCACAGTTCGTGACCCGCATACGGCGCCTAGGCCTGGAGGTGGCCCTCAACAAGTTGGAGGCCACGGTCTTTTACGGACCCCGGCGGGCGCCGTCGCACGGATCACATATCGTGGTCAGGGGGTCTCGAATCGCTGTCGAGTGTTCCATGTCTAGGATTGATGCTCGACAGCCATTGGGACTTCGGCCCCCACTTTCGGTGACTGGCGCTCAAGTTGTAGGGCGCGGCTGGGGCGCTGGCAACGCTGCTTCCCAGTCTGGGGGGCCGAGCGTCTAAAACGTGGGGATCGTGCGATCAATGGCTCTGTATGGGGCCCCGATCTGGGGGGCTGATCTGACGGCCGGCAGCCTTGCTGTCCTGCCAAGGCCACAGCGAGCGGTGGCCGTCAGAGTCACAACGGGATATCGCACTATCTCCTACAAGGCGGCTTGCGTACTGGCCGGATCCCCCGCCCTGGGACCTCGAGGTGAAGGTACTCACGTCACTGTATCGGTGGCGTGAGGACTCGAGGGCGCGGGGCGAATGGCTGACACAGCGACATATATGGAGCTGGGTCGGTCACAGCTTCGCGCAGCCCTGGTGGCGAAATGGCGGGACAGGCTAACGGAGTCGGGGACGTGCGTCGCGCCCGCACCGCAGGACCCCAGGTAAGGCGCGTAATCAATATCAAAAGTCATTTATTCAAGTTAGACTGAGAATCAGCACTTTTCGAACGTCAAAATACATAAGACAGTCCCCCAAAAACGCCCACCTGTCACCACTTCCTAGTGCTTTAGCTGGGAAGAAGAAGTAGCGGAACAAACTCCCCAGCAGCACAGCTGTCTGTTTAGTCGGATAGACTTGATTCTATACATACATAGACAAAGTAATATAAACATTACGAGAATAAAAAAAAAATATACTTAGACAATAAAATATTAAAAATATATTTAAATGAACCCATATAAACTGTCACTAGTTACGCTAATTCTGGAGAAAGAACACAAACATTGTCTTGAGTAAATCACAGCGACCAACTATTCTTGTCATTTAAATAGTCGTTGATGGAATAGTAAGCCTTTGAACAAAGGATGGATTTTAATTGAGCTTTAAATGCATCAAAAGGCAAATCTAGCAAAGAAGAGGGAAGCTTGTTATAAAAGGTTATACCAAGCCCAACAAATGAGTTATGAACCTTATGAAGCCGGTGAAAAGGAGCACGTAGTTTGTCCTTATTTCTAGTGTTTACGGTGTGAATATCACTGTTTTTAGTGTACAAGTGTATATTTTGCATAATATATAAGATGTTAGCGAATATGATTTGTGATGCCACCGTGAGAATACCAATATCTTTGAAAAAGTCCCCAAGAAAACCCTGGCACGTAGCTGGTAAATTGCGTTTAATATTCCACACGCGCCCTTCTTATACGTTGCGCGGACGGAGGGGGGTTTCACACCTCACCCACCCCCCGTGTCTTAAAGCAAAGGCAGGCCCTTTTCTTTAAGACACGGGGAAGGAGGCACTAGCCGGGGATAGCGGAAGTCACATCAGATGTCGTGATCCCCGGTGCAAGTATGGGAAGGGAACACCGGGGTAGTTTCAGTCAGTAAGAGTCTGTCAGACCCCGCCGCCCGCCCCAGGGCGGTGGATATCCATGAGGATTTCCTAAGACGGAACAAAAAACAAAGGTTACAGTTGTGACCAAATGTTTTCACGAAAACAAACGGCACGGAGTCGAACTGCACCTACTTAATTTTTACTCAATAATTTTGGTTTGTGGGGTATTGTGTTAGTTAAATTTCTCTAGGTTTTTTTTTTTGGGTGGGAAATCATCAAATAACTTCTCCCGCTCTGGGTGGAGCAGGAGGGCGTGTCAGACGTTTACTGACTAAAACCCAGCCGTGTTCCCTCAGTCGTGCATCGCGTCCTAGCTTTCCAACATCTAAATCATCATCATTTCAGCCGAAAGACGTCCACTGCTGCTATCTTTATCTTTTTATCTTTATCTTATCATAGGCCTCCCCCAAGCACCGCCACTTCGACCGGTTCTATGCTTCCCGCATCCAGCGGATTCCTGCGGCCTTCACAAAGTCATCGGTCCACCTTGTGGGAGGCCTTCCAAGTCTACGTCTTCCGGTATGCGGTCGCCACTCCAGAACCTTTCGGCCCCATCGGCCATCTGTTCTGCGAGCTATGTGCCCTGCCCTGCCCATTTCCACTTAAGTTTGACACTTCTTTGGGCTATATCGATTACTTTGGTTCTCCTGCGGGTCTCTTATTTCCTGATTCGATTACTTAGGGAAACTCCAAGCATAGCTCCTCCATTGCCCTTTGGCTGACTTTTAGCTTTCTAATACGGCTCATTGTGAGCTACCACGTTTCAGTACCATAAGTCATCACTGGCAACGCGCTCTGGTCAAAGATTTTCGTCTTGAGATGAGACACTGCAGTATGTAGGACCACAAAATTTTCCGTAGATTCCCGAACACTGCCCAGTCGGAATCGACGATTGACCTTATTCTCGTAGTTGGACCTTCTAACTGGACAGTTCTTACTAGGTAAACATCACCACCATCATCATCTAAAAACCACACATATTATTTTTAGTTTAGTGTCTGCATAATTGGATGACTTTCTAAATCTCTTTGGCTTGTACGATTTCAACGGAGTAACAAATAATAAACCCTTGTATCCCAGTGCGTGAAGTCCCTGGAGGAGTGGGTGGAGGGGCTGCGCTCGGACGCGGCGGCGGGGCCAGTGGACGGCACGGTGCACCAGCTGGCCGCGGCCGCGCTGGCGCACTGCCAGGCACTCGCGCTGCACATACACACTATAGGTGAGCACGGCACATAACGTACCCCAGTGGGTGGAGGGGCTGCGCTCGGACGCGGCGGCGGGGCCAGTGGACGGCACGGTGCACCAGCTGGCCGCGGCCGCGCTGGCGCACTGCCAGGCACTCGCGCTGCACATACACACTATAGGTGAGCACGGCACATAACGTACCCCAGTGGGTGGCGGGCTGCGCTCGGACGCGGCGGCGGGGCCAGTGGACGGCACGGTGCACCAGCTGGCCGCGGCCGCGCTGGCGCACTGCCAGGCACTCGCGCTGCACATACACACTATAGGTGAGCACGGCACATAACGTACCCCAGTGGGTGGCGGGCTGCGCTCGGACGCGGCGGCGGGGCCAGTGGACGGCACGGTGCACCAGCTGGCCGCGGCCGCGCTGGCGCACTGCCAGGCACTCGCGCTGCACATACACACTATAGGTGAGCACGGCACATAACGTACCCCAGTGGGTGGCGGGCTGCGCTCGGACGCGGCGGCGGGGCCAGTGGACGGCACGGTGCACCAGCTGGCCGCGGCCGCGCTGGCGCACTGCCAGGCACTCGCGCTGCACATACACACTATAGGTGAGCACGGCACATAACGTACCCCAGTGGGTGGCGGGCTGCGCTCGGACGCGGCGGCGGGGCCAGTGGACGGCACGGTGCACCAGCTGGCCGCGGCCGCGCTGGCGCACTGCCAGGCACTCGCGCTGCACATACACACTATAGGTGAGCACGGCACATAACGTACCCCAGTGGGTGGCGGGCTGCGCTCGGACGCGGCGGCGGGGCCAGTGGACGGCACGGTGCACCAGCTGGCCGCGGCCGCGCTGGCGCACTGCCAGGCACTCGCGCTGCACATACACACTATAGGTGAGCACGGCACATAACGTACCCCAGTGGGTGGCGGGCTGCGCTCGGACGCGGCGGCGGGGCCAGTGGACGGCACGGTGCACCAGCTGGCCGCGGCCGCGCTGGCGCACTGCCAGGCACTCGCGCTGCACATACACACTATAGGTGAGCACGGCACATAACGTACCCCAGTGGGTGGCGGGCTGCGCTCGGACGCGGCGGCGGGGCCAGTGGACGGCACGGTGCACCAGCTGGCCGCGGCCGCGCTGGCGCACTGCCAGGCACTCGCGCTGCACATACACACTATAGGTGAGCACGGCACATAACGTACCCCAGTGGGTGGCGGGCTGCGCTCGGACGCGGCGGCGGGGCCAGTGGACGGCACGGTGCACCAGCTGGCCGCGGCCGCGCTGGCGCACTGCCAGGCACTCGCGCTGCACATACACACTATAGGTGAGCACGGCACATAACGTACCCCAGTGGGTGGCGGGCTGCGCTCGGACGCGGCGGCGGGGCCAGTGGACGGCACGGTGCACCAGCTGGCCGCGGCCGCGCTGGCGCACTGCCAGGCACTCGCGCTGCACATACACACTATAGGTGAGCACGGCACATAACGTACCCCAGTGGGTGGCGGGCTGCGCTCGGACGCGGCGGCGGGGCCAGTGGACGGCACGGTGCACCAGCTGGCCGCGGCCGCGCTGGCGCACTGCCAGGCACTCGCGCTGCACATACACACTATAGGTGAGCACGGCACATAACGTACCCCAGTGGGTGGCGGGCTGCGCTCGGACGCGGCGGCGGGGCCAGTGGACGGCACGGTGCACCAGCTGGCCGCGGCCGCGCTGGCGCACTGCCAGGCACTCGCGCTGCACATACACACTATAGGTGAGCACGGCACATAACGTACCCCAGTGGGTGGCGGGCTGCGCTCGGACGCGGCGGCGGGGCCAGTGGACGGCACGGTGCACCAGCTCTGTCCTATTCTTTACTAGCCTTTGCCCGCGGCTCCGCCCACGTAGATGTCGGTTATCGCGTAAAAAGTAGTTGTATGTCCTTCTCCGTATCCCAGGCCATATCTCTTCCAAATTTCATGACAATCGGTTCAGAGGTTTAGGCGTAAAAGCGTAACAGAAAGACACGAGTTACTTTCGCGTTTGTAATAATTAGGAAGGATATTTTGGGAAGTTTAATTTCTATCACGTGTGCGGTGCTGCACGCGCATTTTTTCCTTATTTTCGCCCCTACCTAACCTGTGGATCATTGTTGTCTGAGCAAAATAAATAATCATTATTACAACATACCTACTCAGTCTACAATGTTCCCATCAGGCCATCGTAAAAATAAGAACCTCAAATATTAACCGGAACGAGAAATATTGCAAAGCCACTTTTATCTTATTTTCGGAAACATGCTACCAGTCATAATTTAACCGGGTGAATCCTGACAGAACAAACCGCCTCAATTCTGACAAAATCGCGTTACTAGCCAACAACTTGGGGGCGTCTATGGTACAGACGCCAGCACATCAAGCTGCCCCAATCTGTCAAATTTCGTTGATAGATTTTCAACTTTATAACAAGACTATAAGGTTCATGTTTAATTGGGATAAAATTACAGTTTGGGATAGCTTGACCTGCTGGCGTCTGTACGTTTCACTTCTAAATAGTATCATTTAAAAGGAACACAACCCGACCTGAAGATATTTATGAACTAAGTCCGTGACTAAAGTATCATAATACTTTAGTCAAGGACTTAGTTCGGAACGAGGAAGTTTTGTTGGCCATAGCCTGCAAAACTTCCTCGTTCCCATTCTTCTAGGATCAACAAGATATAGCAAATAGCGCATTACAAATAAAAATATACTTCTGAGAGGATAATTCTAAGGTTTTACTTTAATCTTACAGGTCCAGCGCTCGCTACAGAACCGTCATACAATCGTGCAGTCAGTCAGTTATCTGGCGTGCATGACAGGAATGCAGTCATGTTGGCCGTATACATGCGTAAGTTTTTGGAATGAAGTTCTTTAACGCAGCTTGTGGAAGGAGTAAACTTGCAGAAATTGTCAAGTAACGAAAAAGCGTTATGCCTCCCTCCATGCGACTTTTTATTATATAATTATAATAGAGAAAGATTGTCATGGTTTTCGAAGGTGCTGAAGCCAATATTGAGATCAAAATTAATTATAAATTTTTTCATAATTACCTTCTGTCGTTTTCGAGGATGCTGAAGGCAAGTTGTTCAAAATGAAAATCCAAGGTGGCTGCTGCAAAATTTAGAAATTTTTCATCATGTGTGTAGTTTTCGTGGTTTATAAGATGCTGAAACCGACAGTGAGGTCTAAATGAAAATCCAAGATGGCGGCTGCAAACATTTTCAAATTTTCCGTCACGGCTGTCTTTGTAATTGTTTTCGAGGGTGTTGAAGCCAAATGAAAATCCAAGATGGCCGCTGCGAACATTTTATAATTGTTTATAACGGGTGTAGTTTTTATAGTTTACGAAGTCAATAATAAAGTTTGAGTATTTTAAAGATAGAGTAACGTTACATTCGGCGTAAAACAAAAAGCCTAAGGAACTCGTTACTGACGGGGATCGCCCGACTTCACGTTTTTTTATAGACTGCTATAGTACTTTTGTTTGAATGGAAAATGTATTTAATCACGACGCATGAAGGAAACGATAGAGAATAATGTGGGGCTTGTGACTTAATTATAACAGCCGCAGGGTCGATCTTCAAGGTTAAGCAACGCTTGCTCGTCGGTCCGTGTATGGGACCATACGTTACATACAGAAACCCTCCGTGCCTCGTAATGCACGTAGGTCCCAGTTGTCATTCGTAGTTCTTTCACGGTATTTACTGGTAGTCAGTAGCCCTACAGTCTAGGCTGGCAACCAGCGTTACTAGGTAACACTACAGGATAATTTTTTAATCCAGTGCGCAAACTGTAACCATGAATTCAACATATCATTCTAGTCCACCTAGCGTAGCAATTTTTCGCCGATTATACAAAAAAATATATCAGCTGTTCCATACATTTTGACCGCGTAGGATTGCACTTTTATATGAAACAGCTGATTTCTTAATGTCTAGGCTAGGGGGTCTAGAATGATATGCTGAATTCATGGTTACAGTTTGCGCACTGGATGAAAATGTATCCTGTATACCGCTTTATTGTTACCTAGTAACTGGGTTGTGGTCAGATAATTTAGAATTTTGTATTAATGATTTTTTCAATTATGGTTGAATGTTACTTGTTATCTATTATTGTATAGAATCAAGTTCTTCCAACTTAACAGACATCTGTGCTGCTGGGGAGTTTGTTGCGCCACTTCTTCCCAGCTATAGCACTAGGAAGTGGTGAAGGGCGGGCGTTTTGGGGGGACTGTCTTATGTCATTTTGACGTTCAAAAAGTGCTGACTCTCAGCCTAGTTTGAATAAATGACTTTTGATTTTGATAAGCAGATGCTCCATGTAAAATACTGATATCCAACTGTATTGGTGTATGAAAATTATCTGGACTCATACTACCAAAGAAACGATACATGGACTGTGTGAATGATGATATGGTTAGATAGAGATATACTACCGAGATGACGACTAATAGAGAAGTATGGAAGAAAAATATATGTTGCGTCGACTGCAAATAAATTGGTATAAGGGCAGGAGAATGATACATGTGGACTATTTTTAACCGACGAAAAAACGGAGGAGGTTCTCAAGTCGACGCGTATTTTTTTTTCATGTATGACCACGCATATCTTTTTACAGAGTAGGTAGTCCGATTTTGATAATTCTTTTTTTATTTAAAAGGGTATACCCCGAAGTTGGACCCATATAAATTTGGAAAAAAAATATCCAACCCTAAGAGTAGGAAAACAGGGGAGGATTGATTGTTCACTCATAGATTAAATGCCGAGTTGTGTATTACAAAAAGTAATCAAAAATTAAGCATGTAGTATAACTACTACATGCTTAATTGTTGATTAGATTTAGAATGTAGCCACAAAAAATTATAATTTTTTGCTTTTCAGTTTTTTTGGTGGTTAAATTTTTTTGTAAAAAAGTTTTTTTTTTACAGTACACTATATCTAAAATGTATTGATAAAATATCTATGTGTGTTTCTTTTCTTTCAAGTTTTGAACTCTCCAAAATGAACTTATTTCAGGCAAAGTATTGGCCCAGCTGAATTTCGCCCTAAGAAACAAAAGTGAACAGTATCCTGATGCACTGAAAGCTATATTCTTACTGAACAACACTTTATACTTACTACAGGTAACGTTATTAATACTTATAGTGTAGTGGTTGGTGATGGCTATAAGGCGGCCTTTGCACGATAAAGCTCACATCTCAATGCTTTATTTTAAGGTATTTCTTCATTGGACATTATTGTCTCGCCGTTGTGAATTTCTTTTGTACCAGTAAATATTCTTTTTGACGCATTTTATTCCAGGGTCTCCAGCGCAGCGGTCTTCTCGACGTGTTGATGCTCGCCGAACCGGAGTGTGAAGCCAACTACCGGGATATGATACAGGAACACAAGAATTCCTACTTGCAAAGGTAATGTACAGTCCTTCCACAGTTGTTTAACTTCTAATTTTGCATCAGTCTTTATCCTCGTTGCTATAAGGTTGCTGTTTGCGGTAAAATAACTGTAAGTGTAATTTGTAGATTTGTAGAATATGCATTATATTCAAATCATAGACGCAAGCTCAATGGTGATTATAAAATCTGTAGTGAACTGGATAGTAAATTAAATAAAAACAATCTTGCGAATAGACAGTGATTTTTGATAAACGTTATGAATATAATGGCGGCACCAACTCTTGTAATTGAAAATTCTACCACGTATATTGTACCCATTTCGTACTATTCTGTCCTGTCCTGAAAAATTTGTACCTCACACGGCATAAACGGAATTTAACGATAACATTATGATGCGTTATTTTACATGTACCAGTATTGTACCATGTGTACCAAGTATTTTACATGGAGCGACTACCTATCTAACCTACAGAATCCAGCTATACTGGGTAATACGATACCCCTTGGTAAGACTGGTTGTCAGACTTTCGGGGTTCTGACGACCCGTAACGACTGTCAAATATCCTCAAATGACAGCCGGGACCAACGGCTTAAAGTGCTTTCCAGGGAGGGGTCTTGGTGTGTAAAGATGGTCCCCCATCCACGGACCAACCGCGGCAAGAGTAGTTTACCTGATCGATTGACCCGTGCGGCTGTTATTACTTAGCTACAAGTTGAATATCACTAACACTTCATAAAATGATAAGATCTATTTTTGTTTTCAAGACCAATGTGACAAATAGTTTCTAACCTTAGTGAAGTTTCACTTTTACTGGGAGTTTTTGTCAAAATCAATAATAAGGTCTTCTGTATTCACCTAAATATTGATATAATTATGTTTGGTATTACAGTTGGAACAAACTGCTAGCGCATACTGTGTTAGATGAACCTCTGCCTGCTAAGTTACGAGACAGGGACAGGCAGATACTCAAGGATAAGTTTGCAGTAAGTACTTTAAAATGGCGATCCGTAGTTTTTATCATACAAACACACCAAGCGTATTCTCTAGAAAATCATACATTTTATTACAGGATGAGTAACAAAATAAATAAATTGCTATAGCAAAATTGAAGTGACTAAAACGGATTTCAAACCAAATAAAAAAAAATCTGCTTCACCTATATTATAGAATGTTATACATTTAATAATATAATTAATAAGAAAGCGCCTGCACGAAATGTAGCTACAGCTTTTTACTACAAGTATTTTTGCTCATTAAATTATTCAGGCGTATAAAATGTCAAAAATGAAAATTAATTTTGTAAAGAAACGACTAAGATCGCCGTTACCCACTAATGATTTTTGGAGGTACTAAATACCAACTGGTTTGATCAGAATGGTGTAATTCGTTGTTGTTTTGGAGTACAGGCATGGTGTCGCTATTATAATGCATCATAATCACTGGCGGTACCAGTGATATCGTGAAATTCCATTTATGCCGTGTGAGGTACAAAATTTTCAGGACAGTTACAAAATGGGTAGTAAATGAGTTGGTCCCGCCATTATGACGTTTTTGTTTCATGTTTAGGTCACCGTAAAATTGTAAATACCGTTAGTTTATAATCTATCTCGGGAGATCGTAAACTGTCGATAAATTGTGAACTGCACCATACTGCTCACCGACCGAATAGGTAAGGTTAGAATTGCGACCAACCGCGCACGAGCCAAGCGAGCGGTGCCGCGGAAGCGGCCGGCGAGAGCTACTTCCAAGTTAGTGGCAGTTACTTGACTATTTAGTAATAGCGCAAGGTACTATCCATCTTAATACCACTTCACAATTTGACGGTTTCAGTTCGATAGATTATAATCTACCAAAAAATAATGAGTTAAATAATTGTTCTACAGTTTACAATCTTGCGAGAACGGATTATAATCTAACGGTATTTAATTTTACGGTGACATATATTATAATAGATATGAATCAAAAACAGCCTTGATCCTTGACATCAGTTCTAGTAACCTAAATCAAACAGATGACATTTTTTTTCTAGTTTTAACCCGAGCAGCCACGTAAACTAGTATCAGTCACATGTGCCGCTAGTTAATGTCCATATGGGTCAGATCTCTCACTGTTTCAGTTTTTACCTTGGAGGTCTGTCCTGTTTAGTTTTGCTTATATGCAATCCTTTCCCTCCTCAGTCGTTCAACCGCGAATGGGAAGAGTGTTCCCGCGTGCAGCGTACCTACAGCGTGCCCGACGCGGAACTACGAGAAGCACTCAAGAGAGACAACAAGCAAGCCTTGTTACCACCATACACCACCTTCTACGACCACTACGCGTCGCTGCCATTCTCTAAGAACCCCGACAAATATGTCAAGTATAGCCCCGTGCAGGTCAGTACATGATACTAGGAATGTAATGGAAGTGAGTTTAGCAGAACCGAAATCTGAGTATTTAATCTTATTTTTTCGCAACTGGAATAGATGGAGCCGAAGGCAGAAGAGAGATGTGTTTTAAGGACAAGCTAATAATATAAAATAGTTATCAGCACCCTAATTGTGTAACGCACGATCAATCATAATCTGAATCAGTATAAAACAGATTGCTAAATCCATTGCTCGAGACATGTGTCTGCTCAACAACGTAAATAACGCAATGAATATTGTTGAACTGTGAAAATGAAACAGATTATGATTGATCGTGTGTTACGCAATTAAGGGACAGGACTCCCCGAGTATAAACATGTTCGTACGCGCTGGCAGCGGTCGGCCGCGCCACTCGTGAGCTCGACCTACGATGTAAAAGTGTTGGGTGTAACCGGTGTAGGCCGGACGATGACTTTTGACGTTATGTAGCCGCCAAGTCCCGCGCCGATATCTGACAGCAGACATGTACCTATACGACCTTGCTCACAAAAAAAGTTCCACTCAAGTTTTTATAATATTCAAACTGGCAACTAATAAAATAAACAACGTGCGTCGCGATTGTCAACCGGCTGTGCCAGCGTTAACCGGTTTTTTCCAGTCTCGCCGAATACACGACAAGCGGCCAGTGGTCACGCAAACATCCCCCGCGTGCTGGTAGTAGTACAACCGATTCGCGCGGTTGTATGAAGCTTTGCCTCTGTTCCGTTTAGTTACTCATGTGGCCTAACTTCCGGAGTTGTAATGACAAATTTGATTTTAATTTCGCGAGGTACAGACACCAGCACATCAAGCTACCCCAATCTGTCAAATTTCTTTGATAGACTTTCAACTTTATCTCATAAGCTTAAGGTTCATGTTCAATTGAGAAAATTTGACAGATTGGGGTAGCTTGATGTGCTGGCGTCTGTACCTTAAGACATCCCCCTTAAATTTATATAATTTTATCGGAATTGCACGAATAATTGAAAACACGAGCGAGCCTTTCATAAGCTAGCTATATGCGACAAAGAATTTAACTAACTCGGAATGTTGTTTTTTGCACCGGTATCCTTTTATCAAACAGTATAAGTTTCTCTGAATCTGAACAGTTCCGCGTTATTCAATGGCTTAAACTTTAATTTCCAGGCTGTGTGATAGTGGACCAACTCAACGCTATCCTTTATGCATTTGATCTTTGTAATGATTTTCTAACAGTGGGTATTATTTATTTACAGATCGCTACACAACTGGAAGGGTACTTCGACGAAGCTGCTTAAAAAATACACTTTGTACCTATATTAGAGGAGAATGAACTAGAATAGACCGAAAGACACTATTTATTTAATCACACGATATATAATTAAATGATTATATCTAACATGTAATAATTATATTATTATGAATAAATTATGTAAGTATTATGAAATAAATTGAATTTAATTTCATGTTAGAGGAGAATCTACTAGAATACACAGAAAGACAATTTATTTAATCACTCGATATATAATTAAATGATTATATCTAACATGGAATAATTATATCGTTATGAATAAATTATGTAAGTTTTATAAAATAAATTTTCATTTAATTTCTTAGTTCACCACCTAAATACAAGATTTGTATTTTGTATGTTAGAGGAGAATGTACTAGAAAAATGATTATTTCGAACACGGAATAATTGTATTATTATGAATAAATAATGTAAGTTTATGTAATAAATTGAGTTTAATTTAATTTCTTAGTTCACCGTACTTCAATGTACTAGAATAGGCAGAAAGACTATTCGACTTATAAATAAATGATTAATTCAAACACGGAATAAGTATATTATTATGAATAAATTACTTAAGTTTTATTAAATAAACTAAGTATTATTGATTATCTTACTTCTTCTTGCCCCTCCTCTTGGGAAACTGAAACAAAAACAACTCCGTAACATTTGCATTTTGTTACAACATCAAAGAAAAACTCTGACTTGCATACTTGATATAAAGCGTACCTACGTTTGCTCTAGTATTGACTATTTATAGATTTTTACAGCCAAATCACTTATTACAGTATCTCGCCCTAATATATCACATTGGTATTCTTTACTACCACTGAAATACATAATTAGCATGAAACCAAGCATGTTTGCGTTGTACAAATTATTAAGTATATAAAAACATTTCTAGAACACATCGTAGATTTATTAAAAGGTGCCCAATATTATCACTCCAAAGATAAGTCGTTGGCTGTAACATAACACAATTATAATAGTATTCAGTAAAGTTTAACGCGAACAAGTCAAAGTTTAATCTTTTACTTATGACTAAAACTTTCATTTGTCACATGATAATGTGTATCTCCTTGAAAAAGTGATGATAAGTGAAATGAATAATCACAGTGGCGGATATGGGTGTGTTATTCAGGCACACAGATATGTGCTGGAATTATGCCTAGTGTAAGACAATAGGCCAATCTCTCTGTATATTGAACCTTTTGTACGTCAGAACAAAACACACGCGCGTGCCCTCCACGCCCGGCCATAATTTCACCCCAAATAAAATAAGCTTAAATCAAATAACACAAAAGTAATTATTTAATTGTTTATTTCGTATTATACTGTAGGTACCGCATTTTTTGTCACCTTATTAGTACCGTTGGCGTACAGGGCACGCGCTTGCTTGTCACGTATATGTGACAATGGCGTTCAAAAGGTCAACAACGAAATAGTGAACAATTGAATTATCAAAGGCATTACACCACTGTCTGCCTGGGGTTGGTAAAATAGAGGCGTAAACAATTAGTTACCAAATATCTTTGGGACAAGTTAGATTTTATACATCATGAGACACTACAATAATACTGATGTATATGAATATGTGATACTGCCACAATTTTGGACAAAGGCCTCTCCTGAGCGTTTTATATCAGCTTTACTTTAATTAAAGGCTTTATGTTTACAGATGCATCATACAGCAAATTGACAACCTAATAAATATAATTATTATTATCATGAACACACATGACCAGCGGTATAGTTGCCAGTCCTCAAAAAAATAATCTTAAATTTACTGAGCTAAAAGGCAAGGTCGCCACGGCATTAGCGTTTTTGCTGAGTGAATCTGGTTGACTAAAGCCGTATGTTACCATGTTCTCTGATCTATCCCTGGAGGGGAACCTCATGAGTCAGGAGGTCTGAGTCCAAGCTCGTGCTTGCAGTCTTTAATTTTGATCCGCCACTGGATAACCCACTTCTAAAGCTCTCAAGCGATGAGAGTATGTTTTACTTTTTGGCCGCCACGTTCAGAATTTGCTTAAGATTTTACTATTGATCATTATAATATTTTTTGAAAATGAACGAGGTTGCCGTCTAATGATGACTACCGCGTGGCGTGGCAGTGAGCTATCATTAGAAGACAGGCGGACAAAAAGTTTGGTCCACCACCTTTGGACAAATATCTCTGATGTTTATACTTTCAAAGTTCTAACTCAATTTCAGCGTCAAGACTGACACTGAGTGCAAGTACAATCAACGGAGGCATATTACTGCTTCAGTTCCAAACGACGAAAGTATAATGAATGTGTAAAAGACAAAGGTGCTTTTTATGATCAGGAACATAAAAATTCACAAGGCTCTCCCGGGGCCCATAAATATAATTGTTTCTATTTATTAATACTTACCTGTATGTGTGCATTATGGATGTCAATAAAGATTCATTGAATTAAGATTGGCACAATAGATGATTGTGTCGACCCTACCCTGGATAGGTTAATTATAACGAAATCTGCAAACTTTAAACATGGAAAGGGTGTCAATTGCCGATGATCTCAAATTTCATCGGGGCCAATTTAACCCTCATGGATGATGACTTGCGTTATGTGGAACCGAAGCAGCGATCAGCTAAAACACCGACTAAATATGAATCAAATGAAATTCCTGGTTACTTTTACAAAAAATAGCTTCCCACTTCTGATGTTGCTTTTAATGACTTCTCCGTTGATTGCGCTAGTTAGTTCTGAGTGACTCGAATCCCGTTTTATTCAGCAAACTGACATACATTCAGAGATTAGTTAGATAGTTCTACTCGGGCAAAATCAAAGGCATTATAATAAATATAACGTATAATTTTAGGCATGAAGTTCGAAATTATGCAATTTAATAAAAAAATCATACTTTAATGCCAACTTCAGCTGACAAAATAAATAACATAAAAATATAAAACAACCAAAATGTGGAATTGCTCAAATCAATTTTGAAATACTTGACACAAACTGCCCGAAACCATTTCTTTTTTTACATATTTTGTATAAAAGTGTTAAAACGAAACAAAGCATTTGCTAAACTTAATACTAAAAATTGTTGCTAACTAAAACTAATAGCACAGAACCCAGTGGAACTATTCCTCTAATCTCTGTGAGCCCTGAAGCTCCATATTTTCATACTTTACGGCGGATACATTATTTTATTTGTTGGATAACCCCTTTGATACCTTTCGCCGAGGCCCCTGCCGCTCCGCTTGCAACTAAACAAGTAGATTTCCACATTTGAGACAAACAAACACACCCAAGTACATTTCTTAGGACTGTTTGTTATAGAAACGTGTGGGGAACTGAGACAGTTGACGTTTAAAATGTGCCTACGTAATAGGATTTGTGACGAACTTAGCTTTGCCCGCAGCTTCGCCCGCGTGATGAATCTTGTTGCGGGTTGATTTATTTTTTAATGAAATATCTACAATTAAAAAATAATTTTATGATTTGTTTCATCGCGCATGAAACGGGTCAAAAAACATTAAAATAAACATAAAACTAACCTAACGCCAATTTTTGAAGCAATGTTAGCGATTATTTTTGTACAGACGATTTTGTTAGTAAAGCAATTGGTTAAATAAATTAGATTTTTTTGTTAGGCCAATGTTGTGATGTAAGTTATTATCACCAAATTATTAACATTTTTACACATTAAAATTGCAGTTAACATTTTTAAACTTAACAAGAAATGATTAATCGAATTAGTATTCATATTTTAGTTAAGTAAATACTTACAATGTCTATAATTTTCCGACAGTAGCTTTCGAGGTAAAAATAATTAACGTCATTAGGTATATTTATTCTAGTGTCCTCGACAGTTAAGATGTAGTTTACCCTAGATTACTAAACTATCCTAAAAATAAAATGGCGACGGCAAAATTAGGATTCCTAAAAAAAAAACTAACTTCACGTCTTTCCCGCGTCTCCTCTTCGTTGTACCTTCCTTAGTTTTTTTAGTTCCGGCAGTCTACCTCGCGCTGTCATTGTGGCCAGGTAGCGTCTGTATATTGAGTAGAGTAGGCAAACAATATGAGCGTTATGCCCGTCTAAGTACTAAAAATAGTTTAAAAACTAAAAAACACGCATTAAAACCAAACTAAAAAAGTGGAACAAGGCGTGGGGTTCCTTCTTGAGGTATTTGTATAATCAATTAATATCAAGCCCCCACGCTTTTTCGAAGTTATTTTATACGTTTTTAGTTGAGTTTTTAAAGCGTGTTTTTTAACAATTATTTCTTTTCTATTTTTAGTTCGGCTAACTACAAAAGCGTGATTTTTCAGTTTTTTTTTGTTTACTTTTTGTTTTGGCCAGTATTATGGACCAAATTTATGAAATTATTGGATTGTCATCGGCCTTTGATAAGCGTGCAAAGTTTCAAATCAATCCGACGTAGGGGGTGAAAATCAAGTTCAAAGATTCCGTTACATAGATACATACCAAGCTAATAAAAGCGTGTTAAAAATGACAACAAACTTGAAATTAAATGATGATTTTTTTTTTGTCGGGCATCTCGCAGTTGACCTTGAGAGGCCGTGACTTCTTAACCGGGCTTTATAAAATGATGAAATGTAAAACAGCCATATATAGGGCGCACAACATGTGTTCGTAACGGTGTAGAGTAAAAAAATATACTATTTTCATTATTATGTGATCTGAAAAATTTTACTTATAAAACAATAACGCTGTTACGTCCCCTATTTCGCAAAAGTTTATGGTTCTTCAATTTATTCTGTTTTATTTCTGTGTAGTATGTTTTCAGAATATTTAGTAACAACGTGCTAAATTTGCAGGATAGTTTAGTTATCTAGGGTTAAAGAAGACATTATTAATAAATAAGGCGAATGTTTTTTTTTTTGTACGCCTTCTAATCGAATATTTGTGGCAAAAACCTCGCTCCTGTGTAAAGTAGCCATCTTTTTAGTATTATTGGTTTGTTTATTGAGTCATCCACGAGGACGAAGTCACGGGTGGTCCCTATTTAAACTGAAAAGAAAAACAACAAAACATAATTTTGACAGACATGACACTACAAGATCACAGGTTCGCCCCTTCGACCCTAAGCCTGCTACTGGCGACCTGCGGGAGTATAAACGTCGACCTCACTCCTAGGGGGTCATTGATCGACGTTTATAAAGGCACATTTTAAACACTGGCTCAGTTCATCAAATTCTGATGTTCCCGAAGAACACCTGCAAATTCAAGCCGTTTTTCAGGCCGGAAGGAACATTAGCGTTTTGTTAAGAGTGAGAGAGATAGAAAGTTGGTTTTATTACAGGCTCATTATTTAGCGATAGCTTTTCATGGAATGAGAGACTGACATGACTCTTCATGGTATTAAATGTAAAAAAATCTGATTGTTAAATATAATGTAATGTGTCATTTACAACAGATTTATTAAATTGATACATTATTATTTTGCAAGATTTTGAAAACTTTGCAACTTTTGTTTTTTTTTTCTCTACTTTTTAAAGATATATAAGACTGGAAGTTTTCTGAAAACCAAATAAATACTTTTGAAGATAAATAAAAGTTATAAAAATGCCAAACATCTCATGCTGTCGAGTTTCAGTGCTTTCGAAAAATAATATACCTGTAATAAACGGTTCTTTCTTTCCGTATAATAGGTTAAACAAACAAACTTACAATTTATACTTTATACCCAATTACTTGTGAGTTAACTCGACATGTCCACGCTATGTCTTTAGTTCATACTCAACTCGACAGATGTCGGTAGTTAGGGTATATTACGTTCATGTTTTTATCTTGATTTAACTCTGGTTTCGCTTGTTTTCACTAAAACGATTAGTGAATCGATGTTTTGGTAAAGATTTTTTGACGTTTAGTTAAGGGGACGCTGTTCTTAAAACTTTCAAAATTAATTGAAACGTTTATTTTTTTTTCATATTAAATACTCGTTTAAATGTAAAATAATGTTTTTTTTTAAAGTGAAAGCATAGAAATCTATGCCCTTGAAGATTGAAATAGTTTACACCCGGAATCGAATCCGGGACCGTACAAATTAAGTTCTGACGTTTAACTCTACCGACCGCTGCGGTTTTGAAAATAAACTACGAACATAACGTGGATACGCCAAATATAAATTAACGTCATTTATCCGATGAACTTTACCAATACACCGCCATGGGTTTTATTTCCTTACTTTTGATTCCCAACGACGCATGATGTATGTTCGAAAAAATATTTTTAATGACCCGGAACAGATATCTGCACTTATTACAAATATTTGCACCGTGCGGGGATCGAACCCGCGACCCTTTGCGCGAAAGGTAAGGGTCGTAGAACCTTATGATTGAAGCAAACATAACGCCACAAGGTTCTTTTGGTGTGTGGCCAAAACTGACGTCGCCATCATGTTTTGTCAATACAATTTGAGACAGTAATTTCACAAATGTTCATCAACAACGCCCTCCTGTTAATGTCACCTAAGCACCAAAAGAACCTTGTAGCACTCCAAGCACTGCACCGTATTAGAATCGCTTGTAGAAAGTGCTAGACAAAGCGATGGTGATAGGGTGCAATCCATGTACACCGAGAAATCTTTTAGTTTTTATTTGTGTAGTGAATCTATTTGAGAAGTACTTATTGAGCGCATAGCTTTATTTAACTTCCAATGTAAAACTGTCCTTTCAATATTTAACTTAATATTTTGTAAATAATAAAAGGTGTAATTGAAAAACTCAAAACCAGAAAAGGATTTTTGAACTCATCAATATGACCAAATTTTACAGTGGGACCAACAATATCAACGCGAAAAAAAAACAACAGATTAGTTAAGCAGAAATGATAATAAAACAGGTTTTTAGAATCTGAAATCAATTCACCACACCGGGATAAAAACGAAAATTTCCCGGTATACGTACAGCTTACCCCTCTTTTGATGGAAGAACATTTTATTTACGTTTTTTCGTCTGTTTCCTTACCTTGATGGCTTGTGGTGGCACTTTCTTCTTAGGCTGTTGTTTCTTGGTTTCTTTCACTATCATGTTCTCGAACGGAGTGAAAGCGCAGGGTGCCACTCTATGGTGCCTAGGTAGGAAGTAATAATATGTTTAAAATAATCGATTAGAGACTGATCCAGAGGGAATTTCTTTGTGCCTTTATAGAGTAAACATGTTCATAAAATAATAGTTTAAAAACTAAAAAACACGCTTTAAAAAACAAACTACAAAAGGAGAAAATAATTTAATTCAATTAAAAAGCGTGGGGTGCTTTTTGAGGTATTTTTATAATCACTTAATGTCAAGCACCCCCCGCTTTTTAATAAAATTAAATTATTTTCTCCTTTTTTAGTTTGGTTTTTAAAGCATGTTTTTTTAGTTTTTTAAACTATTATTTATTTTCTATTTTTTAGTTTTGCTAACTACAAAAAAGTGTTTTTTTTTCATTTTTCTCAATTTTTTTTTAAATTATTGAATAGTCATCGGTCCTCGATAAGTTTACAAAGTTTCAATGAAATCTGACCGTTTAAAGTGGGTCAAAATAGCGTCCAAAGGAGTCGGTTACAAACAAACAAACATACAAGTGAAGCTAATATAAAGCGCGTAAAAAGCCTAGGTAGGAAGTAATAATATGTTTAAAATAATCGATTAGAGACTGATCCAGAGGGAATTTCTTTGAGCCTTTATAGAGTAAACATGTTCATAAAAATATACAAGCAAAAAAAATATACAATGGCGACCTAAAAAAAAACAAACAAATAAATCATGATTAGATGATAAGCAGAGGATGTCATTCCCAGGTCTACCATGTCATCACCAGTTCTTCATGCCTTGCTGTTTAACACCCATCCCTCTAGAGCTAAGACCCCTTTCACATTGAAATTTGGCGAGGGATGAACACGCTCGCTAAAATTTCAATGTGATAGGGCCCTTTTTTATTGCTAAGGGATGGAGAAAGGCAGAGCTGTGGTTGCAAGTGATTTATAAATGTGGGAATAGGGGCTGAGGTGAGCGGAAAGTACGTAGGATATCACCAGCTGGTTTATTGTTGCAAATAAACTAGTATACAGCGTAAAAAGTTCTTCTTTAGTAAAAATAAAACCGTATTTTTGTCTTTCCCTACTTCATTCAAAAGAAACTGCCATTTTACCTTTTTAAATATCTTCCACGTCATCTGAAGCATACATCATCTGCCTCACTTACACCTAGAATTGAGCTCATTAATGCAATATTGATGAATACATGACAATAAGTACAATCCACATTGTACTTATTGTGAACGTAGCAAACGACATCATCGTATTTTTCAATTGCCTACCTATTGCCACCTTTAATAGCCCTCTAACACGTATGGCAAGGTTATTATAATGAAAGGTCAAACTTGACGGTTTACCCTATCGAAGTTTTCTCTATGAGTTTCGTTTCATACAGACGCTCCCTATACATATAAACAGTGCGAACAATGTACACCTATATGTATAGCTCAAACTGTTTAGTTTTCTGTAGTGTTCTAGATTTAGGTTTACTGGACACACATTTAAATTTTTTCTTATTGTTTCTAATTTTAATTATGTCAATGTCATGCATACCTGTTATTTGCACGGTTACTGAAATGCCGATCTTAGATGTAAGTTTTATTTGAAATTTAAGTGACAGTGCTGTTGGTGTGCTTATTATAAATAAATAAATAAGTTTAACAGTGCGGTTTATTTGTTAAAAACTTTGTGTTTTTGAACAATTAAAATGATTTAGTAACAAAACTGGCTATTAAGATACATGTAAAAAAAATAGTCTATAGGGAATCGTATTGGCTTAGATGCGACCGTACCAGTATCTCCTTGGTTGGAAAGATATGGTCCTAGAATAATAATAGTAGTGTAATATTACCCACAGAAAATAAATTGATACATATGAATTTATTCAGTGCAATACCAAGATAAAAACACAACACAGCCACAGTATAGATTTTTGATACATGTCTAAATATACTGTTGGCATTGATGATTTTTGAAAGATTGAAACCGTGATGATGATGATGCATCTTGCAGACAGATAAGCTGACTTTGGAGTCATTAAACGTGTTCCAGAAAATATGGTACTTGTTTTTTCATTATTTGTATAGAGAATCGAATATTGAACACCCTGAATCAATACATGAAAAAAGTATTCGCTTCGGTAATCTTCGTGTTTCCGAATTAGCACGAACGTCGAGCGATAAACGTAAAGGCAACTGAGGGAACACGGGTGGGTTTTAGTCAGTAAAAGTCTGACACGCCCTCCCACTCCACCCAGAGCGGGAGAAGTTATTTGATGATTTTCCAACAAAAAAAAAAAACACTTTGCGTAGTGGACCTATAACTGCGCGTTTGTATAATATTTGCTCTATTTCGGATTACTTACTCCAGTCGCAAACCGTCATTGGCCTCTCAAAGTTAAGTTTCTTGGAATTGCATAGAGTTGATAATCTATAATTCTGCAAAACATGGTTACATAAAATAGGCAAAGTACTCCTATGGTTGTAACAGGTCTATTAGATCTTATCATCGCGCATTTGTATTTCCGAAGATAGACGAAGATACCCAAAGCGCATGCTTTTCTTGGGATTTCTGCACAATGTTTTACAAATCAGCCTGTGTATGTAGCTTACTTGTGATAAGGCAGTAGAGCAGTTGAGATAGTGGGCGGTTGCTTGGCCAGCAGTGCCTCGTCCACCTGCACCAGCTGGCCGCGCCCGAACTGGAGCTGCAGGCTGTGGGGCTCTGTGGCGGCGCGGGGCCACAGCAGCATGGCGTTGGGGCCGTGGCTTGGCTGGGAGAAAATAAAGGTTATCGTAAATAATATTTATTAAAAAAATAATGGTAAAATACAATTGAAATCTTAGAAATTGTACCGTGTTTATCGCAAATAAAGACATTCATTCATTCATACAAAATACTTATACGGGATAAGTTCTTATCCAGTGCGCAAACTGACCGAACAAAAGATTTTCGTCGGTTATCCAAAAAAAAATCAGCTGTTCCATACATTTTGACCGCGCAGGTATTGCCCTTTTCTATGAAACAGCTGATTTTTTTATTGTATAACCGACGAAAATTTTCTGTGCTGGGGGGTTTAGCTAGAATGATATTCTGAATTCATGGTTACAGTTTGCGCACTGGATAAAAACTTATCCTGTATAATATAATATAGCTCTTAAAATAATAATCATGTACATCATCATCCGTCTACAGCAGTCTACTGCTGAATATAGGCCTCTCCTATAATATACGACACGCCATTCAACTCGATTTTCAGCAACTCTTATCCAGCTGCTACCCTGCGAAGACCGACGCTCGGCCTTGCCTGATGGCGTCCTACCTTACGTTTACCGATACACAGTCTCCACTTGGAACGTCTACCCCAACTGGCATCAGTTCTACGGCTTATATGGCCTTTGTCGATAATATGTACATGCATATACAAAAGGAGGGGAAGGAATAAAAGGGTGGAAGAGAAATCGACCTACACTGATAAAAATCGTCAAATAAAAATAATAATTGCTGTTTCATACATTTTGACCAACACTTTTCTAAGAAACTTATTTTTTTATTCGACAAAATAAAATTCAACGCAAGGGGGTTTTTAGAATCATGTGCTGAATGCATGGTTAACGTCGATATCCCTGCCTGTATATTCAATAATAATCATAAAACAAGAACAAAGAACTATATAAAATGATACCTCATGCTGTAGCACGTAGTGGCCGGGCTTCAAGTCCTGTAGTTGGCTGAGCGCGGTGTGTACTATGTTGATGACCTGCTGCGTCACGTCAGGATGTCTCTTAGCGAACGCTTCCGACGATAGTTTCTCGAAGGTCGCTACGTCACCCGTAGGGCCGTCTACACGAACTGTGAGGAAATTGACAATATATTTATATCTGACACGGACATACACGAAAAGCGACCACGTTGTAATTCTAAACTACGATATGGATTTAGATGCGGTTTTCACCATTATATAATGGTGAAAACCGCATCTCAATACATTTTTTTTTTAAATAATGAAATTTCGATGTTATGTCATGTTGTAAAAACCGTGGGAACCAGGGGCGGGTCGCTAGTAGTTTATTAAAAAAATTCGTACATCCGCCAACTCGCAACGCAGAAACACACTCATTTCGATTTACCAAACCGAAAGAAAAACCCGTGATAAAATCGTAACACATCTTAAAATTTTACCGACCCCCATACTGGTGGAACTCGTTTTATTTTTAACTTACTTTAATGAAATATTTAAAAGTTAAGGCTGATTATACTAACGTCAGGTATTTTTACCGGTGGAATAAAAAATATTCCTGTCGTTGAAAAAAAACAGCTCTTATTCGTATGGGTAGATAAAAGAAAAAAAATACACAGTAGACTTACCGTTTAGTAAAGAAGCGTTTGTTCTAAGAGCGAGTAAGAGTGCCGCACCTCGCACGGCGTCTGGTGACTGCTCGCTAGCTCCCAAGTCTAACTGGTACTCTGGCAGCGGTTCCAGTATTAGCTCACCTGTTTTATCCTGTACAGACGAAATTAATAGATAACGCTCTTAACCTAGGCGGCTATTTAGGTTCTGGGTTCGATTGCCAGGTCGCGGTCGGGCAGTGTTATTGGGTTTGCCAATTTTGCTCAGTAGATGACTAGAGGCTGGATTTCTGTCCGTTTGATGGCAATGACTCGCCTCAGATTACATTGGACTTAAACAAACCTGGAAATATGTGGGTGTACCTACACCTCTGCCTAACCAATAAAGGCGTGTTGTTATAAGACATTGTCCGTAAGACATTTGTACTCACCTTAGCTTTATGTGGACTATGGACGATTATGTCCAACTTTTCAATTGTTCCCTCTTTTTTGAACTGCCACTTACTAAATGAGCGACGTGGAGGCTTCTCGTATAATGTATCTGTAGAGAAATAATACTAATAATATTTGAGTTAAACTGTGAAGTTTACTCTGAAACTTAAGTTTACGCTAAAATCAGCCAGCCACAAAAGAAGGTTAATTATTCAATGTTTTATAAACAGCTTTATTAATGAAAAAATGTTATTTACCAAATTATTAAAGTATAGAGAATACGTACAAGACGTGTATACATAATTATATGTCTAAAATAATAATTTCACACTATAATATTATTATCTAATAACCAAAAACATAAATTTTGGCTGAGTGAACGAGTTAACAAACGATATCATGGCCTATAATCATTAAGATAAGTCTTAGGGTGCTTGCATCTAGGTACAGTCAACGTCAATAATATCGGGACGAACAGACTGTTCAAAATTATCTCTAAACAACTATGAAAAATATGAAAATTAAATATTAACTCACTGACACAAGGAATGTTTCAGAATGAAGATATTACACGACAACTGTCATTCTGACAAGAACTTTATCTAATTGCAATAAAGTTAAATTTTCTTAGTTATTGAGATCATTTCGAACCGTCTGTTCGTACCGATATTTTTGACGCTGACTGTACAGGTTCTGACTGACAAGTCGTACGTAAGTACGACAAAATACGACATTATAATGTATGCTTTCTAGAGCAATTGAAATTATACCTACATAATTGTACTGACTTTATAGGTCACCTCGACAATATAGGTTTTGTAAAAAAACTTAGTTTAGGCACCAGTCTTCCACAAATTAATTATTAAATTGTGTCTGTAGACTATTTATGTACTTTCTCTGTAATTTGTGGTAAGAAATAAATCATATTGTATTGTATTGTAATATCGACACGTAGGTAATTAGTATTTTGACGAGATTTCACCGTCTAAAACCCAACTTACGGACCAACTTGCTGTTTCTAATACCGCCGAAAATTAAATTGCGTATGTTGAATAACTAAAATAATTTAAAATTCACTGTCAAATTTCTAAACTATAATATCATGGCGTTTTTTATTTGCTTGTCAAAAGTCACTCGCACTACTAAGGAAGTGTCCATTTTTTTTCTCAGTAAATAATGAAGTTATTTCTTAAAAAGGTCAAACAGGTATAATCCCAACCAAATGTATGGGCGGACTTATTATGCAAGCACCCTTAGCCTAGACAAGTAACAAGCTGTCCTACCTTGGCAAGTGCAGCTATACAGTCCAATATCAGGCACTTCTGGGCACTCCTCGCTGATGGTCCTACTTGCAGCCCTCGTGAGGCGGCCGGTGCTCTCATGGCAAGATAGCCGCGAAAACCTCCGTAGGTGACGTTCAGTCTCTCCTCTCACACTTTGTTTGGCTTGTGGGGACCCAAAGCTTAAGTTTACATTTGGCGACCCCAAACTTGTATTGGGTGATACAAAACCCGCATTACCTTCAGCTTCACCTCTCACACTTTGTTCGGCTTGTGGTATACCAAACCTAAAGACATTTGGCGACCCAGAACTTGTATTGGGTGATACAAAACCAGCATTGGGTGAAACAAATCCTGCTTTAGCTTTAGGTGAGGGTAAACCTGGTTTGGGTGTGCCAAAGTCTGCTGTAGGCGAGCGTAAACCTCTTTTGAGTGTGCCAATGTCTACTTTGGGTGAGTCAAACCCTGATTTAGATGACCGTAAACCTGCTTTGGGTGACTCAAACCCTGCTGTTGGTGAGCGTAAACCCGCTTTGCGTATGCCAAAGTCTACTTTGGGCGAGTCAAACCCCGCTTTAGATGACCGTAAACCGCCTTTGGGTGCCTCAAACCCTGCTTTAGGTGAGCTTAAACCTCTTTTGAGTGTGCCAATGTCTGCTTTAGGTGACTCAAACCCTGCTTTAGGTGAGCGTAAACCTGCCTTATGTGAGCCAAAGTCGGCTTTGGGTGGCTCAAAACCAAAGAATACTGGTTCAGTCACCTCTCCTGAAAGTAAAGTAAGTATACGATCACGTAAGCATTATTTATATTCTCAAGGTATAGTTGGATTATCAATTGTAAGTAAATGAGAACATGGGTAGACTGCTTTGCCGTTACGGCGTAAAATATTGGCTTAATTGCTTAGGCAAACTCTACTATTCAAAAAGTTACGCAAAAATGACTGTGTCCAGAATATTGGAAATACATAAAGCTGCATAAGAGCGAAATAAGATCAAACATACCTGTGTCAATAAATAAGTGATGGTCCTCATCATCGCTGCTTCTATCCACGTCTTGCACGATGGGTTTGGCACTCACATTCAGTTTCGGAGGAGTAGGTAACAATATCTCTTTCTTTATAGTTCTACTCTTACGTATTCTCCATACCCTCTCTCTTTCTGACGACCTGGTAATCACAATGGTAATCTACTTTAGTTTACACAAATCTGAAGTCACGTGTGGTCACGTGATAAAAAAGTCATCGTAAGGAGCGTTTTGGAGGTAAATTAAAAACAACGAAAAATAACTTTGATTTTAATCGTTTTTAATTGAGACTAGCTATTGCCAGCGGCTTTGCCCGCGCGGAACTTTCATCCCCTATTCAACTCTCTTAAGGGTTGAATTTCGGAAAATCCTTCCTTAATTGCTGTCTACATTATAAAGGGAACCTCTGTGCAAAATTTCTGCTTTCTAGGTCCAAGGGTTTGGGCTGGGTTGATGAGTCAGTCAGTCAGTCAGGACGTTTCTTTTTATTTATATAGATAATGGATATAAATCAATTTATTTTTATTTTTCGGTTACGTATTTCGTCCCAGTCTTTAAATTATTTATTTTTTAATAAATTGTAAAATACCCTATTGTACAATCACGCTGTGAATGTGTGCGTGAAGACGAGTAGCGCCAGCATAATTATGATACCCACACGCACACCCATTTCCGACGTGTCGGACGGTACCGAGAACTCCTTCCTGCGCTGGCACCAGGGCTTGGAACCGGTATTAAGTTTCTGTAAGTACTGGTACCCTGCGCGTATTACAAATTTTATATTTGTACGAGGGACCTCGTGCGGTTGGCAACCTTGAAGTTATTTTTCCAATGCCTATTAACTATGCATTTTACTTACTTTATTTGTTATCTCACGCTAACTTACGGAAATATTTGTTTGGTACTGGTACTGTACCAATACTAATTAGAAATACCAATACCACAGGTACTACTCTGGTACCGGTATCACACCAAGGCCAATGGTACCGGTTCGTAAAAATACCGGTATTTTACGCCCTTGCAAAAATTCTAAACAAATAACAACAAAGCGCGGGTCGCTTCGTTAGATAAAAATACTATACGACAATTTCTTCAAAAGGTGAATGGAAAAGCAAATACTTTAAATTAGGTTTTGTTTTAGGCAGTTACTGGTCAAATAGTTACACATAGTATAAGATCCGAAGTAAGATCGACCTTCACTCATCTGTTTACTGGATGAAAATGATTTTTACTAAATAAATGCACAAGACCGGTCGAAGTGGCTGTTGGCTGGCTGTTTCATAGAAAAGTGCAATATCTACGCGGTCAAAACGTATGGAACAGCTGATTTTGTTTTTATAACCGACGAAAAATGTCTGCGCTGGAGGGTCTAGAATGATATGCTGAATTCATGGTTACAGTTTGCGCACTGAATAAAAACTTTTCCTGCATAGTCTTACGTAATAAATAAACAGCCCCAAAGTACCCGCTTACGGTATCAGGGGCTTGTGGGTAAGTAATAACAGCCGTGCGGGTCGATCGATAATGTCAAGTTATGCTTGCCGCGGTTGGCCCGTGGATGGTTGACCATCTTTACATACCACGATCTCTCCGTGCCTAGGAAAGCACGTTTAGCCGTTGGTCCTGGCTGTCATTCCTGGATCTTAAACAGGCGTTACGGGTCGTCAGAAGCCCGAAAGTCTGACAACCAGTCTTACCAAGAGGTATCGTAATACCCAGTAACTGGGTTGTGGAGGTCAGCTAGGCAGTCGCTTCATGTAATATAGAAGCGTACCCCAACATAGTTGCAGAAAGTTTAGGTAAATGATGAAGGACTTACGGGATCAGCGCCTGTTCTAGCAGATGTCGGAAGGCTTTGTACGTTCTCATGGGCGCAGCCTCTTTGTGCACGGAGAACTCGCTGTCCAACACCAGCACGTTTAATCTGTTGCCGTCTGGTGACAAAAACAAACCAACGTCCTATGTTGAAACAAATGAAGGGTGCTATGGCACCCTTTCATCTGTTTCAAGATAGAAAGTTGGTGTTGACGTTAGAGTTGGCGAGAATGGCACTACACGCTCATTCTTTACGCGTATCTTTGAAATAATTTAGTGCCCGCTTAGTCAAAAAAAAATGCATCTTTTTCATGTAAAAATTATCAGTTTCGACTGCAGATTAAGTTTAGAAAAATTCTTGTTTCCTTCTTTTTTGAATATTCACTTTTCACGCAGTCAGGATCTTTTAATTTTTTTTGTCTACTGAACACAAATGGGAACAATCTTGCTACCAAAGCTTGCTCTCTTTGGTAGCAGTGGCCTAGAAATTTGAAAATTCTTTTTGCGATAATATCCAACAGCAACAGTTAAAACTTACCAGGTCCAATAGTGTCACAAACAGAGAGTGGTAACAACCAATGTCTGTTCAACTGGGTCAGACATTTCAGGGCATTCTCACTTGCTATGTATTGTGTTTCATTATTTACAGCAAATATTGCCATTTCACGATGTACCTCGGTGATTGGTAGCATTGATAGTGCTTCTTCATCTGTAAGTTGAAAAACAAATATTTGGAAGGAAGGGTTTCAGCAATTGATAGGTATAGCTGGGTTCTTAAAACATGCATACATCACACGCCTTCACATTCACATGCATTATTTGCGTGTAAGTACTACGCAGCTACCTTTCTGAAGAAGATTACCAGTAATGTCACAAAATTACGTCCTTCTAGAATCTAGGGCGTCACCTTCCGACGTTTCCACAAACATCTGCTTTTTACCTTTTGTTAGGCGCCTGTCATCATCGTCTCAACATGACCAAACTCTCAACTCTTTTCAATTTGTCTCACTTCATATTTTGAACCGCAACGTTGCCCTAGCACATTTTTCTTCAGTCTATCATTCGTAGTTACACCACACATGCTTCGCAAAAAACACAGTTCCACAGCATGTATTGTACTCTTATGCCTTTTGCCACACCCACATTCACTTCTATACACTATTGTGAACAGCCAGTCAAGCCATTCTGGTAGTCAAGTTGGTCATAATTGCATGTTTAGCATCACTCTCTTTATTTCCCACATGCACTGTCTTTTCCTCGTCTTTATTACTTTATCTTGTTAACAGATTCCCCAAATATGTATACAAACTCATTTACTTGCCATTCATTCTTTTTTTTATTAGCCTACACTGTCTCATTTCTGAGCAAAGGCCTCCCCCAAATCCCTCTAAGTATCCTTTTCCATGGCCATTCTTAATACTTATTGTTTTTTACTACACATTTTTTTAAGAGCTTGTTGGTGTTCTTAGAAATATCAATAACACGAAATGTACTGGAAACTGTAACTATTCACCAGCATCGAGTTTAAAATTTTGTGGTTCACTGTGTACCAGTGAACAACAACAAAGAAAAAAAAGATATGGTATATTTACTTGGCAAAACAATCTGGTATGGATGTTTCTGGCAAGGCTCAGGTACCATGTGAGGCTTGATGATGTTGAACTGCTGCTCTATCTTTTCTGGAATCTGAACCTGTGGCATTTCTGCTAAGGTGACCTGAAAGTGGCAATCTTCGCTTGAGTAAGGCTTAGTGTTACCAGTCATTAAATTTGCTAAAAAAAATGACATTTGTTACTTTTTACCATGTTCTTTGGCCTAGCGCATCAGGGATGTTTGCTGAAGCTCGGGCGGATTGCTTCTACGCTACGATGCGAAAAAGATGCACTTCCCTGGTGCGACGGGTGCGGGCCAGCCCCAACATTATACTGCGGTGTATCGCGAGCAGACTGGACTGTGTGTGTGAATCGCTGCTGCAAACTCTCCACTTCGGTGTTGAGCTTGTAGCAGGGATTCGCATTGTAACTATATGACAGTGTAGGTTAAGTGTGTTGGTTACGTTTACTAACATAGGGTTAAGAAATATTGCTACTAGCACATTTGAGTCATTTGTTACTGGTTTTCTTTGAATATAAATAAAATAAATAAAAGCGCGAAGTCTGATTTTCCCCTTTTGGCGTTGGACATAAGTGTGTCTCTTTGGATATGTTACGCGCGCGGAGACATCAACTTATACATCTATAAGATCATAATATTCATGAAGGCTCAAGATCAACAAGTCACAGTATACTCACGCTGATCAATTCCTGTTTCAGCACTGCGTGACAGTTGCTACTCCCATTCTCTAAAGTTATTTGAGCCGCTATATCATAGTGTTTCGGTAAATCCTGCACACGTTGTGCTTTCATTTTGAACTCAGCCTCATACACTCTTTCCACATCGGGCTTTGGCCGTAGCGCACGGATACAATGGTCGGTTGTCCAAAGGGTCTTTGCCCATTCTTTGTACGCTTTTTGTTCATTTAGGTATGTTTCTTTGATAGACTGAAATTGTTTTAAGGTGTTACAACAAGAGAATAGCTCGTAGTTAAATATGTCAAAAAAACATCTAGCAACTAGGGAATACGATCTCGACTCAAGATTGGCAACTCGAGATTTTGTGTGCAAAGTCGTGAGTCGAGATCTTCCTCGGCCGTCTGGCGAGATCTCGATCACGAGATAGCATCACTCTTTTGCAGACCTGCATAGTCCTGCGTCCTTGACTTCATGGTTTTGAACTTTAAATATGCAAGTTTGATTATTGTATTGGTGCCTATTCAACCCAGCAGTACGTAATCGCTACTGAATAAAAATACCACGGAGAATATATTAATAAATTATAATTAAACAATAACCAAATTAAATCAGTATATAAAAACTTACTTCATATGCTTTAAAATCCTGTTTGGTCGGTTTGCCTAGAAACACTTCTTCCAAAACATTTGGGTGCTCATCACTCATAATCTTTAAAATCTGGCAGTGTTGGCGCTTGCTCAGTTCTGATACCTTTGGGTACGGAGGCGGTGATCGGAGACATGGCACAAAATGCTTAGATTTATGTGGCTGGAAATTAATGTGACACTAGATGACCAGCTCTAAGTTACACGGTTGATTTGTTTGAAAATACTCTCAGCAGCATTACAGCACTTTCCAGTATAAGCTGCTTGTCTAAAGGCACAAAACATGGCCTAATTAAAAAAAAAAACTTAGGTACCTGATTAATTTTGAAGATTTCATTCCAGTCTATTACGTTAGGCGGGTGATCATCGTCGTCAGAGTCGCTGGGCCACAGGGGGTGCCTGAACTCGTTTCTGAGTATTCTCTCTGTGGCACAGTTGTCTATGTCGGCCCCTCTTAACCAACATTCCGGGTCGGGATCAGAGAAATCACCAGTAATCCTAAAAAAAAAGGTTCATTGTTTTAGTTCAGTGTTTTAGTTGTTCAGAGGCGTGTTTTACAATTAAAATTAAGGTTTACTGCAACATTAAGCGTTCAGGTAGTGTCATGGCTGCTGGTGGCACTGAATGCTTGATGGTGTATCTGTTACCGGCCAAACTAGTTTGTCCTAGGCCAAACAGACTTATCCTACGCGTGATATGTCGCAGCCAACTAGCTTAATTAGCCATTTCGTTAACAGCCTTTGGAAGTAACGCTCGCTGGCCGCTGCCACGGCGCCGCTTGCATCGCTCGCTCGGCTCGCGCGCTTTTGGTCACAGTTCTAACCTAACCCATTTAATCGGCGTGCCCCGGCTTAATAAACCAGTTTGGCCTGAAATCGGGTTTGGCCGGTAACATATACATAAACCAGCATCACATTTTGAATATTTAAAACTCACAATAGAGTCAGCAAACAATGAGTAGATGAGTCGGAACATCTACTTTTTAACCGACTTCAAAAAGGAGGAGGTTATCAATTCGTCGGAACCTTTTTTTTTTCTTTTTTATGTATGTTCCCTGATTACTCGAAGATGGCTGGACCGATTTGGATTTTGTTTTTTTTGTTTGAAAGGGTATACTTCCCAGGTGGTCCCATGATCATCAAGTCAGGATCCGATGATGGGATCCTGGAGAAATAGAGAGAACTCTTCAAATTTTATAGGCACACAAAGCGATTTAGGTATTTTTTGGAAGAGTACTTTCTCGTCGTGGTCTCATTTCAATTTGGTGAAGATTTGATGAAGAACTTTGGAGATAGGCAACGGAACTCCTCAATAAATGATAGCAAATGCACTGGGATTGCTGAAATCTCATCTCTGTCTATTGCTTACACCAGTTCATAACATAACATCACGCCGGTATGCTGTGAAGGGGTAAGCACATGTGAACCACTAAAAAGTGAAAAATAAAAACTTTTTCCAAAAAAAAAAAACAACCGACTTCCAAAAAAAACACTACCAAGTGAAAAATAACTTTGATTCCGGAAGTCTGTGTCTTTGGAGCTGTATTTGAATTTTTTGTCACCGCCTTCCGAAATTAAAGTTATTTTTCACTTTGTAGTGTTTTTTTGGAAGTCGGTTGTTTTTTTTTTTGGAGAAAGTTTTTATTTTTCACTTTTTAGTGGTTTGGTGAAAAAGTTTTTTTGTGTTTCCTGATTTTGGAAAATGATTTTCGTGTTTATGTTTATGTATAATATGCTTTCCTTCTATCAACAATTTAGTAAAAAGTAGTGCGGTCTGGACCTTCCAATCGCACTAAATCGGATCCAACTGTTCTAACTTCGATTACATCTTCCGATTTCCTACAAATTGGTTAGTGTAATAAGTACGCAGTTTAGTGGCATTAACCCATTATAGCCATAGGTAGCCATTAATATAGCTTCTGCCCGCGACGGTGCGACCTCGTCCGCGTGGTAGTCAATCAATACATTAAAAAACATACCGGCAATGTTGTATTTTTCTGACAGTCGAAGAATTTTCGAAACCGGATCAGTATTATAGATATTACGTCCTACATCCTACAATCTTTACCTCTTTCTAATATTAGTGTAAATAAGGAACAAATTCTACACCAGCGTATTGGCAATGATGATAAATTTACTAGCTCCCATGAGGAACTGGAACCGGTAAAGGTAAAGTAATAATGATGAACAAGCTTACCAACGATCAAGTATTAATTCCATCATCGTGTATACCGAATTTTATTCAGAAATTATAATTCTATCACAATTATTACAAACTGTTTTACGCTTTTTCGCAACAAAACAAAGGAAAGTACGAAATCACCAAACCCAACATGATCAAAAACAAGTACTCTGTGATCAATAATGACAATATGTCGCCACCACAGAACATAAATAAAACCGATCAGTCGGCACTCCGTCCACAGAACACATATACTCCTGATTCCGTCACTCGCCACTTGCTCGCCACTTCATCAGTGTTGCCATTTTTTTTCCTGTGCCGCATTTACACATTCGTGCGAATCCCGAGGCGAATGGCGAGGCGAATAATGAACACGCATATTATGTAAACAGCGCGATCGCTATTCGCCTCGTGCCTCGCCTCGCGATTCGTGCGCTCGCGTTGTGATGCCGCATTTACATATTCGTGCGAATCGCGAGGCGAATAGCGAGGCGAATAACGAACACGCATATATAAACAGTGGGCTCGCTATTCGCCTCATGCCTCGCCTCGCGATTCGCGCGCTCGCGAATGTGTGAACAGTAGTTGCTGACGGCACTCGTATACGAATGTTTCGTCGAATGTTCGTCGAGTGACGAGGCGAATGGCGAACACGATCGTGTAAATGCGGTATGAGCGGTTTTTCGGACGCGAATCAAAGGGCACGAATGGCGAACACGAACTTACTGTTTACACATTAACCTGCATTCAGTTTGTGATTTAGTAAAAATTTTGCTCTAAATTACGGATTAAATTACTCGGCGACTGCACGCTGAGGGCACCCCCTGCAGGGTACGGACCTCGGCTCAGGGCGTCACTGGTAGGGGGACAGCAAGTGGGGACAGGCTGGATCAAAATATTTGCATTATTATTATCATTCAGGGAATTTAATTCTATTGGTTCAGCTGCGGCGCGAGCTGGCGCTTCAACGAGCAAGGGATGGTCGGGGGTCTCGACGTTATGCGCATAGTCTTTGTTATGCGCCGTTACTCGGGGTCTTCGTGGGGCGCGAGGACCTCGGCGGCGAGGTCGGGATGACAGTTGTGTGCGGTGTGTGCGAACTGTACTGGTGGCCCTATTTCTTTCCTGGAGGAGAGTAATAGAGTTGTCTGGGTCGGAGAGGACATGTCTCGGTCGTCGGAGAGAGCTAATCCTACTGGGGACATAAGTGGCGGCCTTCACAATCAAGGGATTGCGGTGTTTCTCGGCTTTATCGAAGAAACGTTTCGTGTTGCGTTTCATGAACTGACTGACCGTGGGGATTTTCAGATCGAGACGGAGGATCTCGTTCCGAATGAACCATGGGGCGCCTGTGGCTTGCCGGAGGAATCGATTCTGGAGGGTCTGCATCCTATGGATGAATCAGGGTTTCGCGTGTGCAAAGACTGCACACGCATACGTCATGATGGGCCTTATGCACGCTGTTTACACAGCGTGCATAAGGATCCGCAACTTGCACTTGAGTGACAATTTGCTACGTGCGTTCAGAACAGAATTGAACCTTGAGCGAAGCGAGTGCTTTAAATATAGAACCCTGAGCGCAGCGAGGGTTCCAAAGGTACGAGACGCAGAATACCTTTGCTGCCGAGCGAAACACACAATTTTTCACCTCACTACAGCGAGGAAAATGCTAGGTGCAAGAAAAACAGCTTAAATAATATATCAAATCAGTGTACTTATTTCAATGAAGTATGATAGCATTGCATTGTAGTCTCTGAAAACGTTTTCACGCCTTTAGAATGTCTCCATGCATTGAACAAATTGTATGCTTTTATGTACTTTTCGCGCGATTTTTCCGGAAGATAACTCATTTCGGCATTAGGTATGTACCGCTTCAGCGAACTCTGAAGGTGTTCAAATTTGGGCACGCCACGATAGCGGCGGTAAGTCCCCTCTTTGAGGAGTGGCTTGAGAGGCGGCATGGCGTCCTCACCTTCCGCCTGACGCAGGTCCTCACCGGACACGGTTGTTTCGGGAGGTTCCTGTTTCGTATAAGGCGGGAGGAAACGCCCGGGTGCTTCCATTGCGAAGATCGCCCTGAGGACACGGTGGAGCATACGGTGGCGGTCTGCCCGGCTTGGGCGGAGCACCGCCGTGTCCTCGTGGAGGCGATCGGCGGCGGCGATCTCTCGCGTCCGGCCCTGGTGCAGGCCATGGTACGGAGCGAGAGTGAATGGTTAGCCGTCACCTCCTTCTGCGAAGCAGTAATGCTCGCAAAGAGGGAGGCGGCGCACGTGAGGGAGAGGCAGTATATGCGCCCTCACGGCCGTAGTCGCCGCGGGAGAAGCCCTGGGCGTCGGGAATCCCAGGCTGATTCCCGGCCACCGTAGGCGCGGGCTTGCGGACGGCGAGTAATGGGTAGCTCGCTGTCCGGTAAGGACCAAGCCCGGGTCGACGGCGCGTTGTGTTCCACGCGCGCCTCAAAGAGATGTCAGCACCAATAGGTGGGGTTCGCAAGGACCGATGCCTGCCGATGATGCTGGGGTGCGGGTTGTTCGAAAGAGATACCGCGGCCCCTGGCACACAGGCAACTGAGGGGACACGGGTGGGTTTTAGTCAGTAAAAGTCTGACACGCCCTCCCGCTCCACCCAGAGCGGGAGAAGTTATTTGATGATTTCCCACCCAAAAAAAAAAAAAAAAAAAGGTGTTCAAATTATATCTTCATCGCTGCTGGACTCGCTCATATTTTATGATTTCTTACGATTTTATCAAAAAACAAACCAAAATTATGTAAAGCGAATTGAATAGAGACGATTTTTTTTAAGTTCTTTTTTTTTCATGCATTCGTCCTGCTGGCCGTTGAGCAGACGTTTTTTTTTTCTAAACTTATGAAGCAATGGATTAGCATCAATCAATCAGTCAATCAACTCAGCATATCGACTGTAAACTGACAACCGATACTATCTCAATTTTGACAACTTTACAGAATGAAGAATAATAAATTCTCGCATTAGCTCATTAGCTGCGCGTCGAAGTTAGTACAAGTCGATTCTGGCGCTAAATTTAAATGTATCTGAGATGGGATTTCTTGCAACGCTGCGGAGTATGAAATAGTATAAAATGGTATTAAAAAGTGAAATCTTCCAAAAATTAAGATAGGAGCGGTTGCAACATAGGCATGAATGAATTAGTGTAATCCTTCAAAACTCTCGGATTGTCATTGAAGCTGTGTTACGCAATTAGGCTGTAGGACCAAGCAAGTACCTAGTGAACTAAGTACAGAATGAAATGACTGTGTTAGGTCTGTAGGTTATGAAGAGAAACAACCAGTTCGAGACGCTTTTATTTCGTAAAATACCAACTTCTTATACATATTCTTAAAAAAAAAATACAATAGCGGGCACTTCAAAAACCTTTCGAGTTTATTACCCAATCACTGCACAGCACGTATTAGCCTGTAGTTCACTGAACTCACAACAGGAGCGCCACCATCGCGGTGGCGGCACAATGGCGGTAGCAGAGCGCTAGGGCTCGATGGTCGGTCACCCGCTCGGCCGGGCCGCGCGGCGCGCTACGGGCGATGGCATAAATGATGATGCTGCTACAAATGGATTTGACCAGAATCGGACTAAGCCTGTCCAGAGGGCCGGAAACCGAAATAGGGACGTATGCAGAAAGCTTTGAGAACTAGAAGAAAATAGAATATGAGATCGAGCGAAGGGAGCTCGAAGTTTTAGCACACTGTCTCGAAACGATTAGGTTTTCATAGGAAAATAAAAAACAAATACAGAAATACTTAGCATTGCCCGCCCACTCGACCACTTCATTTCCGGTTAGCGTTTTTTTCTTCTTTTTGTTCCTCTCGTAAGGTTCGTAACATGATGTTACGAACACGATGGTAACCTTCCTCAAGAATTGAGCTACGAAATGCGAAAATAATTTCTCAAGTCCGACGGGAACGTATACACGGCTACACATCACACTATACATTTCCACTTTTCCAGTATAAGCTGATCTCGCATTGTGTAGGATTTCCGTACAGTGCGAAAACAGCGTAAACTGGAAATGTATACCTTGCTGTGTAGCCGTGTGTACAACCGCGATTTAAAGTAGGTACCCTATGTGTTAATCCAGGTTTTAAACTACCTGAGTGCCAAATTTCATCCTTTGTTCCCAGTCAAAGCTCCGTTGGCATGGTGTTTTTCTGACATCTTCAATTTACATAAAAAAATAATGAATTATATTACTAAATAAAAAGTTTGATGAATCACTTCATCCAGAAATTGGTAAAATACCGTATGAAAATCCGTTATGTAGTTTTTGAGTTTATCGCGTTCATACAAACATACAGACGCGGCGAGGGGACTTGGTTTTACTGACCTATCATGTACCTACATACAGGTGTCCCGAAACTCAACGTCCAGCGGGTACGGGGCGATAGGCTAGGTTATATCGGGGTACTGTGGTCCCAAATTACCCAATTTTGCAGTGTTCTTTTTTTAATGTAATCCTTAATAACTATTCTATTGATTGCAGTCACAAATCCAATAATTAATGTTGTCAATTTAGTAAAATAAAAAGTCAAAGTAATTTATTTATAAGGGTCCAGGGCCGAAATTTCACCCGGGAGTGGCGGACAAAAGCTTGTAATAAATAAGTATAATACTTTAGAAAGTACATACTTATTCAAGTATTTGCAAATCAACTAATTTTAGCAACTGTTCTGATTTCAATCTACCCTCGAGTAACCCCAGGTTTCACGTTGGCACATAAATCGTAAAATCGTGGTCAAACAAAGTTACGCGCTGTTTCTATCAATTGCCCAAAAAGTTTGGGTAACTGTCTCAATAAATATTCGCAATATCAGCAATATGACACCGTGAAAACTGCGTGAAACGCATTAGCGGTCGACTAGGCTAAACGCGTTGGAGGTACTGGCCATTTCGGCAACAATTTCGTACTTCACCTTTTACCTTCACCTTCATTGCATCGGGGCGAGGAAGTGTTAGCGCGGGCAGTATTGGGTCGTTGCACTTCGGCGGCGGGGAAGCAAAACCGTCGTGTCTCGTGTAAAGCGCAGCCATTACCGCGCAGCCGCACTGAACGCATGCGCGGATATATCGCGAATTGCGCGCCAAAAGATTTCGCGATCGCAAACTTTGACGATTATATTTATTTATATTGGTATTTTATGAACGAGAACTATTATTTTTAACGTAGAATATTTTTATTGTTACTTTTTGTCATTGTTAGTGTTGTGATTTTGTTCAAAGCAGACGAATTTTATACAAAATGAAATATAAGGTAAGCTTTTAATTTTTTTCTAGAATTATAAGATGGCTAAGTGTATTGTGTAGCATTTAATTGTTTTAAACTACTGAGTATTTTTTTAAAGTTTTTCTTAATACCTACAATTGCAAATACCTAATGTCTATAGGCTTTAGAAATACTTAGATATTATAGGTATCTACCTACTTTAGGTGATAAAATCTAAACAATCGACTTTAATCACGTAAATTAGATAGGTAGGTACCTACAATGGATTAAATTGCTCATCAAACAATTAGGTACCTACACTTTTTCTCTCTTGAGCTGTTTATGAAATATTCATAAATTCAAGAACACTTCTATCAATTTACAATCCAGGTTAAGTTTATTCGTAGAATTAAATAAACCTTACAGCCACTTTGTGTTTGTCTCCTTTGATTTGAAACTGACAGCCATTTTCAGATTAGATCATTCAGCTCCTTAGGTAACGTAACGAGAGAGAGATAATTGGTATTGTTTCTTTTTAAATAGTCTTCAATGTGTAGCCAGTCAATACTTAATCATTTATGGCATTTCACAATGAGTAAGTAAGTAACTTAAAGTAGATGGTAACTTAAAATATTATGAGATCGTCATTATGGACCTTGTCGAGCACAGGAACTATTAAGAGAGAGAAAACGAACACTAATGGCCACCAAACCAGCTAATACTTTACCAAACCAATCATTTTAATTTGAAATAATTTATCGGAAGATGATTTTCGAAATATCCGCAAAAAAAAAAATTACAGAAAAAATTTAAGTGGGTAGATTTACAACATTATTATGCCACAAAATCGTGTGGCGTAGCATAGCGCTACGCGCTACGAAGAAAATCCAAGCGTAGCACTCTGATACACTTGTTGTAGATAGATAATTTTTTTTTAATTTTTGTGCAATAAATAAATAATAGGTAGATAAAACATATTAAAATAACAGGTTTAGTACCAAAGCAATGGTCACTGTACCTATTATATTCTCACCGTTACTTTGCCAGTAGATAGGCGCACTTGAATACACATAGCTACACGTTTACTCAACCAGTCTTCATTGATTGAATGCACATTACGTTTGAACCGGACCTACGTACGAAATATGAACTAGAATTACCAATAGTGTATGGTACGTATTTCTGACCAAAATGATTGAAGCTCTGTCACTGATTAATTCCAAATTGTTTGCAGTTCATGATAGCCCGGTCAAAACATCTGTCGTTGAATGTATAATGGTAACATCTTGTATAACATGATATTAGAGCGCGTTTTACTGTATTGAGTTTTTTACCTGTGTGTCATTCATTGAACAGCCGAATTGGAATCAACTGACTTTCCTAGTATCTTCCTATAAAAATCTACGAGTAATTCTATTCTAATCAGGACACAAAGATGTTGAGAAAAAAATCCCGTTAGATTCCGAAAATCCAAAACGATCTATCATACTAATATTATAATTTATGCGAAGTAACTCTGTCTGTCTGTCTGTTAAGCTTTCACGCCTAAACCGATGAGACGATGACCCCCTGAGCCGATCGTCATGAAATTTGACAGACATATAGCCTGGGATATGGAAAAGGACATAGTCTACTTTTTTACGCGATAACCGACATCCACGCGGGCGGAGTCGCGGGCTAAAGCTAGTTCACAAGCTAGGACACTGTTGACGGCTCACTTCAGCTAAGTTTTCATGGTGAAATTTTATAGAATAGACCGGCCGTTTCATCAGCGAAAAAGTTTAGTTAAGTTACTCTTGTAAATTCCATAATCTATTTATGGAAATATTCAAATATTTATGTTAATACTACAGCCTTGAGTTTGGATTGGCGATGAAAATGTCGAAGACCAAGCTTATGTCAAACACCACTAAATATAGGATCTGAGTAAATGGTGAAGCATGTCCATGAATACATCTACTTGGGCCAGTTAGTCTCTGTCCAGTCTAAAGAAGATGAGGAAGTCTTAAGACGAACCGAAAATGCCTGGAACAGGTACTGGTCCATGGAAGAGCTTATGGAAGAAAACCTTCCTTTGTCAGTCAAGCGAAAACTTATGGTTATTTGCATCTTTCCTATTTTAACCTATGGATCCCAAACTTGGTCTTAGACAAACATTCAAAAGTCCAAAGCAACGTGTAATGGAGCGCAGTATTCTAGGTGTCAAATTGATAGACCATCGCAACTCCACACTATGCTCCAAAATACAGATTAAAGACGTTGCTTAAAAAGCCGCTAGGCTGACTGGGTACTGGTTGGGACTGGGCTGGCCACGTTTGCCGTATGCCCAATGAGCTGTGTGCCAAACTAACCACTGCGTAGCCCTGACACAGCCAGAAGGCGTCGCAACAGGCCTCGTAGAAGATAACGGGACGAGCTGGAGAAAACAAACGACCAGTAGTCCATTTTAAAGAGCTGAAGTCATGGGGAGAGGCCTTTGCTCAGCCGTGGGATGATGCAGGCTAAAGTATGAGGCACTACGATGTCAATTGTTAATATGGTTGCGTTGCTACTGAACACAAAAATCTTGGTAGCCACCTATATCGTAAACAATTGAAATAGCTATTACATATCTGTAATGTCTTTCATAAACAATAAGTATATCAATTTTATTGTTATCGATTGAAATCGAAGTGTAAGTAGTAAACAATAGCAGTAACCATTATTATAGGTGTATCATTACTAATAAACTTATTCCTGTTTTTTTTTTAATAAATCAACATTCTGTAAATTATTTCTGCACTAAATGAGACCCCATTGCGTGGTACAATTTTATGGACTTTTTAAGTTACGGTTGTAATAATAAGTAATAGGTACCTACATGTCTTAAGGCTTGAATAAAGATCTTTATTAACGTTCTCAACCTCAAGCTAGTGAATGGCCAAGTACTTGCGTACCTTATTAAAGCCAAAATGTGAAACACATCTGTTCGGGTTTGTGACAAAAAATAACAGTCGCACGGGTCTATCTTCAAGGTTAAGTAACGCTCGCTGAGGTCGGTCCGTGGATGGTTGACCATCCATGACGTACCGAGATCCCTTGCCTTGGAAAGCCCGCTAAGCAGTTGGTCTTTGACAGTCGTTACGGGTAGTTAGAAGCCTGCAAGTCTGACAACCAGTTTTGCCAAGGGGTATCGGATTACCCAGTAACTGGGTTGTGGAAGTCAGATAGGCAGTCGCTCCATGTAAAAGACTGGTTATTAGCTGCGTCCAGTTTGACTGAAAGCCGACCCCACAATCAATCAAATCAAAATATTTTATTTCACATTAACCTGCATGGGCACTTATGAAACGTCAGAAGCTAGGTACACGGTTCCAATTTGTCGCTTCCTATGGAGAAGAGCCGGCAAGAAACTCCACGGTTACTCTTTTATAAATAATTGGCTTTTACAATGTTTTCAAATTACAGTGATAATAGGTATGGGTGGACAGTGCAGGCCTGTCAATAAGTACCAGGTACTTAGAGGAATGAAAATAAATAATAGAAAATCGTCTACAAATCTAGTCTGTAAAGCCTACAACGTTCTCTCATTCACAATATGTAAAAGAATCTATTTAAATAAAATGAACCTATTTAAACCAAGTGACATGATTTCCATGAAAATCACTAATACATAGTCGTTAATAGAATTGATGTATAATGTCAAATAATGACGAGAATATGTCAGACATTGTAAAAAATAAAAATTAACATTGTAATTTGGGAGCAGTTAATAAAGAAGACTTTCACAAAGTTATGACGTTAATGAGATACCAGGGAAGCCACATGTGCAGAAGGAATTAATGCCAAACTTCCCTGTCTTCAATGTAGTCTTTTATCTTATAATATGCTTTTTTGATAAGGACACGTTTGATGTAAGTTTTAAACTTTCCATAACCGACTTTGGCAACTTGTTATAGAAGCGGATACTATTTATTAGAAATGATGTGCTAGTTTTAGCTAATCTAAATTTTGGAATTACAATTTCATCTTTACTACGGGTATTTAGATTATGGAAATCGCATCTTTTTTTTAAACGAACTAAGTTTTTGCGAACATACAAGATAATTTCTAGGATATAAAGAGAAGGCAGAGTTAGTATATTAATTTCGTTGAATTTGTTTCTAAGAGACTCGCGAGGCTCCATTTTATAGATGGCACGGATTGCCCTCTTTTGTAAAATGAAAATTGAATCTACGTCAGTTGCCGATTCTCACAGCAGAACGCCATAAGACATAAAACTGTGAAAATAAGCAAAGTATATTAATCTAGCTGTGGCTACATCAGTCAACTGCCTTATTTTTCTTACTGCGCAAGCAGCTGAGCTTAATCTATTTGAAAGAGCTCTAATGTGGGGCACCCCATTGCAATTTTTAATCTAAAGTAATTCTTAGAAATACTGTTTCCGAAATAGTATCTTGTTATCAAGTTTTAAATTTAGACCTACTTGGGGTACATTTGGTAATGAAAACATAAAACATTTAGTTTTGTTTGTATTGAGTAGGTAAAACATCATTAGCCGCAAACCATTTCGAAAGAACAGCTAGACTATCGTTGACATGTAAGACATCCGTATCTTTTTTATCTATTCTAAAAATAAAAAATGTGTCATCAGCGACTAAAATTATATTCCAGAAGTTAGCCATCAGGTAACGAAGGTCATTAATATAAACTAGAAATAAAAAAGGGCCAAGAGTTGAACCTTGAGGCACGCCCAGCTTAACTAGAGACACCGAGGACGTCGTCCCGTTAACGTTTACTTTTTGCTGCCTGTTTGATGGAAAGGAGGATGCAAGATCAGCAGCTTGTCCACGAATTCCGTAGTGATGTAATTTACAGATCAGTGTATTGTGATCAACGCAGTCAAACGCTTTTGAGAGGTCACAGAAAATGCCAATTGCATCCTGGGACTTCTTCCAGGATTCCAAAATGTGACTGATGAGTTTTACTCCCGCGTCAGTCGTCGATCTACCTTTCGTGAAACCAAACTGTCGACAGCATAGCAAAAACTAGCAAATAAAGGAATCACCCCAACGAATGAAAACTTTGAAATACCCTGAAACACAATAACGGAGGTATTAAAACGGACCTGAGCTGCTCAAGAAACTGATTTTTCAACCAATTTACTCAAGAGACTATCACTCAGCTCTTGCTAATATACAAAAGGCCCAATTCTTACAAAGCAGAGCAACAGGATAATCCCATTTGTACACATATCGGTGTGCAAATGGGAAAAATAAATATATTGGGGCCTTCAGATACCGACTGTTAAAATAACAAAGCCGATAACTGAAGCACAAAGCGCAGAACAGACGGTAGAAGAAGTAATGGTAATCATCAATAAAATGCGAAACTTGCGCCCCTGTCTCCTCGCCTTTTTACATTGGTCATCGACGAAGTCTTTAGAACCCTTGAAGACGAAGCCCATTTAATCAAACTAGATCAGGACCGCGAAATTTCACTCCCCCTAGTATTATCATTTGCGGACGACCTTATCCTCATTACAGATGATCTAGAAGAACTAGAGCGCATCTTATACCACAGTAAACTCTTACTAAATAGCCTAGGCCTCCAAATAAACGAAACAAAAACAACAATTCTAATTAGGGACCCCATAACATCACAGCAAACGACCAACGTAAAGCTCAACGGAATATGTATACCAACAGTGGACGAAATTAAATACCTTGGCACACACATACGAGTAACATCCACATTACGCAGAAAAAGCACAATTAGAAAACGATGCCAACAAGCCACGAAAAACGCCAAATCATTACTATCATTCATACTAAACTCAAAGATGGACTGGAAGTTAGCTAGACTTATGTATCGAATGGTTATCGTACCTTGTATGAAATATGGTATAAAAGCATCGACCCTCACCAAGGCGAACAGATCAAGACCCAGAAGAAATGAACGAGTTATCATGAGAGACTTTATTAACCACGCCAGGAATAAACCAAGAATTAAGAAAATGCATCAAATCTTAGACGGAAAAACCGTCTGCTACTTAGCACAAGTTTTTCGACGGGGTAAACCACATCTATTGCATGCACCAATGCAGCATAAGGCTAAATCTAAGAAGGTAGGACGACCTAAAAAAAAACAAACACATGGAACGACAACCTAAAACAGGACATGAAATACTTTGACATAGCAATCAGAGACAGAAACAAGATCAAAAAGCGGCTAGCGATATCTACAAAAAATAGAAACTGATAGCAGCGAGAACTCAAAAGACGACTATGAAAACAACAACACGGAACATAGTGAAGCAACGGCATAGAAAAGAGCTAAGAAAACCGTTGAACCTACCCAAGAAGCTCGACCTGAATCAACATTCCGGCGAAGACGTCGTGAAAATACATAAATAAAATAAAAAAATCAATACGTTTTATTTCAGAGGGGCAATTCTCGTAATTTTAAGAACGTTCACAGTCTGATCTCAGTGTCAATCTGTCAAAAATACCTCGAGTTTCCATACATTTTTGACAACTTTTTGACGTTTGATTGTCGCTGAGATGAGACTGCGACTAGATTGTGAACGTTTTTAATTACGAGAATTGGCCTTCTGATGTCAGAATCCGTATGTACACATACATTAAGTATTAGAAATAAATAGACATATTATACTAGAATTAGACTAAATTACAGACATTAAAAAAGAAAAAGAATTTATTATTCAGAAATTAAAAATTACAAATTTAAATTAAGTTGTAAATAAAAATAAAAAAAATAAACCGAAAAATTAAAATTAAAAGAAAAAAAATACTTTTTTAAAAACAAGCTTTTATTATTACATATTAAAACGAACTAAAAAGTTAAAAATAATTTAATCTCAATTATTTAAATAAAAGCGTGTTACTTTTTGATGGTTAGAAATAGGTGTAGCATGCTAATAAATGTTCATTATTTATTAGCATGCTACACCTAGTTCTAACCATCAAAATGTATTTGTTGTTTTTAACTTTTTAGCACCTAGTTCTAACCATCAAAATGTGTTTGTTATTTTTAACTTTTTAGTTCGTTTTAATATGTAATAATAAAAGCTTGTTTTTAAAAAAAGTATTTTTTTCTTTAAATTTTATTTTTGAGTTTTTAGTATTAATGATGCGGGATTTACTACAGCGAAGTTCGTAGCAGCGTTTTTCCGTTATGTAGCTCGTAATAATTCGTAGAACCCACACATATGTATGTGTTGTTTTGAGCACTTAAAGTGTTATGTATCTATGGCCACCTTCCAGCTCCACCATCAGACCCTGGTTACCATCTAGCACCAAAGTACTCGTCAAGACGAATCAAACGAGCACATACTCGATGGGGTTGCGTCGTTCCTTTACTGAGTTCCTATGACTACCTTCCAGCTCCATCGTCAGACCCTGGTTACCATTGAAAGACAAACTATTCGTCAAGACGATTCAAACGAGCTCAAACTCGATGAGGTTGTGTCGTTTCATTGCGAAGTTCCTATGGCCACCTTCCAGCTCCATCATCAGATCAGCACCATGTCATCATAATATTACATTGTCACGAGAACCAAACACGTATGCCAAATTTCAGCCCGATAGCTTCAGTGGAAGTGGGTGAAATATTGATTGCAATATTCCAGGACATACATACAAGTGAAGTTAAATAAAAGTTTTTAATTATGAATACTTATATGACTGATTCAACAAGGACCTCCAAAGCGGGGATGAGATCCTATTAGCCACAGTCTTCAGAATTTCGTTGCGACTGCTACGCATTCTGCAGATGAGAGATACCGTCTTTTTGCGAATGATGGCATGAAAACCATCAGTTTGATACAGCGCGAACATCCCCGATGCATTTCAGAATCGTGGCAGCCCTAAAAACATCCTGAAGATATTAATATACTGGATGCGCAGGGCGTCCAACGATCTTTTAGTGTGACAAATCCACAAGCTTCCCGTGTAAAAGCTCTGACAGTATGCCTTGAAAAGTGTAATCGTCACTTGTTCTGAGCAACAGAAGAATCAGCGGGCCAGCATATTACCTCTGACCACTAGAGCCCTACGCCCCTTCTCAATGTCAACATCGTTCTCAAAGTCGTCGGTAAGGAAATGTCCCAGTTATTTAAACTTCGTTACACGATTTACGCTCAAGCCATTTAGGGTAATATTGTGAGTGTTAACAGGACATCCACCGGCGGCCCTAAAGACCATGTATTCACTTTTCTTGTGAAAAGATCCTATAAATAAATACCACCCGTCTCTCCACTAGTTCAATGCATACTCAAGGATGCATATCCGGTAGGCTCGCAATCCTTTGAAACATTATGAAGCATGAGGCTCCAGGGGCTAGTGCAAATCTTGGGGTTCATTCGATTAATCGAGTCTGGTCAAGCCACGCTAGGATCGGTGCATTTTATTCATTATTAATTTAGATTTAGCTTGAGCGCAGACTCTTTTGAATAAAAAATGCTAAAAGGCTACGCAGGTGATGATTTGAAAGACATCTACAGGTTGCTATATTAAACACACATGAGGCAGTATTTTACACTTTAGTAGAACTTTTATAAATTGTAGGACATGGGGCCCTACATTTTATAAAAGTTCTCCGTACCTACCTTCATATATATAAACTGAAAATCGGCACAATTATTCGCGATCAGATAGTAACTATATAGTAGCAGATAATTATTGGCATGTTGTGTAACCGAGCATTTATTTGTAATTATTTCGTAATAACATTTCAAATTACTGCAAAAACTGATAGACTGCATAGTGAATCAGTACGGAGAGAAACAAATAAATAAATAAATAGGTCCTAATAATAATCACAGAATAAGGTTCAAATGAAATCAAATCTTATTATTGCATTCATGTGTACATTTAGTTATTTTACAATACATATAAGTAAGTACATGAAACCCAGTTAGGACACGGCAGCATAATAATAATTTTAACATAATAAAAATAAACATGTGTTTTTTGCATATTTATTTATTTATTTGCATAAAACATGGTATACAAGCTGTTAAATGAGTTAAGGATGAGATCATACATGTTTTGCTTAAAATTAAAGCATGCAAAGTGATTAGTACAACTTATGTTCAAAGTATTCCTTAATGCTATAAAAATTATTATCATTTAGCCATTTAAACAAATGAATTTTGAACAGACTGCTATTTAGTAATTTAAGTTTACATGGTAATGTGTTATATATACGTACAGCCATAGCTACACAGCTTTTACTATATTTAGTTAATCGAGGGAATTCATCTAAAACAAGTCTAAATTTGTCACGCCGATTCCTAGAGCTTACTTCCGCTGCTGTTCTGAATAAATCTTTGTGTTTCCGTACAAACATACATGTTTCATATACATATAGCGAAGGAAGTGGTAGCAAACCAAGTTTTTTAAATATTGGTCGACAAGATACGTCCGGTGGAATGCCCTGAATAGCTCGAACACATTTCTTTTGAGCGATAAATGCTCTGTTATGGTCGGTACTATTTCCCCATACAATTAGTCCATATCGCAGCGAGGACTCCACATATGCACGGTAGGACATTACAGCTGTTTTAATGTTTGTAACATTTTTAACCCGTCTAAGAGCGTATACGAATTTATTGATTTTATTACATACACTATCAATTTGAGCTTTCCAGTCTAGATATTCGTCTATAATTGTTCCCAAAAACTTAGTGTGTGTTACTTGTTGAAGTTTTGATATATTCATTTTAAAATTAAATTTGTTATTATAAGATTTATTAAATTGTACATATACTGATTTATTAAGGTTAATGGATAAATTATTAATATTAAGCCAATTTATAAGATTTTCTATTGTATTATTAATATCTACTTCATGATCAGTTATTGATTTACATTTTTTATCGGTAGAAACAATTATCGAAATATCATCAGCAAACAGAAAGCATTTATGATTAGTCACTTCAACAATATCATTCACATAAAGGAGAAACAAAATCGGGCCCAATATACTGCCCTGAGGAACGCCGCGTTTGGGGTTTTTAAATTCAGAGCGGTATGAAACCATGACTGTAGTTGTTGGCGACGTCAAGTCCTAAATTAGAAAATAAGGTTGATTATTTTAAATAAAAGAGATTTGGTATTAGGTAAATATAAGAAAATTATTGTTGCATACCTAAGCGTAGGGCTGGTTTTGATTTCCCATACTTTTAAGTCCATGAATACCTACAGATCAAGTAGGAATGTAAGTCTAAGCCAATCACTCAATTAGAATTTAAACTATCTTGAAAGGTACATGATTAAAGGCAAAACCTAACTAGAATTAAGCCTAAATACATAAGTACCTACCTGCATATACCTACAGTACCTAATCTGCTATTAACAAACAACCAAATCTGTTATGCGCAGTAAAATTAAAGCAAAGACGTAAACATTGGTAATATTCCACGAAGAATCGGCACGTGACCGGTTTTCCCACGATCCAAGTGAAGCTTCTCGAAGGAATCGGGCGCAGGTTTAAACTTGTCGAGAGAAATCGAGCTTACGCTTGACCATTAGGCTCCACCCCCTTTAATGTGACTGGTTTAGAACAAATGTTTGATGTCAAACATAACCGCTACTTGTACCCTAGTAGAAAACTACTTAAGGAAATTTCTAAGGAAAATAGTTCAGAATTGTACACATTTTACTCAGATTAAAGTTAGTCGTCAATGAGACAAGTTATGTTCATATTAAATTAGCAGTAATTCAGTATTTTGTAATAGTTATTAGTGCGTGATTCAATAAATGTGAATAGTGGAATTAAAAAAAGGTGTTTCAATAGAATCCCCTACAGTAGTATAGTCTGTAATTATTAATTTATCTAGCTATCGTTTTTACTAATATTTTATTTTATGTATTCTGGGTAGATATTACTTACTGTTTATACCTATGAAAATGTATGGTTATTCCTGGTATAACTTTATTCCGTGTTTATTAGTAAGAGCGAAAAGGTTTAATAAAATAATGGCACATTCATAACTTCATTTGCATTCCATAATGTTTAAAGGTGTTACAAAGCAAAAGGTATAATATTAATTCTTAAAATAATAAAAAAATGAGGAAACAATCAACAATTTCTAAATATGTATAGTTAATAACATTGCATAAGTAAATATAACATTTATTTTATTGAGATCACTCATTGAGTTAGTGGTAGGTACACTGACGTAGAGGTACATTATAATTATTTGGTACGACCAATTACATGAAGAGCATGCTGCTAATGAGCGTAAGTCTACCTACACACCGGCAAAATGAGAGAGACACAAAACTCAAACTCAAACTCAAAGCATTTATTTCAAATAAACCATTTACAGGCACTGAATTGTCAAGGTCGGTGAGATAGAAAGATGAAGCTAGTTGCCCATTCCAAAACGTAGATCTCTATGGAGAAGAACGGGCAAGAAACTCCATGGACACTCTTTTTAATCATGTTAAGTATTACAAAAACTTGGGAACATTATTCTTCTCACACAAAAAATGCATTCGTTTTTGAGATTTAATGTCTTTTATATTACTTTTTTTCGCTTCATTTGACTTAGTTTGTTTATTTTATGTAAGAAAGAAACAAAATTTAGGGTTTATTAGGATTTATTTTAAAAGGAAACAATAAAAGTGGTTTAATGTGAAAAATGTTTATGTTTCGTAATGTTAGGCATTACAAAACATAAATATTTTTCACATTAACAAGCAACAGAGCAAAATTAAAAGAAAAAGTAAAATAAAAAAAAATAATAGCGCGTGTTGCATCCTCGTGTTCTTATAAGGGCTTGGATACGTCTACCCATGTTCCGTATGACACCTTCGATCATTTCCTGAGGCAAATTGTCCCATTCTTTAATCAGCGCCAATTTCAGTTCTTCAACATTTCTAGGGCCTGGATTTCTTGCTCAGACCCTTTGTCCAATCATGTCCCAGACATGTTCAAATGGATTCATTTCTGGCGACCGTGCTGGCCAGTCCATCTGGGTTAAACCGATCTCATTAAGGTACCACAATACACTGCGCACATAGTGCACGATAGTGCATAATTACAAAATCTGATCCTATGAATGGGGCAAAAGGCATAACATGGGGCTCTAGGATCTCAGTTATGTACCTGTGTGAAATCAGAGAACCGACGTTGATGATGACCAGAGCGGTGCGTGCCGTCAAACGTATACCACCCCACATCTTAACAGACCCTCCACCGTCAGTCGTTGTTTTGGATAAATTGCTTAATGGTAACGTTCTCCTCGATAATCTCCACGTCTTCTCCCTTCCGTCAAGAAAAATTACACAAAAATGGGTTTCATCAGAGGATAAAACTCGAGTCTACTGATTGGACCAATTTTGATGCTGACGAGCGATCGCTAATCTTGCTACTCGATGGCTCACCTCAAGTTAAGCCGCTTTTTCTGGCACGTATTACTTCAATCCTAGTTCATTTAACCTTCTCCTCACTGTTCGTTCACTAACACGTACGTTACGCACATCTTCCAAAAGATTTCGGGTCTGAACAGCCGTTTGACGACGATTTCTAATAGTTTGCACCCTTATACAACGTTGTCTACGGCACTGGTTGTACGATGTCTGCCTTGGCCTCGCGCACGTAAGATCCTATCTGTCTGTATCGTTTCACATTACGGTGGATCACGTATACTGATACACCCAACGTTCGACTAACTGAACGGTAGGTGTGACACTGTGACCTTCCTCAATCATTGTTACAGCCCTGACGACTTCATTTGCTGGAAAATCGCTTGCAATTGCTGTATGCAATACAATGTGAAATATCCAAACAAAACAAACAAAATGAGCTAGGGCCACCATTGACTGCTTTAACCAACGTTCGCGTAAATTGTAAACAAACGCTTAAGAGGGTATAATTTATGTTAGAGGGTTGAAAACTGTCAGAAATCCCTTAATTTTGTTTGACAAAACGGTTATCATTCAAATAACAGAACCACTTGTCGAACAACCCACAAGAAAAAAAAATGCACCTTTTTTGTGTTCCTCTAATTTTGCCGGTGTGTACTTAGTACCTAACATTTGTCTTTTAGCTTCAATCGTTAGGTACTTTTTGTATTTTTGAAGCCAATATTGGTAACAATCCAACCAGCGTCCACACAGAAAGTAAGTATCGCAACTCCATAGCTGCTTCAATTTTATAGACAAATAAAAGTTAAAATTTAATCAAGGCATTGTCAAGTCGGGGGACGGTCAATGAAAACGCCAAACAGAGGAGACCTAGCATTTTCATTGACCGTCGCCCGACTTGACAATGCCTTGATTAAAATATTACCTACAACTTAAAAGGCCATTTTTTTTTTTAATTTTTAGAGTTTTTGTATGGGACGGGGGTTTTTACACTTTTAATTTTACTTTTATTTCCTGCTTTAAAACTTAATGTCTTGCTTAAATCTGCGCAGCGGTGCGTATGTATCCCACAGTGAAGTTTGTTACTAATTTATCCTCATTCCTCGTCCTGACCACCATTTATCCATAACTCACTGAGACACTTCTGCTGTTTACACGATACTTTTGCTGTTTATTGGTGAGTGACTTAGGTATCCTGGATATTCCAGGTGTTGCTCCAGCATCAGTTCAAGGTTACTTTATTCGTTTATTATCATTGAAGTAATAGAATACCAAATTTCGACTTGATCAGACCTGTGGAAGAACACCCCCGACTAATTCACCTTTCAAACACAAAAAAACAAAGTCAAAATCGGTTCATCCGTTCGGGAGCTGCGATGCCTCAGACAGACAGACAGACAGACACACACACAAACAGACACGTCAAACTTATAACACCCGGTCGTTTTTGCGTCGGGGGTTAAAAAATTACAAAAGAAAGATATTTCGGTTCATTTTCCTTTACTCTATGGCAAGTCTGCGGCTTATAAAAATATAACTAACGTTATGTTTGTTTAATCGGGCTGATTACAATTCATCAAATCAAAATATTATGTTAATTTCTTACCTTCAGTTTAGCTGTGACTGCAATAGTTATAACAATAAAACGGTAAAATATTTAACAAATTTTACTATGAGACGGTTAGTCATCAGCTATTAGACAGGGTACCACAGACAGGGATAATATATTAACTACTATGAGACGATTAGTGACTAATCGTCAGCAAGAAGTGAAATAGCTGTATCTTAGGTACCACAGACGGATAATATATTAACAAATAATATGGTAGGTACCTAAGATACAGCTATTTCACTTCTTGCTGGATATTGGGTTATTAGTCGACTCGCACGAATTAATAAATGCTATCCGCAGCACCTTCTGTAAAATTATTGTTGCTGGGAAAATGTGAAACTAGGAATCGGAAGACCTAAACCAGTTGGATACTCCTTTGAGCTTGCCTTCAAAAGTTTCTATATCGTCGATCATGAAGATCGGTACCATGCATCGTCAGATCGTCACTGCACTGTCTTTCATAGATGGATACTCCATACGAATCGTTATTAATGTAGGTCCGGCAATAAAATGAAACTAATGCAGGTCCGACCGAGATTTGAACTCAGATCGCTGGATTCGAGTCCAGAGTCCATTACACCATGGGACCACTGCAAACCGCGACGAAATTAGGGTCTGATATATTTTAAAATGAGGTGGAGTGGTGTTGCAATTTAGGTATTCCTATAGCAAGACAACTTCAAAGTAGGTACTAAACCAGTGAACGCTTGACTTATTTGATTGAGTTCTCTACAAAAAAATCGTATAATTCTATTGTTGCAGTCTTCCTTATAGTTTATTTTTCACATACCACAATAAAGTCTTGTGCTGGTCGAAACAAAACAAGAAAATGTTTTGCAAAAATAAGCATCTGCAGTGGCCATTGTTAACGCGTTATTTATATACAGGAAGGGAACAAAAAGATATTTGTATATTTTTTGAAAATTATTTGTGCTCTCATAATAATAAAGTGAAGATGACATGCAATGACCAAATATCTTTCGTTGTTCAGGGTCTTGCAAGCACGAAAATTAACTATGTGATTGTGAAAAATCATACTTGTAACTAGTGCATGATGCATTGTCGCTAAAGTGACATCACGGAACAGCATCGTTTGAAAACTCCATTCAGTGGCTTACGAAATCTGTTGCAGTTACAAGTCACAACTACTCGAAAGTTTGATGTCAGAATAATGAATGTGAGGCGTATACCAACCAAGTTAAAGATATCATCATCTGTCTGGCCTTTTCCCAACTATGTTGGGGTCGGCTTCCAATCTAACCAGCGATGCAGATAGGCATCTGACCTCCACAACCCAGTTACAGGGTAACACGATACCCTTGGTAAGATACCAGGTGGTTGTCAGATTTTCAGGCATCTGGCGACCCGTAACGACAGTCCGAGATCCACGAATGACAGTTGGGACCAACGGGTTAACGTGTTTTCGAGGCACGGAGAGGTGCTGGTATGTAAAGATGGTCACCCATCCACGGACCAACCACAGCAAGCCTGATCGAACGACCCTTGCGGCTATTATTACTTAGCCACAAGCCCCTCAACCAAGTTAAAGATAATTATGAGGAAACAGTTGCTTTACAAAATAGGAACTTAAGGACTTGAGCGTCATCCTACATACATAATTATGTGAAAATGGCCGAAGAACGAGTGTATGAAGTTTATGTCTATCATTATTTTTCATTGTCATCGTTGAACATGCGTTTTTACCCATGACCCCTTAGTTTAAACGATCAATTGATATAACCATCGTCGTGACTGTGAGTTTGTTCGTCTATGTTTAATCCACTGTTCTCTTAACAATATAAAGGCCATAGGCAGCACTACTAGTGTGCTTATTTTAATCGGACTACAATAGATCAATACTATAGTACTAGGTACAGTGAGTAGTATTCAATGACATCACTTCAATTCTACGGCCTACGGTAGGTGCGTTTGGTAATAAATCCATATGTACGTACATTAATAGGGGCATATAGAACACACGGTGTATGGTTAACTGCCCCGGTGGGGGGGGGGGGGATCAGGGCACCCACCCCGGGCGGCAGTTTCAGGGGGCGCCAAAATCATAATATAGTATGATTATAAATAAAAGACTTGGTCCACAAAGCGCCTAGCATACGAAAGCCTGGTTGGCTCACCGTCGACTTGTAAGAAAATGGCGCTAGACAGGCCCACACCTAATTAATTTATCTCAAACGCTGGAGCCGCGCCACTATCAACTTTCTGCCCCGGTTCGAAAAAATCGTAGATCCGGGGCTGATGTTTAAATCTATCATTATTGGGTTACTAGCTTCTGTCCGCCAGAAATTTCTTGTTCTCCCGACCCACCCCGTCGCGTCGCGTCGCATCGCCTGGCCGCGCTAATACCTACTTTGTTCTCGCTTAGCGTTCTTGCCGGGTTTTTTCTTTTTTCTCAGCTACTAAGGGCCCTAGAGTGATGTTTAATAACCTATTTAGCCTTCCACAAGAATTAGGTAAATGAAAAATATTTTTTATAATAAGACTTAAAGTTCCTGTGATAAGCGCGTTCAAACAAACACAAACTCTTCAGTTTTATTATTAGTACCTACGTATAGGTAGACCGAGGAATTGCTAAACATAAGTGGCACTGGGCAGGCCAAATTGCTCGCAGTACAGATGGCCGATAGGGTCGAAAGGTTCTGGAGTGACGACCGCGTACCGGAAGACGTAAAGTTGGAAGGCCTCCCACAAGGTGGACCGCTGACCTTGTGACGGCCGCAGGAGTCCGCTAGATGCGGGAACCTCAGAACCGGTTGAAGTGGCGGAGCTTGGGGAAGGCCTATATCCAGCAGTGGACGTTTTTCGGCTGAAATGATGATTATGATGATGACGCATAGGTAGATAATAATAGTCACTATGCCATCATTCTTAATAGTTTATCCATTTAGTGATAACAACATGCTGCAAACACCGTGTTAAGTTCTAAGCTGTTGAAAATTTATAGGTAGGTAGGTAAGTAAGTATGTGCGTACCATATTTTATTGTATAATAATCATCTTTCTCCAACCTAGACAGTTTAAAGTTTTCCACTTTCCCTTGCATTGATTGGTTTACCCATCCAACGATTCGAACTCAAAATAAGTCAAAATACCTAACTCACTTAACAATTGCCTATCTTTTTTATGGATTACTTTAAAACACTGGTCCGACAGAATTAGGTCTCGCTGGAAAGCAACCTTTCATTCACAGTTATTCAACCCAATCAACTTTCATGATGTCTATCTTTCTACCATAACAGAGGACACTACAATACGAATTATCAGGTCATGAACATTTACATCCAAAGTACCTAACGGTACCTTATCCTTTATCAATCTGGTCCCGTTTTAAATGTATCATAGTTATGCACCGTTAGAACCTAGGAACTATCAGACAATGGTCGGTCAATAATAATTTGCCATCCGTCATTTTTGACAAGATCTGATCGGTCATTCACCCGTGTGACTCCTACAATGGGTGTTTGATTCTACAGTTAAATTGCTCGTATGTCGTCTTGACCGAATTATTGTATTGTTGTATTTTTTTGCTTGCTGTTTTGACCATGGTTGTGATTTTCGCTCGCTCGTTATTCATAGAGTAGGTATATGAATGGGCGTTCATTGTTAAATACCGTTTACACAGTCGTAAATATGCACACAACACTTTTTATGATCGTTGGTTATTTGAATGTTAATGTCACTTCTTACCATTTACTGTTAACTCTTCTTGACAGTGCTGCTCAGTTAACGGTCGCCCTGCATTAGATATTATCACCAGATGAATGAATTATAGCAGAATTATATATTATGTATTAACTAGTAGAATAAAGTCTTTGAAAACTTCATGACAATCGTTCTTCCAGAATCGCGTAGCACCGTCTCGCCGCGTCTTTGTGCGGAAGCCTGTAATGTCTACGTTAGTCGTTACTTACGTCAAAAAGCTGGTATTTTATTACCCATCGAACTTTCATTACCTCAAACAACAGTTAAACACAGCACAATAAACGATCTTATATAGCTCTTACACAATCATTCTGCAGTATAGTGTAAAACCTCAATAGTTTTCCAAATAGCTCGGGAAAGGTGCGGCAGACGTTCCTAGGGTCACCACCTCTGTTAGCTAGGAATTTAGAGACCCTACCTTAATAAATATCTATTATTAATTCTGTTTGAGTGTTTGCACAGGTGTATCTTTTCCGTCCTGGGGCAATTGCTAAGTTAGGTAGTGTCGCTAATCAATAGTATTTGTCTTCTGCAGATAGGTACAGCTAATATGGTACTTCAAAATTCCATTGCTATTGTAAATAATAACATATATCTATTCCTTATTCATGCTTCCATTTGCATCTACTTCAACTACTTCCACCATGCTGCCAAGTTGGACATCTTGGACATCTCCTCAATCTAGTCTACTATTTTCTGTATATTCTCTCTTTCTTCATACCTATTGGCTTTTAATGAACCAGGGTGTCTAACCTGAGTTTCAACCAATGTTACGGGCGTTTTACACTCCGTATCACTTTCGGACATAAGATTAATAAGGGGCCCAATAAATAAATGCGTGAATGACAATACGATTTGACAGTTGTCTCTACTCCCGATACGTATTTGCCCACGCAAATTGAATTTGGCTCTAGTTTTGACGGATAAACTTCTTTCGGACATGCCCGTATCTTTGTTGACGGATTTAAAGAGGAGCACCTCAGTAACAGTTTATCTAGAAGTGTCAGTTTCCTTTAACTTATTGCACAACAGCCCTAAAAGCTCTTGTCCTTGCGTAACGGATGCGCTTGCTACGCGCACCGCCTCACATTTACTTGCGTAGTGTACCTAGCTAACAAGTATGTTTTCTACATCATAAGCTTTAGGAGGTCTAAATTAGCACGATTTAGAACTGTTCTAGATTAGGGATCTTGTCCGTGTTGATGGTATTTTATTGTATTTGACCCGGAAGGTGGTAATGGTGGCAATCGCGTGTACATTCAATGAATGTACCTAGCGCATTGTCTGGTATCTAATAGTTATTGCAGGTATGGTATATACCAGCCAAAATAAATGATTGTGTTGTGAATCATTTAAAAAATATACTGAGGAATATGATTCAAAATTGAAACCGTACCCGTAATTATTTTTGGGTTGCCAAACCACCTGAACAACAAAACATTGGCGGGAAATGGGTCGGAAAGAAGTCAATCGGCATTCGTGATCTTCCGATTATGTGTAGAAGCTGAGTTACCTGTTTTCCGTCACTAAACAAAGGACTGATAAATAAGAAATTAGAAGCGTACACCTCGTCGATCGATAGGGAAGCAACGTCTAATGCTACGTCAATAATAAGGTAATTATAGCAAAAATTTCACTATCCGTACGCTAACCGTGCGACTGGTTTCTAGCTACTTACTGGTCACAGTCGTGAATGCGCCACTTCCTACAGAATATTATGACGATATATTGTGCCTCGTTTACCTTCGTAGGGCGGGATCAAGGGTAAGTTTTGTCATGACTTAATATGATACTTCTAATATATTAATTATGCTTACTTGGCATAGTTGGGGATACGAAATTCATACTATTACTAATGTCGTTATTTTAAATCACCAAGCAAAACGTAAGATTAGAGCTAAATTAATTTAAAATACCATTACCCAAACCAAATAAAATTATCAGAAGACAGATAGTATATAGGTAGGTACAACCCTCAGTAGGTGTACCTTCTCCATAAAGATACAAGTTATCAATTTGAACGACATGTTTATAAAAACAAATGACTCTAGAATCTGCACAAGCTATTAGCAAAACGTTTCTATCTCACGTTTTTCTGTTTAACGAAACACAATGAAGATACCAACTAAATAAAACACGAACTCATGTGTTATTCATGAGTTTGATTTAATTACTAAGTGACGTTTCACTGTTTCAAGTTGTTTGTCTTGATCTAGGAAGATGCGCTTGACATGGAAAATATACATACCTATTAATGCAATGCGGCAATTTCAATTAGCAATAAATTGTAAAGGAATTTTATTGGAGTTGCTTTGTGTAGTAGATTTCCTTTTACGGAGGATCGGCGCAATACTAGACTAGAAATAGCAGCGGAACTTTTCTATTAGGTATACCAATGTGTCTAGTGAGATGTGAGATTCCCAGGAAGGCTTAAAATAAAACTAGGAAGGTAGGAATAGTTACCGACACCTGTCACTAAGCTAGGTCGGCACGAATATATTCCTATATATAGATATCAAACTGTATCTATACTTGAACTTACATATTTTGAGACCGGTAGCTTTAAAACCACAAAAGGGCAAAAAAAACTGCATATTATTTGTGTTGGTCGTCTTCGTAATGTAGCAGCAAAAATAGACTTTTAATTAAAATGTTGCTTTTGTAACATTTGCATGGATAAATATTGTCTATTTCATATAGGTAGGTTAGCTATGTAGGCTTGCGCAAAAGGTGGGAAAAACCCAAGGGGGACGACTAGAATTTTATATTTTCTTTATTTTGAATGTAGTATCAACAAATGCTTGGCTTTCTATGTATTATTCACATCACGTCTTTAGTTTATAGCCAACTTTTCTACTGACATTCTCTGGAATACCCGGCCCTTACACACATTAGATTTTATTACGAATTTCTTTATCTCTTTATTTGTTGTTGGCTGACATTAAAGTTATGGTGATGGTGACAGGAGAGGCGTGCGGGAGACGTAAGCACAATCGCACTTGTTGAATACTTGAACTTGCAATGATGAATAAACTTAGGTTACTTACCTACTGTTTCAAGGGGCATATGAACACGAAATTCTTATTTGCTATATAAATGTTTGTGTTCGAATTCTATATGCCGATTGTAGAACTATCATTATATTTAATCCACTACATTACTTTTTATCCAAACTTTCGATCTAAAACCCATCTTCATTACGTCATACTATAGCACGAATCACAAGTAAGAGCCCAGCGCTTTCCCTCCAAAGATAAGCAGTGTGGTACTGTCTATGGTCTTGTTATGAGCCTGTTGCGTCAGCTTCCGGTTGCCTATGATATTGTTGATTCCGGGTAACGAAATTCAAAAATACATACCTACATTTTTTGTAATTTGGGGGTCAGTGTCAGTTCGTAAATTGATTGCAATATTTACAGAATTATCATCATAAGAATCAGCAATACAATTCCTTAAGTTAGAATTGGCCTCAAATGTAATTATGTCATGAGCTAAAGTAATATGAACTTAAATAAATATAGGTACTGATGATTTTTATTATTATAATTCTATAAATAAATATTTGTTACAGCCGCGAATCACAATATTTTGATCAACATAAGAAAATTAGAATTTCACTGACGCTTTCGCCTTAAGTCTAAATACACATTTCCGTTCGCCTGTTTTCAAGACAATGTTTATGTTCTTTCACCAGAATTATCTTACCTACTGACAGGTTATATAATTATGTTAGTTCATATAATTGCTTATTTTATTTGACTGTATAATTCAATTTATTTTCATTAATTGTTGACTTAATCTACTCGAATCATTACAATGTTTTTTTAATGAGTAGTATTGCAATATGTGGTCAGCTAGCGACCTCGACAATTCATATTATTCTTGCCAGTGCAACCGGCAGCAAGTTCGTCATGCTCCCTTAGATGTCATTGCCTGCGGTAGCGTTAGGGGTCGGTTTGCCTCCTTCCCTCAAGTATGGCGAGGGGGTAATGGCTGATGTTTTCGTTATGCTCGTGAACGGGTGCTGCTTGCGGTGACTGGTCGTCTTGCTGACCATGGTTTTTTAATTGTTAATTGTATTAACTTTTAATCAATTTTAGACCAAAGGTCCTAGTTTAACTTTTGTTACTTCAATTTATAGCTTTATTTACGTAACGCAGAATTGCATGTGTAAGCAGGCACGCCCCTTATGCCTGCAGGCTTTTATTTAGATTGTAAGTTCTGTTTATGTTTTTTGATTTTTTATTATTTATTTCTACTTGAGTACCTACAGTTTCCAACGTTTTGATGGTAGATATATTGGCGTGTGCTAGCTGACATATAAAAATAAATTGTACAAAGTAAAGAGCCTGCCTAGGTTAGAACTTATGTTCTATAAGTCGTAAGTCAGGGCCGTTACCACTGGGCCACCACTGGTATTCTGACAATGACTTATTTTCCCGAAAAACATTTAAGCGAAGACATTCTTCATTGTTTCTTAATTTGGGGGCATTCACTGCCATAATATTGTTGCAATTTTAGTAGTAGACCAAAAACCTGATAAATCGAACACTTTACAGCCAATTAAGTAACATTTTAACACCAAACACATAATGCCTAGTAAATGTTAATAACACTACCGTGGATAGTATATACAATAGAATGCAAGTGTGCCAAGGATGCTGTAGCGTCTTCAGTCCTGGTTTTACATAATATGTTGTTTAATGCGAGCACTATGCAATTACGCTTGCAAATACGATGCAAACGTGTTTAGTGAGTTCATGATACGAGAAACAGTAACACCTCTAGCTACTAGGCAGATATGGTAATTATTAGGAAGATGTTAGAATTCATAGTCGAAGCACGATATCTTATAGCAAACAATGAGATGGAGTGATGGCCCAGTGGTAACGGCCCCAACTTACGGGTTGTACGCTTACGGGTCGTGGGTGCGTACCCAGGCAGGAGCTTTCCTTTGCATATTATAATATCATCACCACTGCTCTCAAAACGGTGAAGGAAAAAATCGTGAGGAAACCTATCATGTTCTAGAACCAAAAAATCGAAGATATGTGAATTCTTATAACCCGCTCTAGGCCCGCGTGGGAGATAACAGTCCACTCCCTCTCGATGATTGAAGATCTATGTCCTAGCAGATGCATTCATGCATGAGATTGAGTGACTGGATCAGCTTAACCATTAGTGTGGTCTCAACTACTGACTTGCTTTGTGAATGAACTGAGAGTCCGGTCAACTCTCTTCAACTACTCAATTATTGAATTCTAAAAATTACTTGTGTAGTAAGAACGTAATCACAACGAAAATTAACATAGGTAGGTAGGAACTTAAGTGAAGTATTCGTAGGCCGGCAAAAAATGAACAATATGTATAATTTCATACTCTGTTGTTCTATAATAATAGCAATATTGGCAAATACCAATAAGAGAAAATATGATACTTAATGATAGAAAAATTAAACAAAAACTGCTTATTCATCGGCCCTTTTGCACTTTCCAGTCGTTGAACCGACGCGACGCGACTCCATTTGTAAAACACCCACAAATATTTTCAACATTATTACGATAATATTACATTTATCATGAACTTGAGGTTTCTTTTGGAAAACTTTACTTTTCATAATTGTGGTTTTCGCCGTTGCTTACCTACTGAAGTCAATGGAGCGATCGAACGAAACGTAATTGGGAAAAACATTGAAAACGGCGGTTGCGACAACCATGGCGGGCAATTGCAATGGCGCGCATTTGGAGGTCACGATCGGACCGAGAACTTGGAAGCTGAGGTTCTTTTTGACTGAAACTGGGGTGCATTTAAAATTCTTTTGAAGTTTGGCGGTCGATATTAAAGTTTTTATGGTAACTGTAGGTACATTGAATTAGCGAGTCCAAAAGTATTCTCGTATTTACCAAGGCTCTTATACAATTTTGAAGACATGTTTACTGTTTATGCAGTTAGTATTATGTAAATAACAGTCATGTAGTTGTAGTAAATGATTAAACACAAACAAAAGAGTTTCCCACGCGAGCATAACTTAGGTGTTAATTGTTAGTAAGAGGCTATTCACATAAACAACAGGCTACGAATAATGCCAGTACCTAATAGTCTGCCGTTATTTAAGTCTTTTGCCGACAACTAATTATTTCCAAATTTAAAGGCCCTTACGGCTGGTAGGGCTTAGGATTCACCTTCGAACTTTGGCCATGCCTTCAATAACTTTAACCCGACTGCTGAAAAATCACGCTCTAAAAAAATATAAAACTAGAAAAAACTCTCATCTGAAATCTGTGGCTGTATGCCACTTTGCCGTACAGCAGATCGCTAACTACTGTTAAAACATATTAATCTGTGTTTTTTTTACTTAATGACTAGAGGGCGCCATATTCAATTTAATGTGACGTCACATTAAATCCTATAACCAGCGGACGACCAAGACACTTTCAACGATAACTTATTTCTGAAATTATGATAATTAGTTTGGAAGTTATGATGGATCAGATTAAAATACATACTTACATACCTACCTACCATAGGTACATACCGGTGAAAATCATGACCCTCCTTTTTACTTCGCCGTTTTTGCTTGACTTTCAATGGATTTCAAAAGAAAACATTAAAAATAAGGCTAAGGCTGGTAAGCCACACAATACTGAGCTAAAGGGAAAGTTATCAATAAGAAATGGCTGCACCCTCCCACGCGGAGAAACCTTGCGGCGTTGCAATATGTCGCGCCACGCTCCCACATTGTTTCGTAATGGGAGGTAAACGCAGGGTTTTTAAGTGCTTATTGACAAAATTGGATTAGCAGTTGATTGAAGTGGCATTTGCTTTTTTTGCGGATTTAGTAGTGTTATCTACGAGTTTGTGTAATATTTCTTACTCCATAACAACGTCAATTATTTTCTATAATACGATCCTATTGGTAGATATTTATATGTCTTCAAAAATAACAATAGAGCCGTTTCCAACTCAGAAAAAGAATAATAAATGAAGGAGCCAGTATAAAAGTATAAAATATAAACATGACCAAACCACCGAAAAAAACCTACAATAGGTACTAAAAAATAGTCAAAACCAAAATTAAAGTCATTTATTCAAAGTAGGCTGAGAATCAGCACTTTTCGAACGAACAAAATTACATAGGACTGACTCAAAAATGACCGCCCTTCACAACTTTCCTAGTGCTTTAGCTGGGAAGAAGAAGTGGCGCAACAACTCCCCAGCAGCACAGCTGTTCTGGCTGTTCAGTTAGATAAACTTGATTCTATACAATAGTAGGTAGGCAAAGTAATTAAAATTACAGTAACAACTAAACAGACTTCAAAACTAAAATTACACAGAACGCAGTGCCATAATACCATAACCTAGTTCGTATGAACACTCTTCAAAAGATAAACAGAATGCACCGCCAGACCTTTCGAATCCGATCCGACCGACCTGCAACACAAAATAGACAAAAACGGTTTGCACGCCAATTGGGACAACACACTGCAAGTGGAACGGTATGACATAATAGCACTCAATTCTATGAGCCAAGAGCCAGTGATCGCTATACTTACGATAACTACTTTGGCTTTGTTTTGTATGGAATCGTATATTTTGACAAGTTCTATGACATACGTTACATAGGTTAAGATTTTTTACTGTATGTATTTGTATTTGAATTGACTGCCTTGTTGGTCTAGTGGTCGCATGGGCTACTGCTGAGCATGAGGACTTGGGCTCGATTCCCAGGTTGGGCAACGTGTTATTGGGTTTTTTAGTATATACTAAAGGCACACCTCTGCCCAACCCTACGGGGAAACAAGGTGTGATGTTATGTATGTTGTATTTGAAGAACGAAGACGCAACCTCTTTTTTGCTGCAGACTTTAACAACCTACAAAAATTATGATACAGCATTCTAACAGATTAATACCAATTTTATAATTGGCTATAACCTAAGATGGTATTGTGCGATTTCTACCGGTAACTTTATCATTATCAGCATGATATCTTTCTGAGTAAACCTTGCACACTATTTTGCACACATATTGATGTGTTTTTCTAGAACGAGAGGGTCGTTCTCCAGGACTCTCTTTTAAGTCTTTCTAGGCACTCCTTTATCGCATCACATCGCCTCGAACCAGCCCTAACATAGCGGTGACCGTCTATGTCACCAAGTTTCTGGGTCGGCCGGCTTCGGTACGGCTTTTCTTTTTTTTTCGTGAACTGGAAAACTCTTATTTTCTTTCCTCATACGAGTAAAATAACGTGGTCGCTGGCTCTTAGACCATATCACGCCGTAATACCGGCGCGGGTGTAGACGACATTGGACGAAGCATTGACTGCACGCGATCGGATACGCGTTTGTTCGGATTCGATCCAATTATCTAACTTCCTACAGCTCGTACCTACTTTATACTGGAATACTGGAACAATTGTTCGATTTATTTATGTAAAGTCACGAGTTTTTCCCTTACTTGAGGACATTAAGCACTAATGTTATGACTAGAGGAGCATATTGTTCTTATCCGAGAAACCTTTTTATGAGGTGTTTTGTATTTTTGTTCGATACAATATGCTGGTCACGTACTATCTGCAGTTATTACTTTGTATTTTAAACAATCTATGTAATATAGTCAAAACAAGTTAGCAATTAAGTTAAACCGCTATGAGATTTATCAAGCTTGAATATGTGATTTAATTTTTTTTAAATAAAGAGGATTTTGTAACCATATATGAGTATGATTCAGACTGACAATATTTAATGGGTCCACATCACGTAGCGTTATGAACTAATGACCCAAAGAACGCTTACATGAGTGCATTGAATGACTTCCTACATTAAAAAAGACAAGATTAACGACTGAATCTTTTTCGGGTGATAATCATAATTGTTCAACCCATCCAACAAGTAAATCTTTTGTTAGAAAAATAACTTGATGTCTAGTATATAACCTTGGAACAGTTGGAACGAAACCTAATGACCCAGGAAAATCTAAATAAATGTTAACATACATGTTGTTATGAGTGGACTTAAATTCTATAACACTTTGATGATTTAAAAAATTACCTAAGTCAAAAAAAGTATCTTTCGGTAATGAATGATGGAGCAAATCTCCAAATTGATAATTTTATCTACTAAAATGTTGCCTCGGAATATTGATGCAACGGTAGCTGCCATAACATAGACTACGCAATTCAATGCCTAGAACCCAACAATATCGAAAAAAACTATTGTCCATCTTAGAATGAGGTTACTAGCTGTGCACTAGAGCTTGTACAAACACTGGCCTAGGTTGTGAAAACCAATTCGCTCGATGACGCTTCAATGAAGACCATCAGCTGATCACTTGATTGATTTGTAACTTCAAAGTTGCCATCAGCTGATGGCTTGCCTTCGATTGGTTTGCAATCAGAGGCTAGGTCTAATGTTGAAAGATGTTTATAATTGTGGGCATTGGAGTTGAAGAGCTGATCATTGACCCGTAGATGACAAGGAAATTATTGTAACGGTGTTAGATATGGAAGTGAGCACACCACATTATGAAACCGTCATTTTTCGCGTGGATATCTTCATAGGTAGCCAAGTCCAGAAAGATTGACATAAACACATCCATCTTCAGCACATGTGGTCCTCCACATATGGGATAAGGTGTAACGCAGTTAAGAATAGAAAAACAGTTGGGACGGAAGATAATTTGATGGGAAATACTGCCAGGGGTGCGGGTTGTTCGAAAGAGATACCGCGGCCCCTGGCACACAGGCAACTGAGGGAACACGGTTGGGTTTTAGTCAGTAAAAGTCTGACACGCCCTCCCGCTCCACCCAGAGCGCGAGAAGTTATTTGATGATTTCCCAAACAAAAAAAAAAAAAAATGGGAAATAATCTACATCAGATTTTTAAACCATTGTCAAGGTTTACTTCGTTTTGAGGAAATAGGCTCATTAGCTAATGTGTAAGTTCCTTCAACGACATTATGGGAAGTTTGTTTTACAAAAATTATTTATGATGGCAGTGTTATCGAATACAGCTGCTTGTACATTTGGTATTATCTCTTTGTTATCTATCATGACATGTGGTTGGATACGCAATGCTCCATGTAAATTACTGGTACTTAGCTGCATCCGATAAAATTGGAACCCGACTCCAACATCGTTGGGAAAAAAGGCCCAATCAAAATCTATCATGACATGACATTCTTAAGAATGGGTCTACGGGTTGATTATTCAGTCCCCGCTTGGATGTATCGATTTGAATAATAATCTTGTTGCGACATTTGTATTGTCCTGCTGTGCTTAAGTTCTTTTCAATCTGTTAAATTAATTAGTCCCACGTTGGGACACTGTCTGCCGTTATTCGTTATCTAGTTCTTTTGCAACTTCACTCAGCAATTGTGTTTTGATCACTTTTGCAATAATAGTTTCACTGTTTTATTGTAGTTGTATTTAGATTTAGTGTTTACTCTACTGGAAATGAATATTTCGATATTTTTGTGATCGAGTAGTTTTGGAGGTTTTTAAGTATTTCTTTCCTTTTGCAATTGCCAGAATCGTAACAGTTGTTGTTCATTGACTATTGCTTATTTTAATTTGTATTGTAATTAATTGTATTTAGGTTCAAATTTTTATATCTAAATATTGTTTTCTGAATATAACTTTGAGTCACTTTCCCTCTCTGTTACAAAGTGTTTTGTTCTTCGCAAAAATATTCTTCTACTGGTCTAATATTACTTTCAACAACAAGACGTATTGGTATCGCTAACATAGAAACTTATCAATTATATGCTTAGCATAGATAAGGTTTACAATGTTGTACAGTTGCACGAAATAGCTGAGGAAATCCACCTCATGATAAGACGTGTCTTCTTTTTAGGTCATGAATGTCATTATATTATTCCAATCTTAGCGCCCTTTACAACTACGCAAGTATTTGATGATAAAATTAATTGTTTCGAGGTGAAGAATTAACTTGACACTTTCATTCAAGGTGACGGATTCTTGTTCAAATAGGGATTGTGCAATTAGGACATAGATTTTATTAGAATGGAATATGTTGAAGAATATTACCTAATAAAATGGCAAGGTTGTATATTATCCTAAGAGACGATCAATGGAATTAAGTTATACGAGCAGAGGAGTTTATGGATCAAAAAGTACTTAAGTACGGTAGGAAGTAAGGCACTACACTAAATTAGTAATTTTGTTGTGTAAGCCCCACTGCGGGCATATACCTCAATGTGAGAGGGGATGGGCCGATATTGCAGAGTGGGTTGGTGGATGACCTGATACTTGACTGCTTGTACCGAAACAGCTGCTCGGTACCTAATTCCTAAAATGATTTAAGACCTACCGAGTATACAGGAAAAGTTTTTACCCAGTGCGCAAACTGTAACCATGAATTCAGCATATCATTCTAGTCCCCCCAGCGCGGAATTTTTTCGTCGGTTATGCAAAAAAGACAGCAGTTCCACTTTTCTATGAAACAGCTGTTTTTTTTTTGTAAAACCGACAAAAAAATTCTCCGCTGGGGTCTAGAATGGTATGCTTAATTTATGGTTAAAGTTTGCGCACTGAATTAAAACTTTTCCTGTATAATTGGCAGGTTTTTTTTTGTATTTCGGAACCCTTCTTTTGCGTACATCGATCATTATACCTACTTCAGAAATGGAATAACTGCACCCCATAACACCGATAAAGATTTAACCGTACACATACATATTAGAGAAATAACGGCGGGTACTCACGCCGTATTGTTTATGTTACGTGTGCTGTCACAATGAGTGATCAGTTCATTGTTTCGGCCATTACTACCGTTGCCGATATTGAGATCCACGCTCACTGTTACATCACAGTGAAGTAATGTTACTAATTATACTAAACAATATGTTTGAACTATTGAGGTTCATTCCTTCTGTGGGTTGACTGCCACTGGCCACTTGCAATGTTAGCTTAGCAAATTGTTTCCTTCAACATGCCTGGTTCTTAAGACTCATAAATACAGCATTTTTTATCCAGTATCACCATAGCCTATGTCCAAAAAGATATAGCTACATACTGCTGTGGTTGTTCAATTTGGGATTTTGATGAGACGTAACTGCATGTGCCGATGAACGATTTGGCTTTTGCCTTTGCTCGAGTAGCTGGACGAACCTCGTATAAACACCGTTATTTTTTTTATGTTTGTATCCGGGGACTGTTATGCAGAGGGTCTATTCGCTAAACACAAACTCCGTAGTTTCGGCCAAAGTTATGGGCCTATCTCCGTATCACCTAAGGATATAAAATGACTTCAGGGCCGGAACTAAGAATGAATAGGCATTCATTCTTAGTTCCGGCCCCGATAATTTTTCGGGCGTAAGGACAACTGTAGGCACAGTTGTCCTTACGCCCGAAGAATTATCGAACTACTTTCGGACGGGCCCGTATCTTCGTTGACGGTTTTAGATAGTAGGCGCTTGATCATTCAATCCTTTGTAGAACCGTAATTTAGTCGTGGCCAAATCCTTGTCTTTGATTATGCAATGAAGTTAACCTGGCATTGAAAATTGGACGTTTAATACTGTTAGTAAATCGCCGATTAACTTGTTAACTATAACACGAACATCCAAATCTTTACGTTATTGCACAGGATTAATTTATTTCTAATGATGATTAATATTTATTAGAGTTAAATTGGTATGATGGTAATCTTAACATGCTAATCATGCTATGAAGTTTTCATGAAATAGAATTGGGGGTCACGCGATCACTAGTCGTTTTTAACCTTTTTATAATGTCTTTCTTACTTACCTACAGAAGACATATATCCTTCATAGAGCATCAAATGCATCTAAACTTGAACTGTGTTGCCAGTTGTGCTATTTAGGGTGTACGCAGGGGCGTTCAGTAATCCAGGGGGATTACTGTAGTTCATAAACATAATAAGAGTGGCTGTTTAGTGTTTCTGTACTCCTTTATTCTCTCCGAATATTCGGGGAATCGAGAGTATCCGTAAACTGCGAATGATTTAAATACTTTATATTAGGCTTAGATACCTGAGACTCCTTAGCAAATAATTTATTTATTGCCTTTTTATTTTTTACAGGTCAAGGACATCGATGCGGAGAGTCACAACTCCGGGAAGGTGACGGCGAGCTCCATAGAAGAAAAATTGTAAGTCTTCGTTTGGTTACAAACTTATAATTAGTTCCTAATCTTTACATTCAGCAGTGCAATGCAGCATTTTAAGGTGATATATTATTACGTATCTCACTCGACCCACTCAAAAAAGTCCTAACACAGGCGGTGGATAGTAGGTCATCTATTAAACGAACGGTCAAACGTTAAGTATCTATGTACTTTCAAATGCAGCCCATCAATGCACGTCTATACTATGGTCTGCCGCGTACAAGACCTTTCACGTTTTCCATGCATTTACACTCATCATCAAAACATGTCCACATAACACCAAAGTAGTGCATTTTTCTTACACTGTAAAACTGTCATTAGCTACCTAATAAAGGTTACAAAACTGCGTCAACTGAGTGCGAGTCTTGCAATATCTGATTAAACCTGCAACACGGTTACTGTTACGTAACCTCATAGTAATGTTAACATATACAAGAGTTGCCCAAATAAATGGTGCAAATAATAAAAAAGTCCGGATAGGCTGGTATTTAAGTAAGGTGCCTTTCAAAAGTGCGTTAGGTTCCGTAGCACTCTATAATATTAATATTACGAGTATTTTTCATGTTGATAAGTTTTTTTTAAGGTCTTCTTTGATTAAGATTACTTTAACCCCAAGAGAAATATTTAACGATCCTCGAACAAAGCGCTTCTCATTGATGCACACTTTAAAAAATAATTGAGCCTCTTTTTAAACTTTCTGGCCTTTTCACCCAGTTGGTCGCAGTAACTAAGCTAGGGTATCCCAACGTTATGGGTTTATAGGTTAGAGCACCGCAACCAAATAGGCTAGATTAGAACTGGAACCAAACGTGCGCAAGCCGAGTGAGCAAAGCGAAATGTGCCGCGACTACAACAGGCGAGCGTTACATCCAAGTTGGTCGCAATGACTTGGCTATTTAGTATTTTTGGGGTCCAAAGATAAAAACTAAGTATTTATGTTTTGAAATAAATGTCTAATGCCAATATGATAAAATAACCTTTTCAGCAGTGAACAATATCCTGGTTCGAAACACTATCTAAATATAAAATTACTTCTGTGTATCAATGTTAAAAAGTGACCTTAAAAATATCAAAACTTTTCTTTGACAATGCATAAAAAATCTCGCTAAATTCAATGCAACAAACAATAAAGAACCCACGACCCTCCGTCATCGAAGGTTTAGTATTGTCTACGGAACGATAGGTGACAACCCAAGGTGATAATTTTGAAGTTATCTTGATGAAGCAGCTACCGTATGTCCGGTTTTTATATGAAGGGTACGGAACCCTGAAAACGATGTTTTATGAAATGACCTCCGTAATCACGATTAAGATAAAGTAAAACTTTCTTGGCGACATAAATAAACATAACAGTATTGTTACAGTTGTTTAGCTGATACCTGTAATTGTAACTTTTATTTCTGAAATAGTAATAGGTATTTATATCGCAGACATTTATGAGGTGATATTCTTAGGAAGTGTCGTTATATTATTATGTATGGTGTTGTATATTATTGTGGTGGGTCAATGTGAACGTTGCAGGAATCCGCTGGATGCGGGAAGTACAGAACCGATTGAAGTGGCGGTGCCTGGGGGAGGCCTATGTCTATCAATGGCTACCTTTCGGCTGAAATGATGATAATGATGAATATTATGTTACATAAGCTTGTCTTTACAAGTACAAGCTATGAAGCTATGTCTCCGATATCATAAGGACCTCCTACAAACAAACAAAAAAGGAAATACATATGTACCTATATTGGTATATAAGGACGACTATCAAAAATATTCTGCTACTGCAATGTCGACTCTCTTTACTTTATCTAATCAGGAAGGAACTAAATTTCTTTGCAAGGCGTTGTCAGATTGAGACTAAAGTATTATTTGAAGCAAATATATATCCCGTTGTCTCCAATTCCCGTCAATTCCAATGCTAAATTTAGTTTTCTCAGAAAAAACTGAAATGGAACCTACCTACGGGCGAAAAATACTTGCATTATTAGCCTATAAAGTTCCCACTGCTGGGACACAAGCCAAATCTCAGCAGAATCTACCACGCGGGCCCAGTGCGGGTTGGTGGATGTCACAGGTCTTCGAATTTTTGGTTCTAGGACATACAGGTTTCCTCACGATGTTTTTCTTCACCGTTTCGAGAGCTGTGGTGATGAAATAATTTGCACAAAGTGAAGAGTCTGTCTAGGTTCAAACCTACGACCTACAATTTGTAGGTCGCGGGAGTTACCACTGGCCCACCAGCGCGCGGTAGGTACTTAGATGTGGATAAATAAACCCTTAACAATTTATTCAATGACAAAGTCAAAGTCAAAGTCAAAGCATTTATTTCAAATAGGCACTTAAAAGGCACTTTTGAACGTCAACATTTACATTAAAATAGAATTGATTCTAGTCGCCCCTTCCAAAATGTAGTTTCGTATGGAGAAGAATGGGCAAGAAACTCCACCGTTACTCTTTTAAAATGTTTCAAGTACAATATTTACATTCATTATATGATTATGTGTGAAAACGATGCACCCAGAATAAAATTACCATACCAAAATGGGTAAAAAGAATCAAATTGAAACAATACAGATAAATTAATTCTGTGATAGATACATGGTGTTCACACATTTACAAACATTGTAAAAGTAAGTATAGGTATGATTTTCCTACAATATTAACAAGTAATGAGTCAGTGTGTGAGTTAAAATAATTACTGATTGTAAATCAATGTCATAAATATAATTAATTATATGTACAATTCAATTAGCAACCAGTTTGATTTTGTCTAGACTCTAGATTGTCCTATGGAGCAGGACCAGCATGTTTCCAAGCATTCTCTCTCTCAAGCGACTCTTTGGATTGCTGAAAATTCTGCCAACTCAATTACCAGTTTTATGATACTTCACACATGCAGGCAGTTATAGACCTACTGATAAATATGGGTACCTAATGATGTCTCTTGTTTATCAACCTTTGCGTCAACTTCAGTAGGTCTGAAAAGTCACAAGGTATACACTACATACCTACTAAATTCTCAACTATATTTAACTAGTTTTTGCCCGTGGCTTGGCCGGAATTCATTTACAATTTGACGATCAATTCGGGTTATATTCTGCTTGTAATAATATAATTTAATCATGATTCGAAAGACACGTGGCGCCATCTATTATCGTAATAACAGTAGTTTTTTTCGGGATGAAAGGTACCCTAACAAACAAATAAACAAAATTACTTTCGCATTTAAAATATTAGTTAGGATTAATTAAAACCTGCATTTTCATTTAAAATAGATAACTTGACTTCCCCAGCTGTCAAGCCTTTTTCCATTAATGGGGTCGGCTTCCCGTCTAACCGAATGCAACTGAATTACCAGTTCTTTACATGGAGCACCTGCCAATCTAACCTTCACAACCTAGTCGTAGTCAGATTTTCGGACTTCTGAAGACCCGCAACTACTGTCAAAGATCCACGAATGACAGCCAAAACCAACAACTTAACGAGCTTTCCAAGGTACAGAGGTGTCTCGGTATGTGAAGATGCGCACCCATCCACAGACCAACCGCGGCAAACAGCTAAATCTGATCGATCGACCCGTGCGAATTTACCAAGCGACATGTTAACAGCGTCTGACTCAAATAAAATTCAACCACTTAATAATACTAACATCCAAATCTTCCATAGCTACGCAAGTTCTTGTACTTCACATTTAACTTTATTATGCGTTGTCTGAAACAGCTTACGATTCTGAAATGTAGGAAGCTTGTGGGGTCGTGACCGCAGACATAACGCACAGTCTCATCTTATACAATTCTAATATAACAAATAATATAATACTAACACCCGCGGAATGTTTATTGCAAACTGCAGTTTGCACAAATTGAGAAACGGTAAAGTAATTCCATGTTTGAGGATTGATAGTCTGTTAACTGCACAACATGGTCGTGGTTGACTGGTTTTGCTTTAAACGTGTCTTTCAAATTGTTGAAAAATACAGAGAGACGTCGAGGTTTTCTACACATGTAGTCCTTACGGTTCATAAGGGCTAGGTTATTATTTGAGACTAGCTTTTCCCAGCGGCTTCGCCCACGTGAAGGTCAAAAATTATCTCACGGGAACGTATTACCGGAATAAAAATTATGCTATATGTTAGTCCAGGTTATAATCTATCTGCGTGCCAAATTTCATCCAAATCCGTTCAGCCGTTGTTGCGTGATTGAGTAACAAACATCATTATATCCAAAAATACGTTTGTATGTTTGGATCGTTTCACATTTATAATATTATAAATAATTATAGTAGGATGAACAACTGTTCGATGCAATAATTGCAATCGACCACGTTTGCTGACTTAGCAATACAATATGGTCGCACTGAATGCGCCGCGAGCTCAGTGCATTACGGACAGCAACCGCGTGCATTCATTTCCATCATTTTGTTAAACTTAACTTAAACGTTATAAAGTTCGCTCTCAGCAATAAACCTTTTAAAGTATTTGAGTGTTTAACTTAGCGTAGCGAATCCCACCAGGTACCACTTAGGTCGCGCCCCTACAACAACAATAATGGCAACGTTTTGAAGTCACAGTACAAAAACAAAAAAAAAATAACAGAATACATCCTTAATCTTATATTCTGTTATCTTTTATTTCGAGACCGACTCTGAAATAAAAAATCCGGCCGATCAGTTGGATTCGCATACGAAGGTTTCCGTACCACAAGGCAAAAACATATTGCTTAGATATATGTTTTAACTTGAATTTTTAACTTTATTTCAATTTGATCATGTGTTGTTATAGCAGTAATAGTAGAACTTTGTGCAAGGATCACTTTTTGGCAGCCTTCTATGAGGTAAAAGATACAAACGCTTTCATGTAGGTACTCATTAATCTTTTTAAAATCCTGCTGCCATCTCGACATTATTATTGATAAGCGAAGAGACTTTGAAGAAATTGCATTGACCTCAATTCAATTTCTTCATACAACATATTTGTTTGTTATTTAAAAATGCATTATTTATAACGATAAACAGTTAATCAAATCTTGTATAATACAGAAGTAAAATAAAAATAAACGTCGAAACCAGTTGAAAAAATAGTTATTAAAAATTACGCAGCGATTGCGTCTGTACAGCTATATTTATTATGTCATGTGTGTTGCATGTTATTTGTAAGAATACTGAACAACACGCGAGTTGTATCTGTTTGTTTCGTAGACTTTATAGAACTGGAACTACTTTTAGAACTTCTTCGTGCTGTATCAGTATTGTTACATTTCGGTTGCTCATACAAGTCAAACATTTCTAAAATCATACTTTGTTATTGTTAGGTGTTACATAGTATAAAACTACAGTAACATTTAAGTAGTGTGTGTATTGTAAAAGTTTATTGTGATCTGTAGAGAGTGTTACAAGGTATGAAAACGATCAGAGGACCAATTCCCGTACTTTTGTATTCATAACTCAGTGTTAATCTGTCAAAATCACCTGAATTTTTGACATGGATTTACGCTAAGATGAGATTGCTTCTAGATTTTGAACGTATTTAACCCCCGACGAAAACAGAGGGGTGTTATAAGTTTAAAGTGTGTACATGTGTGTCTGTCTGCTGCATCTTAGCTTTCAGACGGTTGAACCGATTTTGTTTCGTTTTATTTTGTTTGAAAGGTGACGTCTTTATCTATGATTTAAGAAAATCTGTTCAGTCGTTGGAAGATTCAGCTCTTTTGATGAAGGATGTGAGCATTTTCTACAGGTCTCTTGAGCCGAAATTTGGTAATCTATTACTTCAATGATATGTATTACAAAGACATAGTAACCTTTAAGCAGCAGCATCAGGCTGCAGCATCAATAGAATTTGCGGGATCCCCAACTCCCTCACCGACTTACTGCAGAAGTATCGGGTTCATTGAAATGGTCTCAATGAAAAGGTTATAGATAGATAGCCCTTTAAGCTTAGTAAGGTCTCGTCGCGTCGGAGGACGGCTAGTGAAAACGCGAAACCGACGAATCCTATACCAAGCTATAATTAATGTCTGCTGTTATAGAAACGATATTCCTATTTTCAGAAGCGGCCGGTCCTCCGATGCGACGATCGCGACGCTTCGATCAAAATATTACCTTCAACTTAATTAGATCAAACTCAAAGGGCCAATACATAATTTTTTTTATTATGAAAGATTTTTATTTGTGTCGGGGGTTTAAAAAAGCTTAATTACGCTTTTTAATTACGGGAGTTAACCTTTTGGAGTCAATAGTGAACTGCTAGATGTAACTTAAAGTTTTGCTCAAAGTATAGAAATAAAGGCTATAATTCACGATGTAAATTAACTTTGACAATTGCCTAGTGTCCTTGCATGCAGCAGCACCATAATACGATATAATTGTCACGCAGTTGCATTTAGTATGACTATTCAGAATTCATTCAATGTTAATGCTTTTGTATCGCAATCTCAAATGAATCCTGTGATCTTTGAAGAAGAGTGCCACCCTTGAGACAAAACAAACCATTTCGACACGCAACAAAAGACAAAAGAAAAAGCAAAAGTGCGTGCAATAATAATCATGTATGTATAATAATATGAGCGGATCTTAATGTTCCATATTGCGTGTAATTATGCGAAACTTTAAGCGCACTTTGAATGCTCAGCGTCGCTTGCGATTTCGCTTGTACACACAATAATGACTTGAAATCGTATTGAATTGAAGGAAAAGTTTTGAAATTGTAATAATTACTTCGTATAAAATGGTATTTTTAAGAGCGTGCCTTTAGGGTTTTAATTGCATCAACAATATTGTAGTTAGTATATTCTCTTGAAATGTAATTGAATACAAAAGGTATATAATGCAATTGACTATGAACACGATGTATTAATTAAATTAAATGACTCCTAACTAAATATACAAATAAATCCTTCTGGTTTTGGTTACTTAGGCTTTGAATTACTTGTCTGCCTCGCTGTCATCCGGAAAGTGCCTAAAACACTGGCAGCATTGCCACGTCGAATGGCAGTACAAATTTTTTTGTCAGAGACACACCAGTTCTTAAAAATAATTAAGTTTTCAATTATTTTGAATGGAGAAATACCTACTCATTACAACTTTTTAATTTACTTGTCGTTGCTTGGCTTTCCATAACGATAGCTTACTCGCAACGCTTATCTCTAATCACATACACGTGTATGCAATACATTCCAAACTGCAAAGTTTCCGAAGTTGATAGTCCGTATTACAAGTCAGTCCGTATTACAGCAGGCATTTTGAACCAGTGATTACGTGGACGCTAAAAAAGGCATACCTAGTCTTTTGCTTGGGTCTAAGTATAATAGCCAGATGAGTCGACTCACAATGAAAAAAAAAAATACTTCTCAAAACCTGCCAATTCAGTGAAAAAAAAATAGCAACAGGATGGTAATGTGACATTTATGATATTGTTTTTAAGTAGTATTTATCAAGATTTTGATACATCATGCAACTGTGACTGACACCGAGCACATTTACAGTACAATGACCGTCACAAAAAATTGAGATCATCAGATAAAAAAACACTGTCATCCATCTTGCGACCCACCCCCACATGACACAGCGTTATGGTAATATCACGATTGCATACAATTGCACCAAACACCTCGACTTTATGCGCCTGTATGATTGATGTGAATGACTTGTATGATCGATGTTGTTGTTATGTAAGGTAACACAATGGTGTTCACTGATTTCCTATGTTATTTTGTTGGTAGGTCGGTTTATGGTGATTTGAGGTCTGTATAAGCATGTGTGGATCAATTTCAACCAGAAATCATTAAGGATATAGCAGGTTTCTACATCTTAATATACATTTTGCAGTACTAACTATAACAATAGTGCGGGAAAAAGTGTTATTGATGTTATGCCTATCCTTCAGTGAAAACTGAACTTAACTTAAGACACTGCTTGAAATATGCAATCAACGTCCATGATGATGATGATGATAGGACTCCCTTTTCCGCACGTAGCCTCCCATTTGGTCCGTTGTGAATGGGACGTCCATATAATAAACTTAAAACATAAGTAGGTCGTTAAAGACGTCTTTTCAACAACGATTTCAAAGAAAACTCACACGCGGAGCACGTAATAGTCGTGTAAAAATTCAGTTTAGCGCGTTGATGTCTTTTTCACCGCGAGTTTTGGCAGTTTGTCACGTGACTCAAAAATGTTATTTTATAGGCTTTTATATCACGTTTTATGGGCAATAACTTAATTACGTGGTTTGATTTAATGTTATTGTTGTTATGTAATAAATGTTCAGAGCAATAAAGTTGGGGTCAATGACACTCGTTTTAACGAGATGTGATTACGATAGCTCACATCATATATTTCAACTAAAAATATGAACATAAAACCCAAAGTCGAATAATTTATGGAATTAAAAGGCAGTTTTGAAAAACAGCACACAATGTCTATCACCTGAAAGTGAATCACCACATCGTAATTATTTTTAACCGACTTCAAAAAGGTGGAAGTTCTCAATCATCACCTTTGTATGTTTGTTTTGCGTTATCTCCGGCAGTTGTGCGTTGATGTCAAAACTTATTTTTTTAATGGATTGGATATGCCTCAAGAGTCCCATATTAATTGTATTAACTTTGCTTTGGGGCAGTTTTTGCGTTAGTTTCGATAGTACGTTTTTAATCCACTTTGTGTACCTTGGTGACATTCTACTACGTCCAGTCACCGTTATTTACATACCAAGTAGTGGTTTACAAATTGGTGTGGGGTGGGTACCAAAAATAAAAAGGGAAAAACAAACATTTTCCAAAAAAAAAACAACAGACTTCCGAAAAAAAAATACAAATTGAAAAATACTTTTTATTTTTGAAGTCGGTGACAATAAACTAAACTACAGATCTAAAGACGCGCACTTCCGAAATTAAAATTATTTTTCACTTAGTTCAACAAAAGTTCACAAAAGTTCGTAGTATTTTTTTCGTACGTAGGTACAAGCAGACAAAAAGGAAACAACTAAAATATAGGTACCTACAAAGATGATACTTATTTGTAAAAAAATGTCTTCCAGCATACCTGCGATAAGAAAGTAGATAAAGAGATGTAGACAGCGTGTGTAAGAGTAAAAGGGAAAATAAAATACATAAACAAATCAATATCAATTCTCTTAATACAATTAAATTAATAATATGAGAATATGGTTTTACATACATACGTACTTAATTGTGGTATACCTCTAATTTTATAAGAAAATAACACTATGTAACGTAATATCTATAAACAGAAGGTAAAATTTCTCTCTTCGAGTTCGTATCATACCGGGTGCATACGGTTAGATTTAGTTCAACACAGTACACAGGCCTCCTCTTGGTGAGAGGGGGTGGGCCGTAATCCACCACGCAAGCCCAGTGCAGGTTGGTAGATATCACATGCCGTGGTAAAAATATCAATCACTCAGCATGATGGGAGCAGATCTGACAACTCAGGGAGCACTGGAAGTACATTTAAGTTACTCCACTCATAGAGGCTAAATGCACCTGAAGACCACACTAAGGTCTCTCAAACCATCTGGACCTTGCTAATAGCCAATAGTATTTGTAAGAAGTATTTAGTTTCTTGTGTCATAACTTCATCAGTTTCGTTCATCTCGCTGCACTCGAGAGGCGGCCTCTGAACTCTTCCGTAGTTGAAAGAAGGCCGTCATTCAGATAGCAATGGTTTTTATTAAAATCTCATGGCATTTTGTTTTGACATGGCCATGGGTATTTCAAGGAGTTTATAATAGTGGTGAACGTTGGATATTGAGTTTTTGTTATTTTTATTTCGTCGAATCTTCTTCAAATAATCTGGTGTTGTTTATTTCTGTATAGGTAAGTGACCGGCTCTTACTTCGCATGGTTGTTACGAGTTGACAAATCTTACTTTAATATTAATGTATTGTATATAATATAAACCTTCCAGAATACATTCTCTATATGATGTTGAAAACTGCATTAAAATTCGTACTGCAGTTTAAGACGCAGCACACAGACAGACGCGAAAAACGATTTCAGTTTATACTGTCTTTAGATTTTTGTAAACAAAACCACTCTTGCGGCTTACTTGTTGTTTCTGATTTCTTAACGATGATTTTACAATATGAATATGGCACAAAACATGGTATTTTCCATTTCTATAAAATGTACGGTGTACTTTGAAACCCATTAACTTTTTGCTAACCGTAGGAAATATTTATGTAATTGCTGCGGTTTGATACTTCCTAAAATAAAACAGAGCTAATCATTTACTTTGAGGCTTATCGAAGCAACGTTCCAATATTGCCAACACTTTTCCATATTCCTATACTGTCATTAGTTAGGGATATGAATAAAGTCATTTTGGGGATCTGCCTAATTCATTTAAACTTAAAACAACCGAACATGCCTTATGTATTTGTCGCATCATGGTGGCCGAGATGCGAAACGTCGGATCTTCTTCGCGATCCGACATAGTTTAGGTAGGTGTGGGCACTATAGTGGGTATTCGAACGAAAAGATAATTTGAATTTAAAATAACTTTTATAAACTAGTGAGTAACAAATTAAACAAACATATGCATCGGAAACAAACACGTGCGTTGATACTGAGCGTTTGCCTAGACTGTCCGAGCTCGACTGTCCACTGTAGACTGTCGCCGCACTCGGTCTCTCCGCCATTCCTCGCTACATCCCCTCCACCGACGATCGTGTCCAAGCGGTAGGGCTCGCTTGCGTTTCCGGTTACATGATTATTCGTTTACGAATTAAATTGTTAGATGGCGCTGTCCGCTATACTTTGGCACCATCAATCCACGACATATTCATTCATACACTACGATGCCAAAAATCCTGCTTTATAGAAATATTTACTTAATCATAAAATTCTCGTGTTGTTATGTTTCGCAATCAGCTATTATTGATATTTCAGCAATTTCCATTCAATAATCGCAGCAGAAACAAAAGAAAAGGGCTTTGTTTTATTGTTCTAAGGATTCAAGTCGAGAGTTCGATGAAGACAGTCACTTATCTTAATTGCTCCGCGATAAACCTACTCCTAATTTATTCCAATATTCCCAAACTAAAGTGCAAAGTGTGCAGTTAAAAGTGGCAGTATGTTCGGCAGAGTATCTCGGTTCATACTCTTTGGAAATGAGGGAGGCACTTTGAGAAATCGCCCGATAATCCCGATAATCCACTTTCCGGACCTACTCTGCCTCAGATGTTTGCTTCAGGTTCTAAACTATCGAGTCACGTAAGTACTCTAATAATATTTGTATAGTTCCATGGTCAATAATGTTTCAAAGGCAGTGTTATACTTAATATCAGTCAAGACTGTTTTAGTCTTATGCGTGATTCAATCATTGAAGAACGATGAGTTGTTAAATCGATAACACCTATCAGGGGGCCGATTCTACTAATTTGCAACGTTACACGTTAAATTGTGTTTCCACAACAGTTCGATTTCGATCGCCGTTCGATAGTTACATAAAAAGTCATTCTACTATTTTATAAGCAAAATGGAAACTAAACTTAAAACGAATTGCAACTGAACTGTAGCGGGAACACAGCGGGTAACCCGCGTTACCAACATGCCAAAATAATATGTTTTATTAATACCACAAAGAAAAAAGTTGAATCTAAAAATGTTACTAAACACGAATATGTGGCACTAAAAGTATTTTCTATAATTAAAATACATAATGATCATAATTTTATCATTAACTTTGTCCTATAGTAAACGTCACGCTCATGTTCGATTTTGTTAGTAGAATAGGTTTTGACATTGTTTCAATCGATCGTTGGCGTAACTAAAACGTAACCACAGCTGTGTCGCAGCTGGACCGTTGTTCATTTTAGTAGAATGCGAAAACGCTTAAAAGTGGTGATTCGGTTGCGGTTCTATTGCGTTTTTTTTAACAAATTTGTTAGTAGAATCGGCCCCCAGGATTGTTAACTTTACAGTTACCGACGGCCTTATAATAGTAGGAAGTGTGACTACACTATTGGTAACTTACTTGTTGTTTCTTTTCTGTTATTAATCTACCTATAATAACATTGATGCCCTTGTCTTCTGCAATAAACAATCCTATTTTATTGTCTTTAAATGATGTCAATACAACACATTTCCGTCTACAATTGACTAAGATATTCACCACGTCTTCGCACATTGATAGAAAATCCCTTTTTATTGCAATCAAATCGCGCAATTAACATTCAATTACTAGTAGGTAATAATGACAAAGCGTTTACGTATGCGTACAACGAAACGACACATTGTCTCTGCCCTTCCTTCTTGTAACAACCTATAAGTCACATAACAAAGAAAGCTTCGCATTGGTATTTAAGTTTATTGTAATATTCAGTTTTTCCCTTTGTTGTGAGGTGAGATGGCTCAAGTCTCAACACTTCCGTATTCGGCAGATACTACTAACTGCATATTGTTTTGATGGAAATTATGCGGGTTTGAGGATGATTAACTTGTGTGCGTGATGTGTTAATAAATAGCTGTTTAATATGGTCGGCAATTAACGGTACTTAAGGCAGTAATTTGGTACTTAAGTACTTATTTTGAGTATGTCAGCGGTTAGTCTATCAGTAAAGCAAAAATACTTGCGTGGGGATGGTTTTCGTCGACATTTGCATTATTAAACAAAATTCAGCTTAAGGCTGACCAAAGCTACATCACCTTTTTATAAATGGCACAATACATCAACGATATATTACACCGTATTCCAAAATACATAAACATGGAAAGTATTTTAAGGATAAAACGTTAGGCATTCTGATTTGTAGTTTCAGGTTTTCCCCTACAAATTTTTCCTTGCCAATGATTCAAAACATCCACCCATATTTTCCGAAAAAAAGACTGACTGCATCCATATAGTTCAATGTCACGTACAAAAGTAATTGGTAGCTATAGTAGATCACTCACGCGCAGGATATCATAGCTTTTACCTCAATTGAACCTACTAGCTCTGAATAATGAATAGTGACAAGACACGCAAAGATTACTCGTACACAAACGTTGTTGTTTCATTCATAAAATAACGTCTATTGTGATTGAGCATAGTTACAATTATTTTTAAACTTGATATTCAGTTGTAGGTAGCTATTTTGGTTGACATAATAAAGACATACAATCATTATAGATTAATAACAACCCGATTATTTTCTCTGTTCTGTATTCCTACGGCTAATCGGTGAACAGCGTTGTGGGCCGCAATATTTTCAATAAATGTAGTGTATTTCTTGTTGCTTTGTTTAGTATTGTAGTTGATTGTTGTTCCTGTTTAATCAAATAAAGCGTGGAGGGAAACTATTACAGGGGAATAATCTTCCGTATCATTTAAGGCCGTTCATTTCCGCACGCTGAGTCAAATTTGATTACTATACTTGGACTTTTAATTGTATTCAGTAACTTGCCTGTTGAAGGGTTACCAGATTATGACAAATAAAAGATAGTGAGGTGGTGTAAGAATGAATGGAATTGAATGAACATGAAATAATGTAGGTACTCACATGCAAAAAAGATATTTTAAATTTAATAACTTGTCTTAAAAACATGATTTGCACTATTAAAAATAGTAGAATTTGTTGTATGTTTTGTTTCTTAGTAGTAAGGTAATTTAAAATAAAACAACTTACAAATGTATTTTTTATTCCTCTGAACCAGAAATTTCACTGTCGCTTGTTACATTTATTATAAAGGAATCAGTGATGTTATCAATAACATGGTCTATTCGACACATATCATCTTCTACTTTTACTACGTGAGATACGCAAGCACTCTATGACGAAGGGGTCACATTACTAACTCCGTCTTCAAATATTTTGATAACTTCTTTCATCTTAAAGGATTTATAATTTTTTGCGACGTGCCCAATTTAATTATGTTGGATTTAATTTAAAAATGGTTTATGTAAAATTAAACCATTTTTATCATTCGTTCTTTACGCAAAATCGTTCACTACCCTAACACTATTAATTAATTAATTAGTGTTAGTATGATAATATTATTTTTCTTTGAACTGTCAAGTTACTGAATACGCTTAAAAGTCCAAGTATAGGTAGACAAACTGTCGCACTATGAAAACAACAATAGATAGCACACACTTGTAACAAAATTGACTACGTAGTAAAAAAATGTCGTATCCCTTTCTTTTTTCAGTGGCCATTGTTGCTACCAAATGGAAATTGTTTAAATCAATACCCTCCGAATATTCGTGTTACTTGTCCCTTGTCATGATCTGTTTTCCAAAACAAAGTTGTCATTAGAAAAGGCTTGCTTTCCCAATCAAAAAATGGCATTAATAATAAAACTAAAACCAAAATGATGACACTATCTTTGAACTGAACCTAGGTCATCTATTCAAATATTTAAGTATTTTGCCACCAATTATATTCGCTCGATTTCGTTCAAGTAATTGCACAATTAATTTAGCAATTGACCCGAAATATATCTTTTGTATTATTGTTAACCTGATTATGTAATAGGTAGTAAATCACGAATAGTTACTAGTATAATAATTAGGAAAATTAATTACATTTTATAATGCGTCATGATAATTATGCATCTTTGTTTTAAAACAAATGATTTATAGGCAAGTTCTAGGTTAAAAGCATTGAGTTATTAATCAATTTATGTAATTGCAAGTCTAATTGATTGATTGATTTGATCATGAAGTGATCTTGTTTTCGTGCAAGAGTTTAATAGGTCAATGTGTTATAATTACAAATTTACAATCACAGCTTACCGAAGTTATGTTTGTCTTCGTAGTATCAATCATATAAATATATGACGTACATTTAAATAAACAGCTGGTAAAATTACCAGCTGTTTATTTAAATAACCAAAACATAACATATATAAAAGCTTTGCTTATGCATTGCACATGAGATTTGTAGCAGAAACTAGAATTATTATTGGCTTGACTAGAAAATATTGCTAAATAATCTGAATCAAATTAAATCTGTAAGTACTGACGCCAGCACAGCAAACTACCTCAAACTGTCAAATTTTCCCAATTGAACATGAACCTTATACTTATGTAATAAAGATGAAATCTATCAAATAAATTTGACAGATTGGGGTAGCTTGATGTGCTGGCGTCTGTACATATCAAACATCGGCTAAACATTATTTTTTTATTTGAAATTAAGAAACGCAGATAAATATTTAGGAGACCGTGACTAATACTACAATTTTTGTACAAATAAATAATTTAGTGCTCAAAACATGATGATAACGCACACAAAGCGATGCTTCACTTTGATGCACATCCACAAAACTGTCCCAATCTGCCATCTCTTAGTGTCCACTGGCCGACAGTACCGGTTGATAGTGCATTAGATGGAGCCTCGTTTGTTTGCCTTGAGCCTTGACATCCATGCTCCGTCGACGATATCTCTGAGCATTTTTTTTTTGCTGTGGTTTGTGGTTTACCGGGTAAATGGTCAGGCTTTTATTATTTAATTTCGTTTTCACCTTTATTATTATTTACGAACGGTGTTGGATTACTTGAACTCGCGTTTTATATTGACAAATAATGTCGACTTTCATAAGCCCATAATTTCGGCCTAGGACGAAATATATAGTGTGCTGCTAATATTTCAGTCTCGTCCTATTTAATGTGCTATTTACAGTTGCCATAGTTTTTCTTAATCAGAAAGCGAACCGAATTTATTTTTGATTTCAAAACCAGCTATGATCCTAGTCGAGTTTAACATTTTTCCTCTCGGAAGTTGATGTATTTATTTCAGACTCTATTTGACACGTAATTCTACAACTTGTACCATAATATTCGATTAATAAGTTCACTATAACCTACTCGATAACCCCAGTTGAAAGTCCATTGCTTGTCACACAGAACAATTAAAAGCGAAAGTGACATCCTTATTAGGAGCTATTATAGTCAACGTAGTCATACGGTTCATTCGGATAGAGTGCGAGCGTTTGAACCCACGTGGAGGACGCAAGTTATAAGCGAAAGCGGACAGCATATCACTTTTCCTTGAATACAAGCAGCATTGAATCAATTTCTGCATCTGAATGCATAGGTTTTGTTTTAAATTTGATTTTGTATGAGTAGACGAAAGCTCGATATGAAAATTAAGAATGCTAAATCTATGTGTAATATTTGCCGCCCGGTTTAATGATCAACATATAAAATATAACTATCAACTCAAAAGTAAAAAAAAGCTACCACTTCAATCTACCATCTTAAGTACCTTATCTGCGAAAGAAGTTCGCTAACCTCCTCCACCTTAACCCTCACCTACCAATGGAAAGCCTCGGACGTGCTTCGCTTTAATTACATTATCAGCGCGTGCGCAGGTCCGTGGCATTGAACCGCCATGAACCGTCACTAGCCAACGTTTAGGAAGCGCTGTTATGTGCCATTAGGTGACTTAAATGTGCACATAATCGGCTTTCTATTAATGATCAGGTGCTAAGGCTTCCGATAAAGTGCTTGCTAAAGGGATTATGATGAATTTGCAGGAAGGTGGTTATGGTTCATTCAAGTTTCAAATACCTATTAACTAAATACTTCTTCGTGAGTGATTTGAAATCAGTTTTGGAATTCTCAATCATTGTGCTTGCTTATCGGAACACATCAATGGTCACCCTGAGTACTTAAAAAAAATTGCCGTCGCGGGACGCCTGGTAGATGTAAAACATCGAAATCATTTTGCATAGAAAATATGCATGACAGGACGGTTTATTATGGAAATAAATATGGCATAGCCAAAAATAAAACATTCCGATTTTTTTTAAAGAAAAGTAAATCTTTATTTGAAAAATACATAAGTATTATTTTTTATTTTTTTGTAACTAAAGCGAGTAAAGCGAGTCGCAAAGTTACGAGCGCGTGACAGCGTGTGACGTTTCGATCTGACTCGCCACATTACATGATTCGTATAAAAAAAATGGTTTCACTGTTTTACTGGCATATTCATCGCTAAACATAGCTCTATATATAGTGTTTGTTGAAGCAGTGAAAGGGGATTGTGTCCGTGAAAGTCCATCAAAATTCGTTCGTCGGTTTTCAAACTACGTGATATTTTTCCATGCGCCGTAGCACGGAAAAGAAATACCGAGGTATCGTCTCAAACGTCACAAAAGCTGGTAAAATCGGAAATGGAATTATTCCATCTTCAAAAATATATAATTATCAACGAAAATTAAAAACGAAATAGCAACACCAAAATCATGACTGATCATCACGAAGTCTATGCGAGGCTGGCTTTTATCACAGTAGCGTTATCAATAGACCAGCCAGGAAAAAAAACGATGTTAAAATAAATCAAGTCTAGTATAAAGGACAACTCTAACGTATCAACGACTAATCTTAATGACTAGAGGCTATTGTAGTTTAATTGAGATAAGTTTGTACCGGATGCTAATAAAAGTTAGCGATGTTGACAAATAAGTCCTGATATACTTACCAATTACCATTTATTTACTATCTAGTTTGGTAACAAATATATCTTGTCATGTAATATTTCCTGCTACAACCTAGATACTTAGATTTCACTTAACCTTGAACAAACATTTTTATTTTCAAACGAATTTTTGCAATCACTTCCAAGATATCTTGCTCAAATAGATATATTACTGTTTTATTAATTTTGCCTAACCCGATATTATATTATTTATTTCCGCTTTTCTCCGTAGCTGAAAATGAGGCTCTGAAAGAAAGTAAACACCTTAGGAACTAGACAGTCAACACAACATTACAAAAGTAAAGTTCACCTTAACCTGGTTCAAATATACTAATTAATTTTCTTTCTTACAACAAAGTTCACCTATTAACCCAAAATAAGCAGATGTTTACCATATTTTACAAACCACACCGGGTCCGGAACCAATGCAGACAGTTGACTAGAAAGTGTCCAATATGATGGCCAACTGTCCACACACATTCGGCATTTGTTTCGTCCTATAGATATGCTAATCGCGTGAACACAATGCTTCAAAGGAAACCGTACTATGTCATGCGGTCACAATTTAATGGGTTAACGTTACATGAAGCTGATTTCGGTATATTTTTCCCTAGTAAAAACTGTAGCGCCATTTAAAAAAAAATCAAAGTGTTTATTTTAATTAAACCCTTTACGGGTACCTACTTCTGAACTGTCAAATAGTCGGTCCGTTAGTCAAAAATTTAAGCTTTGAAAAACATAAATCTCTATGGAGAAGAACGGACAAGAAACTCCAAGGACACTCTTTTAAATCAAGATAAATTATAACTGTATTATTTAAAAAAAAGAAGCAATTCCAAATATAAGATTACTCATACATAAGCCATGGAAGTTTAGAAGATGGCCAGTCTCAACTGACGCACCCGGCATCGCATTTGAAGCAGTGATGTTACTAAAATTGATGTGACCTAGGTACGCTTGTATTGACGAACTTGGCAGGTATCAGGGGGCCGATTCTACTAACAAATTTGTTAAAAAAACGCAATAGAACCGCAACCGAATCACCACTTTTAAGCGTTTTCGCATTCTACTAAAATGAACAACGGTCCAGCTGCGACACAGCTGCGGTTACGTTTTAGTTACGCCAACGATCGATTGAAACAATGTCAAAACCTATTCTACTAACAAAATCGAACATGAGCGTGACGTTTACTATAGGACAAAGTTAATGATAAAATTATGATCATTATGTCTTTTAATTATAGAAAATACTTTTAGTGCCACATATTCGTGTTTAGTAACATTTTTAGATTCAACTTTTTTCTTTTTGGTATTAATAAAACATATTATTTTGGCATGTTGGTAACGCGGGTTACCCGCTGTGTTCCCGCTACAGTTCAGTTGCAATTCGTTTTAAGTTTAGTTTCCATTTTGCTTATAAAATAGTAGAATGACTTTTTATGTAACTATCGAACGGCGATCGAAATCGAACTGTTGTGGAAACACAGTTTAACGTGTAACGTTGCAAATTAGTAGAATCGGCCCCCTGGTTATCATAATAATGATTATCTAGTTGATTACATATGATTATGTATTAATGATGGGTATAATGCGAAATAACACGACATTGCTCTCGTATTAAGGTCAACCTTGCAATGCAAAACCCTATTTCCTTTATCTACTACCATGACCTGAAAAAATATGGGAGTTTATGTTTTCTCTTTCGATTTCACTTGACTTTTTAAGCAAGTTTTAAAGACATCATTCAATGACTATGTTTAATGACTAAGTAGAATTATAGGCATATTCTCTAAGTTAGATAGAGATTTTGAACTTGGGATACATGTGGGATAATCACCTAATGATGTATGCAAGACCTACTCTATCTGACTGGTTGTAATACCCGAAAGCAGATCATAAAACACAACCGAAATAACCAAAAGCAAGTTAACCAATCCGCCTGCTGCAGTGCCCGATGCGGACCACACCGACGACGACGAGGATGCTCCAGAGGTGACCGAGGTAGAGTTGAGAGTGGCGGTACGTAGGCTGAATGCCAAGAGTACCGCCCCAGGACCCGACGGCTTGCCTGGAAAAGCCTGGGTCCTGGCCTTGGAGGCTCTCGGGCCTCGACTAAGAGGGCTCCTAAGCGCATGCTTGGAGGAGGGCCGGTTCCCACTTCGTTGGAAGACGGGGAAACTGGTCCTCATTAAGAAGCCGGGGCGCCCCGCGGACTCTCCGTCCGCTTACCGGCCCATCGTGCTGCTCGACGAGGTGGGCAAGCTCTTTGAAAGAGTAATTGCAGACCGCCTCGTCGGGCGGCTGGTGCGGTTGGGGCCGGATTTGGCGGAGAGCCAGTTCGGTTTCCGCAGGGGGCGCTCCACGGTGGATGCCATCATGCGCGTGCGAGCCCTCACGACGGGGGATGCTGTTGCCCGGGGTGGGGTAGTCTTGGCGGTGTCTCTAGACATCGCCAATGCCTTCAACACCCTGCCCTGGAGTTGCATAAGGGAGGCACTCCTGTATCACCGGATGCCGACCTACCTCTGTCGTGTGGTCGAGGCCTATCTGACGGACAGGGCCGTCATCTACCCCGGTCACCAAGAAGAGTGGAACCGGCGAGAGATGTCGTGCGGTGTCCCACAGGGATCGGTTCTGGGGCCGCATCTGTGGGACATCGGTTACGACTGGGTGCTGCGCGCCGACCTCCCTAGCGGCGTCAGAGTAGTCTGCTACGCTGACGACACGCTGGTCCTGGCGCAAGGGAGGTCGTACCAGGCGGCGGCCGACTTAGCGGCACACGGGGTTGCGACAATCGTCGATAGGATCCGGCAACTGGGACTCGAGGTGGCCTTGCACAAGTCCGAGGCCATGTGTTTTCATGGTCCTCGGAATGCGCCACCCACGGGTTCCCAGATAACGGCAGGAGGGGTTCACATCGGCGTCGAGTCGACGATGAAGTACCTGGGACTCGTCCTCGACAGCCGGTGGAACTTCGCGGAGCATTTCCGACGTTTGGCTCCCAGACTGGAGCGGGCCGGGGCTGCCTTGAAGCGGCTCCTGCCCAATCTAGGGGGGCCAAACGCCTCCTGCCGGAGGCTCTACGCGGGGGTCGTGCGGTCCATAGCCCTATACGGGGCGCCGGTGTGGGCGCCTACATTGAGGCGCCAACCAGCCCGAAAGCTGAAGGCGTCCCATAGGGTCATGGCGATCAGGATGATCCGGGGATACCGCACGATCTCAGGTGAGGCGGCGGGCCTCCTTGCCGGATTACCGCCATGGGATCTGGAGGCAAAGGTCCTCGCGCACATCTGGGAGTGGCGCGAGGAGGCCAAACGCCGGGGCGTTACTCCGCTGCCGCGAGAAATCGAGGTGCAGCGGACAGAGCTCCGGCGGGATCTCATGGCGACATGGAGAGTGCGATTGTCGCAACCCAGTGCTGGGCACGCCACGATAGCGGCGGTAAGTCCCCTCTTTGAGGAGTGGCTTGAGAGGCGGCATGGCGTCCTCACCTTCCGCCTGACGCAGGTCCTCACCGGACACGGTTGTTTCGGGAGGTTCCTGTTTCGTATAAGGCGGGAGGAAACGCCCGGGTGCTTCCATTGCGAAGATCGCCCAGAGGACACGGTGGAGCATACGGTGGCGGTCTGCCCAGCTTGGGCGGAGCACCGCCGTGTCCTCGTGGAGGCGATCGGCGGCGGCGATCTCTCGCGTCCGGCCCTGGTGCAGGCCATGGTACGGAGCGAGAGTGAATGGCTAGCCGTCACCTCCTTCTGCGAAGCAGTAATGCTCGCGAAGAGGGAGGCGGCGCACGTGAGGGAGAGGCAGTATATGCGCCCTCACGGCCGTAGTCGCCGCGGGAGAAGCCCTGGGCGTCGGGAATCCCAGGCTGATTCCCGGCCACCGTAGGCGCGGGCTTGCGGACGGCGAGTAATGGGTAGCTCGCTGTCCGGTAAGGACCAAGCCCGGGTCGACGGCGCGTTGTGTTCCACGCGCGCCTCAAAGAGATGTCAGCACCAAATGGGGGGTCCGCAAGGGCCGATGCCTGCCAGGGGTGCGGGTTGTTCGAAAGAGATACCGCGGCCCCTGGCACACAGGCAACTGAGGGAACACGGGTGGGTTTTAGTCAGTAAAAGTCTGACACGCCCTCTCGCTCCACCCAGAGCGGGAGAAGTTATTTGATGATTTCCCACCCAAAAAAAAAAAAAAAAAAAAAAAGGAGAAAACGAATTATAAAACTATCTAATATACAGAATGATTAAATTAATGTCTGTCATCGATGTCTTCACAATAAACCGGAAAAGCGCATTACACAATGTGCCACATGACAATGCAAGCGCTTGGAAATACCAAACTTTATTGTCATGTCCGAGAATTATTAGATGTTATCAGTTTCCTTTGCATATCATGATGACACAGTCATTCCTTAAACTTTCGAGGTAAGTGAGACATACTGTACTTGGGTTAACCCTTAGTTTACCAAGAGTTTAACGCTTGTTCTTCCTTTAAAATAATTTCGTTTTCTAATGTGAATCATTCGGAAATAAATTACCGTTTCATGAACAACAATCAATGCTGGATAGTTATCAAGTCGAACTATTTTAGATCTGTTTGTAGTAGGGAATATTGTGATCTATCTATATATCAATACGTGAAACAAAAACTTTGTCCTCCTTTTTATGAAAATCACGCGGACGGAGGCGTATAAAATTTTACACAGTTTAAGTTTTTATGGAGAAGACGAGTAGAAAGCTAATATTTTTTATTAAAATTTTAATGAATTATGGTTGAATTTCGACCACTGGTAAAGTTATATTAGTAAAGTAAATTCAAAATCAAAATCAAAAAATCAAAATATTTTATTTCACATAAGCCTGCATGGGCACTTATGAAACGTCAGAAGCTAGGTGCACGGTTCCAATTTGTCGTTTCCTATGGAGAAGAGCCGGCAAGAAACTCCACGGTTACTCTTTTAAAAATAATTGGCTTTTACAATGCTTTCAAATTACAGTGATAATAGGTTAGGTGATAATTGCCTTATAAAGTAGTTGCTAAAACAGTTACTAGGGATAATAGAACCAGTTTGTGTGTCTAGTTGCGTAATCTATCTAACGTGTTCTACACAGATGGGGAAGAGAGTAATCGAGTTAGAAGTTGTAGCAAAATAATTACTATAACTTTACTCAATCACTTTTAATTACTTTATAAAATGTGACGAACAATGTGGTTCCGAATTTTCTGACTAATGTGTGACTAACATAGCTATAAAGTCATCCATCAACTTCACGTTTATGGTCATCCAAAAAAAAAAACATCTATCACTTTGCGGGTGGGTACTTTTAGGCTTACTCACGAGTTTGACCAAACTGTAAATCTTTGCGACGTCTCGTAGGGCATGAGCAGAATACCTAATGACCTAACCAGGACGGAAAGCACGGAGGATTTACCGTTACTGTTTATTTTTCCAAGTCAATGCCTTTGTGTCAACTTTGACAGACAATACTCGTAAATATATTCGCACATATGGAAAATTTTGGCTGAGGATAGTATGCTTAGGAATTTCAGATAAATACTTATCGAATAAGTTCAAAGTTTTGAGGAAAAATAATAAAATGTTAATATTGGCATTGTATTCCAAAACTTTATTGTTTAGTGAAAATTCTTATAATACGCAAACGGAATTTATAAAAAGTATTGTATTTTTTTACGCACGTTGAAACTTAGGGGAACCTAGTCGCGGGCTCGAACTCACTGGTGGGCCTGGCTAAAAATCACGCTGTCTCACCAGGCTTCGTGTCCGACGGAGATAGTATCAGTGATGAGCAGTTAGACGCTAGTCTACACGCACAACGGTATTGAGTGTGATGCAGGATCATTTATAGTAAAAATTTCGCGAAAAAATTAAGAAAAGTCCTTTGGAAGATCTGGTTTTATGAAAAAGCCAATGCATAAATCAATGACCAATAAAGTTTATTGAACTTTTTTATAATTGAACTTTGTCGGTACCGACTTGGTTTTGGAGATTTTACACTTCTTTTATTACTTAAACACGCCCAAAATTAAGTAAAATTAGCAAGAAAAACGAATCTTTCTTGGCTCCTAACTTTTTAATGGGTTTTTATTTTAGTTTTCTGTTTCTGTACAGACAATATTAATAATGAGACAAAACGATATCATATTTTACTTTGGATGTGCCATGTCAGACAGTGGAGTAAAACACTTCCGAAGTTTTTATGCAAAAAATGTGGACTAGGTTCACCTTGTATGAGATTTTCTATGATGTACTCCTATATAGCTACAATCCCCTCTCTGCTCTCCGTCCGTCTCCCCTTTTCCAAGTATTGATGACCAGACCTAGGTTTAGTACCTTTTCAATATCGAAAACTTTAGCACACGAAACGCCGACGGTATACAACTCAGAACTCTGGAAAGTTAGTCAAACATGGAGTTTCTCAGCTTCTTGTGTTGTTATGAGGTCTATGTCATGACTGTGTTAACTTCATTGTTTACAAGTTAACTGTTTCGTAAAAGTGGGCTAACTAATTAGCATTGATTAGTCTTGGAATTATTTGCAGTTAAGTCATTATGTTTGCACAGTTATTTGCATTACTGTCTGAATGCACACTTTTGAGTGTTAAGTAGGTACTGAAAGTTCTGTACTCATTGTTATTTTGGTCTGGCTTTTGCCCGCAGCTCCGCCCGCGAGGATGTCGGTTATCACGTAAAAAAGGTGCCTATCTCTTTCTACATATTCCAGGCTATATTTCTCTCAAATTTCATGACGATCGGTTTAGCGGTATACGCGTGAAAGGGAAACAGACAGACAGACAGAGTTATATTAGTAAGCATTAGACCTGTAGTCTAAAATCAATGGCCATAAGAAATATTACATTATTGTATTTATTTTTAAATAAATAATAGGTACCTACATAATAGTAAATTACCTATTTCCAAAACTTCAGTAGGTACACAATACATCAATGAAGTCTCGACACCTGAATTAGGACATCCTGTATGACAGGGGTCTACATTTCTCCAGTTACATGAATCTGTATCCATGAAGGCATGCTGATCTATATAAATTTGTGTATTATTTGTTTATTTTAGACCGATATTTAATTATGTAGTACTAGATTTTTCCAACGGCTTCGCCCGCGTGCAGGTCGAAAATAATCACGCGAACGTATTACCGAGATAAAAAGTATCCTATATTTTAATCCAGGTTATAACCTATCTGTGTGCCAAATTTCATGCAAACCCGTTCAGCCATTTTTACGTGATTAAGTAACAGACATCCAAACATCTCAACATCCAAACTTTCACATCCTTACTAATATTATAAACGCGTAAGTTTGTATGTATGGATGGTTATTATTCTTTCAAGCAAAAACGGTCAAACGGATATTGATGAAATTTGGCATACAGATAGATAACCCAGATTAACACAAAGGATACTTTTATCCCGTTAGTGCGTTCCCGGTGGATAATAGTTTAAAATATAGAAACAAATAAGAAATGTTCACTTAAATAAGTAGATCTTTTGTAAATTGGTATTCTGAACGAAGTACCTGGTTGTCATAACTTGGTAGGAGCTCACCTAACATTGTTGTGTCAGCTAGAAAACGCTTTATGCCTTCGAAGTACAAGGTTGGCATAAATAGGTAGGAGCACACATAACATAATTGTGTCAGCTAGAAAATGCTTAATGCCTTCGAAGTACTAGGTTGTCATAACTCAGTAGGAGCACACTTAACATTGTTATGTCAGCTAGAAAACGCTTAATGCCTTCGAAGTACTAGGTTGTCATAACTCAGTAGGAGCACACTTAACATAGTTATGTCAGCTAGAAAACGCTTTATGCCTTCGAAGTATTCCCGTGGGATAATTTCCGACCACCGCGCGGGCGAAACCGCTGGCAAAAGCTAGTTTATAATATTAGTAGAAAGTACGATAGTAGGATTTGTAAAGCAAGAAATAACATGCAAAACGAACTTTTTAACATTCAACATTCATTATATAACTTTTGTTTTCTTTTAGGTTGTTTATTTGTTCGGTAACATTGCAAAGATATTTTATTTCTAACTAAACACCTAATTTATGCTCTACAACACTACAGTAAGAAACGCTTATATTTCTTCCATGCAACATAACACCATCCATGCAAGTATCAATTTGGTCCCATTTGCTAGAACTTCCCACCTCGGTGCAGCGCTGATTGAGGAGGAAAGTGAAACGGTTCCGATGCGCGATGCCAATTGTTATTTGTTGAGAGTTCCGCGCCTGCGGGCGGGCCGGAAGAGATTCGAGTGCTGACGAGACGCCGTTAGTACATAATTTATAGACTTGGCAATTATAGAATTGAGTTTGATTTCATCTTTTAAGTTTCTCTAACTTGCCATGTTAGTTTGGCTCGCAAGGGCAATTGCTAAGCGTGGGATTGTAGATTCGATTCCCAGGTACGGCAATGTCGATTCCATTGGACTTGTTCCCTAAATTTCGATCTTGTTAAGTATAACGCATAGGAATAATAATAGGAGTGTCATCATTCTTCTGTAGCTTTATCCCGAGTGTACGAGGTATTAAACATCTAAATTTGGTTTATGATTTCCTAGCCAATAATTGGCTGGCTATTCTCATTGCCTCTTCTATGCAACTTTACTTTTACAAATATATGTGTAAGCACATGTTATATTATAATTAAATAGATAGCTGTGTTAGTTAGCTGGGAAGGGTTCAGTGAAAGGAATCGTTGTTGAAAGTCTAGACTCAAGTTCAATCATCTCTGTAAAAGGCAAACCGTCTTTAATTAATATTTGTCTGATCTTTTTACCCGACTGCGCCAGAAGAAGGGTTATTTAATTTTGTATCGGGTTCCAATAAGTTAAGGGGAACCCGCTTCAGTCGAACAAATATATCAATTTTGTCAAGGCTGAAGCATTGAGCAATACGACTACTAATGGAGCAGTATGGAAGAAAAAATATGACACCCTAAATAAATTGAGATAAGGGCAAGACAATATAGTGATGAGCATTGAGCAATACATTTTCGCACGCTAGCCAAAAGAGAGTTTTAGAGTGACTTACTAATATGTCGGATAGCACTGTTGGGTATACAAAGTGACATACCGCAAGATTGATCTGAAGCATTGTGTCAACGAGTTTTGCTAAGAAGTCGTGATACAAGTATGAATGAGCGTCCACGGCTCGTTGAATTCAGTGTCGATTTCTGAACTAAGTACGTGCAATCTGACGTGGCTGTGTATATAATTATGAGATATATAATCTATGTGATAAGACGGATTTATATAGCTTAATTATATGTCGTCACGGTGGTGTGGTCCACTTACACAGTTCTCATATTATTCCTACTGCCTAAGGAAAATAACTTTCCTAACAGGTAAATTGATTATAAGTAGGTAGCTGTTTGATAAATGAAATGTTACATCTGCCATGTTTTGTATCTGCATCACTTTAAGGTTGACTGGAAGAAAATGTCTTAGGCATTAAGTCCACCTTTGTACAGTATTTTTTACTTGTGCATAAAGTTTAAATAAATAAATAAACAAAGAGAATCACTCAAAGCTTAATGTTGTTTATTTCGGGTAGTCTAAGTATTTGCTACCTACACTGCTTACCACTGCAAAGTTCTATTATTAGGTATTGTATACCTAATAGGTAACACTACATAAGAATATTATAGAAATTACCAGCCGCACATCCTTAAACTCATAAGTGTTCATTTATTATCATTAAATTTCTAATTGTGTAACACAACATTCAAAAAGAAATAAAAATTACAACACACACTAGTTCAAATAAAACAATTTATGACAATAATTCTCAACGTTATAGGTACATACATGGTGATGGTGAAATTTCCATACAGATTGCATTACCTTGCGGAAATGAGACAGCACTCGCAGTTTATACAATCACTGAGCACATGCAGGAGAAAATAGGTACTTTTTAGTAAAGAAGACAGACTCGTTTTATTAATATCATTGTTTAAAAAAATATATAAAGTGTTGATAGAGACCGTAGCTAGAATATATTGCCAGGATCCCGCAAGACCAACTTTGACTCCATTTTCTGCAGTCCTCAGTAACATCAACAAAATGTTTTAGGTTCAAGATTTTCTGTGGACCACAAAAGACGGCCTCACCGGCCTCGCTTCGCCTAGCTTTGTCTCAGGATCTTTGCCAAAAATAATACAAAAAAATCTGAAACATAAATTTTCACACATTCTCTTGTACTTGCCATCTGTTAGGTTTACCTATAGAAGCATACAATTGGCTTTGTTACCATCAAAATATTTCAGAACACAATTACATAAGTCACGTCGCGTGTCAGATACGAATCTAAAATATAGGAAACACTTTTCTATGTACCTACTATCTATCAAGTAGAGAAAGTGATCTCACTGCACAATATGTACCAACATAATGCAGTTTTTAGTCTTACACATAATATAAACAAAGAGTCCTGAATTCCCGAAGACCCCTGAACTACTGACCATCAATAAGTTATAGAGCGTTTACTGTAGACGGAGCGGCGCGGGTACATCTTGATCACTTACAACTGTCGGACGTATGTTGCGCGCTTCAACAGCTTAAACCGAAAAAGTCTTCTGGGCCGGACGGCATTCCGCCGTACATTTTTAGGGATTGTCGGTCGGTGCTAGCCAAACCGCTGCAATACATTTATAATAAATGTCTGGATGGTGCTGTGTTTCCGGAGGAATGGAAGATTACCCGCGTTGTTCCGGTGCCAAAGGGAGGGTCGGGGATGACGGTGGATGGTTACAGGCCTGTTGCAGTACTGTCGACTCCGGCGAAGGTTTTCGAAGCGGCTATTCATAAGAGCATATTCCAACAGGTCAGCGGCCAGCTTTCAGACGTTCAACACGGGTTTCGACCAGCAAGAAACACTACTAGCAATCTCCTGAGCTACATGGCTAATCTTGTGCCAACAGTGGACAGTGGGGGGCAAACTGATGCCGCTTACTTCGATTTTAAAAAAGCATTCGATCTAGTAAATAATGATGTTTTGCTTAAAAAGTTAGCGGCGTTTGGTTTCACTCCACATCTGCTAAGGTTTTTTGCAAGTTACTTGAGCGGTAGGCAACAGTACGTAGAATATGCGGGGTACAAGTCAGAGCCTTATTTTACCAGGTCTGGGGTGAGTCAGGGCAGTAACATTGGGCCTTTGCAATTCATTCTTATGGTAAATGACTTGCCAGAAGTTGTTAAAGATGCCAAATGTTTGCTGTTTGCTGATGACCTCAAGCTGTCGCGGGAAATAAAGAATTTGGAGGACTGTAACAGGCTCCAGAGAGACATAGATAGAGTGGTGACCTGGAGCAAGGATAACGTCTTACAGTTCAACATCTCGAAGTGCGTTACAATCACTTTCTCTCGCGCGCGTACTCCTATTCCATATACGTATAATATAGACGGGTTGCCAATGGCTAGGGCTACGGAAGTTAGGGACTTAGGGGTGAAATTCAACACGGGGCTAACGTTTCGTGATCACATCACAAGCTGCTGCAGAAAAGCCTACCGTAATTTGGGTTTTATGCTCCGTATGGTGCGGGGCTTTAAAAACATTAAAGCGATTATCGCCTTATATAATAGTTTAGTCAGAAGTCAATTAGAATGTAACGCAGTCATTTGGGCTCCACATGAATCTAAATATAGACTCATGCTGGAGAGAGTACAAAACAAGTTTGTGAGGTACTTGTACCACCGCTTGTACGGTGTATACCCATTTTATCCGCTTATGTACCCAACTTTATTTATTTTGGGTATGGTTGGATATAACGAACTGAGGGTCAGGAGGGATCTCGCACTCGTCTCGTACATATTCAAGGTACTTAGAGGGAAGGTACATAATGCGGACATTTTAGGGCAGATAGGTTTGTGTGTTCCGGACAGGTACGTGTGGCGCCGACGACAGCCACGGCTGCTGGCGGAGCCGCGCGCTCGGACCAATCTTTTGAGTGAGGCGCCAATGACGCGTGCACTCCGCACTCTCAACCTCATAGCTAGTGACTCAGACCTTTTCGGTTGTTCTCTGAGTGAGTTCACAAAAAATGCATTATTTGTAATATGTTACAAAATTTAAATATTATAAAAATAATTATAAGCTAGTAATAAGTTAAGATAAGAATTTAGATGTACACACTATCGCATTAGGTGCAATCCTGTAATGATAGTTGTAAGTTGGAAATAAATAAATAAATAAAAACTTAAAATCGAAAAGTCTGATTTATTTGTATGTATACAGTACCTACGCAATTAAATAAGTACAATATTTAATTTATTAATATGAAAATCTTATAGAATATTCCTATCTCGTGTTTCCATCTTAATGGTCATTTTGCGTTTCATTGTATCTGTAGGTTTTTTTTTTTAAAATTTTAATTCTTTACTTTTAATGTATAAAAGGAAAACGCTTGATGTTCATTGATGATCTCATTATATCCCATTGTAGTAAATATCAACGCATTGTTGTGATTGTACCTACAAAGGTATGAATAATTAAGTTTCTTTCCAAATACTGGTTCTGTTAAGATTACTGGCAGACTGTCAACAAAACACTAGCAATAACGCTTTATTTTCTTTCGAAACTAATTCTTACTTTCTTTTCCAGAGAACGCACAGTCCGTTGTTCATCAGTGCTCATCGGCGCGCTAGGCATCTCATTGATAGCCCTAGCCATATACACAGCAGTGCTGGTGCTCACTGAGTACCGTAGCCCACGGCCGTGCCTCAGCGAACAGTGCGTTGGGACCGGTGAGTTTTTTCATACCTAATTCATGCCCCTACCCTGTAATACCAAAGCCACCGCAGCTATCTGCCGCTGCCCTCTAGGAATACTGTTGGCCCCAGCATCAAACCTTGAGGAATTCCAAACGACTGTGTATTTTCTACACTTACATGTAAACCTATTTAAGGTCCGTTTTGAAAGGCAGCGCTTCAAAATAGTAGTGCAGTCCGTAGCCTCTCACGCTTATTATGTCCAGTTTAGACGGGAAGATCCTTACTTTGAAAGAGATAGTGTCAAAAGCCTTGGGCAAGTTCTGTGTTTAATGAACTCTTGTCATACAACACTGACTTATTATCATGCCTTTGATACCTAGAAATAGCACATCACGCAGAATAGACCTTCCTTAGGATAGGTAAGTATCTAATATAACCTGTTTCCCATCACGTATAACTCAGTAATTAATTCTACGCGTGCGCTAATTATGCTAAATAACAACAAACAAAAACATCCCGGCATAATTAATTACAAAAAATAAGTCCTAAGTAAATAAATACGCCGCTGCGCTATCGTAAAATGCGGAGATTACCACATTTTACCATATATTTGTCATAACATTTGCCGCGACACGTGTCGATTCCCGCAGTAATTTATCAGTAGTATGTAAATAGTGTAATGACTGTCTTATTATAACACTCTAAACACCATGGCATCGCCATGGGAATGTCTGCCACGGAAGGATGCTTCATAGTTTTTGTATTACAATTTTAATTGCGAATGTACATTTTATTGCCATGTTAGAGTAATTAGGCGTCTCGTTCACGATGCGAGTAATGTTGCATTTGCATATGCAAATAGTGTAGACTCATCCTTTTAGATTGAATCTCTATCGTCGAGTAATTAGTCTTAACATGTCTTTGTCTAGAAATGCCTTGTTAGTCTGTAGATATGCAGATTACTCATGTACCTAGAATAGTAGGTACTTCTTATTTATAATACTCTTGTTATTATGTGAGAGAAATCTTAATAAAGACTGAACAAATACTTTTACAGATCCAAAAGAAAAAAAAAACAATATCTATAATAACTTTTAATTTCTGTTTATTAAATACCATAATCCACCACGCGGGCCTAGTGCGGGTTGTTGGATGTTACATGTCTTTGAATTTTTGGTTCTGGAACATGTTATTACATGTTAATCCTCTAGCCACATTCGTCTAGTCGTCGCAAACGCTACTGCTGAGCTTAAGGTCCTGGGTTCGATAATAATGGTCGGGCAGCGGGTTTTTCTATCTGGAATTTCTCAGTAGCAGCCTGGAGTCTGAATTTGTGCCTGGTAGATGGCAATAGGTTCGCCCCCTAATATATGGTACTTAAACATTACTGACGGAAAGTGGGTGTAATAGATATTGGTACACCTCTACACATCACATCCCTTCGGAGAAACAAGGCATCGTGCTATGTTATGTTATCTCATATCTTTCTACAAAAAATATAGTCCCAAGAACTGCGTTTCTTTAAAGATTTTGTTTTCATGCAAGTATGTTGTACCTAACTTATAGGGTTGTCAGAATGTATAGGGGCAGTGGCGTGCAAGAGTTTTTAGACAGGGTAGGCAGAAATAAAAAAGGCAAAAACAAAAACAGAATAACCGACTCCTGTTCCTACCTACACAGCATGAAACCTGTGACGCAGTTAAATGAATTGTTTTGTATTGAATTTACGATTGACCTTTAGTTTGTACCTATACATTTCAAATCCGGTGTACAACTACTTTTCACGATCACTTGTTTTTTTTTCACCGATAGATAGTTTTGAAAATGCATCATCTTTTCTTTTGTCTAAACTCACACCACCTGAACAACTTTCACAGTGAATATTATCCATTTTACACACTATTTATCAACGTTAAAATCTTAAATACATGCTTTATGCTCACAACCAAAACCAATAAAAATCAAAACAAACAATGGCGACGGAATTACTCGGAATATGAAAATAATACAACAAAAAGTAATGGTTGTTTTAGCGACAATTCAATGAAACAATGTTACTTTTTAAAATAGTCGCCTAATCAACTTTTTTCGGAAAACTTCGGTATGTTTCGTAATTCGTCTCGTTGTAAAAAATCGTAAAAAGCCAGTGACTACCCTGTACGGTTGCGTGCGTTATTTGTTATATTGTGTGCCACGTATGTATAGGAACGCACACCCAATTAATCTGCATCACCACGAGAGCACACATATAAAGATTAAGACGCGAATTTAGTGTCTCTCCCGAGGCATTCAACGGCACTAGTGCATCGCAATGCAAAGTTGTGTCAAATTGTACGAACGAACGGGTATCGATCAATTTCGATATAATTATATCGATGATACTATATAATGATACGACCGACGTTCAACAGGTGGCGCTGATTTATGAATAAAGACTTATTAGTATAGTTTACATAATAGAAATATTAGTTTTACATATTTATCTGATTTAGGTAGGGTAGGCAATGTCTTTCTGTCTTTATGGACTGCACGCCACTTTATAGGGGAAAATAGATCCTAGCATCGCTTTCTAGAACTAGTTTACCATGTATGTGTTGCGGCGTCAGTATAATTTGCTACGCTGACGACACGCTGGTTCTGGCGCAAGAGAGGTCGCACCAGGTGGCGGCCAAACTAATGACACACGGAGTCACGCCAATCGTCGATAGGATCCGGCAACTGGGATTCGAGGTGGCCTTGCACAATTCCGAGGTTATGAGTTTTCATGGTCTTCGGAATGCGCCACCGACGGGTTCCCAAATAACGGCAGGAGGAGTTCACATCGGCGTCGAGTCGACGATGAAGTACCTGACACTTGTACTTGACAGCCAGTGGAACTTTGTGGAGCATTTCCGACGTTTGCTTCATAGACTGGAGCGGGCCGGGGCTGCCTTGAAGCGGCTCCTGTCCAATCCAGAGGGTCCAAACGCCTCCTTCCGGAGGTTCTACGCGGGGGTGGTGCGGTCCGTGGCCTTATACGGGGCACTGGTGTGGGCACCTTCATTGAGGCGCCGACCAGCCCGCCGGTTGAACGCGTCCCATAGAGTCATGGCCATCCGGATGGTCCAGGGATACCGCACGATCTCCGGTGTGGCGGCGGACCTCCTCGCCGGATTGCCGCCATGGGATCTGGAGGCAAAGGTCCTCGCGCACACTTGGGAGTGACACGAAGAAGCCAAACGCCGGAGCGTAACTCCGGTGCCTCGAGAAATCGCGGCACAGCAAACAGACCTGCGGCGGGATCTCTTGGCGACATGGAGAATGCGATTGTCTCAACCCAGTGCTGGGCACGCCACGATTGCGGCGGTAAGTCCCTTTGAGGAGTGGATTAAGAGGCACCACGTTGTCTTCACCTTCCGCCTGACCAGGTCCTCACTGGACATGGTTGTTTCAGGAGGTTCTGTTCCAGATAAGGCGGGAGAAAACGCCCGGGTGTTTCCATTGCGTAGATCGCCCTGAGGATACGCTGGAGCAGACGGTGGGGGTCTGTCCGGCTTGGGGGAGCACCGCCGTGTCCTTGTGGAGGCGATAGGCGGCGGCGATCTCTCGCGTCCGGCCCTGGTCCAGGCCATGGTTCGGAGCGAGAGTGCATGGGTTGCTGTCACCTCCTTCTGCGAAGCAGTAATGCTCGCGAAGAGGAAGGCGGCGCATGTGAAGGAGAGGCAGTATATGCGCCCTCCCGGTGCTAGTAGTCGCAGGAGACGCCCTGGAGTCGGGAATCCCAGGCTGATTCCCGGCCACTGTAGGCGCGGGCTAGCGAATGGCGAGTAATTGGTTGCTCGCTGTCCGGTAAGAACCAAGCTCGGGTCGACGGTGCGTTGTGTTCCACGCGCGCCTCAAAGAGATGTCAGCATCAACTGGTGGTGGAATCCGCAAGGACCGATGCCTGCCAGGGGTGCGGGCTGTTCGAAAGAGATACCGTGGTCCCTGGCAAACAGGCAACTGAAGCAACACGGGTGGGTTTTAGTCAGTAAAAGTCTGACACGCCCTCCTGCTCCACCCAGAGCGGGAGAAGTTATCTTATGAATTCCCACCCTCAAAAAAAAAAACCATGGATGTGTTGCATAACTAAATATTTAATTAATCTAACTGTATGCTTTTTACCTGTACTGCGCTTGTCAATAATGTGTTTTTATTATTTTGTATTAGAATTTTTGTAATTACCTCCCTTATGTAATCTGAATACAAATTGTTTTGATATTTTTCTTGATATATTCTGACAACGCTGACAGCGACGCGACAGTGGACGGCTCCTATGTCTATTTATAATGCTAATTTGACTTATGTAACGGTCATCTTTAAATGCTCAGTTTTCAAAGAAACAGCGCATTTAACCCCCGTCTATAACACTCCAATTAAAATACAAATTGTCGCATACATTTTGAAATCAAACGCATGTTCTGATTTAACCTTAAGTAGTTCTTACATCACTTATTTTGCAGTCCACGTGTTTTCTCTATGCAAGGGATAACTGCGCCACTTTGGCGAGAAAATTGTTTTACAAATTAATTATTTTGAATCACATCTACCTACCTACTGGTACAGTAGACTGCACTTTGGTGGTAACACTGGGACCTTGAGCTGGCCTAGCATAGTACGGAGTGGCAATAGAATGCGAGGCCAGCTTATACTGGTTATTTACCACTGACTTGCAGCCTACTGTACTTAGCTACGTTTTTCATAAAAGGGCTGAGACGCATTTCGTATGTTGATACTAGATTTGCACGCAGTTACAACACGTGTTAGGACAACAATTGAGTCATTTGTTTTTGAATTTTTAATTATTTTCGTACATCGATAAAAACATCAATCCATTCGATACTTTGGTTAGACTGTGTCTTGCTGTCGTTTGAACAAGGAAGATTACATAATGCATTATTATTTGTTTACTTTTAGTTTCACTTTTAAAATATTTTTGTTAGTATTTTTATACCCAGTGATTGTTGTTGTTTTGTCAAATTTTGGTGTTGTTGATGCCAGAATTGCCTCGGAAGTGAACAAGGATAATGCTATTACTAAAACAAACACTCTTATTGAGGAAACAGGTTGGTTTAATTTAGCTTAAAATCTTTACAATTTCATTTTGCTTTCTTTTATAAATATTTGCAAAAAATACTAATGAATGAAAGCGATGCTATGTTGCGTAGCTTTTATTAACGTAATTTTCAATTATATTACAACAACTTTGACGAGCATCTTGATAATAATATTTATTAGTTAATTATTAATTACCTCGTTGGTGTAATGGTCGCACGCGCTACTGTTGAGTATGAGGTCCTAGGTTCGATTTCGAGCACCTAGCTTCTGACGTTTCATAAGTGCCCATGCAGGCTTATGTGAAATAAAATATTTTGATTTTGATTCCCTGGTCGGGCAAAGTGTTATTGGGTTTTTACATCAGGAATTTCTCACGAGCAGCCCGGAGTCAGGATTTGTTCCCGGTCGATGGCAATAGGCTCGCCCCCTATTACATGGGACTTGAACATAACTGGCGAAATATGGGTGTACTAAATAAAGGTACACCTGTACCGAACCCTCCGGAATACAGGCGTGAAGTTATGTTATTAATTCTGCCCAACGAGCTCTTCCCTTTATATAGATTTTTTTTATTGTTAGATTGCATATGCAAATAAATATATGCTTCATTAATATAAAACTCATTAATTGTATATTTTTGTGCATCATCTGTCTGTGCGGCTGCGGTGGATAAGCGTGGCGTTACATAAACCCGTTGTTTATTAAGATATTGCGCATATTTTATACATTCGTAGAGAAAGTTAGCGAGCTTCCTGTTTTCCCCTCTCCTCGAGGCGTCGCGAATTATAAGCTACTTTGATTATTTATTTTTTGGATGATTAGGTAGGGGTTTTTATTTGTGTAAATAGACTAGCATTTGCCCTATACCTAATTACATTACACACACTACTGATTCTAAGAGTATAAGTTTAAGCTAATTGACTGATTTATAATTTCACTCCTATTCTTCAAATAAAAACCGCCAAGGAAACCCGCGAAATTCAAAGTTTGCGGGTTTCCTAAACGGAAGATTGACGGAATTTAAATTTCACGCGCTACCTTAGCCCATGCACCAAACCAAGATTTAATATTGACAGAAATGAGCGGAGAATCGACTCGACTGCTGGGGACATTGTTGCGACACTTCACCTTCCCAGCTAAAGCACTAGGAAGTGATGACGGGCGGGAGTTTTGGGGACAGTCTTATAATGTTGACATTAAAAAAATGCTGCCTCTCCTCCTAAGCCTAATTTGAATATTTTTTTTGTTATTTCGACTTCGAGAGCACTGGCACGGCGTGCTATTATTCTGAACATTGCGCTATTGCCCTAATTTGTTGCATTTTACTTATATTACCTAAATCTCTCTCATTCACAGCATCAAGAATTCTACAAGCCTTAAACAAAGACGTGGACCCATGCACAGACTTCTACGAATTCGCATGTGGAGGCTGGATCAAACAGAACCCGGTGCCTGACTGGGCCACATCCTGGGACCAGCTGGCGAAGCTAAGAGAACAGCTGGTCAATGATTTGAGGGAACTCTTGGAGGCCAAGGATGATGAAGGACTGCCTCAGAGCGTGGTAAAGGCGAAGAGTCTGTATAGGACTTGTATTAATACTGGTGAGTCTTCGTGGAAGTGATGGGTTATTGACTTTTCCCAATTGTGTCTTTTTTGTCATGTTAGTATCTCCTTCTAAAATAAACTCGTGTTTTTTGGGTTAACAGTCTCACGTAAAATCTACATATTCCGCGATTCGGAAATTAAATGTAACGAGTTTATGAAATGCCCATACATTGATATGTTGTTTTGCTTCTGCGCATTCCTCTTTTGCTTTTACTACACCATATCAATATGTTTTCAACTTCAGAAAAAACCTAGCTTCTTTAGAAGGAACTAATGGAGTCATCGATCTTATGTGGCACATGTACTTATAAACATTTTCCACTCTAAATATTCCAGAAAAACTAGAAGCCGATGGTATCAAGCCAATTCAGAAGCTCCTACAGAAGCTAGGCCTGCCGCCCCGGCCGCCCGCGCAGGCGAGCGCCAACTTCACGTGGGTGGGCGTGGCGGGGCGTGGCCGGCGCCAGCTGGGGCTCAACGTGCTGCTCAGCGTGCAGGTCGCCGAGGATGTCAGGAATACCAGCAGGAACCGCGTCGTGGTGAGTGAAGTGTTCTTTTTTTGGGAGAGTCGTCTTGCTCTAGAGACAATGGAGGTCCTGACTAAAATCAGTAAACATTGTAGGAGGAAACAGAGGAACCTGCTACAAATGTTAAATGTTTTCTTTAGGAATGTTGAGACAATTAGGATGGTGAGCGGTCTACCAAATATTTTTTGTAATTCATTTCTGTAACCAACGAACAGCGCGAATGGACATTACAGAAAAGGCTTTTACTCAGAGTTAAACTAGTTTGTCAATACGATATTGGTGATACAGCTCACAGAATGATCACGAATGATAAATTCCAAAATAAACGATCACTTGTTTAAATACAAATTGTGATTACCAATATGCGAACGGATCTAGAAATACTTATTGTCTGGCTGGCCAAGGTGGCTTGTGTGGACGTAAACGTCAAAGTCAAAAATATAAGGTAAAATAGTGGCTAATTATGACTTAGCAAAGGTTGGAAGCATTCAAATTCTATAGTCGAATTCACTCTTCAGCTTTTTTAACGAGTTCGTTTGTCTTTAAAGTGCCAAATTTTTACTTCACCACTCACTCAGTCTTATCCACTCTTTACAGATCGAGCAAGTGTCTCCAGGGTTCAGCGACCGCTACCTGCTGCAGCCAGAGCAGTTCTCTCATGAGTTGGAGCAGTACCACAAGTACATCAAGTCTATGATCAGTATCGCGGACAACGAGACTGATGCTGAACAGTTTGCTGATGATATCGTGGAATTCAGCAAGAAATTGGCTAAGGTTAGCTTGTGGTTCTTTATTATCTAGTCTACGAAGAAGAATATAACATTATCATGAATATATTGACCATTCAACGATGTTCTTAGCCCTTTGGTATCACACAACATTATCATCACAATAATTTTATTTTAATTTGGAACAATATAGCTGCCCATCTAGTTTTAAGCCCCAAACTTGCGGCTATAGATGTACCCTAAAGTGTATCCCTAAAGAAGCCAATAATTCCTTTAGGTATTAACTCTTTTATAATATTTTTTTACTATTCATATGGTTAACCAAGTATTATCAAGACTTTCGCGTTTACTCAGTAGCCTCGACAAAATTCCCGAGTCTATCCTTATCTAATACATTCCTCAGATAATGACCCCAGTGGAAGTACGTCGCAGCGGCACTCACTTGTTCCACGAGGTGTCCGTGCAGCAACTGTTGCAGGGCTCCAGTGGCGGACCCGCGCAGTGGAAACAGGTACCTACCAGGACATCTTGTCTTACTAACATTGAGTGAGTCTTTTATAATAGTCTTCAATTGAAGAACTAGCTCACAAACTACAAAATCTCTTCGAAATCCGTGGTTTTGGCCGAAGTTACGGGCGTTTCTTACTCCGTATCACCTACGGACATAAGATTTGTTTGGAGGCACCAAAGAATGAATGAATGACACCACGTTTTGACAGCTGTCCCTACTCCGTATTTGTTTTTACCCAACCGATCAAGTTAATTAATCGGGTGAAGGGTCACCTCCGAAGTTTCGAACTACTTTCGGACGGACCCGTACCTTCGTTGTCGGGCTTAGAGAGTAAACTGTAACGTGAATACTATGTAATAGATAACGCATAGCAGCTTTAAGAGCAACTAGTGATTGATGATCCTTAGAGGACTGATGACTTAAGAGGAGGTCGACATTGGGTGATTGTGAAAATAAAATTTACTCTGAAAGGAAGCACGCCCTCAGGCTATTTGTAATGACGATCTGCGTCGGGTGGCTGATCACAGCTGGATGAAGCTGGCCAAGCATCGAGTGAATGTCGAGCGATTTCAGAATTCTATGTCAGGCAGATGGACAGCAATAGGCCACGATTACTTCAGCTAGTACTTTGTCACTGCATACCTATCTTCACTTTATCTCCGATCTCCAGTATAGAGGCATTAGGAATAGGATTCATAGTTCACTCATTCTCTATAAAAAATGGAAGATCCTCCGACCAGACGGGTGTTGTGTCTGGTGGGCTACTGCCCGACGGTTGATGTCGGAACGTTGTATATATATGCTAGTTGCGCGGTAAACTAAGCTTGCGCGATGCAGGATTTTTCGTGACGTCAGTGTGATGCGTAGTTCGCATGTGGTGTTGTAGATGCCTCCACAACTACATCCCATTCCCCCACAGCACGACTGGGACCGCTACCTGAAGCTGGTGCTGTCCAACACGAGCGTGGTGCTACAGCTGCACGCGGACCGCGTCATCGTCATGGACCTGCCATACCTTCAGAAGCTGTCCGTGTTGCTGGCTGACACCAAGCCGGTTATTATTGGTGAGAAACTTCCTTACAACCTTTGCTTGTGTTATTTCGGAGCTAAACAGCAGACGGCCCTTTCAAGGGAGAGTTGTTACTGATGTCAATGGACACTTACAACACCAGATGCATCGCAGGTGATATTGCCATTCCAGATACAAAGCTGATAATCCCATGCAGGTACCTATATTTACATATAAATGTCCCACTGGTGTTGGTAGTGATCTAAATGATGCTGATATCCATACGTCATGTTCACGGACGGGCGTCTTCTGTCGGAACCGCTCATCTCGTAGCTTGTCTTCTACATACTACGTGTACTTAATATGAAGTCTAGTCCATACATCTAGTCTTACCTAAATCCAACAACCATAATCAAAGTCTTTTTAACCATCCAAAAACTACTCGGTGTTGCTGTTTTTCTTTCTACGGTCATAAATCTTTCTTTATTTATTTCTCTTTTTAATTGTTGTTTGATATCCAGGGTCAAAACTAATCGCAACCATCTTTTTGCAGAACGTTTCCTCTGGTGGAGTGTATTCTCAACCGTGGCCCCGATGACCCTGAGCGCGTTCCGCGAGCTCGGCTTCGAGTTCTCCCGCGCGGTGTTCGGGCTACAGCAACGTACTCCGCGCTGGAAGAGTTGTACAGCCAATGTTAACGCCAACTTCGGAGTCGCTCTAAGTTATCTGTATGTGAAGAGGCACTTCGACTACACTTCCAGGCAAAAGGTACATAATGGGAAATATTAAACGGATCCTCACAAACCTTATTGACCTTATAATGATGGACACTTTTAAAATAAATCAGCCTTTTCTTATCTTTTTTTTGATTAATGTGAGAACATTTGGTCGCAATAACTAAGCTATGCAAGTTATGCAGTTAACGCTTGTTTTTTTTTTGTTAATTCATGGGAATATTTTTTTGGTAAATTTTGCCCCAATGTTAGATGTAGCTACAAAAAAAGGGCAAAATACCAAATGTACCTAATTTTGAGAATTGGTCCACTGCGTAGCAGATCGGTTGTCTGCTACGCCACCGGTTGTCGTAGCACTCGTAGCCGTGAGTCCATTCATTCGCTACGCCGCGCCGTAGCAAAATGTTAGAAAACAAATTCCAATAAGAAAATAATTATTTATTGCAACATTGTTGCTAGATGCAACAAATGGGCGTGGGGCATGTTATTTAATATTGTTACAGTAGTGGTTTGTTTGGCCTAACCCTGCGGGGAATGCGGGCATGATGATAAGTTACGTATTATAGTAGTATATTTTAGTTGATAATGTAAAAGTAGCATGTCCAAATGCTCATGTATGTAATGGTAGAACATTGAGTAGGTACTATGAAATACAATATACCTGGGACAATATTTATTTATAAACTCAAAATAAATAAGTAAGTATAAAGTATAGGTATGTATGTGTCTTGCAAAGAAATAAAAACTTTTTAAGACTGGTCGGTTTTCTCGAAAAGCTATTGTACTATTTCAGTCGGCCATGATACAAAACAAGGTTTTTCCTTAGACGCAGGTTAAAAAAACCACTGATCATTTTTTTTACAATTTCGTACTTTATTTCGACAAAGTTGAAGTTCTTATTACAAAAAACTGACGTCAAACCCGAGTCCAAAAATACAACAACTGGCTCGAGGTTTCGGTTTGGAACTCATATTTTGACGGTTTCCCAATTTACCCGAATAGGTTGTGTAGGTTAAACTGTTAGCAATTGGAATGAGTCACAAGAGGTTTACGTAAAGCTTCGCCCCCGCAGGCTATAGAGATGGTGGAGGACGTGCGGTCTGCCTTCGCGGCCGCAGTACAGGAGCTGGACTGGATGGACACCAGCACGCGCCTCAAGACCCTGGACAAACTGAAGGCCATCAGGAACTTTGTGGGCTTCCCCGCCTGGCTGCTCACGCACGAACAGCTTGATAAACATTATAAACACGTGAGTACTGATGTTAACGTTGAATTTGACTCAGGCAAATTCAACTTAAACACTTTATTAATGGCTTTTGTGCAGGTTTTATGGAGATTCGATTGTGGTATCTGGTAAAATATTCCTTGCACGCTAGTTTGGGAGTTTATCGCGATAAATATAACCCTTATTCTGACGATATAACAGTACTTCATATCAAAATATGCAACTTAACAAAAATATGTTACCTATAGGTAGGTATTTCGATGCTGATGTATTACGTATGAAATGTTTAATTACATCTTCGTATCAATTTTCTATTTTACGGTTGAGAGAGGTCTACTATGACCAACTGCAGTGAACTTAACTTTTTCAGGGGTTATCAAAATTTTCATTTTCCGTTTCAAACGGGTGCGTAGAAGATTCTTGGACCGTATTGCCATGCTAATAAGCACTAGGTAACTGTTTAACTTCTCTTGCTCTCACCTTATTTTCACATCAACATATCAATCAATATACCGGTTCAATTTCAGGCGGAAATAGTCGAAGGCAGCTTATTCGAGACCTACCTGAAGCTGACGTTCGCGGCCGTCAAGAAGTCGCTGGAGTCCCTGCGCGACAAGCCCGACAGGAACCGGTGGGTCGCCACCGCCACCACTGTCAACGCCTTCTACTCCGCGACCCTCAACTCTGTCAGTGAGTATACCATCTGATAAGACAGGGTTTTATTAAGGCTATTTTTGGCCCCTTAACAAAAAAAAAGTTTTTTCGGACAGCTGAAAGATCTATGTTCAGTTCGTAACAATCTTGCACTTAAAATGCTTTTGAATTATTATGTAGTACCTTAAACTAAAGACGAAATGGAAGAAACTTTTGCAACAACTAGATACAAAAAAAGGGATCTAGGTGAACGCACAAAAAAAAATATTTAGACGTCGTACCTACTCTTCACGTCAAATTAGCCAAATTAGCTTCCAGTCTAACCGGATGCTACTGAATACAGTATTTTACATGGAGCGACTCCCTATCTGACTTCCAGACAACCCAGTTACTGGGTAACACAATAACCCGTAATAATATGTTAAATGAGCCTAGGGACTCTTACCCCACGCCCACGGATGCTTTAGCGTATAAACTAATTTGGCTCAGTTTTTGTTTGGATCTCGTGTCTAGAACAGTCACTGAAAGGCATCGTATTATTCCTATTGTGACTTGTTCTTATTATTTTGGTAACTAACCAGAAATTTTTACTTTCCAAGCTTTTCCCGCCGGAATATTGCAACCACCGTTCTACGGAAATGGAATTGAGTGAGTACCTACCTACTTCCATATTTCAAACTATTTAAATCTTACTAAAGAGCGGAAGAAATAACATGATAATTATGTTTGTTTCAGAGCTATTAACTACGGATCTATTGGTGCCATAATGGGACATGAAGTCACTCACGGATTTGACGATCAAGGTAATATGCCTACTTGTTAAAAAGTACTACTATCGTAGCGTACCTACTTTTCTTCATTGTAGTTGTCTTCTTAGTTAGAACCTTGACTGTTCCGATTTCATCCTAGAAAGAAAAGAAAAGAAAGAAAATACGCGTATTTGCAGTAAAAAAAGTATATCTACCTATGACACAAAGGCAAAAAATCTGATTGATTCGGCCGCTGTGTACACACTTGTGCACTCTAATATATCTGCCGCGCCGAGGGGTAGTCTCCGCTGAGATTGGTCGCCATGCCCGAAATTCGGATTAGAAGACTTAATACTTACTTAGAACCCTACATCTTCCCCTTTTTATTTGAAACTAGCTTCTGCCCACTTCGCCTGTAATTTGGCCCCCGACGACCTGCCGACCCCGCCGACCCCGCCGACCCGTCGCGTCGCATCCCATCGCCCGCCCGCGCTATAACTTCGTTTGCAATTAGCGTTCCTTCCAACATTGTTTTTATTTTGCTCGGTTCCTAAGGATCGAAGAGCGATTTAAAATATTTAATTCCCATTCCCTTCCTCAAGAATTGGGCTATCAAATGCAAAAAAGATTTTTTTTCAAATCCGTCTGGTAGTTCCAAAGATTTCTTCCTACAAACAAACTAAAAAAGATTACCTCTTTATAATAAGTCATCATTTCAGCCGAAAGACGTCCACTGCTGGATATAGGCTTCCCCTAAGCTCCTCCACTTCGACCGGTTCTGTGCTTCCCGCATACAGCGGTCTCCTGCGGCCCTCACAAGGTCATCGGTCTACCTTGTGAGATGCCTGCCAACTTTACGTCGTTATAATTTTGTTATAATTAGTGTAGTAGATAAATAAACGACTGAAACAAAGCCCTATCTATCGCTTAAAAAGTGTTTGCGTTCGGTCTCCAGACGTCTCTTCGTAAAGAGTTCTCCGTTAATACTTTTTGCTTGTCTACACTCAGGTCGTCGCTACGACGAGGAAGGCAACTTGAAGCAATGGTGGTCTGCTGCGACACTGGAGCACTACCACAGCAAGGTGCAGTGCATCATCGACCAGTACAGCAAGTACCACCTGCCACAGCTGCCCAACTACACCGTAAGTATTGCACTAAACATGTGAGAGTGGCAGCTCATGCATAATGAACCTACATTGTTCCCACTGCTGGAACACAGGATATAGGCCTCACATATGTCTTCGAATTGCCATGCCAGTTTCTTCACGGTGTTTTCCTTCACCGTTTTAAGAGTAGTGGTGATGAAAAAATAAGCCTAACTGGATTCAAACTCACGACCTACATCTCGTAAGTTGGGTTTGATACCATAGGGCCATCACTGCTCTCCCGGCAGTTCATCTCGTGGTCCAAACTTAAGCGAAGCTGACTTTTGATATTTAGATCATCCTTGGCTCGTTAGATGTAGCTTCATAGCTCGCCTTTGTAGTGTCTAGAAAGCATACAAAACGACACGATTGAGCATTGAATTAACTTCATCAGCCTCGTATCTCAGTCTTTTGTTGGACATTGGGATAGGGATAGGGAAAAAATTGGTCCCATAAGAAGGACCACTTTTTTATAGGAAATCATCAAATAATTTCTTCCGCTCTGGGTGGAGCAGGAGGGCGTGTCAGACTTTTACTGACTAAAACCCACCCGTGTCCCTCAGTTGCCTGTGTGCCAGGGCCACGGTAACTGTTTCGAACAAATTCGAGATGATAGGCATCGACCCTAGCGAACCCCTTCCATTGTTGTTGACATCTCTTTGAGGCGCGCGTGCAACACAACGCGCCAAGAATGACCACCTTCGTTACACTCACTAAAAGAAGGAAAAGAGTCACTCTAAAGCTCAAGAGCCTGGCTTTAGTCGGTGGTGTAGCATGTGTGCCCGTGCTAGTTGTAACACGTAGCCCCGCGCAGGTGCACGGCTTCAACACGCAGGGCGAGAACATCGCGGACAACGGCGGGCTGCGCGCGGCGCTGCACGCCTACCAGCTGTTCGCGCGCCGTGCGCATGCGCAGCGCCGCGCCGCGCTGCCCGGCCTGCCGCACTACAAGCCGGAACAGCTCTTCTTTTTGGGATTCGCACAGGTACGGTAATACTTTAGGGTGACAGCATTCATGAAGTCATACTTTTTTTTTTATCGGGCATCTCAAAGTTGAACTTAAGAGGCCGTAACTGCTTAACCGGGCTTTCCTGGGGCTGCCATTTAGAGTTAACTTAACGCCTCCAGCCAGGGCTTACAAACTAAGCGACTGCACGCTGAGGGCACCCCCTGTGGGGTACGGACCTCGGCTCAGGGCGTCACTGATAGATGCAGTCATACACTAAAAAATTAAGACTACAAGGAAAGCGGCTTGGCTTTCTATAAATCGGTAAAATTAAGCAAGAATGTAAAATTCTTACTACTGTCATTATCTAATTGAAGTATACTGAGATCAGTATACCCTCATAGGTATTCTCAAACCTGACGGAATAATGAGCCCGGAACTTCAGCGATTCAAGCTTCAGGAATTAGGGTCCATAGACTTGACAACTGACCCTGATATTCGTGTATAGAACCTACAAAGCTAATTTACAACACTCTTAAGTCGAAAGATCACCTTGTTTTTCTTGATAAAGCCCATACGACGCAGCGCAACAAAGACAACGCTCTACTATATATCTTTGACCGCATCTACGAACCAAATACAATTTTATTCCAAGTTTCTGCTTCCAACAGATATGGTGTGGCAACTCAACAGTAGGTGCTCTAAAATCCAAAATGGTGGAAGGCGTGCACAGTCCGAACAAGATCCGAGTGATAGGCACGCTCAGCAACTCCGCAGAGTTCGCAGAGGCTTGGAATTGTCCCGCGGGGTCGCCCATGAACCCCGAACACAAGTGCGTGCTATGGTGACACTGTGATTTAGTATAGGACTACCAAAGACTCTTAGTGCCAGTGCTCAAACGAAAATTATCGCATAATTAATGTAACAAATTGTCAAACGAGCTGGTATAACTGGTTGAATGAATACTGCGATAATTTTAGTTCAAGAAACTAGCTGTTAGCTTACTGAAAGTTACCGCCTTAGGTTATACGTACAACTTTTATACTGTGATGCACTCAAGGTATTATGCGATGGACGTATTATTTTTAAGTAGTCATTTTGTTATGAAGAAAAGCTACTATAGTAGCCAGCCAAGACAATTTAGATAACTATGTGAGTTGCGGGTTTATTTCCGCGCGTTCGTCTTTAGCGCCATGTGGCAATAACTAGAGTTGCCATATGAAATTATGCTGAGACCGTTTCTCAGCAATATTCCTTTTCTAACTCTGTGTAGTATTTCATTATAACTGTGTATTTTTTTTTCTTTTATTCTCTCTTTACTTGCATCAACACCTGACAAATATTTGTGGATAACATCACAAATGCTAGTTGTGTTAATTGTTTGGTTGGCTAGTACATTAATTTTGAAACGTTCCTGACAAATGAGTGATAAGCCCCTCCAATTATTAGGAGTCGGTTAATGTTATGTTAATGCCTCAATGGGAAGAATTTGAACTTGGGATTATGGATCACCAGCAACGTCTTACCCATTGAGCTATTGTGTAATTAGGTTTAAGTAATATTCTATTTTTCTAATAATTAATTAATCATGGACATAAAAGTTATCTTTATAGTATAACTTAAAACATATTTTAACTACATTAACTTGTTGTTATAACATATTTTAAGTTGAAAAACTATTTTATAATCAATTTCCAAATGATATTATCTAATTCGATGACCATTTTGAATTTCGTATCTAATATCATTATATCACGCAATAGCTTGGGTGCATCTCTTAATGTAATGAAGAAAAAATTATTTATTACGAAAAATTAAAACGAATTTAAACATTTAAAAGGTATTTTTATTTTCTTCCTAGCTTTTAACGCTACTTGTTACAATTCCTCGTCTACAATACAGTAAACATCCAACAGTCGAAAAGGACCAAATATTCATTAGGTCCCCATAATACACCATGCTGGCAGGTTGATGATATTATACTGTTATAGTGTATTATTTTTGCACAAAAAGATCTCAATCAACCTCTAGCTAGACTAGATTCTAAGACCCACTTGCAACACAAACACAGACCACAACTCAATGCATTTAACTCAAAATGTACCTATTTAAAATATCCTACTGTCTCTGTCATCTTCAAACAACAACAGAAATAGACCAATGTTTTAAATTTGTTTAGAGTTCTTTATTGATTTATGGTGCAAGAAGCCTTAAATTATATTACCTAAGGTGGATGCGAGGCAGCCATTATAGCTATCATAGATAGTCATTCAATAGGATTATATGAAGTTAGAATTTGATTTGATTTTGATATTATAGAGTTGTATTGATCTTGTAAATACATATTCGCGACCGTAACACGTATATATTTGTGTGTCAGGACACTGTCCCGCAAAATACAAAAAATTTAAGAAAATTTTACTTCTGCCTAGCTACAGATAGTTCCAATCCACGATGACGCGCCCCTTTCCTTTGTTTTTGACTGCTCTCAGTACAAGGGTCAAAGAGTGGGGCGCGTCTTCATGGATTGAACTACCTTACTTTCGCTTGCCCCTTAATCACCTTTTAAGTCACGGCTCAATGCAAGAAAATCCTTGGCTTCTACTTAAAATAAAGTAAGAGCTATTACTTCTTTCTCATATATTGGAACTTGTACACAGGTGCAGAACTCTTGGTCCCAGGTTTTAATCTCTTGGGTTTCATGACCTTCACATCTTGTAAATGACGTTTTAATTCCATCTTCTGCTGTATAACTGTCAACTCTTTCTCCCTCTCTATCCTCTTTGATAGCTCATTGTATATTTTTTGTTTTTTCTTCTTCATTGATTCTAGCGTCTGGAAAAGCGAATTTGAATTAAAAATTAATCCTAATTAGATTCTATGAGGATTTTAGCTGTGAGAGTTTGTCTCAAGGATCATGTAGAAATATGGAAAAGGTGGTATGGAGACTAGCACCATCAAAAAGAGGCCTAATTAGCAGTTTGTGAACTCCACTGTGGAAGATCAATTAAAATGCTGTAATAAGGCCACATTCATAATTATTGACAGGAAATGTCTAGCTTTTTGACAGAACTTTTCAAACTGGTCACCTTATCACAGTTTGCATTATTTTTTAATAATTATGTCGTCGTCCTATCGCACAAATGGTCACATCGTGATCTGCGAGGCCATTTTACGATACGCCACCATTTCCTGAGTTTACCATCTATCATCCGCTGTATCGTTAAATGCTCCCCAGACCAGCACCAACTCCATCAACCCAGAAAAACATAACCTTGTCTTTGCTGGCACGCAGCCAGATAATAATTCCTATTAGGCCTATTCCTACATGAATAATTCCTATTTTAGGGCTTTATAAATACTAACTAGCCCAGTAACTCCGCCCAGCTTGAATGTGAAATGGCCTGGCAGATCACAATACAGCCATTTCGACGATTGGACCACTACTTGTACAGTAGAAAGAAAGTACTTATGAATAAAAATGATAAATTTCATCAAAATTAAATTAAAAAACCAACCTCATCATTAACATCAGGCAGGACAATTTTATCTAAGTCAGACATCCTAGGCCTGTTGGACTTTCTGCCCAGTAATGCTGGATGTGTGTCCAGTCTCGTAGCCAGGTCAAACTCTTTCTCTTCTCCCTCTTCTACAAAGAATGTGTGAGTGTTAGGAGTGGCTTCTGCTACATCAGTCATGTGGAGCTGAGCCTGTAAAGATATTATATTTATGAATGAGGAAAAACGCATTGTTACTGTATTTTATTTTGTCTACCTAAACATGGAACTCTTTTACTATTGGAGATGCATCAGGGTTGCCCACTTAGCTTTTTTTGCAATTTGCAGGTCATTGTCAGGCTGTGTTAAACAAAATATGATTTGTAACCTTAACAAACATGAATTTACTGAAGTTTAATCATTAAAATCTATCTTTATGTTCATATTATCCCATCAAATGTCTTTTCCACGGAAGTCATTCAACGGGATTGCAAGAAAAGAAAACTCAAACGAAGAGAAGAAGCTTTTAGAAGCTGATCAAGCCAGCATCATCACCAGAATAAAAAAACTGTCAATAAATCAATATGTAAGTACGTACTTGCAGCCTGTTAATTCTCCGGCTCTCAATGGTCCTCTTCATGTTGATGTACTTGATGTCCTGTGTCTGCATCAGCTTAACCTGTTCTGTAGAGTGCTCATCCACCTTCTCAACTTCATGGTGCTCCTACATTGGCATAGTTATTACGTGGTTGTTACAAGACTTGTTCATTTGCTCATATGTATAATGCTCATAGTATATTATGAACTTTTATTAGTAAACTAGGCTTTTTATTAATAGTATACTTTTTGCAATGGACTTTCAACAGATTATGTTCTGATTTATCTAGCAGTACATTAATGAATGCAATATGAAGTAGGTAATTGTATCTAAGTATTGACCAATATATAAAAAATTGGTTATATTTAGAAAACAAAGTTTTATTCTTATTAATTAATAAATGTGAGATTTATTGTTATTTAATTAAATACGACCAAAAAAAGTTGAAAGTCATGTTTATTGTAAAATTCTTAACTTCAAAATATGATTTTAGAAGCTATTGTGTGTGGATCACTAGACTCACCCCATCTTTCACCCTAGAATTGATCATATGAAAGTAGAACTCATCAGGATTCTTGTCGAGCGTCCGTTTCCTCAATAATTTCAGAGTTTCCCCTTTCTCATGATAATCGTCTGCCCGTTTCTTGTAATCTTTCTTCTTTTCAAGTAAACCTAGGTGTTTCCGCGATTCTGGCTGATGACGCTCTTTGTGCGTCTTCTGGTTAGCCTTCGCAGCTTTCTTCCATGATGACATATTTTATGATATAAGTTTTACTACTGTAATTATACGTTAAAAACAGCAAATGTTACAGAACTAGAACAACTCGAACATAAGCTAACCACGTGTGCTAGACAGTGACAATTTGACATTGACGCTCACATCAATCATTTGCGTTCCGAGATAGAAATCATGATTATGACAGCTAAGAACTGTCATTTTTGTTAACAATACGGAACGCTCGTGAACGTGCTACAGTGCTCACTCAATGTTAAAACCTATTTACACCATAAAAAACTTGTATACACCACAAATTTCGTCTTCTTATTTGGTTAGGTGGCGACTCTAGCCAGAAGCACTATATCTATCTAATGAAGATATGATACGATTCAAAACAAAACAGCACAACTGTCATTTTTGACAGCGCTCACGGTGGTATTACGCATGGTCGGCGTTATCGCAAGTTGGCGCATGTCATGACGTCATCTATGACGATTCACGGGACATCGTTATCGCTCTCACGCCAATTCGGAACGGGTGTGAGCACGCTCAAATCGATACTATCGTATCTCGGAACGTAACCCCGGTCGCTTGAGGTATTTATGTTCTGTGCACAGTCTGTGGACTTGCTGTGGACTTGCTTGTGGACTTCATCAAGAGTTATGGTTGTGTTCGCACAAACATCAATAATTTATAATTTTGCTAAATATTCCGATTGATTGTTTTAGCCATTTTATGCGACATGATCTTAGGACAGGTGATACTGCATTTGTTTCAGTAATATTTTCGCTTTCTTAGGACTGAAACAACTGAAAAGCAGATTTAATACACACCCGCCTCTGCCCAATGCCTTCGGGAAATGTTTTGCTGTGATGGTTTAGTAACTTTAACACGAAACTCAATTCGAATTCGAGTGATTTTATAATCGTGAAATGAAATATTTTTACTCATGTGGGTCATCATCATCTACCTAGGTAGCTTTTTCCCAATTATGTTAGGGTCGGCTTCCAGTTTATATATATTAGTCTATGGGCTTCCAGTCTAACCGGATGCAGCTAAATACCCGTATTGATTTTGAGTCTGCCGCGTTCCAATACCGCCGTCCGCATCGGAACGCGGCACAAGCGAGACGCGCGTTTGCTTAATATTTATATCGATCGATTAGCGCGGCGCAAGCTGTCCCTCTTAATTTACTCGGCATGTTGAGTAAAGAACTTGTGGTAAATGATCTGCTGGCGTTCCTGCAGCACACGCTGGATGTGATGAAAGAAGTGTCCGTTGTCCGAATCTGCACAGCTTACTTCAGCGAGGAGGACATAGCTGCTGCCAAGGTGGTTTTGTTCAGTGTGCTGAACAAGCACGACCACATGGTGTCCAGCCGGAGTGACGGGACGAAAATCCTGCAAGACTTAATCGCACTGTTCAAGGAGACTGACCCTGACGACGTGCCAACGTTTGTGGCGAAGGACCTGGGCAAGCTTCCTCCCTGCACCTTCGGCCACGTCGATGTGACGAGCCATATAAAGGAAATGATCTTAGTGAAGGCCGATCTCGCGGATATCCGAGCGAAATTAGATGCATCCCTTAACACCGCTGCCTATTTGCGCAAACAAATTAGCGAGTTGCGCAACAGTAATAATCAGTGTCAATTATTAGGTCATCCGGCCCCGATATATCGCACCTTCGATAGGACAAGTAGGGCATAACTGCACTTTTCGTGATTTTACAGGAAAAACATTTAAAGATTTTTTTTAAATATTCAATACCGTACCTATTGTTCTACTTTATTACTTTGAAGAAATAATAGCACCATCCCATTTCTTCCCATGGGTGTCGTAGAAGGCGACTAAGGGACTTGCTAGAGAATGGGCAGCAGCGTTCTCTATGCATTTTACCACAATACTGCGATCGCCAACCCGCCTGCCAAGAGTGGCAATTATAGCAAAACCCCCCTTTTGGGGGAGGCCTATGTCCAGCAGTGGACGTCTTTCGGCTGAAGTGTGTGAGTGCGTGTGATTACTTTGAAGTAATAATTATATGCACAAAATTAGCCTCATACTTTGTGTTGTATAAAGGAGTAAATAGTTATTTGTTATGCCAGGCTGTAAATTTGTTTTTTGGCGCGAGTACTTGTATTGAAAGCTGAGCAAGCGAAGGATTCTAGGATTGAACCATGAGTGAAGCGAGTGGTTCAAATATAGAATCCTGAGCGTAGCGAGGCTTTCAAAGGTACGAGACGCAGAATACCTTTGCTGCCGAGCGAAACACCCAATTTTTCACCTCACTACAGCGGCGAAAATGCTAGGTGCAAGAAAAACAGTCTAAATAATAGATTAAATTAGTGTACAGACGCCAGCACATCAAGCTGCCCCAATCTATCAATTTCTTTGATAGATTTTCAACTTTATAACATAAGCCTAAGGTTCATGTTCAATTGAGATTTGACAGTTTGGGGTAGCTTGATGTGCTGGCGTCTGTAGTTCAATTAATTATGATAGCATTGCATTGTAGTTTTCGAAAACGTTTTCACGCCTTTAGAATGTCTCCATGCATTTAGCAAATTGTACGCTTTTATGTACTTTTCGCTCGCTTTTTTTACTTAATGATTTCTTACGATTTCATCAAACAAACCAAGATTAATGGAAAGCGAATTGAATAGAGACGATTTTTTTTAGTTTCTTTTTTGTTGATAATACAGTCGTCCTGCTGGCCAGTGCAATTATTCTAAAAATGGGGTTGGCGCACTGACATGAAAAGTATTAATGCATTTTCAGTGGACTGGCTGTATAGAAAAATATTGAATAGAAAGGTTCGAATTTCAAAAACTCTTTCCACGCTAGAGGGTAAAATGAACTTTTGCACGCAGATTTCGAATGTCAATCAGAATCTTTCCGAGGTAGTGAGGTGAAAATATTATTTGGGAGTTTTTGGCGGGATCGCGTTGGAACATGTCGCACGAATTTTCATTCACATGAAATTTAGTGAAATAGCGAATTAAATTGTATAGTTTTGGTAGTAAATTATTCCATCTAGTTACTAATGTGTGAGTTCACAAGTGTAGTGAAGGTGAAAATAGTGACTAACGTGGACTTTTAAAAACTCCTATTAGTTTGTTGTAAAGTTACTACCGCTTTACAATAACTTTCACTTGACTGACTAAAGTCGACTATTGTATGACTGTTTTGTAACTTCGTGCCCGATATCGGGTCATTTACTTGATAGAAAAGAAAAATTACTTGACACTGGCTTAATGCAGAGCCCTAGCTGATTTTTTTTTCTTTTTTTTTAAGAACATAGTGCATATTAATAGCCTTGTACGGCTTGTACTGTACCACCAAAATAAATGAATGATTCTGGAATACAAAAATGTTTTATTTACCTGATAATAAAAGTATTTCTAGGAACTGTATTTTGCATAAATCTAAAAATCACTAGCGAATGTCTTTGTAATAACACACAAAAAACATCTAAAACTAGCGATGACCAGACAGACAAAGATTTAATAAATGATTTTATTTATGTAGCTATGTATGTACCTACCTAGGTTTGTACAAAACAAACAAACACTTTTACACGTCAATCATATTTTTTAAACCAGATGAGGTCGGCGTTTCCTATCTGACTACTCTGAGAAGAAAGGCCAAAACAAACTCAGAAGTCAGTCTGTTTTAAAGTCCAGACATAATCTTGGTCAGATCATGTGAATACCACATGGATTGGTGTCTGAAATGGTCTTTTGAGGAAAGAACCACACAGATTGAGTGGACCTGTCCAATCAGTGCACGCATTTATATACTTTTACATCCATTAATTATGTTTAGGTACAGTCGCGAACACTAAAATAGCAAAACTATTTTATTTAAAATTGTTGTATCATCATGTGCCTAGCCTTTTCCCAACTATATTGGGGTCGGCTTCCAGTCTTACCGCATGCAGCTGAATACCAGTATTTTACATGGAACGATTGCCTATGCCAAACATTCGCGAAAAAAATAAGAAAAGTCTTTTGGAAGATCGGGTTTATGAAAAAGTCAATGCATAAATCAATGACCAATAACGTTTATTGAACTTTTCGATTATTGAACTTTGTCGGTACCGACTTGGTTTTGGAGATTTTACACTTCTTTTATTACTTAAACACGCCCAAAGTTAAGTAAAATTAGCAAGAAACACGAATCTTTGTTGGCTCCTAACTTTTTAATGGGTTTTTATTTTATTATTCTGTTTCCGTACAGACAATATTAATAATGAGACAAAACGATATCATATTTTACTTTGGATGTGCCATGTCAGACAGTGGAGTGGTGGTTAATAATTGCACAAAATCTGCTTACGTAAAACTTGAATGGCTCCTTACCGATCGACGTGACCATATCCTTTCTTGGTATTAGGGGAACGAGATTAATAAGAATAACAAACAAATACATTCTTTGTTAAAAATAGTAATTTATTGCAAAGAAACGATATGTCAGTAACAATAGAAATATGTAAGCAGTACCTACTACAGTTGAAGAAATTGGAAATGTACACTTGACACAAATAATCACATAGACCCCTAGGAGGCATTGGAGACAAATCACGTTTGTTTATCCACAAAAACCCGCATATTAAGCCCCGAACACACCGGAAACGATCTTAAAAGCAACAATTGCGCAACATTGTTCTTCTTTTGTTTTCCATGAATAGGAAACCCAAGTATGTGGCCAGCAACTTTGTTTTTCGATGTAAGCCCCGTAGGTTTTAAATATCCAAAAAAATATACATTAGTAGGTAGTCCAACCCACGATAAGCATTGACAGGTCTAACGAATAGGCCCAGGGGTGGTATATCTAGCAGGGGCGTCTATTTCAGACGATTTTCTTATAGCTACTGGTAACTTTGCTATTAAAAAGTATAGGAATTCCAACGCGCTGAATAGTCCCACACCCAGAAACATGTTGAAAACTCCGCCTAAGGACGCTGGAACAAAAAAAAAGGTTAATTTCATTATGACATGATAACAGGATGGGCCGCAGGAGTCCGCTGGATGCGGGAAGCACAGAACCGGTCGAAGTGGCGGAGCTTGGGGGAGGCCTATGTCCAGCAGTGGACGTCTTTCGGCTGAAATGATGATGATGAACAGGATGGGCCTGCTATTGACTCGCCTGATGGATAGCGATGGATGAGGTCTACGATGGAACGAGTGTACCCAGAAGATGACTGTTCACTTTTGCTTGGAACGCTTTTATATCTGTAATGGCTTGGTGGATGGGATAGAATCATCGATCACTAATAAAGAACTAGATACACAATCAGCGGCAAAAAATGTCCTCACCGAAATAGCACCCACTTGAACATTTGGGTGCGCTTTTGATTTAGTTTTAGTAGCATTCGAACGCTCCGACGGTAAACATGCCTCAGTGCTCGTTTAAAATTGTAAAAATCACTCATCTAGGACGCTAAAAAAGGATTGAGTTTCATATTTTCGGTAAGTATTATTATTATCATATCATTGTTATCACTGTATTATAATAAATGCTGATATTTTGTCAAGAAATCATCGTAAAAACATTTTTTAAATGAAATCGTATTAAACAGCTGGAGTTATAAAGCATCTCAATTGTAAAGACTCTTACTAAACGTATTAATCATACTATCGCATGCCCACTTAAATTGTTCGGGTTATGTGCGTTGATTCTGTTCCATTTGTTGGAGACGCTATTTTAAATCTTTTTATTAAAGATTTTTTTTGTTTAATGAGAGTACTGCTTTTTCTATCAATATTATAGTACCTAACATTTTATAGATTTAATTTTGGCTAAGTGCAAGTAATAAAATTAAAGATGTGAGTTTTTTTTAGCTTTCCTGGTGATCCAGTGAGGTGTGGAGAATGGATATCAGTTAAAGCAATCAAAGAGCGTTTATTCAGAAAGTGGATAACGTCGCAAATAGCTGTCAAATATTTCGCTGTTTTGATTTATTTGGCAACATCATACTGTATGGAAATAGGACATATGGCTAACTAGTAACCTAAAATATTAATAATGGAAATTCAATAATAATATCGTAACACTGAATATTTAGTTTTAGATATAAAAAAAGTATTTATTTGGAAACTATCCAAATGCCTTTTTTACACCTAAAACGGTTACAACATCAAATTCAGTGTTATAATTGCAATTCATTTATTAATATTCTAATTCACTAGTTAGCGATACTGCTAAGTATCTTGGCATGACCCTGGATGCAAAACTGCGCTGTTAAGAGCATGCCAAAAAGAAAAGAGCGGAATAGGGTATTTTCCAATTTATTAAAAACTATTCTAATTTGAAGATTGGGACGAAATACGTAACAGAAAAATAAAAGTAAATTGATTTGTAACCTTTTTCTCAAATTATTTTTTATTTTTCCGTTAGATATATAGTCCCAATCTTCAAATTAAAAAGGTTTTTAATACATTGGAAAATACCCTATTAGATATTCGATACAAAAAAATGTATTGCTACTTGGCAGACAACCACCATTGTCAATAACTAATAAATTGTTGTTATATAAACAAGTTTTAAAGCCTGTATGGATCTACGGTATTCAGCTGTGGGGCTGCACCAGCCAAAGTAATCGTCAAATCATACAACGTTAACAAAACAAAGTACTAAGGGATGTAGTAAACATAGTTATACAAAGATATGCAGAAGCTCATGAACACAGACTTCATCATCACGTGAATGTAGAGGCGATCCAACTCCTTGACAAAACTGAATTAGTGCGAAAACTAAAAAGGGTAAAACCTTTTGAGTTAGTTTAGTGCAGTGTAAGTGACGCTAAACTGTAGTGCAAGTGTTAACTTTAATAAAGAACACGTGAATCAAGTGTCTTCCCCTTAACATACAGTGAATAAGAAAGACGTTATTCAACGATTTCTTAGTTTTATAGTTACTTAGCAGTTTAAGTTATATTTAAATAACTTATCAGATAAATAATAGGCTAGATTGTAATCTGAATAAACTATCATCTAATGTGATATTTTATAAAGGAAAAAAACTCCACTCATTCCTTGTCCTAGCGGAGAGCCTGGAACGTGAAACTTTATTGGCATTTATTAGCACTTTTTAATTCGAACTTTAAGACATGCGTATAAGATTGAATTTGTTATGATATACGTTGACCAGTGAGTACCGGTTGTAAAAAATTATTGCGTACATAACTTTGTGAAATAAACTTTAAGCATCGCATTTAAGGTTGAATTTACATTTAATTCAACTAGCATTACTTTTACATTTAAACACAATTTGGTGTCAGTTTTCAAGAACTTTTACTTGGGATTGTGTATCTAGTTCTTTATTAGTGATCGATGGATAGAATGCATTTACTAACCGGGAGACTGCGTAACATAGCTCAACTTGAGATAGACATTTTACAATCAGATAATCTATAGTTAACCTCCGACATGGCTCTTAATGAACGTGGCGAAAAAGAGTATTAAAATGAAATGCACTGGATTTCACAGGTGTTTGTACATATTCGTGTCGACAGCCCTTGCGGACTAGGTATAGCAGAAATCACGAGCTGTTAGCGACTGTAAAATTATGTGGGCTACTGATACTCATTCAAAGATAAGATTTTTGTTTGTGTATCATTAAAAAAATTAAGATACTTACATAGCAAAGTTACCCACGTTTCAGTCGGGTTCAGTAGGAACACTCGAGAATGACCCACGTTGACTCGCAAGTTCAAGACTATGGTTGGAGTCACGTTTAATCCAGCGCTGCAAGTAAGAGAAAAGATTACAAACTGTTGGTGCTACTGTCAGAGGCACAGAGGGGTTTGCTAAATAATTGCATGCGTTTGATCCTACCTTTACCTACGTTTGATGAACCTTTAGTTAAGCAATGAATATGTAAGATATTTAAGGATTCACTCTATAAACCGTACACTTTAGAAAGAAAAAAAAAACTAATCTCTAAAAAACAAAATGTACGGCGTAAATACTTCACGAAAGTTCATCAGGTTTTTTTTTAATAATAACAAAACTACATGTTTTCTCTAAGTAAGGTTTACATTTTACATTTGAAAAATCGAGCGAACCACCCATTCTAGCTAGAGGCGCCATGCTTTAAACGTTATGTAGCTTAGGTCAATTTTTGAGTGATAAAAAGATCCTAAATAAAGGTTGCATTAGAATTTGAACTCTGTCAGGTATGACATTGAGTTGATGTTTTAAATCTTGATGATGAAATAAGATTCTGAATTGAAGATAAATATAGTTGTTCCTTGAATACTTACTATAAAGGATCTATGGCATGCTTGATGGCGGTCATCGGACTTGATTCTAGGACCATAAAAGTGGTGATCTTTTTACACGACGGCCAGCACTGGCAGGTTACATTGTCTGAAATCAATACGTTTTTAGTGAGAATCGAAAAATACAATCAAACCCTTCTTTCCAATTTATGTTATTTCCACTTAAACAAATATCAACTTTTTCACAGTGATTTAAATAGTCATAAATATTTTAAGCTGTAGCGTTACGGAACCGGAGCGTTACTCTGTGTGTAGTGCAGCGTATACTGAATGAATGCTATGTCTATGGTTATCATTTAAACAAAAAAAAAACAACTAAATTGCCAACGCCGGATACAAACAAATAACTAGGAAGGTTGCGACTGTCTTGTTGGCTAATTCCCAGGGTGGCTAAAGTATTTTTTATCATCACGAATTTGTCAGCCCGGGGTCTGTAGGTTTACCCGATTAAAAATTCATAATTGGCGACATGTCGGTGTACAGCTGTCTAACCCTTCTGGGGGAATACTTACAGGCGTGATGTTATGAGGTACTTACCGTACTTCTTGTACTCATTGGCTCGCAGGCAGCTGAGTCGCGTGGCGGGACACATCGGCAAGCCACTGTTAGGGCCGTAATATTTGGACTGGAGCGGGTCGCTACAACCACACGCTTTCTCTGCACATCTTTGCTGCCAAGATGACAAACTAATAAGTAAAGCAAAATTCAAACAAGGAATAAAATGCCCGTCGCATTCCGGAACCACTCAATACCAACTCGCCTCTAAGTGAAATGAGGCTCAAAGTTCAATGGTTTACGTTCAATGGTTACGTTCAATGGTTTATGTAGAGACATTTCTAAAATTTTGTGACTGTAGGTATACGTAGTTGCCAACATGTCGTCATGGTAAGCTTCATGTCTATCGTACCAACGTGACACGATACAAACTCACATTTGAATACTCTAATTTGTGTTGAGATATTTCGACGTGCAGAGGCCATTTTTTTTTTTGAGTCAAAGTCGCTGTAAAACTCTGGATGAGGGACGCACGGAACCGAGAAGTATGGCGGAAACAAGGCCTCTACCCAGCAGTGCGGGCTGAGATGATAATGATGAGGAATATTGTTAAATTTAAATACTTGTTTTTCTTTTTTTTTCTGTTTGTGATTCCTGTGCGTGTCCCAAATATAATATTATTCTTTCTAGTGTTCCGACCTTAGTCAAATCGTTTTTTTTTTATTCATACAACGTTTTTAAACACAAATCAGGTATACATACCATACAAATATCCCTGGAGTACTTGTTATCATGAACACAAGCGTTTTCCACCAGACTGCTGGGGTTGTTGTGGTGATTCTCTGGGATTGCGGTGAACCGGACTTGTGCCATGTAGTAGTAGCCGGCCGACAGGGGCTCAGGCTCCACCCAGTCCTCGCCTTCGTAGTACGTTACTAGCTGGAAGGCAAGAACTGCCTTGTTACTAGTGTAGTGGGTCGGGAGAATATTCTCTCACGGAGAATGTTCTCTGGTCCAGAATATTGTGCAATATATTTTTCGACGGAAAATGTTCTCGGAAGATGGAGAATTTAAAAAAGTAGTAACTATAATTAATTATGATAGACAGGACGTTGAGTTTATGTTTTGAGTTTTAAGAAAGCATTACACCATTGTCCAGAGCATGTATTTTTTTTTTTTAGTTTTATTTAACTTGCAATTTTTGTATGTATGTTGGTTTGTTTTAGACCATAATCTTGCAACTGCAGGCTTAGCACAAGAACCGTAGAGAAGCGTTTTGTCGACGGATGAGTAGACAGTTGACGTTTCCGTGTAGACAGTTGACAGTTTTTAACCGTGAATGGTAGACAAGCGATTTCTATTCTACGGTAGAGTAGAAATAGGAAGCGTCATGCTAAGCCTGCTGAGTTATAACTCTAGATTGTAGTAGATTGTTTAGACATTCCTCAACATTTACCATCACTACTTATGACACGATACCTACCGGCTTACCTTCGGAGATACACATCGGCAATTCTATCGCTATTAATATAAGGCACGTCAATGGGTGGCTACTATTGTCAAAAATATAGTTACACTACGGGTATTTAATTCACCGTAACATTCAAACAACAAAAACGGTTATTTTTTACCTTTGTATTACAACAAAAAAAAAATGTTCTAAAATAACCCGGCGCCAAAACGTCATAATCGGGACCTAAAAATTCATACAACGCGATCCCATAATGATGTCGCTTTAGGTCACGTGGCACCGCTTGATATGTACGAGAGCAAGCCGCTGTACAACGGGTTATGTCAAAGACAGATATAGTAAAATGCGCCAGCGAGAACGAGATGGAGGAATATTGCACATTGTATTTGGTTTTCAGTTGTTAAATTTTCTTGTATTTAATTCTTTACATTCATATATTAATTTTATAATGATATTAAGTATGTATTCTTTATTGATAAGTTAGTACCTAAGTTAAAGCCGACTTAATCGGTTCAGCTTCTTTCTTAGAAAAATTGACACCTGGCCGTTGGTAGATGTTGCAGAAGCCCATGAGTAGCGGTTGTTCATATGGATGGCTTTAAGCTATACTTAGGTACCTAATAGTTTAAATGATTACCTGGCAGCCATACAGCACAGATCCATGCGTGCACTGCAGCACTAGGTCTAACATCTGCGTGGTGTGAGACCGACCCAACAGCCCCAATTGCACATTCGATAATCTGAAATATTAATATTGGAAAAATAAGACTACATGTACTTACGTGTTTTTGTGGCATCACTGAACATTTTTAACCGACGAAAAAACGGAGGAGGGTGTCAAGTCGACGAAAACCGACGAAAAGTTTCTTCGCTGGGGGGTCTAGAATGGTATGCTGAATTCATGGTTAAAGTTTGCGCACTGAATAAAAACTTTTCCTGTATAGCCTGACACTGACTAGCAAATTGCAAAAGACGTAAGCAAAATGGGAATTTTGGGGTCTACGCCGATGCTTCCCCCTTAGTTTTGGAATCGTATGGCATTTTCATACTAAGAGCGACTTGTGGCTAAGTAACAAGAGCTGCACGGGTCGATCGCTCAGGTTAAGTTACGCTTGCCGCGGTTGGTCCGTGGATGGGTGACCATCTTTACATACCAAGACCCCTCCGTGCCTCGGAAAGCACATTAAGCCGTTGGTCCCGGCTGTCATTTGTGGATCTTTGGCGGTCGTTACGGGTCTTCAGAAGCCCGAAAGTCTGACAATCAGTCAAGGGGTATCGTATTACCCAGTAACTGGGTTGTGGAGGTCAGATAGGCAGTCGCTCCATGTTAAATACTGGTATTCAGCTGCATCCGGTTAGACTGGAAGCCGACCCCAACATAGTTGGGAAAAGGCTGGGCAGATGATGATGATGGCAATTTCATACTGCATTTGTTTTAAACCGTATGCACAGTGGAATGTTGACGTGTGATTCCAGCATTATACCTTAAAATTCCGTGCAGTAGTAGGTACAGCGCCGCGTGAACCGCCGCTAAGTCTTCATTAATGTTAGGTATACTTAGGTGTAGGACTATAGGCCATTCATTGGTTTCGTTGAAACACTTTTCATGTGCTATTTTGGAATATTTTGATCTATATTTGATTAGATAAAGTAACAGAATGACAGTCAATGTTAATTAAATTGCCTTCAAGATGTAGTATTAGCTGCAATTGATAAGATAATCTTATCATTCTATAACATATTCTTAGAATGAAACAAACATTTAACTGATTAGAATTCATAGGAAACAACAGTGTGTCCCTTTGTAGACTCAGCTGCTAGACTACGGCCTGCGTGCGTCACTACGAAGCTGTACTAAAAGCCAAAGCTATTTAAAAAAAAATGTGTGTGGTCGGGGTTCCCCGTCAGGAACGTAGTTCCTTACGATATACTCGCACACACACTAGTATTTAGTAGAAAGAGCTGGAAAAGAGAGAAATTTCATGGAGGGCATACAGTTTTCTTCTTACATGACAATCAACCAGTTAACCTACAGCAAGCCGTGTTAAGGAACTTCGTTCCAAAATAAAAAAAAGTGACAAAAAGGGTTGTTTTGTTATCAAGAAGTGGCTTTTGATCGCATAACACTTACTTATCTGGCCGCATAATACAACATAGTCCCCAGTACGTCAACTCCTTTTCAAACAGCTGTTCGCAGGGCAGCACTTTCTTCTGGTACCGACACCGCTTCGTATGCTCATTGCAACCAGGAGTGAAGTTCATCATCACTTCGGGCAGCGTGACGTTGTGCGAAGCTAGGAGTTCGTCCAACAATACGAGCTGGTCTTTTGCTGTTGATTTACCAGTTAGAAGACGTGCGAGAGTCATTGGAATCCGCTTTGTTTGTGGTGATTTGATGGACCTGTGTTTGTCATAGATAAATTAATGATTAATGTGAGTATAGATATTTGCACACATGTTACAGTAGGATATGGTTTAAAGAACTTTTGTTCAGATATGTAACGTCCATTTTCATCTGCCTAGCCTTTTCCCAACTATGTTCGGGTCGGCTTCCAGTCTAACCGGATCCAGCTGAATACCTACCAGTATTTTACATAGAGTGAATGCCTATCTGGCCCCCAAAACTCAGTTACTGGGTAATACTATACCCCTAGGTAAGACTGCACTGACTGATTGGATATGTATCGCCCATATTCAAGCAAATAGATGGCTTGATTTGAAAGAAGAGATATCTGGTAAAACGTATGGAAGTCCCCAGGCTTTTTTTTTCAGTTCAACCTGAATACAAAATGTAGGATGTTAAAAGTGTGTGTGTGTGTGTGTGTGTGTGTGTGTGTGTGTGTGTGTGTGTGTGTTGGAAAGTGGTGTCGGGTGCCCTTTAATTTGTCTTAAATAAATGTATTTGCTTTCTTTCTTTTTAACTATTAGGACTATGGAACATTGCCAGTGCTTCTAAAATCTCAATATTATCACAAGATGTTTTACAAAAAAAAAAACTTAGAATTAGTTACAAGGTGGTATGGGAATTTCAGATGAGGCAGTAAACAGGGCATGCAGACAAGATGGATGTATGACTTAGTTCCAACACCCTTCATACCCCATCCCAAATGCCCGCCCGACTAAGAATAAGGCCCCGTATTCCTTACAATTTCTCTAGAAAGATGTCGGCAACGCTCTCGGGGGGCGTGCAGATCGCAACAACCGGCATGCGGTCCTTCATATACGTGGCTGTGTGAATATCGTCACTCAGTGCTAGTAACGCAGGTACTTCGAGGAAGCGCGCCCACAGTACCGCGCATAGCACTCCCGCGCAGCACGCGCTGGCGCAACAACACACTAGCCAGGCGATACTGAAACCAGGTAAAGTATGGATGATTATTTAGATAAGATATTATCACGAAGTCCGGGGACATTATGAAAAAATCTTGCAGTATATTTTTAATAAACAAACGGCTACCTCTATCACGCAGACAGGAGGCCTGTATCAGCAGTGGGTACATTATAGACTGATTATACTGATATCTAGGTAAGTACATTAAAATGCCAATTATTTTTCTGTTGACTGTACGTAGTTAAAAGTATAGTGTTGTTTTTAACGAAATCCTTGTTCATACAAACCCTAAACGAATAGATTGCAAATACCTAGGTAGGTACATATTCTATCAGTATACGCCTTTAGTTCAGCTGTTATTTGGCATCCCAAGGTTATTAGAATTAGATACTCTATGAATAAGCTACCGATCATCAACATGATGTTTGTAATGTAGGTATTGTATTTAATTCAACTCTTTACCTATGTATACAATCTTAAATAGGTTGGTACGCAGATTAGAACAAAACTCGTACTTACCGATCAACGCAGTGAAGCGAGCACAAATATTTGAAGCCATGCAACGTTGTGTTTTTGAAATACTGCTGTATCATTTCACTCACTTTTGATGTTCTCATGATTATATTAGTATATTCACTATTATTAAAAATTACTAAGTAGTTATTATAGTTGAAAGGACCAACCAGAAGTCAAATCTAAAGTTGATACAAAAACACATCAATGTTTTTGAGAACACGACAAAGCAAAAATTCGGAGCTTTGCTGAATTGTTACGATTACGAGATTCATTCATTGGTATAAAAACTACGAGCACGTTCAGAATTGAATATGTTTATAGTAATATCAATTATTAAAGTTTTTGTCAACTTGACACAAGAAGTCTTTCTTGCACTAAATTCTGGGTTAATTCTTGCAGAGTTGTTAGTCCGCCACAAAACTCAGTTTACAATAACCCGTCGTTATTATTCCACCTCGACCTTTTGCACTTGATCACCAGTTGTTCACTGCAGTAACTGTGGCATTTAGCGTGATTAGTCCTTGTCAGGCGGATTAATTATACCTATCACTGGCAGACATATTAACCGACAATTAAGGGTCAAACGGTTAAATTAATGTGTCTGCCTTTAAACCTTATAATTATGTCGGTCTCGACACATTTTTGTCGAAATCTAAATGGGTTCAGATTTGATCAGAAAAGTATTTTTTGTTGGTCAAGAACGGGCTCAAGGATGTTGAGCTGGTATTTAACATTTTTATTATCATTAGCACTGAATTTCAAAGCCATTTTATTTATTAACTCTTATTAATATTTATTAACTCTATTAATTAACTTTTATTAACGCCTTACGGCCTCCCATCAAGTTACCGTGATAAGCTATGAGCCACAATCCTTCAAATATAATTGAAAGTAAAACCTGTGGGGTCAGGGGACCTCCGTCAGGAACGAAGTTTCTTACGCGATACCCGCACGCACACGCATGGAAAGAGAGAGAAAGTGCGAATTGAATAAGCATTTTTGATACAGAACCTTCGTTATAATATAGAGTTTAAGTTTTCATAAAGTTGCCGCAATCTTGAATTTTCATTTTGACCTCGATATCGGCTTTAGCACCCTCAAAAATCTCGAAAACTACACCCAGGACGAAAAATGTGAGTTTTCGCAGCCGCCATCTTGCATTGTCATTTTGACCTCACTATCGGCTTTAGTATCTTCGAAAACCTTGAAAACGACACCCATGATGTAAAATATCGCAGCCGCCATCTCGAATTTTTATTTTACCTCACTGTTAGCTTTAGCACCCTCGAAATCCATCACTCTCCCCCTCTTTCAATTATATATAGTAAAAAGTGGCATCACGCTTTTTCGTTACGTGACGATTTCTACAAATTTACTACTACCGCAAGCGGCTTTTAAAAACTTCGTTCCAAAAATCCCCACCACATACGGTAACAAGACGTAGCTGTAAACAAGTATTGCAAACAAAATTTGTTCAGTAGTTGTATTAGGACAAAATAGCTCGCAAAAACCCGACCCAACACGTCAGAATGACAGAGGAAAGTTCGTTCCATTACCAACAGTTTTAAATGGTGGAAAACCTACCCACATCAAGAATAAACAAGGATGTCGAATGTCACAAAGTTAGCAGTCAAGTGATTTACGGCCACGTGCCACGTGTGGGTCGCGCCCTTCAGCAAAAGGTCAAGGGCTTAGCCCGGGCTCCATGCGACCGAACAGATACTATCTAAATAGCCCACTCAATGTCAACCGACCTCATTTGCCACTTTCTGCAAGCGCAGCAATTAATACAACAAGTATGCCCATTATAATTGTATTTATTAATTTATTAGAATTACAGATCCTTTATAAACAGGCAGTTATTATTTCATAAATTGTTATTTTAATAGTTGATTACAATGATATTACTCCTACGTATAAAATGTCTACATAAGGTTTTAGATATCTTCCCTTGATCTTCAAAATGTATTTATTAAGATAAAAAAATCCTGTATTAATTTAATATACCTATTACAATTTCATGCAATTTACCTAAATAAGTTAGTTTACCTAAATAACCCAAATTTTTCTACGCCGAATGTTAATGAGAATTTTTTTAAATGAATACAAACATCCAACAACCAAAAACTTCAAACAGTGACAATTCAGTTTACACTGATTCCGAGCGTGATTTATTCGCGTTCGATGACATAGTCATCACCTTTTATCAATTAGAAACCCAGAACATTGAACCGCAGGTTTACTTAGAGAGCCTTAACTCTCGAGTATCCAAAGCACTGACTGCTTCTAAAGGTTTCACTGATCTAGTAAGTATCGCTGAGGTATACCAAGATGATTCAAAAGTCAACATTAGACTAAATACTCCACCAGTACAGTCTAGTGATTTTGAGGCCCTGGTTAACGTAATGGAAACGAAGGAGATCGTATACGTCGACACTAAGTATTGTGTATTCAAAGTACCTCTCCCCTCAGCACACGCCTTCCCTAAGTACCAAAAGGCTTTCAAAGATGCCGCTAGCAGCAACACCCTCAGGTACTACATCACTCTTAGTATCACAAGGAGGAATTGACGGTGTCAAAACTGTTAAACATATAGCACAGGTCAGCAGAGACGCTATTCATAGTTTATCGAAGAAGCCAGAGCGAAACGATATCATGTCAAGCATATCTGTTCTAATCATCAAGCAACTAAAAGAAAAGCAGATCGCTAAAATCTGTGTCGACTACAGTAACCCAGAGAAGTGGGTTGACCCACTTACTCATGGTCTATGGATAGTCGATCCGGCTGAGGGGCACCCTTCATTGAGTGCCGCGAGAGCCAGGAAAGTGGCCTCCACATATGAGATGGATGACAACCAAACGCAGAGTTTGATCGCGTTGTCCTTTTTAAAGAGAGCCCGAGAAAGAGCAGTCGCAAAGCTAAACTTGGTATAAGGGGGGAAAAGAGCAGACATTAAGGCTAATTCCAGACGAGTACTAGCAGTAGTATTCTCTGAGGCCGAGCTCAACCAAAACGAGACCAAAGCCATGATTTCACCATACCAAGAGATCAACAGTCGATGTGTTCACTAAATGAAACACATTTCGAGATGGAAGGAGTGACGTACCCTCAAAAGTGCGAAGTAATCGAATGGCTAGAGAAGAACTTTTCTTCAAGTATGATCCCGAACTAGGTATAATATCCAACCAAAGGGTATATACTTGGTCCAAAGCCAGCGAGCATTGCTCGAAAACACAGAAACACCATAAAACTCTAAATTCACCTTTTAAAATAAAAGGAGGCGCAAAATACATGGTAATGGAGAAAGACGGACCAGGCCTAAAAACCTTAGTTAACCTTTCTACCAATCCAAGTACTGTGCCAGGAATATAGGAATGGTTAGAGAAAATACGTAAAGATGCAGAGTCGCGAAAGCGTTCTAACATTTCACGTTAATTCGTGTATGAGAACTGAGGCCACGGCGAGTAGCAACTAGGGTACAGTTCAATAGTTTTAAGAAGCATTAGAAGTTTTAGATTTTGTCTAGATTAATGTACTTTATAAACGCGAAAGTCTGTATGTATGGATGTTTGTTACTCTTTCACGCAAAAACGGCTGAACGGATTTGGATGAAATTTGGCACACAGATAGATTATAACCTGGATTAACACATAGGATACTTTTTATCCTGGTAGTACGTTCCTGCGGGATAATTTCCGATTTCCAAGCGGGCGAAGCCGCGGGCGGAAGCTAGTCTTAAATAATTATAAGTATTTTTTTTATAAGTTAGTGATGTGCGAAGTCGATTTCAATTTGTCTGTAGTCGATTTTTCACATCACTATCTGATCCCTATAACAACGCCACTTACAGCAATATCTACACATTCAGAGCTATAAAGTTTACATATAAAATTCCTATTTTAAAATTTTATTGTATAATAAATTATTATGTCATCATATTAAAAATACATTTAAGGCGTATATTTTCAAGCAAGCTTGTCCGTGATAACTAAATACTTTTAAATCTAAATATTTTTTTAGTCGATTTAGAGACTTGATCAAGAAAATCTTTTTATTAGGCTTAGTTTCAGAATCAGCTATTATCTCGTTCAAGCTTACTTCAAAATATATAACCTACATTTTCTACAACGCTGAATAATTACTTGCGCTTTATATAAAAGATATAATTATAATATTACAGACATCAATGATTATGCAAGTGATTGATTACATCAATCCTAACATCCAGTACAGAGCCTCTTTGGACAGAAATAAAATAATTGTAACAGTACATTATAATAGTAGTATTTGCTAAAAGTTTAATAAATAACTTTCAACTGTCCATCCTGAATATTGCCAAAGGAAAATAAAAATATTATAATTAAAATAGAGGTGCCAATACACTTTAAGATAAAATATTGTTTGAAAATATGAGGCAACATAATTCAAATAACACTTTTGAATTGATCCAACACCAAGATCAATAAAGGATGTGTCACATTAGTTCATCACTGAGAAGCATTCAAAATTAGCGGTAACATTAATAAAACCAGATATTTGGTTATGTCATAACCAGTGATAGGAATAGGTAGTGCCTATTTGCCTAAACTTCGAAGAACAGAGACAAGAAACGGAGACTTCCTTAGGACTAAATTTTTTCCGAGACATCTGTCCCGAAATTTCGAGAAAACACATAAATACATTTAAAAAAAATGTTATTTGGAATAAGTAATTCGTCTATATTTACCTAAAGTTTGCGACTAGATATATCATAATAAAATAATAACATACACAGTCGTTACAACCATAAAATTTTGTTGTTTGTTTGTTTCATGGTTTCCAATTACGTCATATTTTAAAATAATATAAATATACATATATTTGTTACAACAATATTCTATGTGTTTTATTTTTCCTTTAGAGCCCATTAATTATTTAATGAACCTAGAGCGATATCGACCGGCGATTTTTGAGCATTTTTTCTTTCGTTTTTTTTTTGCATAGAAATCTCCTAAAAATCGCCAGACAATATCGGTGGTGTGAAAGGACCCTTACGTTTTTTTTTTAACTAGTTAATGCCCGCGGCTTATCACGCGTGTACTATTGTTTTAGTATCCCATGGGAACTATACTTTTTTTTAATAGGAAGTAGCATATGTGCTATTCCACACCTTAATCTATATCACTACCAAAATCAGCAGTTTCAGTGGAATTGAGTAATGGACATCCATACAAACTATCACATTTATAGACAATCTTTAGATAAATATAGACGAATTACTTATTCTAAATAACACATTTTTTTAAATGTACCTATTTAAGTGTTGTCTCGAAATTTCGAGACAGATGTGCCGGAAATAATTTAGTCCTAAGGAAGTCTCCGTTTCTTGTCTCTGTTCTTCGAAGTTTAGGCTAATAGGCACTACCTATTCCTATCACTGGTCATAACATATCAACACAGAATCAATAAAAAAAATCTATCAAAAGTAACACGTTTACTATCAGTCGTCAACGCCTACTTATTAAAAAAATTAAATTCTTTCATTCACTGACAGACAACATACAGCACAGATTGCTAGGTCTAGAAGCCTACAATTTTGCACGAGAGTTCCTTTACAAACAAAAGTGAGCATTTAGGAGCACCCTCTAAAGAGGATGAAAATGTGTCATGTCAGATGGACTTTCGCAAATAAAAGCCTGCACCTCTCAGTCGTAGCGTAGCCGCGCACGCGCGTCCCAGTCAGCGCACATAGACGGCAGTGACGCTGAGCAGCACGGGCGGCGGGCGCTGGCATCAGGAGGCGGCCAGGCGCGCCGGCCGCACGTCCAGCAGGCAGAACACGGCGCGGCACACCGGGCACGTGGCGCGGCCCGCCAGCCAGCCCGCCGGCGGCCCGCGCGCCCGCGCCGCCCACCAGCGGCCCATGCACGAGCAGCACCACAGCACGCTGCACGTAACGGACACATTCTTAAAAATACAAGTAGAGTTTTTTTATTTAAAACTGCATGCACCTCCACTAAAACTTCCATACAAACTTTTGAAATGTGTATGCAACGAGCAATGGAGAGGCGTGCAATTTTCAAGTAGACTCTAACATGGTCTGAATTTTTAACTAACAGAAAACTTATACAGATTTAATAGCGGGTCCCAAACTAGGCACAGCCTAGCGAGGAACTGAAACAAACTAAAAAAAAAGTGTTCTGCTAGCGCAAGATTGTAATTCATATTCAACACACATAAAAATCTCATAAGACTTCCAATAAACATGAAAGTTAATTAATTGAGTTAAGTTAATTATTACGACCGGACCAAGAAGTGAACCCTGGGGCATACCAATTTTAAACCAGAGATCTACAATAACATTTAAACAGCTTACACTTATATCTGCCTATACATATAAAACAAGCTTTTTTTAGCTTGTAACCGTCCCCGGTATTATAGGGACTACTAAACCGCAGGGAATCGTGAAGCCTTTTTGTGATCACAAACTAATCATAAAATGGCTTCATTATTCGCTGCGATTCAAAAGCTTCATAAAAAAATATGAAGCTTCCTTAAATTTTCTACCATGCGAAAATAATGAATATGAATAAGTTACCGGCAATTGCACTGTGTGCACGGTGGCGGGCCCCCCTCTAGGTGTAGGGGAGGGGCGATACATCGCTTGCTCAGCTTTACGTCAGCGGGATTCTGCATGCAACCGATGCACAGCTCTAGCTCCTAAGAAAATAACGCATTTTAAGACCACCGGCCAACAGTTAATGAACTCATTCAACATAATTCAACAAAAAGATTTGGTACATCAATGCAACCTTAAAAGTCAAAGTATTTTTTTTCCCATAAAGTTCATAAAAAGGCATAATTATTTGAATTAAAAAAAAGAACTGATTTACCCTTCTAAAAGGTAGTTTCGTGTGGAGAAAAACGGGCATAAAACTGGATAGTTACCGTTTTAAAATGTTTAACAACAACACTTATTTTGTATCCAAGTACATAGTTGAAAACAGAAATGTTATTTATCAAATAATTGTTTGAGCAATATGGGGTTTATTTATAAACGTTGATTAAAGTTGAGAGACGCTTAAACGTCAAAAATTTATGGTTAAACAGTCGCTAATAATTACTTAACTTTAAGCAACATTTAATATAGGAGATAGTATGTATAAATATGTACTCATATGTTGTAGGTATGACTTCGTGAGCTAGTTTTCAGTTAGAGACTCCAATCTGTCTCTATTTTATTATTTTAATTGTGAAAGTAGCTCGGCCTGTCTACTACATTGTCACGACTTAACTGAACGGCTGTGTTCGGATTCCGATGAAATTTGACGCACAGATAGACCATAACCTGGGTTAGGACCATAGAGTACATTTTTATGGCTAGGACAAACGATAGTTTTTATGCCAGTATTACGTTTCCCTAGGATAGTACCTATATGCGGGCGAAGCCTCGTGCAAAAGCTAGTACGAGTATTATATAAAATGTTCTATAGTCCCCTGTAACAAGAAACACAAAATATTTCAGTGCCACTGACCTGATCAACATAATACACAGGATTTTGATCGACATATTGCTTGAAGACAGTGACGAATCTCTCCACAAGGGTCGGCAAAAGCGAGATGTGGTCGGGAACCCGTATTGGCTCCAACAGCCGGGGCTGCAAGTCTCGCAGGGCCGAGGTGGAGATGCGGAAGGTGAAGCGTTCTAAGGCGTCGCGAGTTGGGATGGCCTCTATGTTTACGTATTGGATTTCGTCCTCGCCAGATGGGGTTAGGATGTGGCTGTCGGTCTGTTGAGGAAAACAAGATGTATGTAGGGCAATTCAAAATGGTAACCCTCGTTTGGCATAATGATACACTCACGCATGTTCACGTTCTTGTAATACTTTGTGCTGCATCAATTACATGCATGCACAAATAGCTAGACGCGAAATAACTCATCATCATCTGCCCAGCCTTATCCCAACATGTTAGGATCAGCGTCTAATCTAACCAGTTACAGCTGAATACAAAATTTTGACGTTCAAAAAGTGCTGATTCTCAGTCTAGTTTGAATGACTTTTGATTTAGTTTTATTTTTATTTTGATGCACGCAAGATAAGATTCGTTTTTAACTGAAAGTCGTGGTCACCACTCACCGTTCAAAATCTAAGTCTTTAACATGGAGCGACTGTCTATATGACCTCCACAACAAAGTCAATCAGCCAATATTTTTTGGGATTTAGGCATTTCGGGTCTTATCCAGCAAGATAAGACCCGAAATCACTAGAACCTAAAAAAACCTTTTCTTTAAAGAGATAGAACTCGCGAGCACAGCAAACAAATCGCTTAGCCACTAAGCCATTTTATCGATAGTCCAGTCATTTTAGCATAAAAAAGGGGTCAACCTCAGAATGTGAGATAATAAGCTGAATTTTCCTATATACCTTCATTTTGGCGTTCTAAAAGTTGTCTCAAAAGTCTCATAAAATCTCGTGTCTGCATCAATAAGTTATTCAAGGTCAAAGGTAAAAAAAAAACAGATTTCCGCGATTATCTCTATTTCTATTGCTCCAATTGCTGTTAAAGTCGATTATAAAATTGTAGAGCATAAAATTTGCGTCTAATTTTATTTCAAACATTTTTTCATGCGCTCATCCGTTTTTGCGGATTTGGGTGTCCAAAATGAATTCCTGGAACCAGAACAATATTACCACCAGCTCCCGATGAATTACATAATACTCTTTTTTGTAATTGTAAGAATGGATGTGGTCCAAGGTGCGGGTGTAGAAAATCGGGATTGTAATGCACTTTAGCTTGTGGCCAGTGTAATGGGCAAGCATGCCTCAATGCTGTTTCATTGCAAATTGACTGCGAGGAGGAGAGTGTATTGGACCCAAAAATTCTGGAAGGTCTGGAAACAACAATTCAGGGCAACGAAGATGATGTCGATGAAACAGAAATTCCCGAACGTCCAGAAGATAACGATGAAGAAGAAAATGAATACATTTGTTTATTTATTTTATTATTTATGCACACACAGTAAAATACATACAGATACAGCATAAACAAACAATTGAGTACAAAGGTACTGCTTATTTCTTTAGAAATTTCTTCCAGCAGACCTGCGAAAGGAGAAATGAAAAAGAAATGTAGACAATAGTGTGTGAGAACAAGAAGAGAAAATATGAACATGTGACGTCTTAAACTAAAATATAATATACTTACACATATTATAATGCAGGAAATTAACACATACTTAAATAAATACATATTGATAAAATATATAAACAATTATTATAACACATAAACAATCAAGAGGAAAGGTAATGCTCTTTTACTCGACATTTAAATAGTGAAATTGTTTTCAAGTCACGAATGCTAGGCGGAAGTGAGTTCCACAATCTTACAGCATGGACAGAGAAGGAATAAGAATAATAACTAGTTTTATGGGGATGGGATTTAAGGAGGGATCTAAGATGAGATCTACACGGTGCGTCGCTAGGACGAGCGTAAGAAAAACGCTCACGCAGGTAGGAAGGATAAGAAGGGTTGTGTATGATGTTGAAAAGGAGACATAAAATCCGAGTGTTCCTGCGAAGGCGGATAAGGAGCCACTTGAGTTCCTTACGAAGGTGAGAAACGTGGTCATACTTTCGAAGACCGAAAACAAAGCGAATGCACAGGTTTTGCAGGCGCTCAAGCTTGTTTAATAGCATCCAAATAGCAGGCGTCGGCATAATCTATAATCGGCTGAATAAGTGTTTGTGCCAAAGAAATTTTAGTCTTCAAAGGCAGAAGACTTTGAAGGCATTTCAATAAAAAAAAAAATGGTTTAATCCCTCCTTACTAATATTATAAAAACGAAAGTAACTCTGTCTATCTGTCTGTTACGCTTTCACGCCTAAACCGCTGAGCCGATCGTCTTTAAATTTGGCGAATTGGTTTTGAGATATGGAGAAGGACATAGGCTACTTTTTTACGCGATAACCGACATCCACACGGGCGGAGCCGCGGGCAAAAGCTAGTGTAAAGTCCACACAACATAACTTAGCATTAGTAGCAGATAAAACTTTTTTAAATAAAAATTAAGGTCACAAGTAAAAGTCAGTGAATTGCTAATGAATGCAGAAAGTTTGAGAACTGTCTTAGACTTTCAACTTTCTTTATCCTTAATAAGCAATATTGGTGTTAAAGCGTATTCATATCTTGATATTCCATGTTTTCATATTAAAGAAGAATTTATGCAATCATAAAAGGAAGAACACACATTTCATTACATAAGATAATCAGCTTATAGAATGGAGTGTGATCAAAAGCAAAATCTGTGTCATTTGAGACTGTTTCGAATAAGTTATCCAGTCAGAAAATTGTTATCCTTAATTATCAATCCAAACTGCATTAATCAGTTAGAAAAAAGAGGCAGTGCAGAGCAACTGGTTCAACTAGTTAAGTAAAACACATAAACCAACGACAACATACCAACGGTGGTTAAATATCATATGAGACGTTTAAATTCCTGTCCCTTACGACACAGGTCGTAACAGCTATGTGAACATAATCCAGCATTGCATATGTAAGCTGTCACGCCCTTTGTTATAATGATATTTGTTATACCTACTTTTCATTATATTGGCATGGCTAGCGGACATATGGCGAATGATTTAATTTAATGTTCTGTGTCTCGTAATATTAGTTACTTTGCCGACCTACTATTGTATAAAGTCGTTTATCTAACTAAATAAACAGCAGTGCTGCTGGAGAGTTTATTGCACGACTTATTCCCAGCTAAAGCACTAGGAAGTGGTGATGGGCAGGCATTTTAGAGGACTGTGAATGTAATTTTGACATTCGTGAAAGTGCTGATTCTCAGGCTATTTTGAAAAAAAATACTTTTGGTTTTGATTTGGCATTTGTAATTTCCACTGTTGATATACAAGGTGTAACAGAATAGACGCAAGACCTGAAAGTAGTTTGTTCCTAATTGACTAGGTACTGAATCGATTTCAGTAACTTTTAGTATAAGTATTTTTTTTATTATGTATTTTTTTTTATTACAGAAAGCTTACAGACTAATAACAAACTAAAAATCATTTGTAGGCAAGAAAATTTGCTAAATTACAAGCTTCCACATATATACATCTAGTTACAAGTACTACGTTGAATGTTAGTTAAGTACAGCGATTTACAAATCAAAAGAACACAATAAAAATAAAATAATAAGACTTAATTAATTAATTAGTCGAGTCGTGCAACATCAAATCAGTTAAATCAAATATGAACAACCACAAAATATTATAGTTTATATTCCTAATTTTTCATGACTGTCCCCAAAATATTCCTTATTCAGAATTTACCACTGACTGAGCCAAAGAAAATTCAATCTTATACTAAAAGAAATAAGACTCAATTTTAAATGCATAAAGTAATGCTTGGGTCAACACGTTTTTAAAAATTGTTTTGGTCATTGTATTATGCTTTTAACTCAATACTCTAATTGGGGTGTATGAGGTCTTGCGTTAATTATGTTACTCGTTGTATAACATAATCTCTATTTGCATATCTTATTTTAGCATATTCACTTTTATTGATTTACTAAGCACAGGTTATTATTATATTTGTCTTTAACATAGAATGGTTAAATTTATCTCTTCTCAACTTCTTGTTGCTGTAATAATTATTATCTGTATGTAGCCTAATTGTATAATTTAATTAAACAACAAAATAAAGTAATAGATAAGAATCAGTGCCTTGCAAGATTAATTAAGAATGCTCACATGTGAACCAAAACAATCAGCTGATAAGAGTAATCAAAATGTGTTACAATTGTCAATTAATTTAATCCTCAGGGCGATCTTCGCAGTGGAAACACCCGGGCGTTTCCTCCCGCCTTATCCGAAACAGGAACCTCCCGAAACAACCGTGTCCGGTGAGGACCTGCGTCAGGCGGAAGGTGAGGACGCCGCACAGTGGGCTGAAACGGGCCGGTAAAGGACTTTGCATTTAAAAAAAAAAAGTTTCTTTTTCTGAAATTTTAAATATTGTGTTGGATTTATCTATCGATTATAAGTAATTATTTCTATGAGGGTCGTTCAGATAACTTAGTATTTTCGGAGTTATAAATATCCAAAGTAATTTTTGTATGAAGCAAAAGAAAAAAATGTGAAAATCTCGAAATTCTCAAATTTTCTCAAAGAATTGACTCTACGTATGCATAGTACGTATATTTGTCCTATTTTAGCACCTATTCTCGGGTTGCGATTTTCTGCGATTTGGTCGCAATTTCAAATTTTGTTCTCTATTCCACACCACCATAGAGGTTAAGAACTAGGCGCGTTTTTTTTTATGTAGTGGTCTCCCCTTTAGGCCTAATCCACTAAGGACTAATAAAATAAATAAATAATTAAGTAAAAATCACAATTACTACTGGCCACTGCACTGTTTTAATTTAATCACTGTCAAGGGTATCCACATTAACGAATGCAAAATTTTCGTATTCGTCATCATCAAATGTTTCCGCTTGTTCAATTACTAATAAACTTTGTGCTTCTACTGACAAAGTTTTATGTTTTCTGCGAAGTTCGTGACGTTTCGCTGAGATGAGTGGATCAGAGCTGGTCAATAAATTATTTAAAATGTCTTCATTTTTAGTTTTTCTACTGCATTTCCTGGAATGGTGTTGGCGGTACCTACGAAAGTCTTTATTTCTAGCTTCAGCAGCTTCTTCAGATAGCTGTCCAATTGGTATTAGACCAAAACTTTCAATAATAGCTGCACCATGCATAAGAACTTTATGAACACTTGAAGGCATATAATACCAGCTATATAATTCCAAATACAGTTGCATGGTCACTTGAGCATATTCGTGAAATTTCGCTGTGTCAATGTGGTAACCTGATGAAATTGCCTCTAAAATGATTGCAAATCGCCTTATTAATTCTTCACTAACACCAGTTATCTCAGCAGTCATGTTTGGATTTGCAAAAAATCTTCTAGCAGTATTTCCGTCATTCGTGAAGCCGTGCCCTTGTTTAACAACATCAATCAGAAGTCCCATTCTATTTTTAAAAGCGTCTTGTATGTCTTTCTTTCTTCTTTCCATGATGCACTTGTTGTCTCCCTTTACTGTCCATGTCTGTATCGTTAATCTGTAGGCTATATGCAGAATGCATTCCATCATTCGTATCCAGGTATGCAATGATGACAATCCGTATTTACAGAGATCTGGATCAGTCGGTTTTGATACAATTAAGGGCAAATTATTCATCTCTGTTGGAGTGGCTTTACAAATGTCGCATCTCTGAGATGAAGTATCACACTACACAAACTGTCATTATTTTTAATACTGCCACTGTTTTTTAAAATAACGAAAAGATCAAGGTTTGTCACTAAATTTTCAAACATTTTCACAAATACAAAATAACAAATAAGTAAGTAATGAATGTGTGGGGGTAGTGCGTCTATTATGGTGGGTAATAGAACACTGAAGTACGTTTGAATGCAACCGAACATTCCGTAGATACCCTATCGTTGCACCAATCACGTTACGACACGTCATAACTTGTTGTTGCGCTCGCGCACTCTTATCCCTTGATTCCCGGAAATAAGTCTCAAAACAAATTACGTCTTACCTATCTATGGTGGTGGAAAATGTCGAACATTGTTTTTTTTTTAAAGAACTAAGTAGGTATTGAGGTTTTCAGGCCGTTTAGTATACCTACATTATTTTCAATTTCAATTTAATTGGAATAAATTGCTTAACTAAAATAACATGACTCTTCATACAAATTTGATATGGCTATATCTCCGAAAGTACTCGTTAAATTAAAAAAAGTCAAAGAATAAAAACGTTTTAAATTTATGCCTAGATACCAAAAAAATACATTTGATCTCTTAAGACCCAACCTTGTAATCCCAGCCCACTGTGCGCCGTGCCGCCTCTCAAGCCACTCCTCAAAGAGGGGACTGCCCGCCGCTATCGTGGCGAGCCCAAAACGCAGATGATGATGAGTTATTTTACGTCTGGCTATTTGTGCATGCAAGTAGTTTATGCAGCACAAAGTATTACAAAATTACTGTTGAAATCTAGGTTTTAATCATAGAAAGAATTTTATTCATAGTCTTCTTGGTTCCATCCACATAACTAAATAAATAAAGTGAATTTGATACAAAGTAATGTACATTATCACAGGAATTATTACATATACATTATCATTGGAATAAAACAATGCATTTATAATACACAATTATATTTACTTTATTTTTCTATTATGACTACTTAGAGTAGAATCTTCATAATAGACAAAGGAAAAACTATTCAAGCATAATTCGCCTTTTCGCATTAAAAGTGTACAATTTCCAAAAATATTCAAAATGGGGTTAATATGCGGAAACGTTTGGTATCACCAGTATTTTTCTCTTTAAAACGCTCTCCTGTAAAATTAGTAAGTTTTGAGTTTATACAGTTTTAATGCGAGAAGACGAATTGTCGTGAAATTAATATGGCTTATTCCATAGAATATTTGATATGAAAACATGAACATACAACATAATAAAATATGTTTATACTCACAGCAGTAGCTACAAGAGTGCAGTCTCTTTGCTTGATGACATTGAGTTTGTACTGCGACAGTTTGATCAGCCATGTCTCCGTAGCCACAAATCTGCTAGTTGTGTTCAGCTGGATAGACACTTTGTCTACACTGTGACAATATTGCATTGGTTAACTTCTTGAATTTTGGTATGCTCTATATCTACCTATATCCAGATACTTCATTAGCAACTTGTTTTTGTGCTTCCAAAAAATGCTATGTGAAGTTATCACAAAATGGTTTATACAGCTTGCATGTATTGAATTGATTGCAAAATTACATCAAAAACCAAAGATCTAAAAATAACAATTTTTGTAAGCGCAACTACAGTATTTTAATTCAAAGGATCTTCTTTCTCCTGCAGGCTTAGCATGACTCTTTCTATTTCTACTCTACCGTAGAATAGAAATCGCTTGTCTACATTTCTCAGTACAAAACTGTCAAATTGTCTACACGGAAACATAATTTTTGTCAACTCTTCCGTCGACGCTTCTCTATGGTTGTCGTGCTAATCCTACTGGCTATTATTCCAAATTATTTATTTTTAATTCAAATTGTAAAATAATAATAATGATACCAGCTTATTACTGCCTTACTAAAGGGCAAATGCTGTCTTCTCATTCAAGGGGTAATCATATTTATATAAGTATCTGGCTCCTTCATGTTTAGTCCTAAACGGAGCAAAAAATGAGGTAAAACATTTGTTGTTTACTTACTTCCTGAACTCAATATTGAGGTTGGCAGCCACTACTCTCCAGTCAATGCCAGGGGTAACGTACGCTATTAAAGACTTCACGACGGGATGCTTCGCCTGACCGTTTTCCCACCAGCATAGCAGTCTATAACACATCAGCAATGGAATGATGGCGGTAGCTGCCGCCGCCGCAGGCAACCAAGGATTGCGTTCCCCCGCTAACAACAGGCAAAAAACGTAACCCAAAGGCAACGCAGAGTGAATCAAAGCCGTAATCGTAGTCCTCTTCATATGGTATCCAACAAAATTCATATTTTCCGATCCCAGGAAACCCTCGAACAGCTGCGCTATTGTAAAGCCGGCTGACACGAACTCGGTGGGCGGATAAACGACACATATCGAGAATAAAAGGTAAAATAAAGTCACTAACACATCCATTGTGGATTTAAAGTTTTAAAACATTACTTTTATGATTTCTAATTAGCTAAAAAGTTCCAAAACACACAAACGAATGCGAATATGCGACGCGACGACGCCGACGACGTCCAAATATTTTTTGTCGTTTTGACATTTAGAAGTATTGATTTTCCTTTCTGAACCTACTATTTTATGTCTGTGTTCTGAACTACCCATGGAATACGCATGAATGATTAATCGACTAATGCTCGGTTCCTTCAAATAACAACCGACTTCCAAAAAAACACTACAAAGTGAAAAATAACTTTAATTTTTCGGAAGTCGGTGTCTTTGGAGCTGTATTTGAATTTTTTGTCACCGCCTTCCGAAATTAAAGTTATTTTTCACTTTGTAGTGTTTTTTTGGAAGTCGGTTGTTTTTTTTTGGAAAAAGTTTTTATTTTTTACTTTTTAGTGGTTCACATGTGCTTACCCCTTCACAGCATACCGACGTGATGTTATGTTATGAACTGGTGTAAACAATAGACAGACATGAGATTTCAGCAATCCCAGTCCATTTGCTATCATTTATTGAGGAGTTCCGTTGCCTATCTCCAAAGTTCTTCATCAAATCTTCACCAAATTGAAATGAGACCACTACGAGAAAGTACTCTTCCAAAAAATACCTAAATCACTTTGTGTGCCTATAAAATTTGAAGAGTTCTCTCTATTTCTCCAGGATCCCATCATCAGATCCTGACTTGATGATCATGGGACCACCTGGGAAGTATACCCTTTCAAACAAAAAAAACAAAATCCAAATCGGTCCAGCCATCTTCGAGTAATCGGGGAACATACATAAAAAAAAAAGGTTCCAACGAATTGATAACCTCCTCCTTTTTGAAGTCGGTTAAAAACGGATCGTTTTGTTTGCCAATGGTAGCATTTTAATTGTCAAACTGTGCATCTAAATAGATCATAGACATATATAAAAATTCCAATCTCAATGAAATAGATTCGTAAGCACAGTCATATAAACAGTAGTTACTGAATACTATATGTCTGTGTGTGACATATAAGCAGTAGTTACTGTTTATTATACGTCTGTGTTCGTAAGCTAATTTTACCTGCGATAGCTACTTCCATATGGGAGGGTCTCCTATCAAAGCTATGAGGTCCTTGCTTCACTATTGGTAAAGATAAAAGAGCCTTAATTTAATCCAATCCGTTATTGGATCCGTAAAATATAGGAATCGGCCATGCAACTAGAGAATTCATAACTAAAATGGTTTTCAAAATAAATTTTGAACTGAGAACAATAATTGGAATGTTGTCGGAACCTGTTGGAGAGTTTTAGAGACATGTGATTGCATCATATTATAAACAACAGTTATAATTACAGAATTATAATCATTATAATTGTCAACACAAGGTTCTACTTTATGTTTCAATTATGTTAACTAAATTCATATAATCCCATCGATCGATCATTCATCGAAAAAGGTCGCGATTTTCGAATCTCATTTTAATGAACAACTTTACTCTTTGGTTCCCACCGTAAACCTTAGGCACACCATTCGAAGGGCAACAACTCATACAAAATCAGACAGGTCTTTTAAGTTGTGTGGTAAAGATTATAATATCGGGGTCAGTCACTTGCTTTACAGGAGAGGAACTTCAGTCTTCACACCCTGGTTCCTCCACCTCCAATCCTCTATTGTTTCCATTAGTGTGACTAAACTCTACTGGCTGCTCCATGCTACAGGCTTGCACCACACTACGATGATGATATAATGAACATCACTAATAATGTCACGTTGACGTTTTAAGTTGTGGATGTGGACACGTATTATTTTAGTTTTCGGGTTGTAAATTATTCTTATTTGTCCAGTAATTGACTGTTTTTTTCAGTGATTAAACACAACAAGTGAAAACACATCGTATTGAACACATAATACCGAATACTAACATTGATTCAGGTAAGTAAATACTGATGTATGAAGGACCGACCGGACGCTTGTAAATCCCAAATTACTTCAGTATTTCAGGCTTAAGACACAGGTTATTGAAATAATCTACGTCTCTTACCTTTTTGGAGGCAAAAATCGTCTTACGTTTCATATTTTGTTGAGTATTGTTGTAGATAATGAGTGGAACAAGTCATGAAGTCAGCAATAGACACTGAAATATGATCGAAACTTACAACACTCTCAGTCAGAAGTTCCATTATGACCTTCATTTAAATTGCTTGTGTCTCCCTATTTTTCAATTTGTTATTTTGCTGAACTATAAATGTCAAAGTGGTATAATTTAGAGGATAAATAGTAATTTAAAATGTATTTGCAGCATGGCGGGTGTGGAACAGCCATGTTATACTCTGATCAACTTCCCGACGGATTCGGAGCCCTACAATGAGATGCAACTCAAGTTGGACCTTGGTAAGTAAAATTAAGAGGACCCACTGACCAAGATTTACTTTTGATACACAGAATGATGACACTCAGTAGCAAATCTTAATTAAAAATATTCAAACTTAATATCAAGTGTGTTGGAGCTATATGAATAGTAATAACAATATCTGTATCTGCTTTAATTTATTGTTGGTTAAGTATCCTGTATTGTTATTATATTGTGTATCTAAATAACAGGGATCTAACCGCGGGAGGGCCCTGGCGACCTGTAATACAGGTTTTTATATAAACCTACCTCAGACACCAGTCCCTCACAAAGTTAGCTACTACTGTCAATCTTTAGTATTCACTTCATACTTGTGTAAAGAGAATAAACATTTTTTATTATTATTATTTAGCAATGCTCAGATTATAAATTTGTGTGGTGGATTGGCACCATTAACAAACATCACTTTAACACCTTGTAATATGAGGACACGGTGGAGCATACAGTGGTGGTCCGCCCGACTTGGGCGGAGTACCGTCGTGTCCTTGTGGAGGCGATCGGTGGCGCCGATCTCTCGCGTCCGGCCCTGGTCCAGGCCATGGTACGGAGCGAGAGTGCATGGGAAGCCGTCACCTCCTTCTGCTTAGCAGTAATGCTCTAAAAAGGAAGGCAGCGCACGTGAGGGAGAGGAAATATATGCGCCCTCACGGCCCTAGCCTCCGCAGGAGACGCCCTGCGCGTCGGGAATCCCAGGCTGATTCCCGGCCACCGTAGACGCGGGCTTGCGGAAGGCGAGTAATGGGTAGCTCGCCGTCCGGTAATATCAAGCTCGGGTCGATGGCGCGTTGTGTTCCACGCGCGCCTCAAAGAGATGTCACCACCAATTGGTACGGGTCTGCAAGGGCCGATGCCTGCGAGAGGTGTGGGTTGTTCCAAAGAGATATTGTGGCTCCTGGTACACAGGCAACTGAAGGAACATGGTTGGGTTTTAGTCAGTAAAAGTTTGACACACCCTCCCCACTCCGCCCAGAGCGGGTGAAGTTATTTGAGGGACATCCCATCCTCAAAAAAAAAACACCTTGTAATATGATCTTAGTAGAATTATTTGTTGCTATTGAGCTGCTAGAATTCAAGATAAGACAGGTGGGGGCAGGAACATTAATGCCATGAATTCAGTATTTTATTCTAGACTCCCTAGCATAGTGATTTTCCATCAGTTATAAAAAAAAAATTGGTTGATTCATAAAAAAACTGCAATACCAATGCGGTGAAAACATATGGAACAGCAAATTCAATCAATAACCTGATATAATGATTGTAATTCAATTAATAACCTGCATTGCAGAGGGTTCAGAATCCTTTACTGAATCTATGGTTACAGGTTGTGCGTCTAAATCCCTGCCACCCTGTATTGACGCCAGCGTCGGCGGCGTGCAGTCGTACACAGAGTTTTTAGACGCGAAAAATTAAAAAAAAAATATGTTCGAAAAATCCAGAATAGCCGATTGCTTTACCTACACATGTGAGGCAATTAAACGAATCACGAATCATAATGTTTTGTATTGAATTTATGATTGATTTATCTTGAGTTTGTATTAATTGCAACACTGGTGTAAAACTACTTTTTAAAATAGTCGCATAATCAACTTTGTTTGGAAAACTTCGGTAAGTTTTGTAATTCGTCGTGTAGTAACAAAGCGTAAAAAAGGCACTGCCTACCCTGTACGGTTGTGTGCGTTATTTGTTACATTGTGTGCCACGTATGTATAGGAACGCACACCAAATAATTTTGCATGTCCACGGGAGCACACATATAAACATCAAGACGCGAATAGTTTGTGTCTCTCCCGAGGCACTCAGCGGCGCTAGTGCTGCGCAATGCGGAGTTGCGTCAAATTGTACGAACGAGCAGGTATTGCATCGATGATACTAATGGTACAACCGACGCTCGACAGGTGGAGCTGATTTAAAAATATAGTTTTTTTTTGTTTATTGGTAAAATAATATTAGTTTTAAATATGTATCCGATTTAGGTAGGGTAGGCAGTGTCTTTCTGTCTTTATGGACTGCACGCCGCTGATTGACACTATAGTAAAACTTTCATTGCAACGATTACATTATTTACTACTAGTTTTTGCCAGCGGCTTCACCCGCGTGGAGTTCGGAAATTATCCCACGGGAACGTACTACCGGTATGAAAAGTATCCTATATGTTAATCCAGGTTATAAACTATCTGTGTGCAAAATTTCATCCTAATCCGTTCAGCCTTTTTAGCGACAAATATCCAAACATTCATGTTTAAAATATTAGTAGGATGATAATGTTGAGGCTCACAAATTTAATTCCTGCACTATTTATTTGTATACAGAAAAAGGTGATATAAAGAAGAAGATAGAAGCGTTAAAGAAGACAATTGGCATCATCCTCTCTGGTGAGAAGATCCCCGGGCTCCTGATGATCATCATTAGGTTTGTGCTGCCACTGCAGGACCATATGATCAAGAAGTTACTGCTCATCTTCTGGGAGATTGTGCCCAAGACCACGCCTGATGGCAAGCTGATGCAGGAAATGATCCTTGTCTGTGATGCCTACAGGAAGGTATGTGAATATTTCATTTGTATATTCAGTAAGATCAAACACAACAGGAAAAATTTAATGGTGGTGAAATACCAAAACGCTTTTACTGAATACTTAGGTACAATGTCTAATTTGGTGGTATCTTTCTCTATCAACTACTTTTTCGTCGAAGTTAAAAACAAGTATGCAATGACGAGTAACAACAATGATCAGAATAGAAATTCTCTATTCAACTATCAACTAGATGTTAGATTAAAATGAAATATGCTGTTGGGTCCAGGTAAGTCCAAAATGGAAAACCAGAACCAATTTTTTTTTTGGCTTCCGTCAAGTTTTTTGGGGTTTCTTGCACCACCTTGAATACTTCCAAAATAAACAATGCATTTAATAAATACTCTATTGATCAGGATCTGCAACACCCCAATGAGTTCCTTCGTGGCTCGACCCTGCGGTTCCTATGCAAGTTGAAGGAGCCTGAGCTCCTGGAACCTCTGATGCCTGCTATCAGAGCTTGTCTGGACCACCGTCACTCTTATGTGAGAAGGAATGCTGTGCTCGCCATATTTACTATCTACAGGTTAGTTGGTACTTAGGGGTATTGTATTAACCAGTAAGTGGGTTGTGGAGGTCAGATAGGCAGTCGCTCCATGTAAAATACTGGTATTCAGCTGCATCCGGTTTGACTGGAAGCTTTTTTTCCAATACTTTAGCATGTACAGTCCCGGACTTTAATTGATAAGCCACTATTAAACTTTCCAATTTTGCAGTTTTATACATTCACGAGATTACACGATTAAACACGAACTTAAACTGCATGCTCGTAAACAAGATGACAAATTACTTATAATCGGAAATTGTCTTATCCATAGAGGTTGACTAATAAATTGTCAATGATAAATCAATACACTGTTGCATAAGTTTATTCAATCTATTTGATACTGACCTCCTTTGAATAAGAGCTCATTAAATACTCGTTATTTCTGAAAACCTATCCAAAGACAGTGACAGTTGAAATGTCAGAGACGATAATTACGAATTTTGGTGAATCGTAGCCGTAACTATTTATGTGCAACAGTTATCATATTTGTCATGAACGTCTCTTGGATGCTACGCGTTCGGATAAAATCGTGGGTGCGAGTTTTTCCGATGTCAAAATGACTAATCATAACGTTACCATCGCTACGCTAAAACAATTGTTGCTAGGTTACGGTTGCTAGCCCTGTAACTGGTTGACTTTGGGTCGTCACTCTGGACATGTACGAGTATAACCGACTAAACCCGATTTGCATTACACGGCTAAAATAGGAACTGTGGCAAGTGGCTTATCAGTTAAAGTCCGTGACTGTACCTACTGTGCACTTTTGGTAGGGGCTTGTGGCCAAATAATAACTGCCGCACGGGTCGATCGATCAAGTTAAGCTACCCTTGCTGCAGTTAGTTCGTGGATGGGTGACCATCTTAAAATACCATGACCCCTCCGTACCTCTGAAAGCACGTCATCCGTTGGTCCCGGCTGTCATTCGTGGATCTTTGACAGTCGTTACGGGTCGTCAGAAGCCCGACAGTCTGACAACCAAACTTACCAAGAAGTATCGTATTATCCAGTTACTGGGTTGTGGAGGTCAGACGGGCAGTCGCTCCATGTAAAATACTGGTATTAACCTGCATCCGGTTAGACTGGAAGCTGACTCCAACATAAATAGTTGCGGAAAAAAGGCTAGACAGATGATGATGATGACATTAGCATGGAAGTCGAAACAATATAAGGAGCACTTCAACCCATTCACTTCTTTTATTTTGTCTCCCGAAAGCTAACAGTACATGGCGACCAGGACCTGAAACTGGGGAGGGATCGGCCTCGACGATCTATGTACTTCGATTTTAGGAAACCTTAAAACAATAGTAGTGACAAACACTATCATCACTACATATTATAAAACAAAGTCCCCCGCCGTGTCTGTTGGTCTGTCTGTTCGCGATAAACTCAAAAACGACTGCACCGATTTTCATGCTGTTTTCACCAATGGATAGAGTGGTTCCCGAGGAAGGTTTTAGTATATAATTTGTCAAGTTTTTGTATACATTGGCTAAAATATAATGATATTTGTTGGAGGTGTCGGAAAAAAATAAGCCGTCGAGAGCTTTCAACGAAAACGCTGCCTAAACCCTTTGAGATATAACAAAATGATGTGTGGTGGAATTGTGTATCTTATATAGGTCTATAGAAAAGTCCGCGCTGGCATATGTCTATCTCTTAAGGGCTAACATACTATATCCATTTTAATACTTCAAAAATAGGCAAAATAAGACGGGCTACTTTTATCCCTGGAATAGGTTCCTATGGGCTGCAGGAACGGGATCAAAATTTCATGATTACTTTTGGTAGCGATAACCGACATCCATGCTGGCGAAGCCGCGGGCATCAGCTAGTGTTAAATACTAAATGACATATCATTCTACCAGAAACTTCGAGTTCCTAATCCCCGATGCACCAGAGCTGGTCGCCAACTTCCTGGAAACGGAACAGGACATGTCGTGTAAGAGGAACGCTTTCCTCATGCTGTTGCATGCTGACCAGGAGCGGGCGCTGTCCTACCTCGCGTCTCGGCTAGATAATGTGCAGGGATTTGGTGATATCCTGCAGCTGGTTATTGTGGAACTGATTTATAAGGTGAGATTGATCTGAAAGATTTTATAAGATATTGTTCGTAAAACTTTGGATTTCTGTCTTATAAAGTCCAACACAGCCACGCCATTCAAAGCGTTTATTATTTACCACTCCGGACCCCTCTAAATGATATTGTCTTAAATATCTTATTGTATTTTGTCTTTTTGTTTTTTGAAAAAAATTACTAAGGAAGTCCTTTGGGACTTCCTTAGTAAATTTTTTGCAGAAAATACGAAATTTCCAGTGGAATTAACATTTAAAAATCAACAACAACGAAAAAATTTCGTAACCAACATAGTCACAATAGTAGTTGTATGACTGAAGATTAGATTTAGTCCCAAGAAATCTTGGACTGAATCTATAAAGAAAATATAATGTTTTCTTGATTCGTATTTTCTCGGATTACTGGAATCCGAGAGCAGTGCGCACTAAAAAAAAATCTTCCTTTATAGGTGTGTCACGCGAACCCCTCAGAGCGGTCTCGCTTCATCCGCACAGTGTATGGACTACTAAATGCGACCAGCGCGGCTGTGAGATACGAGGCCGCTGGTACACTCGTTACGTTGTCTAACGCACCTGCCGCTATCAAAGTAAGTATTGATGACTCTTTATGTAGCTTAGATTCTTATTTCAGTTACCAAACAGCAGCTTACAGCGTCAGTGTTTAAAGCGAGGTTTTTCGAGCCTAAAGGCTTAATGGCGGATCCAGGATTTATTTCTGGGAGGGGCACATGGGCTAGACAGTTAAGAACTGTCTCCCACATCTAGTATACTGCACTATGCTGTTTTAAGGATTTATTATTTTTCAATGACATTTAAGAATAACTACAAAAAACAACATAACATTCGGGAAATCAGGAACGAAGTTCCTTTTGCGATAATCACACACTAGTTTATAATAATAGAAAGAGACTGAGAGAAAGCCTTCCCGTCAGAAGCGAAGTTCTTTATGCGAGACTCGCTCGCTCATCTAAACTTGAAATAGACGCAGAGACAGAGAAAGTGTGAATTGAATACGCGTTTTTAATACATCCAGTACCATGTAGTATAAGTTTTTAAAAGCTCTCCTGAAGTTGTCGCCATCCTCAAATAAAAACCTTTAAAACGATACCCATGACGATCAATTTGGAAGTTTTCGTTGCCGCTACCTTGTATTTTCAATTTGACCTCACTATCGGCATTAGCACCCTCGAAAACTATGGAAACGACACCCATGATGGAAAATTTAATTTTAACACCTACTTTTGCCCCCTGAGGTAATCTTTGTAAATATTTAGGGGTGTTCTCGTGTTCTTAATTATGCTCAATTTTAGGAATAAGTTTGGGAACAGAAACTGTATCAAAGGCTATGGTTAAATCTAAGAAGACACCATAGCATTTGAGGGGGTGTCCAGTTTGTCAATCAGGGTGTTGGTGAAATCAGGGACGGCATCTTCTGTAGAGAGGTCTGAACGAAAGTCTGGTTGTCTGTGATTAATTAAATTTTTGATACGTTAGTGTTGAGAATACGGTCAAGTATTTTAGACAAGGAGTTAAATATTGAAATTGGCTAATAAATGGACACATCGTTTTTAGATTTGCTTTCGTACACTAGATGGATTTCTGCACGTTTGACAGCTTTTGGAAAAACTCCCGAATTGATTGCACAGTTACATAATATGATGGGCAATGCGAGGAGCCAGAATGGAGTTAGATTGCTTTATGATGATTGCTGGGATGTTATCACATCCAGTAGCTCAATCATTGCATTGCTTTGAATTGTACTAATTACAAGTGCTTCATCAACTAATGGAATCACTAGGGAGTTCATTGGAGATGGGGATGAAGATGAGTAAATGGACGGTCTCGTAGAGCCTATGACATGTATGAGAGTGTGCAGTAGGTATATTAATTTTATTTAGTTTCTAATATTATTCCCGATAAAAATAGATTTATTTTATTCCTACGTATTTCCCAGGCAGCCGCCGCGTGCTACATCGACCTCATAGTAAAAGAGAGCGACAACAACGTGAAGCTCATAGTGGTGGGGCGCCTGGCCGCACTGCGCGAGCTGGCGGGCGAGGCGGCGGCGCGTGCGCTGCCCGACCTGGCCATGGACGTGCTGCGCGTGCTGCAGAGCTCCGACCTGGACGTGCGCAAGCACACGCTGCAGCTGGGTTAGTGCTGCATGTACATTTGTAAAGGAGATGACTCAAATTTGCCCTGACGCCCGATAGTCTTACGATACATACCAATGGAAAGATATCTTCAAGGAGAATATTTCTAGTTATGATGACTTGTCTCGATCGTTAGGTTAGTACGTGTCAAGCTACAGAGCTCTCAATGTGAGTGTGTGTGGTTATTACTAATATTTAAATTCTGGTCTTAGTTTCTAGTTTTCGACCATTATTTAAAGAACTTAATCCCGAAGTCTTATGTGTATACGTATAAAACAATAGCACAGAAAGCTCGATGTTTTGATATGTCGCCAAATCACTACCTAGATTGTCCCGAAGACAAACAAAAGCTGCTCATTTATTTGACACTAGCTTTTTCCAGCGGGTTCGCCCGCGTGGATGTCGGAAATTATTCCACGGGACCGTACAACTGGGATAAAAAGTATAGGGTACTTACTATGTTAATCCAGGTTATAAACTATCTGTGTGCCAAATTTGATCCAAAACCGGTCAGTCGTTTTAGCGTGATTGAGTAACAAACATCCAAACACAAACTTTTTCAAAGGGGATCATAAAGCGGCGAGGCTATTGCGTAACATACTCACAGTTACAATGCCATTCATTTTGTGTCTGCATATATAAATATTTTTTTACCATTTTTTACCCAAAACTTCCGAGGTGGAACTTATCTGAATGGCCTGTTCCTGTTTTATGAATTTACCTCATGAGTGGTTAGTTAAAAAATAAAAAATTCTAGTAGTTAATATCCAGAGGAACATTAGATATAGAGCGGATGTTCAAAATAGCGAAAAAATGCTTAACTGGAGATTTTCTTCAACGTTAATCATATGACCAGAGAAAAATGGTGAAAAGATGTTTTATCCCAAGTCATCCTACAGCTTTCACAAATACCGCGACCTGGTAAAACTTATTCTAATCGTATGTATGTACTGATGACTATAAAATATAAATCGTAGGATCGTATCGATTGATAGCGGAGCACGTCGTTAGGTCTTAGATACGAATGTATCTAAGATCTAACGACGTATTGGGCCGTGGCTTCCGGGATTCATTACCAGCAATCGAAGAACTTGTATTTGCCTTATTTTAATAAATTATTTGTCTATTAAAGCAGGCAGGTCTAGGGTTGTTAAATGTCAGTTTAACTTAGTTATTTTAACCCACCAGCCAATTACTAAATAAATTGTACCCAATCTCCAATTCACGTGGTTTTAAATGTATTAATTTCCCCTCAGCCTTGGAGCTAGTAAGCTCCCGTCACGCAGAAGAACTGGTCCAAGTGCTGCGTAAGGAAGCTGCGAGAGCCACGTCAGCTGACCATGACGACGCTGCCAAGTACAGGCAGCTACTGGTGCGGGCGCTGCATAGGGCTGCACTCAAGGTAGGCACCCACTAGCTAAAAGATGACGTCATATCTAGGTTCCTTATAACAAAAAAAATATCTATAAAATTGGATACTCATCACTGTGACTTGCCGCGGGAGACGCCCTGGGCATCGGGAATCCCAGGCTGATTCCCGGCCACCGTAGGCGCGGGCTTGCGGACGGCGAGTAATGGGTAGCTCGCTGTCCGGTAAGGACCAAGCCCGGGTCGACGGCGCGTTGTGTTCCACGCGCGCCTCAGAGAGATGTCAGCACCAACTGGTGGGGTCCGCAAGGGCCGATGCCTGCCAGGGGGGCGGGTTGTTCGAAAGAGATACCGCGGCCCCTGGCACACAGGCAACTGAGGGAACACGGGTGGGTTTTAGTCGGTAAAAGTCTGACACGCCCTCCTGCTCCACCCAGAGCGGGAGAAGTTATTTGACGATCTCCCACCCAAAAAAAAAAAAATCACTGTGACTTTGCACGTGCATAACAATCGAATCCCTTTAATAATATTTACCTCAATCTCTGGAAGAATGAGCCATAATGAATATTCTGAATCTATACTTATTATACAGGGCGAGTGTAAAGGGTTAAGGGTTAAAGTTGATTTTCTAGTCAGTCTAGTGTGTCCGTGTTGTTCTTCTAAACTACGCATCGGATTTTGAAGCGGTTTTCACTATAATAGGGAATTTATTCCGGAAGGTATATCAATCTAAAACAATGTTGTCCTTTGTCATAGTTCCCGGAAGTAGCAGGCAGCGTAGCCCCGGCTCTGTTAGAACTGTTGGGTGACGGCAGCGAGCCGGCCGCGCAGGATGTCATGCTGTTCCTGAGATCTGCTCTACACACCTTCGTAGATCTGCGAGAACATATCTATCAGGTAAACAATCCTGCGGATGTTTTTTGTGGTGACCTTTTTCGTTTTTATTTTAGTATTTATCAGCGGAAGCTTGTAAACAGCCATAATTTTTTTAAGAACACCATCACACCGTTTTTAGTTAGCCTGTAAGTTTTCCAAACAGAATAAAATATAATAAACTGCCAGACCAAATTTTCAATAATGTAATAATGAAACAAACTGCCAGACCAAAATTTCGATAGCGAGTATAAATTTCCATGTTTATCTCTTTAAAATAAGGCTTTATAATTAATAAATGGCTATTTAACAACAAGCTATGATCTATAGAGGTGAGTAAAAAAAAAACGTCAGAAAGAAAGCTAAGCAGAAATAGAGTAATAACTAGGGCGGGCGATTCGATGCGCTGCGTTGGGTCGGGAAACAATAATATTTACGTAGACGAAGTCGAGGGTGGAAGCGACTACATAGTCCATATAAACATATACCAAAGTCAGTTCTACTAATCATTTATGTCTGTTTCCAGAAACTCCTCGAGTCGGTGACAGGCATCAGAGTGGGCAAGATAGCCCGCTCGGCACTGTGGCTCCTGGCGCAGTTCGCCGACACGCCGGCGCGGGCCCGTGCGGCGCTGGCTGCGCTGGCCTCCGTCATACCCTCGGCCGCGGGGGGGGACAAGGTCACCGTATTGCCTTCATTCAAATCTAATCATTTATTACTTTGCAAACTTTACTTATTTGTACACAAATGTTTTTTTAAATTAATTATGTACTCCATTTTTAACCGATTTCAATCAAAGGAGGTTCTATATTATATTTATATCCAGTTTATTCAATAAGAATGTTTCCGGGTTTGGTACTGAAAATTATAAATATGAAAAAATACTATCCATGATGAAAATACTGCTGAATTTCCCTCATGACGTAAACATATACGGTGCTGCTAGTTTCTGTGTGATTTAAAGATTAAAATGAATTATTTTCATGTTAATCAAAGCATGCGAAAAATTATTACAGCATTATAATTTGTGTTGCTTTTAAATAACATCCTCATTTAAACGAGTTCAAACACGTAAATGTCATGGTTATTTTTGTAGGACGAATCAGAGGCTTCGGCTGCTAAAACACAGGACACGTCAGCTCCGCGACAACTGGTGACCAGCGACGGTACCTACGCGTCACAGTCCGCGTTCAACTTGCCAGTGTACGTTGACATTTTATTGCTTTAAGTTGCACGGTTTGTGGCTCGTAATAATTTTGTATCAAAAATCTAAATCGGCATGGTAGTAAAATTCCAATTTTAAATGGCCGCCATCATACAATTCATAATCGTCGTCTTTTCCGACAAAACTAATGTCGGAAATGTGGACGATTATACCGAAAAACTACAAAAAAAAAAATACAAATTGCATAGAAAATTACGTCAAAAATAAATGTAAGATGGCACCGTCTTGGATTTTAGTTTTGACGGCATTTGGGACATTAGAACCCTTAAAAACTGTAACAGTGATACCCAAGACTAAAATGATGATAAATGAATGATTGTATCCCACCCAGTAGCAACAGCCAGCCCGCGCTGGCGGGCCCGGGGCTGTGGGCGGCGCTGGGCGAGGGCGAGTCCTTCACGGCTGCGTGCGCCTGCTCCGCGCTGTGCAAGCTGGCGCTCAAGCTGGACAAGCACGACGCTACTGCCGCCATACATCTCGCTGCTACACTGTTGGCGTTCCACAAGCAAAATGTTGGTAAGTACTTGTTGATTACTTTGGTAATGCTAAATTAAATAATAAATGTATGTGAAACGTAAGTTTTTGCAGGTTTGGCAGGATAAATAAAATTGTCTGACGTTTTTTTTTTGTTCGGTGTATGCAGTGATTTAAATTTAGACATTTGCTTTTAATTTTGTTGTTTTCAGTGTAAACTCTTCTCTTTTTCTATAAAATACTAAAATAATTGCAGTTTTGTTTGAGACACTTTAGGTGAATAGTTGATTAGAACTATAGGTAGGTTTGTATATTTCGCAGGAAGATTGTATACTTCGCGATTATACATACGGCGCTGTCCGTTTGCATACTGCCGCCTTTATGTCTAAGGCAAAATATACCGGATGATTTTTTTTACCGTCTGGAAAAAAATAGGGGTTAATAGGTGAACGGAGTAGAAGCCTATGGCACGGAAATAGAACATTTTTTTTTTAATCCTAAAATGAAATTAACCTATCAATAAATACTATTACTTATTTGTAGTAAACATTTCATATAAAAATTAAAAAACAATAAAAATTAAAAAAAATACAAAAAATCGGCAAATAATATCAAAATCCAACTTATTGGCACCCTAGTCAACGCGCAGAAATTATGAATGAATTCGTAGCGAAATTCAATCCTTTGATTGAAGCCGGCCGGGGATAGGTAACTAATATTTTTTTGCAGGCGTACCGCTCAAGTGTCGCCGCATGCGCATCCCCCCCCCGACCCGCGCGCCCTTCGACCCGAGTACCGTGTCCCGCGGCGTCTTTGATCTCGCTCCAAGTCTCCAGTCCACTGCGATTAGTCATAGCGTGACGTCGATCGCTGTTTTTTCCGCGTGTGCTTCAACCGCCCAGTGATTGTTTTCATAATGACGTATGAATACTCCAACGTCGAGTAACTTACCATGATGAGGTATTATTTTTTGTCTGGTGAAAATTTAAATGGTGCAAGTCGATCGCATAGGTTATTGGTCCAGTTTGGATCGAAGGTCGATTGACAGGGAAAACGTATCGTGAAATAATACAGTCAGTTATCGACACAATGTTGGAAGACGTTCCTCTGCATTATCTGCGGGACATGTACTTCTAGCACGACGGATGTTAAGCGTTAAAACCCTCGAAATACAGATGAATGTGAGTGATTGTTATAAGAATTTAACATCAACAGGTTTGTTTACATTTCTATCAAAGCTTTACTGACCTTACAAGACGTAATTTATTTGGTTTACGGTTTCAAGACACGCGTCACTGTGTATCAAATTATTATAAACACGCGCAAATGTGTGCGTGAGTGTGTAGGCATCAGCTGCAAAGATGTAGAGCGAAATTAATGCTAGTGTCTCGCTCACACTATCGTCATGCTCCATTCATAGGCAATCGCAGCTTACGCCCATTTACTATTACCTATTTTGGCTATTATTCGTTTTACGCGAGTGCCGTAGGGTGTCTTCTTTTTCATGTATTTTAAGGATATTCGGAACTTTTTCTATATCAATGCTACCAGGCAAAGGTTAGCGCATATGAGTTCTATTTTACTTACACAACATGCCATATTGTTGTCCAGACGCTAAAAAAAGTCAGCCGGTATAACTGCTAGGCATTATGTCAAAGTCCTTGAAACCCAATTGACGATACGAAAGCCGTATACATAATGCCTAAGCGAATTGACACCACTAGTTCTATTTTCTACCATCTGTGGCACTGCTAAACAATACAACAATAATGGCGTGGAGTAGTTGTTTTCATCTTTATAATCATGAAAAGAAGTACGTGCCGCTAGAAACAAGAGATTTTAAAGACTTATAATATAAACAAGAACAAATTACTACGAGATGTCAAACGGGGTCATTAAAAGAAAAACGTGTAGGATCGGGGCAACCCCGTCAGAAATGAAGTTCCTTACGCGATACTCGCAAGCAAATAGTCATATATAATAGGAAGAGCCAGAGAGAAAGTGTGAATTTAATACACAGCCATTTAGAATAAGTTTTTAGAAACTGTCATAAAGTTTTCGCTATCTTGGATTTCCATTGTGACCTCACTATCGGGCTTAGCACCCTCAAAAACCAGAAAACTACGACCATGACAAAAAAAAATGTAAGTTTTCGCAGCCACCATCTTGGATTTTAATTTTATTTTACTTTATTCTATTTGGGAAGGGGCCAAGTATTACGTAAGAAATTTTTTACCAATTAACACCCCCCCTCCCCCTCGTCAGCAAAAGTAGGCATTGCTCTTAACCCCCCCCCCCCCCATGCTCACGTAAACATTGGTTCATGCATTGTTCAATGTGTTCTGGTTTATTAATTGATTTATGAGCAGCAGTTATAAGTCTAGAAATAAGGAATAGGCTTGGAATACAGGACTTTAACGTATATATTATAATATTTATTTTAGCAAATTTTATTGAGATGTTATTCAGTTGTTATAATCTTTATATATTAACAAACAAATCAAACTTCTTTTAAAACTTTGGTATACTAATTCAAATTAACAGTCTTCAGTCCATGACACACGAATCCATGACTAAAGTCTTCGATGACATTGGATGTTTGCTGCTCAATGTTGTGTCTGCTCATTATCGTGTTATTTTGGAATATCGACATCGTTTTCTTCGAGCCATTCATAGACAAGTAGGGTTGCCATATGTGTTCAAACCAAAATCGACTAAATTTTGTAGAAAATCCAAATAAGTAAAAAAAAAATACTGCTGACGTAATCATCATCCACACTCCCAGATCCCCCATGTCATCAAAAATAAGCAAAACAAAGACCCCCCGTCCCCCTGTAGTGCTTACGTAATACTTGAATGACCCCAAACATACAGCTAACATACACAGTGTTATTAAACAATATGAAACTAAAGTCCATTTACAAGTTACTACAGATAAACTTAACTTGAGTTAACTTGAAAAAGTTATAGTTTAAAAAACTAAAAAACCCGCTTTGAAAACCAAACTAAAAAAGTAGAAAATAATTGAAATCAATTAAAAAGCGTGGGGTGCTTTTTGAGGTATTTTTATAATCAATTAATGTCAAGCACCCCACTCTTTTTAATTGAATTAAATTATTTTCTACTTTTTTAGCTTGGTTTTTAAAGCGTGTTTTTTTGATTTTTTAAACTATTATTTATTTTCTATTTTTAGTTCTGCTACAAAAGCGTGATTTTTCAGTTTTTTTTCCTTTTTTTTAATTTTTCTCATTTTTTTTTAAATGATTGAATTGTCATCGGTCCTCGATAAGTTTACAAAGTTTAAATGAAATCTGACCGTTTAAAGTGGGTCAAAATCGCGCCCTAAGGAGTCGGTTACAAACATACAAACAAACATGCAAGTGAAGCTAATATAAAGCGTGTAAAAAACAAAAAAGAGATCGGTACAAAATACCTATTACATAACTTAGGAAATAAATAATACACGATCAACTAATATAAAAAAAAATATATATATATAGCAAATCAATACTTTTCCGTAAAGAAGCTTTCCACCAACAAATGGTTAAAAGACAGTTTATTAGAACTTCTGCTCGCACGGATTAGTAATGAATTCTGCCTGTACGCGGACTTGAAATGAGGGTCATGCAACAAGCTAGGCTTGTGAAGCATTTTGCAGTATGTAACTAATCCTAAGCTGTCTAACAGCTCAGGGTAATATATAGTACCATTAACAATTTTAAAATATCTGGATGACCGAGCTTTGCTCGGTTTTTTTTTTCGTTTTCTAAAAATGAAACCTAGCTAGATCGATTTATCGCCCCCGAAACCCCCTGCATACTAAATATCATGAAAATCGTTGGAGCCGTTTCCGAGGTTCAGATTATACAGTGAAAGTTTTTATTCAGTGCGCAAACTGTAACCATGAATTCAGCATATCAGTCTAGACCCCTGCGCAGAAATTTTTCGTCGGTTATACGAAAAAAATCAGCCGTTCCATACATTTTGACCGCGTAGGTATTGCACTTTTATCTATTTATTTCCTTTATCTTCAACATATAAACATATAAATTACATTTTTAAATATTAGTATACAAATATAAAAATACATTAAAAAATATAAAAAATAGTAGCCCACCGGTATCGGGAACAAGGTCCAAGCTACCGGCAGGCAGGGCTCCAGAGAGAGGAACCTCCTAACAATGTGAGCCGTGTCCAGGAGTACTGCTTTCTGGATCAAGCCCGTGACCCAGCTGCCCAACGAGGGCCTCCTTAAGTGTTGGTCGAGGCTCTTGGCTATCAAGCCATTGGCTGTAACGACTATCGGAGTATCGGTACAATGATCGCTAAGTCCACATCCCACATGTCGATAACCTCGTGAGCCAAGTCAAGATACTTGATTTGTTTATCTTTCTCGGCTTTCACGAGGTTCCCGTCATGCGGGACCGTTTTATCAACGATCATTGCACGCCGCTCTAGTCGATCCACCACCACTATATCAGGCTTATTGGCAACAATAGTCCTGTCAGTGATGATGGATCGATCCCAGTACAGTGTGACATGTCCATTTTCGAGAACTGGGTCGGGCACATACCTGTAGTACGGCACTTCTGATTCCAAAAGGCTGTATTTCAGAGCAAGTTGCTGGTGGATAATCCTGGCTACTAGGTTGTGTCTATGCAAGTACTCTTCGTTAGCTAGACGAGAACACCCGGAGATTATGTGTCTAATTGATTCTCCCGGACGGTAGCATGCCCGACAGATGTAAACCGTGCCGTCTTTCACAATAAATCTCCGGTAACTATCCGTCATCATAACTTCGTCCATAATTGCACAAACAAAATTTTCGGTTTCCCCAAAGAGGTCACCGAAACGCAGCCAGGCTACGGACGCTAGTAGGTCTACATCGGGTCCATGTAGGGCCCGGAAAAAGCGTCCGTGAAGCTCATTACTCTGCCATACCTCCATGCGATCTTTAGTGTCAAGCACTACAGGCTTGCGCCACTTCTCTTTACCCAACGAAAGCGGGGTGAGGCCCTTGTCCACCGCGACCACATCTCGATTCATCCCCACGTCGGCTTCTAGGAAATATTCCCTGAGACTGCATATCTCGCGATCGTGGAGGGTCTTAGCGTTTAAGAACCCTCGACCTCCACACTTTCGCGGGATATAGTCTCATTACCGATGACCGTGGGTGATGCATTCGATATGCAGTCAGGAACGTACGGATCCTCCTATCCAGGGCGTCGAGTTCGGTCTGAGTCCAATTGAGTATGCCGAAAGAATACATCAAGACCGGCATGACCCAACCGTTGAAGGCACGTACCTTGTTTCCGCCTGATAAAAGACTATTTAATACTTTTTTCAGGCGGCCAAAGAAATGTTCCTTCAACGATTGCTTCATATCAGTAACATTTATTTATTTGACATTGATTTATTTATTTATTAAAACTTAATGCACAAGTAAAAAATGCTGTACAAAGGCGGACTATGAAACAGCTGATTTTTTTTTGTATAACCGATGGATTTTTTTGCGCTCTAGGGAGTCTAGAATGATAATTATGCTGAATTCATGGTTACAGTTTGCGCACTGAATAAAAACTTTTCCTGTATACCTATATATATATAAGAATTGCTCGTTTAATACCATTTAAAATATGTACTATCGAGGAAAGTTACATCTGACCAATTTGAAAACAAAATCCCGTGCACACAATGACCACATCTGTTAGCAAGCGTTGCTATAGCGGCTGAGCGCTGCAAGTAATAATAGTTCTTACGGTGTATAGATGTTAGTTTTTTCGATAGTACGTCATATCTGCAATGCGTTTGCGCTCATGAAGTGGTAAGATGTGGTTTTGACCTCACTATCGATTTCAGCACCCTCAAAAACCGTGAAATCGACATCCATGATGTTTATACAAACCCAACAGTTCGTGTTATACCTATGGCTCTTCCATATTATATACAACAACCCTGTCTAAGTAAATTTCAGCATTGCTATTCTGTAAAAAAAATCACCATGAAAACTTAAATGAAGTGAGCGTGTAGTGAGGTGTTAGTGTCATCCAACTGATTTGATTGACTAGGGATTAACGAAGAAGTTCAGTCAAGACCCGAATTTATTTTCAATTACGTGGGGCAAACATTTTTTTCTTTCTTTGCGTTATCGCCCATAAAACATCGTGCCAATAGAAAAAAATTATGTATTTTACACAAGATATGTATCCTCTTAGGCTCCAGCGGCGCTACATCTGGTCTAACAGCTGACGACCTGGAGCACGGCGCCATCTGCGTGCTGGCGGGCAGCGCGCGGCCCGGCGTGGTGCGCGACGCGCTGCTGGCCGGCTCCAGCGCCGCGCTGGCCGCGCTGCTGGCGCTGCCCGACCGCGCCGCCAACCTGCTGGACGACGCCGACAAGGTCCGTGCGCGCTACTTACTGCACCCTGGCAGGTGTTCCCCTTCCACTCCACGTCAACCAGCCATCCCTACCGACCCAACTCCGATTTCAAGACAACCGATGAATACTGACCCCGACAAATGGATCTCCAGTGGGGATTTATTTGTTTGTTTGTTGTCACCAACCCGATAACTTGACATCGGGGCAGTTCATAAAACCTTTATTCAGCCCGTTATAAATTCATTCATTCACTAACAGACAATGCACAATCTAAGCCGCGGAAGTTCTGGAAGTTTGAAATATTCAAAAATCCTTCCTAAGTGTTATTGAAAATTTATCTCGTATAGGGGAGGAAAGTTGGTATGGTTTTATATTTTGCCAATAAGAAATCCATCAGGCGCACGACTTGTAATACAATATTTTTTAATTCGTATCCACTGAATGATAATCTCTAAAAATATAATATGCACGCAATACATCACCGCTTTTGACCTACAGGACCGAGAAACAAAGCGTCAAGACAACAAAGTGGACGTGGAGGCTGGAATTGTATTCGCTCAATTAGCTGGCAACACTGCCACTAGCACACATCACGATATGTTCGAGTTATCGCTCTCTAAGGCACTGCAAGGTAGGAGTGACTTTGTTCATTATTATAGCATCGTATAAGCGAATATTGCTAACAGTTAGCATGCAACACGATATTTTCGATTAATTACTTACGTTAATGAGAATTAAGAAAAAGTTGATTGTACATAGCATTGACGCGTCGCAGATTAGAATCATCACCCCGCAGAACCATTGCGCCTCCTCTTCGACGTTGATGAGTTCGTTCGTTGGTGACCCCGGGACCAACCCAACATTATAGCGGCTTCCTCGTGAAGCTCCTTGTCCATTTGCTTATACGACCAGCGAGGACCATTCATTTGCGGGGCCGACGGTTGGCCGCGGCCCGCGGTCTGGGTGGAGACGTTGAAACGAATGTAGCGCAGTCGCGGATACGTTCCGCAGCAGTGGAGCTAGCCAACGAGACGTCCAGTATAGACCTACCCCGCTGCCGCAAGCACGTGTTGACTGAGCCCCGATTAGGGATGGCCAGGCCTGTCGTGACCGTCCACTCCTTCCACTTAGGAACGGTGACCCACGCCGGAGACTTGGCGTTGAGATCCCCGAACAACAGCACCGGGCGAGGATGGCCCACAATGGCACCCAACTCGACCAGGAACGAAAAGCCACCCAAAAGAAGTTAGTACATAATCGATTTTCTAATCAAGTGGTATTTTACCCCACAGGTCGAAGCACAGGCGTGAGTGAAGAACGCGGCAAGTTGTCCAAGGTGACGCAGCTGACCGGATTCTCGGACCCCGTGTACGCGGAAGCCATAGTCGCAGTCAACCAGTACGACATCGTACTGGATGTACTCGTAGTCAACCAGACGGGTAAAAGTCGTAGTTCATTAATATTTTTCGCGGTATAACGTCTAGAACATGATGATATTTACTGCTACGGGAAGGTATTGTGGGATCTCCACTACGACGGTGTATCTTCGTATAATAAGGCTTCTACATACATAATGCGATCTCGTCATCCAATTCGAGCTGTAGAGGGTACGGTAACCTCTGGCGCTGAAACTCTCTTCTGTCTTTCTTGTGGAGCTGCCTACATAAGTTAGACAGAAAACCAGTCAAAACTTAATATTTACGCGGAATCTGCTACGTCGGTCGGTACGGTACTAAAAAAAACACTACCTTTTTTTCTGGGGAGTTTGTTCTGCCACATCTTCTTCCCAGCTAAAGCACTAGGAAGTGGCGATGGGCGGGCGATTTAGGGGACTGTCTTATGTAATTTTGACGTTTAATAAGTGCTGACTCTCAGCCTAGTTTGAATAAATGTCTTTTGAGTTGGTTTGAACCCACACACCACCACATCAGTTCAAAATTTTGAGCGTGTTTACATTTTGGTTTGCGAATGTCGTTATCTCTGAGCAAACATCCCCTCCAGACGACACGCTGCAGAACTGCACAGTGGAGCTGGCGACGCTGGGCGACCTGCGCCTGGTGGAGCGGCCGGGCGGCGTGGTGCTGGCGCCGCGGGACTACGCCACCATCAAGGCGCACGTCAAGGTGGCCTCCACGGAGAACGGGATCATCTTCGGGAACATCGGTGAGTCCACTGCACCTTACAGCTTCTTACATCTATTAAGTCAAGCAATTGTAACATAATCCATAGTTATTTTTATGACATTTATCTTAACACCGATCCAATCTACTTTTGAAATCCAAGGACAAATTAAATAAGCTGGCGAAACTCGTCAGAAGCGATAGGCATCCATATCGAAACTAAACATAAAATTAATTTAACATTTTTTGGAACGAAGTTCTTAGGTAAGAATGAAATTGTAGAGATCGTCACGTAACGAAAAGAGCGTTACGTAATTAAAAAGCGTTTTACCCCCTCCTTACGACTTTTTATTATATAATAGAAAGAGACAGAGAGAGTGATCTCACTCTGACAGCACTCTCGAAAACCATGAAAACAAGTGAGGTCAAAATAAAAATGCAAAACGGCAGCTGCGAACGTTTAAAAATATCATCATAGGTGTCGTTTTCGTGTTTTTCGAGGGCGCTGAAATCTATAGTGAGGTCAAAATAAAAATCCAATCCAGGTACGACAGGAGATTATTAATTAATAACATGTATACATAACTAGCAGCCGCAAAGGTCGATCGTAGGTTAAGAAACGCTTCCCGCGGTCGGTTTATTAATAGCTGACCATCCATTGCATATCGCGACCTCCTTGGCCATTGGTCCGTCTCATAGATCTTTGACAGTCGGTTATGGGTTGTCAGAAGCTCGAAAAGCCTAGACAACCAGTCTTACCAAGGTATCGTGTTACCCAGTAACTGGGTTGTGGAGGTCAAATAGGCTGTCGCTCCATATAAAATACTGGTATTTAGGTGCATCCGGATAGACTGGAAGCCAATGCCAACCTAGATGGAAAAAGGCTAGGCAGATTGATACTCGTATTGAAGGATAACTCACAATTTCCCTACTTCACCACAGTGTACGAAGTATCAGGCGCTTCAATGGACCGTGGCGTGGTGGTACTGAACGACATCCACATCGACATCGTGGACTACATCCAGCCGGCCGTCTGCACCGACGCAGACTTCAGGCAGATGTGGGCCGAGTTCGAGTGGGAGAACAAGGTAATGATGTTCATGAATATTCAAGCCACCAGTTGGCGCCACTTTGACAAGACGTCTTCCAGTTCGACAATGAACTTAAAATAATAGGGGTTAAAGTATGAAGTTGCCGTTGTATAGTAATAGACACTTCGAATTGACATAAAATCTTCATGGTGTGAGATTTTCGTGTGAAACTTTTTTCACGTGATATCTATGAGGTTCTTCTTTTAAAAAATGTGCAACATTAGATTTTCAACTTTCAATTGTTTTTTTATTCAGCTTAGACGTAAAGATGGATACTTCGGAAATCTGAGTTATTTTTGAATACGAGTTCAGACGCGGAACTAACGCGGCAGAAACGGCTCGCAATATCACCGTTGCGTTTGGGGACTGCTAATGAACGCACCGTGCGTTTTTGGTTTAACGCTTTCGTAATGGAAACTTCGACTTGAAGAACGAACCGCGTGGCGTTGAATTGAAGGAGATGGTAGAAGCCGATCCGAGTCAAACTACCCAGGAATTAGCGGCATGGTTTAACGTTACCCTACCTACAATATTGACTCATTTGCATCAAATCAATAAGATAAAAAATTATGAAAAACGGGTGCCTCATGATTTGACTGATCTGCAGAAAGAAATGCGCGTTGAAACTTGTGTTGCCTTGTTGAATTGAATGATTGCAACTCCATAAGAGCAGTGTTGGCCCAGTGGTAACGGTCGTGATTTACGAGGTTTGAACCCAGACAGGCGCTTTACTTTGTCCCAATTATTTCATCACCTCTGCTAGGAAAACATCGTGAGGAAACCGCCATATCATGGACCAAAAGTCGAAGACATTGTGACATCTACCAACTCGCACTGAGCCCGCGTGTTGGATTACGAGGGTTGTCTTCAAAAGGCGGCCTTGTCCCAGCCGTGGGAGCATTTTATGCTGATTATGGTTATGTTAACCTAATATATGATAACCCAATATTTCCTTATTTTTTCATACTAATATTTAACGTGATTGTATTCTGCAGGTGTCAGTGAACACGAACATCACAGATCTGCGCGAGTACTTACAACACCTGCTGTCTTCTACCAACATGAAGTGTCTCACTCCTGAAAAGGTAACATTACCATAACGTTGTTTCCTATCTCTTATTTGTCTTCCTCATGGAGAGTGATCTTCTTATCTCGTACGGGCATAAACTAAACCTACAGGATTTCTGAGATGGGAGTTCAAGGCGGTATCCGAAAGTACAGTAGAGCAAACTGGCTATGAGACCATAATAACGATTATGATGAAAACTACACCGGCAATTGTGGTCTGTGTGCTTCTAGTTTTGCTAATATCGAATTGGATATTTTTAGTATAGTATTTTTATCTTACGAAGCGACGCGTTTGCTTGTGTTTACCAAGTGTACAAACATGCTGCGAATGTGTGTGTAAACGCAGGAGCTCGCAGTTCCATCCGAGGCATGGATTTTGTGTTACACTGATGTCGGTCACGCGTGCCAAGACTCTGACGACAAATGGATGTATAGTGTAGCACCGATGGCCGGCGAGCGCGAGTCCATACGAGCATTTTACTTCCCCAGGCATTATCCGGCCAGTGCGGCTTCATGGCCGCGAACCTGTACGCTCGCTCCATCTTCGGCGAGGACGCGCTCGCCAACCTGAGCATCGAGACTCCGCTACACAAGCCCAACTCGCCCGTGGTCGGGCATGTGCGGATACGGGCCAAGAGCCAGGTATGTAACTTGCTTGTACACTTACATAGAATGTAACCATACATAAACTCACGCCTTCTTCCCATGGGAGTTGGCAGGAACTACAGAACGCTACCTACTATGATCTTTTTTTTTGAGGTTGGGAAATCCTCAAATAACTTCTCCGGCTCTGGTTGGAACAGGAGGGCGTGTCAGACTTTTACTGACTAAAATCCACCCGTGTGCCAGGGGCCGCGGTATCTCTTTCGAACAACCCGCACCCCTGGCAGGCATAGGCCCTTGCGGACCCCACCAGTTGGTGCTGACATCTCTTTGAGGCGCGCGTGGAACCTGCTACGATCCTTAAATACTCCTTTTGTTTCGTTTACTTTCATATGTCTGCCGATCTATTCTGTAAAAATCCGATAGTGAAAACTAAGGTAAGTGTAAGGCTGTCTTCTCACATGATGTTAGGGGTGGACATTATTGAGAATTCACTGCAAGTTCACCTCACCTAAGTTTTCACAGTGAGATTTATACAGAAAAACTAGCTAGATCATACTCGCACGGCAGATAGGAATATTACCCACTTGACTACTCTAATTGCGGTCGATGACCCCACAAAACAAACAACAACAAACATTTTTTTTTTGTTTTATCATGTTTAGATATCGATACCCATCACGACTGCAGAAATTTTGCTAGCTAATTTATCTTGGCCCTGTATACATCTCTGCTTTTCTCTTCAGAGAATACCAACCTAATTTTATGTTTGTTTTTGAATCCATCTCACACACATACATTTTGTCCCCCTAGGGCATGGCGCTAAGTCTGGGAGACAAGATCAACATGATGCACAAGGCTCCTCAACAGAAACCAGCTGCCAGCACCATTCCCGCCGCGTAAGATATCATCATAATAGTACTGACTATCTAACAACTACACTGTGTGACACGAAAATAGTCCTAAAGGCTACTAGTATTAATGGGTGCTCAGTCGCGGGCGGAAAAAGTTCTATTATTGCTTGCATGTATTGGTGAGGTGAGGTCTTGCGTGAGGTCAGTCGCTAAAGAGCTTTGCCATCAATTCGCAGCATAAACAAATGCTTGACGAAAATGCCACAATATAATGAAAAAAAATCATGAAGGAGTTTAGTCATATACAACTATTGTACGTTCACCATTGTATAAAGTAAAATGCATGTGCCCTTCATAATTCGTTTTTAATGTTGATATCTTAGATGGAATTGTGCTCAGTGTGAGAAAGGATTGATTTTGAAATCTGTTAAACATTTTAAGATCGTTACAGTACGCGATATTAGACCTTGTAAGGTAGGCATTAAAGTCGTCACTCGAAATTGCCTCTTACGCACCCGGTTCCAAAGATGTTTAAAATTAGAATCACTGTAGTAGTGACTGTTGCTAAATTGGACATTAATGAGGCAATTTTAAGGATTGTATTCGTTTGCGTAGCCGGGGAAGGAAATTACTCGTAAACAAATGATTTCGTTAACGCTATACAAGGTCTCATGAAATGGTCAGGTAGAAATAGATATTTATGATTCTCGTTTTGCAGATTATCCGGGTATTATTAAGTTCCTTGCCATGTATTAAATTAAAATTAGTTCGATAGTATAATTAAATTCTATGAAACTAACCGCATTTTGTGTTTGAGTTATTTTATAAGCCGTTGCATTTATGTTACTTACTGAAACTTTTATGTTTTATGTAGGCGAGGCCCGGCAAACGCCGGGATTAGTAACGCCAGGCAGAAGAAGAAGACTTAAACCTGTGTTACTGTAGGTTATGTCGAGTCTTAACCCCTCCAGCCGGCTATCTCACAATTAACAAGACACATGTCGCGTTTTTGTCGAATTTTTGAATGAGCGACTTGACAAAACCAGTTATATTTGTCTTGTCACTGAATTGTGTTAGTCTGCCAAAATTATCATTAAGCTTAATTTTGACCATATCAATGGGTAGACGATAATATTTTTTAAATGAAGTCGTTGATTCCTCATTTTAATTTTGACTTTATTTGTTCTTTCGAATAATGCTATTATTTTTATAATGCTACCTATGCACTTACCTGATTTCGTCGGTGGGAAAAATGTTGATCGATGATATCCGACAGAATTTTCCTCTGTTGCGAACTATCGATATCGACAAAAGCGGGTGAGTGTACAGGAAACTTTAGATAATTGAATTGTTTATTTATATATTTTCATTTTGTACGTATTAGAATGCAAAGCATTGTAGATGGAATAAGTGTCTCATTGTGTAGTTGTTAGTTAGTCCTTTCATATTACGCTATTTAGTTGTAACAAACATTTATTATTTTAGATTTATTGTAATGAATATACCATTTAACAATTATATATCCTATACTTTTATTTTTATACCTCTTATTTTCATATCGATCTTGAAGATAATTTAGTAGCATTCGCATTTCAAAGCGACTGAGTTGGACACGTTTGTACGATTTTGTCTTCTTTATAAATGTTGACGATCCATGATAAATGATCGTCAACATTTATATATTCTCCTAATAATTAAACTGTCACATATAGTAAGCTTTGGAAATTATCGATGGTCAAAATCGATAGAGTTTATAAGCACTTCTTATTCAGGTTCACACACTACTATAGTTATTCAAAGTTTATGTAGTGGCTAGTAAAACTATGTATGTAGCACAAGTAGATATATTCATTCTTAGAACTCGATAGTTTATAGCTAGTGTTTGATTAATAGAAGGTATGTGATATTATCAGAACTATCAAGAAATGCAGTTAGACAAAATTATCATTCACTATAGCGTCGTAATAAGTGCACAGCTTTTCTCAACAACAATTTAACATGAACTTATTTTTATCTCGCTTGTGCCTTGACACACTTTAATAGTATCGAGCATTGAAAGCAAATATATTTATTTATTTATAGGAGAACCAACATCTATAAATAGATGGATAACAATTTCATATGAAACATTAAACCAGCTACAGGCTCTCACGGTATTTTTTTTTTCTGAAAAGAGTAGTAGAAATTCACGATAATCGCTCGAAAAGTATCAAGTAGGCATGTACAAAATGAATACAAGGTATCGATACGGTATCGGAGTTTATAAAGAAGACAAAGGGGTATAGAAGGAAAAGGGAGGGGGAAGGCCAACAGAAATTGAACGGAAACATGGCACCAAAGGCAGGCAGAATAGTATCATTACGATATCGATACTTTTTTTTAAATTCCTAAGCATGGCCAGCCTGGCTGTAAGCCAAGTATTCAAGGTTCGGATTCCAGACTAAACAAATGATATTTATTTTCACTGCTAGTTTTACACGACTATTCTGGCCACCTATTGGGCCTAACTCATCTACCATAATAATATACATATTTTACATTTACCATCGACTCGAAAAGAAGATGACTATTCTCATAAACGTTTTAAGGTAAAATAAAAAACTCGACAGCCTTATGAAATAAATTAGTTTATTGTTACGCCATAGTTGTTCACGACGTTCTAAGTGCAAAAAATGTCCATGTTCCGTAACGAATGATTCAACAGTATAAATAATAAAAATAATTTATAATAGTAATAAGTTAATGGATTGGTTACAAAACAGTACTGTCCGACCCGTGAGTGTCGGCGATCTAGCTTCCCTGATCAATCGTGCTGCGTACGTCTGGAACAAAAAAAGAGTTAAGTATCATATATAAAAAATACCGAGTTGCATAATCTGTGACTACCTAAATATTTGAAATAATAGAAATAATATTCATAATAGGAAGTTGCAAATGATTATAGTACGTTTATAAAGACAAAGTAAGCGATTTTTTGCAACAATTTTGGCACTTGTTTAAATAATGGCGGATGTGAAGTTTTCACTTAAAAAAACTAAATGTATACTGTCCTTTCACAGTTACTTTACGTCTAATTTTGCATCACAGTTATCTTTATTGTCGTTGTTAAAAGGTTGTTGTCAGAGGTAAAATAAATGAAAGGGCTGAATAACCGACCTTGCCACTTTTCATAGTGGCTTCGCTAGTTCCAGGCTTTTAGCTCGATGGTCAGACAAACTTGTGCCAGTAAAGGTATCCTTAAATTGCGTATTTCCAATTTAATCACGAACATATTGAGTTAAATACTAACTTATTCTTCTTCTTCTTCCTCTTCCTCCTCCTCTTCCTCCTCTTCTTCCTCCTCCTCTTCCTCCTCCTCCTCCTCCTCTACGACCTCTTCCTCGGGCTCAGGTTCGTATAAGGGCTCGTCGTCTTCTTCAACTTCGGCCTTCACGTCCTCCTCGCCTTCGGGGGATTCGCCGCCTCCCTTTTTGCCGGGTCTCTCACCGAACCACTTGGGCAGCCTCGCTGTTGTTAGGTAAAATATTAGTATCAGGATTATATTGTTGTTGGCCTATTATGCTGTTGACTATTCGAGAAACGTTTTTTATGGTCTTTACCCCTTATTGAGGTACGTTAGACCAAACGGTGCGGTTCACCAATGACGGTTATAAGTTATGATATACAGGCGTCGTAAGATTTTCTTTTAGAAGCAGGGATCGTTTTCTAAATAAAAATCTCACTATTTAATCGTAGTGGGAGTCGAACCCAGATCCGAATGAATAGAATCCGCGCTAAAACATTCAAAGTAGGTGTAGGTTTTGCTCTTAATAAAAAATCGTATACGGAATCGTTTACAAACAAACAGTTATTTACATAGGAGGACGAATGACATGCAACCAGATATAATCGAAAACTTGTGCACAGAGTCTTTAATTCCATATGAATTAGGCTGACATTCCACCAACATAACTTTGCAGATTGGACAAATCAAACTAAATGTCCACGGTAACGTTTTATAAACTGCAAAATTAAATTGTAAATTATACTTACTCTTCTGCCTGCCACCGAACTGGTCGGCCCTCTCTTGCCACACCTTCTCGAGGAAGTCCTTGTTCAGTTTCTCAAGGTCCTATAGGAATCGTTAACACAGGGTAAATACAATGACAGTGGTACAATAGGAGATACACACGACTGGGGCTTATCCAACTTGGAAAAAGTATTTTTAACTGTCGAAATAATCTGGCTAGTGAGATTTACTACAGAAACTACCTATTGTTTCATTATTTTCTAAACCACTCAAACCAAACTCTGCAGTAAAACTTCGCCCTTCCAAATTTTTTCAACAATACAAATGGGTATATTTAGGTCACAAATGGAACAGGACATGCCGTGAAGACATGCGTTGAGGGGTCACATTGGGAACACAATCGCCAAACATCACGTTCGCCTCTTACTTTTGGTACGATTCATAAACTCGCTCATCCTCGTGTTCCACAATTTATCCATATACTCTGCCAATTGAGTATCCAAACCCTGCGATTAATGGTCATCATCAATATCAATTTTCATATTTGTAAATGTGTCTCATGCATCTGTTTTTAAAACCGATGTCTTGGAGTCTTTGTTCTGTTATGTTACGAAATTATTTTCGGTTTGTGTGTCAGCTACTTTTAAGTCGGCTGAAGTTTCCTCGAAGATCGTGTGTTATAATTTAAATCGCTACTACGTAACGACTGGAAATTAAATGGATGTGAAAGTGACCTGGATCGAGATTTTGGCAGAAGTCCAGATTATGTAGGGCAGGATTTGATAATGTGTTTCGAAAATTAGCTTGTGCTAATGTAGCTTTAATTTCCAGACGTTGCATACTACTATCTAATAATTCTGTAGTAGGTATGGCTGTAAGGTTGTGTGTCTGTAAGGAATACTTACACCTTCGAACAACTTCTTTTTGTCGTCGTAGGACCTTGTGTCGACACGTCTCTCGTACTTGGACGCTACTTGGATTTTGGGCTGAAAATAAAGCATTATTTGAGAAACTGTCTCTTACATCAAACTGTTCTAACTCATATATTTCATTATGAATGTAAATGACATGCTTACCGGGTGCTTGCCTGTGAGGGCTTCAGGGTCGAGACCCTTCTTTAAGGCCTTGTGCCTCAACTGTTGCTTCTGTCTTTCTTTGAGCTCTTTTAACTGTTAACAAAAATACTTTTAAGGTACCTAAGCAACGATATTGAATTCTTAACTACTTTACTATACTATATGTTATTACATTTTATTAATTTGAACTTTAGCAATCTTTATAAGTGGCGAAATTATATTTCTATATCACTCTTTATTAAAAAATAATAGTGCTAAAATAATATCTCTATAATTCGTTATTTTCAGTTACTTCAAATTGTAACAATACTTACGTCGTAGTCCTGCCTCTTTTGCCTTTCCTCAAGATCGTATTTCTCTGTCTCGAGTTTGATGATGCACTCCCAGAGTTCTGTGGCCTTCTGTCTGAGCTTTTCTGTGCCGAGGTTCTCGATGTTCAGGGGCTTGATGCGGATGGAAAGGGAGATCTTCTTCTCCTCTTCCAGCTGCTCCTTGGTCTTGTTACGTTCCAGTTGAGCGTTGCTAAGGCCGAACTGTAAATATACAATCGGAATGTTTTAATTTCGTTTGATGATTCAAACAGACGATGTTTATCGTCAGAACAGCTCAAATTACAATTTGAATTGTTTACACATTAGATGTTTAAACTTTAAATAAACAGGGTGTTTATCAAAGAATATACGGTCCGTTTTCAAAGAAGTACCGAAGAACCTATTCGTTAGAATGTGTAACAATAATTTTGATTGACTTACGTTATCACTCTTCTTTTGGATGGTGAAGTTGGGTCCGACTTTGCTGGAGTCTTTCATAGCCTGGAGCATAGCCTGGCGTTTCTTCTCGGCCTCCTCGAGTCGCTGCCTCTTCTCTTCGATGTCGCGTTGTTTCTTCTCCTCAACTTCGCGAACTCTCCTTTCTTCCTCTTCCTTCTTCTTCTGGGCGAGGCGCTTCTCTTCTTCAGCGCGAGATACCTACAATTGAAAACGAACGTTCAATTTAGCCATTATAAGAAATAAATAGCGACATTTTGCAACTATCATATCGTCAATGTAAACGAGCCTCACCTTGCGCTTAGCCTGCTTCTCCTTGAGACGTTTGAGCTCATCTTCCTCCTTGGCCCGCTGTTTGCGCCATTCGTTGATGTATTCCTTCAACTGATCGTCCAAGTCCGACCGCTTCTGGTCTTGACGCTGTTTACAAATATTAATGTTATTGTGATGAAAGCTTAGCACCATATCTAGTGCACAGATGCAATCTTGTTAATAGATTTCAGTGTGTTTTGGTTACTTTAATTTATTCAACGTGAAATCAGTTAGTGGTAGAGCTGAATTCGTTGTAGTTACCTTGATGAATTCTGGGTCTCCCTCACCCCTGAAAATACAAAACACCCATATTAATTATAGTGTCATAAAATAAGTTCGTGTTAATGTTAGAAACCGTTGTTATAACGGTCACAATACATATATAACTTCTGTTACGGTGATTGAGTTTTACGATAACTCGTTAAAGTTGCGTTTTCCGCTGTTACGCTTTATATCATTGTGTAAGCAGGGACATCAGGTACTGTACATATTGTTAAAGTTTTAGCTTTAATACTTGTGTACTGAACAACTACGTGACAACATTATTCATTTGTTAACATATTATTGTTATACGATTTATAATCCCTCACTCTCTAAAACCGTATAACATAATTTTTTAGATTAATTAATATTGGCTTTATGTTCAACTTATATTCATAGTTGTGAAGTTTTGTATTTGTAAATGATATTATTGTTTGTTGTGGGTTTATGACAACATTTATAATTACCATGACTGTGGTACACGGACAGATACACATATTACAACATTATTATATTATGTATTACAAGGTAGGTAGTCATGCTTCGATGTCGTGTTATTACTTTCATGCAGTAAATCAAAAATAAGTCGGGGCAACTCGAGCAGTCGCCCGTTGACCGACATTTTGTTTCTTTGCAGAATGGCGCGGGCGCAGCACAGTACGGTTTTCTAAAATAGAATGCCTACCAACCGATATAAAAATAGCGACCGACGTCGGCGTGCGGTTGTTCATTCGCCGAACGATCATCTGGTCGGAAACGATAAATTTGGGAAACGATCGTAAAAAACATGCGCCCGCGCCTTGTCCAGTTAATGATAGGATTATAGTTAGTGACACCACAGAGAGCGGTGCAACTTACGCGATCGATGGTCTACTCCTAGAAACAGAAAACAACAATCAGCCTTCTACTTATCTTTTACAATACTCTACTTCTTTATTGCAAAATTCATTGTTCGTAACCAAAGAAGCGGTGACAATTAGTGTATTTTGCGCATACACGATACAAACACTGCATCACAAGCCACTAGCTGTTGTAATCAACATTTTAGAATTTTGCCAAAAGGACCGTACTTCGTTTTGCTTAAGCAAAATCTCTTGTTGGTATAAGATTCGTTAATTTTGTGCCAATCAATCATAGTGCCATAACAGTTTCAGTGGCTAGAAGCGAAGCGGTAGGGCAGTTCGTAACTAGAGTTTACTTACTCTGCTTTAGGAGCGGGTCTTCAGTTTGCAACGACGAGAGGAGCAGCGACGGGAAAAGAAAAACAAAACACGATTAAACACTGTGCAGCCGCGAAGAAGTATATATTCCATTTGATTTACAGAACCAGAAGCGTAGGGGTTAAAGCCAAATTGATGTTCACTCACAACTTCGACAACACTCTGGTAGGTACAGTTCCATTCTGTACATGTCATGAAAAGATCAGGCACTTACTCGTCCTCGATACACTGATCTTTCCGATAGCATCAAACTCATGGTCTGGTTTGTTATATGAAAGATTTCAATGTTAGAAAGCACGGTTTGCAGCGCTGCAGCACCTAGCGTAAGTTGTATATCTGGAAGCAATGAAAGCGATGAGATAAGCGCTACAAGCGTTAGGGTCGCCATCTAAACTTAGCCTAAAACGAGCGAAGCATTTGTGAGTGCCGGATCAACCAAAATGGCACGCCACTTACTTCCTGCAACAAAAGAGAGAACAGGGTTTGGTGAGGGCGTGCAACAAGCCCGAGACTGGGGGGTTCCAAGAAACTGGGAATCAAACCTTGCGATCATGCTCAAATAGTTCACGCTTATGTCCAAAAAAAGTAAGACTCGACGTACATCCACGTGTACTTCACCGTTCTAATAGTTTTGGAAAGTGATAGAATCGCCAAGGCAAAGTAAGAAATCAGGCCGAGAGAAGCTGAAGTGTTCAAAACCAAACAGTTTCTAAAAGAACTAGTTCCGGGAATCGGGAGAGACTGTCCACCGAGATGTCATACTTACGTCTCTTGGACTTCTTCTTCTACTTCCTCCTCTTCGGAGCCACTGTGGAATAGATAGGACTGGAGTTAACGTACACATTCGAGGACTAACAGACAAAGAGTTGGTGTAGTTAGCACAATAAATATACATGGTTCTACTACAGACGACAGGAGGACAGTTTGCATGTAGTGTGGAAGAGTGTACAATAAGTATCGTGTATATGTGTTGTGTTGTGTAAGCAAAGAAACATCTTACGTCCTGAGATCCTGACAGTGGGTGTATTATGTGCTAAATACTTACGAGTATTCTTCTTCGTCAGACATGGTGGTAGTTTATTTAATCTGAAAACAAAAAGTTACGTTGAATGAAACGTTCTGAGTTCCTTTCCAACCGGTGCTAAGTTTGAAACAAAATGTTCTTTAGGTTTGCTAAATTGATGTTATCTCTTTCTGGGTGATCAAAGCGCCAAATGTTGTCAATGGTTCGTTGAACGATTGATAGTTCGTTGGCTGGCACCTCTCCGAGGCAAATTCAGTAGTAACGTGCTGAGTGCAAGATCACAACTGCAGTAGTATCAGATTGCCAACTCATCCCATCCAATTATCAAAATAACCAATATAGGTAGTTCGATCTAATGTTGATAAATCGCTATCGGTTCTGTTTACATGACGCATGGCGTCATAGCATAACGCAGCAGATATTGGCAATGCGTCAATAGATGCATCTATTAACATTTATCGACGGACTGATATATCTCTCATCAGCGCATCCTACACATGTGTTTACATTTGGCATCCAAAATAAACTATTGACGTTCCACACATAACTGTTTTTTTTAAACCTATACAATTATTTTCAGTTTTATGTGCAAATTGTTACGACTTGCTTTTCTTGTTTCTGCTAGTGTTAGGTACTGATACATTAATTTGATTCTACTTTACAATACATCAATTAATTCATATTCCATCAAGTTAATTACAGTTGGAAGTCGGAATGTTACTGGTCCGATATGATTTCGAAAGAAAAACAGGTTATTTTCAACATCGTTCATCGTTCGTGTGCAAATCTATTTTTTTTTTGTTTATTAATTGGCAACTTTAACTTTTACACCCGAATTACAAAATTTTAAGTGGGTAGTACCTACATAATTTGCTGATAACAATTAATTTGTAAGTACCTAACAATGTTGAGTGAATCACTGCTTCCTTTTAGCTAATAGCCGTCATCCAACACGTAACTCATACATAAACTCGAAATAGACAATAGCAATATCAATAACGTCGAACTTTTTCTTTTGTGCCAACATTAAAAAAATGGCGTGGGCGCGAAACGTGAACGCGGGAAGCGTGCGTTTTGTTTATGAAGTCGATTTTATTTTTAGCGGTTTTATCTTTCCTGCCTTCTAGCACACCTACGTGCTGGCAACTGTTCAAAGAAAGTGTAAAATTGGATTTCGCGTTCAACTCAATGTTGCCTAGGATTCGGATTTCGATGAGCCTTGAATCTTTACCGTTTTTTTCGCGTAAGCTTTCTTGGTTTGCTTGGTTTCATGTCTTCGTTTCGTCAACCACACTTTCATTTGTAGTGTTTGTTTTCCAAATTGTATTATTAGCTGTGTTTATATAATTAAACTAAATGAAAAAGCATCCTCAACGTAGTAAATTTAACTAGATTTCCTTCAACTTTGGAATGAGGTTGAGAAAGCTTTCGGTCATGAAGTGTTCTAACAGTTTCAAGTATCGAAGGAAAACACAACAAAAAAATAAAGATATTTGATGATGAAATCCCTTTCATAATGAAGCCTACTTAAATAATGAATATCCGCGCAGGGTTCCCACCCTGCGCGGATATTCATTATTTAAGTAGGTATTTGCTCAAATGAGAAAACATTCAAAAGTCAATATTAATTTGAAAAGCCTTCTTGCTAGCTTCTAGCCTGTTTCTGCCTATCTGTTTGAAAACTTTAAAATTAGAGTCAAAAGTAAGTATAATAGCGTAAAAAATAAGCAAATTACGGTACCAATACCTTATAGCTATAGGTTTAAAAAAATGCCGGTTAAGTTTAAATTAAAAAAGTAGGTAGGTAATCCAATCTGCTACATCAAATCATTTCGTGACCTCATAACTGAGTTCCAATTCTTGGGAACTTTTAAAAACATCCAAGTTTTGTAAGTAAGTAGATAAAAAAAAACGACTCAGTTACAGCTAAGTTTTTTTTTTTTATTGAAGATTCTTAAATAATGTTTTTATCTATCAATATCTATGTGAAAGTCGTGTATTAATGTAACATCTGGCTATTATTAAAAAAAGTTATATTTTCATGGATCTTGAAATTCTTTTTATGTGCGACTATCTTTAGAATCAATGGTCACTTTCAATGCTTCGGTTAATCGGATTATTCTAAGTATTAACTATGTAACCAAAGTACCTATCCTCAATTAGATGGAAATGATGCCGGTGAAGTCCAATAAACTATCGCGCAAAAATAACTCAAGACATGATAAATAAAAAATAAGCAACCGTTTTTTATTCTAACTTTGAAGTTAGTTTTTGGCCCTGAAGTTTGTTATGATTTTCTTCAGGGTTAATTATTTTGTTTAATAATGTTTTTGGCATTAATTGATTTATGATGCCGGTAGTACATCAACCTCCAGAAACTGTTAGAATTTAATCATTTTGAAGCCTTGTAAAATAATGTGACATTGAAGTTTATTAAATAATTATGTTTTTTTCGGGTATAGTGTGTAGTGTAAATGTGTGTATGATTATAAAAAATGCGATTTTAGTTTCACTTAAATATTGAAATCATGTGTTCAGTGCGATTCTCATACGTCCACGTAGAGATTTTCGCTGAAACTTTACGCGTTCGCTGCGTGCGATTCTCGGGCGGTAACGTAATCCGGCGCACTATACAAGGCGGTTGCTTCTATTTCAGCGTGGCGACGCCCGCGCCCGTCCGCATTTGGCACATACCGCGCGCGTATTTTTAGACCAGCCTCCTTACGAGCCGTCTTTTATCTTCGACGTTTCCGAACTCGACATCCACAAGGACTCCCGTAACACCATTATCCTACACACTATATGCCCGCTGGGCCCGTCACTGGCACTCTCACGGCACGGCACTTACGTCGCACGGGTGGAAGACGGTCACTCAGTCACGGCACTGGTTCTTCAACCGGCAGCACAGCGACGTTGGAATGTGGAGTCCGCGGCGACCGGGGCGGCTCTGGCCGGCGGCGGGCGGCGCAGCTGCCGCGCGCACTCGCCCCCCCTGCGCCCGCCGCTATATTTAGCGCCGGTCATTTTTGAGCCGACGATTGCGAACCAGCTCCGGTTTCTAAAGGGAAACCGACTGGCCAGGCCGGCTCGCGTACACGCCTGCAGGTGCAGCGGCACAAGGAGGAGGAAGTCAACCTGCCTCAGTTGCTGGACTAATACTACCGCACTCCTACGACCAGGCGCCAACGGTGACTGTTGTCATGCTCAACCAAGGCTCGTTTAAGGTCAATGGTCGGAACTCCTATCAGTGCTTACTTAGTGTTATAAAAAAATTGTAAAATGGGACATCCGAGCGATACGCAAACATAACTCCTATTCAGATTCCAGCATGAAATACGCCGCGCGCCGTAAGGATAAGAAGGACAGTTGGAATCTTAGTACACTTCCCTGGCTTATCGATAGATCGCCGATATGAATTTAATATTATGTCATACTGGTTGAACTGTATGATTTCTTAGTTTTAAACATCGTCTTATTGTAAACTTCACTTACGGATGTGTGAGTATGAGCCGACGCCGGTCTGTCCGTCAAAGCAAAGACGGCGGAGAGGAGCAGGCCTGACTAAAAGCTTACCGATGGAATCGCTACATTTTTATATTTCAGCATAGTGCCGGTAGATTGGCATTTGGTGGGGAGTCATATTGTTCCTATGCATTTATTATGAGCTCTGCCATTCGGCCGCGTAACTAGACGTTTAGGTAAAGCGGGGGTGTGGCCCACGCAGACAGAGCGAGACGCAGTGGTGACGTAGGGGAATACAACCAAACCAACTGGGAATTTATTGTATTCCCTTGAAGGGATGGCTCTGTCAGTGGAAGTGGTCGATCCTTCGCTATTACCTTGGCTGTCATTTTAATAACAGGTGGTTTGTGGTCAACCTGACCAGCAGTCGACCGGGTAAGATACAAAAGAAAAAAGAAAGAAAGAAAATACATTCTTCAGCTTCACCAGCTTTTAAAAAAGCTCAAAGCTAGCAGCATAGTCCGCACAAGAAGTTGATGTATTTGTTGAAATAAAATTGTTTCTTCTGTAAATAGGATAATGGCAATTACTTAGTTACCTTTTTTTTGGATGGGAAATCATCAAATAACTTCTCCCGCTGTGGGTGGAGCAAGAGGGCGTGTCAGACTTTTACTGAACCAAATCCACCCGTGTTCCCTCAGTTGCCTGTGTGCCAGAGGCCACGGTATCTCTTTCGAACAACCCGCACCCCTGGCAGGCATCGGCCCTTGCGGAACCCATCCCCTCTTTGAGGCGCGCGTGGAACACAACGCGCCGTGGACCGGGGTTGGTCCTTACCGGACAACGAGCAACCCATTACTCGCCGTCCGAAAGCCCGCGCCTACGGTGACCGGGAATCAGCCTGGGATTCCCGACGCCCAGGTAGTCTCCTGCGGCAACTAAGGCCATGCCCGCGTCAATGTTCAAAATTATCCAAAAACCTTCCCATGAAATTTTTGATGAAATTTTTCATACAAATTTCCACCCCCTATTTCACCCCTTTACGGAGCGAGTTTCCTACAATCCTTTCTTAGCTGGCTTCTCCTACTCAAAGAGAGTAAGATTAACCTCCGTGCCAAATTTCATCTTCGTAGGTCCAGTAGTTTTTTAGATTTCGTGATTAATCAGTGATGGTATGAATACATGAATAAGTGATCTTTCGCTTCTATTTATAGAGATAATTGTGAACTTAATTCATAAATACTCAATAAATTCGATAGCTTGATAACACAACCATAATCAGGCCACAACATGCACACTGCTGGGAGATATACCTCCTGTCTGTGAAAGGAACGACGATAGTCCACCACACCACTCAAGCTCCGTGCGGGGGGGGGGGGATGTTCCATTTTTTGTTTTGTTCTACGACATTCAACACATTGATCTGACAAAAATAATTACCTATTCTCTATCAGTAGGTAAATAATTAAATAACTGTTGACTGGCCTTGAACTAGGATTTAGCATTCTCAATTTTCAAAATACAACCGTTTGATACTGGGGTTATAATGAAAGATGATCATTTTTCAATCGATTTTTTGGTGTAGGCTGATGAACTGAATGCGCTTAGCGGAGAACTGGATTCATCATCATTAGGTACCATTTTAGCCGAAAGCTGCTGGAAATAAGCGCCCCCAAGCAAGCACCCCCACTTCGACCGGTTCTGTGCTTCCCGCATCCAGCGGATTCCTGCGGCCTTCACAATGTCAAAGTCAAAGCATTTATTTCAAATAGGCACTTAAAAGGCACTTTTGAACGTCAACATTTACATTAAAATAGAATTGATTCTAGTCGCCCCTTCCAAAATGTAGTTTCGTATGGAGAAGAATGGGCAAGAAACTCCATCGTTACTCTTTTAAAATGTTTCATGTACAATATTTACATTCATTATATGATTATGTGTGAAAACGATGCACCCAGAATAAAATTACCATACCAAAATAGGTAAACAGAATCAAATTGAAGCAATACAGATAAATTAATTCTGTGATAGATACATGGTGTTCACACTTTTACAAACATTGTAAAAGTAAGTAAAGGCACGATTTTCCTACAATATTAACAAGTAATGAGTCAGGGTGTGAGTTAAAGTAATCACTGAGTGTAAATCAATGTCATAAATATAATTAATTATACAATTCAATTAGGCACCAGTTTGATCATCGGTTCACATCGAAGAACTGGATTACTTGGTGCAAATTTTGAGAGGCTTATATCCGGCAGTATACTGCTATTATGATGAGGCTTCATTGAGCTTACAGATAGCGAAATTCAGATTTATTTATTGATTCCACAATGTACAGACGCCAGCACATCAAGGTACCCCAATCTGTCAAATTTCTTTGGTAGATTTTCAACTTTATTACAATAATGTAAGATTCATGTTCAATTGGGAAAATTTGACAGTTTGGAATAGCTTGACCTGCTGGCGTCTTTACATTCACACAATACCAAGACTAGGCTCAGCTACTCTAGTATAGACATTTTAATGACTTCGACGGGCTTAAAGGAAAGTAATACATCGGGTCAACGGGTCTATCGCATCGCAAATGAATGGGCTGTGGATCTAGTTACATCCAACATACAATGTTACAATACCTTGTCCAAATCCTTACAAAACAAAAAAATATCTTCCACTGCAGTGGGTCTAAAACTGCCTGACTTAATCTACTCATTACAAAGTTTTTTTTTTTATGAGTAGTAGTATTGAAATATGCAGTTACCTAGCGACCTCGACAATTCATATTATTCTTGCCAGTGCAACCGGCAGCAAGCTCGTCATGCTCCCTTAGATGTCACTGCTTGTGGTAGCGTCGGGGGTCGGCTTGCCTCCTTCCCTCAAATATGGCGAGGGGGGTAATGGCTGACCTTTGCGTTATGCTGGTGAACGGGTGCTGCTCGTGGTGACTGGACGTCTTGCTGACCATGGTTTTGTTATTGTTAATTGTATTAAGTTTTTATTAATTTTAGTCCAGAGGTCCTAGTTTAACTTTTGTTACTTCATTATGCAGAATTGCATATGTAAGCGGGCATGCCCTTTAAGCCTGGAGGCAATTATTTAGTTTGTAAGTTCTGTTTACGTTTTTTATTTTTAGTTTTCAATGTTTTGATGGTATATTGGCGTGTGCTAGCTGACATATGGCAAATTTTATGGTTTTTTTTTGTGTTTTGTAATTTTAATTACCTACTATTGTATAGAATCAAGTTCTTGTAACTTAACAGACAGCTGTGCTGCTGGGGAGTTTGTTGCGCTACTTCTTCTTCCCAGCTAAAGCACTAGGAAGTGGTGAAGTGCGGGCGTTCAGGGGGGACTGTCTTATGTAATTTTGACGTTCAAAAAGAGCTGACTCTCAGCCTAGTTTGAATAAATGACTTTTGATTTTGCCTATGAATGGACTTGTGCTACTAAGGTAGGTAGTGTTTTTGTTTAGATAATCTATTTTTTTTATTTCTGAACGTATTATATTTGTAAAAGAGGTGTTACCAGTGTATTTACTGATTAACAAGATACAAGGACTTCTAATTCGATTTGGAAACGATCCATCCGCGCCGAGGTGAAAAGAGACGGTTACGATAATACGAAGAAGAGAATTAAAGGTTAGGGATGGTAAGTATTGTGATAGCGCAGAAAATATAATTATATTATGAGGAGGTGCATCAACGCTGCCGAATAGGTAGCCTGGTTGCTACTTCCTATCATAGCTAGTAAAGAAATTAACTCCACAGTAGTTACTGTGAAGTTAAAATCTCACTTTGTTTAAAAATAACATTGGAATCCTTTTTTAGATTCCAGATTATCTAGCTGCCTTCTAGAGGCGAGGGGGGGGGGGTAAGTAAAGTACGACGGCTGGCAGCTCCAACATTAAAAAACAAAACAGCAAACTCACTGTCATCGTCATGAATGTCAGTGTCAAATCAATGAAATGTCAAAACAAAACTCGATAACCATAGGTTATGTTTACGTTTGGGTTTTTGTTTTTTTAAATAAACAAAACATGTAAATAACAAAACTAAAATCTATTCAACGACCAATTTCTTGGTAAATACAATGTAAAATCTTTAACAATGCACTCTATAAATAACATAAAGAATACAACGACACCAAAACGCCGGCGACTAGGTACTGGAAGAATATTTCGACCAAGTTTAAGTTTAAGTAAAGCGGCACAGAAAAGTGATTTAGTTACAGATTGCAGTCCAATCTTTTCTACACATATCAATAATGGGTCCAACGAAATAGATAGGTGTGATTCTCCGCATCTACCATGCAATCAAGTAGAATTTCGAAGCATATGCGATTCGGACAACAACAATTCAAATTCATCTTGTGATATACCATGCTCCCCTGATATATTACAGAGTTCAGTTAGAAACGAATGGGAGTCCTTAAATGTAAGTACCAGTAAGATAAACGAAATCTGTGAAATAAATTATGAAACCACAAACAATCAAGTTGAACCAGAAGTGTTGGAAGACATTTCAGAAGATATGTTTCATTCGAAATTAGAACAGTCTGACTTCAATCATGTAGATAAAAGTTTTAAGGACGAAATAGAAAAAAGCTTTGATTTTATTAATCAGTCAATAAGCAATCTTGATGATGTTATGAAGAATAAGAGTTCTTTGTTTGAAACTAGAGATTCTTTTCTACTTGATATTAAAGAAGATGCTATAGAAAAATTTGTTCATCCCAATCAAATACTACAAGAAAGCAAAAAGAAAATGACGGCAGTAGCAAATCCTATCAATACTTTCTATGGCCTGCCAATGATAGCGAAAGGTTTATTCAAAACTTATCGGAACATTGAAAAGTTTTATGGTGAGTACGACCTGCCTTAACTCATTTATGATTTGTCTTTGCCTATGTTTTACTTGTATTTAATTATTTCATCTTAGACTGGCAAGAAGAATGTTTGAATCTGGAATCAGTGCGTGAGAGAAGGAACTTAATCTATGCCCTTCCTACGAGTGGAGGCAAGACTCTGGTGGCTGAAGTCCTGATGCTAAGGGAAGTGCTTAACAGGAAGAAGAATGCATTGTTCATATTGCCGTTTGTGGCTATTGTGCAGGAAAAGGTTAGTGCTTGAACTTAGTAATACATAATACAAAACAACTAGATCCTAAGTTTGTTTTGGCTTAGATAAGGCTGGCTAATAATTAATTCTCTGTATGAAAATTGCATTGATCTATTGTGAACGGAAACATATTTCAACTATAAAGCAGCATTTAAATGTTTATCAATGTATGAAACCTAGCTTTTGTGTTCTCAATTTAATAAACAGCTAAAACCTAAAAGTATACAACATTATTTTATTTATTTTTTACCTCAGATCTGGGCTCTATCAACATTTGCGGTACAACTAGAATTTCTAGTAGAAGAGTATGCTGCAGGAAAAGGCCACATACCGCCCAAAAAGCGACGCAGGAAGAACAGTATTTATATAGCCACCATTGAGAAAGGACTGGCGTTAGTCAGGAGTCTGATAGAGCTTGACAGGTTGCATGAGATTGGGTTGATTGTGGTAAGATACTATGATATTAGAGAAGTAATTAACTAGGGACCTCTTTGTGGCCAGTGGCTAGGTTTATTGAGGACATTAATTGGGTTGTTTTATTAACAGGCTATGCATGTTTTGCAGTGGTTACAGGCTCATTTCTGTTCATAAAAAAATTTAAATTGTTAAATTTTTTAGGTAGATGAATTACATTTGATTGGCGAGAAAGGTCGCGGTGGCACACTTGAAACACTACTAGCTACTGTTATATTCACCAATCGTAAGTTTGATTCTTACTTTAAATAGCCTGCAATATTTTGTTCTTGGTTGTATGGTCATGGAAATCCTCACCATATTTCTAATCATAAATAAAATTTATGTTATGTTTGAGGGGGTTAACATATTATGTTTTGATGAAATAGTTATAATTTTATCTCATTCACTAAGACTTACGAAAATAGCTACCTTAGCGCATTGCCCTTAAAGGAAATTCCTTACCAGCGTCTTTTTTATCAACCAGAGGACATACAGATCGTCGGCATGTCAGCCACAATAGGCAACCTGCACGAGATCGCGCGCTTCCTACGGGCTGACGTGTTCCAGCGTCAGTTCCGTCCCGTGGAGCTGACGGAATACGTCAAGTTAGGAGATGTACTGCACCGCATCGTGTGGGGGGAGGAAGTCGAGATAGTGCCAGATAGAGAGCTCAAGTATGATGTAAGTATGCAACTAAGACCTAGGCACCGAGCGATCCTCCTAGTAAGTACGTGGATCGTCCGCTTCCTGCGGGCTGACTTATTGAGCTCCATTATGATGTAAGTGGTCCTGCTTCCGTACAGTTATCTAATTTATCTATTAATTGTTCTGGCTGTAACCCTTGCTTCCAAATTAGCATGCATCGTAACATTTTCATTAAACGTCGAAATAAGCACTTAGATAATCCTATCATTTTTCATTTTGAATCTGCCCATTTACTCCTTTTATGAAAAAAAATCTCCCTTCTCCAAAGCTTAGTCTTGAACGCCTCTTAACATATTTGGTGGAGTTGTGGCGTTACAACTGCGTTTACTTGAACTCACCGAACGCAGTTGGTTCAGGTAAAGGTTACTAAAGGCAGTTCCCAAAGCGCACCGTGACTAATTTCACGTTATTAAAAAGGAGTGTTACATGTGCAGTACTCAGCAGCTGCAACGACTTTAGACCCTGATCTCCTCGGAGGTCTGGTGTCCGAAGTGGTGCCCGAAGGTAGCTGCCTGGTCTTTTGTTCTACCAAGCGCAACTGTGAGAACGTCGCCGCGTTACTATGCAAGTTGCAGAGACGGTTAGTATCCTTGGCTATAAATCATCATCATCATTTCAACCGAAATACGTCCTGTTCTGGACATAGGAGGCCTATGTCCAGAACTGGACGTATTTCGGATGGCCCCAAGCACCGCCACTTCGACCAGTTAATATTAAAATGGAATTAACTACAAATCCAATATTACAAATGCCCAGTTACGGTCATAAATGAAGTATTATGTGGATAAGGATGTGCAGTCAGGAAAATTAATTGCTAAGGAAATTGACACCTCATCAATTTGCCGTACTAAAGATATTAAATTACTGCCGGAAAAATAAAATAGGATAGCAGTTAAGAGGGGACGGGGCCTGCGAGGAATTTGAAAAATAGGTATTTGAAGAAACTATTACCGTCGCGCTGACAGTAAGTCTGCCCCCGTAGTGTGTGATAGGGGCAGCTGCAGCTCAGGCCGAAATTATCACAAAATTTTTGACGAGATCGACGTTTCGTATTACCCATTTTTCTCCTCGAAAGCTGAGCCGATTCAATTATTTTTTACATTAACATTTTAAGAATGAGTAGGTATGTTTAGGTTGCTATCATTTTTTTAAATGTTAAAAACTTTTCTAATTGGTCTGGTAGTCCTCTAATCACGGCGGTAAAAATGGGGCATTTTTTGTAATTTTTAGAGGGTCATATTTTCTTTATTAATGAGTTGCTGAAAAAAGAAAATGACAGGAACGTGTTTACGGCATACCTTGATTTAATGAAAAAAAAAAAATTGCTCTAGAGGCATTATTTAGGAAGAAAAAAGGGGAATACATTTGTATGGAGAATCGCACGCCCTGTTCCCTCTTATTCCTGTTCCTTCTTAAATAAGTTGCATTAGGTAAAAATGTTATGTTATAGACGTAAGATGGATGTAAATGATTTGAATAATCTGACAATTGTAAGGACCAACTTACTTTTTCCGATTATTCAAATCTTTTTAAAGCCATCGAAATTAATTGTTAAGCAAACTTAACAATTAATTTCCCTGGCTTTAAAGTCATTGAGATAAAGTTTATTCGAACAGTGTCTTTGTGCCGATATCATTGGCGCTGCCTTTATATGTATAATCTTTTCTATGCATCTAGGGAGATGATATCCCACAAGAAATCTGAGCGCCAAGCGCTTGAAAGCGCCTTGAGAGCGGAAGGAGCGAACGCTGACTTAGCGCTGGCGGTGCGCTACGGGATTGCTTTTCATCACGCGGGGCTAGCAAGCGATGAGCGATCTCTGCTGGAACAGGCGTATAGGTAGGTCAATCATTAAGTACTATTAAACTCCAGTATTTTTGATATATCGATTGAACATGCGATTTCTGACTTGGTAGTCGCTCCATGTAAAATATTGTATTTAGCTGCCTCCGGTTAGACTGGAAGCCGATCCAAATATAATAAGCAAATAAGTGTAGGTAGAATATGACATCTTGTCTCATATCTGTTAATATAAGTCAAGCTTATTTAGTTGCTTAGCCAGTTCATGACCTGAGGTCCCTATCTTAGGTCATGTAGTATTCTGCTCTTTCCTTCACGGTGTGCCAGAGCGAACCCCTGACAAAAATAGTAGCGTAATCTTCATAGGTGAATATTTTAGAGAGACATAGAGCTGAGCTCATTTTTATACAGCAGAAAGAGAGTAGGGCTCAGGATGTTGCCTTGCGGAATGCCATAAGGAACTGTTTTTGTCACTGATGTGTTCATCTATTTTAACTCTTTGCTTTATGTTATTATGGTAATGGCTAAATATATTATGAGCGATATCTCGTATTCCGGGCGTTTCATATTTGCTAAGAGAATGAGGATAGTGACTGTTTCAAATTCCATAGATAGGTCTAGAAATATGCATAGCAATTTGGTTTGCATCACGATTGCGTTTTAGGTCCATTACTGCATCTTCAGTCGAACTGCCACGTGTTCAGAAAACGACAAAGCAAAATAGTATATTTTTTAACGAGGGACTAAACGAAGCCATAATATACCCGAGGTGGTTTGACTCCCGAGCGTGCGAGGGAGTCAATGAAACCGAGGGTATATTAAGTTGGCGTTTAGTCTCGAGGTGCAAACTGTACTTTTCACTTCGAGTGCGAGAAAAGTAGTCAATTTAGTACAAAAACATGTACTTACCTAATAAATATTACTTAACAAAAAAACAGTACAAAGTGAAAAATAACTTTAATTTCGGAAGTCGGTGTCTTTGGAGCTGAATTTGAATTTGTTGTCACCGCCTTCCGAAATTAAAGTTATTTACCACTTTGTAGTGTTTTTTCGGAAGTCGGTTGTTTTTTTTTTTGGAAAAAGTTTTCTTTTTACTTTTTAGTGGTTCACATGTGCTTACCCCTTCACAGCGTACCGGCGTGATGTTATGTTATGAACTGGTGTAAACAATAGACAGACATGAGATTTCAGCAATCCCAGTCCATTTGCTATCATTTATTGAAGAGTTCCGTTGCCTATCTCCAAAGTTCTTCATCAGATCTTCACCAAATTGAAATGAGACCACTCCGAGAAAGTACTCTTCCAAAAAATACCTAAATCGCTTCGCGTGCCTATAAAATTTGAAGAGTTCTCTCTATTTCTCCAGGATCCTATCATCAGATCCTGACTTGATGATCATGGGACCACCTGGGAAGTATACCCTTTCAAACAAAAAAACAAAATCCAAACCGGTCCAGCCATCTTCGAGTAATCGGGGAACATACATAAAAAAAAATTTTTTAAAGGTTCCGACGAATTGAGAACCTCCTCCTTTTTGAAGTCGGTTAGTAAAATAAAAATCACAATATCTATTAGGTATGTCTTTTGGTCTTTGCTTGACGTCAAACTCTTCACCAAGGAACATAATATATAGGAACATAATGTGGACATTCTTAATAAATTTATTTAAAGCCGAACAAATTTACACTCGACAAAAATTCTGAAATTTTCGCGGTCTTTTTTTTCTTCTAAACCAGTAACAGATTAACAATTTAAAACCCATGGCGCCACCTTGGCAAAAACCAAGGAACTAAAACTCCCAACATTTTTGCAATGAAGATAGTCCACACTCCACAGATAATAGTATATTTACTGGCTGTTTGAGTTTGTCTATGTCACATGAAGGAAATTAAAAAACGAATTACTTTTTACTCCCTAGGGACTAAAGTGGTCACTTTAGTCCCGCTTCGAAGGGCTATAATGATGTCTTTTTAGAGCATGAGAAGTGAAAAATATTATACTGAACTGATTAGCACCGTATGAATGAATTAATTATTATAAAACCAATGCGAACTAATGCGGTATGTTAGTCACATAAAGAATTAATGTAGCTATATTGTGTTTCTACTTAAGGTCAGGTGCAATATCAGTGCTCTGCTGCACTTCTACGCTAGCGGCCGGCGTGAACCTGCCGGCGGCGCGTGTCATCATCCGCGCGCCGCTGGTGGGCCGCGACTTCCTCACGCTCGGCGCCTACCGCCAGATGGCGGGCAGGGCCGGCCGCGCCGGCGTCTGTGCCACCGGTCAGTAATACATGGCCAACTTTTTTAATTTGCCTACTCTATGGGAATGTTTGCTTTACAACGGGAAACTTGCTTCATCTTTTTGATACTTTCTTCGAGAACTGAAAAATCTGAATAAACAAAAACATAATCAATCTAAAGCCAAGAATTTTATATCTAGGTTTGCAAGTAAACTAACATGTTTTTGTATGTATTGTGTGTTTTTTAAGTAATAAAACTTTTCTGTACCTTTCTGAAGAAAATATGTATATATTTGTTTACTGCTACTAGGTGAGAGCATAGTAATTTGCGGGTCCCGCGAGTGGCCGCAACTACAGTGCGTGCTCCGCGGCGGCATCGCGCCGGCGCACAGTTGCCTGCGTGCCTGCGCCGGCGCACTGCTGCTCAGTGCCGTGGCGCTCAAGTTAGCGCGCACGCGTCCCGCGCTGAGGAGCTTGCTGGACTGCACGCTGCTGGCTGTCACGGGAGATGATACGTCAGTTATTCATTATAATATTCACTTTGACATCACGCTTCTATGTTCCAAAAGAAATAGACAAAAATGTATAACATACCCACGGTCCTTCAGCTTCGTTCTAAGTCCAGTAGGAGCGCAACATCTTTTCAGTTTTTGAGAAATTTCCGTAACTTATTTTTTTTTTTACAAAACAGATTTGGTTAACATAAAGAAGGATGTTCGGTACACAGGTGATTGTATGGCTAGCTTGTATAAGTGAAGATAGGTCCAGCTCTGCAGTCCTTATATTTTTATCATTCTGGTTCCAAACTTGCATAATTATTCTTAACTGGAAATCTATAAAAAACCTTAAATTCCCAGCCCCTCAGACATAAAATCAATCTGCGACGATTCCCTCCGCTCGCTCCTTCAATCCGGCGCATTGGAAGTGGTGAACAAAGTGCAGTCGCACCAGTCGCACGAAGAAGATTCGCACGTCAGTGACATAGACTGCTACGTTTATAACGACAGTGAATTTACTGTCAGCTCGTTGGGAAATGCGGCTATTAAAGGTTGGTATTTGATTGTTGTTTGGAGGCCGGGTGGAAGAATTAAAAATAAACAACACGTTCAGAACCGCACTGTTACCCTAGTTTCGGGGCGTTCGTTACTTAAATCGTGGCTGTACATCTTGGTTACAATATTGACAGTTAAAAAGCCCTTCTGGGGTTTTTTTTTGCGGGCGTTTACATAACTCTCAGTTTTGGGGCATATGAGTCGCCTAATTTCTTTCTATACGAAGTATTATTTCTTTTTCTGTAACATAGCCTCTTCAATCCAATCTCTTAATCACGGTCTGTGTGAATAGTTTGTTTGATTGTTTCACTTTTAGATTACTTATTTAACTGTCTTTAACTAAACAAAGATCGACTACCTACCTAACCATTTTTGACGTACTTATATATTTTTTTAACTGTGTTTTTTCTTAAGGGCCATATGGTCTGCAATAAAGACTTTATTATTATGATACAAAATAATATAAGCCTTATTACTAAAACCATAGAGGTAAATAAAACTTTCATCTGTGACTCACATGGGTAATATTCTTCTGTTAGGTTGCATGGACCTGTCAGTGGCTAAGCAACTGCTCCTAGACCTGGAGCGTGCGTCCCGCAGCCTGGTGCTCATGGGCAGTCTGCACCTGCTGTACTTAGTCACGCCTCATGATGCCGCGGGAATCAGGCCTGACTACTCACATTATTATTCTTTGGTAAGTTTTCTTCGCACCACCACACTGCGCTCCAAGACACAGATTACTGACGTTGCTCAAAAAGTCGCTAGGCTGGAGTGGGACTGGGCTCGCTACGTCTACCGTATGCTCAATGAGCGGTGGGCCAAAATAACAACTACGTGGCCCTGGCATAAGCCAGAAGTCGCAGCAGACCAGAAAACACACGAACACTGGTCCACATTAGCCCAGGGTGGAAAGAGCTGGCAGTCATGGGGAGAGGCCTTCGCCTAGCAGTGGGATGATGCGGGCTAACCTAACAGTAACAGTAACTCTTCTTTACCTAATACTATCATTTTTTTTCCTGCACTGTACTGTTCAAAAACTAAATAGGAGTTTTGATGCTCAAAATCCGCATGTTCGGCAATCTTCCTAGGGCGCGTCTGAGCGCGAAATGACAGACCGCGTTTAGAATTTGTATGAAGAAATTGGAGAGCGATCTTTATTTGTCTCTTAAATAAAAAAGTTATTTATTTAATTACAAAATATTTTGTTAATTGCTCAGAAGACTGACTATATAAGCCACAATCTCTTATGATTTTGGAGTTAAAATATGCAGTTGATCTAGCTATAATGGTTCCAATTCAGACCCCTTTTTTGGCATTTTTTGCGATTATTGTGGTGGTGAAAACGTATGTGTGTGAAAATTTTGTATGGGGCTATGCAATTTTTATGGTGTCATTGTAGAGATGACTATAATATCATCTTTATTTTAAGACCATAATTGCCTCGCAGTTGTGATTCCTCTGCATGTAATTGGTACCAGAAAACCAGCGGTATTTGTAGAAAAATGTGATAGCGTCCTTAACGCTCATTTCAAACTTACTTAATACTTACTACATTCAGCTATATAGCTGAATGTAAATTTAATTGTGTTGGTCTTAAAAATATGTGTAATTTTCAGTATTGCAGTTTAGACGAAGAAGGTGTTCAGACTGCGAAAATATTAGGAATCACTGAACACAACGCTATAAGGATGATGACTGGAAAACCTATTAAAGTAAGTCTACATTCAGCTATTGTATTTTACATGTGTGGAGGCTTTTAATAATGTTGGCAATGCTGAATCGTTTTATTACAGAACGTGCCCGAGATAGTGCTGTGTCGCTTCTACCTGGCTCTGATGCTGCAGGATCTGTGGAACCAAATGCCTTTCCCTGCAGTAGCATACAAGTACGTTTGTGAGCATAGAGTTTTCTTATTAGCCATATAAGCTCAAACTGGATTTTAGCTAGTTTTTAGATGTAGTATATTTGAAATCTGGAAACAATATAATTAAAAATGAATATAAAATGTGGCAATAACCAGGTCTATAAGTCTGTCTTTCAATATGTCGGGAAAAAAGTACTAAAGCAATGCAATATTTGAAATTGTCGCTTCCCTCTCCAAAAGACGTAGCTTCTGTTTTTCAATTAATTTGATTTATATAAGTACTGCCAGGTTAATGGCGTTAGGCTCACCCCCTATTTCTTAAAGTTAAATATTTTATATTTGGGTGTGACTACCGAGACGACAACTAATAGAGAAGTCTACATAATTCTCCGGCGTCTTTCCCAATGAGGGTGTTCATGAATTTTCAAGCCACCAGCTAGCGCCACTTTGACAAAAAGTCTTCCAGTTCGACAATGAACTTAAAATATTTGATGTCATTCGTTTCATCCTTTCGTTCACCATTCAGTCCGTAGGCGCTTTGACACTCCAGGTGCCCGGACCTGATGTCTCAGTGCTGCCACCTAGTGAACGTCATTTAGAACACCCTCTTTTTTTTTTTTTTTGGGCTTTGGCTTCGCACGGTTTGTGCATTTAGCCAGTGTCAAGTAATTTTTCTTTTCGATCAAGTAAATGGCCCGATATCGGGCACGAAGTTACAAAAAAGTCATAGTCGTCTTTAGTCAGTCAAGTCCAGTCAAGTCAAAGTTATTGTAAAGCGGTAGCAACTTTACAACAACCTAACATGAGTTTTTGGGGGAACACGAAAAGTCCATGTTAGTCACTTATTTTCACCTTCACTACACTTGTGCACACACATGTAACTAAATTGAATAATTCACTACCAAAATTATACAATTTAATTCGCTCTTTCACTAAATTTCATGAAAATGAAAATTCGTGCGACATGTTCCAACCCGATCCCGCCAAAAACTCCAACACCCTCATTTATTAGTGATCCGCACGACATGTGTGGCGTCAGTACAGTCAGCGTCAATAACATCGGGACGAACAGTGTCCAAAATGATCTAAACAACTACGCAAATTAAATATTAACTCAATGACGCAAGGAATGTTTCAGAATGAAGACAGTACACGAAAAATCTCATTCTGACAAGAACTTTATCCAATTGAGATAAAGTTAAATTTTCTTAGTTGTTGAGATCATTTTGAACAATCTGTACGTCCCGATATTTTTGACGCTGACTGTACCTAGTTTGCATGCCGAAAGGTATAATAAGGGTTACTAATAATGTTATATACAACTATTACATGAATGTAAAACATCTACATATTGTTTACCCTTATTTGCAAATAAATGATATTGTTTTTTTTTATTTGAATTTGTCTCTTTCTTCCATACTTCTCTATTAGTCCTCATCTTGGTAGTCATCCCCTTTTTAACCATATCATCTTCCAGACAGTCCATCCATCGTTTCCTGGTATGGAGGAGAAGGACATGTTGCGCCAACCACAAATAAAATGGGATCAGGGCCAAAGAATGATGATGACTGAATTTCAGGTACAGCCTAGCGCGCGGCACAGTACAGTCAGTGATGTCATCTTCAGCGTCCCTCGCGGCGTGTGCTGCGCGCTTCTGCGCGGAACTGCCGCGACTGTGGAGCTTCTGCGCGCTGCTGAGCGAGTTGTCCAGCAGGCTGCAGCACTGCGCCGCGCCTGACTTGCGGCAGCTCATGGAGCTGCCCAGTGTTAAGAAGGTAAAATAGTAATATGTAGTAGTTGTTTTATCTGTTTTCTCTAAATACTCTCATCTGTCTGTCTCTGATGTTGATGATTATGACTTTTTTTTAATAGTCGGTCGAGAAATGTTGTTAAAGTGTAATTCACTAAATAGTTTAACGTACTAAGAAATTAAGCTTTTAAATATCTAATATCTATATTTATACTGGTGCGTAATAAGCGCAAGTCCTGAAAGTAGTTTGTTCAGAATTGACTACTAAATCGTTTTCAGTGAATTTTAATACTTATAGATATTCTTAATTTAAAAAAAAAACGCATTATTCCATACTACCCACCCATTGAGCCAAAGAAAATTAAAGCTTATTTTAAGGCAATAAGACTCAATTTTAACGCTATTTTCTAAACAAAAATAGTAAACTTAAAAAAAACCAGTTTTGGTGATTGTATTCTGCTTTTACAGCCATACTCTACTTGGGGTGTATGAGGTCTTGCGATAATTATGATACACCGTGTATGTACTAATAATAAAGCTGGAGACTTCGTTTGTTTGTTTGAACGCTTTGTTTGTTTCACTGCTGGACCGAACATTTGTAATAAACTCAGCTAAATAAACAATAATAATTAAACAAGCCCCATCAACTACTCAGAGGGGTGCGACAGGGGGATGTGATATCCCAACTGGTCACCACTGTGTTGGAGGACGTCTTTAAGGCGTTAGTCTGGACAGGGTATCAATATTAACGGCGAATACATCTCACACCTTCGCTTTGCCGATGACATCGTCATAATGGTAGAGACACTGGAACAGTTAGACCAGATGCTGTACAGCCTAAACGGAGCCTCTCGGCGCGGCCGCCGCGGTTGGTCTCGGCTTGAATTTGGACAAGGCGAAAGTCATGTGCAATTCTCACATCTTGCCAATTTCAATACACATCGAAGGGTCGCTTCTTGAAGTTGTGTAAGAGTATGTCTACCTAGGTCTCATCCAGCTCGGTAGACTCGACTTTGAGAAAGAAGCCGACAGGACAATCCGGTTGGGTTGGGCAACGTTTGGAAAATTAGGTACGTCAAATCTTTTCGTCAATGTTTGAAGACTAAGGTCTTCAACCAGTGCGTCCTGCCCGTAATGTAGTGACATACGATGCCGGAACGTGGATGCTGACTGTTGGGCTGGTCCACAAATTGAAGGTCCTTCAGCGCGCTATGGAGCGGGCTCTGCTCGGAGTTTCTTTGAAGGATAAAATCTGGAATGAAATTATCCGGAAAAGAACCGTAGTCACCGACATAGCTTGCAGAGTAAGCAAGCTGAAGTGGTAGTGGGCTGGCCATGTTAGTCGAAGGACCGATGGATGGTGGAGCAGACGAGCCCTGGACTGGAGACCGCGTATCGGCAAAGGTAGTGTGGGACGCCCTGTAGCTAGATGGACTGAAGACCTTAAAAAGGTGGCTGGGAGAGACCGGATGCGGAAGGCGGAGGATAGAGTGTTGTGGCGCAGCCTGAGAGAGGCCTATGTCCAGCAGTGGACTGCTATAGGCTGAGTTGATTGAAATAGACAATAATTGAGCAGGCTAATCGGTATACACTTCCAAATAACTTTGTATATGAATAGTGTATAAGAATAGGCCAGACGCGTAACCGTCAATAAAGTATTTTTATCACACGAAGCGACATGCGCTTTACTTGTGGTAACCAAGTGTACAAACACGCTGTAAATGAGTGCGTGAAGGCGAGTAGCGCCAGCACATAACAAACACACGCACACATTTCCAACTTCGTCATTGTCTCGAACGGTACCGGCAGCACCTGCGCTTACGCACACATTCACAGCGTGTTTGTACAATTGGTAACCACAAGTAAAGCGCGTCTCGCTTATTCGTACTAATACGGAAGGACGAAGATTGCCCAGGCGTACTGTAATGTAACTGCTTGTCCAACAGGCGCGTGCCATGCAACTGTTACGTGCGGGGTACAAGCGTGTAGAAGACCTCGCTAAGGCGTCCGTAGACGACCTGATATCGGGCGTGTCGCACTTGTCGCGCAATGCCGCCAACCAACTCATCAGTGCTGCCAGGGTAAGATGCGTTTAAAATTATAACTATACTTGAAATTCTCCTCTGAGTCCTCTGACCATGTTATGACGTCTGAAAACTGGAGTGGTGAATTTTACGAAAGTGATTTTTGTTCAACTATACTCATTTTAAAAGATTGGCCCACTATTACGTCAGACCAGAAAAAGTGGAAAGAAGGAAGGGAGGCCGTTGCCTAGCAGTTGCACAACTGCGGCTAATAATAATTATTTATCTATTTTCTGTTCCGGACCGATAGCGAAGAGTAGCACTTTTAAAAGTGGACTCTAGGCCTTTCGCTTGCTGTCTGCTTGTAAATTGTAGACACTGGTCTTTGCTACTCCAAAGGTGATGTTACCGCTTAAATATCGCATTAAACTCTTCGATGGTGGCAGGTAACGCAAATAGATCTGCGTATTTCAGTATTGTTATAATTCATTATTAATATTATTGTGTATCCCATTTCCTCCCGTGGGTGTCGTAAAATGCGAATAAGGAGCTTACCAGAGAATGGGCAGCAGCGTTCGCTATGTATTTTACCACCATACTGCGATTGCCAACCTGCCTGCTAAGCGTGGCGATTATGGCAATCCCCTTCCCGTTTGGAGGAGGCCTATGTCCAGCCAGCAGTGGACGTAATTGGCTGAAATGATGATTATTGTGTACTATTTATAGATGTCACTCATTGAAAAAGTGGAGAATCTTCGCGCTGAAGCTGAGGATGTTATGGAAGAACTTAATGTCTAAATGCTCATACTTTCCCATTCAAAACTTTTGTTTATGTTGCTGGCAACTCTACATCTGGTATTTGATGTATGCAACATATTTCCACCAATATAAAATCATGTTACTGCAACAGTGTTGCACAACTTTTTCTGTACAGTGAACATGAGGCTTACGGTTCTGAATTGGCGAGCAGATCACAGTAAGTTGTACATAATAGAGTACTTATTTAATATAAACTAATGTAAGTTAAAATGTTAAATAGCAACAGCCATGATTTCAATGTTCCAATATAAATTACCACAGCGAAGCCTCGGCGGCAGCATTGTCAACACTTTCCATACAAAGCAAGCGTGTCACAGTTTACTTGCGTTACGACTCAAATGACTTGTGAAGCTGACGGCTCTGCAGGCAGTCCGTGACAAAAGTTTAGCGCTCAACGCACTTTCGGCGCCACAAAATTTGTTAGAAGTGCCGTCTCTAGACGCTGTCGGTGCAGCGATTACCTGCCCTGTACTAAGTACTTAGAAATCTAATACTTTTAAACGAGCAATTATTGTATATATGTATATATATAATCTGAATCTCGAAAACGGCTCCAACGATTTTCATGAAATTTAGTATGCAGGGGGTTTCGGGGGCGATAAATTGATCTAGCTAGGTTTCATTTTTTGAAAATATCAAACGAAAAAAAAAACGAGCAAAGCTCGGTAATACCAGATGAAACTTTTATATCACGCAATGTAGCCTCAGTGCTCAAATACATGAGCGGCACATTGTCGATGGCTGCAGTTACGTCTGCCGCTGAAGCGTGCCGCTCGTGTAAGATATAATTGATGCATTTATGTAAGTTCCTCGATGTAGAAGAAAATTATGCAACATTGAATGTTACACTGTAAGACCGCAATTAAATTATTGTTGGATGTTAATGATACATTGTGATAATATCTAGATAAATTACGTTTACTTTATTATAACATAAAATATATCTTATAGCATCCTATCGCCCGCCCGCGATATTACTCTGTTTTCTCTTAGCGTTACTTGTCTTTTTTTCTTTTTACTCTACTCCAAAAATATTTTTTGAAATCCGACTGGCTAGATCCAGAGATTGCCCCTATGCATGAAAAGTTTTTATCCAGTGCGCAAACTGTAACCATGAATTCAGCATATCATTTTAGAGCCCCCAGCGCAGAAGTTGTTCGTTCGTTAAACAAAAAAAAAACAGCTGTTCCATACATTTTGACCGCGTAGGTATTGCACTTTTCTATGAAACAGCTTGTAAAACCGACGAAAAATTTCTTCGCTGGGGGTCTAGAATGGTATGCTGAATTCATGGTTAAAGTTTACGCACTGAATAAAAACTTTTCCTGTAACATACTAACAAACAAAATTTTACTTCATAATAATGTTAGTATATGTGCCATAGGTGAGTAAAATAAATAATATAATCAAATGATTGTGATAATTTAATTTTAAGTGAATGATACAGAACCTTTATCAGGTGAAAGCTTTAAAGAAACGCTGTATGACAATCAACATCATTGATGATTATAAAATAAAGTGCATAGCTAAATTATAATGAATTGTTTTATTTTACGACTATTTTCCAACTGCAAATCTATCGAAAATCTGCAATTTTATGTTGGTTTCTGACTTTCTAATTTCCTAGGCATAGATAATCAATAGTTTGTAGTTTTCATAAGTGCTTGTCAAACTGAAATCAACCTAAATCCTAACGTACAAAAGTTCAAATTTGTTTGAGTGGGAATAACGAAACCAGAATTTGAATAGATTTTTGGCAGCAACACAAGTCGCAACGTTTTTACCGATTACGAAAACGACGATTATTTTTTATTGGATTGGGTAAAGCTCAATGTTGGCCCTATTTAAAATTGAAATCTAAAATCCAGTCCTAAGGCTGTTTGTCCAACGCCACGTCAAAGAGAAAGATGATGGCGCCGAAGAAGCGATACATACTTTTATCGTGTCCACCGCACATCCGTGAACGGGACGTCACGCTCGGATCAAATAATCTCGTTTCACGTTGATGTCCCGTTGGCGGTGACTGTGGACAAACGCTGTAAGGGTAGAAAAACAGTGTTTGATTTATATTTCACCTGCTGAATTTTGACTTGTGAACAGATTGTTGAATTTTGGCAGACATACGTAGTTCTGATGACACTAGGTACAACAAAACAGACCTAATTTGATCCGATGGAGATGGAAGATAGTCGTTAGAACTCAACACTTTATAGCAACTGCGTTGTGTTTGGGCTTATGCATCTTGCAAAGTTTAGACTTGGCAGCGGTTTGACTGTGGTGAGGGAGGGACTGATGACGGAAACCGAAGGCTTATTGAGGGAAGTTCTTATATGAAAAGGAAACTGAAAAGCGAAAACTAAAATTAAAACGACGAGGAAAGAAACTAAAGAGGCTAATATTAACTAGCAGCGCTTCGCGGTTTCACCCGCGTAGTTCCCGTTCCCGTGGGAATACGGGGATAAAATATAGCCTATGTTACCCGGGGATAGTGTAGCTTCCCAACAGTGAAATATTTTTTTAAAATCGGTTCAGTAGTTTCGGAGACTATTCAATGCAAACAAACAAACAATAAAATCTTTCCTCTTTATAATATTAGTAGAGATTACTAATTTTGAGTAGGCGCAAAGTAAAATGATGGCACCTTGAATGCTCGATGCCATCATTTTACTTGGCGCCTTTCAGTTTATTAGGCGTCGACTCTCTATTCAGTTTCTTTATTCGTCGGTAAAATTGCTTGTTAAAAAGTTATTCGTCGGGTAGTAAATAAGAGGTTTTTAAGAACAAACAACTCAAAGGACGTTCAACAGCTTTATTCATCGTCTCTTATACAAGCATGGCTTCAAGGTCAACGCGGGTAGTTTGGCCTTCTTCACGGGCGGCTCCCTGATCTTCGTGAACTCCATGAAGAAGAACACGTTGTTGCTCTTATCCAGCTGTTTCAGTTTAAAGCCGAGTCTCTCGACTTCCTTAGCGAAGTTTTCCACCTTGTCGAATCGACTTTCTACTTCAGCTATTAGGAGATGGCCTCTGTGGAGAAAATAATTTTCAAATGAATCATTAAGATCATCACTTATCAATTAATTATTTGTGTAATAATTATGATTCTAGAGGCGAATATCTATCTCCACATGATCTTGAAAACTTTTTATAATCATGATAAAAAGCATGCAGATTACACAAATATAACTCAATTTTAAGTCATTCTTGAGTCTCATGGTGTCTCTGTCACTTCATAGTAAAATAACAACAAATAAGTAAGTGGCAACAACTACTTGTTTAACATATTGACTGCTTGGTTTTATATCAATTACCGTGCCATCAACGTCTAGATCGTAAATCGACAAATACCTACGACGAATAGGGTTGTGCAATGACAAAAAAAAAAAACATAATTTGCTTTTCTGTGTTGAGTGAGTTCACTGTATTTTTTTATTTTATTAGCCATTAACGTCCCACTGCTGGGCAAAGGCCTCCCTACTCTATTTCCACCCCTGTCACTGTATTACACAAAATAAATAAATATATAAATATTAAACTCACCCCATTTTCAACACCCTATTAGCTTCAACCAGATACTGGGTGAGATCTGTGCCCATCAGTGCCAGACAGTACACAGTTACATCAATGGATGCAGACAACAGCGGTGTCCTGGCCATGTCGCAGGCCTCCACACCTGGAGCAGTGGCTACCAGGTCGAAGGAACGCACCTTGTGAGGCACCCGGCGAGATAGGGCAGCCTCACCACAGCCTAAGTCTGCTACTGTGTGGGTTTTGGGCCTGGTGAGGAAGGGAATAGGTTATAAAAAACGGTTCACATACTAAAAAAATATTTGGAAAGATTTTATGACATGATGTGTTTATAGGATTATTTCTAGCAATTATGTCTTTCAGCTGAGATGATGATGATGCTAGGTATCTAAAGTGCTTATATTTAAAACTGACTTGAGATGTTTTTAATAAATTACAAATGGTTGATGAGTGTGGGCAATCGTTTATATCAGATTTGTGTTAATTTGCCTCAAGAATATGGGAAGCATTGCAACTTTTCAAGGATGTAGGATAATGTAGGAGGTAGCTAAAAACAAGCATTCTTTGACAAAATGCAGATTCCAAACAGAACTTAAAAAAACCATGTTCTATCAAATGTTAACAGGTACTTCTCGACTTCAAGGTAACTTTAAACTTACATTTTCATAATCTTTTTAACAATAACATCCAGTGGATTGACAGGCCACTTCCTGACTTGTAGCTGATACCCCTGGTGGTATGTCTCAAAGGCAGTAGGGTCACTTTGGAACAGCTGCTGGGCTTCAGATCCTGATGATGTGTAGAGCTTTTCATTTAGGTACCTGAACTGGGCAGCTGGAAAGAATTGAAATGTTTAGAAAATATAGTGGGAATGATTTTCTATTGGTATCACCAGCAAAAATAATAATTATTTTACTGTTTATTGTTTCAATAATATTAATAAGTAAGCTGAACTGATGGTAACTTTGGTTTAATAAGTAGATGGTTTCAAGACTTTGGACTGATTAAATTAAATATTTTCTACAACATTAACACATTGGTGCACAGTACTCTCTCACTGGTTGCGGCTACTGTGACACTACTTATTTTCATACATTGCCCACGGGCATGTCACAACGTATGGTTAAAATGGTTCTTTTTTGAATGAGTGCGTGGAGGTACTTTTTTTTTTTAATTGTGTAGTGACCGAACGAAAGTCTTAATTATACCTGTGATGACAGTACAACATGTCGTTCTTTATGATAGTATGGAAAATCAGTTGTCATGTGGTGTACTGATTTTATGCAAGTAAAAACTCAGACGTTGACAGGCAGACTGTCGTATCACTTTTAGCTACCTAGATGCCTGTGGTCGTTACTGTCTGCCGACTTGTTAAGCTAGAAAAGAACCATATCAGATTAATTTTGATGGCAATGTACGTTTACATCATTTTCGTATAATTAATAACTAGAAAAAACTAATTATTATTTACATATTAATTTGTATTTTTCTAATAGCTGTACAAAGGAGAAGAAACATACCTTTTAGCCTCTCCAACATTCTATCTCTGAGTTTACTACCGGCCTTACTAACATTGATCGGGGTCCTGTGACTACTGTCTAGTAGAGATCTCAGTCTGGCCTTCTTTTTATTAACAGTACTCATGACTTCACTATTTGTCTTATCAATTTCATCATTGACTTCTATATTTTTCTCATTTTGTTTTACTTCTACATTAACTATATTATTTTTCTTATTATTTTGTTTGGTTACATCTTTTGTAGGCTTAACAATTTTACTTAAATTATTTGGACTAATTTTAGCTTTATTTTTCTTTACTTTCTTTTGTTTGTTTTCAGTGAACAATAAGTCTTCCTTATCTTCATTTTCAATGACTTCATTGAACTTTTTCTTCTTAGCATTAAGAAGTATTTCATCAAAATTCTGTGTTTCTGGAATGGTATCAGTTTCTTCAAATTTCTTTTTCTTTGTATTACTTATTGTATCTTTTTTACTTTTTATTATTTCTTTGTATTCAATTTTACGTTTCCGTGATGTATGTTTGAGACTGACATTATTGTTCTTTTCTTTAACATGATTTTCTTTTGATGGTTTTGTTTTGATCGCTGTCTTTTCTTTTTTCTGGAAAAAAGAAGTAAGTATGGAGATTAAGAGATTTTTTTTTCTACAGGTTTCGTGGTGGCTTTTATTTAGACTTGTTTTGGTATTCTAATTAATTGAACAAGTTCAGATGTTTGTTTCTCAATATTCGGCAACTTTGAAAAACAAAGGTAAGTATAAAAAAATACGCATCATATTTTCTTAACGGATTGGGCTGTATTTATTAAAAAACTACCTAAAATAACTAGATACTTGATGTATTAAATAAGTCACAACACGCGGGGGCACGTAGTGAAACTGGAATACTCAGTACAAGCAATTTAACCAACATACCTTTACTTTTTGAATAAATGTTGATTCAGTTTTAGGGCCGTCATCTTCCCAGGCAGGTATTTTAAACATATTGATTTATCAAAGTAATTTCTTCTACATATAATAGGGTTATGTTTATAATGCGTACGTCCTCGCAGTCACCGACTTCCAATCACTGACGTAAACGATACGTCAGTGCTTCCAATACACTGACGTATAGTAATTTCATCTTTCGTCCAGAAACCGAAATGGCACGAAAATGTTATTCAAACTCCTTTGGGCTTCGCTGAAATCGAATAAAAAGACCATAACCACTTGGAACTTGGCAGAGTTTGGTTGGGATCCGGCTGTTAGCAGTACCGCTGTTTTGACTAACGGTATGAATGGAGAAAATATATTGTCAGCATGGCACGACGCTCAGTCAGTAAATGTCACTTGCCAATAATACATGGTGCAATGAGAGGGAATAAAATTGAACAAGACAGACTAAGCCCGCTTGTGGTATATATGTTCCTTGAACTAAGCTTGCCTAAGTCTTGTGCTCCAGCTTCGCCTAAATATACAAAATATCAATTTACCTTCTTTCATGGCAGTTCAGAGTTCTGACTAGTTCTGAGTGTTTATATACTTTATATTTATTTCATAAAAGGGATAATAGGAGGTTCTACATTATTTTTGTGTAGTATAGGCTCAATTAGATACCAGCTAATCAGCTACCTTAGATAGCTAACTAAAATAGTATTGTAGACTACCCGTATACCTTCTTTTTTCAGCGGGAAATTTTTAAATGGCGCCCGCCCTTTGGCGAAAAGACCGGGGAGTGTGGGATTTTAACCTCACTAAAACTACCCCGGTGGTCATCATCTACACATGGAAGGGGTACCGTTACCTCTCATAAGACCAATCCGGAAACCCCTCTGTGCAACGCCTGTTAGGGCACATCTCTGTGGAGACTGTGAAGGGGTCTCCTCGAAATCTAGCTCTGTGTGAGGCAGCACGTAACCTCTGTTCTTCCCTGAGGTCTCTCAGTGGACGGTCAGAGTCCCCACTCTGGGCGCCCGCAATCCCAAATTCCCGCCTACCTTAAATTAAGCAGGTGGGGTTTCGGCGTTACTGGCGTCGAGGCGGTTACCTCCCCGACGGCGACGCCTTCTTCTCCGAGGAGGATCAGCCCTCTCACGATCCCGCTCGGCTGCCTCCTTCTGGACCATCACAGTCTCACAGAAGGAGGCTATTTCCTTCCAGCTATCCGACTCCGCCAGCATAGATCCAACTACTGCTGGTAGAGACAAATTTCGCCCGACCCTGGCGACCAGGACCTGTCTTTCAGAAGCCCACGCCGAGGACTCCTCCAGCGTGTGCTGTGCAGAATCCAAGCCGTAGTGGTGGTAAATTGCCGTGGCCTCTCGCCCAATCCTGTTCAGGTACTCACAAAAGCAACCGTGCCCAGTCAGCACCTGAGTGAGCCTATAAGAGATGCGCTCTCTTCTTTTTAGCCAGGCTTCGAAGTGCGGCTGGACGGCTTCTACAACACGTATATGAATATTGCGGCTGTTGCAGCCGCTCCCGCCACCGCTCGAGCGCGTGTCGCCGTCTTTCCCGCCTCAGCCGAACTACAACGATACCTGGCACGCCATTGCCACTTTGGCGGATGGCACGGATTCGGTTATAGACCCTCGCGTCCATATCCGCCAAGATATCCAGTGGCGGAAAGCGTGCAAGGCGAGTTGCCGCCTCAAAGGATACAGTTTGGTATCCTCGTGCGATACGAATAAAGATTTTTCGTTACAGGCTATTGATTTTAGTCCTGCAGCGCCAGACGCCTGACAGCTTGTTTGACAAAACAGGTGCCCCATAAAGGACCATCGATCGTGCTACACTCGGATAAAGGCGGCGAACTTCTTCTCAATGACCACCAAGATTGGGCAACAGTCTTTGCATAGCACCCACTGCTTTCCCGCCGCGTGGAACCAGGCGCTCGAAGTGCTCTTCGAAGCCTCAACGCCCGTCCAGGGTTAGGCCGAGATACTTAATGTATCGACCCACGTGGACTTGCGCATTTCCCAGTCTGACCAACGTGCTGGGTGGCTCTCGGCTCCTCGGTAGTTTGTGGAATCTAATCACCTCAGTTTTATGAGGCGCGATCTCTAAACCTAGCCTGCGGATCGACGCCACGACTTTTGCTACTTCGAGCTCGGCTGGATGGTTGGTCTCTTCGTAGGTGTCCCCGCCGGCCAACACCATGGTGTCATCTGCGTAGCAAATGAAATTAACGCCAATTTAAGGTCAACACGCAGGATCACATCGTAAGCAAGGTTCCACAAAAAGGACCTAAAACTTACCCCTGCGGAACCCCACACGTGACCTCCCTGCGTTGAATGCTACCGTCTCGACCCACATAACGAATGTGCCGATTGCGAAGGTAGGCCCGATGATACACTGTAGGTAAGGAGGCATTCTGTGATGTACCAGAGCCGCCGTAATCGCATCCCAAGGTAGAGAGTTAAAGGCGTTGACGATATCTAAACTTACTGCCAACAGCACCCCACCCTGGGAAATCACCTGTTCCGACAGTGAGCTGACGTATAGAATCCCATCCACAGTGGAACGCTGCTGCCGGAATCCATACTGCGAATCGGCAAGGTCAGGACCAACGCGTGATAGATGCTCGACGAGCCTTTCGGCAACTATTCTTTCAAAAAGTTTGGAAATCTCATGGGGCAGGCAAATGGGGCGGTATGCAGAGGGAGACACTGAGTCTCTGCCTTCTTTACTCAACAAGACCAATCCTGCCTCCTTCCAGCCGGAGGGAAATACGCCCGCACAGAGGTAGCTGATGAACAGCCGTCTTAGGCGGTCTCCCAGAACAGCCAAAGCCAAGACCTAAGCCCGACCAGGGATACCATCCGGGCCTGGAGCGGTGTTATGAGCCCCCATACGTCTCACGGCTCGGTCTAGCTTACTTTCAGTCACCATCAACTCGTCAGACCAGTCTGGCGAAGACAAGAGTGGCGAAAGACTGTCCCTAACTAAGACTACCCGTCTACCTAGTACCTTTAGTCTGTACCTAATTAAAAATAAATTAACTTTCATGTATCGATAATAACCGCAGACATTTATTTTGTTCGTATCTAATTACAGTTACAACACTTAGGTACAACCTCTTTCAGTACCAGTGTTTGTTGAGATATTTTTTATACTTTTCAGTGAAATGTTAGTAAGTTAAGTAGGTAGTAGGTTATCGTAAAATACCTACCTACGTTAACGGATCTGTAACTGTAAGTAAATACCCTGGTCGGAGGCCCATAAGTTACTCTAAGTAGGTACTTTAATTCAGATTGGTACCGGTGGTTGCTGGTAGGCATCTAAATGTAAAAAAAAAACAGATATTTTACAGAAAAGTGCAACACCTACACGGTCAACATGTATGGAAAAGCGAATTAAAAAAAATTGGCGAAGCAAAAATAATTGAACAGTGAGATTAGTGGTAGCCCAGTGATGGCCTAGTCTGAGTAGTGGTGGCACAGTGTGAGTAGTGGTGGCACAGCGTGAGTAGTGGTGGCACAGTGTGAGTAGTGGTGGCACAGTGTGAGTAGTGGTGGCACAGTGTGAGTAGTGGTGGCACAGTGTGAGTAGTGGTGGCACAGTGTGAGTAGTGGTGGCACAGTGTGAGTAGTGGTGGCACAGTGTGAGTAGTGGTGGCACAGTGTGAGTAGTGGTGGCACAGTGTGAGTAGTGGTGGCACAGTGTGAGTAGTGGTGGCACAGTGTGAGTAGTGGTGGCACAGTGTGAGTAGTGGTGGCACAGTGTGAGTAGTGGTGGCACAGTGTGAGTAGTGGTGGCACAGTGTGAGTAGTGGTGGCACAGTGTGAGTAGTGGTGGCACAGTGTGAGTAGTGGTGGCACAGTGTGAGTAGTGGTGGCACAGTGTGAGTAGTGGTGGCACAGTGTGAGTAGTGGTGGCACAGTGTGAGTAGTGGTGGCACAGTTGTAGGTAAATACTTACGAGTTGTAGGTCGTGAGTTCGAACCCATACAGGCGCTTTACTTTGAAAGCGTACAATTTTTTCAATGAATGGAGCACTCTAAAGGCGCGAAAACGTTTTCAGAGACAATAATGTTATCAACTTATTCATTCATTGAACTATCTAAAACAAGAAAATCAAGCACACTTTGGAGCATTTACTCGATACTAAAAGCCACGATAAAAACGTAAAATGATATACACATACAAAAATATTCCAAATTATTGTCGTTTTTAAAGAAAAACTCAAGCGGCCACAAAGCGAAATTGAGCAGTTTCTCAACTAAGCCCCTGACTCCAAATTTCTTGCTACAAAAAGAAAGTGTTTCGCTTTTTTAATTTAATATCTTTGTTTAAACTAAGTAGGTGCTTTTATTTACCCCCGAAGCAAAAAGTGGGGTGTTATAAGTTTGACCGCAACAAAACAGTCTTGCCCAGATCCTTGGACTCGTCCTTCAACTTTCAACGACAGCACGATAGAAAATCGTTGTGAATTGCCTGCCAATCCGTCTGTCCCCAACCTTAAAAATGGAATCCAATGGAATTGAGCAATGTTCCGCAAAGCCAAATAATTTATCTAGTAATAGTACACAAGTGACAAATACAAGCATCAGTCCCAAAAAAACAATTGACTAATAATATTACCCATTGAAGTCATTTTACTTTTAATTTTTACAATAAATAAACTCTAATTTAATATATTATTTTAGCTGTTTTTCTCTTGCACCTAGCATTTTCATCGCTGAAATGAGGTGAAAAATTATACATTTCGCTCGGCAGCAAAGGTATTCTGCCTCTCGTACCTTTGAAAGCCTCGCCACGCTCAGGATTCTACATTCATACATCCATACTCACAAACTTTAACATTTATAATATTAAGTAGGATAGTAGGATAGGATGTAAGGTTCACGTTCAATTGGAAAAATTTGACAGTTTGGGGTAGCTTGATGTGCTGGCGAGGGAAAACTAATATTACAAAAAAAAAAAAAACTCCTAGCCACTATCTACAGATACAGCCATATTTAGTCTAAACAGCTGCAGCACTATTTTATGCACATAAAAGACCTTTCCATAGTAAACTGTTTTGTATTTCAGTCTCAGTTCATACGTCTTTTTACATCTGAAGAGTGTCTGTGGAGGTTCTTGCCCGTTCTTCTCCATAGGTACAGACGGCAGCACATCTAGCTACCTCAATCTTTCAAATTTCTTTGATAGAGTTTCAACTTGAATACTAAGAGATAAGGTTCATGTTCAATTGGGAAAGTTTGACAGTTTGGGATAGGTTGTTTGTACGCTTTGGAATGGGCTACTAGCTTCACTTTTCTGACGGATCCCTTTATAATAAAAACTGCCTGTGATTTGTATACCTATTTGAAATTAACGGTTTGAGTTTCGAGTTTCAATTAAAAAATGGTAGCGTTTTGTTTTCGAGTAGGTAATATGGACCCATAGCGTAGTTGATAGTAACAAACTTCGGAACAACTATTCGATATGTTTCCGTATCGAATCGAACATCAATCAATGTTATCCTACGATACCTAGAAAACGCACATGTTCACAAATACAAAATCCGAAAAGTTTTGTCAGTTAAAAGGCTCCTGCAAACAGACGCGACGCGGCTCACGTAGAACAAGTTCTATGAAAACTTCATGGAAATTGATCTACAAGTGTCGCGTGGCGCTTGTTTGAAGAAACCTGAAATCAAATAAGTAGACGAACGCTAATCTTCTGACAAATGATTGCGGTCGGGGGCAAAGCAGATCAGGTTATCGAAATGTGTCATTTACGATACGATAGATAGCCTATCGAATGGTTGTGAATAGCTATGCTGGTTCGTTTTGTCGTTAATTACCTATTTACCCAGGTAATTGAATCTCTATCTCTATCTAATGATAAGAATAAGAACGGAGGTAAGTAGAACTAATGCCTGCGTTCAAGGTAGTTTATTCAGCGGTTCGTAACGGTTAGCAAGTTCCATCAGCCTTAATAACTACATAAGTACAAATACGTTTCCACTTGTAACAACTGTGTCATTATATTTTTAATGGGTTCTATATCAATAAAGGTTTATGTAGGTATTGTTGACATTCTGAATTTCATACTTGTAATGCTTGATAAGCTATCCTAACAATTTTTTCTATTAATTCATTAAGTTTCCCCCTCTCGTTAAAAGTACACTTGTATATATCTACCTACCCACCTGCATGTCTGTTTTGTGACATAGCTAGGAGCAGATAGCGCTGATATATTTGCGAGGGGGCTCACTGCGCATGTCCGCAATCCTGTCATGCGCAATCGTTATCACATTTCACCACCCACTGGTTCTGTGTTTGTGTTATTTACTAATTAAAACAAAATAATTCCATCACTTTTATTAACGTTGTATCTATGGAAAATATTCCTTTTACAGTACGGTTTTGTTTCCGTGATTTTTCGTCCCATTTACAGTTATTTCAGACTATAACCTAAATGTCAATGCCGCAGTTGTTATTAGTTATTCCGTGTGTGTATTTTTGCAAGTGTCATTTGTATTCATGAAAATAAGGAGACTTTTCAGTGTTGTAATGTTTCAGGAAATATAATTGTGCTTTATTGTATAACATACATACCTATGTAAGTATTTTAGTGTTAAGGCAAGTCATTTTTTTCTTCAGAAACCTGCGCGAACATTTTTTTTAATTAGGGACCTACTTGTAGGGAAAGTTGACCTGTTCAGGTAAGTACTTAGTGTGTATGCAGGTAGATAGCTGGAAAAAGGAAGAAAATCAAAGAAAACTACAAACATTTATTTACTGAAGTAGCGGAGTAATAATAAAACCATATAATTTCCTACAGGTTGTCTTAGAACATATTATTTTTTATTTACTTAGATAAAATAAATAAAAAGCTCTTAGTAGTTAATACGAGTTCTACATATTACGTATTTCCTCGCATATAGGGTGCTATAATCCTGAAAAAGGGTTTTCTTTATTTTATTTAGAATTCTAGGCTCTTCCATTGGTATTTATTTATTATCACTGATTATACGAGGAAAATACTCAGGGACATGATTACTTAAAGGATTATAATAATTGCTCAAATATAATGAATAAAATAAATTAAAAATAAACCGTGTACCTATGAATCGCAAAGGGAAGGGAAGATTATTATAAAAAGATTTAATAATTGTAGGCACACGATGTGTTTTGTTTATACCTAACGGTTTTTAACACTTTCGAAACGAGATTCGAATAGAGACTACCCTTCTTTATTGGAATCGCGTTTTGAATGTATCCATAAAAAATCCCTCGTTTAACCAGTCAGCTTGTTCAAAGGTGTTTTGCCACCTTGGCGTCGATGTGTCTGGGTAATCAACTGTTTCGAGATATGGAACGTAAAAATGTCTTCAACGATCGGATAAGTCGAATCGAGTTGGTGTAGAATCACCATAAGTATCTATAATATATTGTTGGGGCGTAGATTTACTCACAAGAACAATCAGCTTATAACGTACCCACTGCTGAAAAACAGGTCTCCTCTCTATGAGAGAGGGTGGGCCATTATCCACCAGGGTTGGTTGATGTCATATGTCTTCGAATTTTTGGTTCTTGGACATGCCGGTTTCCTCACGATGTTTTCCGCTACTGTTTTGAGGGCAGTGGTGATGAAATAAATTATAGCTTACCAAGTAAAGCGTCTGCTGGGTTCAAATCCACGACTATGGCGGGGCCGCTACCACTGGGCCATCACTGCTCCAGATTTACTCAATCTCCTTTAAATTATACCTCCTTAAAATCTTGTACCTGATGTATGTTAAGTACTTACGTATGTATAAGGGCAGTAACGAAGAACCTGCATTGTTAAAATCAGTAGGTATCAGTTTTGACAGTTCAAAAGTGCCTGTAAATGGTTTAGTTGAAATAAATGCTTTGAGTTTGAGTGACAGTGACATTGCACACAGGTGTTTTTCAGAGTCTTTATGTGATGTGCGTATGAAATGATGGAAACAATTCAATAGGATCCCATGATTGTTACGCTCTGTCGAAGTGCCTGCTACGGTCCACCTTCTGTGCGTGATCGTTCTTTAGACATACTTTTTATATAATTTACCTACAAGACGTACGTCCGTAGGATTTCCCTACCGGTAAAAATGATTAACTTACATCCTCTATTTAATCGTATTAGCTTTCAAAAATTCTTCCTCAGTAGGTACTCAATTTTAAGCTCCTAGACCCAGCTGTTTATATGTTGTACGTTGTCTGTCAATTTGACATAATAATAACTTGACAATGTAATAATTTAGTAACAACGATTTTTCGTTCTATTGTCTGGATGTAGGTATGTTCCGGATTGGCGTAAAAACGGCTGAACGGATTTAGATGAAATTTTGCTCACAGATAGTTTATAACCTGGATTAAACATAAGGTACTTTTAATCCTGATATAGCGTTTCTGTGGATTTTTTTCTGACATCTACGCGAGCGAAGCTGCGGGCAAAAGTATTGACTTCCGTTTGAAGTAAATGACGAAACCAGTATGGTTTGCGATTATTTTGCAGGCATGTCTTGAAGTTCTTTGACACTATTGTTGGTAAAAAGGTGGAAGTTGCGTGGCGGGTCATACATATATGACTATGGTATCTACTGCTAATTTTATTAGCCAAGATGACAAGCAACTTTAGGTTAGGTTACTTGTCTACATGGTATGTTAACAGTCTTACTTTTAACAGCTGACTTACGAGTCGTCTTTCATCAAGTTAATTGGAAACGATCGGTTAATTATAGCAACGTGTATTGAAGTAGGTATACGAAGGATTGGTGTTATGGTTCATAAAAAAGATATTGTTACAATATTAAGACATTGGTATTTAGGTATATTTACGATACCTTTAGAAATGCTTTCAATATTGGACATAAAGCCAAATCATTGAATAGTAACCAATTATTTGTCGATTTCGTTCGATAACCGATCAGTATGTTTTATTCATTCTATTGTTAGTTATTTTCGTTGTCTCAATTTACCTTTGGCTTTCTTCCTTTGTGTAACTTGTATATATAAAATGGTTGTTTTGTATATAGACACTAATTTGACAGTGTAGAGCAACTGACGCAATCCACTAGCAGGTTTTGCTGAGATGTCCATGAATTGGTTGAAAAATTTTTTTTTTCACCAGATCGGCGAAATTTTGAAGAAAATGAATGAAATGCTGATGTTGTCCAGATGATGTCTGACTAGCGGCCCAGTGCATCCATGAGAATCTGAACTAAGACAAATGGGCAAAGCAAGAAGAGACAAAGTGGTAAATTTTATAATTTTTTGTACAATTAAAGTCTGTTCTAAAAGTATCTGTTAGAAATGTAAGCAAATAGTTTAGAAAACCTACCGGTGGATGATAATTTGTTGTTCAACATACATTTGGTGTTTTAATTTAAGTATTTCAATACTTAAACGAACACCGCATTTGCCGAACACACTATCAATAGCAATCTGACTTATTTTTAAGGATATTGGCAGGTAATCCATTGCTTCGTATGTTTGAAATATTTGTGTGTTCATCAACGTAAATAATGCAATGAATGTTGTTGAACTCTCGAAATGAAAGCCATTCCTACTGGTAGTGTATTTGCACAATTACCCATCAGAAATTTTACTTGTTAATCACCCCAAAGATATTTTTCATTTATTTAATTTTAAAACATAAAACTCGCGGCGGTAAGTCCCCTCTTTGAGGTGTGGATTGAGAGGCACCACGGCGTCATCACCTTCCGCTTGACGCAGGTCCTCACTGGACACGGCTCTTTTGGGAGTTTCCTGTTTCGCATAAGGCGGGAGGAGACGCCCGGATGTTTCCACTGCGAAGATCACCCTGAGGACACGGTGGAGCATACTGTGGAGGTCTGCCCGGCTTGGGCGGAGCACCGCCGTGTCCTCGTGGAGGCGATCGGCGGCGGCGATCTCTTGCATCCGGCCCTGGTCCAGGCCATGCTACGGAGCGAGAGTGCATGGGTAGCTATCACCTCCTTCTGCGAAGCAGTAATGCTCGCGAAGAGGGAGGCGGCGCACGTGAGGGAGAGGCAGTATATGCGCCCTCACGGCCTTAGTCGCCGCAGGACATGCTCTGGGCGTCGCGAATCTCAGGCTGGTTCCTTGCCACCGTAGGCGCGGGCTTGCGGACGGCGAGTAATGTGTAGCTCGCTGTCCGGTAAGGACCAAGTCCGGGTCGACGTATGTGTGCTAATACACCTCTGCCTAACCCTTTCCTACCCGAAAACTGGCGAGATATTATGTTGTATAATTTCAATAACCTCTAAAAATGCCATACATTCCGAAAAAAATGCGAATACCAGGCCAAAAAGTTCAAAGCGGGGTCTATGAAGGGCCGGTAGACCACCCACGTAGATCTTTTCTCCACCATACTTTCCAGCGATCGTTAGTATGTAGCACTGATAAAATTTTGACTACTGATGTTTATTTCTGTAAGTAGATTTGTACAAACACTTTTTCACAGTATTTTAAAAACTAGACGTAGTCGGTGTTTTCTGTCCGACTACTCTGAGAAGAAACAGCGAAGCAAACTCAGAGGTCTCAGAGGTCACTCTTTTATAGTCCAGAATTATAATAGTCTTGGTCAGATCAAACATCTCGGTCTCGATCTTGGACTTTTCAGAAAAGAAACACACAGATTTGAATATACACTAGGTATACCAGGCCCGAGCAATTCTCTTCGGTCTAGGAAGGTGGGGTGAGTCCTATCATATGGTTGTCGCATTATTGCGATGCATCCCCACATCAGGTTTCAGGATATATTCACAGCCAAAACACTACCGTAATCGTAATATTTCTTACGCCTATTATAATAATAATTTGAAACCATGTCGTAGGTAAGACGTTTATAATTTGATAATAATAATTAATAGGTGCGATAACAAAGTAGTATTTTGTATGCGTTATGCAGATGTTGCAAATCGTAATTTATCTTGAAGTTGTAGCTTGTTTTCTTAGTTTAATGTTACATCTTTTCAAAAGTGGTGAAATTATAAAAAGTTTAATTTTACTCTTTAAAAATGTTAAATTCTAAGAAAAAAATATAATGATGAGTTTTAAGATTTTCAGTTCAGGTTCGCTTAACGTTCCTTTTTTCTAAAATCTTGAAAGAGTAAAATACAAGCAATTGATAAACCTCTTTAGTTAAATTATTTCATGATGACTGCGTCAATATTGATTTGATTAGTTTATAATAAATAACAAATAAACCGAATACCAAGTAGTTCAGGGAATTTGTTGACACAAAAGCAAGTATTACTGGAAATTGTGTGAGATTTGAAATAAAATGACAGAGGTGCCCACATCGCTGATATTTTAGTCTTTGATAATTACAGAGCACTCCGTTCCATTCCGTGGTGTGTAAATGCTATAAGTACCTACACTAGATGACCTACTAGTAATATTATATTTTATTCATGAACATCAATGCTCGTTTCCTGGCCAAGACGCCACTACGCAACTGTACGTATATTTTTAAAAGTTTTGCATTTTTTATGCGAACCTTACTGACTGCTGTTAACTGTTTATAACAGCGGAGCTGGCGGTTCCAATGGAGCGTGGTGATGTTCGCGGCGGTGGCGCTGGTGGCCTACAATGCCGTCGCCAACCTGTGGCTCCTGCACCCTGCGTCGTGCCCGCTGCACCCCACCGCGCCACCCTCCGACCCGCCCACCTGCGAGCCCTGCATTGGCGGCACAGCACCCAACTCCGCCATAGATGACGATCCCATATTCAGAGTAGACTTGCGGCTGGGCAGGTGGGACGGCAGCCGTTCCTACAGACTGTTCGACTACGCAGCGGTCGGAGAGCTATACGCCGAGGTGTCCAGCAACAGCCGCGTGTGCCTCGCCACACAGAGCTCCATAGAGAGACTCCACGAGCTGCTGAGGATAGCCCCCCACTGGACGGGACCCATCTCTGTAGCTGTCTTCGTGGCCGGGGACGAACTGAGACTGTTAAGAGCTTTCACTACTTGGTTGTTTAGATGCCAACCAGAAATATATTCAAGATTAGCTTTACATATAACTATGCCAGCGGAAAGACCAGGGTTACACGGATCGATGCCGACGTGGGCGAGGGACTGTGACTCTAACCCTCTGCCGCCCGGGGAGAGACGAGCGGACACCGTCGCGTGGAGAGCGAGACATCCGTACCCTCAGAATCACATGAGGAACTTAGCACGGAAGAACTGCCACACACCTTTTGTTTTCTTAGTGGATATTGATATAGTACCGTCTAGAGGAATGACGGATGCCTTAGACAATTTTCTTGCGAGTACGCCCAAATGTCCGCTCTGTGCATACGTGGTGCCTACTTATGAGCTGGATCGAAGAGTGGCCAAGTTCCCAGTTAACAAGTCGGAGCTGGTGCGGCTTTCGCGAAGTAAACTAGCGATACCATTCCATAGGAAAGTGTTCATTTATAATCAGTACGCGTCGAATTTTTCTAGGTAAGTTGACAATGCAAATCGTTTCCTCAATTTTACACAGAATTTCATGAATATATATAGGTATAGCAGTAGAACTGCGAGCTATAGTTAGTTAATCTAACTTGATTGGTCCACACCGTATGTTTTGTCGTGAATATTTTTCGTCATAGTTCTAATCAATCCTACCTAGCTTCATACGAATTAAAATCGACGCTGTAGTGACATTTACCTTCCAATACACTCGAGTGATGCAAGCAAGGTGCAGATATATTATAGATTGAATTTTGACCGATTTTGGAACTTACTAAACCAAAACCTGTCTACAGAATTAAAAAATATATAATGCGGGTAGCATATTCCCGGGACTTGACTAAGGGTTAAGGACTGAGATAGTTTCTCTACTAGCATAAATATTTCAGATGGGAAGCGAGCGGCGGCAACGAGTCTGCACAGACGCACATCAGCCACAACGTGACGAACTTCGAGCTGCTGTACGAGCCTTTTTACGTGGCGGCTGACACCGTGCCCGCTCATGATGAGAGGTTCCTCGGGTACGGCTTCACTAGGAACACGCAGGTGAGAGACGCATTGGTGTTGGTGGAGAACTTGTAAAATAAAAGAAAAATAAAAAAAGGTTTAAAATCTGTACTTTGACAAAGTTTTGTTGCATCTTGAAGTGGATGAATCCCAGTGGTTCGATAGAAAAGTTTACAGGCAAACCGGAAACGGTTTGCGCCTTCGTGTTTCCGAATTAGCTCGGACGCCGCGCCACAGAGTAACACCGCATAAAAGGCAATGCTTCAAAAAAAAAAAAACTCATCATGGTTTTTTTTTTTTTTTTTGGGTGGGAAATCATCAAATAACTTCTCCCGCTCTGGGTGGAGCGAGAGGGCGTGTCAGACTTTTACTGACTAAAACCCACCCGTGTTCCCTCAGTTGCCTGTGTGCCAGGGGCCGCGGTATCTCTTTCGAACAACCCGCACCCCTGGCAGGCATCGGCCCTTGCGGACCCCCCATTTGGTGCTGACATCTCTTTGAGGCGCGCGTGGAACACAACGCGCCGTCGACCCGGGCTTGGTCCTTACCGGACAGCGAGCTACCCATTACTCGCCGTCCGCAAGCCCGCGCCTACGGTGGCCGGGAATCAGCCTGGGATTCCCGACGCCCAGGGCTTCTCCCGCGGCGACTACGACCGTGAGGGCGCATATACTGCCTCTCCCTCACGTGCGCCGCCTCCCTCTTCGCGAGCATTACTGCTTCGCAGAAGGAGGTGACGGCTAGCCATTCACTCTCGCTCCGTACCATGGCCTGCACCAGGGCCGGACGCGAGAGATCGCCGCCGCCGATCGCCTCCACGAGGACACGGCGGTGCTCCGCCCAAGCTGGGCAGACCGCCATCGTATGCTCCACCGTGTCCTCTGGGCGATCTTCGCAATGGAAGCACCCGGGCGTTTCCTCCCGCCTTATACGAAACAGGAACCTCCCGAAACAACCGTGTCCGGTGAGGACCTGCGTCAGGCGGAAGGTGAGGACGCCATGCCGCCTCTCAAGCCACTCCTCAAAGAGGGGACTTACCGCCGCTATCGTGGCGTGCCCAAACTCATCATGGTAATATGAAATAAGCAAGTAGGGACTTCTATGGTTGTAACAATATTTTTATTAGCTCAACATCGCGCGTTCGTGTTTCCGAAGATACGATGATTTTCGAAGCGCAATGGTTTTCCTTGGAGATCTGTAAGTATTTTTTTTGGTTTCTATCATTTAATAATTAAAATTTTTAATACAAAGTATTAAATATTTAAATTAAATTAATTATATTAATGAATATTAATAATTATATTTATTGTGCATTTTATACAAATCCTGTATTACATCAGCGAGCAACATTGCACATTCTGTATTAAAATCAGCGGTAGGTGAGCAATGAGTCTGACGTCACTAATTGGTGTTAAATCTATCTAAAACTTCGCGATGACGTTCTTTATGGGTGGCGTGGGGAGTGGCTGGACTTTGAAATAATACCTATTGAAAACTAAAGTAAGTAATAAGTTTCTAAGAAAGATAGATAGTTATTAGAAGCTTTTATTTCGTTTCATATGTCCCGGTATCTGTAATGAAATCTTACAAGTTAAATTTGACCCAGTTCCCGGTTTCCGATTGAGCTAAAATTTTGCTTGCATATGTCAATCGGATGACATAGCAATATTATTATGACACGGAGCTGATCTGATGATGGAGCCGGAAGGTGGCCATGAAAGTATGTAATAAAACGACGAAAGAAAAATTACAAAATAACAAAATCTATTTCTTTTTTGGCGTAGTAGAACAAAGCGGTATTCGGTAGTGTGTAAAATAAACGACAGTTGAAATAGCTAAAACATGAACTACGAAACAGAAATTGTAAATAACATTCTTAATCAATTATTCCAAGATGGCGAAATTTAGGTGTTATTTATGTTTATGTGCAACAGTTACAATAATTGTCATGAACGTTATCTTGGACGCTACGCGTTCGGATAAAATCGTGGGTACGAGTTTTTCCGATGTCGAAATGACCAATCATAATTTCTCCGTACACTAACGTTATAACGCTATGCTAAAACAATTGTCAATCATAATCTAAAAAAAAAGAATCACTTTGATTTGAAGGATATCGCTAATCCATTCGTTCATAAGTTCGTATAAAAATTCTCCTCAACAACTGTGGAACTGTCAAAACAAAGTAGCCATTCCTACAGGGGCCCAAGTCTGCTATTTTTATAAATTCGTCATTCCAACACGATCCCATTGTCATTCATTTGTCATTTTGCTAAAAGTTCGTAATCTGCTAAATTCATAATGGTCGATCATTGGTTGGTCAATGGTGTCGTAAAAGAATTGTGTCATAATGGCATTTTCGTATTGCCATTATTATAAAACTCGTTAGTAGAAATGTTTTTCGAAAAACGACTACTAAATTTGAACATTTATTCATGCCAGTTTTCATTTATATATATATTTTTACATATTATTTATTAGTGTTATAAGCAATCTAAGGTAGTAAGTTCGTAAATTAAGTCAGTCATTCATTTGTCATGATGTACGAGATCACCAATAAATGCCATTTCTTTCAATGGAGTGTCAGGGGCTGACCATTGGAAAGGCATAATGACGCCATTTCATTAGTAGATTACCAAACTTGTCAAAATCAACAATTATGAAATCAATGATAGACCATTCTGACACTATTGTAATAGCAGACTTGAGGCCCTGTCCGTGTGTAACACAATTACTCAGCTGTACTTACAACGGCCTCCACTTTTGGATGTTACAATACCTACAACAAACATGCTGAAAGAAAAACAGAGCTACTTTATTGACCACTTGTTTCAATATTGATGTTGGTATGGCCAATTGATACAATATTAGTTCTAAATCTAGGTCAAACAAGGTCGGTAATTATTTTAAAAGTACTTTACATAAAGAAGAATCTTGCTTGGTTTTTAATTACTGCACAAAACCTCGTAGCAAATGTTTTCAGATTTATATGTTACTAGCTGCGCCCCGTGGTTGCACCCGCAGTCTCGATCCCGTGGGAATACCGGGATAAAAAGTCTTATATCCAAATCCAGATCGGATTACGATGAAATTTGGCTCGTGGGTAGACCATCTACACATGTGGCAAATTTCATCCAAATCACTTCAGCCGTTTTAGCGTGTAAGTGTAACAAACATACATAAGTACACAATATTCGTTTAGACTAGCTGACCCGGCAGGCGTTGTCCTGTCCTTTAAATAATACATAATAAAACCGCATAGAAAAAAAATCGTTAAGTTTTTCCCGAATTTGAACATTTTCCGGGAAACATTTCCAATTTTTCTTTCCGAAATAACCTAATTACTACCTATCTATTTTAAACATAATAACAGAAAATAGCCAAATCGGTTAGCCGTTCTCAAGTGATGCGCTTACTACCGAACAGCATCTAATTTTATTTACGTAGGTAAATAGATTGAGAGCACTTGTCAATTTAGTGAATTAGGCAAATGCTACCTGTTCAATTCAGAATGAAATATAATTAGGCCAACAAATAAAAATGTCTGCCGCTGAATAAAGCCTCACCCATGGATTTCTGAAACGAACAAAGTGGGTAAATCAATTACTGACACTTTTATGGACGGCAATTAAGGTAGACTCAATACCTAATAGCTAGGGCGCGGTTAGAAAATATCAACTCAACCTATAAAGAGAAATCCGTAGTAATTATTATAATCGCGAATGTAATTTTGTATGTCTGTTTGTTTTCCTTTTTACGCCTATGGGAAATCGTCGTTTGACAGGAATAAACAAAATTTTGGTGATTTTTTGTTTAGTTTAGAGAATTTTGTGACAACAGAATCGGCACGATTGTGTACTTATGTATGTTTGTTACACTTACACGCTAAAACGGCTGAAGGGATTTGGATGAAATTTGCCACATGGGTAGATGATCTACCCACGAGCCAAATTTCATCCTAATCCGATCTGGATTAGGATAAAAGACTTTTTATCCCGACATTCCCACGGGATCGAGACTTTGCGGGTGCAACCGCGGGGCGGAGCTAGTAACATATAAATCTGAAAACATTTGCTACAAGGTTTTGTGTAGTAATTAAAAACCAGGCAAGGTTCTTCTTTATGTAAAGTACTTTTAAAATAATTACCGACCTTGTTTGACCTAGATTTAGAACTAATATTGTATCAATTGGCCATACCAACATCAATATTGAAACAAGTGGTCAATAAAGTAGTTCTGTTTTTCTTTCAGCATGTTTGTTGTAGGTATTGTAACATCCAAAAGTGGAGGCCGTTGTAAGTACAGCTGAGTAATTGTGTTACACACTAACAGTAGGAATGGCTATTTTGTTTTGACAGTTCCACAGTTGTTGAGCAGAATTTTTATTCGAATATATGAAGTAATGGATTAGCGATATCCTTCAAATCAAAGGGATTCTTTTTTTTTAGATTATGATTGACAATTGTTTTAGCATAACGTTATAACGTTAGCGTACGGAGAAATTATGATTGGTCATTTCGACATCGGAAAAACTCGTACCCACGATTTTATTCGAACGCGTAGCGTCCAAGATAACTTTTTACGCCTTAACTACTGAATGTTTTTGGTTGAAATATGGCACACGGGTAAATCATGGCTACTGAAACGAAAAGACCCATATTCCAACCTATGGAATATGGGTACTTTTCGTTTCGGTAGTACGTTGCCGTAGGATCATTTTCGACTACCACGCGGGTGAATAAAAGCTAGTCTACTTATTAAGAGAGATTATTGATCATTTAGGGTCAGCTATATTGACGTTTACTCAGTGTGCACGATCAAAGCTTTATTCGAACAATTGCTAGCATCATCTCTCTCCTCTTCTTTTCGTGTCGATGGTACTCTTCCTCGTTGTTTTTTAATATGATTTGAGCCCAGTAGGTGGCCACGTTGATTGCGCATGAGTGGCATTCTTTAGGTCATCCGAGGTACAGGTGGACGGGCACTTAGGGCTCTCCAGCAAGTGCGCGGTATGGTCTGATCAGAAGCAACGACCTCGCAGTGGGATTACCCATCCATTAGGATGGGTCAGCAATTTGTGTCTGCAGCGGCCTACTTGGGTTCGCAGTTATTGATTGAGAGCTTTCCATAAAGGCACTTACAGGACTGCAGATCACGCCCAGTTTTATATGATTTCTTAACTTATGAGTGGGAATGGGTGTGATTTACCTGAAATAAACGAATGTATTTATTGAATTTTATAATCGTCACTAATATTATAATTGCGAAGTAAGTTTGTTCGTTTGTTACGCTATCACGCTAAAAGGGCTGAACGGGTTTGGATGATATTTGGCACACTGATACACCATGACTTGGGTTAGGACATAGAATTTTTATCCTGGATCGTAGACGAAGTCACGGGGAACAGCTAGTAAATTCATAAAAATAATAAATGATATCATTGTTATTTACACGTGTCTTCAGAGAGCGTCGCATCGTTTGTGTTCGTTTACTGAAACGAACTTGGCAATCATTGCTAATCTTATATTTATTTTGTGGAATGATTACTGGCAAACTTATTGGTATGAGGTTTGTTAAATGTTTATAGGTTCCTGTGTAAGGAATCTGTGATATATCACAGATGATGATGATGATGATGATGTTGGTGATGTTTCGATATATCGAAACATTTAGTTATCTTCCTAGCCTTTCCCCAATTATGTTGGGTTCGGCTTCCAGTCTAACCAGATGCAGCTGAATACCAGTATTTTACATGGAGCGACTGCCTATCTGAACTGTACAACCCAGTTACTGGGTAACACGAAACCCTTTGGTAAGACTGGCTGTAAAACTTTCGGGCTTCTGACGACCCATAACTACTGTCAAAGAGCAACGAAAGACATCTGGGACCAACGGCTTGACGTGCTATTCGAGGTGCGGAGGAGACTTGGTATGTAAAGATGGTCACCCACGGACGTACTGGAGCAAGCGTGGCTTTATCTGATCCTGATCGATCGACCCGTTCGGTTGTTATTTCTTAGCCACAAGCCCTTCGATATATCAAAAAGTTATAATGTCAATTTCATTATAATGGTATTAAATAACTGGAAGAATAAGCACTTAGGAATTTTCACTTTTTACCTGTCGCACCTAACCCACTCGAATAACACTACTTCCTATGTAGACTACAGTGACAGGAAGTTTTATAACATCATCAACATTCACGAACTGGATTAAAAACGTATTATTGAACCTATGTAACTCAAAAACTTCCAAAACAAACTTAATAAAATTTATATGCGACCACAGCGAGCTTCGTATGATTTTTTTAAAATCCAAAACCGGCCCGGAATTGATGAAAATATCGATAAATAAAAATCATGCACACAAACATCCTCCTCCTATTTAGAGTTGGTTTAAAAGCACTATTTTTCTAAAAAGCTAGTGGCATTGAATAGTTCTGGATCAAGATTGTTGATCCACATTGTTCTTGAGAACTTTCCATTTACCTACCTATTCAAGTTCAAAGGCAAATCCATGGCCTTGTCAATAAGTTTTCATTCCTTTGTTCGGAGACTGTTATTTACCAACCTGCAATAGCCCTAGCGTGGATGCAAGTTAATCAGCATGTAGCAGACTCCCATAGCGTCGAGCTGCTACTGATAGATTTGTAGCGCCGCCTGCCAAATGGTCCCGTTTGGCACCTCTCCATAATCGACACTCGGGATATTATGTTGTTCGCTCAAAGAATATGCTATTCGGATTTTTGTACACGCTGGAAAAACATGCGAGCGGTGGAAACTGTTGGCACACTACGTTTTTTTTTGTAAAATAAACAACAAAGTGGTACAATGAAGTTATGGTTGGTAATTTAATACAAAAATAAGGGACGGTACCTACTTAACACCACAGAAAAACCGAAGGATTATGAATCACTTCATCATGTTTTATTCAGCCTATAAAGTGCCCCCTGCTGGGACGTAGGCCTCCTCTTGGTGAGAGGAAGTGGGTTGTTATCCACCACGCGGGCCCAGTGTGGGTTGGTAGATGACACACGTCCTCGAATTCTTAGTTCCAGGACATGCCGGTTTTATCATGATGTTTTTGTTCATCGTTTTGAGAGCAGTGGTGATGAATTAATTTACACCAAGTAAAACTCCTGTCTGGGTTCGATACTACAACTCACAACTCGTAAGACGCCGTCGTTACCCCAGTTCGAGGAAAACAAGCGTGTTGCGTGCTGCGTTAACTCTACACCTGGAGCAGGTTCAAGAGGACATTTTGTATCTGTATTTTAGTCACGATAGCAATAGCCGGTATAATAAATATAATTCTTTATTTTAAAGATGACATGGACATTGATCGCACATCTTCTATTTAATCTATGGAATCGTCACCTACATATTGCATAAATATATACATACGTATTTAAGTAATGTGTAGGTGACGATGTGAATGACCCAAAACACTGTATTTTGCAGCTCTTAAATCTACCTAAGTATTCGCACGTTATATTTCGTTAAGTAATCGTAATTTCTATCCATGATTAAAGTACCTAAAAGATTTAAACCCAGAATTTAAGTACGATTTTCGAGTCTTCAGCTACCTAGCGTCCATTGGTTCCTGTTACGTGCAGTCTACACCTAACGATGGACACGATACTCAAAATCTAATAAGAAAGTTGAGAAATTTACGTCAGGTTACGTTAGGTGTTTTTCAGTGCTTTGCCCCAATAATAATGAACTAACGAACTACATAGCAACGCCTAGCAAACGTTTGACATTGTCGTTCGCCATTTTCACGTCACTGCCTGCCTGTGTGCAAATATTTCTGTTCTTGTTATCGTGCACAGCTGTGACTGTGACGACGACTATGTCGGAGAATTTACAGTATAACTAATTAATACTTATCAGTTAGTATTTGGGAGTGACTGGACAGATACAAAACTTTTTAAAATAAAATTAAATTTAAATAATATCCAAAGTCACCGACTTCCGAAATGAAAGTAATTTTTTACTTTGTAGTGTTTTTCCGAAAGTCGGTTGTTATTTTTGGAGTAAGTATTTATGTTTCATTTTTTAGTTATAGTACCTACCCCACACCAATTCGATATTTCATCATCTTTGGGGTCAAAACAATCCATATTTATGCGATAGCAGCAATCGCGGTTGATTTGCTGTAATTTTTTGAAGAGCTCCGTTGTCTGTCTCCGAAACGCATCATCAGATCTATAGGACCATTTCGGAATAAACTCCTTTCGAACAAAAAAAGAATTTTGCAAATCCGTCTATATATGACGGAGTTATGCCCGAAAATACATAAAAATATGTATATAAACATGTCAAATTGATAACCTCCTTCTTTTTGAAATTGGTTAAAAAGATCTTATAGAAAAAAAAAACGAAATTTCCTGTAATTTTTAGCTAGCTGTTTTGTACAGTCCACCGCACGTCGTCGGCTGTAATACTGTGACCGAGCGATTATTTTTTTATTTTTTAGGTGGGACATCATCAAATAACTTATCCCGCTTTGGGTGGAGAAGGCTGGCGTGTCAGACTTTTACTGACCCACCCGTGTTCCCTCAGTAGCCTGTGTGCCAGGGAACGCAGTATCTCTTTCGAACAACCCGCACCCCTGGCAGGCATCGGCCCTTGCGGACCCCACCAGTTGGTGCTGACATCTCTTTGTGGTGCGCGTGGAACACAACGCGCCATCGACCCGGGCTTGGTCCTTACCGGACAGCGAGCTGCCCATTACTCGCCGTCCTCAAGCCCGCGCCTACGGTGGCCGGGAATCAGCCTGGGGTTCCCGATGGCCAGGGCGTCTCTCGCGGTGACTAAGGCCGTGAGGGCGCATAAACTGCCTCTCTTTCACGTGCGCCGCCTCCGTCTTCGCGAGCATTACTCCTTCGCAGAAGGAGGTGACGACTACCCATGCACTCTCGCTTCGTACCATGGCCTGAAACAGGGCCGGACGCGAGAGATCGCCGCCGCCGATCGCCTTCACGAGGACACGGCGATGCTCTGCCCAAGCCGGGCAAATGACCTAGCGTAGTACGGAATATCAATAGAATTAGGCCCTTAGTAAACACCACGGTTTCATTAGCATAATGAGCCTATAATGTTCACATCACTGCTGGGGCACAGGTCTCCTCTCTTCATGAGGGAGTAGGCTGGCCCAGTGCGGGTTGGTAGACGTCACATGTCTACGAATTTTTGGTTCTAGTACATGCCGGTTTCCTCGCGATGTTTTCTTTCACCGTTTTGAGAGCAGTGGTGATGAAATTATTTACATTCAAGTTAAACGCCTGCCTGGGTTTTGAACCCACGACCTACAATTCGTAAGTCTGACGATACAACTGAGCCACCACTGCTCTCCACCCAGGACAGTACCGAATTTTATTCAAATAAGAAGTCAGTTTATACTGATTTTGTGACTACTGACGCGTGACCTACTCTGCGAACTGAAAATTACAGATAAACTAAAGAATGATATTGAAATAGCTTTCAGGAATAGCGAAAATCGTACATCCTGTGCACCCTAGATATGCATCCTTGCTACCACTTCACTGACTGGCTATTCTTCCAACAACGAGATGAGCTGTTCTCCTTGTGCTGTACTAGAGAAGAACCATATGATGGGTCGTGCACCTGCTATTTTAGAGCTCAGTTATCCAATAAAATTTTGGCCAACAATTCACTGCTAATCCCATGATGTAGCGTCGTTGCAATATTGTGCCAAAAGCCTAACTCACTAAACTGTAGAAAATTATAGACTTTTGAGAATTTTGGCGCTTTTGCAACTATTTCTTTGAAGGTAGAGTTACGGAGATAACTGATACCTTTGTGCTTGTCTATCTTTACGTTTACAGTGTTATTTAAAACACAATGATTCATTGGTATTAGCTCGTTTCACTGGTGGGCAGCACAGGCTGATTGATTTCCATCAAGAGTTACAAAACCTAAAAAAAAACACAGTCGAATTGAAAACCTCCTCTTTTTTTGAATTCGGTTATAAACAGCACCACAGTGGTATCGGCTTTGCCTTAAGAGTTGTAGGTCATGGGTTCGAATCCCAGGCAGGCGCTTTACTTTCTGCAAATAATTTCATCACCATTGCTCTAAAAACGTTGAAGGAAAACATCGTGAGGAAACCGACATGTCCTAGAACCAAACATTCGAAGACATGTGACATCTACCAACCGAACTGGGCCCGCGTGGTAGAATACAGCCCACTCCTTTTCAAAAGAGGGGGCCTGTGTCCCAGCAGTGGGGACAAAGTAGGCTGCTTATGCTTATGGTAATAAAAACTTGGCCATCGTGCCTGATAGGAAAATTGAAGTAATGCGTACATTACTTAATTTCATAAATGATGAAAGCATCATTTTATCCAGCAGTATCCTAATGACCTTTCGGTTTCAGCCTACAGGACTAAAAGCCCAACATCCCCCCCTTCCCCCCGCATTCCGCACGGTATCACGTATCGCATTACACCGCGGTACAGAAATATTCCGCGCGAGTATTTTCATAACCCGACCGGCTATTTACGTAGCTCCTCGCTCACTATTGTTTTAAGGGATTCGTTATGGGAGGTAAACGTCTATAGCAGTAATGTTGTTGTGCGTGTGCATCCGCTAGCTGTATCATTATTACTTAATTTATTTAGAAGCGTGTAATTTTAGAAGTCTTTCAATGTTCTACGCGATGAAAACATATTTTTCACTAGCTTTTGCCCGCGACTTCATTGCGTCTATGTCGCATATGCAACCAAGTCAACTAGGCGAAGTAAAAAATACGTTTTTCAGAGCTTAGAACATTGAAAGACTTCTAAAATTACACGTTAATATAAAACACGCCGAAATACAAAATATGTGCCTACGTATTTGTAAATAATCATTTTTAATACAAATATCACCGACGAAAAATCGTAATCTTGGTGAGAAGCCTTTGTCGTTCTCCAGTTCCTAGGCTTCCGGTAGTAAAGGCGTGAAAAGACAAAATAGACAGACAGAATTTTTTTTTTTCATTCTAGTCAGAATCAAATTATCTAGGTGGGTTTTATTGCACTGCCTTTGTTATTTTTGAGTAATATATATCGCTGCCTTAACGAAAAAGATCTGAAAAATCTTACTCAAGATTTTATTTAATCCCTTGTTGTTTACAGTTTTATAGTAAAAGCTATAAATTATATTGTAGGAATCTGGAGAACATGACATTGATAAATATCCACCACGCTGGAACATAGATTATTTAATATTTAATAGCTATTTACGTCTGGCAGTCTAAAATTAAATGAATTACGTTTTGATACACGCAATATAATCTAATTTCATTTATATACCTACCAACTTTTGAATATAAATAATGGTTTCCATCCAAAATTGAAAAGTGTTTGACATACTTACTTAATATTCAGCCAAGATTATCAACCGACTTCTTTACTGAAATGTTCTCACCAATTGGTGTAATAAATTAGATGATTCTACAAAGATTATTATTATTAATCGGTTATGATACGTATAGTTTATTTACTCGATCAATTATTTTAGTCTACTACAGTGCACCTAGGTCTTTTTTTAGATGCAATTCCACACAGTGTCAATTTCCACAAATATTTTAATTTCAACCATTTCAGTAATACAAACTGTGTAGATTAAATTAGTGAATCCATTTAGTAATAATGAGAGCCATTTGGCATGCACAAACATTTTTTATAGACGCATTCTGAACGACGCAATTATCGTTACCATTTCAATTAATGCTGCGAAATCTGCACTTGTGTGCAAATCACCGTACTATGAAATTATTCGACACTAAAATTGAAACCGTTAGCAATCCAATACACCGTGCCTGCAATAAAACGCCCGAGTTCTCTAAAAGAAAAACGCAATTAAACGTAGATTGGATGAATAAATCTCCCCAACGGTTCGTTTTGTTCCTAGGTTCCGGATGCACTTAAATTCGGTTAATCCAAAGCGTCTGAATGTCTTCTGGTGTTGTTGCGTTGCGAAAGTGTCTATTTTTAAATATCAGTTGTAATTTATGTCGTGTAAATATAACGCTGACGCTCTTGGCCTACACCAGATCGTTGGAATACGTAAAACAAGGAATGTTCTTGTAGCTTTATGATCTTAAATTTTTCCATGTTACACAAACAGTTTTCCAGTCTCTCAAGATCACATTTTACTCAACGGTAAAGACCTCTTGAATTTTTGTACTAACGTATTCAAGTCACAGATTTTCAATTCACTGTTGCTATGCAATTCTTCATAGCTACTTGAATACTCTATATAATATTTCAGAAGTCTGTCTAAATGTTTGTTTAGGCGCATCGTTTTTCAAAACTTTTCGATTAACCTTCAATCTTGAATTCTCGATTTTTTTATTATCAATTTCAAATATTCCTTAATGAAGTTTTCCAAGGGTTTTTAAGAAACATCAGTCATAGTCAACATAGGAATGAGCATGTGTGGAGCTTTGTAGAGACTGTTGAGAGTAACGTGTTGGGTTTAAGGACCGCAATAAAAATAAGGGAAAATAGGGGTTCCCTGAGAAAAATAAAAAATATAAAATCTTCGAGAAGGCTATAAAACGCCCACTACATTTAGGAAGAAACTTGAGAGGTGCTAGTGTGAGTGTAGTGAAGTTTGGACTGAAATGCTTCATCGACACACACTTACAGTGTAAATGGTTTTTTTTTTCTAATTTATTTAAGTGGGACGCCCCAGGTTCGCCCAAAAATTCCATGTTTTTTTTTAAGTTTTTTGCAAACTTTAATTTAATCCCACTGAATGACTTATTCATTAAATAATCATTCGAGGGGATTGAATGAACTGCGGGGGTTGTATTGATGATGTGAATGATTATAATTCTGTAATATAAAATTATGTACGTGTTACGGTCGCGGATCATATTATTTTTAATCAACATACAAATTGACACTGACCTGCAAAAAACGTAATAGACATTGGTACACCGACAGCAGTAAATAAAAACATTATTACTTACTTATAACAAAAATAAAATAACAGTACTAGCTATGCCTATTACAGGTTTACAAAGGCGTTTGTACCGTACCTTTTTGGCTACATTTTATTACTAGATTCATCTTGCAATTGAAGACTTTATTTAAAAAACCACCTTTGTTAATTCCATGTTATGAGTTAGTTACGCCATCTTGTAGAGGAAATTGTAAGCTTTCTGATTATATTTTATATTTCTTCAAAAAAAAAGTTCAAGTCACGAGAAATTAAAGAAAGAAAAAAGACAAGAGAAAGTAAATTGCGTGGCGTAACTAACTCATAACATGAAATTGACAAAGGTGTTTTTTTTAAATAAGTTTTTCAATTGTTGACATTGCTGCTATAATACTATAGTATTTAAACGAACGTACGTACGTTTCTACGTACTGAAATAAATCTAAAAATACAGTTTGTAAACTTTTGAATGTCATTTATTTTAGAAATAAAATGCATCTTCACATTTCGGTAGCGGTCAGGTTCAAGAAACGCTTGTAGTTTGTTTATATGTGTATAAGGGTTCTTTCTGAAACTGTTTTTATGTTTCATGTTATCCGTTTGGTTTGTTTTTGAAGCGGTAACGCGTTCTAACCGACTTAAAAAAAGGAGGAGGTTCTATGTTCGATTGTATGTTTTTTAAAATGTATGTTCACCGATTTCTCCCCTATTTGTGGACTGATTCTAAAAATTGTTTTTTTATTTGAAAGAGTATACTCCTGGGGTGGTCCCATTGGCATCAAGTCAGGATCTGATGATGGAATCCCAGTGAAAACGAGGGCAACCTTGAAATGTTATAGGTATTAACAATGTTTTTCATATATTTTTATTATTGTGTTGGAAATCGTCTGCTTGTTAAAAATAATAACTTAACACTACTGCCAATTCCACGATTAACTCATCTTTAAGACGGTCTTTCTGTTTTCTAGGCCAGTTGCCAAAGAAGATTTATTCACAATAATATCATCATCAATAACGAAACAAAACCAGCACCCTTATTGCGTAACACATTATCACTGAGAATCTGAATAATTTTGAAGGGTATTGCTAATCCATTGCTTCATATGTTCGACAAATTTGTCTGCTCAGCAACGTAAAAAATGCAATGAATGTTGTTGAACTGTCAAAATGAAAGCCGTTAAAGTTAAAGTTGATAGAAACAGCAGCTACTTGACAACTGGAAGAACTGATTCCTTAAACCAATAAAAAAGGTTTTTTATTAGTTCGTTCTGAGGCTAATGCAAACAGAAAACCCATTCTTTTTTTCAATAACGAATAGAAAAACTATTCAAGTACGTGCTCTTAAAGTATTGGAAGTATGTACCTACGTACTCGTAATAAATAACATACTTTTTTATCCATTCGGGACAGAACGTAATTGGTCACAGGGAAATTTATAGACGCTAACGTTCCGTTATTGAAACAACACTAGATTAATGAGTTTAATCCGGCGCACCCAAAATTACCAGTCGCTGTGGAAAAACATGAAAGAAGTAGATTCTTTGTTTGAGTGATGTGTTTGGGTAATGGGCAACTCGAAGCTTTGTAGTTTATTGATTTATTTAGGAACACTGAGGATTTCAGCGATGGTGCATTTGTCAAAAAAATAAAATTGATCTGTAAAACATATGCCTTTTTCGTCCAATTCTTGGTCGAAAACCGCACTTTATGAAGACGGATTACGTGCAAATTTTTGGATATAAAGCTGCAAACGTGCTATCTCATACCCACCTGATTTTAAACTAAGTGGACTTCTATTTGTTTCGTAATTCATGAGAAACTCGTAGCCGTATTGTTTCTTGTAATGTGTTTGTCCAAATGGCGAGCTTCCAAAATATTGGTAATAGAGGATTTAAAATGTCATTGTGTTCTACGTTAGTTTTGGAATCTTGACAATGTCGAACCGTCTGAATGTTCGCTCGCATTCTAGTCGCGCTTTTTAATGAGGTTAGAGTTAAATTAGACATTATTTTAATTACAGTTTGCTGATGCTTCGATGAGTCATTTCATTCATTTACATTTTCAGGGACGTTATTCTCATACAGCTACCTAATATGATGGTATGAGAGCAGTGGTGGCGCAATGAAACCGGCCGCCACTTACGAGTTCTAGGTTGTAAAACATCGTGACGAAACCGGCATGTCCTAGAACCAACAATTCGAAAACGTGTGACATCTACCAACGCGCACTGGGCCCGCGTGATGATTTACGGCCACCGAGAGGAGGCCTGTGTCCCAGCAGTGGGTACATTATAGGCTGATTATGCTAATATGATGGCGATTATCGACATCAATGTACAAGTTAACTATAAATTATAAGTAAATAAAATGTTAGAATTCTCCTTAAAAACCGAAGATACACACGCCACAGTTCTAGGTTTTCTTAAAACAATTGAGCTTACATCTAGTTTATTCGCTGCCTCCCGTAACTTGTCCAGTCACATCTGGGCTTGTCGCGGTCCATCGCCTGTGGAAGGTCACTGAGTCATCGCCTCATCGGCGCTACTATAGATATTGTTCTAATTGCAATTAGCTCAGTTAATGAATCGATCGCCATTTTTGGCATTCATCGTAGGAAATTGATAGGGATAAAAACAGACGTGAAATTAGTTTTTTTTGTTTTTTTTTTGTTGGGCATCTCGCAGTTGGCCTTGAGAGGCCGTGACTGCTCAACCGGGCTTTCCTGGGGCTGCCATTAAGAAATTAATCTTAACGCCTCCAGCCAGGGCTTACAAACTAAAATTTAAAAACTAAGCGACTGCACGCTGAGGGCACCCCCTGTGGGGTACGGACCTCGGCTCAGGGCGTCACTGATAGGGGGACAGCTATCGCTATTGGGGACAGGCTGGATCGAATTGGCATCATTATTATTATAAGGGGAAATTAAAGCTACTGGCTCAGCTGCGGCGCGGGCTGGCGCTTCAACGAGCAAGGGTCGGTCGGGACGTGAAATTAGGCAAGGCGTTCCGTTTATGATTTTTCTGTTGGTAGTTAAAGTTGTCGCGTCGTGTGTCCTTAAAAAACTTGATTAAAACAAATTGGGATATAAGTATTTAACTTGGTAACAATGCGTTAAAATATAATTAAAATAGTGATATAGTGATTAATTTCAATTATAGTATTTATGTCATGGATTTACCGACATAAACCGAGCATAGAAACTAAAGAATTTTGACACTGGGTAGATGTGGGTACTCAAGCTAAGAAGGCAAATTATTTACAAACTATGCAATTTATTACAAAATGATTATTATTTGAACCACAGTCACCTTCTTAAAACAGTCCTAATAGTACCTACCTACCTAGCGTTTCACTACTTAGTTGATCAGAGGTTTTCCATGCTTGTAAATGAAGCCGCAAATTATGGTGACGAATTAGAAGACCACCATACCTAAGATTATGTTTAGACACGTATTATTTGAAAAAAAAAAAAAACATAATTGAAACCGATAAAAAAGATTTTATGTAAGTAAATCTGTAAAAATATTATTATTTGCGCAAATGTTTCATACTCATATTGAACTAACTAAATATCAAATAATTCAATCATCAGTTTCAGAACGATCGTTGCAATGTAGCACAATATATTTTAAAATTTCATAAAGCTCAGTGTTGCAAGCGTTAGATTTATAATTATTTTTAGCCGTCGCCGGATGCTGCCGGCTAAAATTAGTAGAAATAGGTATGTGTGTTAGTGAGTCTGTTGGTCTATGTGGAATGTTTTAATCTGGTCGGGTTAAAAACATACTCGTATAGACGAGTACTCTGAAGTCAACTTGTGTAAATACTTGGCGAATTGAAATGTGACATTGATTTTAGATGGAAAATGGTATTAAAATGAAGTGTTATAAAGTTTGACAAATTGTACTTTAAACAATGTTCGGTCCTTGGAGTCAGAGAAGTGCAGTCTATTCTTTAGTTATGAGTCTTAGAATATTTACATTTAAATAAAAATACGAATATGATTTATCTAAGGATCTTCAGTATAAATTTTATTTATAGCAGAAATTACACGTGTTCTGGTTTTATTAACTGAGACCGGGTAGACAAACTTTATTTGTCATTCAAACAAATATTCTAGAATCCAAACAACCAACCGATAAAACGGTTAAATTCTAGAACTTTTGATTTAATTTAATTCTAGAACTTTTTTTTGAAGAAAAGGTTCATAGTCGGTTAGGTTTGATGGTTTATTTTCGCAAAACTTTCTGAGTGTCCCACGTGCTAGCTGACTTCTTGGTATTCTTGCAGCTAGATTTTCATATCTTTTGCTTGAGCCGATATTTCGTTTATTCTGTCGATGCAAGTGTACCTCATCATCATCTGGCTAGCCTTTTCTCAACTATGTTGGGGTCGGCTTCCAGCCCAACTAAATACTAGTTTTTACGAGGAGCGACTGCTCATTTGACCTTCTACAATGCTGTTGTGGGTAACACAATACCTGCTGGGTGGGATGACATGGTTGTCAGACTTTCGGTTTTCTGACTACCCGTAACGACTGTCAAATATCTAAAAGTGACAGCCGGGACCAAAAGCTTAGTGTGCTTTCCGTGCTTATTTGTAGTAAAATTCGATAAAGGAATTATCATTAAACGTAGCTCTGTCCAAAAGTTTATAGAGCTCATGATTTCAGTAAGTTTACTTTCAGGAGCTATGAATTCAATATACGAGGTTTACATTTAACTAATAGTAGTAGCTATCTCACTGACAACAAAAACCACAAAACTAAAAAGTACACAACCCATATACAAACATTTAGCGTCAACAAAAAAACAGAAAAATAAAATATTTCCCGCGGAACCATGAACGTGAAGAGATATTGTCAACGCACATGTCAATTTTTGTGAACCATTCAAACGAAGTCGTGTGCAAAAGTTAGTGTTTTAAAAATACACAACCCGTTGGTTGGGAGAGCCGACAGTTGGGAATATTTTTATGTTTGCCGTAAAACAAGCAACACGTCAACAATATTATATTTATAGCCGTCGCTGCTAATTTGTGATTGACGTAAAGACGTATTTTAACGCGTGATGATGTTTTATTATCTACTGGAGGTCTTGTCTGTGCACGAAATGCTTGCTTTCTTGTCCATCATGTTTTTGAAGTTCAGCTGGACCGGAGAACAGCCAGAGTTACTGCGGAGTATTTGCACCACATCTTCTTCCCAGCTTAAAATATGTATAAGGTAGTGGAGGGGGTTTGGTTTATTGTAACATAGAATTAGCTTACAAACTTGCATGTTTGAAATTAAATTACATATTATTTTTCATAATTTCTTACATTACTCCTCCAAATTACAACGGTGTTAATATTCGCCCTTTTCTCCGTAAACATTTTGTTGACAAGTCAAGTGTGTTCAAGTGACAAAGAGTCAAAGTACCAAAATCTAAGATACATTGGTACATAATTATCCTATAATGTTCCCACTGCTGGGACACAGGCCTCCTTTTGGTGGGAGGGAGTGACCGTTGGAAGATGTCACGAGTCTTCGAGTTTTTGGTTCTAAACCATGTCGCTCCGACCTCCGACCTTACTATTCACGATTTTGTGAGCAGTCGTGATGAAATTTACCTACACGAAGTAAAGCGCCAGTCTGGGTTCGAACTTACGACCTACTTACTACTCGTAAATCGCGGCTGTCACCACTGGGCCACCACTGTTCACCGCTGCCTAATTGTAAGATAGATAGACATATTACTCTTTTTTTATGTACACCATAAATTATATAAATTTTACATAAAGATTTTTTCAAAACAATCTTTGGATAGAAAGAAGTTCCAAGAAAGGAGAAACTTTTACAAGAAGAAAGTTCCAAGTCAGATTGTTAACACAATGCAGTATATATCTTATTAACGTTATATTTATTACTTAGATCGTTTTAATAAGATTTTTGTAAATGAAAAACCGCAGCAGCTTGGTTAATTTCACCAAAACATATTATAAAACACTTTCGATTTAGTTTAATTTGATTTTATGCTCTTAATGTCTTAATTCGTTTATTAAATGCACTTGTAACTATTGTGTCACATCGTCATTATATACTTTTTTTTTTTGGGTGGGAAATCATCAAATAACTTCTCCCGTTCTGGGTGGAGCGGGAGGGCGTGTCAGACTTTTAGTGACTAAAACCCACCCGTGTTCCCTCAGTTTGCCAGGGGCCGCGATATCTCTTTCGAACAACCCGCATCCCTGGCAGGCATCGGCCCTTGCGGACCCCACCATTTGGTGCTGACATCTCTTTGAGGCGCGCGTGGAACACAACGCGCCGTCGACCCGGGCTTGGTCCTTACCGGACAGCGAGCTACCCATTACTCGCCGTCCGCAAGCCCGGTGTGTCATGGGTGTAATGCCAAAATTGTAACTACTTATTGATTTGTATTTTTTTAAATTTTTGATTGAAATAAAAAATACCAACTGCTTCTATTAGACATTATACAAATAAAAAAGTCTGCGGCATATTGATTCTCATGTAATATAGGATTTGGTAGTCACTGAAGATCGCATACAACAACCGAAACTGCTTGTCTTGCCCTCGCCCTATTGTCATACTACGTTACGCATATTAAGTCACCTCGTCAAATTAAACTTTTTTCCTACCAATCTTCACCTTGACTTAACTCGATTAATGGAAGCCGGTGAAAAGGTCGCGACCGTGGACTTACCGTGCGAAATTACCTGCGCCAGACATTTGGCAATAATTTTAATTTGGAACAGTTAGCTGCGCCGGCGCAGGCGGCTAAGTCTGTGCTTGAAGCAGGTGGAGTTTACCAGGCATCATGGTTGCGGTGACAGGTGGGCTGCTGTTGTTGTGTCTTGTCGCGGTTGTGGGTGAGTGATGATCTTGTAGCTTGTTATAGTATGTGTTGTGAAGATGAGTTTTCTTTTTGCGTGGTTCAATGTCGATGACTTATTCTTTTTCATCTAAATTGACATATTTTTGCTACGCTTAAGTACGCGTAGTAGATTTTTTTTTGGAAATTAAAATCTCTTTTATTTCGTTTTTAGGAAATTAGTTTTCGTTTATTATTAAATCTAGTTCTCTTCCATTTATTTGAATTTTGAATTCTTTTGTCTATCTTTGATTTCATGCACCTTCTAATCGTACGCTATTTGCAGATCTCCAAGAAGCGGTAGAAGCAGAATGTTGCGCAGAAGCAGTAGCAGACGATGCTCAAGACACACAGGATCCTCAACAAGAACTAGACGTAGAGTTAGAAGAAGTTTGTCCAGAACTGAGCGGTCAGATTATTGGAGGTAGACCGACATCGGTGAACAGGCATCCTTATCAAGTGTCCATGGTGCTGAACGGGAACTCCTTCTGTGGAGGCTTCATCATCAGCAGGGACTATGTGCTGACTGCCGCGCATTGTGTACAGAAGTAAGTTAATATAATATATTTATTTGCATTGTTCGTTGATCGTTCTAGCTTTAGAAAGTTACAGTATGTTTGATATCAGAATAAAATACTCGAATAATAACAGAAAATCTGCTGTAAAGATTTACTTTTTCCGTAACTGAATAGCTCCATAGATCTGCAAACATTGAATCTAAAAGCCCATAAAATTTATGGTCAGCTTCTGAATCCAAATTATTCGGGCAGGAAAAATCAAAGAGGAATTTAATGCGACCATAAATGGGCTTTGTTGACGTTCCATTTTATCAGTAATCATAAAAATAGTTATACTTTTTACTAGGCGTAGTAAATTCGGAGATATTGTTCGTAGACTACACCATTTTGGGCTCTCCGGTGTCAAGGTCATGCTCGTAACGTTTCTTAACTTTACGACTTTAGTAATAATAAAACTGTGACCAGAGGAGCGGGACTTAGGGTTTATGGTCTTCTTTAACATTGTTGCTTATCACTTCGAGGGTTCCGTTAAATATATAGGCCGAGGTATTTATGCCCAGAAATATTTCGCCGAAGGAAGGGCGTTTAATTTCCATAGTGCGAAGCGCGGTGCTAAAATTCTTAATGCTGATTTGCAAGTCTTCCATCATTTTCTCAGTATCTTTGGGTTTCATTATTTCTAATGAGCTAATTTGTCAGTCTTCTTCAGTTATTATATTCTGTTTGAAGAATTCGGCAAAAATGAAAAGTTCAGCTTTTATAATAAGTAGAGTCTAGGATATCTCTTAAAAATACATTTTGCTGTCTAAAACATCATCTGTAACTAACCTCCAACGCAAATACGGTTCAAAGCAAACAGTGTCAGTGTATAATCGTGGTCGTTACAGCCGTGACCCGCTGGTTTTTCTGTGCGTGAATATTTTATGAAGCTCAGTGTAACATGGGCTCAAGTGCTCTCTGCTCCCACTGCGAATGTTTTCGGTCGAGTGGTTCTTCACGAGTTTACGATGCAATGCTCGTCCCTCGGATATTCATGGAATTGGAGAGTTCATTTTTGGTTTGATGAAGAGCATGGTTGAATGAGTCTTGTGGAGCAATCAGATCAATTTGTAAGTTTGAAAGACTCTTCGATATAGTAAGACTCTATTGTGTCTAAAGCTCCATTATTTTTGTAATGCTAAAACTATAAGAATTGGTGAACAGTACGCGTTTTGGACGACTGTCTCAAGTAATTTGGACGTTCAAAAAGTGCTTTAAATAAAAAACATTTTAGTATTTTTATTAACTTACAGTATTTTGAAACATTTAATCTAGCAAATTGTTGATCGATCGCTCGGTCTGTTTCTTTAGAGCTAGACAAAAAAGGCAAAAAAACCTTGCAGTTATTGTTTCTAGATTTCCCAGAAATTGTTCGGAAATAGTAATCGGTAGACCTAGATTTCTAGATTTTAATTATGTTTTCGAAACGAGTCGATTAGCGCTGATTAAGATTTCTTTAAACCTTTTTTGTTGGGTTTCCGCACCGCAACATTTATTGTCATAAGATTATTTATTAACTTAAAACTTCAGTAGATCTATCGCTAGTTAACTCTTAGGTTCAGATCATGCAGTTGACAGCATGTCAGTAGCAGTACGAGCAGCCAATTGAACGTAACGTGGTATGTTCTAGTCGCTGTAGACATATAGATTTGTGTACTTGGCACATAACGTGGCCCGGACGTCCGAATGGTGAAGACAGCGGATATAAATAGCAACATCGTAAAATAAGAATTATTGCTTTCTACTAATAATGTGTATAGATAGGGCAGTGGTGGGCTAGTGGGAAAGGCCGCGACTTACATGTTTTAGGTTCGAACCCAGAAAGGCGCTCTAGTTTGATGAAATTATTTCATCACCACTACTCTCAAAACGGTGAAGGAAAACATGTGACATCTACCAACCAGCACTGGGCCAGAGTGGTGTATTGGGTACAGCCCACTCCCTCTCAGAGAGGAGGCCTGTGTCCCAGCAGTGGGAACCATATAGGCTGATTATGATGATGTACCTATATACATGTTTTGCCATGCTAAGACTATCCAATGATGCGTAGGGGATCTATTATGTAAAAAATTGTATATTTTTGGCAAGCACACATATTTTTTTTATAAATGGGCACCCCCCAATCACTTTTATCTCTTTCTAGCATTTAGCACGTCAATAATAGTGTATGATAAATAAAATAATCATTTATTTCAGACAAAAAAGTCCAAAGGCAAGGCAAAGTTGTTAGTAACAAGAATTTTGCTTAAGTATATCTAATATTAGTGATTAAAAAAAAAGAAGAAACTAGACACACCCCTGCACAGCAGGCTCACCGGTCTCGCAACACATAGAGTTCAGTGAACCTACTGACCTGAACTGTATCGGTTCTCCCGCCAATCATCCTTAGGACGCCATCGACGCAACTTTTTTACGCATAATTGCGTAGAAGTCATCTACGCAGTTGATTATTTATCTCCTTTTTTAGCACCTCACCCCGTGCTATCCGCCTCCGTGTGGGCAGTACTCGTCGTGACTCCGGTGGCAGGATAGTAAGAGTCTCCAACGTGACGGTACATCCTCAGTACGGACAGCCACGGTTCGACAATGATATAGCCGCGCTGAGGCTGGTCAGGCCACTGAACTTCAACGACAACATACGGGCAATCAGACTGCCGCAGCGGGGACAAGCGGTACCGCTTGTGAGGCTTACTGTGACTGGATGGGGTCTTACTGCTGTGAGTATGAGAACTGTTTTTAATGAACTTGATATTTGAACGTCTCATGAAGTCGTTCATGATCAGATGGTGATTACGCACAAACGTTTGTGTAAAATAACTCGTGGATCTTTGGACGAAATGATCATTTATACTTTCATATTATAGTGGTTTTAATACAAAGGACAACAACTATTCTGAAGTGCTAATTCTGGAAAATCTTTGTCAACGAAGTCTATATTTGTAGGCTACTTCCTTTTCATGCATCTTTTTTCTTAAGTTCTAATAAACTAATTTTGGACAGTTCTTTCGGTATCCCACCATCTTCGCCTTGAGATAATATTTATTTGTGCTTGTTTGTCCTCCAGGTCGGTGGGCGTCGAATCCCGCGCATTATGATGGAAGCAAATGTGCCGGTAGTCCCTCACTGGCTCTGTCGTCTGTCGTACGGGGACTCGCTGACCAACCACATGTTCTGTGGGGGACATTTCCTCATCGGAGGAGTGTCGTCTTGTCAGGTGAGTGGCAAAATAGGAAATGTCGAAACGAAATAGATTTATGAAGTTGGCAAGCGTTTTATATTTCAGTAGAGAATCCCTTAACAGCAAAGCTTTTAAATTGCCATAAAATGTTTCGCTGTTGCTTTTACAATTTTTTTCGTACAAATATCAGAAGGAATCAAATAAAGAAATAATAATAATACATATTTATTTCAGATCAAACTCCATAATAATATGTTGTTAATAAAAGTCTTAACTACATTTTTGTAAAATTCTATATACAAAATTGAATCGACTGAAACAAACAAAAAAAAAAACAATACAAATAAATGTAATATTAGAGAAAATTATCGAACTCACTAATCTATAACAATTTCAGGGCGACTCCGGAGGTCCTGCGGTGTTTCGTGACACAGCATTTGGCGTCGTATCGTTCGCCAGAGGATGCGCATTACCGCTATCACCGACCGTCTTCACCAACATAGCCTCACTCAGAAATTGGATCACAGACAACACTGGAGTTTAACCCAAATTCAACCCTATCCTGAACCATGTAGATTTAAATTTTTGCGACACTGTGATAGATAAGTGTATGTAGAATCCAGCAGAGCTTAAGTTATCCTGGTTACTTAGTGCTTGCGTTATCCTGGCTTGGAGCCAGATTTTCGATTACTAGGAAATATTGTTTTTGTAATTTTGTACCCTCGATTAGTTAGTGTACTGTGTAGCTTGGAGGCATTTTGTGCTTGTTCCAAGTTTTTATTGCCTTATTATATTTTATTTGTATTAAGATTTTAAGCGATCTTAAGCCCTATTTAGACTGTATAAATATTATGTTTTATTTATTTTTGTTAAAGACAGGTTTATAATAAAGTTTTATGAATAATGTTATTTTCTTTGTAATTTGTATTCCGTACTAAATGTTGTTGCTAATGAGCGCTACGTTGGCGGAACCACATTACATATCTACACGTACCTATAAATTTTCCAAAGTATCAAACACTTTTTTACGAATCCAACGATTTGTTCTGGAGTTCATGCATGACACTGCTCTTTGAGAGCATATAGACGTCTAGATGACACTGCACCCTAATTGCGCAACACACTTTCAATTATAATCAGAATAATTTGGAAGGATATGGCTTTTTTTTAATCTTTGGAAAATGTGTCTGCTCAACAACGTTATTAACTTTTTTGAGCAGACACATTTTTGATCACACACGCAATGAATGTTGTTAAAATGTCAAAATGTAAGCCATTTCTACTATTAATGTGTTACGTAACCACCGCGCTGGTAATTTCGAGTAATTATTATTGGTATGTTTAATAAGGTATCTCAAAAGGTACATTTAAACGCACTTTCAGGTCTTGCCAAAGCAAATTCTAAACCATCACATTTTGCTTCCAGGTATACGAGATGTTCTTAATCGGGTACCAATTCAAGGTGCTGTCCCCAATCTTCACCATCCATTGGGGGCTGCAAGCAAGAAGAAACCGTCCCCTCTGGCGGGAGAAGCAGAACGAAAAGAACCGGAAACATTTCGAAACATTCAAGAGGGAACTTTTCGCGAGGTACAGGAAAGATCCCTTGCATTTGCTTAAAAGACCTCAGCCAGGGAAGAAGACCTAGGCATCGCGAGGCCGTGCCTTCTCCGCCGGCCTCGGATTCTTTACAGTTATAGCGTCTTCTTGGCTCTTCTGACGTAAGAGAAGAAGGGATGAATTTTGACCGTTGTATAGGCTTGTGTCTGTTTAATGTTGGGATCTTCTGAAAAACAGAAGATGTGAGTGTTGAAAGGATGTTCAGTGTTGTAAAGTGTTGTGTGTTTGGAATGAAGCTTTCCAAGTTCTGGTACTAAAGTTTGAGTGATTTTGTAAAGTGTCGTGTTTCTACATGATTTTGTAAAATTCCTCAGTCTATCTATATTATAAAACTTATGATGTATGTATACTTATAGTACTTAAGCTTAAACTTTTTAGTTACACGTTCTTATATGTAGATACCCAGAAATACGTGAAATCATGATAGTATGACATTAATTATTAATCTGTATATAATTTACAATATACAAATAATTATATCTAAATTATCTTTGTATATATTTGTATCACAATAGTTATAATATAATAGGCATCTATTACTGTTGTACATTCTGTTGTAATTAATTTATAATGATGGAGATTTATTCCAAAAATGTGTTCTATTCTGTAAAGAAATAACTAACCCAAAAACTTAACGTGGTAAAAAACCACATCGTTAATTTGAATTAAAAATCAATAATAATACTGTATGTAGCTAGTTAGAAATATTTGTTTCCTCGATAAACCACTTATTCCATATCGCTGGTCTTATACATCCGGATTTTCTCTCTAAATTCATAAAAAAAACGACATTCTGATTTTGTCAGCTTATGATTTACCTACGTATAACGGAATTCAAATGACAAGTTCCGGCTTATAATCGGCTGTAAACGGCCGAGTATAAGCAGGTAGTGTCGCGTTGACATACTTTGAAGCCGCAAGTAAAAAAGTGGTGGCTCGAGGCACGAACTGCTGAAAACAAATCAGTATGTTTTTCGAAAGAAGTTACCTATAGGTCCATTCCACTTAACTCAGCTTGTAGTTAATCTTAATCTCATTAACATTCCTTTTCGTCACTTTTGAACACGTCTTGCTCCTAACCTTGTAAAAGATACATATTTTACTTTAAAGTAAACTTTAAAAAGTAGAATTTAATTTTAATTGAGTTTATGAACGACAATGTTGTGACTATTTTGTAAGGAATGAAGTATAACATTGATCAATAAGTGATTTGATTTGTAGGTCTCCCAGGTGAACAAGGTGATGTGTTTTGTTAATGTTAGAAAAACACTGAATATTTTTTCATGAATATTTAAGTTAAAAAAAAAATGTTGGTTGACCTAACAACTTGTAAAAGCCCTGTTCAACAACAGGCCTTTTCTCCGCAGTGAAGAAAATTATGCTTAGTTGTCTTGAGTCAACTTATGTGTCGTGCTAAATGTTTTAGTTGCCTAAACGTGAGGTAAAAAAGCACAATATTTGTATATTGTTATTTACGTAGAATATAGATTGTTTACAAAACTTTCGCTATACTTTTTGGTGCCTCAAATTGAGAGATTTTATGCTACCAACTCTTTTTTTTGTATCCTTTTGATAGACATGTTCGTTTTTAAACGTGGATTTTTCCTCAGTTTTCGGGTTTCTCAGGCAAGCAAAAGAGGGTATTCAATTAGTACATTAGTTTTATTTCAATTAACTTTTCACAGTCATTTCACAATATAAGCAACAAACTTAGTGAAATGGCAGTTTCAAGCGATGCCTAACAACCCGTTCGTAGACATTCCAAACAGCCATGTCCAACACTACTTACTAGTGTGACGTACTGTGCCACACCAACTCCACCCCCAACAAGTAACTCTATTAGTACTTTTGTTCACCTCAGCAGCGTACACTTTGCCACTGTATACTGTAGTGTACTTACAGCCCATAGATGGCGTGCAAAGTAGTTCCACTTTTGGGCCATAGATGGTGTTGTAGCAAAAAGATCTTAATCCTCAATTTCCAACGCATACGAAAATATTCTGTTATTTTATTAATGTTAGAAACATTGATAAATAGTTAAGAATGGACTCTAAATGATTTTAATTGCTTCTCTCTAGGACCAGTCCACAACTGCATCTTAAGTGGAAGCACAGAATCTTCAGTGGAAGTATGAACTGTTAACTTTTACTTTGTTTAGTTTAAATGTCAAAGCACTATATTAGAGACCTGTGAATGTGTGATATTGATTATTAGTCATAAATCCTAAACCACTGAAATGTAGTTAGTACGTACTTAGTATTTTTATTTTGTAGTGCTGTATTATATTTACAATAGATCACATCTTTATACACTTGTTTACCTCTTGTTGAAACTTGAAAATATTTATTGTTTTTAATTAGTTATATACCTCAAATTTTTAGATACCATTTGATTTCATAGCTTTAAATGTTTTAAATCATGTTACCTACGATGAATTTTAATGAATTTGTTCATATTGTTTTGGTAACCAAAAAAAAAAAAATACTCGAGTGAGAATATAATAATTTTGTGAACCCGACATAGATCTTTTGTAAAGCCTTTAATTATTTCAAAATCAGGAAAAATATGTGGAAACGAATTTTCAATAAATTATTCTCGAAATCATTGCATTTTTACTGTGGACCTATATCCCGTTAAGACAGTCACCAAGTTAAGTAAATAACTTGAGGTAATAGAAATACTGCAGAGTATTATTAACTCGCAAGCAAGGTATTATAGCGTATAGGTAATAGAAGTGGTCCAGCATCTCTGGACATCTTTAGAACCATCCTAGAGACTAGGAGTGGGCGATACAAATCGTATATAGATACAATATCTATGTATCGGCACAATATCCAATACCCATATATCGGACGGCACTGAATCTATATATCAGATATCCGCGAATATAGCGCGATGAGTTGCAGAACTACACACTATACCGATATCGTATCGCATGATCTGTGATATTCAGATATTCGAATTTCTTTATTCGCTTATTAGTAATTCAGGCAGTCCTAAGCCTGAGAAAAGTATGAAGGAAAGTTCAATTCACTGATAAAATAATTGATAAAAATATAAATCTAAAAAACCGAAACGACTGTATTAGTTTCATTATACATACCTACTTACCTTTCAAACTAGAACACTAAAACGCAGCTTGGCGGTAGAATTAAGACATATGGTCAACCTTGTAATTGCTTACCACTTCTGACATTTTTTTAAAATTAATCGCTTCTGACAAAAACTTCCAGTAATTTTGAACTTCACTAAGATCTAACAGTCACATTGGTATCGTGTTACCCCGTAACTGGGTTATTCACGTCAGAAAGACAGTTGCTCCATGTAAAGTAGTATTTAATTGCATCCGATTAGACTGGAAGCCGATCCTAGCATAGTTTAGATAAGGCTAGATAGATTGAGTTACATAGATTTTAAAGCAAAAGCGAGGGTGTCCCCTTGTTTCGCAGACAGAAATTTCATAGAATTTCGTTTCCCAGAAAATGTTTCATATAATATTTGGTCCTTGTATTTTTATTTCGAATATTATTGTTTCAAAGACTATTTATTTGAATGAAACTTATTTCACAGAAACACAATTCAATGATTTTTCAATCACATTTGTTTGTTTAACAAACTTATCAAACAGTAGAATTATTTTTTAACGAATATTGTTTTAATTGAACCAACTTGCTTCTCTCTAGGACCAGTCCACGACTGCATCTTGAGTGGAAGCACAGAATCTTGAGTGGAAGTATGAACTGTTAGCTTTTACTTTGTTTAGTTTAAATGCCAAAGCACTATATTAGAGACCTGGGCGTCAAGTCTGCTATTACAATAGTGTCAGAATGGTCTATCATTGATTTCATAATTGTTGATTTTGACAAGTTTGGTAATCTACTAATAAAATGGCGTCATTATGACTTTCCAATGGTCAGCCACTGATATTCCATTGAAAGAAATGGCATTTATTGGTAATCTCGTACATCATGACAAATGAATGACTGACTAAATTTACGAACTTCCTACTACTTTAGATTGCATAAAACACTAATAAATAATATGTAAAAATATATATAAATGAAATCTGGCATGAATAAATGTTCAAATTTATTAGTAGTTACTACTAACGAGTTTTATAATAATGGCAATACGAAAATGCCATTAAGACACAATTCTATTACGAGACCATTGACAGACCAATGATCGACCATTACGAATTTAGCAGATTACGAACTTTTAGCAAAATGATAAATGAATGACAATGGGATCGTGTTGGAATGACGAATTTATAAAAATAGCAGACTAAGGCCCCTGTGAATGTGTGATATTGATTATTAGTCACAAAACCTAAACCACTGAAATGTAGTTAGTCCGTACTTAGTATTTTTATTTTGTAGTGCTTTATTATATTTATAATAGATCACATCTTTATACACTTGTTTACCTCTTGTTGAAACTTGAAAATATTTATTGTTTTTAATTAGTTACATACCTCAAATTTTTAGATACCATTTGATGTCATAGCTTTAAATGTTTTAAATCATGTTACCTGTGATGATCCTAATTTTAATGAATTTGTTTTTAATTAAAATGTAACGTTTTAGTTTTGGTAACCAAAAAAATAAAAATAACTCGAGTGAAAATATAATAATTTTGTGAACCCGACATATATCTTTTGTAAAAGCTTTAATTATTTCAAAATCTGGAAAAATATGTGGAAACGAATTTTCAATAAATTATTCTCGAAATCATTGCATTTTTACTGTGGACCTATATCCTATTAAGACAGTCATCAAGTTAAGTAAATAACTTGAGGTAATAGAAATACTACAGAGTATTATTAACTCGCAAGCAAGGTAATTGGAAGTGGTCTAGCATCTCTGGGCATCTTTAGAACCATCCTAGAGACGAAGCTGTAATGTCTCATGTGTCTGCATCTACAATAGCATATACATACCTACTTACCTTTCAAACTAGAACACTAAAACGCAGCTTGGCGGTAGAATTAAGACGTATGGTCGACCTTGTAATTGCTTACCACTTCTGACATTTTTTTATAATTAATCGCTTCTGACAAAAACTTCCAGTAATTTTGAACTTCACTAAGATCTAACAGTTGCATTGGTATCGTGTTACCCCGTAACTGGGTTGTGGACGTCAGAAAGGCAGTTGCTCCATGTAAAGTAGTATTTTGCTGCATCCGATTAGACTGGAAGCCGATCCTAGCATAGTTTAGATAAGGCTAGATAGATTGAGTTACATAGGTCTTAAAGCAAAAGCGAGGGTGTCCCCTTGTTTCGCAGACAGAAATTTCATGTAATTTCGTTTCCCAGAAAATGTTTCATATAATATTTGGTCCTTGTATTTTTATTTCGAATATTATTGTTTCAAAGACTATTTATTTGAATGAAACTTATTTCACAGAAACACAATTCAATGATTTTTCAATCACATTTGTTTGTTTAACAAACTTATAAAACAGTAGAATTATTTTTTAACGAATATTGTTTGTTCGGTGTATTTTTCCATGGTATTTTATTTCAACAAATTAAAATATTGTCTTAAGAAGTCAATATGTTGTGCTACAAAAGTTAGTGACAGAAACGAATCGCTGCAAAACCGACTCCACATAGTCTTGTTTCCGTTTCGTAGACTCCACGTAGGCGCGGAGGGGCGAGGCGGCCTGCTGCATGTTGCATGCTCGCTTGCATGCTGCATGCTTGCTTGCACGCTGCATGCAAGCAGTAGGTTTGGTTAGAACTGAGACCCCTAACAGAAAAACCAACAACAATAATAAGAATAAAATAATAAACATAAAAAATAATACAATATTATTCTTGGTAATAAGTTTTGCATTAAATAAGTAATATAAGGACAAAGAATATTTGATTTGTTATTCTTTGATAAGATTAGCTATTCTAACATTAAACTTTATGTGAAACAAAAATCAATGATTCAAAAATATTCTAAGTAAGTATTCTGCGTATTGATTATTCTATGAAACGAAAATGTGAGAAAAAAATTATGTGAAACGAAATTCTATAATACTATTAGTTAAAAAACAACGTACAACCAAAAGCAAGACCTTGGAGTTTTATGACGTGTATGTAACATTTAACCATAGAGTGGTAATTACATAAGTATGGTGGTATACAAAGAGTTTAATAGCCAAAAAAAAATCCTCCGGGAGTGCCGACAGAAGTGAAAACTTGAACAGTTACGTGTATATTTTTTGAATCGTCAATACAGGATTGGGTCCTTGGGTCCTGATTGCTCTCGTTAAAAAATAATAAATAAGCGATCGACTTCGGCCATTAAAGGTAACAGCACAGATTTTTACGATAAAAGAATTAGAATTTCCTAATGAAAGAAAGGGACTTTTCCAAAAGACATCAAAGCGCAACTCATCCGTGTGCTCGAGCGTTCGGTGTTGTTGACGCGAGTTCCATGATTTTTGTTCACCCAAAAAGTGCTCAACGCGCTTAAAAAAGTTTTCACTTCCAAAGCAGTGACATCGACACAAAATCTGTTACCGCAGATTTTCAGAACATGATTCTGAACCCCTGTATGGAAATTTTTGCGCTAGGGGTTTTAGAACGATGTGCTTTTTTTTTTTGAGTGGGAAATCATTAGATAACTTCTCCCGCTCTGGGTGGAGCAGGAGACTTCTACTAACTAAAACCCACCCGTGTTTGGTCCTTACCGGACAGCGAGCTACCCATTACTCGCCGTCCACAAGCCCGCGCCTACGATGGCCGGGGATCGGCCTGAGATTCCCGACGCCCAGGGCGTCTCCCGCGGAGACTACGGCTGTGAGGGCGCATATCCTGCCTCTCCCTCACGTGCACCGTCTCTTCGCGAGCATTACTGCTTCGCAGAAGGAGGTGACGGCTACCCATGCACTCTCGCTCAGTACCATGGCCTGGACCGGGGCCGGACGCGAGAGATCGCTGCCGCCGATCGCCTCCACGAGGACACGGCGGTGCTCCGCCCAAAGCGGGCAGAACTCCACCGTATGCTCCACCGTGTCCTCAGGGCGATCTTCACAGTGGAAACACCCGGGCGTTTCCTCCCGCCTTATCCGAAACAGGTACCTCCCGAAACAACCGTGTCCGGTGAGGACCTGCGTCAGGCGGAAGGTGAGGATTCCGTGCCGCTTCTCAAGCCACTCCTCAAAGGGTGGACTTACCGCCGCTATCGTGGCGTGCCCATAGAATGATGTGCTGAATTCATGGTTTCAGTATGTGCGTCGATGTCCCATCTGCTACCTTATATTTATTTATTACTAGCTTTTACTCGTGGCGCCGCCCGCGTGGATGTCGGTTATCGCGTAAAAAAGTAGCCTATGTTCTTTTCCATATCCCAGGCTATATCTCTGCCAAATTTCATGACGATCGGTTCAGTGGTGTAAGCGTGAAAGCGTAACAGACAGACAGACAGAGTTACTTTCGCATTTAAAATCATTAGTAGGGATTATCAGCCGTTTGCGTCGTATTGTAGGGAAAAGGACTCCCTTCCTTGCACTAAATCCCTATATTCTGCTGTTTGTGGCCAATCCTATGATAAAGTCGAGTTCTTTCCGTCAAAAATATGTTTGCAAATGTATTTATTTAATTTATAAAGCAGTGTTGTTATCTGGCTTCTTGGTGATGTGGTTGTGCACCCAGTCGTAGATGAGTGGATAGGAGAGGCGCGTGTAAACCCCAGGGAAGTTGCCTCGGGCGCAACCCAGGCCCCAGGACACCACGCCGATTAGCACGCCTTCGTACACGATGGGGCCGCCGCTATCACCCTATAATTAACGAAATAGTGTGGTAAAAATCAATAGCGATTTATTATTGTATTTGCCACAGCGGTACGCGTCAAGGGCAGGGGCAACTGCAGCCGTCGACAAAGTGACGCACGTGTATTTCAGCAGCGTACTCAAATACAATTGCCTCTGCCGTGACGCGTGCCTCTCATGTGTCTGCACACTAACTTGATTCTTCAAAGTGAACTACATTATGAGTCAAAGTAATTTATTTGCCAGAAATGCGGTAGGGGTAGGGACATAGGATGCTCATACATTTAAGAATATATCTAGGTACATGTTTCACCATTAACTGGTATACATAATCAGTCATTAATGTTCCCTCTGCTGGTGATCAGATATCCTCTCTTCGAGAAAGAGTGGGCTGTAATCCACCACGCAGGCCTAGTGCGGTTTGGTAGATGTCAGATGTCTTCGAATTTTTGATTCTTGGACATGCCAGTTTCTTCACGATGTTTTCTTTCACCGTTTTGAGAGCAGTGGTGATGAAATAATTTACAAAAAGTAAAACGCCTTTCTGGGTTCGAACCTACGATTTACAACTCGGTAAGTCACTGCCGTAACCACTGGGTCACCACTGCCATAACTGGTTTACAAATATTAGTTACTACACGCACAGCCACCAGACTGCCCCTAACTACGGAAATAGTTGTCATTACCTGGCAAGCATCAGGAGACGCCTGGCTGAAGGAGCCAGCACAGAACATGGAGGCAGGGTCGATGGCCTTTCTGTCTAACCCAGAGCGACGGCACAGCTTCATAGCAATCGTTTTTATGGTTGAGGACTGCAGGTAGGTCGCACTGGGCCCACCTTCCTAGAAGAGCAGCAAGGCATGTTAGAGGGCTTACAGGTAGGTATAGGAATGTAGTGTTTTGGTGAAGTCCATCATGGTTTCTAAAATCAACTAAGTCTATCTACTTTATCTTCTAGGTGAAAATGCTGGTAATCTTCTTCTTAGCGTATCGACGGCATAAACGGCATAAAAATCAAGAATTTTGGGCAAAAGAGCCCAAAATTCAACTGCGCGAACTCCGTTCACTGACACAGTCATAAGATCGTCAAATGTACAAGTAACTGGGCATGCAGCGCAGGATAGAAGTGAGCCACTTTCTGTGGAGAGGTAATGTTGGTAATAAGGTTCTGGTTTCATTTTAAGTGAACTGAAGAGACAGTTTATGTGTCATAATTATAATTTCAACCGAAAGACGTCTAGTGTTGAACATATGCTGACTCTATGCGTCGCTAAATCAACCGGTCCTGTTCTCCTCACATCCAGCGGATTACCGCGATCATTACCTTGCGAATTGCTTAAAAATGTGGTAGATAACTTTTCGTGGCTGTATCTAAAGATACTTACCTTAAGCTTGCCCCACCCGCTGACAATAGCGGGCTCATTCGCAGGCAGCCTTGCCTCTCGTGCCACAAGCCTGATGGGCAGCACTCTGGCAGAGAACCGCAGAGGTGAGTACAGTCGCACTAGCCCCACATCATTCGTCTTCGTCTTGCTGACGTAACGTGGGTGGACATAGCACTCTTTGACGTCGTACATCTCTCCTCCGTGAGTCTTCCATGATGAGCCGAGGCGAACGCTCAGCTCACTCGCTCGAGCTCTGGTGTTGTAAAAAATTATCATAGATTGTAGAATGAAATAGATTTGGATTTCCTTTGATGGAAATGGTTGATTTGCTGCTACATTGAGTGGTTATTGATTTATGGTATGTTGCATCTTAGGGGTAATGAGAATAGCCTTATGAGTCTACGTTTTTTCACCAGAGCTAGCAACCAGGACATAATAACAACATCACGCCTGTTTTCCCCAAATTGTTAGGACAGGGGCCCACACCACTTAACTACCACCCACGATATCGTGATGATACAAAGCCGAGATTTACAATGAATCTGGAAAGGCATTTCATGAGCGATTCTAGTACAAAAACAGTGCCCTCCTTAGGGTAGTCGGATCAAAAGGGGAATAAAAAACAAGGAAGCTGCCTACTCAATATTGGGAAAATCGATTAATTCATTCCACAACCAAACAAAAAAACAGACAATAGCTCCATTCAGAAAGTTACCTACAGGTCTTGAACAAAGCGTGATCTCGCTATGACGTCACCTCCCATAACAATGCAAATAATATAATATTTGTCGCAATAATCGACACCGATCGAGAACAAAATGTTACGAAAACAACTGTTGTCGTAAAAGGTGACCTTCGATAAAAATGTAATTGAAATCGTTCACGTGCCCGTTTAATTTGTAATTAGGCACGAGTTATTGGGAAAACACAGAAATATTGAACTAAATCGGAAGCCTTTTTTATTTTCAATGAACGAGAATTTCGATAATTGAGAACATTAGAATGATGAAATGTAATGATGGTGTTGGATTGAAAGGCCTATCCTGCGCCGCATGCTCTATCACCGGTGCATTCGATGATCTTATGACTGCGTCAGTGGGAGGAGTTCACGCATCTGAGTTTTGGGCCATAGATATGTCAACTTTTTGCCATCGATACGCTACATTGAAAGGCATATTTATTGGATAAGCACTAAGTACTTTAGAGAGCACATCGACAAAAAGCGCGAATGGCGTTACGTTTTGGCGTGAGTAGGCAAAAATAAGCAACGATGGAAATAATAAGTAACGAAATAAGTATTCAATACACAAAGTTAAGAAACTGACCAAATAATTGAAAAGAACAGCAAAATGAAAACGACTCATTAAGATGATTCTGACATTTTATCAACAAAACTTATTCCTCCATGTAAATAATAGCATCACCAATAAACCCATTATACAAAAGACATAACAAGAAACAACCATCTCAATCCTAATACGAAGGATATTGAACTGGAACATACCCCAACATTTTGCCAACAACGTATCGCTTTCCAAGTGGGTGACAATAAATTTCTCCGGAGCATCGTAAAGTCTCCGGAGACCTACTACCTCAGTAACAAACTGTGGCTGCTTTGTTCCATGGCCTCTGGCGATTGCTATTTTGCATCGGAAAAAACTCAGCCCCGCAGCTTCGCTAGGGTATAAATTGAAATTGGCGAAAGGAACGCAATTCGCTAGGGGCGGGCCATAAAAACTGCGCGGTACTGCCTGAATTTATTCCGAGTAGTTCGCGGGTCCTCTAGTTGGTTGGTTTTTGTTGACTGTTTATTGTTTTTGCCTTTATTCCCTCTTGTGTGTTTAGTTTCGGGTTTGAGGTGTATGCTTGATGGTAGATTAATTTTGAAAATAAACTGTCTTGCAATTTTACTTTGAAAATGTGCGTGACGAAATTGCGGTGTTTTCGTTCTCCATTCGCCATGTGTGGAAAATAAAATAGGCGTTATCACTTTTCAATATAATGGCACATGAACATTCAAAGCAGTATTTTGTTAGGGTAAACTTGATTTCAGAAAACATTGAGAACATGTAATCAAAGTTGAAATCTCATGGCTAATGCATAGTGTACTTAGTAACTATTCCTTAGTACTGGTCATTTGTGTCATCATCATCACCACCATATCAGCCGAAAGACGTCCACTGCCGAACATAGGCCTCCCCCAAAAGGGTGGGATCTGCCGTAATCGCCACGGTTGACAGGCGGGTTGGCGATGGCAGTATGGTTGTAAAATGCATAGAGAACGCTGCTGCCCATTCTCTAGTAAGTACCTTAGTCGCCTTCTACGACACCCACGGGAAGAAAATGGGATGGTACTATTCTTTTACGTCCGGCACCACACGGAACATTTGTGTTGACGTAATATATTAAATGTGTCTTGAGTGTAAACAATGCTGAATTAGTGCTAAGTATTATGAAAACTTGGTTGGTGTTTTATTTTCGGTTGATTAATCACAACAGTTATATTTGTCCGTATATTAATACTGGAGTACTTGCTCAGTAAATATGCTGACAAATATACCTGATTTACTAATCAGGCTTCTTAAAACTAGGGTTGCCAACCTTTGCATTCATTCCTGGAAGGAAAAGTACCTGACAAGTTCACTGGATTTAGAAATACCTCAAAAGGCAGTGAGCAGCCGTTAGCAGCCATACATCGGTGACAACTGAACCACCACAGATGGGGTAAGTCTTCTCCCTCAGAGACACTTGCCAGGGCACTGCTGCTATGGAGGTGTTGCGTCCTGACACGATGCGGCGCGTTGAGCTGGGCAGAACCAGTTCCGGCGTTGCAGCTAGAATAGACTTAGTCTTTAGTTTGTGTAAAGAGGCGAACATACATAGACACTGTTCGTGCAGCAAAGAAGTGGAACTTTATGCTGGAGGCTCCTCAATTCCTCATTTCTGTCGTCATATCCATCTGACGGTATTCTGTACTGTGTGTGCCTTTTACGGTCTCAACTGGAGCAATTACCTAAGTCTTGAGACGAAAAAGTAATACAGTCAGTAACCTAGAAAAGATAGTCCTGTGCTGTGCCAATTTGAAATCCTCACAAATCAAATGTATACGTGAACGCATGCGGACAAACCGATTTGGCGTCGTCGCTGTCGTCTTTACAGATTGATATAGAAGGCCACTTTTGATCGGGCAAGGTAACAGAAAAGGTACACCATGCTCATCATGATCATGTGAGGTAGTAGTCAAACAGGAAGAATATAATAGAATAGGTCTTTATTTGCTTAGAATGTAGGATTGTAGGTACTTACATAAAAATAAGTAAGTAAGATTATTTAAATAGTCCCGACCTATATACAGGGTGGCAGAGACATCAACGTGTAAACTGCAACTATGAATACAGTTCATGATTTTAGAACCCTTAGCGTAGAGTATTGGTCGTTCTCAAAAAAAAAAAAAAAATTGTGGCATTCCGGGAGTGCCGACAGAAGTGAAAACTTGAACGTGTGTATTTTTTGAATCGTCAGATTAAACAACGGTCAACGTTCAACGTACGTTCAACGTTGTTAGTTCGTACGTTCGTGTTGTCAGTGGTGTCGATGTCGGTAACAGTATTGAGAGTTCAATTGTTTTTTCCCATCTCAAAAAATGCCCAACGCCCCTAAGAAGTTTTAACTTCAAAAATCTGCGATTTTATACACCATGTACTGAATCCATGTAACAGCAGGGTAATTGCGGAACACTCTAAGGTAGGAATGACTTCCATTTTGACAGTTCAACAACATTCATTGCGTTATTTACTTTGTTGAGCAGACAAACGTTTCCAACATATGACGCAATGGATTAACAATATCCTTCAAAATTGTTCAGAATGTGTTTAATAGTGTGTTACGAAATTAGGGTTGTGCATCGGTACCACTCGGTATCGCTCTGCCACTAAGAAAAATAAAACTGTTACCTCGTCTTTCTGGTTTTGAGTGACTGTCATCTGAAACAAAGGGCTGATTGTTTACTATCCGTGTTTATAGGTGGTATTGTTTCTGTCTGCTTAAATTAAGATAAAAAACTGCTTCTGTACCTAGCACAAGTCAAATTATTACTGCCATTGACTTAGCATTAATACAATGATCGGTTGGGTGAACTAATTAGAGTAATTCAAAAGTGCTTGGCGAGAATGGCCCACTAGGGTCCCGTGTCTCTCGCAGTAAACGAAGTGTTGCCACCGTGGGCCATTACAGCTATGGACCCTAAGTTTAAAAAACTAAAAAAACACGCTTTAAAAACCAAACTAAAAAAGGAGAAATAAGGTGCTTTTTGAGGTATTTTTATAATCAATTAATGTCAAGCACCCCACGCTTTTTAATTGTATTAAATTATTTTCTCCTTTTTTAGTTTGGTTTTTAAAGCAAAAACGTGTTTTTTTTTCTCATTTTTTTTAAATTATTGAATTGTCATCGGTCCTCGACAAGTTTACAAAGTTTCAATGAAATCTGACCGATTAAAGTGGGTCTGAATCGCGCTCAAAGATTCCGTTACATACATACAACCCGCGCTAATAAAAGCGTGTTAAAAAAAAAAAAAAATCAATTAAAAAGCGTGGGGTGCTTTTTGAGGTTAGGCAGGAACTACACATAACGCCAATGCTTCACTGTAAACATTCTGTTTTCAATGACGTGAAAGAAATTTTGTGGGTATATGTAGATATGAAATAATTTGAAAAATAAACATAGTCCTAATATTCTTCTTCTGATGTTGTATAAACAAAGGTTACCGACCTCGTATCGGACTAGATGTCGCCCACATTTACCTGATTCAATCAGATAAATAAAACAAAAGACTTCTAAAACCAAGTTATTTTGAAATCCAATATCCCGCTTGTTATCGTTAGCAAAGAGATAAGAAAGTCTAAAAAACAAGAAAGGAACTTCTAACAAATACTAAAAGTTAAATTAAACATTACTGACATCGTGATCGATTCTCGAACGAATGTTCGTAACTTTTAATTTGTTTCTTTGAATCGTTAACTAACCGTGTCGCGTATTGTAGGCACAATGTTTTATATGTTTATAGCTTACCTTCGATTAACTTCGACAACAGGCAGTTATATAATGTTTTATACTGTTCCCTCACATGAGACTGATTTAAAAAGTCCAAGATGTCACTTTTATGCATCTCTGCTTCACCCGCTAACACAGTGTAGTCCATCTCCTTCGTAGCGCCAATAGGCTTCTCATCTTCTTCGCCAATGATGTCGCAAATATTCACAACAACTAACAACAAAACTTTAAATAACATTTTAGTTTTTTAAATAAAAACTTTAAATGTATGGTAAACTGTTAGCAAAATTAATTTCATTTTATTTTCTGTGTCAACTTTTTTGACATCTTGGTTGCAATGTTTACTGGCGGCGACTTATATATTCTATTCAGGTTTAAAGAAGTCAACATAATTATTGTAAAAGTTATAAAAACAAATGGCCGTGAAATCAAAGAACTTTATGGGGTGCATTAACTTAATGCAATGGCACGAGACGGACGCCTGCTGACAATGGCTGACAGAGCGCCGGGATGAAACTTGTTGCTATTGTGTTTGTGCAGGCGTTTAACAACTTTTCCTCTCTGCTTAACATTATTCGGAGTTAATGATTGAGACCTCTTGTTGCACACAGACAGAGCATTTTTTAAAGAAAATTACGGAAATAAAACGTGCTTCTGTAAGAAGTTTCTATTCAAAGCTAAGGATAAGATTTTTTTTCAAAGAATGACAATGTTCAGTGCTGTTATTTCTCTTAACTAATAATAACTTTAATATAGTCAAGATAAATAAAACACGAACATTAGTTACAGTTCTGTTACTTTTGTGGTAGTTCACTTTTGATGATGGATAAAGTTTGAGACCAAAAGGTCAAAAATGGTTAAAACTAATATTTTTCAAAAAAATATTAAAATCTACACAGTTCAATTGCCCAGGGTCCCATGGCTCCAATACCGGCAGTGCGTGCTGTATCAAGGGTACCGCTTTCTTCATCAAGTCCTTGATCCAGCGACCCATTGAGAGTCTCTTGAGATGTGTCTGTTTATTTATTTTATTAACACTAGCTGTTGCTCGCAACTTGGTTCGTTATAAACTTTAATCTCCGATTTTCCCTAGTCAGGCGTAAAAGGTGTTTCTATAATCCATTTATTGGCAAAACCTTTGTCTCTAGCCTAATTGTCTTTCTAAAATTATGTGTTTCTATCTTCAGTGGATAGGTAGACGAATAGTTGATAGGAAATAATCATAGGTTAACATTAAGTGATTGCTTTATTAAAGATGGAGATTAAGCTTGTCGCCATTCTCTTAGAATAATCCTTTCGTCGTGAAAATCAATCACAGGATCGCGTCGTTTCCAATAGCCAGACGCAGAACGGTAGCAAAAATTCAAAAAGGGGGAATTTCTAAGTTTAAAAGCGCTCTAAACACGTCCCGGGGCGGTGTCCCCATCCTGTGAAACACGTTTTAAGGGGACCAGGTCCGGACTCCCGAGGACGAAACTGTCCCGGATAAGTTCCGGAAAAATTTCACAGTACGTACAGAGTTTTATCGCGGACGGGTACTGATTAAAAGAATTGCTTATTTTTAAAGAAAAAACTCTTTTTCCTCAATCTTTTTGTTAGGCTGGCAGTGACAAGTAAAATTGTGAAACTTTTTCGTTGGCCGTACAAACTTTAAGATCCTATAAAAATATCAAGATAGATACTTCGCTACGGTTAACTCGACAAACAAGATTATAACATAGTTTAAGACTTTCCCCTACTCATAATTACCCGGAATACTTAGCTAACAGGAAGCTAGGTGTCTACAATATTTTTTTAACATTAGATATCCTCCGGAAGTAGATACCTACCACTACCTAACTATGCGTTCGAACTACTGAAACATTCACAAAAAAATCATGTTGAAATCTTTGTTCTCTGCCAATGTCTTCAACGATTTGTAAATCACTTTTTACCTATGTACCTCCCAACCTTCCATTCGTTCTCCATGTCTTTAAAAACATCGTATTCCATTGACCAATTGACCGACTACTATTACCATTTAAACTGAGAAGGTATGTGTGTTGCCTACATACGAGTATGCGGCGCAATATATACCTACATACTTACGTGATTTAAATTAGAAATACTTAAGTATAGAAAAATATAGCTACATCTATCCAACCGGGACCGGTCCCAGACTTTCCAAACTTATTTCACAGATAATAACCGTGGCCCGTATTCTTTTACAGGCTGAAAAGGGCACGTTCATTGTGCGCACTTCACCAAGTGTTCACGAATAAAACGATTACTGTACAAGTTTGAAAGTGGGCCTTTGTGGAGGAGACAATACACTTCAATTATATGTAATCTGCGAAATAAATAGCTTTAGAATTACTTATGATAGGGCTTTTGTGTTCATAATTTTAATGTTGATTTATCTTTGAATTTGTAAAGTTAGTTCGCTAAACTGGATTTGCGATAGCTAGAAGGTTTTTGATTACATGGCAGTAAAGCGAAATATGGCCACAAAAGGGTAGGCTTTTTGGCTAGAAAAGGTGTGACTACTAAGATGATAATTAATACTGCACCTTTGATGTACAGGGGAGTACGGATGGCAATGCGATGGAGGGACCCCGCGTTGCGGAAGTTTAAAAAGGATCGCTCGGAGAGCAATTAGGCCTTAAGGCTGCTAGGAATCTGTGCAATCAGATGATACGCAACGCTAAACGTCGTCAAATTTTAAATAATATCACTTCTTTTTCGCCTGCCGATATTTGGAAGTTCCTTGGAGTATTTTGGGAGTTCCTTGGTCAGCTGCCATATGATTATAGCATCTATTGATCAACTCCTTCTTGTAATCTCCCACATCATAAACTTCTCCATTTAGCATTTTCAGGTAGGAAAAAACCAGGCAAATTTAAGCCTAACCGGATGCACCTGAATACCAGTAATACACATGGAGCGACTACCTATCTGACCTCCACAACCCAGTTACTCTAGTAGGTAAGTAGGTAATTTAGTAAGGTAAGTTAGTAAGTAGGTAAGTTTTTCAGACTTTCGGGCTTCTGACGACCCGTAACGACTGTTAAAGATCCACGAATGACAGCACCCATCCACGGACCAATCGCGGCAAGCGCAGCTAAACTTGATCGATGGACCCGTGTGGATTTTATTTCTTAGCCACAAGAACTTGCCCGGCTTCAGTCATCCTATAACATTAAGGCTTCTTCAAACAGGCGCGAGGCGACACTTGTAGAACAATTTCCATGAAGGTTTCATATAAATTGTTCTACGAGTATCGCGACGCGACCGTCACGTCGCGCAAGTCTGCACGAGCCTTTATGGATTATTGGACGACAAACACATTTAGTATCACCACCCATAGATATGAATGAAGTCGTAAAACTAAGTAAGTATTATGTGCGTAACGAATATTTAGTTACGTTTACTCCACGCGTTCGTATCAGACCCACGGATCATAATTTTCTTTAAAAAAATGTTACCGCAAAGTCTTTTCCCCACACATTCGTAACAGCCTTTCCAAGTTATTTACATTCGGAGTTTGAACAGCGAGTTCAAGCAAATGAATCAACAATTCACTTAGAGTGCGCATTCTATTAATTAGATACATAGTTCGTACTTCGGTTACTGTAACTTTGTTACAAGTTTCAAGCGACGGTGACAACGATTTGTCGACAAAGGAAGATATTGTTTATTTTGCTTTCTTTTCCGGGCACAAATATAAACTTCTACTACCTATACTGCCTGGCTCGGGGACCAAACCCAGTACTCAAACTAACTGCGATGTTTAACTATATAATGTTATTTTAATTACGGCACAATTAATATTAACATCAGTAGGTAATATTTGTTGAGCGTTAAAACAATGACGTTGAATAACAGAGAGACGTATAAAAACAAACAATCATAATTTAATAATGGCCAATGGTCAGAAAATTAAGTGATAAATTTATGGAAGTAGATGGGTTTTGCTTTTATTTAGCGTAAACCAGAAATGGAAGTAATGGGTAGCTTGCCATGGGTCCAGTAAGGACCAAGTCTGGGTCGACGGCGCGTTGTGTTCCACGCGCGCCTCAAAGTGATGCCAGCACCAACTGGTGGGGTCCGCAAGGGTCGATGCCTGCCAGGGGTGCGGGTTGTTCGAAAGAGAAACCGTCGCCCCAGGCACACAGGCAACTGAAGGAACACGGGTGGGTTTTAGTCAGTAAAAGTCAGACACGCCGTGCTACTCCATCCAGAGCAGAAGTTATTTGATGATTTCCCACACTAAAAAAAAAAAACAAAACCAGAAATGGAAAAGTGCCAACTGTTTGTCATTTGTCAATTTCTCAATTTCACATTTGTTAATCTTTTTGTTTATTTGACTGAATAAACAGTTTGCTATTGACAGTTTTCCACAAAGCAGTGCAATGTGTCTGCTTCGTTGGTCTAGTGGTTGCAAGCACTACTGCTGAGCATGAGGTTCTGGATTCGATTCCCAGGTTGGGCAAAGTGTTATTGGGTTTTCTGTCTGTAATTTCTCAGTAGAACCCCGGTTTCTGGATTTGTGCCCGGTTGATGGCAATAGGCTCTTCCTATTACGTGGGACTTAAACATAACTGGCTAAACGTGGGTGTACTATAGATACACATCTGCCCAACCAATCGGGGAAACAAGGCGTGATGTTATGCATCATTGTATGTATGTTTTTCTTTTTTGTTTTAATTTGTATTAGTTAAGCGAGTATTATTTAGGTTAAGTCATAATTAGTTATTTTGTACCTACCGACCGTTTTTTGTTGTTGTTTAAGTTAAGTGTTTATCAGTGGAAACTTGTAAATGGCCTTTCATATTGTTCATTTCATTTGTTCATATTGTTTAATAACATTGTTTATGTTAGCTGTAAGTTTCCCAAATAAAATAAAATAAATAAAATAAAATGTGAAAAAAAGAATGAGTAATTTTTAATCTTGTCTTATCAACAAATAAAAGATTACTAGATATTTATTTAAATAAACAACAACTAACAATAAAACAATAATAACGACGACGACGTTAATATAAACTGTAAAAAAAAATTAGTAATCTGCTATTAATTGCTCGTACACATTTGGGTGGACCGCACCGCATCGCAACGTATTGCAAAAATTCTCCATCGTATCCGTTTATTGAATGTTGTACCTACAGCCATCATTGAGAGCCTTGTTCGGCTGATGGCGAGTCCAATATCATATGCCTCTATTATGCCTGATCCCCTTGATTTATATTATCTATGCCAAGTTATACAATAATGTATGAAAATAGAGTACCACTACCAAAGTAGAAACTTAAATAGAGCATTCTTTCTCTCAATAAACTAATCAAACGGAAACATTTTCAACACCTATCCTTTTCCCAACTTTGTTGGGATTGGCTTCCAGGCTAACCATGTTCAGCTGAATACCAGTATTTTACAGGGAGCGACTGCCTGTCTTACCTCCACAACCAAGTTACTGGGTAACTGGTCTTGGTATGTAAAGATGGCCATCCACGGACCATCCGCGGCAAGCGTAGTACCTAATCGATCCAGCCGAGCGACTGTTACTATTGAGCCATAAGCCCAATACCATCAAGCCACTAAGCCCCTCTTCCACTCTACATTACACAAACAAACTTTTCGTGTTTTTTTATATTTCTTAATTTATTATAAGACTCCCTGAAGATGTAAAAGTCTGGAACTAATAATAATTTTGAGTTAAGCGTGAGCCGCGCCACTAAATTGAGCTCAATAAACTTTTGTTGTTTATTATTTATAAGGTTTATCCTGTATCCCCCATCTTTGTCCACGACACCACGGTCACCCTTTCCAAATAGCGGCAAGTTGCCGCTGGGCAAAAGTTGGGATGTTTTAAAAGGCTGTGAGTTAACAATTTAGTTCTCTGCGGCAGATGAGCCTCGCTTCCGGCCCGCACAGGGAGCTCTTCGGCTATCCGGTGCATCTTGCGTCTTACAGAAGGGGGTAAGTAGAAGGCTATGCTTTTGTTTTTATAGTTTGTAGCGTTGTAAGAACTTTCTTTCTTTGTTGAGATGTCAATTCATGTTGTAAAATGTCTTCAGTAATCATAAATCATAAAACTTTATTGTTAAAAAACAAATTACACAGATTTTACATTGGCCCCAAACTAAGCAAGCCTGTATCTTGGGCACCAATATCGAGGGTTAACCAGTTTAATATTTACTCTAAAAACATGTACGACATAACGAATCATTTCTGTAGTGTGGATGTAAGCCCGGGTACAGTCAATAGCTCAACCACGGCGCCAATTGGTCAGTCAGAAAAGCAAGAATTGTGTGCGACAGGTAAAAAAGCAGAAATGCTTGGAAACAACAGATTTTAGAAAACACTTAAATCAAGTTTTTTTATCATTAAATATTTCGTGCATTGCTTTGATTTCTTTTTAATAATAGAAACATGCGACCTTACAAGTCTCTTTGTGAGAAAATCATGCTCACACAAGTGATTCAAGTGAAGTTATAACTATGACTAGAAAACTAAAAACAATGTTCCAACTAAAAAGCAAGGCAGCCAATGAGGCAATCGTAATAATCATATTATTTGTGCTAATATTTTATATGCTTAATATTATTGTACCTATTATTTAGTAGCCGGAGCCGGCGCCAGATGAGCTCGCGTCCGGCTCGCCTCCGGTACAAATCCCGTGCGACTCGCCGTGCACGTTGCAGTGCCGTAGTAACACGATAAACAGTAAGTTAACGCAGGAAAACTCTAGATGGAACAGTGTGGTATCTCAGAGAGGGTAGATATGACAACTGTTCGTGGCATCTCCGTAAGAAAGGGCGAGACCAAAGAAGAAAACATTTGATGTGAAAATCTTCTTTCACTGGGTAACGTTGAAGAGGAATAGACAACTTGGTACGATGAAATGTATTAAAAACCAGATTGCAATATATTAGGTCTTTACCTATGAAATTGCCGTTTTGCAGTACTGGCCATTTCAAATCAAAATAATTTTTGTTTGGGTAAGAATTCTAATTTCAAATTAATTTTATTTTAAAAACATGGATTTTTTTTACCAAAAGTAGTCATTTGTTTATTGATTAGTGTTACATTTTCATCGCATTTCAATCTTTTTCGTCATCATGGATTCGTTAAAAATTCGAGTAATTATGGAATATGAGTACCGTCGTGGCAGCAACGCGGCACAAGCGGCACGCAACATCAACGACGTTTACGGAGCTAACACTACAAACCAACGCACCACCTGTTATTGGTTTGCTCGCTTCCGTTCTGGAAATTTCGACCTGAAAAATGAACCTCGCGGTCGTCCGAAGACTTTGGTCGACAATGACGAATTAAAGGCGATTGTGGAAGCTGATGATACACAATCTACGGCTGAATTAGCAGCAGCTTTCGACGTTAGCGTCAAAACAATATTGGTCCATTTGCGTCAAATTGGCAAGGTAAAAAAGCTTGACAAATGGGTGCCCCACGAACTCAATGATCGTCAGCGCGAAGTACGCGTCGAGACGTGCCTTGCACTGCTCAACAGACACACAAATGAAGGAATTTTGAACCGCATTGTTACCTGCGATGAAAAATGGATTCTGTTTGATAACCGCAAGCGCTCAGCAAGTTGGTTGGATCCTGGTTCAGCACCTAAACAATGCCCTAAACGAAAACTTACCCCTAGAAAAGTGATGGTCACTGTTTGGTGGTCTAGCGCCGGTGTGATTCATCACAGCTTCTTACCAAACGGGGTGAGCATTACTGCAGATGTGTACTGTGAAGAACTGAACACAATGATGGAGAAGCTGGCACATCTCCAACCAGCATTGGTCAATCGCTCGTCTCCGCTGCTCCTGCACGACAACGCGCGACCTCATACTGCACAGCAGACGGTCTCCAAGTTGCAAGAACTGGGGTTGGAAGCTCTCCGTCATCCGCCCTACTCACCAGACCTTGCGCCTACAGACTACTACTTTTTCCAGAATTTGGATAACTTCTTGGCGGGAAAAAAATTCAATACCCGAGAGGCAGTACAAAATGCCTTTGAAGAATTTGTTGCCTCCCGTCCAGCTGATTTCTTTAAGAAGGGCATCAATAAACTGCCACTGCGATGGCAAAGATGCATTGATTGCATGGGTGATTACTTCGATTAATACAAATAAAAAATACATGAAAAAAATTCGTTTAAATTTTTTCATACAAAACGGCAATTTCATAGGTAAAGACCTATTATATGCTTAGTATAAAATCTCGATTTAAGGAGCGCAGATTGGGTAGACTGAATGCATCTGGAAGTAAAATAAAAATTTAGTACGCGCTTGTGCTCTATTTACTTTATGACCAATTTTAAATTACTGTGCTACTGTAAATGCAGTGCTGTGACACTAGAATTGAGCTTTTCCGTGATTTTTTTCCATGGCTTTCACTGAGTTGCCGTTGTGGCTATTGTTTTATTTTGCTACAAAAGTTTTATATCATAAATGATGCATAGCCTTGGCACTTTTTTAAATTTTATACTAGGTAACCTGACCTATTTTGGTATGTAGGTAATTTTCTCAAATAATTATGTGGATTTTATGAACATCAATTAAAACAAATTATATAATCATAGTCCTGTCCTTAACATAAATCAAAGTCTTTTTAGAAAAACTATTAGCTAAATGTCGTTTCGTTTGTATGAATCTAAATGATTAAAATAGCAGGAAAACCCAATTTTAGTTTTTCCTCATCTATTTCATAACTTTTACGTGAAATAGAACGAAGAAGATCGAGGTAATATATCATCATTATCATTTCAGCTGAAGACGTCCACTGCTGGACGTAGGTCTCCTCCAAACGGGGATGGGATTGCCATAATCGCCACGCTTGGCAGGCGGGTTGGTGATCGCAGTATGGTGGTAAACTGCATAGAGAACGCTGCTGCCCATTCTCTAGTACGCCCCTTAGTCGCCTTTTACGACACCCACGGGAAGAAATGGGATGGTGCTATTCATTTACGTCCGGCACCACACGGAGATAAAATATAGGTAGGTGCAATGAAAAGCCACTGAAAATAAGATAATCTACATTATTTCCACGTCGTATCTGCGTCGCAGCCTAGGCTCTTATAATGATTAGCCAATTAAATATTTAAGAATTAAAACACAGATTAAAAACATTTTTGAAACCCTCTTTCATTTAACAGATACAGACATAAGATCCTGTTTTATTCTTGAAATTATCTGGTAGATGGTCACCAATGTTATTGTACCTAAAACAATCTACAGTTTAACAAAAGCTAATAACTTTGATAGTCCGTAGGTAACTTAATAACTCTTGGAACTCAAGACACAGCGTTTACTTAGGTAACAAGGTTTCCGTACAATATCTTAGTGGCTAACTTGACCTATCTGCGTGACCTCGGCTAGTTAGTGCAGCCCGAGTGTTCCTACGAAGCTGGAGTACCTACTGTACTCCTAGGCTGGCTCTACTCGGGTGTACGAGTAGTGTGGCTATATCGTAGACGTATTAGAGTATACTTGCATGGTTTGGTCATGTTGGGAGGATGAATCTCCTTCTTCTTGCACGATAGTATTCTAGTGCTCAATATTTATAACTTCACATTCACACTAAATAAACAGCCACACACTAGAAACACATAAACACACACGCCTCATGAAATGTTAAATTGTAATCCTAGTTTCTAAGTAGTTCTTTTTAACCGACTTCAAAAAAGAAGGAGGTTCTATGTTCGACTGTATGTATTTTTTTTAATGGATGTTCACCGATTTCTCCCCCATTTGTGGACCGATTCTCAAAATTCTTTTTTTTTAAAGAGGTACTCCTGAGGTGGTCCCATTGGCACCAAGTCAGGATCTGATGATGGAATCCCAGGGAAATTGAGGGCAACCTTCAAATGTTATAGGGATTAACAATGTTTTTCATATATTTTCTAAAGCTATTGAGACATTTGCGTATGGTCATCATCATTTCATGACGCTGAGCTGATGAAGGAAAGTACAACTCTTTAACGGTTAGGAGTGGTAGGATGTTCGGGCATAACTTCGTCATATATAGACGGATTTGCAAAATGATTTTTTTGTTTGAAAGGAGTTTATCCCGGAATGGTCCCATTTAAATTTCATATAGATCTGATGATGCGTTTCGGAGATAGACTACGGAACTCTTCAAAAAATGACAGCAAACAAACCCGATTGCTGCTATCGCATAAAAATGCATTGTTTTGACCCCTAGGATGATGAAATTTCGAATTGTGTGGGGTAGATACCTACTATAACTAAAAAGTGAAAAAAAACTTAAAAAAATACACTGTAGTGTTTTTCTGGAAGTCAGTTGTTTTTTTTTTATATTACCTTTTTATTTTTATTTATTGTTGACATTGTGACTTAAAAAGGCGATGACACTGGTCGCTATGATACAGTTAACTCTAGTTTAGGGACCAGGGTATTCACATTTGTGTATACTTATATGTCAATAAAACGTATTGTATTGTATTGTATAGTACAGCGCTACTGCTGGGCCTGAGGTCCTGGGTTCGATTCCCAGGTCGGCCAATGTGTTATTAGGTATTTCCATCTGGGATTTTTCAGTAGTTGGTGGATTCTGGATTTGTGCCTAATGTTAACGTAACTGACGTAATGTTGGTGTTCTATAGGTACACCTCCGACCAACTTTTTGGCGTGATGATATGTTATGTTAACTTCGCCGGTTCCACGGCGTCGTCGGTAGCAGCGCAGAGGTCACTTTGACACTGAATGTTTTGGGACACAGAGCAGGATAGGCACAGTTTGCGACATATCGCCACATCCACACCCTGCTGCCGTTCCGTCGAGATAGCCGCACTTTATCCGGTTAAAGTTACGTCGTTCTACAAGGGTCTGGAGACGGTTCAGGGACTTCGACATGGCCCACGCGCACGAATGAAAGGCGACTAATAAAAGCTATTTACAAGGCAAGAGTAAGTGGAAATGCCAGAAGGGGACGCCCTGGAAGCATATACACTGATCTTATTGGTGACGTCTTTGGTAAGGTCTGGTGCATAGCACTCGCAACCGGCGCAGCATGCACGTCCGACAAAATGTATGAACGTACACGAAGCAAAAGGAGTAAGGAGTAAGTAGGTGATGGCGTTCTGATATTTCGCCTGCCCCATGGGAAGAAGGCGTGAGTGTGTGTGTATGAATGTACGTATTATGTGGAGACATTGCCGTGCACCGCAGCTCTCATATTATTATTCCTTATGGGAGTTCAGTTGATAGAGGAATCAGAGGTATATTTTATGAGAAAATTGTGGTTTCTTTTCTTAACTCCATTTTTTATATTTTTGCAGCTGTTTTCCTGTTTGAATTATTGAAGGATGTTCTCGTATTTTTTTTTTTGTTTATTTTAATTCCCAGGTGCAACAAAAAAGTTAATCCCATGCCAAGAAGAGGAGTAGGCGGAGGCCAAGGAGCAGTGGCGGCCCACTGGTAACGGCCGCGACTTACGAGTTGTGGGTCGTGAGTTTGAACCCAAGCAGGCACTTTACTTTGTGTAAATTATTTCATCAGCACTGCTCTCAAAACGGTGAAGGAAAATATCGTCAGGAAACCGGCATGTCCTAGAACCAAAAAGTTCGAAGACATGTGACATCCACCAAACCGCACTGGGCCCGCGTGGTAGATTGTGGCCGACTCCCTCTCACAGAGAGGAGGCCTGTGTCCCAGCAGTGGGAACATTATAGGCTGATTATGCAATATTGTGCTTGCGAAGAACAATAAAATGCTACTCAGGGTATTTTCAAATTCGCGGGTTTCCATAACCTATAACGGTCCAACCTAATGCTGAAAAATCGATCTCCAAAATTCTATTAAAATTGTATCGATACCAAATGGAGCTTGTTTTAGCGGAGGCTCATAACAATAGGTTAGAGTAGAGAGTTGAGAAATATTAAATAGTGCATGTGATCGTAAACCAAGCTCATAGGAGACTGAGGGTGAGTGCAGTGTACGTATAACATCGTTTACGAGCCCCGCATTATAAAACATAACAATTTATTGCTATTGCTTACATGGCTTCAACTTAGCGTCGCTGGGGATTTCGTCCTGAATTTCAGTTTATCTCGATGCCAGTAATATGTAGGCAAAAGAAACACAATAATACTAGATTATAAAACACTAAATGAGACTACTATTTTGTTTCCAGTTATCCAAATAACAGTCACAAGAAAGCTTTTATAACATGCACACAGTTCGAGGCAGAATACTTTCTATTAATTTTATCAGCAAAATCTTTGTAACAGACGCAGAAATCGTGCGCCGGAACCGTTACTCTGTTTATTCAATTTTACTATTATTCTAATAACATAAATTTTACATTTATACTTTGCGGATCAAAATAATAGTTGAAACGAAGAGGCCTAATATAAATAAAGAAATATAGACGTCCATGTTCATTACGCTTTCCGGTGGTTATCGGAGGCGTTGTTGATGGTCGGGAACAAAGCCTGCCGTCGGTAAAACTTCACGGCCCCAGCGACGCGACTTTTCGTCTGTCGCTCCGCAAGACGCGTCGTGGTGACTTGTGGGCCATTCCATGCTCTAAAAGACTTCGTTCGTGACCAGTGGGGTAAAGGCAGAATGGAGCTGTCATGTCCCAACACGGAAAAAATAATGAAATTAATTTCAGGAATAATCCTATTTTGGACAGGATTTCGGAGGTAGAGAATATCGACTCTGAATGAAAGGCCAAGTTGAATTTCAGTCACGTTTTAGTATTAGATAAGCCAATATAGAAGAAACCAAAATATGAAAGGATAAAAAAATGTTTCCAACAAAAATAGTTACATAAAAGTGGTGCAAATTTAACATGGGCCTTTATGCAATACGAAAAGGCGGCGACCGATGTCGTTTCTACAACCTCTGTTGCAGTTGAGCCAGCACTTGTTCCAGTAGGTGCGGCCGTCGCTGCCGCAAACGGGCTCATACTTTCGGGAGCAGCACCAGCAGTGACATCTGCAGCGCCCGCGATACGCGACATCTATCACCGGCAAGCCTAAGTCAGACCGTCTCTTATTTTCACACCCCAGTTGACACAAATTCCCATAAGTTCTATCATCTGTACCGCAAACAGGATTATACTCGAGCGTGCACACGCATGGACAGACACCGTGGCAGTAGGTCAGAGGTGGCAAATGGTTCTCCTTACGTCTTCTGTTCTCGCAGCCCAGCGTGCAGGTGTTAGCGAACGTCACTCCGTTACTAGCGCACACTGGGTCATATATTTTTGGACAGCGGCAATCCACACATTTGCCCTTATATTGAACAATGAGTGGGTGCTTTCCGAGCTGAAAGCGTTTTCTGTTCTCGCACTGGAGGTGGCATTGATTGTTGTACGTGTTTCGATCGCTGGCGCAGAGTGGGTCGATGTTTAGCGGACACATGCAGTTCTCTTTATCGCAAACTCCTCCGTGTTTCACTCTGATGGCTGGCTTACAGTTGGCCTGGGCGTGGCGACTGGCGCACTGTAGGACACAGACATTCCTATAAGTTCTACCGTCAGTGCCGCACACTGGGATGACGACGTTAGGGCAGATGCAAGTGGGCAGTGTGCAGACGCCGTGGTATGCGACTTTGATGGAGTCCAGGCCAAGGAACTTACGTCTTGCATTCTCGCAGTCAAAGTAACAGTCATTAGCGTAGGTCTGGCTGTCTGTGCCACAGAGAGGTTTGCCACCGGCGGGGCATCGGCATGGTTTGTATGTGCACTCGCCAAGGCTCTTGACATGGACGGGTGGGAAGTTGTTTTCGACTCTATGCGCACTGATGCACTGGAGCACGCACTCGTTGGAGTAGGTCCTGCCATCGCAGCCGCACACTGGCTTGTAGGTGCTTTCGCAATTGCAAGGAATATGTGCGGAGGACGTGGTGGTAGCAGTAGCGGTGGCTACGGCGGTTGCGGTGGCAGCGCCATCTCCCGCGGATGCGGCTGCGGCTGCGGCTGCGGCTGCAGCTGCATCAAAGTCAGCCCCGACAATATATGGTTGAAGGCTTGCAGCCAGAATCAGCAGTCCTATGAATACAACATGCGATATGTATTTTGTACAAAATATGATTAACACAAGAAAAACTATGGAAAAAGCAGGATAGTCTCATATTTTTTTGACAAATCAAATTTAATTAAATAAAGAATTAAAAATACTGTAAGAAGAAATACAAACTATACCTGTTAAGATCTTCATGTCGCCTTACAAACTGCACTTGACACTGGGTAGCCACCCCTGTGTATGCAATTTATATGTGTCTAATATTTACCAACTCTTTGTTACTCGCAACAATATACCAAACGATGCATGATTTATAAATGCAACAACAATACGAGCCCTGATTGGTAGAAGTGTAGGAAAAGTCAATTATTTACATAATGTTGTGAATAATAGTAAAGATCATAATTATAGTGCTATTGAAGATTGTGTAATCAATAATATTGTATTGTTGAACTTTTTGCTATGTCAGATAAAGGGACATCATTGTTAAATGGATCGGTTGTTCCTGTAGGGATTAAAGTAACTACCAGTATGGTTCTGTTGACAAAAATAAATGAATAATCTTAAGCACGTTATTTGGATTGAGTTAACTAAGGACAATATTCCATAATCAGCAGTATCAATATTCTGCTGTTTGTTCAGACGTTTTAAGACAATGTAAAAGTTCAAGGTAAATTAATTTAACAACTTTAATAGTCAAATACACATCTGTACCTTCCAACTATAAAGTATTAGTTCACGTTATTTTTGATGTCATTCTATTTGGTATTTCAGTTTGAATTTGGTACTTGTTTTTTCAACCAAACAGATAATAACACTAAACCAAATTCACTTAACAATCTCTTCCTATTAAATTGAGCGTTTTCAAAAAATTGTGACTGTTTTCTTCTTGTACACATTTTTCAGAGTTACATAACTGAAAGCTGAAGCCTATTGTAACATTGATAAATACCGCACAAAAATCCTTCACAGTCTCAGCAATCCGCAGGGACAACGTGATACATACGCACAAAATTAAGGGTGATAACGAAATCAGTTTTTATTCGTTTCAAACTCCAGCTGGATGATTTGATAAGGGCGCGGACGCCATCTTTATTCAATCTTCGCCACCTTTCAATTCGGGGCGGTGCGTGACTAGAATGTTAGACTGCGGGGTGGTCACCATGAAGTGTGTGGGTCGCGGGATGTTCTTAGTGAAGAAATAGAACTACGCGACGAACTCTCAAGCCCTTCAGCTCGCTCACATGTACGCAAGAGAGAACCTCTTTACTGAAGACCTCAAATCAAGCAACCTGCTGCACAATGCTGAACATGTGCACGTCACATTTTGTCAAACTAGGCGTTTGTAGGTAAAGCGTTACAAGGTTCTTTTGGCTCGTGGACAATTGAAACAAATGTTCATCGTCATCTTGTTTTAAAGCGAATTAAACAAAAAAAGATTTCCAAAACAAGGTTCTCAATTCGGTTGTATTTTTTTTTAATGTTTGTTATCTCAGAACTCCCGTCATATAGAAACCGATTTAAAATTCTTCATTTGTTTGAAAGGAGTACGCTTTTAGAGTGGTCCCATAGAACGGAAGCCGGTGGCAAAACAAAACGAAAATACAAAACCAAATACCGGAATTAAAGTAATTTTACACTTTGTAGTATTGGTTTGGAAATCATTTCTTTTTTAATAATGTCAATACAATTTTTGTGACATCAAATAATCCTTGTAGTCCATCGTAACCCGCAATACGCTAAGCTGTAATTTATGTAGTAACTGTAGTAAGTGTTTTATAAGTCTTTAAATTATAATGTGAAGTTAATCATTACACTATCGTAAACTACTTGTTTATTAAAGACGTTAATAAACAAGTTTGTTTGTTTTGATATGTTTAAATTGATGTGGTTAGAATTAGGTCGGTATTGCATTGATTTTTACAAAATGTTTGGACAATCTGCTGATTTTTACTGACAGTTAATAAAAAGAACAACAAACAACAAATACACTACGGATTTTTATTAAAAATTATCTTCGATATAAGTACTTGTTTAATTCCCATTTAAATGGTGTGAACACTGCCAGTGGTGCGGATCTGCCAGGTGTACGGGTTGTTTGAAAGAGATACCGCGGCCCCTGGCACACAGGCAACTGAGGGAACACGGGTGGGTTCTAGTCAGTAAAAGTCTGACACACCCTCCTGCTCCACCCAGAGTGGGACAAGTTATTTGATGATTTCCCACCCAAAAAAAAAAAATGGTGTGAACAAGGTCTATGTGAAAAGAAGACACTTTGATATTACTAGCTCATTTTCTAAACAGTTGTTCATTCCTAACAAAGATTGATGTGCCCATTGTTTTATTTTTCCCAGTTTTACTTTATTTCTAATTTTGTGCGTCATATTAGGCGCTAATTAAGTTACTAACTTAATTTTTTGTTGGTTTACTGATAGTGGAAAAACATTTTTACTGTAAACATGAAAGGTATGGTCACAGCCGTTCGGACGGGCTCGTTCAAACTTGAGGCGGCCAGCGAAGTATTAGGAAGTCAGCGTGTGGTGGCGATGGACCACTAGACCCAGGCTACGTGTCCAATACTTTACCGTATTTTCTTAAAAGAAACTATATATTTTGCTGGCAATATCAATCTTGTACAGTCAATAGTTCCATGTAACATACTAATATTCAGCTGCATCCGGTTGGACAGGAAGCTGACCCCAACATAGTGAGGTAGCAGGGAAAATGGTGGATTCTTGTACAGTCACAATATCTTACAGTTAGTTTTTCTTTTTCTCATTAAATAAACATTGCAGCTTAGAGAAGATACCTTTTTCATAAAAGTATGGTTTGATTATATCATGTTGTAACACCACAAAATATGTATCAAAACCTTACGAGAAAATCGCTTTCGATTGTACTCAACAGTACTTTTTTTGTGTATTGCGTATACATACGTTGATAAGTTAAACCTCAAAAATACAATTAGGTACAATAATAAATTCTATATTACGAGTAACAATGAGACTCATAAAGTGTTAGTAACAATAAAATATAGGTACTTACAGCTATGTTAGTAATAAAATTACAACAACAATTACACTAACACACACAACAAAACAATCACTGCTTCAGCATACCAGGTGAGATACTAGAGCAACGACTTACAATACAGCAGTCCAGCCTGTCAGCAACAACTCTCAGGATGCTGTTGGAACTGGCTCGCACCCTGCGCACTAAGGACGCACATCTTTTACGCATTACTGCATAAAAACAATCAACACGCAATTCCGCAAACATCCCTGATGCGGTACAGAAGCGAGCCAATACCCTGAAAGCATTACTGCACGCGAAGGGCATTGTACGATCTCTGCATAAAATGTACCTACCCACAGGCTACAGGTATAAAATGTAGAACAGAAACCTCTAAAAAGGTATTTTTTTAACCTCTGTTTATACAGTAAATTTGAAATTCTTAAACCTCGAATTAGATGGACACATTACACTTTAACTTGTTTGTAATTGCCCTTCCCACCGAGTTCACCCACAAGACCTCCTTCCACATGTTATATTTTCACCCATAAGCGGTGGTGGTGTCGAGTTTTTAAGGGTTAATACCCCTCCTCCATTCTTACCCGCCTAATTAATTTACTCGGAAGCCTTTATACGCAACCCCTCTAAGTTCTTAGTAGAACCAAAAAATAAGCCACGTTTTTTCATAAGTACTAAAGTTTTCTTCAGTATTTATTGTATTTACTAATTGGGGTATTTTAAAACAGAGTTTACAAAAAATAAAATTGTGAAGGGTTGCTAAAATACCTATTATTTTTTAATAGATTCCGAATGAGGTTTCTATCTTAGTGATTAATTTTAATAGTTCGTTTGTACTTAGAAATACTGTATATTATCTTCTTTTTTTTGTTATCCTATTCTATGTCCCACTGCTGGGCAAAGGCCTCTCCTTTTTCCTTCCAAACCTGTCCCTGTCTTGTGCCTTCTCTGGCCATTTTGGCCCTACAAACCTTATGAGATAGTCTCACAATGTTTACCATGGCCTACCTCGACGGCGATGTCCTTCCTCAGGCGTCCAGTGAGTGACGATCTTTGCCCATTTCTTCGAGTGTATTCGTGCGACGTGTCCAGCCCACTCCCACTTTAGCATGCCTATTTTTCCTCCAACATCCGCAACGTGAGTTATGGAGCTATATATCTACTATCGTATGAAAATACATTACAGCCCTATCACACTAATTACAATCACACCGACATCGCAGCGATTAAATGTGGGCAAGCAGTGGTTACGTGTGGATAGTGTCACTGCAACTTCCTACAGTTGCGTTGCGTTACATTTTAGTTGCGTTGTCGCTAGTACGTGTGTGTCGTTGTGGATACTTTATGGCTAGTATTTGAAGACAGACAGATATTTGTGTTTGAGAAGTTGACACTAGGTACGTTAATTTGACGTGGTACTGGCAATTTAGTTGGTAGTCAATTCGTTAAATAATTCATTTCTCTGAACTTTTCACACATTTGCCGCATAGCCGACAAAATGGCACCTCAAGAAAATTGAGGAAAAGTTCGACGTATGAGTCGAACTTTTCCTCAATTTTCTATACACGTCCTATGTGTTTTAAAACACAATGAACCATAATAATGCATATAATTCGGATACTACCTATAACTATTAAGCTGGGTAAGTAGGTAAGTAAATTTCAGGCTGCATGGAACCTAGAACACTTGCGGTAGACAAACAGTACGGTATGAGTAGTCAAATTAAATCAAAACATGGCCGGCCCAAAGCTGCATAACTTAGTTCGCTAGAGTTAACAGTGTGAAATGCAACGGGAATGAAATGTTTCGGTGTGAGCAGCTTTTCAAGACAGTTTCCAGTATCGGCTCGAGCAACCTGCCGGCAGCCGGGGAAATAAAAAGTGTATCGAAATATACTGGGTAATCTGTTAAGATTAAGAGAACCAACCTAAGGGGTACTTGCGTAATACACTATCAGTAGGAATCTCTCTCATTTTGACAGTTCCACAACATTCATGGCGGTATTTACGTTGTTAAGCAGATTTGTTTTTCAAACATTTGAAAGAATAACCTAACCAAACCAACCAACCAACCTTTAGTTTCTGATTAATGGTATGTCACTCAATTAGGGTGTTTATATAATTGAGGTAGAGAAATTAGTTTTATGGAACCAACACGAAAATTTTACACATTTATTAAGTAGTTTTGCAAAAAGTAGGGCACTGATGTTCCTAGATATTTACATACTGGATAAGATTTTAACCAGTGCGCAAACTGTAACCATGAATTCAGCATATCATTCTAGACCCCCCAGCGCAGAAATTTTTCGTTGGTTATAAATAAAAAAAAACAGTTGTTTCATAGAAAAGTTATTCTGTACAGGTGGTCTACGCCACGGGCACATAACTAGTAAGTAACTTAACTATTTAACTCTATACATTTTCCTTGTTAACAAACAATAATAAAATAAAATAGCCTTTATTGTTGTTTCTTTCCTTACAATTAATTATGTCATGCGTAGTTACTAAAACTAAATTGATTTAATCTATTCTAACTTGCATTTGAGTGATCGGCAACTGGCTGTTTGTGTGAAACAGCTTATCTATCGACATAGGCCTCCTCTGAAGATTTCCACGTATTCGTGTCTCTTGATAAACGGGTCCACATCGGACCAGCTATTTGCTTTAGGTCATCTTCCCATCTTGTGGTTTGTCTGCCTTTATTTCTTTTTCTATCTCTTGGATACCATTTTGTTACTAACTTAGTCCATTTCTCTATACTTTCTCTTAACGTATGTCCCGTCCGACGCCATTTAAGCTGTCTGTAGGCTGTGTGCATTTTATAAGTTTTGTTTTGTTTTTAATTTCTTTTAATTTCACTCTATCCCTTCTTCTTATATCTAAAATACTCCTCTCTATTGCGTTTTGGCAGACTTTTAATTTACTTTCTTGTGTTTCTGTTAGCGCCCATGTCTGGCACCCGTATAGTAAGCATGGCATAATGCATATTTCGTATACTTTCTTTATTCCGCTCATTGGCATATCTTTATCCTTCATTATTTCCCTAAGAGACCAAAACCGTTTCCAAGTATTAGTTATTCTTCGTTCTATTTCTTTATTCATGCAATCATCTGCAGATATAAGCTGGCCAAATATATATATTCATTTACATATTCAATTATTTTGTTCGTTATTTACTGTTATATCTATTTGTTGGGAATTCGTCATTATTTTGGTTTTAGTGAGGTTCATTGTCAGGTTGGCCATACCACTTTCATTGGATAGTTGCCGCAACATTAGTCTCAGAGTTCCTGCGTCTTATGAAAACTACTTGGCGTACACCTCTTTTAATAGGAAATTCATTTCCCGTAGATTCGAGTTTAACTTGTGCTGTGCTCGCTGTGAATACGTTTTTAATTATTTGAATGTATTTTGCTTGCAGCCCTTGTCTTTTTAGAGCGTCCCATACATACTCATGTTCCAAGGTGTCGAACGCTTTGTTAAAGTCAACGAACTCTATGTAATACGTTTTATTATATTCTCTATATTTCTGTAGAATTTGTCTTAGAGTGTGAATATGATATATAGTTGAGAATTTGCTTCAGAAGCCAGCTTGTTCCTTAGGTTGGTTTTCATCTAGTGTATTGGTAATTCTGTTTAGTATGATTTTAGAAAATATTTTATAAATATTGGACATTAAGCTGATCGGTCTGTAGTTTCCTATATCGCCCTTGTCTCCTTTTTTATGCAGCAGTATCATGATTGTCGATTTAGTCCAGTCCTCCGGGATAATTTCCGTTTCGAGGATTTCTTTGAAAAAATCTGTAAGTCTTGGTGCTATCACTGGTAATGTAGTTTTTAGTAGTTTGTTTGTCACTAAATCTGGTTAACAAAAAAAAAAAAAACAAACAATAACAGTTCCTTAAGTTCATATGAGAGATTAAAAAAACACATTTTAATTATAAATAAAAAATAATACCATTGAACAATGCAGTGAGCTGAATCAAATCTTGATTACATTTAAACATCTGACTCTATCGCGTAATAAACATTGCCTCCTATATATTTATGCAATGTCACCTTCGTTAGTAAGGACTGTACGTGTGACATATATAAAAGAATCTAGAAAATAAATTAACTACACAAGGCCTATTTTGGCGCGTGTCCAAAATCACAACTAATACCGCTATCTTATTTTTATCCGACTGCGAGACGCAAAGGAGGGTTATGTGTTTGTTAGCTTGTGTAAAAGAAAGAAGGAAAGAAAAATGCGTTTATTGGCATTATATCATTAATAACGCAAACCTCAAATTAAACCTTCAATGTGTGTACCTATGTTTGTTCCTTTGTGGAACTCTTTCGGTGGCAATATAGGTGTTTAATGTAAAATTTAAGTATATGCCTTCGACTTCATGATATTGTTTAAGGTATTAAGTTTAATAGTCAAACTCTTAAATTAAAATTTTCTTGTTTTTTTTATGTTCACTTTTTACGGACAATTTCGCAAACCATTTCTGAAATTTTCACTGTCACTGTCATTTAAGCGCCAAAAGATCACTAAAGCACTTTTAGATTACAATACTCTCACTCCTCCCCAGTAAAAATACATTCACTCCTATAGGGACCTACAACCAGCCGAGCTCTCACTAATTCAAGAGCACACGTTTGCGTCAATTACTCTCGTCCATAATTAACCACCGCCTACAAAGGGAACTCATAAATATTTGCTGATAACATATTCAGTAGCTGTATGATGATTAGCTAGGCTGGATTATGGAGCTGCCTGATTTCGGCCAGATTCCTTGTGATTAGACTGTTAGAGGACTAGTTTATGGTAGTGTCGTGATTAAATTTCTGGTTGGTTAATGGAGTTAATGTTATTGCTTATAGGAGGCGACATCCGAAACTGGGTAGCGATCTATCTACATACTGGATAAAAAATAGCGATTAAAATAGCGCAATATTAGCGCAATATTAGTGTACGCACACAAATTTTAATTGACTTTACTTTTTCTTTTATTTTCTTTTATAAATTTAATAATCTAGATATGCACACAAATTTACTTTTACTTTTTCTTGTATTTTATTTTATAAATTTAAAAATCCAGATATAAGTTCTATAACAATGACTGTTGTATAGGTACTGTATCTGTGTTACTAGCTAGTTTTAAAAACTTTAAATTGTAATCTGTGGAGAACGTAGTGGGTAGCATAATTGTTAAAATATAATATTTAAGATAATTTATGTATATCTCTTATTGTGCTACTGTTTGTTTTTCTTTAAATAAATAAATAAAAAATATTGTAGTAAATTTCAATGTAAAAACCTTAATTTTTCAGTCTAGTTTTTTATGATGTTACCCTTCCATATTAATTTGGAAACTGGAAAGAGTTAATACAAGAATAGGTCTTGCTATTTCTATGAAGGCAGTTAACCTTGAGGACCTTTACCGTTTAAAATGAAAACTATCTCATACCATCACGATTAGCTTATAATGTTCCCACAGCTGGGACCCAGGCCTTCACTCTGTGGGTAGAGGTCACATGTCTTGAAATTGGTTCTATGACATGCCGGTTTCCTCACGATGTTTTCCTTCACCGTTTTGAGAGCAGCGGTGATGAAAGAATTTACACAAAGTAAAGCACTTATCTGGCTTCGAATTTACGACCTACAACTCGTATGCCGTAGCCGTTACCACTGGGCCACCACTGCTCATAATTGAAACTATGCTGACATGTATTCCTTATTTTTGTGTATAAATCATCATGAATTCTCGTGACCGCGAGCCAAAAAAGACTTCGGCTCTGGGACCCCCAGTGACCAGCACCCTAATTGCGTAACTCACGATCAATCATAACGTGTTTCATTTTGACAGTTCAACAATATTCATTGCGTCATTTACATGGTTGAGCAGACACATTATTCGAACATATGAAGCAATGGATGAGCAATCTGTTTCAAAACGATTTAGATCCCGATTAATCGTGCGTTACGCAATTAGGGTGTTGGTCACTTATACGTGAAAACAAAGTCGCTTTTGCTTTAAATCCTTGTGGTGAATATTCACATTAAGAGTATGTTTGCTTTTCGCAAAAACTTTTAGTATAATTTACAAATATAATATTCCCACCTAACATTTAGTAGTATAGTGGCACTGAATACGCCTCCATGTTTATAGAATATCGTAGCAGATGTCACCGCCTTGCCACCTACACCGAATGCTACTTACTAATATTAACATTATGTTTGTTACTGGTTGGTACAAAACTTAACACTTAAAGCTACTCCATGGCTTTGCAGAACATAGGAATGCCACTGACTGTTACCATGAATGGGAAGTGAATGGTCAACTAGTAAATTGTTATAAATGGCATGCTTTGCAGATTTATCGCCGATTATATTTCATAAAAAGTTATCAAACATCTAAACAGTTGCTAATGTCTGGTTTTCAAAGAGAAACCAGACATTAGCAACTGGTTAGATGTTCGATAACTTTTTATGAATAAGGCCGTTAGAGAACATGCTTAATATAATCAATCATTAACTTTAACTGACCAGCATACTGTAGATACTGCAACCACAGCGAATATTTTATAAGGTAGATACCTAGCTTCCGCCCGCGGCTTCGCCTGTGTGGTAAGTTGATAAAAAGTATCCCCATACCAAATTTTAATAAAATTAGTCCTGCCAGTCTGGAGATTACCTTCTACAAACAAACAAAACCTATTAATAATATTAGTTTATGGCATAATATTATAAGACAAACACTAGCTCAGTACTTAGAAGATTAGAAAATAATAGAGATTCAGCCTGACGAACTGACAGAGCGCGCCAACATGTAAAATGGTATAGATTAATATTGGATTTAATTTAAATAATTATGCGTTGATTACTAAATGCATTTTATTGAACGACTCTGCCACATTAATACCTATGTCAGCAGTTTGATGTCTACAAATTGTACTTAAGCTGTCATAATTTCCACTGATAGCGTTCCAATAATAAGTTGTGTGTGTGATGCTGTTCTAATAAACTTAACGATTGATAAATATTCATTGCCATCCCTGAGCGAGCCAGATACTTGCTGGGAGGACGGATTTATCTTTAAAAGAAAGTATTTTCGGATTTATTTTAAAATATTTCACACGGCTGTGTTCAACTAAAAGCATATAAAAATAGACTGATCCAGAAATAGCCACGCGTTTCAACTAGTCTGACTAGAGAGCTCGTCTGTTATAGTTGTGAGTGTTGTAACATCATTTATGTATGAGAATTCGACGCGTTTGCAAATGTTCTCAATCTATGTTCGGATTTAGGTTTTCACAGAGAGCAAATGTTTGTGAAAAATGGATGGTTTACGATTGAAAATAAATGTTTTTGTCATAACAGTCCGGAAATATCTTTTGCTGAATTTCAGCGGTCATGCCCATTTGTCTGTTTTGTCTGTGAATATTTAAATGTGAGTGTTACACTTTTCATGTGTCTGAATGTGCAACATTTATACCGCGTAGAGTTATGTTATTATACATTTGAATGTGATATCCCAAACTATAGAGATATAACAGAAAAAAAAGTTCTAAGACTTTCATTACAAAGAACGTCTACAAAAGTTAGTTCATAGTTTTTTATTTAGTCGTTTCTTCATGTACCTATTTATTTTATTAGATTTACACGGCTTAAAAACCAATTACATAAATCATAGGATTTATAAAAAGTACAAACATGACAACTAAACTAATAACAGAAATTAAATACTATTATTCTCACTAAAATATAGGCACATAACCATTAAATTGGCGAATTTATTAGCAAACAGGTCGCAGTCCGGTTTGGTCTCCACGAGCTTGTTTAGTGCAGTCAATACGCGCGGTACGGGAGACGCCGCACGGGCTGCTGTCCGACACGAAGGCACGTCTAGCAGTCGATGTTTTCTGCTACAGAGATAATTATTCGGTGTGAAGAGTCGAATCAGCACATTGTGGATGTCAGGCGCATTCTTCATACCCTTCTATACTTTGAACATAACGCCTACCTGGTCACATGCTCTTCTGGTCTCCAGAGAGTTCTTCTGTAAAGAAAACGCAGGAATGCTTTTTGCACTTTTCCTAGAAGAAGTGCATACTTTGCTTCGTGCGGATTCCATACAGAAGAACTAGCTTTGTTCGGAGAAGTGTGCTGTATAAAATCCTTCTTACCTCGTTGCGAAAATCACGGACATTCCAGTGAACAAACCCTAGCCTTTTATAAGATTCTTTGGCTACTGTAGAAATGTAATCATGTAAAGTAAGCTTCTGGTCAAATGTGACACGCAAGTCCGTCATGTTGGTTTACCTAGTTATTTTCATACCATTTACGTTGTATTTAAAAATTGGGTCTCACATTCGACCGAAGGTTATATAGCATTTGGAAGAATAGAACTCCATTTTATTTTTAACTCCCCATTCATGTATGGCGTTTTATATCCTTTTTGCATAGCTTCGCAATACGATATGGTGTTGACAGTACTATACAGGAAAAGTTTTTATCCAGTGCGCAAACTGTAACCATGAATTCAGCATATTATTCTATACCCCCCAGCGGACGAAAAATTTCTTCACTGGAGGGCCTAGAATGCTATGCTGAATTCATGGTTAAAGTTTGCGCACTGAATTCAAACTTTTCCTGTATACTTTGTGGTCATCTGCGTAAAGGAGACACTGCAAATTTTGCAACAGCTTGTAAGTCATTTACGATGAGTAGAAATAGCAGAGGCCCGAGTATTGACTCTTGAGTTACCCCTGAGCGTGTATGGTAGGGACGAGATAGGTATACCCAGCCTTACAAACGGCTACTCGAACTGCTGACGGTCAGAGATATAGTCAGCTAAAAGTCGAAGCAAGGTTGGACGAAACCGATGGCGCTGAGTTTCCGAAGCAAGATATCGTTATTAACTCTATCGATAGCTTTACAAAAATCAAAATAAAGCATATCTACCTGTCGCTTCTTGTCAAGATGTTATGATATGTACTCTGTTATTGTCTGCAGACTAGCATCCACAGAACTCTTGTATCTAAAACCGTGCTGGCTGTTACTCAAATATTTTCAAACCTGGAAGTAAATTATATATGTATAGTAGAAAAGTGAGTGAGGTAGTCTAATTCCATGTATGGTGACACTAACAATATGATTGAGTAGGTAGTTATTATGTGAATTCCTACTTGTAGACGGTTTAAATAATTAATAACCATTAAAAATTCCTCTGTTGAATATAAGCTTCCCATTTTGTTAGTTAATAAAATTATTCACTACTCAACTTCCACTATCCACTAACGTTACGTTAACGGGGACCTAGCAAAATTTAATTTTGATAAGGCATTTGCAGGTAGATACTCTAAATATGGAATTACCAACTTGTTTATGTTGTTTTTTTTTAATTTTGCAGCATTTCTAATCTTCATATTCAATCATCATCGAATATAAGCGGGCGTATTTTTATATTAAATATGTTCTTAGAAAAAACTAATATTGGCTCATACAAATCGAATTTAACATACAAGTTCCAAAGTCAATCAACATCAAAGTACAAAAACCCCGTTTCTACTTTTATTGATCTATGTTCGAACATATCGAGGCGAAAAAAATATTCTTTGAAAGTCGATTTACACCTTAATGAAGCCACAGCCAAAATAATCCCCACTTTCGGTAACAAAACGGAAAATGATATCCCAAAGTCGTTCTGTATAAATCCAGTTGGTGGATATACTGTGGGATCCATTTATTTATGGTTGGAATACGATGCGCGCATTTTTGTACGGAAAGTTCTGAACTCCGGGTAGTGAGGCAGGTCAGGATTTGTAGTGTAGTCTATTCGGGACTCCTTAGAGCTTTAGTGATGGGATTGAACATTCTGAGATGTGGCTGCTGCCTTCCTCTGTATAGAGACTTGTCAAACAGCGAACTGTTTGACAAGATTGTATACAGTCAAGTCTACAAGACTTGACTAACTATAAGCAACGGTAGCCATAGAAATAAAAGAATAGATTGAAGAAGTTCAAAAAATTACAAAACCAATATTATTTAGAAATTAAAGAATAACAGAATTAGTAATTATATTAGAGATACTACAAAACACATAATATAACATAACATCACGCCTTACTTCCCCGAAGGGTTTTGCAGAGGTATACGTAAAGTATACCCTCATTTCGCCAATTATGCTTAAGAGCCATGTAATAGGGCGAGCCTATTGCCATCAACCGGGCCCAAATCCAGACTCTGGGCTGTTACTGAGATATTCAGAATAGAAAACGTAATAATACTTTGCCCGACCTGGGAATCAGATCCAGAACCTCATTGCTCAGCAGTAGCGCTGGCGACTAATAAACCAACGAGGCACAAAATGAAGGGAAATGCCCATCAGCCAAGGACAAAAATGCCTGAAATGAACAGCAATGAAATATACGCCAAATAACACTACAAATCATAGGGAACCCATTACAATTTCAATAATTATCAAAAACCTTGGTAGACGCCAGTTCCAACCAAGTTTTCTAAAATATAGGTTAGGTCAAGGTTAAACAACAAAACATCATTTAAATGTTTTAATCGATGCAATATCGTTATAGCAGTTAACAAAATGTACGTTTCTATCTATGAAGTGAAAACACCCACACACACACACACACACACAGTGTCGTTAAATATCCTATAAAGTATGTGACTCATGTTGTAAACGCAAAACCATGAATAAATCAATAGTCACCCATTTTTGAAAAGTGTTTCAATTAGATTCTAGAGTGCTAATAAACCACAAAAAACACAACATTTTTGTATAATCGACTAGTGCCATAAAATGCATTTAAATTTTATATTTTCAAATTTCGCGCATAATTTGACGAAAACGCTGGACGCAGTGGACTCCATAAATTGCTCTGTGGGTATGACGTCAGTTTGCCATATAAACTAATTGATTAAATTAAATAATTGTTAATAATAAAAACAAAATGAGTTATTTCTATTTATCGTTGGTTTGCTGTTCCTGAATGCAAAATATATTTAAATAAAAATTACTTTGGTTAAGAAAATAATTATAGTACAAAGTTACTCAGTTGACATGCCGTATAACGCAATAACATGGCAGTTGCTATTTCATGGTGTTCAAAAACAGATTAAAAAAAAAACTAAAATCTTTAAATTGTATTTTAAAATTTATTTTGTTATTTCATGAACTAAAACTAATATTTTCCGACTGAATTTTGCTTATGCTATCACAATAATATATTTTTAGATTTTTTCTCATATAGAGTAAAATACCCTGTTCAAGTAAACAATCGAAAGAATGAAATGCAGTAATGTCAATCTGCCAGTAAAGCAAAGGACATTTGTGCTGCATACAGCCTACAATACGTTTTCTATTTTGAACATAATTAGATTTTAATTAAATATTGACTTGCATATATTATTTTAATTACATTTACGATATAAATAGGTCCAATTATATTAAATTAATGATAACTCTGCAGTAATTCTATAAAATAGTTCGTTAAGGGTTATTAGACGATTCCTGTTTGGCTGAATGTCGATTACTCGTGTCAAATAAACACTGAACTCCAATAAAAATAAGAATGAATTAGACGGATGTCAAGTTAAATATTTTAATGATCCTTATATTTTCACTCTAGGTATACAAACTTGAGATTTATTTCAACTATCAGTAGTTTCTGTCCATTATAGGTATTTTTTAGACATTCCCCTATAAAGTTAGAGGTTTTTATTAGGACATCGTAGACACCATTAACCACCCAATAACAAAACCTCTTTTTAAAACGGCCATTTAATGAATACGAAATCCGCAACAAATGTCCCATCCCTATAATATTATTATTCGCGTCGGGTCCAACCGGGTTGATATTATAACTTCAGCGATATATTCCGCGCAATTCATGGCCTTACATTCTTGAGTCGGCGAGTTTGTGAAACAAATTATTCTTCAAGTTAAGTCTTGCGAAACTATGAGACAAGTCGGGATGACAAAGTTCCGGGTTCGGATTTTATATGGTTTGTTGCTTTTTGTTATTAAATTAGGTAAGTATATAGTTACTTATTTACGGGATATTGTGACAGGATTTGATCATTAATGATCTCGGATTTGACTGTGTTATCATACTTACAACTTTTCAAGTACTTAAATAACGGTATTTAGCTCTTAACCCCCTTCAGGCCTTTGCTTTTAAGGATAATATCAACTGTGTCTATGATATGAAATAAAAGCTACACTTTTTCGGTTCTCCGCAAACATCATTGAGTCTATTGTCGCTTATTTAACACTTGGTGGCTAGGCTTCACAGCCTTGCTCATCCGCGTAATGTTGCTTGCCTACCGGTCTTCTACAGATTGTGGTTCGGAGAGTGAGCGTCGGAGCTCCACGACCTGATCCCACCATCGTTATTTTACGACCGATTACCAGACGGCCGGCAGGGTACCATCCGCACTTGGTTGATACCGTAACCAGTCAAACTCAGCACTCCTCCTCCACATTAATTATGCGCACAGCCAAAGTGTGGAACTCTCTGCCAGCGTATGTGTTTTCTTGAAGTGAACAGGCGTCTTCTGGGCACGTTGGTTCTATCATAGACCTCATGCAATCGTGGCCCATTCAGCGATATAAACTAAACTTCTTTGAGACGTAGATTTGAAATATATATTCAATTGGTTGGCTTTAAGAAATTTAAACTTCTAATGACTATGTTAGATAGCGAAAACAGTGTTTGGGTGTTAGATAAGTATTATGGGTTTAATTTTCTCACCAACCAATATCTATATTTACCCTTTAAAAAGAAAAACAGTCCTGCCATTTAAAACCACAAAATCTACTTCAACAAAAGCTTCTTCCACCTTAGTTATCCCACAAAAATTACACGTGCATACCGCCGTCTTTTATATCCTATCATATTTCTAAAGTAAACAACGTTACGCAAGACCCAGATTTTTGCACACACGACAAAACACCGCACAAAAAGGTAGGGCAAGGCCTCCACAATGCGAAGCATGCAAATATTTTACACCAATAAGGGAAACATTCGTGGCAAGGTAAAAACAATAAGCTTTAAAAGGAGCAGGCTCGCTTACGAACAATTTATGCTCGGGCCCCGAGCCACGGAGGCCACTGTATAATTTTTGCATGAACTTGGCCCCGCACTTCCGTGCGCGCTCCTGCAATCTTTATAAACGGAAGCAGCGGTTATTTTTTTAGGGTAATATGCGTGGCATTAAATACGAGCCCTTTGAGTCTGTTTTGTTTGTTCTGATATTTTTTTGCGTTGGTTTCGTTGAGCGTCTAATGTTTTTGGGTAACCTTGAGTGGGATATGTTTATTTTGGTGGTAACTAAATTATGACAAGGTTTGTCAATTTATGTACTTTATTTTAAAAGCCTACACACTGAGATTTCAGCGACATGGAAAATGGTAATCTAAAGTGATGGAAAACACTGGTTGGATACTTACAGTAATAAATCAGTTTTATTAGGAATTAAAGAAAAACAAGATTCTAGTCCTATTATCTGGTATTTTTCATAACTCGCCGACCGCGAGTGAATCACAATCGAAGTCTCAGTACTACACAACCTTCACAATATTAAAATCTTTATTCGCCAATCTTACGCTGTATTTCAAATGTCTCACATTGCCTCTCGAATCGATACAGGCTACAATCGGTATCAATTGGCGATGCGATACAAGATGCAAGGCGAGGAGAACGCAATATATTGCTTCGGCGTGATTTAGCTAAAATATAATTCGATTTGAGCGAGCAATAGGTTCCGGATACGGAGTGACTTTTCAAAATGTTGAATGGATTGGGAATCGTGGATGAACTGGCGTATTTTTGTTGCTTCATTTGCTTTGTATTTTTATGATACGACAAGATAGATTGGATTGATAGATAGATCTTCATTGGGTGTTCACTCCACACTTTTGTTTTACTTACTTCCAATTCGTTGACTTAGCCTTTTCAGAATTTAATTGTATCGGGTGGTCTCGTGTCTTGTCGTGATAATAGTTGATGGGATAAGGATAAGTTAGTTTTTTAGTAATAGTGACATCCCACTTTACTTACCTACTGTATTAACTCTCTTCGCTTGCTTTACTGATCTTTGGTCCAGAAAATCTGTCATGTGGATCCTCTTTGAAGAAAGAATATCATATTAGGTGACTGTATTTAGGTACCTACTCACAATAAACTTAAATACCGTTCCGTTCCGTGAGTGCCAGACGTAAAGAATAGCACCACCCCATTTCCTATGGGTGTCTTAAAAGGCGACTAATGACTACTAGAGAATGGGCAGCACCGTTCTCTATGCATTTTACCACCATACTGCGATCGCCAATCCGCTTGCCTAGCGTGGCGATTATAGCAAATCCCTTGAGTGCTATGTCGCGAAGTGGACGTCTTTCGGCTGAAATTATGGTGTTGATGCTGATGAAACTTTAATACTTTAACTGATTCAAATAAGTAAATCCCTTAGTCAGTATAATAAGTGTTCTATTCCATGTCAAAACAATCTGCGTGCTGTAATTCCTAATTAAAAACCAAAATAGCACCTAGGTAGCCTGACACCTACCTATCCCAAAAACTCCACGTACTCAGAATCCACTGGAATAGTTAAGTTTGAGTATAATCTGGAGTATTTTAATTAAACGGTGCGAGTTCCCAATCTGATGGTTAACTTTATTCATTAGGGTTGTCGCTGACAATTTGGAGCGGCGCGAAACTTTCCGTGTCACACATACTTTCGATCAGTTTTCGTACCTTTCAGTAAGGGTTTTTTTGCGTATAATGTTTAATGAGTTTTACCTTTGTGTCTGGTGATATTTTCAGGCTATTAATATTCGTAGGCTGTTATTATAGGTCAGACACTAGTTGCACGGTTCCAAATACTAGGTCTGAATAAATGACATAAAACTCCATAAACGAAATACTTACTTACTTAGTTATAAGCTGTTTTACAATCAATATTTTCCAGTTACAGAAATATTCAAGGTGGTAAAATTGTGACTGTAAGTAACTGCAGTAAAACACATTTTTATTTTTTATAATTATTTATTTAAATTACTTCAAGAATAAAATAAAGCACGAGCATAGTTTCATAACAATAGCAGTTTGTGAAACATAATTATAATTAGAAAATATATGACAAAAATTGTTAATACCTATATCATTTGAGGATTGCCCTCGATTTCCCTGGGATTCCAGCATCAGATCCTGACTTGGTGCCAATGGGACTACCTCAGGAGTATAATCTTTCAAAAAAATAACTAATTTTGAGAATCGGTCCACAAATAGGGGAGAAATCGGTGAACATGCATAAAAACAAAAAATACATACAGTCGAACATAGAACGTCCTCCTTTTTTGAAGTCGGTTTGGAAATATTACGTAATTGGTGCATGAATTTTTTTTAAAACCTACCGAAGATCAGGTTTAATGTGAATTTATGAAATGGTATAATTTTAATAATAATTTTGCATGCCTGAATTGGTGCAACACAGTGGGCTGCGCATTCACTTGACATCTAGAAATTTATGATTATGTACTGTGTTGAACAATAAACGTTTGGATTTGAATTTTTCTCTTCATTAACAGTGACTGACTGTCTTAATTTACTGTCCTGTTTTATTTCCGGAACATGTCTAGAATGTTTGGTTGTGATAAAATAGCACATCGTAAGATTTTTGAACATAAATTATGAAACCATTTGTTTAAAAAACTCAAAGCTGCAACGGGGATTTCTTCAAATGCCCTTTCAGATATGGCCCTGCATTGTTAGACTTACATAAAATCCTAACAATAGGTACATATATTGTTTGAACTTTAAAAGAGACCATGACCTCTGAGTTTGTTTCAGCATTTCTTCTCAGGGATAAGTCAGCTAGGAAATTCATCTACATAGTTTTAAAATATTGACGTGTAAAAGTGTATTTCATTTCATTCCATTTCATAAATGCTCCTCAATATATACGAGTACGCAATACAGCATGATATATGAGACAACAAAACAGAACAGCGAATAATAATATAAATTCGTAATAACAAAAGATTAATGTTCTGGTGACCACACATGAAGTTCTGTGAACACTCTGTATAAACTCCAGGCTGTTTATTTCTAAAACAAATTTATTTTATGTCTGACACGACCACGCGGGGCATTATTAATGCTTATAGCTTTATTTTCAAAGGAAGATTAGCAAAATATTTAAATTACATAAAGATTTAAGCTTGCTTGTTTTGCGCTTTTTTTGTGCGCATGGTACTCGTGAGCTGGTATACCTTACCTAGTGTTGCCATCTGACATTACGCTGAGCAGAGGCCCTCATGGCATTATAAGCATGTGTTTTTTGCTCTATGCATATTTCCTTCTTTATTTTCTTTTTTAAATAATATAGTAATCGATCACACGTTTCTAGACTAGGTGCATTACTGTGGTTTCTAAAATGGGGCTTATTAAAATATGTTAAAATTCGTTAATTGAAGTCACAGAGTCAAAAGATGTAGTAGTTATTCTATACCATAGTTTAACATATAATTAAGCTTGTTCAATAATCTGTGCTTTCAATATTAAAACGTGGCTTAAATCAAAACTCTTACCGTCTAATTACAAAACGCGATCTAACTTTAGTTCTGGCCTAAAACAATAAGTCAGATTTTGCATTACCAACTTTTCATCTATTTGAGTAAAGTTCTTAATACAAAAATGACAATTTAGCACCGGGCTAAGTTGTTAGTTTTGTAACAGGAGCTTTTATTTTTTGGATGGGAAATCATCAAATAACTTGTATTTCGATTTCAGTTACGTTCTTATTTCAAAAACAGGCTCGATGGTTTAAACCATAACTAAATAAAAACCTCGTTTTGTAATAAGATGGTAATGGTTTTTATACTAAAAAATATGTGAGAGATGGTTTATTTCTTTAGTTTCTGGCACTGCTTCAGTATTACATGCCAGGCGAGTTGTAACAACCCCACCAACGTGAGGATACTGCATCCGAAGACCACGCTGAACATTCCACCTATTTGAGCTGTATCAAAAAAAAAATAGAAATAGATATAGAAATCATTTATTTGCTAATAATGTAGGTATACAGATATGATGGTTATTCTGAACAGAGTCCCGATACATTTTACCTTACGACATGCAATATTATTCAATGTACCTAATATATTTACTAGACAATAAACATAAATAGAATAATGACAAAAGCATTCCTTTCCCTAGGCAACATAACTATCATTAATAAAAATTCACATATTATTCAAAAATACTTGGAATTATGCACAAATGTCAACAAAGTAAATAATAATAAAATTAAATAGTCAGAATTTTTTATTAGAAATATCAAAAATTTAAATTTTAAATAATATTATTAATGTAGGATTGCAATAGAGCTAAAGACAAAAATGTCAGTAAATTAAATCACAAAGGAAGACACCATTAACAGAAGGTTTTGTCATTAACAAAATCTTTAATTGCGTAGTAACACTTGTCCAGTAGCAGTTTTATTTATCTTTTTTTACTGCAGGGCAAAGGCCTGTTCTAATACAGAGAACGCACAAGCTTGATCACCACGCTCCAGGTTTTCTCAAGATATTTTTCGATTTCTTTATGGCCAAGATAAACTCGAAAAGTAGGTACATATAATGTCACGCTGCTACTTGCCCGGATTTGAAGCCACGACTTTGTGCATGAGAGACGTGGGTCTTAACCCCTCAGTCATCACGACTATTTACCTTGCTTATTAGACTGATTGATTATGTACCTATGGATCTTATAGCTGTCATTCATTTGTTACTAGCAAATAAATGTTTGATAGGATTCTTAGTGGTACATATTTTCATTGCCTTGTGCATTGGACTATTCTACAAAAAGTTTTTATGCAAGAGTTAGTAGACGTCCTAATGTCGGCTATTAAAATGTTATGAAGATATAAATTAAAATTTACCGAACAAGTCGATATAGCTGAAGTATGACCACCGTTCGAGGGTCGGCCGCCTGCGGCTCTGAATGAAGACCCTTACCACGCTCACTTTCTTGTAATCCAAATCCCTGCTGTGGTAACCAAAAGCATTATTACAACATAGGTAGGTAGGTATTAATATAAAAAAATATCAAAAAGGAAAAAAATGTATAAAAAAAATTATGGTTAGGTAATTCTACCTCTAGATCTGTACAAAACGTAGAACGCCTACGGCCAAATCAACAGCTACAATCAGAGAATTAGATCGATCGGAAAATACTCACTAAAACGGTTCCACAGTCTTCACGGAGTCATCGAGCTGAAAACTGGATGCTACAACGTAGGTCTTCTCTACGTCGCACGTATTAAGACAGGCAGTGCTCGTACTATCAAACGCGACTGGAAAAACAAGTACAAATAAAAGTAAATACGATCAAATCCGAAATTCTTCTTAGGGCCCGATCATACTTACTACAACCACACCACAACTACGTACGATAACTCGACGGGAGCTAATCTGTATAAAATGAATAGTTTATTCACACGGACCATTTGGCCGTCAAAATCAGCAGTGTACCTACGCAACCACTAGCGAGACCGCGCAATAGCGTCCGGTCGAATCAAAAAAACCTAGATAGCCGGAGTCGATCCGTTTGTCTGTAAACACTAGCCACAACGTAACCACATCGCAACTACTAGCAACACGGAAGAGAAAAACAGTGGAAGTGCAATGCAACAAAATTACTATAGTAACCGTTGTCGCCAAACTCACACAAATAAACCGATAATCATATAATGCACTACAAATAAGCAATTCGTTTGATTTGTCGTTTTACTTTTAGTCAAAACTAGCATAAGCCACAGATCCTTCGTCTGGAAATAAACCTTAATACTCTATAGGTAGTATTTATTTTGCTTTAGCTCAGAAAGTATTTACAACATTCTGTAATCTAGTAAGTTATGTAAGTCAAACTAGATTCGATTGCCGAGTAAATTCCGCTACTCGATCATAGATGGCAGTATTCTCAGTGGTCGCAATTTTAAATTTAATTGTGATAACCATTCGCGTCACAGGTCGATATCTAGTGGTACTCGACCAAGGTCACACCAGTGCAGAATACATTGAATTTTGACTTACATTAACGATATAGATAGATACTTTTTTCGAATTAAACAAGAAATTGGGTAAGTATTGTTGGAAGTTCAGTAACAAAACTGTAGGAATAACGTATTATTAAAAAAAAAAAAAACAAAAGTCATTTATTCAAACTAGGCTGAGAGTCAGTTCTTTTTGAACGTCAAAATTACAAAAGACAGTCCCCCCAAAACGCCCGCCCTTCACTTTGCCATATGTCAGCTAGCACACGCCAATATACCATCAAAACATTGAAAACTATAGGTACTCAAGTAGAAATAAATAATAAAAATAAAACGTAAACAGAACTTACAATCTAAATAAAAGCCTCTAGGCATAAAGGGCATGCCCGCTTTTTTTTTTTGGGTAGGAAATCATCAAATAACTTCTCCCGCTCTGGGTGGAGCGGGAGGGCGTGTCAGACTTTTACTGACTAAAACCCACCCGTGTTCCCTCAGTTGCCTGTGTGTCAGGGGCCGCGGTATCTCTTTCGAACAACCCGCACCCCTGGCAGGCATCGGCCCTTGCGGACCCCACCAGTTGGTGCTGACATCTCTTTGAGGCGCGCGTGGAACACAACGCGCCGTCGACCCGGGCTTGGTCCTTACCGGACAGCGAGCTGCCCATTACTCGCCGTCTGCAAGCCCGCGCCTACGGTGGCCGGGAATCAGCCTGGGATTCCCGACGCCCCGATGTCTCCCGCGGGGGCCACGGCCGTGAGGGCACATATACTGCCTCTCCTTCACGTACGCCGCTTACATATGCAATTCTGGGTTATGTAAATATAGCTATAACTTGAAGTAACAAAAGTTAAACTGGGACCTTTGGACTAAAATGAATAAAAACTTAATATAATAAATAATAACACAACCATGGTCAGCCAGACGACCAGTCACCACGAGCAGCACCCGTTCACTAATCATAATAATTACGTTATTATGTAAAAGTTTAATTACATTTTTGCTATAAAGCATATATGAAACCTAATTCACTTGTTAAATTAAATTACGTGTATGAATGTTAAGCAACCTATATTTGTATTGTAATGTATTTGTATTGTTGTTGTTTGTGTTGTAATTCATCATCATCATTTCAGCCGAAAGACGTCCACTGCTGGACATAGGCCTCCCCCAAGCTCCGCCACTTCGACCGGTTCTGTGCTTCCCGCATCCAGCGGACTCCTGCGGCCCTCACAAGGTCATCGGTCCACCTTGTGGGAGGCCTTCCAACTTTACGTCTTCCGGTGCGCGGTCGCCACTCCAGAACTTTTCGACCCCATCGGCCATCTGTTCTGCGTGCTATGTGCCCTGCCCACTGCCACTTAAGTTTGGCAATTCTTCGGGCTATGTCGGTTACCTTGGTTCTCCTGCGGATATCCTCATTCCTGATTCGATCACGCAGGGAAACTCCAAGCATAGCCCTCTCCATTGCCCTTTGGGTGACTTTAAACCTTCTTATGAGGCCCATTGTGAGCGACCACGTTTCGGTTCCATATGTCATCACTGGCAACACACACTGGTCGAAGACTTTCGTCTTGAGACACTGCGGTATGTGGGATGAGAAGATATTGCGAAGCTTCCCGAACGCTGCCCAACCGAGTCGGATTCGACGATTGACCTCTTTCTCGAAGTTGGACCTACCTAACTGGACAGTTTGTCCTAGGTAAACGTACTCGTCCACAACTTCGAGTGCAGCGCCTCCGACCGTCATAAGAGTGGGTGTTACACGGGCATTAAACATGACCTTTGTTTTGTCCATGTTCATTTTAAGACCCACTCTTTCGGAAGCTCTACTGAGGTCATCGAGCATTGTACTGAGGTCCTCCATGGTCTCAGCCATGACAACTATATCATCGGCAAACCGAAGGTGAGTAATGTACTCGCCATTGATGTTGATGCCAGCCCCTTTCCAGTCCAGAACCTTGAAGACATCCTCCAGTGCAGCAGTGAAGAGTTTCGGAGAGATAACATCTCCCTGTCTAACACCTCGCTGCAGAAGGATAGGTTTCGAGGTCTGGTCTTGGAGTCGGACTGACATAGTGGCGTTTTCGTACAGACACTTCAACACCTCGATGTACCGATAGTCGATCTGGCACCGTTGGAGGGACTGCAGTACAGCCCATGTCTCGATCGAATCGAAGGCTTTTTCATAGTCCACAAACGCTAAACATAGAGGCAGGTTATACTCTTCGGTCTTCTGTATAACCTGCCGCAGCGTATGTATGTGGTCTACTGTGCTAAAGCCTTTACGGAACCCGGCCTGTTCGGGAGGCTGGAAGTCGTCAAACCTGCGCGCTAGACGGTTCGTGATGACTCTGGAAAACAGCTTGTAGACATGGCTCAGAAGTGAGATGGGCCTATAATTCTTAAGAAGGGCATTATCGCCCTTCTTAAAGAAAAGTACCACCACACCTCTGTTCCATGCCTGTGGCGTTTTGCCCTCGAGTATGACGGAATCAAACAGCTTCTGGAGGGCCTTAAGAACGGGTTTTCCACCGGCCTTTCGGAGCTCAGCCGTAATTCCGTCATCACCCGGCGCCTTGTTGTTTTTGAGCTGCTTCAGATTCATCCTAATCTCGTACAAGCTGACGTCCGGGATATCTTCAGTATAGTGTCGGGTCAATCTAGCTCTTGGGTCGTTAGCCAGATTTGTAACGGGGTTTCTTGTTGACGTGTATGTCCATAGAACCTCTCAATCTCTCTCAACAGCTCAGGCTTGGTGGATACGATCCTGCCTTCATCGGTCTTCAGTTTCGTAAGCAGACTCTGCCCAATAGACAGATCCCTAGCAAAGACCTTGGAGCCTTTATTCCGCTCTATTGCGTCTTTAATACGTTCTGTATTAAAGCGGCGGAGGTCGCTTTTCAAGGACTTAGAGATCTGTCTATTAAGCTGCCGGTACTCGAGTGCGTCGTCTAAAGACTGCAGAACCATCTCGCGCCTCTCCTTCATGAGCTGCAAAGTAGGATCAGAGAGCCTCTTATTTTTGTCGATACGACGGGTCTTGAAAAACTTAGACCCGACCGTATGGACAGTTTCCACGAACCCATCGTTAAAATCGTCCACAGAGTTGCCTAGACACTCGAAACGATTCTGGAGCTCGAGTTGAAAGCTTTCGGAGTTTTGGACTTGAATTGGTGCTGGACGGAGCGTAGACTTCATTAGTCGAGATCTTTCCAGCTTGATATTGAGATTCAATGTGCCTCTTACCAAACGGTGATCACTACCAGTTTTCACCGCGTTGATCACAGAGACATCATTGAATACTTGCTTCTTCGTCGACATAATGAAGTCAATCTCATTTTTGGTTGCACCATCAGGACTCTGCCAGGTCCACTTCCTGTGCTCACGTTTTTTGAAGAAGGAGTTCATCATGAAGAGGCCTTCCTTCTCTATAAAACTAGCCAGTAGGTGACCCCGGTGGTTCCTACGTCCAACTCCAAATTGCCCCACTCGCAGCTCATCATCGCTTCGTTTGCCCAGTTTCGCGTTGAAGTCCCCCATGACAACGGTGAAGTTAGTTTTGGAACCATGCATGGCTCTGGAAATATCCTCATACATAGTCTCCACCTCATCGTCGGGGTGTGACGAGGTCGGGGCGTAAACCTGTATGACCTTCAGCGAATACCTTGCGGATATTCTGAGTATAAGGAACGCCACCCTGGTCGACACACTCTCGATCTTCACCACGTTGCTCACAAGGGACTTATGGACTATAAACCCGACACCACCTTGGGACTGCTGGTCACCCTCCCGGAAATAGAGCAAGTTACCGGATTTGAGGATTATCGAGTCCTCCCCCTCTCGTCGGACTTCAGATAATCCTACTATATCCCATCGTAACCTGCTCAATCCTTCCTCGAGTTCGACGATCTTCTCGTCGGTCCGGAGTGTACGCGTGTTATATGTTGCCAGGTCCAGTTTTCGGTGATTGTGGTAGCCGGATCTCTTCCGGGGATTGTTCGCACCCCTTGCCTCACCGTGGCCTTGACCGCTACCGTAGCCAAGGGTAGGTGGGCCGCCGGGCACTAGGGGCCATTTACTTTTTGTGCTTGTCATGTTGGGGGGGTTTGCCATAATCGCCACGCTTGGCAGGCGGGTTGGCGATCGCAGTATGGTGGTAAAATGCATAGAGAATGCTGCTGCCCATTCTCTAGTAAGTCCCTTTGTCGCCTTCTACGACACCCACTGGAAGAAATGGGATGATGCTATTCTTTTACGCCCGGCACCACACGGGACAATTGTGTTGTGATTACTAATTGACTTTTATCGATGTCCATCGATAAATCCAACATCCAACCCAACTACATCACTAATTGAGTAGCGAAATTTAGCGTACTTTCCAGAACGAAATAGTGAATACGATCAATCCAAAATAAACTTTATTTAATCATTTAAGGTTGATTTTAACTACAGGTTATATTAAATTATTAGTAAATTGAAATTAACTAAGATGTTATTAGAAAACAAATAAAACCGTACTTATCAATGGTACGAAACACCTCCCCTCCATTTTTAAAATTTATTCTCCTACTATCATTTTTGCGCTCCAAAATAGAATAATACGGCATAGCCAAGGAAAAATAAATTTGTCGTGAGACTAGCAACTCGATGCGATGTTAGAACACAACTGGGACCAAGTATGAAGTAGGCGTAACAACGCTTATTTGTAGCACGTGTGCCACGCCTACTTTGCACTTCCACTGTTTTTGGTGTTCCGTGACTAGCAACAACGCAACCACATCGTACCACAATGCAACTGTAAGAACCTGCATGACACTTTTACACGTAACCACTGCCTGCCCACATTTTGTCGCTGCGATATGGTGTGGTTGTGGTATGTGTGTTCCAGCTCTAAATCTTTATTACACCAATCGACGCAGGCAGTCGCATCTCATTCGTCCCGCGTGGGACCTTAATGTGGTCAGAGCTTCACACGCCTGCAGTAATAGATTTGTGTAAGCATTTACCCAAGGCTTGAAAGGAACACTGCAGCATGGCCGCTCGACAGCGTTTGGCACCAGGTGGTTTCGGGTGATTCACACGGACACACTTACATTTCTCCAAAGTGTTTGCCATTTCTCGTTCTAATGTACAGTATTTTCTGAAAGTACATAATATTTCTTGAAGCTACATAACACTTTAAACGTTTCCCTATGGTGTACATTCATAACCTGCCTGCTCTTGTCGTATTTTCATTGTAATCGGCACAGCAAGCCTACTTCTTCTACACAAATCTCTATCAGCCGTCATATCGGTATCTACCTTTTTTGGGTTATAATCTACTACAACTCATCCATAGTTATACTCAAAAGTAATGCATGACAAGAACAATGAAGTAACATCTTCCCACAATTCTGGTAAGATACAACTTACTTGCTATAAACCGGGAAGTATCGTGGCTTGTCGGTGGACATGTTACACTTCCTCAAGGCTGGACTGAGTGACCTCGCTCCGACCGCTATTTGGTAGCCAACGGTGTAGAAGGTAATCCACTGCTCGGAACCAGGGCTGAGGGCTGTACCATTCATCGACACGTCTACAAAGTGCTGGCTGGTCAGGGTTGCCACCTGCCGGTCATGAAAAGATGCTCTCTAGTGTTCTTGCTGTCTTAAGTCATTTTTATTATTATCATCATCATCAGCTTAAAAAAGTCCAGTGCTGGACATAAGCCTTTCCAATCGTACGCTACTTAACTGGATCCTCAGCTGATCATTTACTTTAGAAAGTTAGAGTAACTCCTTCAACTAGCTGAGATACTTTGAATCTAACCTACCGCAGGGAACTTCAAAGAAAGATGAATCTGCGTCAAGGGGCAATACAAAAACGTGACGTTTAGGTAAATATGAGTTATACTCACCCACTTATAGGACAGGTCAACGATAGTGGGTGTCTGGCTCTGATTAACAGCTATCATCAGACCAGTGGTGTAGCCGAACCATCTCGAGTACTTGTGTTGGTTGCGTTGGCTTGCCTTTATATCTGTTCCATATTTTTCCATTTCTCTGGATAGCATACAATCATGAAAAAGATTTCAACATTAGCTGTCAAAAAAGGTTCGGATGGTTATTTGAATAAACCAGTAGAACAAAAGTGGAGTTAACAAATTACCTATTGAATGTTCTTCGAACATACCATACCAACAAAAAATATAAAATAATTAAGTACTCTGACCGAACTTTAATTTACATTAATCTGTGACTGAAATTATGCAGTGTTTGAAAACACGTCTTACTAATAAGTACTATTTGCTTGAACCCCGTATCTGCACAATTAGTAGGAATGTTTAACTTTCTGTACATGTACTTTCTGTGTGTTAACTTACTTTACGAAGTTACGGAGTTGTTACACGTAACTTCTGGGAAATTAATATTTAAGCAAGAGGAAACTAAATTGAAGATATTAAATGTAATATTCGTAAGTTTAAATCGTGAAGAGTCTCCTGTATAGTACGGGTACTTTGAAGATTATCTTGTAAGTAAATACTTGTTTGAAATGGTGTTTGCTTTTTATTCATTAAGGCAGCGCGCAATAAATGTTTGAAAAGTAATAGTCCGGTAGCATAAATGGTTTGCACGGTGCTCAAGAGACGTAAAAATTGCTCTTTTTAAGGCATACTGCCAGTCATTTTATACCTGCAGCATGTGGGTCCGGTATACGCGTGGATCTTTTAATGCCCTACAGGTCCTATACAATAATGGTTTCAGGATGCTGTTGGGATTGCCTCACTTTTTCAATGCATCAGGTATGTTTGCTAAGGCCAACACGCATTGCTTTAGGGCAATCGTGCGTAAGAGAGTGGCCTCCCTGAAGCGCCGCGTGCGGCGAAGCACCAACAGCCTTCTGAATATCATATTGGAAACGGTTGATTGCCCGGTCGTGAGGCACTGGAATACAGTTCGCGGCTCGGGTGGTGCCCTCTATAATAGTAGCACAATTTTTATAATGTTTTTAATAGCTCGATTTTAACAATAATTCATAATTTTACTAACTAGTTTAAAGTATTTTTTACTAACAATTTATGGATTATAAAATGTGTTCTGAATTAAAATGATTAAATAATAATAATAAATACATGTAAAAAATTATAAAATTATGAAAGAGTTGGTGCCCGATATTGACAATATTAGTTCAAAAGCCTGCCCTGGTAAACTTTGACCAACTTACCGTTTCAAGGATCTTCCGTTGAAAACGCAGCAGAATCCATCTCCAGTAAATTCCATCCGGAATATATCTGAACAGTTTACTATAACGCCGTTCCAACGGCACCTGTGGTTGAATATCGGTCTATAATTGTCATTTTATTCTCGTCTGCTGAAAGACGTCACTGGGAGTAAGGTATGATGTCGTTCCTCCTGATGCCAGGGATTCACAGTATTGACAGCTTACTTAACATTTCACGATGAGATTTGTACAAAACAGAGCGGCAGATTCTGAGTCCTGCCCAGGTTGGAAGTCGCAGATAATTTTTTTATAACATGCTGGATTTGTTGAACAGTTGAAACTTCTAGAAGTGAAGGGGGCCCACTGACTCTGCTCAGCATTGGGATGGTGCAAGTTGACAGTAACCAGGAAACTTCACGACCCTAATCTTGATTTTCCAATGGGAAAAAGCTTTTTGAAATCAAAAGAAACTTACAAAAATTAGTGAATTCTTACCTGATTGCAGTCTCTTCACACGAAGCTGTGAGGAACTCCCCAGCAGTCTCCACGTCTATACCATTGTAGTCGAGGAGTTGTTCGATTTGCAGCAGGTCTTCCAGATTGTACGGCACGTCGAGGGAATAGAACGCGGCTAGTTGTGGCAAGATTTCTCGCATTCTGGTCGAGTTGATGCGCGGAGGGTATTGGCTAAAAATATATATTGATAAAAACAGATGTTAGAGTGATTGTAATTTAAAGCTTCTCTTAATTTTCTGTTACAGTGGATAATCGTGATAGCAAGAGTTTTCTTATAAAAAGAGGAAAAGTCGTCACGTGGTCGTTGGTGTTCATTCCATACTAACATATTCCTCTGTTTTCTTCCTGGTTAATGTTACTAATGTATCACAGCCATATTCTTATGTTTTGTTTTAAGGTGATAAAAAAAAAGATTATTATCATTTACTCCAAGCTAAATTAAGAACAATTGAACAGTATTCCAGTTAAAAACCTACTCCTTTGAATGTTTGTTCGTCTTTTTGGAAGTTAGATATTTCTTTACACAGTTGCAAGTACACAAGAAAAAAGCAGCAATAAGAAATTGAACTCATACACTTTAGCCAAAAAAATATCCATTTTTTCCTCGACGAAGTTGACCTCAGGACACAGCACCACTGCAGGGAACCTCTTGACTCTGAAGGACTTGTCGATCTGCACCAAGTACGTGGGGTTCTGCTGGTAACGTGTCACGGTCATCAGCACCAGCGTGATGGCCAGACCCAGCAGGATTAGAAGCGCTGGGGCCCAAAACCATCTGAGAAAAAAAAGGCAGGTTAAAATTGTGCATTGGGAGGCATGCTTTGTCGTGATTATTCATAACTTAGTTAGTTATAAACTTCTTAGCTTATTTTAAAATGGACCTGTAATAGAACTAAAGTCGATATCAGTATTTAACTCGTGTGAAGGCTCATTTTTTTTTCATTCCACGTTCACACGACACCGGCAAAATTATACAGATATAGGAACTAGCGTCTGCCCGCTGCTTCGCCCTCGTGGACGTCAGAAATTATCTTAATGGCACGTGCCATCGAAACAAAAAAATTGCCTCGCCATACAGTCAAACGTGTATTGTTCCTTGTCTCTTAATTTTTTATTAAAATAAAAACAAATGTTGTGTTAAATGTTTTACGCTGGTACGGAACCCTTCTTGTGTGAGTTCGACTCACACTTGGCCGGTTTTTTACTTTGTGTTTATTCATTTTGTGTTTAGAGGTTTTACTTTTATTGAAAGATGCAGAATGAAGGGCAAAGTGAACAAAAAGTGAAGCGTCTGATTTCGGCATAGCTTGACCAAATACAATAATCTGACTGTCTTGGTGGACCCTAAACTTTCAAATTTTTGTCTGTTTGTCTGAATGTATGTTCCAGCATCACGCGAAACCTACTGAATAGATTTGGTTCAAATTTCACACAGATTTTTCCTATTATGTCTGCGCAGGCCGTTGGGTATAAATTATCGCGCTTTTTGCCATAGGGGATTAATAGTATTGCAATTTATTCGTGTTCTTCTATAGTTTACCGCAAATCGAAAAAGACGGGCCAAAAGGTTAGAAAATTGCGGAGAGTTTTACAGATGTAACGTTTTAAATGATTATCATCACGCTTTTCCATTATGCACCTAAGCAGCAGTGATGGACATCACAACATATACAGGTTGGATGGGGCAATAAGGTAATTCAACCGTTGTCACTGCATGTAAACGGCCTTAGGAGACTGATCTTATTCACATTCACAAATTAAAAAAAAATGTACAGTCACGAACGAACATTGCAATTTTCACAGAAAAAAAAAGTGATGCCAATCGATCCTGTTTCTTATAGGAATCAAAAAACTCTATAGGACCACAGAGGTTTGAGAATTACAAATGTCAGAAATCGCAAAGAAGCATGCTATACATTTACGTAGGAAATGAGACTAGATGAGAGCGAACACAAATACCAGTGTTTGACAGCAGTCGAATTATTCCATTACTTCACTGCACCTAGGAAACAAAGCAGTAATTAACATCTCGCTATACCTTTCAAGAGCTAAGCAGTCAATCATAACAGAGTAAAAGAACGGCTATTTAGCTAACATAAAGTTAAATAAATAAGCGATTGGACGATTCCTTTGCGAACCTGTTGTCAGTTCGTTTCCTAGGTGTTGGTATTTTTTTGAAGTAGCAGGAGGTTCCCTATGAATATCGTGGCGTATCGGCGGTCAGCTGCCGCAATCAGGGGATTGGGGTGCTTCCCCAATCCCCTGGTTGCGGCGGCTGACCGCCACACGGGTATCCTACTAATGCGGGAGGGCTATGGTAGGATTCGATGGCTATGGCATACTCTAACTATTACCGGCGATGCTGCCCTTCTCCAAGAGAGTAGCAAGTCCACCAGTAAGCTCGAAATACATAATCACAGAACGCCATCCTTCCATCCTCCCCGTCGAGGCCCGCTGCGACGTCCCAAGCCCCGACTCTTGCTCGACCCAGCCCGCACCGCTGAGTCTGTAGCCTTAATTTCATCATTAATTATTAAATATACTAGCTTTAGCCAGCGGCTTCACCCGCGTGGATGTTGAAATTTATCATACGGGAATATACTACCTGGATAAAAATGATCCGTTGTGATAATCCAGGTTATTTAGCTATCTCTGTGCCAAATTTCATAAAAATCCGTTCAGCTATTTTTGCGTGATTGAGTCACAAACATTCAAACATCTAAATATAAAAACTATCACATTCATAATATTAAGTAGGATAATTCCGACCCAGCCCGTCCCTTACTGCCGCCCATCCCCCTCAATCCTAGCGTCGCAAAAGACGAGGTCCGTCGCTTTGTTTTGAGTTTTAAAGCCCTGGCTGGAGGCCTTAATATGTGGACACAGCCACAAGCAAGTCCGGTTTTGCAGCCGACAACCTCCTAGGTTGACCTGCATTTGCCATCCCCGAAAAAACCCCACTTGGTCAGCCGCAACACAGCTCCCGAAGAGGCAATAACTAAGAAGAAACCAAAATCTGCGGACAAGACTCAAACAACACATTTTAGTTACTGGATTATCACAGTAAATACCTACATGAATTTTATAATATAGTAGTTCTGATCAATGTTTAATTATTAACAGATGCTTCCTACTCACTTATTTTGCTGTGCCCGACAGGGTCCATATAATCTAATTATAAGTTTACCATCTAAGAATATCTACATGTGGAATGCAATAAGGTATTGACAAGCTGCTTCTCACACGGACAACTGTACTGTAACCAAAACTACAAACATAGCATACAGGAAAGTTTAATAAATAGTGTCAGCCATTTTAGTAAATTGTGGTGACTTTCGACATCCACGCAAGCGAAGTCGTGGGTAGAAGTTAGTAGCCAAAAAGCGCCGAAAAAAATTGTACCAATTAATTGAATTCGCTTCTTTATAAACATTTGTTCAAAAAAAACGAAACTGAAAACAAGCGATAAAATAACAAAGAATTTCACATATAATTTTGTACCTAATAAAAGAATTTAAGAAAAGGGCAATCATAAGCTAGACCCATTAAAATCTAGATAGAATAAATCTTGGAGCTTTACATAAAGCCTGGGGAGCTAACTATCTAGACATAATTGATTTTCATTAAATTCTGAATACTATGTATTTTTCAATAGCAATAATGGAAGAAAATATATTTTACTGTCCATAAGCAAAAGCTAAAATTTATTTCAGTTGAGACTGCTATTTGAAGAAGGATTTATTAAAGTTTACAATTATATTTAAAGTTTTCTTTCGAGCTTAAATTAAAATTTTTAAATCCCTTAAATTGTCACCAGTTTTTCACTGCTTAGTAACATTAAAGGCAAGCTTTTACGTAAGGCCCCAACAATAAGCTTGTTCATTGCCATCTTCTGTTGATTTATATTTAAACCCACTGTTAGCAATAACATTCCTTATCTTATGTCGTCAAAACATCAAAAAACCGATGCTTTCCAAAAAAAACCTTACCTGGATGTTTTGTCGGCCAGCCTGTTTGCGCCATGGAATTGCGCGTGGCTCAGAAGTTTCATTGGAGTCATTTTCTCTGCTCAAGAAGACCTATTTATTCAAGGAGGTGATTTAGAGAGGATATCCTACTAGAGTGAAACCGTAAACATCTGAAAGTTATACTGTAAAAAACTGACTGTGGAATTTAAATTTAAACTTTATATATACACCACATAAGGCAGGACATACTCGTAGACAAGTGTGTGTGTCAGTAGTAATAATGATTAATCTTTAGTGTTCACGGTATCACGTTTATTGGGAGCCCACTCGACGACTAAAAAAGGGGTAAATTAATTTTATTACTCTCCCAACGAATCAATCATTTTGACAATTGTGATGCTATCGACTGCCTGTTCCGTTTTGTTGTTAATCAGTTTTTAATTACTTTGAGTGATTTATGGATAGTGTATGAGGTAGGTCTGTACAGTTGGTGATGTAAGCTAACATGGACGACTGCTATTTAAATTCGAAGAATTGTCTTTTGCATCTATGCGGCATGTAAATAGCCTCTACGAGTTACATCTTTAAGAAGTCAGTCCTTGTATTGGGACTGCTTATAACGAAATTATTAATACTTTCTGCTGAGATCAATAGGTTTAACCTAGTCTACTGCTAGAATAGATGTTTTCAACTAGGTAACCACACTCGATTGGATTTTTAGACCCCAGAACGGAGCTTTTCCCTTAAAGCTCTTGCTCAAAAAAAACGGAAAACTGTTGGCCTTTAATTAACAATGGTCTTATATTATATTTGTATGCGCTTCGTTGACATTTAAGAGTGGTTCGTAAAAACCGGCCAAGTACGAGGCGGACTCGCGCACAAAGGGTTCTGTACCATTATGTATAAAAACGGCAAAAAATCATGTCTGTTGAATGGGAGCCCCCCTTATTTTATTTTTTTAAGTTATTATGTAACTAAATATTCTGTAAACATTTCAAGCGTCTACCTGTTGCTTGTTGTTATAGCAGCAACAGAAATACATCACCTGTGAAAATTTCAACTGTCTAACTATTACGGTTTATGAGATACAGTCTTGTGACAGACGGACCGACAGACAGACGGACGGACAGCGGAGTCTTAGTAATAGGGTCCCGTTTTACCGTTTGGGTACGGAACCCTAAAAACTACCGGTTGTTATGTTTTATGGTTTCACCCAGTTCTACACCATACGAGTTGTTAATAGCCAATTTTGTTTTACGTTTCACGGTAGTTAACGGTTTCCCTTTATTTGCATACAAACGTAAAAGTAAATTACATAGTGTCATCGTGTTTTCCGGGTTGCAGGTTTAAATCTGGCAAATGTACGTCATTTCATATTGTTGTTACTCTCTTAGTTAGGAGTGCTACATATATGTTTACCTTGACGAGATTCGGCACAGTCGGGCGGTGAAATCGAATCATCATCAGCACTCTCCTGCTCTTAGGTAGGTGTCCCAATGTATATGAGGTCGGCGCATCATGTTTCTTCTTCTTTTATACTTCTGTTTTTGTCTTCACCCTGGTAGTCACCCCCTTTCTAGCCATATCTTCATAGTATCTTCACATAGTCCATCCATCGGTTTTTAGTCTTCTCATAGAAGAGTCGGTACTCTTCTATGCATCCACATTCATACTCAAAACTTGCGGCTGCATTATCGAATATTATGTAGATAATATCTGGTATTGCGTTTTCTAAAAATGAAATCTAGCTAGATTGATTTATCGCCCCCGAAACCTCCTGCATATTAAATTTCATGAAAATCGTTGGAGCCGTTTCCGAGATTCAGATTATACAGGAAAAGTTTTTATTCAGTGCGCAAACTTTAACCATGAATTCAGCATACCATTCTAGACCCCAGCGAAGAAATTTTTCGCCGGTTTTACAAAAAAAATCAGCTGTTTCATAGAAAAATGCTGTACCTACGCGGTCAAATGTATGGAACAGCTGTTTAATTTTGGTATAACCGACGAAAAATTTCTGCGCTGGGGGGTCTAGAAATCATTCTTGACCCCTGTAACGTGTAGGGCCACTGTAACATCCCTGCTAGGGCAAGTAAATTAAAAAAAAAAACGAAAGAATATTTAATTTATTAAATAAAGAAAATAATTATATAAAAGAAAAATCGTTAACTCCAGCAGTAAGCTTGCGTGAGTTCACGATATCGAGCGCATATTAGTTCTAGCCCGCCTAAAGAAAACCACTATCCTGGTAGTTCCGTAGTGGTAGGCGACCGGGTGGCAGCCAGGTAGGTAGGTCGGTCTTCCAACGGCAGTTAGGTCCTCTAGTAGGGTTGTCCAGCGACAGCCCTTGCAGCGGCGGTAAATAATGTGAAATCCGGTACAGAAGAACCCCGATTTGGGGTTACACTGAATTTAAAAGGGAACGTAGACACATATGAAGTCTATTAAATATTTATTTAAAATGTTGTTGTGTCGAACAATACTGGAAATAATAGTGGTACAGTTCAAAGTTCACTAGGCACGGTCACTGTGCCCCTCCGTAGTGTCAAGTCATGAATTCATGGTTACAGTTTGCGCACAAAACTTTTTCTATACATATAAATATACAAGAATTGCTCGTTTAAAGGTATTAGATATGTTCGCAGAGAAGCCACTTGGCCTCGAATTGTGCCAAGCCGACCCGAACATGATTTACCGAGGGTAGATGCCGAACAAAGATTGCCGATCGTTACCTAAGAGCCGAATAAAAGTTAAATGCGCAGCCATAATTGAACAGGGTACAAGAAATAATGAAGTGCATCGAGAAATTAATGCATTCAGCCATCGACAGGTATTAAGTATAAAAATATCCAACGTCTCGATTTCAGAGAGATCACAATGTCAAATTCGTTAATTCATTTGTTAATTCATCGGCCGGGGTAGGATTTCTATGCAGATTTTTGCGGAATTGATTGTAATTATTGCTACTGTTGGAAGTATTAAGTTATAAGTAGATTATAAACCCGTTTAATGTATTAGGTTAAAAATAACTGGCAAAATGTGGGTGTACATTGTTATACAGGTACACCTCTACCTAGGGATTACAGCGGGGATTATAGCTGTGGTGATGTTTTGTGTGTATACAGTGTGGCAGGGACATTGACGTCCAAACTGTTACAGTGGTTTCAGTACGTGTTCAGTAAAAAAATCACTAAAAAAGAGCTCTTGTTTAGTGGGTAGGATTTTGCCTCATTGGCATTATAATTTAGTAAAATAGTGGACTGTTCAGTAATAAATAACAGGAATATAGGGTGTTTTGAACGGTTCGTGAAATAAAAAATCATAAATGTAACAAAGCATTTTTATTACGACTAAGAAGTAGATAATATGTATTTCATTTAAAAAAGATGCAGATCGCTCCACCTCTCTTCTTGATGCGTACGAAGTTGCTGAAAATTTCCCTCTAGTACCTTTTCGACAGTTCGACAATTCACGAGTTTAGTTGTCGAATTACATAATCGAGTGCCTAACCGTTAATGGTTGAGTAAAATGACTAAAGAAAAACTGACCAGCAACCAATAACTACAATCGGGTTTCACTTTGACTTTTAAACCACATTACGCGAGAGAAAAATTGGTAAAAAAAATGATATAAAACAATCGATAGACGTTTCAATATAAGGGGCCCAGAAAAAAACATTCAGTATGATTGGTCATGGTAAAATTGTGAATGTGACTAGAATAAAACACATTTTTATTTTTTCAATGTTATTTATTTATGTTTTTCCATGAATATAATAAACCACGAGAATAATTTGCCAACAGCAGCAGTTTGTGAAACATTGATTAAAAACTCGGTGGTGTCGATAATCGCGTAAAAAAGTAGCCTATGTCATTCTCCATATCCCAGGCCATATCTCTGCCAAATTTCATGCCGATCGGTTCAGCGATTTAGGCGTGAAAGCGTAACAGACAGACAGAGTTATTTTGACATTTATAATATTAAGTAACCGGCGCGAAAGGGATACATTTTTGAGGGAATTTGACTTAAACAAACTAAACATGGGATTAATTCAATCAATTTTATCTCAACCAACGTCAGAAGGTGCCAAAAAGTTAAGTCGTTTGATAACAGTCCTTGATCTGTGACTCTCATCTTTGCTACTAAAAGTTTTGTTTTAATATGTTGATTGTTTAGATGTAATAAGTATATATATTTTATTATATACTTAATACAGTATAGATGTGTTAATTTTATATAATGTTAAAAGGCACAATGGGGTTGGCGTATCTGTTTAGATAAAAACCCCTAAACAAATAAAGAGGAAAAAAAAATATTAATTAGGGATTAGTAGGGATAATGTATTTGGTGAATGAAGGTTTCAGGGCTCTCTTCATCATTAGTGACTATTTGCTTTAATTTACTGTCCTGTTTGATTTTCAGTAACAAGCCTGGATTTTTTTTTGTGATTTTTCCTCAGGGATCAGACAGGAAATGCCGACACAATCTAGTTAGAAAAAAAATGACGTGTAAAAGTGTCTTAAAATATCTAATTACATAAATAAACATTTCATTTCTTTCCATTTTATAAATCATAAGACAAAAATGCTGAATAACGAATAATGATGTAAATTCATAATAACGTAAGATTAATGCTATGGTGACCACACATGAAGTTCTCTGTATAGAAAACTCTGTATAAAATCCAGACAATTTATTCCTAAAATAAATTTGTTTTATGTCTGACACGATCACGAGGGGCATTATTAGTTTAGAAATGGCTTTATTTTCAACGGAAGATTTGCAAATTATTTTAAACTAGCTTCCGCTCGCGGCTACGACCGCGTGGTGGTCGGAAATGATTCCACGGGAACGTACAACCGGGATAAAAAGTATCCTTTGTGTTAATCTAGGTTACAATCTATCTGTGTGGCAAATTTCATCCAAATCCGTTGAGCTATTTTTGCGTGGTTGAGTAACAAACATCTTCACAAAGTTTCACATTTATAATATTAGTAAGATTATGGAGAGCTTTACGCTTGCTTGTTTCGCATTTTCTTTGCGCAATAGCACGCATGGGTTGCAGTTGCAAATCAGTTATACCACTCTTCGTGGTGTCATCTGACGTATGCTGAGCTGAGGCTCTTTTGGCATTGTAAGCATTATTTTCTTTTAATTTTTATAGATTTGAGGTGGTATTGTACTAACGCAAAAAAATGCATTTTTATTTCTTTTCGTTCGTTTTTTTTTGTAAAATTGTAAACCATCACACGTTTCTAGGTGCGTTACTATGTTTTCCAAAATGGTGCTTAGTAAAATATGTAAAAAAATTGTTCATTAAAGTTATGTGGTCAATAGATGTCGTAGGTATAGACTGTCCCATAGCGTTACAGTTTATTCAAGCTTATTCAATAATCTGTGCTCTTAGTATTAAAACGTGGGTTAAAACCAAAACATTTTTACTAAATCCTTGAGAGATTGTTTATTTCCGTAGTTTCTGGCATTTTTTCAGTATGAAATGCCATGCGAGTTGTAACAACCCCACCAACGTTAGGATACTGCATCCGAAGAACACGCTGAACATTCCACCTATTTGAGCTGCAACAAAAAAAAAAACTAAGTACTGTTACCTGTTTACACCAGCCTTCTTTCAATGAAGGGCAGAGGCCTGTTCTAATACAGAGAAGGTACAAGCTTGATCTCCACGCTCCAGGTTTCCTCACAATATATTTCATGTCGTAATAGCCAAGATAAAATCAGAAAGTAAATTTGAATTGAACATGTTACACTGGTTGAGATGAATGACGAGGCCTTAACCCCTGAGTTATCACGACTATTTACCTTCTTAAAACAATGACATTACTAGACAACTACGTACTTAGGGATCTAAAAGCGATCGTTATTTTGTTAATGGCGAATAAATTCTTACTACAGGTTGAAATTGAGAACATGCGACAAACCGAAATGGGACATTGTACTCATCATTATGAACAACTTTTACTAAGGGACCAAAGATGCAATCGCGAAAAAAAAAACATCTGTTCCCTACATATATGTTCGCATGACTCGTCAAAATGTAGGGAACAGCTGTTTTTTTTTTGCGATTGCTTCTTTGGTCCCTTAGTAAAAGTTGTTCATAATGATGAGTACAATCTCCCATTACGGTTTGTCGCATGTTTTCAATTTCAACCTGTATAGATCAGGTTTTTAATAGTATTTTAAGTCAATTGGACCGTTGATCTATAATAGTACCTACATTACGATACAAGTGTGTAACGATCAATGCACACTTGTTTCATACGACGCCGACGTTTTCAAAACACTTGCGAGGAAAAACACTGAATTGTCAATTAACAATAAAAGTCTGTTTTTTCCCTACGTCGCTGTTTATGGAAAATTACGCGCTGGTTTATTTTTTTCGCGCAACGCGCTAATGATGTGTGCGCAAGTGTAAATAAAGGCACTGGCAAAACCGCTGAACAGCCTATATAAAAACTTTTTGCGGAGATCAAAATTAAAAAGCACTAGTTTGATAATAAAAACTAAAAAACCCAAGAAAATAATAAGCTAAATGATGAACCTAAAGGTGTTGCCATGTTACGAGTCTTTACAAGCAAGTGTGTTGAAAAAAGATTTTTTTGGAAGCGTACCAATATCCTAATGTCGGCTTTAAAAATGTTATAAAGATACGGATTAAAAGTTACCGAACAGATCGAAGTAGCTGAAGTATGACCAGCGTTCCAGTGTCTGCCGCCTGCGACTCTGAATGAAGACTCTAACCACGCTCACTTTCTTGAAATCCAGGTCCCTGCTGTGGTAAACAGAAGAAATTACTACAAAATAGATAGGTATTTAAATAAAGGTACCAAATTATTTAAATAGGGATAGAACAGTGTTTAATAATAAATAAATTAAATAAACATGTCTGAGGTTTTAAACTGTACAACCTTCCAAGTACGGTTAGGTGAATCTACCTTTAGATCTGTACAAAACGTGTAACGCCTGTGGCCAAATAAACAGCCCCAATCAGAGAATCGGATCCATCGGAACATATTAAAATACTTACTAAAACGGTTCCACAGTCTTCACGGAGTCATCGAGCTGAAAACTGGATGCTACAACGTAGGTGTGCTCTACGTCACACGACATAGGACAGGAGGTGCTCGAGCTATCAAACGAGACTGGAAAACAAGTAGAAATAATATTAGGAATAGACTAAAATAAAAATTATAAAATCCGATATGAAATAACCGGAAAATTTGTGACTCCTTAACTGTAAAAGCTTAACCACTGCTTGCTTATATTTTATCGTTGCGATTAGATGCGGTTGGGGAACATGTGAAGGGGCTAAAAATCACTAATAAAACAATCGATGCAGGCAGTCGCATCTCATTCATCCCGCGCGGGATTCACTGCCATATGGTCAGCCCTTCATGTATGCAGTAATAGATTTGTGTAAGCATTTACTTAAGGCCTGGGCGGAACACTGCAGCATGGCCGCTCGACATCGACTGGCACCAGGTGGCTTCGGGTGATTCACTCGGACACACTTACATTTCTCCAAAGTGTTTGCCACTTCTCGTTCTAATGTACAGTATTTTCTGAAAGCAGATAATATTTCTTGAAGCTAAAGAACACAATAAACGTTTCCCTACGGTGTACATTCATCTATTTATTCTGCTCTTGTCCTATTTTTATTGAAGTTGGCGCAGCAAGATTCCTTCTTCCATACAAATCTCTTTTCACCGTCGTCTCAGTATCTACGTTTCTTGGTTTAACATCTATTACAATTCATCCATACCTAGTCTTCGATTTTGGCTATATTATTATGGCCTCATTCATACTCAAAAGTAATGCATGACAAGAACAATGAAGTAACATCTTCCAACAATCCTGGTAAGACACAACTTACTTGCTATAAACCGGGAAGTATCGTGGCTTGTCGGTGGACATGTTACACTTCCTCAAGGCTGGACTGAGTGACCTCGCTCCGACTGCTATTTGGTAGCCAACGGTGTAGAAGGTAATCCACTGCTCGGAACCAGGGCTGAGGGCTGTACCATTCATCGACACGTCTACAAAGTGCTGGCTGGTCAGGGTTGCCACCTGCCGGTCATGAAAAGAAGCTTTCTAGTGACGTTCTACTTTATCTGATGTTCTTCTACAGCTGCTGTTTGATGAGCATTGAGTTCCGTGTTGACTTTAATCATTTTTACTATTATCATCATCATCATCATCAGCTTAATCCGTCCAATCCGGGATATAGGTATTATCGATCGCACGCCATTTAACTGAATCCTCACTATGGTAATTTACTTTGGTTAATATGAGAGTAACTCCTTCATTAAGCTGAGATTGCTCAACCACTACTTTACTTTTCACCACTTCAAAGTAAGATGTATCAGCGTCAAGGGACAATACAAATACGTGACATTTAGGTAAATTTTAGTCGTACTCACCCACTTATAGGAAAGGTTAATGATAGTGGGTGTCTGGCTCTGATTAACAGCTATCATCAGACCACTGGTGTAGCCAAACCATCTCGTGTACTTGTGTTGGTTGCGTTGGCTTGCCTTTATATCTGTTCCATATTTTTCCATTTCTCTGGATAGCATACAATCATGAAAAAGATTTCAACATTAGTTGTCAAAAAAGGTTCGGATGGTTATTTGAATAAACCAGTAGAACAAAAGTGGAGTTAACAAATTACCTATTGAATATTCTACGAATATTCATACCAACAAAAAAAACAATTTAAGTACTCTAACCGAACTTTAATTTGCATTATTAGTAGGAATGTTTAACTTTCTGTACAAGTGCGTTCTAGTAACTTACTTGACGAAGTTACCGAGTTGTTACACGTAAATTCTGGGAAATTAATATTTAAGCAAGAGAAAACGAAATTTAATTTATTAAATGTAGGTAATATTCGTAAGTTTAAATCGTGAAGATAGTCTTCCTGTACCTATAGTACGGGAACTTTGAAGATTATATTGTAAGTAATACTTGTTTGAAACACATATTATCATTATTTATAGTATATTATATCATTATTTATAATGTTTACTTTTTGTTAATTACGGCGGCGCAGATAAATGTTTGAACAGTAAGTGCCCAGTAAAATAAATACGTGCAATTTTAAAGATTAAATTTATTATATGCAGGAGCGGATTCTCGATAATAGTTCATAAGGCTGTTCTGGAAAAACCTGTGACCAACTTACCGTTTCAAGGATCTTCCGTTGAAAACGCAGCAGAATCCATCTCCAGTAAATTCCATCCGGAATATATCTGAACAGTTTACCATAACATTGCTCCAACGGCACCTGTGGTTTAATATTGGACTATTATTGTCATATCAATATTGTCTGCTGTAAGACGTTCCCGGTAGATGTAGCTAAAGCATTGCGTAAAACATCGCCAGTTCGACAAAACAACAGCCGGTATATTCTGAAAAATCTCATCGTGAAAACTTACTCACTGAAACTATTGACAGCTCACTTCATCCTCACTTTACTTTTTCACGGTGAGGTTTGAACAGAATACATCGTCGGGTCTTGTTTCCTGCCCAGGTTGGAAGTTGCAGATACATTTTACATAGCAGGCTCGATTTGTTAAATAGTGGAAACTATTAGAAGTGAAGGGGACCCGCTGGCTCTGCGCAGCAGTGGGATGATGCAAGTTGACATTAACCAGGATTCACGACCCTAATTTTGATTGTCATATGGCAAAAAGTGTTTTGAAGTCAAAACATACAGATAAAAACACGTTTTAAAAACCAAACTAAAAAAGGAGAAAATAATTTAATTCAATTAAAAAGCGTGGGGTGCTTTTTGAGGTATTTTTATAATCACTTAATGTCAAGCACCCCACGCTTTTTAATTGAGTTAAATTATTTTCTATTTATTTATTTATTTAACCATTTATGCACACACATATAAAAAGACAAGAAGAAAGGAACAGAAAAATACGTACAAAGGTAATGCTTATTTCTACAGAAATCTCTTCCAGCACACCTGCGATAGGAGAGAAGTTAACAGAGATGTAGACAACGCGTGTAATAACAGTAGAAGGAAAATCATAAAATTACAAATTAAACTCTAATTTAAAAATATACACACATAATATGAGAATATACATATTAGGTCCTTACATATGAAATTAATGTTTTATATGGAAAAAGCAAAACCATATTTTTTTTACATTTTTTTTATTTGATCAATCAAAGTAGGTTACCGTTGTGATCTATGTACTTTTGACTTTTTATAGGGAGTTCATTGATTCCTTTGCTGAAAAAATTGCGGGAGCGAGAATCAACAAAATCTTTGAAGTTGTTTTGGACTGCCTCATCTGAATTGATTTTTTTTTCCAATTAAGAAATTATCCAAATTCCGAAAAAAGTGGTAATCGGTTGAAGCAAGGTCCGGAGAGTATGGTGGGTGATGGGGACATTCTAATCCTAGCTCCTCTAGTTTCGCCACCGTCTGTTGTGCAGTGTGTGGTCTAGCGTTGTCCTGAAGCAGCAGTGGGCTTGAGCGTTTGACCAATCTCGGCTGTTTAACGGCTAGCTTTTCCATCATGGTTTCCAATTGTCGGCAATACAGATCTGCTGTAATCGTCTGACCAGATCTTAGGAAGCTGTAGTGGATGACACCAACGCTGGTCGCACCAGACACTAACCAGTACCTTTTTTTGAGTCAACTTTCGCCTGGGGCAGGATTTAGCCGGTTTTCCTGGATTTAACCACTGTGATGAGCGTTTCCGATTATCGTATAGGATCCATTTTTCATTACAAGTAATGATACAATTCAAAATCCCCTCGTTATTGTGACGGTTGAGTAACGTGACGCAGCAGTCGACACGTGTTTGTTGGTTTGCTTCACTTAGTTCATGCGGTACCCATTTTAAAAGCTTTTTCACTTTTCCAATTTGTTTCAAATGATTCAAAATGGTTTTATCACTCACACCGAAGCCTGCAGCTAACTCTGACGTGGTTTGAGATGGATCCGCTTCCACGATCACTTTCAATTCCTCATTGACAACTAAGGTCTCCGGCCGTCCACGAGGTTTGTTCTGGAGGTCAAAATTTCCAGAACGAAAGCGTTGGAACCAAAAACGTAATGTGTTTTCTTTTGCAATGGCTTCTCCGTACACATTAATAATCCTTCGAGCTGTTTCTGCAGCGCTAGTGCCACGATGGAATTCGAAAATAATGTGATATTTTATGTTTTCCATATTGAGCACAGAACGATGTCAAAGCAAAATTAAATGGCGCGAAAACAAATGAATGATTACATTCGAAACACAAATAGACAAGCTTAAAATTGATATAAATTTGAATTTGGAATTCTTAACCAAACGCCGGCTTTTTCAGATCAAAGTGGCCAGTTCTATAAAACATCAATTTCATATGTAAGGACCTAATACATACTAATATACATACATACTTCTAAAATAAATATCACTAAAATATATATAATTATTATTATTTGATTTTTTCTCCTTTTTTTAGTTTGGTTTTTAAAGCGTATTTTTTAGTTTTTTAAACTATTATTTATTTTCCTATTTTTTAGTTCTGCTAACTATAAAAACGTGTTTTTTTTCCTTTTTCGCATTTTTTTTAAATTATTGAATAGTCATCGGTCCTCGATAAGTTTACAAAGTTTCAATGAAATATGACCGTTTAAAGTGGGTCAAAATAGCGTCCAAAGGAGTCGGTTACAAACAAACAAACATACAAGTGAAGCTAATAAACCGTGTAAAAATTAATGAATTCTTACCTAAGTGCAGTCTCTTCACACGTAGCTGTGAGGAACTCCCCAGCAGTCTCCACGTCAATACCATTGTAGTCGAGGAGTTGTTCGATTCGCAGTAGGTCTTGCAGATTGTACGGCACGTCGACGGAATAGAACGCAGCTAGTTGTGGCAGGATTATTCGCATTCCGGTCGAGTTCATGCCCGGAGGGTATTGGCTAAAAATATATATGGATCAAAACAGATATTGGAGTGATCGTAATTTAAAGCTTCTCCTTATTTTCAGTTACAGCGGACAATCGTGATGGTGAGTGAGTGTTCTTACAAAAGGAGGAAACGCCGTCACGTGATCGTTGGCGTTTATTCCATGCTAACATAATTATTCCTCTGTTTTCTCCCTGGTTAATAGATACTAGTCCAAATATTTAAAAAAAGCAGCAATAAGAAATGAAACTCATACACTTTAGCCAAAAACTCATCCATTTTTTCCTCGACGAAGTTGATCTCAGGACACAGCACCACTGCAGGGAACTTCTTGACTCTGAAGGACTTGTCGATCTGCACCATGTACGTGGGGTTCTGCTGGTAACGTGTTACGGTCATCACCACCAGCGTGATGGCCAGGCCCAGCAGGATTAGCAGCGCTGGGGCCCAAAACCATCTGAGAAAATAAAGGCAGGTTAAAATTGTGTATTGGGAGGCATGCTTTGACGTGATTGTTCATAACTTAGTTAGTTATAAACTTCTTAGCTTATTTTAAAATGGATCTGTAATAGAAATAAAGTCGATATCAGTATTTAACTCGAGTGAAGGCTCATTTTTGTTTCATTCCACGTTCACACGACACCGACAAAATTATACAGATATAGGAACTAGCGCCTGCCCGCAGCTTTGCCCGGATATCGGAAATTATCCCATGGGCACGTGTTACCGAAACAATCAAATGTGTATTTTTAACCGACTTCAAAAAAAGAGGAGGTTCTCATTTCTACTGTTTTTTTTTTCAAATGTTTGTTGGCTCAGAACTTTCGACTAGGTGAACGATTTTGATGATTCTTTTTTATTTGAAAGCTCGTGTATTAAATGAATTTCATATAGATCTGATGATGCGTTTCGGAGATAGACAACCCAGACCCCAAGGATGATGACATTTCGAATTGGTGTGGGGTAGGTACTATTACTAAAAAGTGAAAAATAATAAAGTCGGTGACTTTGGATGTATTTTAATTTTCATGTCACCAGTCACCGACTTCCGAAATTAAAGTTTATTTCACTTAGTAGTTTTTTTTTTTTGGAAGTCGGCTGTTTTTTTTTTTGGAAAAAGTTTTTATTTCTTTTGCTCTTGTTTTTTTTTAAATAAAAGGTTAAAAACAAATGTTGTGTTAAATGGCTGGCTCTAATAGATTTAGCCACTAATAAGCAGAGTCGATAAAAAAGAACCAATTAATTGAATTCGTTTCATTAAAAATATTTGTTCAAAAACAGGAGCTATAAAATAACAAAGAATTTCACTTTCAATTTTGTTACAAAAGAATTCAAGGAAAGGGCAATCATAGGCTAGACCCAATAAAATCTGGATGGAATAAATCTTGAAGCTTTTGAAAACATCTGTGAAGCTAACTATCTGGATATAATTGATTTTCTTTGAAGTCTGAATACGTCGCATTTTTCAATAACAAAAATGGAAGAAAATATATTTTACTGTCCAAAAGATTACATTTATGTCAGTTGAGACTGCTATTTGAATAAGGATCACCTTAAATTATATTTGAAGTTTTCTTTCAAGCTCTAATTGTATATTTTATTGTTTCAATCACTACAGTTTTCTTACACAAGGCCTCAACTTTTATGTTTTTCTGCTACAGGTCATTTGCATATTCATCGCCATCATCTTCTGCCTATTTATACTAACCCACTGTTAGATTTAAAAGCACAAACCTTTCTTCAAAGCACAAACAATCGATCTTTCCCAAAAAACCGTACCTGGATGTTTTATCAGCCAGCCTGTTCGCGCCATGGAATTGCGCGTGCCACAGAAGTTTCATTGGAGTCATTTTCTCTACTCTTATCGATCTTTTTTTCTCAAGGAGTGTTTGGAGATGATGTTTAGAGGATTCCTAAACAAGTCGGAAAATCCAGAAATAGACAGAAGTATGAAACCGTAAACAGGTGAAAGTTATACTATGCAACAGTGCCTCTAGAATTTGCATAAAAACTTTATCAATGCACTACGAGTACATAAGGCAGGATATAAATAAGTACGTATGTCAGTAGTAATCATGATTAACCTATAGTATTCACGGTATCGCGTTAATCCGGAGCCCACTCGATGACTACGTTCCGAATCAAAAAGGGGTAAATTAATTTTATTACTCCCCCAACGAATCAATCATTTTGACAATAAACTGTGATGCTATCGGCCGCCTGCTCCGTTTTATTGTTAATCAGTTTTTTATTACTTCGAGTGATTTATGGATAGTGTATGAGGTAGGTCTGTACAGTTGGTGATGGAAGCTAACATGGACGAACGCTATTTAAAATTTCACACGTTTCTTTAATATTTTCTTTATGACATCAGGATTTTTTTTTACTTTTTATTTATGTGACATTCAAATAGCCTCCGCAAGTTACGTGTCTTTGTGAAACACGTGCGAAAACAATATTTTCTTCAAAAATCAAAAGGTTCAACCTAGTCTACTGCTAGATATATGAAATGTTTATTGATGTTAGTAGATCTTTAAAGACAATATGTTGTCGGTCAATCGGACGGAATAGGACTGATCTCATGAGAGGTCATGTTCTCTTTTATTAAAGTCCAAACATTATATTATAAGAAAATTTATGAGATATTTTTCAACTGCGAGAACTCACTCGATTAGGCTTTTTGGATCCTGTACATTTGAACGAGAATGGAGATGTTCTCTTATAGCTCATGCTCAACAAAAATCTAAAAACCGAAGTAAGAATTTTACTTTTACCATTGGTTGTTTCAGTTCTGAGTCTTATTAAATAGGCATGTAACACAATGGCTTTTTAAGGGGAACCTAGTCGCGGGCTCGAACTCACAGGTGGGCCTGGCTAAAAATTACGCTGTTTCACCAGGTTTCGTGTCCGACAGAGATAGTATCAGTGATGAGCAGTTAGACGCTAGTCTACACGCACAACGTTATTGAGTGAGATGAAGGATCATTTATTATATTTGGAAGATCGGGTTTTATGAAAAAACCAATGCATAAATCAATGACCAATAAAGTTTATTGAACTTTTCGATAATTGAACTTTGTCGGTATCGACTTGGTTTTGGAGATTTTATACTTTTTTTATTACATAGAAACGTCCAAAGTTAAGTAAAATTAGCAAGAAAAACGAATCTTTGTTGGCTCCTAAGTTTTTAATGGGTTTTTATTTTAGTATTCTGTTTCCGTATCGACAATATTAATAATGAGACGAAACGATATTATATTTTACTTTGGATGTGCCATGTCAGACAGTGGAGTAAAATACTCCCGAAGTTTGTATGCAAAACATGTGGACTAGGTTCACCTTAAGTAAATATACGCGACTACATTTTCCTAGCTTTAAGTTATGAAAAGTTTTACCGTCCTGCCTATAATTAACAATAGTTTTAGCGCTTCGTTGACATTTACGAGTGGTTCGTGAAAAACTACCGGTTGTTATGTTTTATGGTTTCACCCAGTTCTACCCCATACGGGTTGTTAATAGCCTATTTTGTTTTATGTTTCATGGCCGTTAACGGTTTCCCTTTATTTGCATACAAATGTAAAAGTAAATTACATAGTGTCATCGTGTTTTCCGGGTTCCAGGTTTTGAATTTGGCAAATGTACGTAATTTCACAATGTCCTTACTCTCTTAGTTGGGGTGTTACAGTCGTGTTCAGCTCGGCAAGATTCGGCATACTTGGGCTGCGAAATAGAATCATAATCGTCACTCTCCTATTCATATGCCAATTTATTTGGGATCGGTGCATTGTGTCTTGGTCTTTCATATTTCTCTAGTAGTCGTCTTCTCAGTAGCCACTCCGTTTCTAGCCATATCTTAGTATCCTCACATAGTCTTTTCTCTGGCTTTCTCCATTCATACTCAAAACTTACGGCTTTTTTTTTGTAAGGTTGGGAAATCATCAAATAACTTCTCCCGCTCTACGCACAGCAGAAGGGCGTGTCAGACTTTTACTAACTAAAACCCACCCATGTTCCTTCAGTTGCCTGTGTGCCAGGGCCCACTGTATCTCTTTCGAACAATTCGGGCATATTCAAAACTTGCGGCTGCAAAATCGAATATGTATAATGTAGATGTATGTTCGCAAAGAAGCCGGTCGGCCTCGAATTATGCCAAGCTGAACCTAACATGAGTAACCGAGTTTAGATGTCGAACGAAGATTGCCGATCGTTACGAGCCGAATGAAATGAGAATATGTGTGGCAATTACGTCAAGTCGGCTTTTGTTGTTCAACAAATACTGCCGCATCCAATGAGCCAAACCCAACATGTGTGTATGTGCACCTCTAGTACACTCCAGGCTCTTGGAAAGGTAAATTTTATTAGGTACTTCTGGAGTTCCCATGACGAGTAAAAGATAAGGCTGCTCGTACACGCGATATTAGTTTCCTATACACATGTTTAGTATCAGTACTTGTACTATTAACATTAAATAGAAACTCTTCATCCTTGAATTGGCGCTGAATTTATAATCACAAAGTTTTAATTCACTATTTTCATGTCTACGTTATTTTCTCTGATCTATCTGACGACAGAAAACCAAAATAAAACAGCAACGACAGAATTTTACTCTGAATTGCAAAACATTAATTTAAATAGCTATGACCAACGTTTGACAGCCCTAATTCAATAGGGCAGTAACAAGCGCTAATGGAGTGCATCGAAATATTAATGCATTTAGCCATCGATAGGTATTGAGTATTAAAAAAAAAAAACTAGTGTCTCGATTTCGGAGCCGTTAAACTGTCAAACTTGGGAGTCTGTTAATTACCGGTCGGGACAGGCGCTGTAAACATTTTAATTTGATAGTTTACTGTTTTATTTTAATTATGTATTATACATTTATTGTTGCTCTGTTGGTATTATTAAGTAACAAGTAGATTTTATACATTTTTAATATACAAGTGTGTAGTTTTGTTTAAAAAAAAACTACACACTATCACAATACATACACAACACTACAACACATAACTGACCAAATGTGGGTGTACTCTGTTCTATAGATACACCTCGGCCTAATTCTTCGGGATTACAGGCGTGATGTTATGTATGTATACAACCCTGTATATATATTTCCCTGTGTGTTGAAATATGTATTTCGTCAAATATAAAAAAAAAACATTATTACCACGTAGATATTGCACTTTTCTATGAAACAGCTGATTTTGTTTTCTTTAAGTTTTCTAGAATTATGTGCTGAATGTTGCTTTAGAACTGGTCCTCCAAAAGGCCAAACCTTTTGTTGGCGTTCGTCTTTCTTTCATTTTTCATCGATTTTCTTTGCTGGTCTTAAAAATAACTCACGTGATGGTAGCAATTTTAAACTCATCTTACATCATTAAGGTGTCAATACATTCAAACTAATATTATAAATGTGAAAGTAGGTTTGTTTGTTACGCTTTCACGATAAAATTACTGAATGGATTTGAATGAAATTTGTCTCACTGATAGATGATCTGGGTAAGGACAGAGTATTTTTTATTGTGGAACGTAGACGGAATCCGGTCTAGTATTTTTTATTAGATAATAACAAAATGTTGCACGTCTCTGTCAGCTTGATACAGTAGTTTGCAAACGAGCAAGTAAATTCGAATAGAATGTTCTATTTCTATTCAGTTCTGGCGCTTTCAGTGGACTAAATACTCGTAGTTTCCACTATTTCAACTATGGACGGACGGATATATATGTATATCGAATGGAATATTGATTTAGTAAAACATGACTATGTTATACAGTACAAATGACTTAATTGCAATTGTACATTCAGAAAATAGACTATTTGATGAAAATTTAGGCCAACTTAATATGTTCAGTATTGCAATGAGCATAGGTGTCCCATCAAAGTATCTTTTTTCTTTGCTTGCCATAGAACATACGGGAGAATGAAGTGCAGCAGATAACATTTGATGTGAGAACAATAATTTTGTTGCCTAAATAACGCTGTCGAGTACATTACTATTCGTGTATTTTTAATCGACTTAAAAAAGGAGGACGTTTGGCAAGTGAAGGTATACGAATGTGTGGAGTAGGTATTATAGGAGCCCTAAGGCCTCCCTGTATCGTGGTCTTTCAATAAAACACGTTTGTGCAGGGAATATAGCTATTTATTTCTAGAAATCGTTCTACGGAATATATTTATTACTTCTTTCTTTTTGCTTGTCAGCGGGATCTTTCGCCTACTGTTTATTCTCTATTATATTCTAAATTAGTTTGACAGTTCGAATCCCAGGCTGATTCCCGGCCACCGTAGGCGCGGGCTTGCGGACGGCGAGTAATGGGTAGCTCGCTGTCCGGTAAAGACTAAGCCCGGGTCGACGGCGCGTTGTGTTCCACGCGCGCCTCAAAGAGATGTCAGCACCAACTGGTGGGGTCCGCAAGGGCCGATGCCTGCCAGGGGTGCGGGTTGTTCGAAAGAGATACCACGGCCCCTGGTACACAGGCAACTGAGGGAACACGGGTGGGTTTTAGTCAGTAAAAGTCTGACACGCCCTCCTGCTTCACCCAGAGCGGGAGAAGTCATTTGATGATTTCCCACACAAAAAAAAAAAAAAATTGCTAGCCTTTACAACCTACGGTCGTCTCATGCAGACAACCTCGACAGTACCACAACTAAAAAGATAAAAATATAAACTTGAATACAAAAAAAAACGGTTGAAAAATTATTTACTTTCGGAATTCGTTGGTAAAAAAATGAAAATACAGCAACGATTTCCAAAATTAAAGTTGTTTTTACTTTATAGTGTTCTTTTATGGAAGTTGGTTGTATGTTTTTATTATGGCGTTTTTAAAATAATTAAACAGTTTTAGACCTTTATAAAGCCAGCAACATCTAATAAATGTACGAACAAGAATAAAAGATGGCAAAGAAACTTCCAAATGCTTGTTCGTTCCAAAAGAATCGTTCCATACATTATTTAACACAGTGTTACGTTTTCTTTCCCTATGTGTGAACTAAGTAGGCAAATTGCTCGCCCCCGGGACACTCTTCACTTTTTAGGGTTCCGTAGCCAAATGACAAAACGAAATCTTTATAATTTCGTATTATCCGTCTACCCGTCTGTCTGCCCCAAAAAATCATTTTACTCGGAGACTATATATTATTATTATTGCTGAAAATTGTAAAAGAGGTGTATTACGTGCCCAAACAATGGTGTAGTGAAATTACGAATAAATTAAATAAGGGCACCACTCACCATACACGTAAAAGAAAGGAATTCAATGCATATATGCAGCTAAATGCTATAGTAGATAGGTGAAAGCCCCCTACTGGGACATTGGATAAGCCTGCATGCCACTGTGGCGTAACAATAAATTTAGTAATCCTATAATAATATTTTTTTTTTATAAATTCTAAGGTCATGTTTCTAATTAGTTTGTAACCAAAGGGACGTTACGGGTTTGAAATAATATTTTTTATTTTATTTGTATGAGTGTGCGGTATCGTTGGATTCTATTAAAAAGATGATGGTATTTCTAAGTGACTTTTTATTTAAGTAAATAGTTTGTGAGATATGGCATGTTTTCGGTTACAACTGCAGCAATAAATTCGTTATTCATTGTTTTTTTCGAAAAAACTGTAAGAAACACAAACTTATTTTTGCTGTCCATAAAATCGATACTGTGCACCACATAATATGTTGCGGTTGGTTTCCAGTTTAACTGCATGCAGTTGAAAATCAGTATTTTCATCAGTTAAACCGACAGTGTGCATGTGTATGCAATATTCATCCGAACTACGGAACCCTTCGCTGTCAAGTTTTTTATTCTAATAGCTCCGCCTCCGCGCCGGGCCCGCAGTGAAATATTCAATAGATCCCGTAACAAAGACTTATAACACGAAAATTCTCGTAAAGCTTTCTTTGCTATTTTATTTGCTTTTAGTGTGTTTTTGTAGTGTTAAGCTTAGACACGATGCAAGTTACTTTTCAGTGGCATACAATAATATTGAAGTAACAAAATAATGCCTGTCCTAGTCATTTTGGAGGTGGGCCATAATTTTAATCCCGTGTCAGCCGGCGTGCCATCTAGTAAATGAAAAAAACTTGCCTGCATTTATATGGTAGACACTTAGCTGTTTAACTGTAAGAAGGTATTATAATCTAAAACAAAACTTCACTGATACCTTTGAAGAGGTTTTTACGCTAACAGCTAATCAATATTACCCTGAGGTCTATAATAAAATCAAGTCCTGATATAAAAACCCGATAAAAATCAGAATTGTAAAATCATGAATGTGTTATAATTGTACATACGAGATAACAGGAAATGAAATGTATTGCAATATCATGAATGTAATATTTTATGAAGCAGGTAACATCCGACATCCGTGCGGAATATTTGACACTTATGCCAATATTTACCGGTTCGTTTTTACAGCTGATATTGGATATTCAGTTACTCGTGGCAGTTGAGACAATGTGTGTATCAATAATACATTTCCACAGAAAGATTTTTATGTCTCGACGGAGCTGAAATCAGGAAGCAAAAATACAAATTACCTTATATGAGTATGGCCAATGATCAGACATTATACGACTATTGTAAACGTAAAGACACACATACAAGCACTAAACATTTATGTGTGCACTCAAACGGAATCCTGATTAAATTGGCAAAAAAGAGAGGGTGAATAGCTCCATCTCATTTACGCACATTTTAGCTCATGTTTCATTGTTTTCGGTCATTTGGATAATGGCCCTCAAACGCGATGGTCGTTGGCATTAAACTCGATTTTATACTTTTATTGATTGTTTTACTTTTACAGCGCTTATTTCATTGTTTTATGGGTTTGGGTCCTGTTTGATAGGAAAATATTTATTTTTATTGGGTGATAAAATATGAAAAATTGTTCGATACTTTGAAATATGTAGAACAATATTTAACATGGACCGCAAATAAAGTTGTGAATAAAAATATCTAATTGAATTACATATTTAAAAACCGGATTATGCTCTCACTTTGTCACGCAATGCCAAAGATCAGAGATCCAATGTGCAACAAGTAAATAACTCTGACGCTCTCACCGAGAAAATCCCAACAAAATGAAATACCATACTGGAAATGAATACCAAGAATTCAAAAACAGAATCACAATACATCTCAGGACATATATTTTCATAAGCTTAAGTCTCATAAAAGTCCGTATCGACTCTAATATTTATGTCGGGGCCCGTACTGTCGTGTGCACGCGTATTTCTTTATTTTATTTCCCAAGCGAGCTTCGTACACGGCCGTATCTCTTGATAAAAGGCAGCACAATAACTGGGAATACTCTGGAATGGTCTGTTTATTGAGCACTTCGTAAACGCCGATGGTATTCTCATTCTTTGAGTTGGAGGAATGTAGCCGGGGCCGGGGTGTAGGTGTGTTGTGAGCGTCGCGTGGCTGAGCGATAGGTATATGTATCGGTCTTTGTTGTGCATATACAGTGATAAAAGAAGTCAGTCTGTTATATAGGGCAGCTGGAGGCTTGTAAGCAGTTGGTTTTATTTGTTACATTGTATGTAGGTACTCGGTTTTGATCGGAATAATAGCGACCAGTCATTCAAGGAGGCATGGTTATTATGTTAATTCTATCTGTTTGAAAAAAAAAACCCCTAGCAATATTTAATTAAAAAACAGTGGTTGTTCAGATATCTTAAGGTTTGTTAGAATAAGAGTAAAAATAATTGGCTTTTACAATGTTTTCAAATTACAGTGATAATAGGAATGGGAGGACAGTGCAGGCCTGTCAATACGGATACGGTCGAATACGTTCAATCTACGGATTATATTTTAACTTTTATTTTTGTAATATATTGTAGACTTAAAACGGTTCTACACTGCATCCGATCCGAATCCGAATTCAAGATCCGGATTCAATCCGTTTATGGAATGTTCTAAATTCGGACGTATAATGTTCGGATTTAGTGCGTACCCCGTCATTTAACTAGTTGTATGGCAACTTCAGGCCGACGTTTTTCCGATTCGGATCGTACGCAGTGCAGAACCGTTTTAAGTCTACAATATATTACAAAAATAAAAGTTAAAATATAATCCGTAGATTGAACGTATTCGAGCGTATCCGTATTGACAGGCCTGCACTGTCCTCCCATTCCTATTATCACTGTAATTTGAAAACATTGTAAAAGCCAATTATTTTTAAAACAGTAACCGTGAGTTTCTTGCTGGCTCTACTCCATAGGAAGCGACAAATTGGAACCGTGCACCTAGCTTCTGACGTTTCATAAGTGCCCATGCAGGTTTATGTGAAATAAAATATAAAAAAGAACCTTTAATATTACCCAAAAAATAACCCTTTATTCATTAAAATCCGCGTCAACGTCCACCCCCAAGTTACATGAAAGCGTGAAACAGCAAGTAACTCGACACCCGCATACAAGGGATTGTTCACGCGATCGTCATCAGTAGTTTTCACGGCGGCGCGGCGTCTATTGTTCGCGTAATTAATTGTATCCGCTCCGATCGTATCGGACCGACGATTTGTACGTAGTTAGGGGTGCCACTACTTGTACCTATTTGTAGTTACATTCTTTACCTGCTTGTTGTAAGAAGGGTTTTCTTTTCAGAGAAACTGTTTGTAAGGTTTTGTTAGGGAAGTTGGATTAGCACTAATGAGTTCTTGAAGAAAGCTAGTTTGAAAGGATGATAATAATCCCATCAAAGATTCAGAGAACGCTATTTATTTTGATTACCTACTTAATGTGAGAACTATTGTCATGAACAAATTGTAAGCTTTCATACGTAAAAAAAAACTTTGTTCTCAATAAGTTTATATTTTTCCCAAAAATATCGAATCGTGTTTTTGTATATCAGGCTTTATCATGCAAAATCTTCTTATTACTCGGTACCTATTCTCCGATATGTTGGTTAGATGATAGGATTGATAAAGGAGGAATAGTTGAAACTCTTTGTTTACGTACTTTTCCATGTGTTTGCCAACCCTATAAGAGGTGCAGAGCGCATTAGGCGTGACAAATGTATGGATCGCGTGGCCGCAGCGTGACACAGTCAGCCCTGGCTCAAAGGTTCCATATAATTTGTGTTGTCACTGACCTTGATAACACGGGGACCGAATCTCAGAGTACATCTCTGATTTGAACGTGATTACACACATACACAATCCAGTGGTGGCCCAGTGGTAACGGCAGCCACTTACGAGAAGTAAGTCAAAGGTTCGTACCCAGCAGACGTTTTACTTTTTGTAAATTATTTCATCACCATTGCTCTCAAAACGGTAAAGAAAAATATCGTGAGGAAAACCGGCATGTCCTAGAACCAAAAATACGAAGACTGCTGTTTACGGCCCAGTCCCTCTCACAAAGAAGAGGCCTGTATCCCAGCAGTGGGAATATTATAGATTGATCACAAGAGAAACCAGTCCAGGGATAAACTGATGGCTGACGATGATTTTTGAACTTTAGGATTCTGATAAAGCTGTAATGAGCATAAAATGATTAATTAACTCAGTATAAAATATCCTTTAAAGAAACATCTCTAACCCTTATGGAAAAAGTAAAAGTTTCGATTTCATTTGAAATTATTTTCATGAATTTTTAAAACATTTGATCAAACATTTAATTATGTGGTAAATATTGAATTTTAGACTCAGACCAATGAATAACAAAGTCTGTGAAGTCATTACTAAACTAATGCATTTAATACTTAAATCTTCGAGTCCTTGCAACAATTTCTGATACAACTTGCTAAGCTCTTGAGACCGTAACTTGTCAATATTAGTGAGTGTCAATACAAATCTCGGGCAGCACACAATATAGTTACAATCTCGTATTAATCCAATAAATAACATCGCCTTTGGGACTTGTATTAAGGTTGCCTGTCCATTGAAGCGGAGCGAGAAAGCAGAGAAGAGCAAGGGAGCAATATAGCGGAGTATCCCTGTTCATAGGACATATTACTATTCACATAGAAGTGAGTGGACACCCTAGTGGCTTAGTATATCCAACTCAAAATTATAAAATCATCAAATTATCCCTGAGAGAAGTGGTGGCCCAGTGGTTACAGCGGGAGATGTAGGTTATCGGAGTTGCAGATTTGTAGGTCCGCTTTACTTTTGTAAATTAGTCCATCACCACTGCTCTCAAAACGGTGACGTGGTTGATTACGGCCCATTCTCTGGCCTATATCCCAGTCGTGGAAACATTATTCGCTGATTATGCTATCATGCAAATTGTCCCTTATGGCAATTTAAACTATGACCGATCTATTCTATAAAAATCTCACGTTAAAGGTGCAGTGAGCTTGAAGCGAGCCTACCAAGTGGAATGACAGCTCATTTCAAGCTCGCTTCACCTAAGTTTTCTTTACAATGAGTTTTTTTTCTAGAATAGCATCAGCATAGAATAGGTGTGGACCTATTCTTAGTTCATCACTGATTACCTGTGGAGGTAATATTGATAAGAAAATAAGATTACCACGTTCGAAAATGAATGAGTTAAGCTCCTTAAGTTTTGAGTTGAGATGCACGAGTACAGACAAATGCGTGTACTGACAGGACAGGTTCACTCAATCTGTGTGGTTTTTTCCTCAATATACCATTTCAGACATCAATCTACATCGTCTTCACATGATAAAACCAAGTTTATGTCTGTCTTTTGGGATGCATGAAGAAGCCTCCTCGTGTAGCGCAATTTGTTCCAACAGTAACTCGATTGAACCGAGCGCTTGGCGCATCCTAGACCCAATACCTTGATGACTGGCCAAATCTTCCCTTGCGGTGGTAGGGCTAACGCCCGCCTGGTTCGCGACCACCCTACCACCGGAGTCCGGCGTCAAGCAGTACGCTGTGTTTCGTCGATGCGTGGGAGTACCAGTGTCTTGAACAAGAGTGGACAGGCATTTTCTGGGCACGCTCGCTCCATCATAGACCTCATCAATCGCTTTCCATCAGGCGTGATCTAGGTCAAGAGCCCCATTAGTAATAAAAAATAAACTTTCAAATAGACTGTGACTTCTGAGTTGTTTGGGCCTTTCTTCTCAGAGTAGTCAGGTAGGAAACGCCAATCTCATCTAGTTTCTAAAATATGATTGACGTATAAAAGTGTTTGTACAAAAACATAGTTACAAAAATAAAATCATTTATCATTTAATGAAACTAATAATTTTTGTAACAGCTACAGCTTAGACAGAGGGGATATTTGTATCGCTGGTCACTCTTATAAAGACGCAGCCTTAACTGGGCGTAATCTTGAGCGACTAGAAGTCAAGTGGGGGTGAAAGCGAGTATTGACTTCTATTACAGCTGGGATGATTTTAATAGTATTTGTGTACTTTACGATCACAGTCCGATAGCATTAGCTGCTTGGAACGCTAGTAAAGACAACGATAATTTAGAATAAAGTGGTACTATACCGTTACTTGAATGCTATTGGGATATTGAAATACTAGTAGGACGATAATTTAAGAGTGCGATGCAAATAAATCACTGTGTCATTGTGATAAGGGTGTTTAATATTGCACAGTTTGTCTTACTCACTTGTATTTTATTTTATTTTAAGGTCTTTTTTTCGATATTGTGTTGAAAATGTTCTGTATACGGTGTGTGCTTAGTGCACAGCTCATCCTACTAATGTTATAAATGTGAAAGTTGGAATGTTTGTTACTCAATCACGGCCAAACGGATTTGGATGAAATTTGGCATACAGGTAGTACGTTCCTGTGGATTACTTTGCATCTTCAGGCAGGCGAAGCCGCATGCGAAAGCTTATTTAATCTATAACGGATACAAATTCTACAAATAAATTAATTTTAATTTCACTGTTAAAATCATCGTAGAGAACATTTTCCACAAACATGAAACATTACCAAAGCAAATACTTTTACAAAAATTATAATAGTAGCAATTAACGCGCTCAGTAGGTACACCTACTGATAAGGCGGCACCTGCGTAAATAAAAATACGGCTCAATAAATAAAACATACACAACAATACACTAGAGACTTAGAGAGTCCTACTCAAGGAAAATAAGATTTACTTCGATGGAATAGAACCTGCCCGTCCTTATTACGTCACTATAGACAATAAGGACGACTCAGGAACAATATCAGGTAGCAATCTAATAGATAATAATGTACTACTAGATATAATATGATGGAGACACGTGATCTTATAGTATCATTATGTGTAAATCGTGCAGTTGACTGGAGAGGATGGTGTTTTTTGTTTTTTTTTTAGGTGAGAAATCATCAAATAACTTCTCCCGCTCTGGGTGGAGCAGGAGGGCGTGTCAGACTTTTACTCACTAAAATCCACCCGTGTTCCCTCAGTTGCCTGTGTGCCAGAGGCCGCGGTATCTCTTTCGAACAACCCGCACCCTTGGCAGACATCTCTTTGAGGCGCGCGTGGATCACACCGTGTCGTCGACCCGGGCTTGGTCCTTACCGGATAGCGAGCTACCCATTACTCGCCATCCGCAAGCCCGAGAGGATGGTGTCAGAAAACATCTTGGCAGTAGTTCTGAAGAATATAACATACCTATCGCATAACATTGCATGCATAGCCGTGATAGCCGTGGCCTGACGCTCTTTGAGCATAGTTAGTTTGACGCTATCATCTTTCATTTCATTCATTTAGTGAGGACTTAAAGGGGATACTCTAAAGTAGTGCACGAAATTCAAATTTACTTACGTCTTTTTGCAATTTGTAGGTCAGTGTCAGATTTTATGTTCATTAAAATTTGATCCGCGACCCTAACAAATGTGGCTTTACATAATTATAATCGTAAGAATAAACAATACAACCCAACAAATATCAGTTCGTAATATCTCATTCTTCTTAGGAAATGTACCCATACTACGTGAAACATTAAAAAAAAAATATTCGTCTTCCCCCTCTAGTTTTCACGTAGTAATTCATAAATATGACAGAAAGAAAAATAAAAAAAATGGCTTATATTTGTCTTAATTAATACAATGCTTGTCTCGTGACGCCAAAAGTGCGTACATACCTATAACAACAAGTGAAAAAAATATTATACAGACGAAAAAACTTATGTGAAAACATATTGTAACAGGAACTTAAAACACTGCGCTAAACGCTGCGCGCCATATTTAAATATAGCTCGAAAAGCACGAGGTTTCCCTAGAGGGTATTGACTACGTGAAGAAAACCTAAGGCCCCGCTCCACCCCTATGACCAAGCGTGGTATTTTGAATACCCGCTACTCCCTCAGAACAGGTCACGTAAAGCGGGTATGTTCCCTTAGCCTATTGATGGCAAAAAGTTCAAACAACGTTGGCCTAAAATTCAGCTGCGCGAACTTCGTTGACTGACGCAGATCAGAGATCATCAAGATCATCAAATATTTCCATTTAATGAATATTTCATGAAATAATCATTCAATGGTATAATATGAACTCAGAGGCTTGTAATGAAAATTTTAATTATTATAATTCAGTAAATCCATACATGGCCCAGTCGCGACTCATATTTTGTTAAGCACAACCTGACATTGCCTGATTGACCTGCAGATTGCAAAAAAACGTAAGAAAATTTGAATTTCACGGGTACCCTGGCGCTTCACCCTTAAGAAAACTGGTAAAAGAAAATTAAAGAAATGATGAGCGTGGAGACATATTATTTTGAGTGTTCAAATCAAATCAAATTAAGCGATTTATTTTTGCAGAAAACACTGTTACAATTGTGTTTAAAAATTTACAAGTTTCAAGTGATTCTACCGTAAGGCATGCAAAATGTATACAATCATAAAATACAATCAACAAATAAAATAAAAACAATCATAAACTACTTCAAGATATTAAATTAATGCAATGTCATACAGATGAATTATTTATTTAATAATAATAATTCAATTATTACTATTATTAAATAAAAAAATACCTGCCCCACTACCCCTTGTCAACTTTTTAATCGTATTCCAGCTGATAACACTGAACCTTTCGCTTCCCTGAGCTCCCGAACAACATTCACAGCGAAGACTGTGTTCTGTCACTCCTCATAAACTTGCAATACCCCAGACTAACAACATGATCAAAATATTGTTCAGTAATCCAATAAAGTTATTATATTTCATTCAACACGTCCGAGACCCTTTCAACACCCCCTACTCATCATTTATGTCCGCGATGACCACAGAGTGGGAACATGGCAACAATATTGGGCAGTAATCCAATAAACAGTAGTTATTATGGCGCACTCAATATGTCCGCGTTGCTCCTAACAATTAGTGGGAGATCCACTAAGTCTTCGATGATTGACAGCCCCACTCAGAGACCCCTAACGGTTACTTAGGGTGCTACTTAGTAAAAATTAAAAAAAGTTCACTCCCAGAGTCAGTTAACGGTCCATTAGTGGCCCTTAATGAAAATTAAAGTTAAGTACAGCAAGACCTTTACTTAACTTGTTAATGATTGATTTTTACAGTTACGATTGAGGTTATATTTTTATTTTTACCAGTGAATTCGCTTTTGCATTTATTTAAAAGCAATAATGACTGATTTAGCGACTTCATTGAGTTTGTGGACTATGCCAGAAGATATAGAGAAGTAGGACCAAGGCGGTATTTTCGAGATTATTCTGATCCCTTTACTAAATACTCTATTCAAGAATGGTTTTACAGTAATGGTTTTACAGTGCGACAAGCCTTGGTTGAAAGGTTTTTTACTTAAATATTGTTTCCTTTATAAATAAAAATGCATATATTAATCAAATAATAATACTTTTATTTTATGTTTCACCAAAAAGTGTCGAAAGTGTTAGGATGACGGTTTTTCAACAGATGTTTTGGGTCGGTTGTTGTTTATTTGAAATCTATAGAAACACATCTTGTGCCGATAACAATACCTGCAGAAACTGTTATTACAAACTATTAAAAGTATTAATAAAGAACTAAAAGGGAACACCAATATATTTATCAATAGGCGCCGACAAAGATCTTCGTGCACGTTAATAACAAAACATTACGGAAATAATTAAACAATTAATTCTATTACTAGGCTCAAGCAATAAACAAATACCAAAAAATCCCGAGTTGCTGTGAACATCTGGATACTTTCTAAAATGCTCAGGTACTAAATGGTAGGTGCCAATTTTTTCCCAAGATCTTAATTATCACGTATATATAATTTAAAATTCACAACGCAAAACGTTCTCGCCTGGTGAATGAAACACAAACGAAAACAAAACAATAATAAAATATTCCCTGATTTGACATTGGCAGATGGCAATGATGCCATACCAAAAAGGTGGCAAACGCTTTAACTTATTTAAATAAAAATAATTGTTTCGCTTTGTATTTTAGTCAAAAATTACAGTTAAAGAACTGATTATCACTTATATTACTACGAATAATAGTTTTCAACGTGTTTATATAAACTTTTTTGTCGTTTAATATCAACTGTTTTTAAATATGGCTACACCAAGGCTTTATCGACATGATATCGATATGACGATTTGGAGATGCTTCGCCCTACGGATACTTAAATCTGTCATTTGCTAATGGACGCTTAAATTATGTCTCTGGGATGTACCATTGATTAACGGATTTAATGCTAATTAGTTAAGTACTCATTAGGACTAATTTAATGTGGCTTTCTGAGTGTGGCTGTTAGTGTTGCTTGTATGTGTGGGGGACAAGTCACAAGTTCAACGATTGTATGGGGAACGATTAGAGTGTTTTTAAAAGAACCAGCAATGTTTTACTCAACAGTTGATAGTACGCGTCTTAGACTTTGTCTATTGACAAACAACCACCGATATATTCTGGAAAAATCTCACTGTCAACATTTTGGTGAAGTGAGCTCGAACTGTCACTAATGCAAATTTCTAGTCTTTCAACTCAGCCTATCGCAGTCCACTGCTGGACATAGGCCTCTCCCATGCTGCACCAGAACACCCTGTCCTCCACCTTCCGCATCCGGTCTGATCCAGCCACCTGTTTAAGGTCGTCGGCCCACCTAGCTGGGGCTTTTCTCCAGGACTGGAATTACCGACATAGCTTGCAGAGTAAGTAGGTTGAAGTGGCAGGGGGCTGGCCATGTTTATCAAAGGACTGATGACCGATGGATCAAACGAGTCCTGGAGTGGAAATTTCTAGTATCAGGTAGAATTTGAGAATCACTGTTCACTTCAAGCACTGCTGGTGAGATTTTAATTGAATATTTATGTACTTTTACTACGTTTAAGCAAATGTCAAACTACGTTGTTACCAAAAGAGATAAGTAACCAGGGTCGTCGGATATATTTGAAGTTTAGTAAGAAACTCACGGAGGTTTTGGAATAAAATAAAATTTGATAAATTAACTGTTTGTTTTCTATTTTTTTTTTACCGACGGCGACGAGCAAGAGGGAGGAGTCCATACATTATCATAGATAATATTTAATTAATTATCAAAAGTACTAAATAATTAAAACTAATTAAAGTACTTATTTTTTTTAAAATAAATATTCATCGATTTCTTACTAAACTTTAACTATATCCGACGACCTTGGTAACTTAGGTGACTTTACAACAAATACACGTCTTAAGCGAACAGACGAAACGAGACTCTTTTTCTTTAGAGCTCTCACAAGACAAGGACGATTATTGATGTAGGTACCTACGATACTGTGAATACTGTTTTATTTCACTATTTTTGTATTTTTATTTTCCATACTAGGATATGTATCACATCACGCACAATGGCATGACTGAACGTGTTTAGTACATGAATAAATTAATTAACTAAATAAAAAACGCCACCACTTGTTACTAGTACCATGCACCGTTGGACCCTTGGACCCGACGTTCGGCCGGCACTTATTGGATACGCGCAGTTATTACTGCCGTTAGTGGCTGTTTGGACGAATTACGCGCGTAATAACTTTGTCGAACAGCAGTGGGACGCAGGACGATACTACGACGTGTCTAGGTGGGCCTTAATTGATTAGGTACGTGTATATTGTCGAATGTAGAGGGTCCTTAATTGATAAGAACGGATTGTGAAGTGTGCACACTTACATAAATAAACCTTCAAGTGTCAAGTAATTAACACAATTACTTTTTTATTGTTATCAGACTCAATGAGTCTGGTTAACAGTCGGGGGGTCAAACATTTTTAACCGACTTAAAAAAGAGAAGGTTCTCAATTCGGTTAAATTTTATGTTCGTTACCACAGAACCGATTAGAAAAATTCTTCTTTTGATTGAAAGGGTTTATAGAGGGAAATGCAGTGTGGTCCCATATAAATTTGGTCAGGTTCTTATTAGTAGTGTGGTAGGCACTCTGGTCATAAGCGAGTGTCTTCTTGAGTGACTATAGTGAAGTATTATTCGTACTTACAACCTAGATACTTATCTCACAATTAAACTACTGACTGGCTCATCTCCTCACCACGGTTTGATCTCGTGCCAAAACGAAAGATATAATAGATTGTAATCTTTACGTAAACAGTTCACGATAGCTCCGGGCCACAGGGAAGAACTGGTTTTCCATCAATTGGCAAGTAATGTAACTAACTTTCAAGTCTTCGGGTACCTGTTGACTACTAACATGTAGGTATTTTTAATTTTATTGTGATCAAAATTATCACATCTTTTGGAATGAAAAACCAAAACGAGAGTGTAGTCACCTATTTCTAAAAAAACATAATATCACAATAGTTAGGTAATCGTCGATGTAAAGCCATTAATTACTTTATCTAAACTCATAACGCAAAGTTCTTAATCTTATTATGAAATAAAAAATAATAGTTTAAAAAACTAAAAACACGCTTTAAAAACCAAACTAAAAAAGCAGAAAATAATTTAATTCAATTAAAAAGCGTGGGGTGCTTTTTGAGGTATTTTTATAATCAATTAATGTCAAGCACCCCACGCTTTTTAATTGAATTAAATTATTTTCTGCTTTTTTAGTTTGGTTTTTAAAGCGTGTTTTATAGTTTTTTAAACTATTATTTATTTTCTATTTTTTAGTTCGGCTAACTACAAAAACGTTTTTTTTTTCTCAATTTTTTTTTAAATTATTGAATTGTCATCGGTCCTCGACAAGTTTACAAAGTTTCAATGAAATCTGACCGTTTAAAGTGGGTCAAAATCGCGCTCAAAGGAGTCGGTTACATACAAACATACAAACAAACAAACCAACAAACATACAAGTGAAGCTAATAGGTATAAAGCGTAACTTAAAGCAAAGTTTATAAAAAAACGGCTACCAGAACCAAGGAAGGCCGCAGGCGCGCAAATTACCCAAGGAGAGTTACATACTGACATACTGACATACAAGTGAAGCTAATATAAAGCGTGTAAAAAAAGTACCTACAAGTATCCCTTGCTGTCTTTATTGACGTATTGCGAGAGATATGGCAATTCGAGACAATGCCCTGCTAATCCTCGTACTATTCTAGGAGCTCTTCAGCGCATTCGCGAAAATTGGCTCATTATCCTATGTCAAAATCTCAACGCCCAAATCTTCCGCCAACACGGCCAATTGCAACGCAATTGCATGAAAATGTGCTACATTATTTATAAGGGTAGCCAAAAACTAGCCTCCGCTAATACGATCTACATTTTCACGTGAACCACAGATACATCCATAGGATATTAAAGCACGAAAAGTGGCATCAATTAAGATTTAGAAAGGTTCGTGCCCTATTAACGCGTGATAAACCAATAAGAGTAACACTTATTGTCAGTGGTTACAGAATAAAATTGAAGAGGACAGAATCCTTTTTTTTTTGAGGATGGGAAATCATCAAATAACTTCTCCCGCTCTGGGTGGCGTGTCAGACTTTTAATGACTAAAACCCACCCGTGCCTCAGTTGCCTGTGTGCTTTAGGTATAATAGTGTCGCGCTTGGTAGGTGTTATAGTACGAGTAAAACTCCAGAAGATTGTAAATTGTATGTATTGTCATGTTTTTTTTTGTCGGGCATCTCGCAGTTGACCTTGAGAGGCCGTGACTGCCTAACCGGGCTTTCCTGGGGCTGCCATTAAGAGTTAACTTAACGCCTCCAGCCAGGGTATTGTCATGATAAATATGTATAGACTTAAAGCTAAAATTCTTAACTAAGTAGTGCGTGTTGCGCTTATTACTAAAATAAATTGATCAATGGGAGATCAGTAATATTATAGTTTTGTTACAAATTAGTACAATATCTATTCGCGTGGTGCGTGACGACACAGTGCTTGCGCGCGGTGTGTCACACATATAAATATTCCGGGGCTCCACACGATATTCACCCAACCGTCCTTTGCTCGTTGAAGTGCCAGCCCGCGCCGCAGCTGGGCCAGTTAAATTCCCCGATTGTTAATAATAATGAAAACGATTTGATCCAGCCTGTCCCAACTTGCTGTCCCTACCAGTGACGCCCTGAGCCGACGCCCGTACCCCACAGGGGGTGCCCTCAGCGTGCAGTCGCTTAGTTTAAGTAGTAGGTATTACGCCTCTGGCTGGAGGCTTTAAGTTTTCTTAAGGCAACCACAGAAAAGTCCGGTTGAGTAGTCACGGCCTCTAAGGTCAACTACGAGATGCCAAAAAAAAAATCGATAGTCAGTGGAGCGTTCGCTGTGCCAGCGTACGGATGTCTTGATGGTTTGCAGGTAGCAGCTACAATAGTTTCTATGAACAGGGTTTATAAAATAATATTCTAGCATTTATCTAAACACATGCTTTGGATCACTGCAAATTGCTATCCTGCACAAACAAAGGAGTTTTTATTTGGGAATTAAATTCTTTGACTTTAAAAGGCAATTGTGTTTGAGACAGTCCAATTCCACTAGATTAATGACTGCGCCGGGTACAGTTAGGCACATTGTTTATAAGTGGTGGACTCCAGCTATCTGTGACGTCAGCCAATCTATTCTGAACAAATCTCACCGTGAAAACTAAGGTGAAGTGAAGCAGTTGAGTTGTTAAATCAGTTTAGTCATAAACAACATGAAATAAAGGATTTTATGATTGTTACTAATTATTTCCATCATTGGAGTTAGATTCGATGATAGAAATAATTATTTATTTAAAATACTGGTCTTCAGGTAAATCCGGTTAGACTGGTTGCCGACCGATATTTGGGAAAAGGCTAGGCAGATGATGATTGGAGAGACTTAGATTCCATAAATATTGATTTATACAAGACTTTGTTCCAATTTAGGAACAATAAATAAATAAATAATCACAATCATGGTGTGCTCGATTGACTGGCTAAATCCTAAAATAAATCAATAAATTGCTATGCCAAGGAAGGTAAGTTTCTGTGCCCTGAGGAGACTGAGTATTATCCATTTAGCAACTGAAATCAGTCTTCCTCTGTGTGTTGATGTTATGGTTAAATAAAAATTGACCAGTTATCCCATAACATCAGCTCACTACACCACTCAATCTCAAACCATTTATTTCAAATAAACCAATTATAGGCATTTTTAGAATTGTTAAAGAGTCGGAAAGATGAAGCTAGTTGCCCATTCCAAAGCGTAGTAGGTACCTTTTGGAGAAGAACGGGCAAGAAACTGCATAGAAACTCTTGTTAAATCATAATATTGTTACAAAAAGTTGGCTCAAAATAAAAAAAAATATGTTCAAATAATAATAATATACAGGGTGATTGGAAGATGGTGCAACGCTTTAAGGCGAAGATAGTAGAGACAATTTAGAACCATTTAAGCCATGGTTGTCTTAGAACAATTCTTATTTTTTTTTTAAACGTTTTTTTTTTCGAAAATCCACAAAATTTCAACTAAACTGCTTATTTATGGCCAAGTTGAATGATAAATGAATTCATTTTTATTTTATTTAATTAAAGTAATGTGTAAGCAATCTAGCAAAACATGTTTTAGGCCTCTGTGTCGTTACATTTTCTTTACAGACATTTGAAATAAACAAAAATTTGGTTAAAAAAAATGGTAAGAATTCGTCTAAGACGACCATGGCTTAAATGGTTTTAAATTGTCTGTACTATCTTCGCCTTAAAGATTCGCACCCATCTTCCAATCACCCTGTATAATGTGTAATACTAATGTTCAAATTATCAATGTGAGAACGATGTAAAAAAGACATACACTTAGAAGCGTCCGTTATTAAAACCAAAAACAAAATAACAATTCAGAAATTAAAATAAGCTGTGGCTCTATACATACAATACCTTTCCGAAATACTCCAAATATCTAGAGTAGTTCTAAAAGGACAGTAATGAAGGACGAATCACGGAGTAGAGGCGTAACCGCAACCTAATTCCAAAGTCCGTGTGTCGCGGATATGTCCGAATATTTGCGGATATGAGCGTGCGTGCGGATATTTAAGGGCTGAGTCGGGTCGACGTGTGACTGATGTTGCGGTGCCTTTAGTGTACGTGCATAATTTATACGTGGTTGTGTTTGTGTGTGTGTGTGTGTTTTGGTAGGTGTGTGTGTCTGTTTACTTTAAGAATTAGGTTATAGAGCATAGATGTCGTGTGTCTCCGAGATTATTGGATGTTAGACATGGGTGTGTTATTTTAGGAAGATTTTTTAAATATTTAAAATATTTTTCGGAACCGTTGTACAAACGGAGCAGTCCTGTACGGCAAATGTTTACTGGAAAACATCTAGAGGGTAACGCAGTCATTATCAAGCTGGTTTACTGAATAGGGTTTTAATCTGTATTTCTTTTTAATAACCGATCTACTAATTACTCTTTGTGAACCCACAATAGATTTTAAGTTCTGTTGTTTTTCAAACGACATAAAATATTTTCATATATTTTTTTCAAGTCAACCCACGCGTTCTTCCTATACTCCATTTGGAAGGTAATTTACAAGCGAACATTCGCTCAATATTCTTGCCACGTAAACCGTTACACCGATACACTTCGCGAGCCTCAAAGACCTGTCGATTTATTTTTATAAGCGCACTGACTTTACGGAGGAGATGAGGGTAGAATCGTAAAACAACGCTTTAAAATGGCGGCACTTTTATTACTTTTGAGTTAATCATTACGCAGTATTTTAGGAGTTACGTGTTTCATTCGTGTTTTGGAAGACGTGTAAAATTGTGAAGGTTTTTCGAAATGTTTTAAAAGTGTAATGGCGAGTAGGCCCTAGCGTGAACGCGATGTGAATGTAACGTAAATTCGAACGATTAATGAATCGATTCGAATATTTACGCGAATTAGAAGAAGATTTTTATCTTTCATCATCATCAAAAAACTATATACTACAGTATAAAGTTTACTAAAAAGTATCCATAGAAGTTACAAAAACATTTAATAAAAAACAAAACAGATTTTTAGTAACTAGCAAAAACGTGCTTGGCCCCTTGGACGCTTTTGATATGTGTAGATAATAATTAACTTTTACAATTAAGCGAATGCTATGTGCGTAACAGTCGTATTGCCCCTTGCCATTGCCCGGGGCTTTTGTCATGTCTGTTGCTGAAAGCAAATGAAAAAAAAACAGAAGTTTAATTTTGGAGACACTCATTTTTCTTTTATTTCCCCCATAATTATAAACAGAACCACATCAACTCCATCACCTACATATGTAACCCCACCAATTTTTTATTTGATATCGTATTCTTAAAAACACCCTTATCTTTACAAAAAAACAACCTCTAAACGGCTCAGCTATAGACTCGCCTCGCATCCCCCTTCTGATAAAGAGATTAGTGGAAGAGGCTCTTTATTCAGGCAATACTTAGGGTTTATCTGGTAAACGGTGGATCAGGATGTAAGAGATAACGCCGAAAGTTTTCCTTTTCATTTTTCTTTTCGTTTGGTCGTTGACTTGTACACCTGTTTTTTTTTGCGACGGGAGGACTTTCCGCGTTGTTTTGGTAAAAGATACAAGTTATCGTTTTTGTTAACTAATTTCCAAAATGACTTCTTTTCTATGTCACTTGAACAATTTATACATGACTGCAATGATAAAGTCTTACCGGCGGTGTGATTGCATAACACACTTACAGCAGGAATAGCTTTAATTTTGACAGTTCAACAACATTCATTGCGTTATTTACGTTCCTGAGCATACTTTTCGAACATACATATTATAGCAATGGATTAACAATATCCTTCAAAATGATTCAGAATCTGATCAATAGTGTTTTATGCAATTAGTATGCGGCTGTCCTAATAGAAAGCGACCGTCGCGCAAATACAGCGAACCGGAGTAAACGATAGCCTTGTATGCTATATTCACATGGATAAAAACATTTCTCATAATCTTAAATCAGAGCTTATGTACCATTGACTGAGTTTGCTCCAAAAGTTTTCAGATACTCTCAAAATAATTCAAATACGTCTTATATAACAAACAACAAACCTACATTCTCATCAAACAGTTTCCGCCCAATACCCACCAATTAGTATCGAGAGATGATTCATTAAGCGCTTTCAAAGCTTTATATTCTTTCAAAAGCAATCCTTTATGAATACCAAATGGACGCGTTAATTGCTAAATCAATGGAAGCCTATTGACGGGAATATTACGTGAATAGGGACTTAAACTTATTATGGAAATATAGGATTTGTGAAGGAAAAGGGTTTGTTTACTAAGTGATGAAAAGGAGGCTCTGTTTTGTGCTAGTTTGGTAAAAAGGAGGGATGAAGATAAGTATTTCTGTGTTGTCATGTTCCCAAACTAGTTATTCGTTATCGTCACTGAGATTTTTTTAGGATAGGCTGGCCGTTTCTGTTGATGGTTTGTTTGTAAGAAAATCATATTATGATAGCATCTTTGCTATGATTTCCTAAATCTAAGGAATCTTGGACAAATCGTACTAAAATTAAAAAAAAAAAAACTAATAGTTTCGATCCGCCTCGCAACTGTCTTTATTAAAAAAAATATTACGTCACTGATTTTATGTTTTATTTCATTTCATAGGACTGAATAAATAATGTAAAAACTAACCTACCATCTAAGCACTATTGTTGCTAACACCAAAATACTAAGAAAAATTTAGAGCTTAGTCTGAAATGAAGGTTTTTTTTTATTTCAAACTTGACTTTGACTTTTTGAAGAACCATACCATTCCTATAGTTTATTAATAATAATCTTGGAGTAGTACACGTAGTAGGTAAAGTATCAAAAACACAATCAAAGAAACTCACTCCTCAATTACTTATGATAGCAATAGCAATAAAAAGAGGTCTCGCAATAGTTAATGGAATTAGGAGAAGTGATGTCAATGGCTGTAGTAAACATTGTGGAATTGGCGCTATAGTCGTAAAGACGGTGTTGATGCCGAATTAGAGAATGCCTTTTGTAATGGCCGGAGTTAAGGACCAGGCTATAAAGTCAAAGATCAGTTTAATTTTCACGGCAGACTGGGAATCTGAAATGTGGGCCTGAATAAAGTTTTGGGAGTAAGTTGATTAAAATATTAAACGAATCATTATTCTTAGGGTTCCGTACATCTGTATGAAAAAACGGAACCCTTATAGGATTACTCTTGTGTCTGTGTGTTTGTCCGTCTGTCACAGCGATTTCGCTCTAATGAAGTTTAAATATGGTACACATATGAATTTCTGTGACCTGCTAGTAGGGCCACGGACTAGTAGGTAATGCTATATAAGAAAATCTATATGAAGTCTATGGTCTTAAAATAACTTGTTATTCTCACAATATTGTGCATAAAAACTTACATTTGCAGTTGGAATGTATGTGAGATTATGTTTTTTAACTGCAATGTTAGGTTTTTCTTGGAATAAATTCATCCCAACTATGGATCCCTTCATTGTGCGTGGTCCGAGACGCACGTAGCCAGTTTTATCTTGTATCTCATATTAAATAATAGCTCATACCGTAATACAAGAATAAACCATTTCAAAGGGTAGCGTATCTGCGTAAACTCGTGTTAGACAGTTGTTAAGTATTAATCGACACAGCCGGGCAGCAAAATCGTATACATGTAGTAATTGTTTCGGGTCGGCTTTTTTGTTCAACAAATACTGCCGATTCGAATGATCCGATCCGAACAAGTGTGTGGCGGCACGCCGTATAGGTTGGCTTAGATAAATAAAAAAAAGCGTTTTAATTTATTTTCAATACAATAATGAGATTTCACTTATTAATATAGTAATTAGCACCTACATAAATTTACATGCATAGTCATGCTAAAATATATCATAAAGATCTTAAGGATAGGAACCCTCCAGCTAATACCTCCTCCAGCTTAATCCAGTTTTCTCCGCCTGGGGCTTCTTTTGTCCATTGTTTTCCTCCTACTGAAATTATATCATTTATCCAGCGCTTCCTAGACCGCCCTTGTCATGTCTTACCTCTGGGTCTTCTTCACTGGCTCGCCTCTATAGTACATCTCTTGTCGGTATAACGGGCCAGATGTCCGGCCCATTTTCACTTGAGTTTATGGGTATTCACTTTTGATTTTCTGTATTTTAACCGACTTCATGTTTATATATATATATTTATTGGTTTTTATGTAAGTTCGGGAATAAATTCATCATATATAGACAGATTTGCAAAATTCTTTTTTTGTGTCGAAAGGAGTTTATTTCGAAATGGTCCCATTTAAATTTCATATAGATTTGATGATGAGTTTCGGTGACAGACAACGGAACTCTTCAAAAAATGACAGCAAATCAACCGCGATTGCTGCTATCACATAAATATGCATTTTTTTGACCCCAAGGATGATGAAACTTCGAATTGCTGTGGGGAAAAAGTGAAAAATAAAAACTTTTTACGAAAAAAAAAAAACACTTTTCCGGAAGTGGGTTGTATTTTTTTGGAAAAAGTGTTTATTTTTTATTGTGAGTACACTCCTTTCCATAGCTTTCTGGCTTTGTTTCTATTTTTGTAGCATACTGTCAAGTCTGACAACCCTAGGTCAAAAGCGATTTCTTCCTTCACCAAAAAAATGTTGTGCTTTAGTGATAAATGTATATCGTCTCTTACTTATAGGTTGCCTTCATCATAAGCAACCTATACTGTTCCCACTGCTGGGACACAGGGTTCCTCTCAGTGTAAGGGTGCGGGCCGTTGTCCACCACCCGGCCCAGTACGAATTGGTAGATGTCATATATATCCGAATTTTTGGTTGTAGGACATGCCGGTTTCCTCACGATGTTTTTCTTCACCGTTTTAAGAGAATGTGGCGACGAAATTATTGACACAAAGTAATACACCTGACTGAGTTCAAACCTACAACGTACAACTCGGTAAGTCGCAGCCGTAATATCTGGACCACTACTTCTATAGGTGGCTTAAATATCTATATTGCTGTTATCAGTCATTTTATGTAAATAATTAAAATCTTATTATTTTTCATTTCTATACGATGGGCCTTATCAGAAGGCTAAAAGTCATCCAAAGGGCAATGGAGAGGGCTATACTCAGAGTTTCCCTACGTGATCGAATCAGAAATGAAGAGAACTACCAACTAGTGCACTTGTAATAGGTCTATTAACTTCGAAATAACTAGAGCCCACGACACAAGGTATCCTAGTTTGGGATCCGAAAAATTGCCAAACTTAAGTGGCAGTGGGCAGGGCACTTTGCTAGGTTACACATTGCAAATTGGTAGGCAAAGATTCTGGAGTGGTGACCGCGAACCGGAAGATGTACAGTTGGAAGGCCTCCCACAAGGTGGACCGAGGACCTTGTGAAGGCCGCAGGAATCTGCTGGATGCGAGAAGTACAAAACCGGTCGAAGTGGAGGAGCTTGGGGGAGGCCTATGTCCAGCAGTGGACGTCTTTCGGCTGAAATAATGACTATACGAATGTACGAGTATGTAGGATAAACATACGGTTCAATGTGAGTAGGGAAAGAAATCCTTAGCTAGCTTCTAGCTATCTGTGATAATACTTACAATACTAAACAATCTACCAGCTCCGTTGGAAAATTAAACCGTAATTTACTGTACTGTGTAATGTACTGTTTGTCATCAGCTGTTAATTTATTTAGCATATATATCAATTTCCAGTTCCACAAAATAATTACCAACCTGATACCATGATCCCTAAGCCAGCTAGTTTGCGTATAACTGATTTATAAACCGACCGCGGTACACCGCAGTAGCTAATGAAACAATGTCATCAAATATTTCAGCTTTATATTAGGCTGCGCGGCGCTTATATTCAGCGGCAGCTGAAAATTTGCCGCGTATCAATTATCATCATAGAACGTATACATTAGCGGCGCGGTTACATTTAAATATAGTGTGTTTGTGAGATGTTGATCCTTGAGATTAGGATTTATGAGTGCATTTAGAACGCTTTCATAATGAGACTCTTCCTCATTTTACGTTATACGTTATTACTAAAATATTGACTATATTAATTCCAAACTGTATGGACTGGTTAAAACTTATACGTAAAGGAAAGTAAGCATTCGATAGGTACCTAGGGGCACTGATTCAGAAAATTGTAAGCAAACTGCGATCTTTATCCTACAATAAAAGCTATATTACAAAAAAATCGGTTTATCTAGGAGCTCGAATTATTAAAATTAAACTTAAGCCACAAAACATTAAATTCTTACATTAGTAGCTCAACCAAAATTCCTCAAGTCTTTATTTGTTTCTTCATAACATTAGCAGCCCTTATTTGCCTGCTAAGACCTCACATAAATACCATTGTTGCTCAGCACAAACCACACAAGTCAAATAAATTTTATTTATACTCAAGTATCAAGAGCCCTCGGTCGCAGCATTTAAGGTCTATTATACATGATCCGGGCGCGCGGTCCGGTTTACCGGGATCAGCGGTGAGGTGAATATTCATGAGCTTAACCGCGCCTCGACCGGACGCCGGACGGCGAACGGACGGCAACCGGATGCCTTCTGAAATAATATTGTCATTTTTACTTTACGTCTTTATTGATTGTTATTTTAGGTTTTGTACTGAGGTGATTAGAATTGTTGATGGTGTAGAATTATAAAATTATGTCTCAAGCCGACTATTCAAAGTTGAAACTAGGGCCGTGGGGTCCTAATGCTCATCGAGTATTTCGAGTCATCGCCAAGCGGTTGGTCGACACTTCACGTAACCAAAGGGCTGGCCTATTCTTAGCTCAAAGAATCAGCATTGCCATCCAACGTGGTAACGCTGCCATTCTTTTGGGCATTTTTCCCACTGACAGCGATGTGGACGAATTCTTTGATGCCCTGTGAGCTCTTCCCTTTTTTTACTTTATATACTTGTTCATAATGTCTAATTATTTAATTTGAATAAATACTATTTCTCACTTTTCAAATTGAGTATTAAAACCTTTGAGAAATAAAAAAGTACGTTGCCTGTAAAATTAAAGTATCGGAATTGCAAAATTAACTAGCAGATTTTAGTTGCAGAAACAAATAATATAAAAATATTGACAATTTAATGAAACGGTTCCCAACTTGCAATTGGCCGAAACGCACTGCAACTTATTTGCAACTTTAACATACACACAGGTTCTGTAAAAATTGTATTTGCAGTTGCTTAAAATGTACATAAAACAATAGAAATTGGGGCGAAGATACTATTTACAAAGCTTTCGTAAATAGTAAAATATAGGTTTTTGGTGCGCAGCCCAGTTGTCGGACATTGGACGACTCGCGCCATAAATAGGGAACCCCGTATGTTTCTCATACGTCTTTGAGAACATTCTAGAAGCTGCGCTCTTATTTATTTAATACAGAGGCGGACTTAATGCCATAGGAATTTTCTACCAGTTGACCTTTGGGTGATGCAGAGATAAACAGTGGTAGGTGCAATAAATTAGAGGAATAAAAGTGCATAAAACTATTGAAACTATAAATATAATATTTATACCTAACTATAAATAAATATCAGCACAAATAAATATAAATAAATAAACGAATTGACTAAAAACAAATGAGACAGACAATGAGAGAACATTATTGTTGTATTGATACTGCCAACTTCTTGAATGTGCTCGCGAACTGTAATTTTGAAGGTCAATCGGTTTGTTGCCATCCTGATTTCTTGGGGGAGTGCATTCCACAGAGAGATAAACTGGACGAAGAAAGAAGGATGAATGATGTCTGTGCGGTGAGTGGGGCATTGAAGAAGACGATTATGCGATGAGCGTAGATTTCTATTGTGGTTTGCGCAAATATACTGAAAGTGGGGAGCTAAATAAATAGGAGAAGAAGGAGAATCAAGAAATGAGAACAAAGTGATCAGCGTCCTTTGCTCTCTGCGCTGGCATATGGGCAACCACTTAAGAAGGGACCGATGTGCACGAGACATGATCGTATTTACGCAGATTGAAAACGAATCGAATGCAGTTATTGAGAAGACGGTCAAGTTTATCGAGGAGATGTGTATTCAGGTCATAGTAGCACACATCACCATAATCGATGATGGGGAAAATTAAGGACTGCACAAGCATTGTCTTCGTACTCGATGGTAGTAAATTTTTCAATCGGTACAGAGCCCGCAGCGTTCCTGTTAACTTCTGGCTTACCCTAGCGACTTGAGTATGCCAATTCAGGGAACTATCAATATGCAGGCCTAGGTCCTTCGCGTTAGTGCTAAAAGGAACGATTGTACCATTGCAGAGTACTGGTGGCAAGATTGTACCACCTACCTTGCTAATACTATGGAGACTGCCAATGATGATCGCCTGATACTTCGTACGGTTTACAGTTACACCAAATCTATCAGCTCAGGTTTTAGTGGCCCTCAAGTTCCTATTTAATTTGTAGACAGCGTCAGGACATTTATCAAACTTCCCTTGAGGGTACAACTGCAAGTCATTTGCGTACAGAGGATACGCACACTGAAGTACGGAAGTTATGAGATTAATAAAAATAGAAAACAGAAGAGGCGAAAGTATACCGCCTTGAGGAACGCCAGTTTCAAAATCACACCAGCAAGAAGAAGAATCTCCAACATGAGCGGACTGCTGACGTTCCTGAAGATAAGAGGAGAACCATTCCAGTGCTTCGGGAGAGACCATAACATATGACATAATGGCTTACAGGATGTCGTGACTGAAGGTATTAAAGGCATTCGAGAAATCAACCAATACTAAAGCAGTACCTTTGGTGTCTTCTATTCCTGCTCTTATTCCTGGTAGAGGCGGTTTGAAAGAGGTTTGCATTATATTCCTTAATTAGATGTGACAAAGAGCGCACCCTAAGACAATATGTCTATAATTTTCTATTTAAAAGTTTAGATGCACTTTAAGTTCATAAGACCGACCTAACGCAAACTTCAAAACAGTTTAGCAGCCCGGCGCCCGGTGGCCGTCTGCGCCAATATGGCTTTATTGCATTAATAGTTGCAAGATACAGATACCTACTGCATGCATGATGCACAACGCGTTACCAACTTAAACTCTTAACTAGTTCAAGACAAGCCGTTTACTACTCATCTGCGTACACTATTCAATTATTGGAATATCTTATACTGCAGGATCTACATAGCATTATACTTGTATTTTCAGAAGGGGTAGATAATGGTATATACCTACAGTGCATCCTTCTATTGCCTAGTCCCACGTAATAGAAGTCGAGGTCTATTGCCATTGTATATAGGTACAAGTTGCACGGGTCAATAAACTTAAATACGTTTAATTATAGTAATAATAGTATATTTTTCAGAAACTTCCTGATATGAGTTTATCGGCCACAGAATAGGTACTTATCTAAAGTAAGTGCCACCGGACATGTATGCTGTAACCGGCAATATTTGTTGCAGGTACAGGTACCCCACACTGATATCTTCATAAAGTTGCCTTTGAAAAAGAATATTCCGCATTTGAAGGCATCTTTACTCAATTTCATTATTCAAGAAATATCGAGCAAATACCTTGTTATGATGTCTCATATTTCAAGTAGCTTGAATTTATTCTTGGAATCCATGACAAAATGTGTTGATTAGTAAAAAAAGTGCGGCATGTGCTTGCTATGACGTAGCTGATGCTACGACAGGACGCTACGCCATGCAATCACTACGCTTTCGTAGCATAATCCGCTACGAGTCAATTCATTATGTGGGTTGAAGAAAAGCTATTTTATTATGCGTGAATAAGTTTTGAAAATGAATGTGGATAGTTAAAAGAGTACGGGAAGACGAAATAAACGATGGATGGACTGTTTGAAAGATGTTACGACTAGAAACCGGATGACTACAGATGACATGCTTCGCCGATTCTAAATAAATTGGTACAGAGCAGCATCATGACTATGGCAATAATAGATACGTTTTTAATTATCAAAACCCGATAACCTCAAACTTCAATCAACTAAAATATTATATAGTTTCGAAAAAAAAGCCCTAAAAATAAACGAAAAACATAGTCCATACAAATCGAGTTTGACAAGGCCGTAACAGCTATATTCATGCTTGTTCCCACAAAACATGGTGGCAGAAAAAATCCCAATCTATGGCAATAAAATGCGATAGGTTCGGACAATAAACGTCGGCCGAACAAAGGGTCTAATGGAAACGTCCGTCACCGCGTCGTGACCGGCCTTCGGCTCACACTGTCGCTTTCACAGCAAGCTGCGAGGGTGGGCAGCGTTCTAACACTATATTCATGAAGTTTGTTGAAATGTTGTGCTAGGAATACGGATAAGTTGGTCTAGGTTTTTTGGCTTAAGAAATAAGAATACGATCTTTAATCTGCACCATTGCGTAACTCACGATTAATCATGATCTATTTCGTTTTGAAACAGATGGCTAAACCATTGCTTCATATGTTCGAAAAATGTGTCTGCTCAATAACGCAATAAATGTTGTTCACCTGTCAAAAAGAAAACCGATTTTGATTAATCGCGTGTTACGCAATTAGGGTGCTGGTCAGTGAATAAAACGTATTATTCGAGATCATTATGACTTATAAACTTTTAAATACCACTTTTCTAAGCACTAATCGTGCTTAGAAAAGTGGTATTTAAAAGTTTGAAAGCTAAAGAAAATGCTTAGCAGGTATTTATGCCAACTAAAATTGAGAAGTTGTAGACCCTTTCAGTTTTCATCCTTTAGAAAAGTTTCTGATAGCCATTTAGAGTTTTTTTCAAAGGACCAGTTGGGCGTTCCCAAACTTCGCGAGTGGTAAAATAACCAATTTGAGGTAAAGGAAATTTTAATATCGCCTGTTATTTTAAATTCATGAGGGCAGGGGCTTGTGGCTAATTAATAACAGCCACACGGGTCAATCGATCAGGTTAAGCTACTCTGCTGCGGTTGGTCCGTGGATGGGTGACCATACCCTGGCCCAGCTCTAATCCGTGGATATTTGACAGTCGTTCCGGATCGTCAGAAGCCCGACAGTCTGACAAACAGTCTTACCAAGGGGGTTGCTGGGTAATACGATTACCCAGTAACTAGGTTGTGGAGGTCAGATAGGCAGTCACTTCATGTATTCCATTCAGCTGGATTCGGTTAGACTGAAAACTGACCCTAAAATAGTTAGGAAAGGGCTAGGCAGACGATGACGTAGTTTTAAATTCATGGAGTTTCTACACTTCAAAACTACCTTTCAAAAACAGTATTACATATCAAGAATAGTTTAAAAATGTAGTAACTTTACCTTATATTGCAGGAAACGCAACCAATTCCTTAAAAGTTATCCAATTCCTACCTCCTTCATTATTAAGGGTATTGCTATTGCACGCCTGATATATAATGCAACCCCACATATACATCGGAACAAAACTCCACAGTACTTCATTAGAAATTTGTCCGAAGTCAACTTTAAAATTACTTTAGCTAGCAAGTTTTTCTTTGAGTCGTGTGCAAGTTGGCAACTAATCTGCATGGGTAATGCATGTAAATAAGATTGGACCTAGTGTACATCATACAAGGAGTTTAAGCGAAAAGTTTCGTTTGCAGCGATTCGATTTGCCTTAGTAACGAGGATATTATTAGTGTTGCCAGCAATGGCACAAGTTGCTAGAGTGGAGTATTTGATAGAGTTTCTAAGAGAAAGCCTTTTAAGATGGCGGAAATTATTTTCTTAAGTTTAATATTAGTTGGGTCGGTTCTAGGAAAACAGTTTATCTATTTTTCTTGTATCCCGGGAAGGAGAAAAATTCTCTCCATCTTGAATTAAAATAAAAGGTTAATCTTTAAGTTGTATCTCTGTAAAGAATTTAGCGAAAAACATATTATTATCTTCATCTTGTTAACTGAAACTAGTACGTTGAATGGACATAATCGTCCTCTCACCGATTTACTTCAGACAGTAACACAAGCAGAAATCTTATTGAAGTGAAAATAAAAATCACTTTAATTTTGACTGTGGTGCAAAATCAGAGGTCAATTAATAATTGTGAAATGACTGAAAGAAACAGAAACATACCTATGTTTATGCGGAATATATATAATAATTGTACTAATATACTATATTATATCCTACTAATATTATATAATATGTGAAAGTTTGTGAAGATGTTTGGATATTTATTACGAAAAAAACGGCTGAATGGATATGGACGAAATTTGGCACACAGATAGTTTATAGCCTGGATTAACATATAATAGGATACGTTCCCGTGGGATAATTTTCGACCTTCACGCGGGCGAAGCCGCTGGTTAAAGCTAGGGTAATAAAATTCGTACCACAATGTATTCAATCAGACAAAAGTTTAATGCCCTTATCAGAAGCTAGTTAGCCATATTCGAAAGCTCTCGGTTGCAGGCGTCCAATCAAGCAGGCTTGTTTTATTCTGCGACTCTATGATTCTGCTGACTGCCTGGATGTCTGCATTTGTGTCCGGTTGGTGGCCCAATTTACAGGGGACTTAAACATAACTGGCGAAATGTGGGTGTATTATACAGGATCAAATTACATTAGCTAGCAAAACTGATATGGTATACCTCAATACATAAAAGAAATACATTTGAGGATTTTTTGTGGGGTCATTGACCGTAGTTAGTATTGTCACTGGAAATATCAGTTAGTGCGTAAACTTCACATACGTGAAAAACCGATAATTATCTAAGTACGACAAAACAAAAGAATATATATTTTCATAACTTCAAGAAACAATACTCCCAGCGGTCGTTAACTCAAAAAAAAAACAATTTTATTTTTATTTTATAATATTACATTTATTGCGAGCAGTATTTTATTTATGTTTTCGAAGATATTCGACATCTACCAACCCGCAATGGGCCCGCGTGGTGGATTACGGCCCACTCCCTCTCACCAAGAGAGGAAGCCTGTGTCCCAGCAGTGGGAACGATATAGGCTGATTATGATGAGTATGATGATTACATATTGATACCCATCACGTCTGCGGAGTATTGCTAGCAAATTTAATTTGACCCTGTATAGGTACGCCTCTGCTTAACACTTGAGAGAATACAGGTGTGATGTAATGTTATGTGTGTGTATGATACTACGATGGCGATCCGATTACAGTGACTTCGTAGATGCACGGATTGTAAAATGAGGACGTGTATGAAGGTGAACCTAGTCCACATTTTTTGCATACAAACTTCGCGAGTGTTTTACACCACTGTCTGACATGGCACATCCAAAGTAAAATATGATATCGCTTTGTCTCATTATTAATATTGTCTTTACGGAAACAGAATACTAAAATAAAAACCTATTAAAAAGTTAGTAGGCAACAAAGATTAGTTTTTCTTGCTAATTGTACTTAACTTTGGGCGTGTGTAAGTAATAGAAGCAATATTAAATCTCCAAAACCAAGTCAGTACCGACAAAGTTCAATTATCGAAAAGTTCAATAGACTTTATTGGTCATTGATTTATGCATTGGCTTTTTCATAAAACCCGATCTTCCAAAGGACTTTTCTTAATTGTTTTGCGATTTTTTTACTATAAATGATCCTGCATCTCACTCAATGACGTCGTGCGTGTGGACTAGCGTCTAACTGCTCATCACTGTCAATACTATCTCCGTCGGACACGAAGCCTGGTGAGACAGCTTGAATTTTAGCCTGGCCCACCAGTGAGTTCGAGCCCGCGACTGGGTTCCTCTTAAGCATGATACGATACGGAAGATACGCTTATCCTAGTTTTTTTGGTATTGCCCAGAACTTGGTTGTCGAGGCCAAATGGGCTAAAAAAATGCCGTCACATCAGGTACAAAACATAGTTATCGAAAGACGAAATGAGACATGACCATGTGCATGTCGATGGTAGTCGCATTGTAAAAAAGAACTGATATTCAGCTTTATTTGGTTCAGATATGTTGAGGATAGGATAGATGAATGTGATAATACCATTTTGGGCTAAGATTTTCTTACCTGCCTGAGGGCTTGTGGCTAAATAATAACCGCCGCCTTGTCGCGGTTGGTCCGTGAATGGGTGACTATTTTTAACCGACTTCAAAAAAAGGAGGAGGTTCTCAATTCGACTGTTTTTTTTTAATGTTTGTTGGCTCAGAACTTTCGATTGGGTAAACCGATTTTGATGATTCTTTTTTATGGTCATGATCATGGTGGAAATGGTCCCATTTTTTCACGGTTGATTTGCTGTAATCAAAAAGTTACAGCAAATCAACCGCGATTGCTGCTATCGCATAAATATTCATTATTTTTACCCCAAGGATGGTGACATTTCGAATTGGTGTGGGGTAGGTACTATAACTAAAAAGTGAAAAATAAAACTTTTTCCAAAAAGAAACAACCAACTTCTTCGATCAATAATAGTACTATTATTGATCGAAGACCAACTTCCAAAAAAGCACTAGGTACAAAGTGAAAAATAACTTTAATTTCGGAAGACGGTGACTGGTGACATGAAAATTAAATAAAATACATATCCAAAGTCACCGAGTTCCGAAATTAAAGTCATTTTTCGCTTTGTAGTGTTGTTTTTGGAAGCCGTTTTTTTTCCATACCAAGACCCCTCCGTGCCTCTGAAAGCACGCTAAGCCGTTGGTCCCAGCTGTCATTTGTAGATATTTGGCAGTAATTACGGGTCTTCAGAAGCTAGAAAGTCTGACTACCAGTCAGGGGGTCTCGTATTACCCAGTGACTGGGTTGTGGAGGTCACATGGGCAATCGCTCCATGTAAAATACTGATATTTAGCTGCATTCGGTTAGACTGGAAGCCGTTCCCAATATAATTGGGCAAAGGATAGGCAGAATATGCCTGCTGGATTCGTTTTCTCCTCTACCTATCGTTATTTCTCAAGACAAAGTTTATTTTCGTTATATACAGGGTGATTGGAAGATGGGTGCAAAGCTTTAAGGCGAAGATAGTACAGACAATTTAGAACCATTTAAGCCATGGTTGTCTTAGACGAAGTCTTACCAAATATTTTTAACCAAATTTTTAAGTTTTTTTTCGGAAATTCTCAAAATTTAATGTAAACTGCATAATTATGGCCAAATTGAATGATAAATGAATTCATTTTTTATTTATTTAATTAAAGTAATGTGTAAGCAATCAAGCAAAACATGTTTTAGGCTTCTGTGTCATTAGACATTTTTTTTACAGACATTTAAAGCTCAGAAAAAATAAAAAATTTGTACAATACGTCTTTTAAACCTTATTAAAAAAAAAAAAATTGGTAAGACTTCGTCTAAGACAACCATGGCTTAAATGGTTCTAAATTGTCTATACTATCTTCACCTTAAAGCTTTGCACCCATCTTCCAATCACCCTGTATATGTATCTATGTATTAGTATATAATATATTATTTTTCGAGTAACCTATCCCCTATGTTGCACCTGCCATGTTTTCTCTCTGCATCACCCCAAGGTTGACTGGTAGAAAATGCCTCAGGCATTAAGTCCGCCTTTGTACAGTATTGTTTACTTGTGCATTAAGTTTTAGTAAATAAATATGATGATGTATTTCTTACCTGCAGCACTGAGGTTAAGACATTTCCATGTCGATCCTTTTGAAAGGGAAATATTTTTCTCCCTTTTGCCGTTAACACCTCCAAACTCAATCCTTAGCATCAAAACAGGAACACTGTTTGCAAAACAAATCGATGTTTGTACGTTTATTCCATCTGGCCTTAACAAGCTTAGATACCGGCTTGCCATAATCATTGGCAACGTCATTCGAACTGCTGGCAATCTGGCAATGATTGGAACGCTTTTGGCACTCATTAGTGATGTATAGAACTGTTGGTTAAGTCATTCAATTTAGTTTCTATGAGAGGATGATGCTGGATTAACTGTTCGGGTTACGTTGTAATTTACACGCTTTATATTAGCTTCACTTGTATGTTTGTTTGTATGTAACCGACTCCTTAGAGCGCGATTTTGACCCACTTTTAACGGTCAGATTTCATTGAAACTTTGTAAACTTATCGAGGACCAATGACAATACAATAATTGTAAAAAAAAGAACAATGAAAAAAAAAACATAAAAAAAATCGTTTAAAAACTAAAAAAATACGCTTTAAAAACCAAATTAAAAAAGGAGAAAATAATTTAATTCAATTAAAAAGCGTGGGGTGCTTTTTGAGGTATTTATATAATCAATTAATGTCAAGCACCTCACGCTTTTTAATTGAATTATTTTCTCCTTTTTTAGTTTGGTTTTTAAAGCGTGTTTTTTAGTTTTTTTAATTTTTTTTCTTTAGTTAAATGCTACATAGAGGTTCATGTGAGGCTTGAATATATGTGATGTTGGTATGCTGCGTCCGACGTGTCTGCTGTTAGCTAGTGCAAATGTTCACTATATGCATTTAACCTAGCTATTTCAAGTACACAATGGCGGAGTACTAAACATCTAATACATACACACATACATCATATTATTATCATTTTGAATCACTGTCGTGTAAAGTATAAAAAAAAACAGTGGCACTCCGGGAGTGCCGACAGAAATGAAAACTTGAACAATTAGGTACGTGTGTATTTTTTTAATAGTCAGGATGTGTTTTTTGAATCGTCAGATTAAACAACGTTCAACGTACGTTCAACGTTGTTCGTTCGTACGTTCGTGTTGTCAGCGGTGTCGATGTCGGTAACAGTGTTGAGAGTTTAATTGTTTTTTCCCATCTCAAAAGATGCCCAACGCGCCTAAAGAAGTTTTCACTTCAATAAAAACTAGGTATATGTATAATTATGCTGATGACTGCAGCTGCTGATGGCTGCCTCGTCTTGTGGTGGATTTCATTCTCCACCATGTGGTAGGTATTTGGTTTTTCTTTATGGAATTTCTCAGTAGCAGCCCGGAGTTAGGATTTGTGCCTAGTTGATGTAAATAGGCTCGTCCTGGGACTTAAACATAAGTGCCGGTAGACTTTCGGTTAACTACGTACCTCGGCCTAACTCGAGACGAACAGGCGTGATGTTGTGTCATATTTCGGAATTTTTCTGTCAACCTGTCCAAAATCGTTATAATAAAATATATTTGAATGCTTGTATCTCAATTGGATGTAATCCGCGGTAAGCTCTCGCAACGCGATACGGGCGACGGTGACGTCACTAATCTCCAATATACATGAGATTATACGCGTAATTAATTGCTGAGACACTTTAATCACTGGCATTTTTTGTTTACCTTATTTCTTCTTTTCTATAACAGTAGGAGGAGCCCACCCGATCTCACAGGGTTGATCCTGGTTTAAAATGGTTTCCGAGACATTATTACGTAGCAACCGACTTACGAAAAACACTACAAAACGTATATGTAAGCGCATATTCGTCACCGACTTCGTTTTTTTTTTTTTTACTTTTTATTTATGGTACCTACCAATTCGTATACTACTACTTGCTATGTAAATAACAGTGACATGAAGCAGCAGAATGTCATCGAGGCAAATAAAGTGTATTAAAAAGTATTATCGAGGCTAACGTAAAAACTACTGAAGCAAAGTTAATAAAATTAATATGGTGGTCCCATAAATATTTTAAGCATACCCTATCCATTCTTCTTCTTCTTTTCGTGTCGATAGTATTCGTACACATTTTTTTTTTTATATTGTTGGGGCCCAGTAGGTGGCCACGTTTATTACCCTATCCATTAAAAATAATTTTCGAAATCCACCCTTAATAGGGTATTTTCCAATGTAATAAAAACTATTTTAATTTGAAGTTTTGGATGATATATTTAACAGAAAAATATAAATAAATTTATTTAAATCAATTTTCACAATTAAAAACGATTAAAATCAAATTTATGTTTCGTTGTTTTGAATTTACCGCCAAAACGGTCCTTACGATTACTTTTCATCACGTGACATCGTGACGTCAGCTTTGTGTAAACGGCACTGTTACAAATACTTAGTTTGGCGCAGTTTTAGAAGTATTTGTGCACAGAGGCACCGCACACCAGTAATATCACTTTCTATCCATTCAAAATCTTGTTAATTATAAACTCGACATTCACTTATTTACATAATAATTACTGTAGCTTACACAAAGTTGACGTCACGTGTATTCACGTGATAAAAAGTTATCGCGTTTTGGCGGTAAATTCAAAACAACGAAAAATAAATTTGATTTACGAGTAAATCGTTTTTAATTGAGAAAATGCGGAGGAATACTTCGACTCCTAAGTGTCCTTTTGTTTTTGTATTTATTTCGTATATCGTAGTATAAAATAAGTTATTAACTATTTAATCATTGAGAAAATGGATATAAAATCAATTTATTTTTATTATGCTGTTACATATTTCGTCCCAATCTTCAAATTAGAATAGTTTTGAATAAATTGGAAAATACCCTATTGACGGACATATCGCGGGACAAAAACACAAAAAAAACATACAGGTAAATTGAGAACTCCTCCTTTTTGAAATCAGTGAAACATTTTGTATAAAGTTGAGTTTGAAGATAAACCACCTGATATGCGCCAATTGAGGCAATTTAATAAATCAATGACAACATTTTACGTGAATAAAACGCTTTATGTACCTGAACGAATAAGTTGGTAATAACATAAACATCACGCCTTATTTCACATAAGGGTTGGGCAGAGGTGTACCTACTTATTAATAGTACACCCACATTTTGCCTGTTATATTTAAGTCCCGTGTAATAGGGGAGCCTAATGCCATTAAACCGGCACAAATTCAGACTAGATGTCACTATAAAACAACTTATCAAAATAAGGACACTAAAAAGTTAACACAACATTAGTGAACTACGAGTTTGTGGTTCTCTACTCTCACCTACTTATTTCCGTGACATAATGCAACAATATCTTTAAAAGTGCTCTCAATAATTTACCAACTTCAGTGAAAATATTATACTCTAGGTAACCTAGAAAGGTATATATTAGATTTCAACTTTTGCATATCAGTTTTACGTAGAAACTGCTGGAAATTCTATTCATTCCGAATTGTAAATTTAATTGAACGAGGTACGGCATCTGTATCCGGTTTACGTAAACATAAAATCAGCCTATAATATTTAAATTGCTTCATTGCCTGTTTGTACATTCAACGTTTTTGAAAAAAGCAATTTTCTCCTGATATTTAGGTACTGTTTACATCAACACAGCAATTTTAAAGGTTTTATTTGTTTGTTGGTACAGCCACAATCAAAAAGATAATCAAAAAGATGTACCGATATATAAAGTGGCAAGGACATCGGCGCGCAACCTGTTACCATGTCAAAGTCAAAGTCAAAGCAATTATTTCGAATAAGCACTTAATAGGTACTTTTGAACGTCAATATTTACATTAAAATCGAATTGATTGTAGTCGCCCCTTCCAAAATGTAGTTTCGTATGGAGAAGAATGGGCAAGAAACTCCACCGTTACTCTTTTAAAATGTTTTAAGTACAATATTTAACATAAATTCATTAAATTATGTGTGAAAACGATGCAGCCAGAATAAAATTACCATAGCAAAATAGCTAAAAAGAATTAAAGTGAAGCAATTAATTTTATGATAGATACATGGTGCTCACATATTTAGAGGGACTCGTAGGTACCTACATGATTCTAAAACAAACCAAATTTTAATCGTCAAAAAAAGTTTAGATATGATTCAGAACCCACTGCGTTGAAAGTTTTCGTTAATTATTTAAAAAAAAAATTGCTGCATATTTTGACCGCGTAGATTCCAAATAAAAAATACTGTTTTTTTATAACCGACGAATATTTTGTATAAGTTCATTTATTTGTGTATAATCTCTGTTCCTTTAATATTGAATTAGCGTGTAGTCACTAAACATAGAACGCAATATGGGTACTTAATTGTTTGCACATTGATAGAGTACCTATTATGGAACAAAAATTGTTGACAATCAAATGAATTCTTGTCGATGTCAATGTATAGGTAAGTACATCTTTTTGTGGCTGACTGTACAATCAAATACTTGATTCACAGTCATGTTTACGTTATCCGATTGAGATTTATTGGTTTAAGGGAAATTTTAAAGAGTTTGTTTGCCTTGAGTTCTCTCCAACACGGAGTGAGCAAGTGTTACTGCTCATTTCTTCTTTGTACAAGAAAAGTTCCATTGTCAGTGCAAGGTCTCTTCTCATACAGAAGATCTCCGTAGTTGGAAATAGAAAAATTTTATGCTAGTACTTCCTACACAATACATGATCCTTATTTCAAAATATAGGTAGGTACCTACGTCTTTTTGTTCGTTACTGTTCTTATATAACTCGAGAACCACAATTTCAAATTAATTACATAGGCATAGCGACCGCCTCTGCTTTGGTCAGATTTTACGACTTGACAAATCACCGAGATTTCTTTATTTTAACTAATTTCAATATAAATTTATGTACCAATAAACCTTCCGAATTAAATTCTCTAAATTATGGTGAACCGCATTAAAATTCGAAGTGCAGCTTATAAGAACAATGTAGTCATACATACAGACACGGATTTATAAATTATTTCTAGGTCTTGGGATACAAACCCAGGTAGGCAATTTACTTTTTGTAAATGATTTCATCACCTTAGCTCTCAAAACGGCGAAGGACAACATCCTGTGGAAACCGGTATGTCCTAGAACCAAAAATTTAAGCCATTTGACATCTGCCAATCTGTAACGTCACGTCGTCAACGTCGCGTGGTGGATTATGACTAGAGATCGGATATTCGGATGCATATTCACCTAAAGTTGAGATGTTGGCTAACATGGAATGCGCTTTTGTATCAAAAAAGTCTTCATTTAGGTAAGTAATTTTTGAATTTTTTGTTTTAACTAATACAAAACACCCCTCCTCCAGTACATACACATATTTGTATCGGGTTAAACATTATTTTTAAACTAATACACATCTGAATAGTTATGCGATCCAAGAATCCCGGGGTTTTTAATAAATATTACAAATAATTTATAAAGCCGCTTCCATACTTTCACAGCTAAACATTATCTTTAGGTAAATATGCATCCGAATATCCGATCTCTGATTATGACCCATTCCCTGTCACAGAAAGGAGGCCTGTGTCCCAGCAGTGGGATTATTATAGGCTGATTATGAGATTATATACTTACTATTTATACTTCTCTCTAGATAACGTTTTCTATGGTTATTAATTTTACTCAATCAAAATCAAAATATTTTACTTCACATAAACCTGCGTGGGCACTTATAAAACGTCAGAAGCTAGGTGCACGGTTCCAATTTATCGCATCTTAAGGAGAAGAGCCGGCAAGAAACTCCACGGTAACTCTTTAAAAAAAAAATTGGATTTTACAATGTTTTCAAATTACAGTGATAATATGGGAGGACAGTGCAGGCCTGTCAATAAGTACCAGGTACATAGAGGAATGAAAATAATAAATAAAAATCGTCTATAAATCTGATCTGCAAGGCCTATGTTCTGTCATTCACAATATGTAAAAGAATCTACATAAATAAAATTAACCTAGTTAAACCAAGTGACATGATTTCCATGACAATCACTAATAATGAGTCGATATTAGAATTGACGTGTAATGTCAAATAATTACGAGAATACTTCAGACATTGTAAAAAAGAAAAAAATTACATAGTACTATATGTATAATGAACAATAAGTTAACTAAGGTTTTCAAGCGGAACTGAATGTGACGTGTAGTTTATTAAAATATGAAAAAACATATCCGTTTCAGACGACGTCCGTCAGTGGCACGTGTAACAAGATAATCCTCCATTCTATGGACAGCGTTAAAAACATCAGCCGACCAATAGGAAGGCTTTACCTATATTTGTGATGAAATCCGTCACTGAAGCTTCTCAATTGATATAAAACCTTGATTTATTTCGACACTTCATAAAAATGCAAACGAATTTTATTATTTTTGTTTTTTTATTGTCATAGAGTTCCTTTTCAGGCTACATATTACACGATTGTTTTCCTGTAGGGTAGTTGCGTAACACACTAAAAATAGAAATGGGTTTCATTTGTACAGTTCAAAACATTTATTGCGTTATTTACGTTGTTGAGCAGACAGATTTTTCAAACATATAGGAAAAGTTTTTATTCAGTGCGCAAACTTTAACCATGAATTCAGCATATCATTCTAGACCCCCCAGCGAAGAAATTTTTCGTCAGTTTTATAAAAAATCAGCTGTTTCATAGAAAAGTGCAATACCTACGCAGTCAAAATGTATGGAACAGACGTTATTTTTTTGTATAACCGACGCAAAATTTCTTCGCTGGGGGTCTAGAATGATATGCTGAATTCATGGTTACAGTTTGCGCAATGAATAAAAACTTTTCCTGTATTGTAGTGGAATTCAAAATGAGTCAGATTGAGATTGATACGCAGTGTGTTACGCAATCGGTGGTGAATTTAAGTTTTCTGAATATTTTTGTAATTAGGTGTGGACCAGGCGAACCAAATTTTCTTCCTAGGTAATTTTTAGTGAATGATTAATGAACATGTTCACTTATAAAAACTCTCCCTCTTCGACCGAGCTATCTAGGAAATCTTTTCACAACGGAACCCTGCCATTCTACTTCATAATTCAAGGAGTACCTTCTCCATCTTGACCCTTTTCCAGTCCATTGTATTCAATTTAGATAATTCTTCCCTTTAACAATACGGTGTGAACCTTGAACTTTCCTGTAGGTAATGATTTTAAATATTCTCATTGTTATAAATTCCGAGTGGTTCCTTTTGTTCGGCGAAATACAATTACATTCGTGAGTACATAAGCTTTTATAATAGCAAATATATCTTGAAACTCGATTCTTTTGGGCTTCGCCAGCAGAGCTTTTATTCAGGTTATTTTAATAATGAATTATATTTTAAGAGGCCACTAGAAACCTTCAGTTTACAAGACAATGTGATCTTTAAATATCCTGCTTGCTTAGGATACGATGTTTGTAACCACAAGTCCCTAAGAACCGAGTCTGTTGTACAGTTTCGTGAAGAATACAGCATTTTATCTATACTTACACACATAGCACTCAAGAGACAACTAGGTCACTTCTAATTGGCATTTTCACACGTCAAATTTTCATACACCTTCCTTTTATTCTCGTCCATCATGAATAGACTTCCATTTATATACAGATGGACATAGCTCGTACCCAGTGCCTAGCGCGTTAACCCTCGTGACGGACAGGGGATTAGGGGCATGACGTCTGTCACCCCTTGACATCCTCACGCCACGCTAAATTGCGCGAGAGTGTTTTATTTTTGGTCTCTACAAAGTGGATTTTTCTTTAATCTTGTTTTGTTTTGGTTAGTGATTTGGGCTGGAATCCTAGAACCGTAATTCTAAAAAGACTTCTTCTAAACAATGTCTAGTTTTAAAAGTAAAAACGAAACTTTAGGTATTTAGAATGAATATTTTCTTTTTTGTTTCATTACTTTTCAATATTGGTACCCAAGAAGTGGGTAAAGTATTGCCAGCTAATTAAATTTGACCCTGTAAGCTTAGATCATGTAAGAAGACCGTAGAATTTTTGGTACAGTTATGAGGTTCCATTTTGCGTTTAAGCATACGATTTTAAGAGTAGACCTTTGTTTATTTTAGTAACGAAACGGTCGCTACTGCACGCTGTTGTGGCTTTTTCCGTAAAAGAAAGTTGTATACAACGGCCTTTTTTAAAGCCCGCGGTAGATTTATCGTATCCACAAATATCAGAATCCCAACCTGTCCTACCTAGCTTCCTTAGAATACGAATTAATAAAAAAAAAACGCCAAGTTATCCATGAGAAATTATACTTTACTAGGTACCTACCAACAACAGACATAGATCTTCTCATTTCACGCTGTTTTAAATAAATTCAATACAAATAAATCAGGCTCAATTCAACTGTTCCTAATATAAGAAGGCAACGCAAACATCGGACAGGCGGTGTGTCCGGACATGTCCGGCCATGTACGGGAGGGGGGGGGGGGGGGCGAAAGCTACAGGATGAAATTAAAAATTCCTCGGACCCATACATTTTAATCCCGGGTTCGAAAACAACTGGGCGCCATGTGTTGGATACTTTTTAAGCTGCTTTTGTTATGTTCCTTACGAGGAGAAAAAAAAGCATATCAAGAACCTATATCTATACGTAAATGTCGTCATAGTGGATCGATGTCTTTGGAACGAATTGGTGTCGTATACACTTTGCAATAAGACTGTCACTAACCTCCACAGGTAATTCACAGGCAAGCTTCTAACGATGGGCGCACGGTCATATCTTAAAGGAAACGCCCTCCTACTATTTCTCAGTAATATTTGTAGCCAACATCCAACATTTAGTTCCTATGTCGAGTTTCCAATTGGCTTATTGTACAAACAGAAAAATCCCGCCTAGCATAATTTTACCGCTTCTCGCTCAAAGCATGACAATTTGACAAACAACAATGGGATATTTAAAGGAATTTCCTTGACGGCCTCTGAACGCGAATTCAGTCTTCGGGCAGTAAATCTGCTGTAAATTTTACATAATATATTAGTTTTTTCATGTTCCAGGAAAATAATCTATTTACGAACATCGTTAACATAGAAAAGTAAGGATAAAAACTCTGATGTACGATAAACGTTAGCGTGTAGGTTCAACCATGAACTGTAGTTATCAATTCAAAGTGTAAATATAACAGAACATTCAGTTTATTTTTAGTTACGTTTTTTCGTTTATTAACTTTTCATCATGGAAGACCTAAGACTGTTTTTTTGTAAATGAAAGGTTTATACTTTACTAATCAAATATTGTTGTGTTCGTAAGAATTTCGTGATGGTTCAATGTACTTTTTAAATTTATTTATTTATTAAAGAACACCAACATCACATACATTCAACATTTGTTAGCAAAAGTATTTAGAAATGGTATTACTGCTAAGTTTATTTAGGATATCACTGACATCAGTGAAGGAAACATCGTGAACCCGTCTTGAGAAACCGTGGTAATGAATGTCGTATGTGCACGAGAAGACGCTTTTGCTCTGTAGAAGGGCACTAACAGACTGTTTATTTTTGTAAACAATCTATAGCAACGAAAACCATTGTCTCAGTTTCCAGACACTTTATGTTAATCGAACCAAATCACTGCAGGAGATACCTAGGTGTCTACCAAGGGTATAATTAACTACCAACATAATACTTAATTACCAGGAATTAAGAGGTTAGTTTATAATTATGTCTAAGAAGTGTAGGCATAATAATCGGTTTTCCAAGAAAACCATTCTGTTTGAGCCTTCGCCGAAATTCAATTATCAGGCCGAAAGCTTTTATCAAAACTTTATATCAAAACATAGGTCTAATATTTATTTTAATAGCTAGGTGAAATGAGGGCTTAAGATAATGAATTAATTTAGTAAAACATCCTCTTAGAATTAAGGACTTGCAAGAAATTATCCTAATTTACAATTAAGGTTTTGTATGCCATCGCCACGAAACTAGTATTAAATATTTTTAATTTCGTAGAGGTTTTGGTCGAGGATCGTCGCATAATGGGTGCCTGAAGACGGGCGTTGTCACCGAGGCAGGCCTAAGATACGCTGGCGTGACGATTTGAACTCGTTCCTCATCGATTCCCACGAGAATACCAGACACAATGAAAATGGGAAAACTAAGGGGCAGACTTTAGGCCCAACAGTAGGATAACATTGGTAAAAAAAAGAAGATTTATAAAATAAACAAGGTTTTGCGTTACTAAAAACAGTCCATGATAACACTGCAGGTACCATTTTAAAGTTCCACATATTTTCAGCATTCAAAAGAACCGACATTTAACCAACCTTTTAAAACAAAAAACTTCGTGGTTATAAAAAACATTACATTAGCCCAAGCAAAGCCAGCAAAAAAATCGTTTATAAAAACCGTGTAACCGACGTTTGCAGGGAGCGACCTGTGTGGCTGTGTCGCCTAAATAGCACGCATTTATAACGCAGGGTCACGACAAAATGGATTTTTTCATTAAAACCCGGCAAAGGTTGGTGTTTGGCTTGCCTGGAGTACGTAGCAGGAGTAGGTCTGCTAGAAACACGGAATCTAGATAGTATGGACCGCGGTTATCTTGTAGAATCTTGATAAGCAACGAGTTTCCTAAGCTTAGTACGTAGGTACTTGCGAAGGTAGATACGTGCTTTTCTTTTGCTATCGATATTTCATCTAACTGACTTGTGACCTTACTTGTAGTTCTTTACTTAAAATTTTTGGAGTTTCCAATCTATCTATCTATCAATGTTTCAAAAGAGTCCTGTATAGAGTGAGTTTTTCCATACATGATGGAGTGACCTGCTCAGAAGTTCTGATGACTAGTTCCAGGTCTTAATAGTAATTATGTTGCATCTACATTGCCACAGTGATGCGTACTGGGCAGAGGTATATCTATAGTAAACCTACATTTCGCCAGTTAAATGATAAATTATTTTGTTTTTGTAAGTAGGTTTGTACAGACACTTTTACACGTCAATCATATTTTTTTTTAACTGGATCGGCGTTTCCTATCTGACTACTCTGAGAAGAAAGGCCGAAACAAACTCAGAGGTCATAGTCTCTTTTGAAATCCAGACATAATCTTGGTCAGATCATGTGAAGACCATGTGGATGGACAGTGTCTGATATGGTCTTTTGAGAAAAGAACTACACAGATTTAGTGGATCTGTCCAATCAGTGCACGCATTTATCAGTAATCATGCAGCTCAACTCAGAACTTGAGTTATGTTTAAGTTATCAACCGGTTATTTAGTAAGGCGTAGGTCTAAAATGGAAGATGTTGTTGTCAAAACGCAAAAACTCAAATGGAGGTGGGTAGGCCACATGATGAGAGAGGAGAGTAATAAATGGACGAAAGCAATAACAGAGTGGACCCCTAGATTCCAAACAAAGAGAAAACGAGGAAGGCAAAGAAAACTTTGGTCTGATGACATAAAAAAGCATGCGGGTCCTATATGGCACAGGTTAACCCAAACAAGAGCAAAATGGAAAGAGCTGGAGGAGGCCTTCGTGTCGTAAAGACACGCCGACGCCCAATCTAATAGTAATATAATATCGAAAATGAATGATAGTTGGTACCTAATAAAATTTAATGATAATAATTGTAATAATGATGAATTTAATGTTAATGCCAATTTAAAAACGAATGAATTTTAATAATAATTGCAATTGTAATATAATAATAATAATGAATTTAATGTTAATGTAAATTTAAAATGTAATGTTATATAAATATACTAGGAAAATTTAATTTATTTAATTGCATGTTTAATATAATTAACTATGAGATTTTAAATGTATATTGTGTTGGCAATAAAGGCTTAATAAAAAAAAAAAGGTCTAGAACAGGAGTCCGCTGGATGCGGGAAGCATAGAACCGGTCGAAGTGGGGGGGACTTTGGGGGATGCCTTTGTCCAGCAGTGGATGTCTTTCGGCTGAAATGATGATAATGATGATGAGGTATAGAACGCGTTGATAACGGTTATATGATAGGTATTTTTACACCCGTAATATTATTATGAAAGCTCAAAATTTCCATTAATTTGATAAACGACAAGTGGGTGGAAATTCGATTACAAGATTATGCTATTAGGCACAAAACTAATTTTAGTTCGTCATGGTTATAAAAGACGCCTACTTCTCACTACACCCGCAAAGGTCCAGAAACACGCCTCTGTCTAGCTACTCGTATTTTAATTACACGATTGAAAAATTTTTGAAAAAAAAAAAAAATTTTTTGGACGTCTTTCGGCTGAAATGATGATGATTGAAAAAGTTACTTAACATCTTTTAAGTAACATAATTCTCACGATTACGTTTTCACTTTAGAACATTCCATCACACCAGCTTTATAAACAGATAGATAAATTAACAATACGTTAATTTTCCTTGTTATAGCCATTTCATAATATGTCAAGGAATATCAGTTGTGATGACTTGAACATAGCTACGGACAGTTAAAGTTTTTTGTTTCGTAAACAATAGGTTCTATCAAATAAGTTTTAGAGGCATTATTTTAAGTATAGATAATACCTGTAACAAAAGATCTGTCTGTTCCATATATGTGTACAGCATACAAAGCCTGGTAATACTAGAAATTTAACAAAGTTGGTACAACAACAAAACTAAAACTAGTTAATTAAAAAATAAATAAATGGTAAGTTGGTAGTAAATTTCCTGGCTTTACCTAAGGATGCTCACTCATGAAATTAGCCAGTCAATCCAATTTCACCCAGCCTCGTCTTGTAGCATTGATCTAAGCGTGTCCGGCGTGCATTAACAGGCTCCATAGAATGGAAAATCGAATCAAATGGAGTGCCTCAAGGCAAACGTGTCAGACATGCAGACTGCAGACTGAACCTTCTGATAGAATATTGGAGTGAGTGAATTAAATACGACTGTAGTGTCTGGCAAAATCTATTAAGCCGGCAATACACATGCCAGTGATGTGGAAAAAGAAAGTAAGTTACATGCCATTGTGACAATATTTTCACGTTATATTTACACCAATTAGAAGTTATTATATGACAGTGTTGCATGTCATCGCACACTTTTGTGCAAATTATTGACAGGTTTACCAATCCTGATTTTATAATGACAATTATAATTTATTATAATTAACATTAACATTATTACATAAAAAACATCATCATCATTAACATTTTTTTTTTTAAATTAACATTTATGTTACAAAAAAAATTCCTAACTTAATAGCATGTTTTTTACTTATGTTTATTTACATGCTTACATTTATACGAGCTTTTTAGGCCCCAAAAGTCACGTATCTCAAACGATTGAGAGACTGTCTGCGTTTGGCATCCTGTTTAAAAATCTTACGTAAAAACTCGCCCTTCTTTAAGGTAACCGTTATTTTTAAGTATGTTAAAAACAGTGATTAATTTCAACGGTCCTTGGATCCGTGTTAAAGTTTTTATACCCACATGCGTTTCCTTGTTTTTAACAGGTGCTACCAGGAAAAGGTGTTGTAATCCTAATGTTGGGAAAGCCTCGCATACTTTTCCTCATGTTATATGGAGATAAGTTGGGTAAGACCTTCATATTTCTCCCTTATTTTTTGAATAACGAGACCGGTACTTAAACCTACATTCATTATGTTTATAACATACTCGTAGTTAGGGTATTCAAAAAAATATTGAAGTTATGTGTATTATTTGAAATAAAATATAATTAAATACATTTACAATACAAATTAACATTGCCATTCGACGTGGCAATGCTGCCAGTCTTCTGGGCACGTTTCCTGATGACAGCGATGCGGAGGAATACTTCGACGCCTAAGTGTCCTTTTGTTTTTTGTATTTATTTTGTATATCATAGTTTTAATTATTAAGTACATTTGATAAATAAAAGACATTAAATACAAGAATATTTAAAAATGTAAATTATTTGTATCTTTAAAGGAAATAATAATCATAACATCATCCTACCATAAGTATTTAGTTCATAAAATAACATAAGTATTGCCATTCATGACTCGAAAGCTAAAATAATGTTGATACGCTAAGTTACGAATGTTTAACAAAATACCCCGAGACCTTCAAACTTTCCTTTTTCACTTCTCTCCGAGCGTAGCAACTCATTCGGCCTGTATTTGTACAGCCCCCTCATCAAAATATGCAAATCCCGCTCCATACCGGACATCCCCTTTAAGTAAACAAAAATGTACTCAGACTGGCGTGAAAAAGATATTTAATTGAGTTCCTGATTAATAAAGGTGGGACCCTGAAGGTTAGATGTAGGGAATTCAAAAAGTTTCAGCCCGATCGAGTGAGAAGGCGCCTTAATTGTGTTTATCACTCTCACCCCCGGCCAACTTTTTCTATCTAAAGTTGAGTCGGTCGGCCGTTGAAAGTATTTAATTTCCCGCTAAATATGACAACGCGGACTATTTTGAATTCATTTTTAATTCACTCGTTGCGTATAAAAGGCAAATTTTTCGCGTAGATATTTTGTTTAATGGGGTGTTTGAGTTGTTAAGGGACTGTCATAATTTAAGTTATTTTAAGAGCAGAGTGCCGCAGTTTTTTGAAGTAAAGTTGATGCTTAAGAGGGCTATTACAAATTGAAGTATTTAGTTTTAGGTAAATTTAACGGCGCGTGGTAGCTCATCGTGCGTGCGTGTATAGTGAAGTATGCTACTCAGATATGCTAACCATTATGATTCGGACGCCCAGGAACAAACCGGCGCGGACTTATAGCTAAAGCCCGCGCGTCCCGAGATTTATTACTGATTCATAACGTTGCATTAAAAAATTGTTTAAAAATATTATTTAAAAATATTATTTTACTTTTAAATAGACTGTTTCTTTTTTTCAAGTAAGTTGACTTAGTAACCTTAGTTATTAAATACTTTTTGTTTGAATTTCGATTAAACATACATACATAAAAAATATGATTTCAGACGAAAAATTATCATTAATTCTATATTTTACGGAATTATTTTTGGGTTACAATAATAACCCAAAAATAATTGACCATCCGTTCAATGACAAAGATAACTGATGTCACTTGGAAAGCTGCCACACTAAAATGGAATTGGGCTGGACACATCTGCCGCATGTCAGACGACCAATGGGCCAAACTTACGACCCAATGGGTCCCTCCTAATGGCAAGCGACGTCGCGGTAGGCCCAGACGGAGATGGCGGGATGAGCTGGACTCCTTCAACAAGAACTGGTCACTAGCAGGATTAAACCGAGAGAAGTGGAAGGAGGGTAGAGAGGCCTTTGCCCTGCAGTGGGACATCACAGGCTTTTAATAATAATAATAAGCCCCCTAAAATCCTACCTTACGTCCCAGCTGAACACCTAGCTACGTGGGGGGCGGACACGCGTACTGTACAACTGTACAAAAAACTTATGCGGCTAACAAGGAAAGGTAACCCTTTATGGAGATGAGTAATAAGAGAGTATACAATTTACGGTCGCTTCCCGGGGAGCGCCGGGGCGCATCTGGAGCCGATGCTAGGTGTCACAGCATGCGAACCATCGGCGGTGAGGAGTTGAGCAAGCGGGCTCCCACCGAAAAAATTGTTACAGCTGGTCATAGTGAGTTGAACAGGCGGGCTCACTACGTAGAAGCCACAGCCGATTCCACGGGCGATGATACTATTTCATTATTTTCTTCCATCCCTTCGACTCGCCCCTCCTACATGACAAGAAGAACAGCTAGCTTGTCCACCACCAGCACGCTTGATAGTGTTGTGCAGGAAGTCAAGCTTGACTCTGAGCTTGCACCCACTACAAGCGCCCCAAGTACGCGCAGACGATGGACACCTGAAATGAATAAGTTCATACTGCGCACTTATCTTCAATTAACCGCACTAGATACAGACAGAAAAACCTACCTTGAACCGCTCCACCTAAAATTTATAGAAAAATACCCGAACATGCAGGTTAGTCGACAGAGAATAGGAGACCAACGTAGAGCTATAATAAACAATAAATTACTACCTCAAAAAACTATACAAGAAATACGAAACGAAGTAAAAGAAGAATTAGATCTTCTACAACTTAATCACTCCACCCAACAGTCACAAAACTCTATCGACCATGTACAACAAATACTTACACCCACACAATCTACCCAAATGCAACCGAGAACCCCAGAAACACATAATACTAAAAATAGAACACAGACTCGAATGAGATGGACCAATGAACAAAATGAAGCTATAATGCGATCTTATTATCGAGTAACAGATTTAGGTAGAAATGAAACAGTTTATAGAAGACGCATGTATGAAGATTTTATCAACAGTTTTCCTGCACTTGCTCATCTAAGCGAACAACGAATAGCTGATCAGAGAAGAGCAATTGTAAACAATAAATATGTCACTACTGACAGATTAAACTCATTAAAACTAGAAGTATCTGAAGAATTACCACTAGATAATCTTAACTTTATCAACTTCACAAGTGAAACGACGATAGTTAATCCGATCGATAGTCATTCTGAACCACAATTTATAAATAGCATTGACATTAACTCCACCCAAGAATCTTCACTTACTGTAAATCATACTGAAATTAACTGCGCAGAAGAAATCTTACCTAACCAACATGCGAACCTAGATAGGGACCCATTAATAGATGACTCGTTCCAAGAAGCATTCCAATATTATAAAGCTACTAGCTAATAAATAGAATTTTTATTCCCAAACAAAAACCCTCTAAAAAACTTGCCCGAATTGTCAGCTACCTAAACAAAATAATTTTACCTGAAAACGTCAATAAAGACACTGACTTCTACACTTTACAGACTACTATATATAGTGCAGCATGGACCGCGGCAAAAGTTAACGGAGCAAAAATGAACCTTCAACCAAGAGAAGTCACCCAAAGGGCAAAGAAAGAATACAAACCTAACTGGGAGACACGACTAGAACGAAAATTAAATGATTTACGATCAAAGATAGCTAGAATGACCCAATTCGTCAATGGTAATAGAAGTAGGAAAATAGTTAAACACGTTAACAAGATAATAGAACAATATAAAATTCACACTGTTCATGAAGAACCAAATACACAAGCACCTCACACATTAGACACACTTAAGCAAAAACTGTCAGTCGTAACAGGCCGACTACAACGATACAAAGCATGTACCCAAAGGAAATTACAAAACACTAAATTCACCCACAATGAAAAACTTTTCTACCGCAATATTAGACAGGCGACATCTAACGTTCAGGATGATAACCCAAATGATGATCATAACAACCCTGACTCAGAGACGTTACAAAACTTCTGGGCAGGAATTTGGGAACACCCAGTCGAACATAATGCCCAAGCAGATTGGATACAAACAGAAGTGACCAACAGCCAAAAAAGTATTCAAGCAATGACATTTGACCACATATCCCCAGAAATTTTCCATAAAGTACTTTCTCGTTTACATAACTGGAAAGCACCAGGTTCAGATAACATTCATAGTTATTGGTACAAAAAATTTACCACTATCCATAGTTTTCTATATAATCACATAAATAGATTCATCCAGGACCCTAAAACAATACCATCCTACATAACTTCAGGTACAACTTTTATGATACCAAAAGATCGTAATGATCTCTCAAATCCAGCAAAATATCGACCTATAACATGCTTGCAGACCTTGTACAAAATTATCACATCTTGTATTTCTGAACTAATATATCAACACATCGACACTAATAATATCTTAGCTGAACAGCAGAAAGGATGTCGTAAATTCAGCCAAGGCTGCAAGGAACAATTAATCATAGACTCAGTCATTCTTAAAAATGTTCAAAAATCCAAAAGCGATCTCTTTAGCATGTATATTGACTACAAAAAAGCTTACGACTCTGTACCCCATTCGTGGCTTGTAAAAATTTTAGAGATATACAAAATACATCCAACTATAGTAACATTCCTAAAGGTCACGATGACGTCTTGGACCACTGCCCTAAGACTAACTTCCTCTACTAAAACAGTAGATACCAGCCCAATAAAAATTCAGAGAGGGATCTTTCAGGGAGATGCTTTAAGCCCACTGTGGTTCTGTCTTGCTTTAAATCCCCTATCTAATATATTAAACGCAACTACTTTAGGAATTCCACTAAAACATTCAAGTACCGAAGGACATACTGAGGTTCAAAAAATAGAATTAAATCATCTGTTGTACATGGATGATATCAAACTATACGCCAAAAGTGAGACTCAACTCTATGAATTAGCAAACTTGACAGAACAATTCTCAAACGATATTAAAATGGAATTCGGCATAGATAAATGTAAAATAAATTCAATTAGAGCAGGACAAAATTACCAACACCAATACACTTTAGGTACAGGAGAACAGATAGAACCATTAGATGAACAAGATAGTTATAAATACCTAGGCTATACACAATCACGTCAAATACACTACAAAGAAACTAAACAAAAATTAACACTTCAATTTCAACACAGATTAAACACAATTCTGAAAACGCAACTATATTCTCGAAATACTATCAAAGCGATTAACACCTTCGCCATACCGGTTCTCACATATTCTTTTGGGATAATCAACTGGACCAAAACCGACCTGAAAAACCTTCAACGTAAAATTAATACCACAATGACCAAATTCCGCAAACACCACCCACGGTCTTGTCTGCAGAGATTAACACTGCCACGTAAAGAAGGAGGTAGAGGACTAGTTGACATTCTAAACCTACACAATAGACAGATAAAAGCACTTCGACAATTCTTTTTTTCAAAAATCGAAACCTCTATACTGCACAAAATGATAACACATAACGACCAAAACTTAACACCCCTAAATTTAAAAGATACATCTGAACAGAGAAATGAGATAGTAATTGACGACAAAATGAAGCTTTTAGAATGGGCCCAGAAATCTCTACACGGAAGACACCGCCAAGACTTAAACCACATAAATGTCGACAAAGAAGCGTCGAACGCGTGGCTAAATCGAGGCGAACTCTTCCCGGAGACTGAAGGGTTTATGCTGGCTATACAGGACCAGGTAATTGAAACTAAAAATTACAGAAAGTTTATCATAAAGAATTTAAATAATGACACATGTAGGAAATGCAACAGTTCTCCAGAAACGATACAGCATATCACAGGCGCGTGCAAGTCGATAGCCCAAACGGACTACAAACACAGACACGATCAAGTAGCCAACATTATACACCAAAAATTAGCACACCAGTTCAAACTTATAGATTCCGTTACACCATACTACAAATACAATCCAGAAACTGTATTAGAGAACCCCTCAACAAAACTATACTTTGATCGCGCCATTCTTACCGATCGAACTATTCATTTTAATAGACCAGATATTACACTGATTAACAAGTTAAACAAAACTGGATACCTAATAGATATTGCTGTACCAAATACACATAACTTGCAAACAACAATAGCAGAAAAACTGAGCAAATACATTGAATTAAAAGATGAAGTAGCCCGACTTTGGCATTTGCAAAAAGTTATAATAGTACCAATAGTATTGTCTACAACAGGAGTAATACCGAAACAACTTCACCAATCCCTTAATTCCCTTAACTTACCTCCAAATACGTACCATCTGCTGCAGAAGGCAGCGATTCTAAACACATGCAGACTCGTGAGAAAGTTTCTGCAATGTGACTCAGAAAACCCACATCAAAACACAAATACTCTACCATCTTCTGTGCAATCTTCTGCACGCGACCGCAGCTAACCCAACTGGTAAGCACTTGGCTTAGGCCCGTGTTATCAGCTTTTTCCGGCTAATAATAAGCCGAGAATACAAAATAAATGACAATAATAATAATAACCCAAAAATAATTGGCTACAAGCAAGCTACAAGCAACAACAACAAGCAAGCTACAGTCCTACCACAGACATTTTCATAAATTACTAAACTATTATATGTTCCATGTAACAGAGCATCAAAAGGTGCCCAAAAGTAACATTTTACGAAACATCCTTTGCCGAGACAAGGTTTTTACTGACTTATGTAAACAAATTGAAAAAGTTGTTTAGAGCGCTCCCTAGACAAATAATGAAATTTTCCCGGACATATTTATATTTTTATTTTTTGCCTATATCTAAACCATAATCACTCATCAAATCTCGAGTCAAACGCTCAAATTCAAGCAAAAATGTGAAAGCCACCACCACCACACCACCGATCAAAATATATTACCGTAACATCTTCAATTATAATGACAATCATAAAAATTTACTGTATCAATTAAATATTTTCTTAGTTTTATAAGCCACAATGGTTCCTGGTTAGCGAACAGTGAAATAATAACAAGCTTGACTGACAGTAATAGTCATTCATCACACTCCTTCACCTCTGATTGGCTCTGACAACGTTTTACAAACTTCAATTCTGCCGCGTATTTCCATACTCTTTTCATTTACTCTATCAGGGGGCCGATTCTACTAATTTGCAACGTTACACGTTAAATTGTGTTTCCACAACAGTTCGATTTCGATCGCCGTTCGATAGTTACATAAAAAGTCATTCTACTATTTTATAAGCAAAATGGAAACTAAACTTAAAACGAATTGCAACTGAACTGTAGCGGGAACACAGCGGGTAACCCGCGTTACCAACATGCCAAAATAATATGTTTTATTAATACCAAAAAGAAAAAAGTTGAATCTAAAAATGTTACTAAACACGAATATGTGGCACTAAAAGTATTTTCTATAATTAAAAGACATAATGATCATAATTTTATCATTAACTTTGTCCTATAGTAAACGTCACGCTCATGTTCGATTTTGTTAGTAGAATAGGTTTTGACATTGTTTCAATCGATCGTTGGCGTAACTAAAACGTAACCGCAGCTGTGTCGCAGCTGGACCGTTGTTCATTTTAGTAGAATGCGAAAACGCTTAAAAGTGGTGATTCGGTTGCGGTTCTATTGCGTTTTTTTAACAAATTTGTTAGTAGAATCGGCCCCCAGTAACTTTCAACAAAATTCCGCTATGTTGGTGCAGAGAACGGAACGCAACAGTTTGCAAACTAAGTAAGAACAAAAGTCGGGCATGCGCTAAATGTTAATAAAAGTTAGTTTCGTATTTTTGCCGTATTTCCACTTTGATTGTAATGTATTCAATTGTTAAGTTGGATCGGTGGAAAAGGTACTTTAAAAAAAAAACTTTTTTAATGGTCCGTGTATTCACTCACAAATAAAATTGGACTCAATATTCAGGCAAATAATCAAAATGGTTATTGAAACGTAGAAGAGTTTGCGGTAGAAGTAACATTATAGAAATCGTCACGTAACGGAAAAGTGTCATACGACTTTTTGTTAGTATAAAATATCCTAAGTACTAATATTATAAATGTGAAAGTTTGCATGTTCAATCACCCTAAAACGGCAGAACGGATTTGGATGAAATTTGGCACACAGATAGTTTGTAGCCTGGAATAACACATAGGGTAGTTTTTATCCCGGTAGTACGATCCCGTGGGATAATTTCCGACCACCACGTGGGCGAAGCCGCTGGCAAAAGCTACTATAAAATAGAAAGAGACAGAGAAAGAATAAGATAGTTTTCATGGTTTTCGGGGGTGCTGAAGCCATTAGCGAAATCAACATGAAAATCCAAGATGGCAGCTGCGAATTTTTTTATTTTTTCAATCAGGGGTGTCGTTTTCATGATTTTCGAGGCTGCTGAAGCCGATAATTAAGTCAAAATAAATTGAGTATTTTAAAGATACGGTAAACAACGTTACATTCGGAGCTGAAGAAAAAGTTAAAGGAACAACGTTCCTGACTGGGATCCCCCCGACCGTTTAACGTTTTTATATTATTTTAATAACCTAAAATTAGTTTTAAATTATTGAACTCGCTCCGTTATCCTTCCATTCTCGGAAGGGAAATTAATGAAATTCCTAATAGCGTAATATTATCAGTGCATTGTTTTATGGATCGGAACTCGCCGATACAACTGTCGGCGAGGATAAAATAATAAAAATAAAGCGGCTCCTAACAATTGGAACAAAAGCTGATAATTAACGAGTATAATTAGTTTCATCAGGCGATGTCGTTAAGGGCCTTAGACGTAGCTTTGTCGGGTTTTGTATTTCTGCTTATACTGCAAAAAGGGCTCAGAGATAAAATGTTCATCGGGTTTTCATTAATTTTATAATCTTGATGATCATAATTCTTATGTTGCATTGCAGCATTGGTGTTAATAGTATTATGCTGAGATTGATCTTTGTTGACTCAAAGTAAAAAAAATAAAAATAATTTAAATTAACTAAACTGCTTCAGTGCCTCATTACCAGTGATCGGAAAAGGTAGATTGATTTTACTTACTCGAATCATGAATAGTCATAGAAGTCATAACCCTTCTACTGTCGGACGTCATAAGCCATTTTTCCGGGGTTTCATTTTGGTACTTACGGGATTGCATCAAATATTAGAAATTTATAGAATTCGATAGATAAATATTTAAAATTGTTTTTTATTTATTTATCAAGTAATAAAGTGAATCTTACTTTGGTGCGTCCATTCGAAAATGATATAATATGACTAATTTAGTAGTTATTATTGTATGTTTATTATCTGTTGCTTGTAATTGTGACTAGTCTTAAATAGATAAAAAAAATGTTTTATACTTCTTAATAGTTTTTTGCATTCAATGCAATAACTTTTTATAAATATGAAAACAGGTGAAAATGAAATAAAAAGTAGTTTAGGTCAAAATCAACATCTTTATTCCAAAAACACAATTGCAAAAAATCTTAATAATTTCAAAATCCCCGAAATCCCGGAGGCATATCCATACTAATATATACGTGCCAGTTCAGTGACCCCAAATCAATCTACCAACTCCAATCACTGCTTATTACATGTTAATTTACCTTTGGAAAACCGCAGAAATATTTTGATAAATCAACAGTTCCTTGAACAAACATCAAACATGATCCTCAACTCAAATATCGGTACATTTTTAGTCCACATTCTTATTTGACTATTCACATTCTCAAATACCAATAGTCTGGACCACTCGTGTGATCTCGAGAAAAACTTAGGTATCGAGTAGTTGGGAACAATTTGCAGCAGCAGGAGTATCGAACAAACTCGAGCGGTCGGCGATCACTCGATGCCGAACCTCTCGATATCTCGCCACGAGTGCTGCGGAATTGTGATGCGCGCAGGGCTACCATGGACTGGAATATGTTTTTGATTATGGCGATGCTTTAGTTATATAGTAATGCTTTAGTCCTTTAGTGTTACAGTAGTGGTTGGTATTGAAAATAAAAGTTGTAAACTTTGAGCTGATTCTTGAGTAAGTAAGGTTAAGTTTGTAAAAGTCAAAATGTGTCAATGCTGCTTAAAGGTACGAAACTGGTTCTCATCGTCTGCCTAGCTATATGCCAGTAGCTGATAAGCAGTATTTTACATTGATATTCATACTTGAAGGCTAAATTGATGGTCATACAAAAACATACATTGTAGCAAAAATAAAACACAGCCACTGTTCTGACCCACACTGTAACCAAACACAGTAATAAAGGCTACAACTGCACAATTTCCGTCGTTTACGCAAATGGCGCATACAACAACACTAAAAAATATTTTCACCAAAACGTTGGTAGCTAATTAAAATGAGCTTAACCCGAGTTACATGTAATGCAGTGCATGGCAGCCCTGCCGCGAACTGGGTCAATAGCTACATTTTGTATGTACATTGTAATGGAGGTATACATCAGTGGAGCTGTACTTAGGACAGGTTTCTTCAAGAATTCACTTTGGTGACCTGCTGGTTTTTTATTTGTTGTTTTACAATACGCTTAGATTTTTTAAGGTGTCATCGTAATTTAAATATAAAATCCTCCTGTTAAGTTATGCCTACGACGCAATAAGAAGTCATCATCTGTTGTGGGTAAAGAAAGAGCCATGAGGAAAATTGACTAAACTCAAATTTTCCTCATCACTTTTCTCGATCGCTGCATTGACAAGCCTTCATAACATAATATTGCTTTATTTTTGTACAAATATTTATTTGTTTATAAACTCAAACCAAACATGGACCTACACAATACATTACACATGAATAATGGGCAACATCAGAGTCATTTTTATTTTGTCTTTGCTTTTATCTGACTCTCTTAAAATTGTTAGCTTACCCTCTGCTAACTCTTACAAGACGAAATCATTTCAATGGATTTTTTAAACTTTCTTTTTGTCACTACCAAAATCTATTCCTACCCCAGTAAGTTATAATAATATTTATAGGTACTTCATCTATGACTTAGTTGGATCTGGCGAATACGTTTCACCAGTTTCGGAGACGTTAGCTGTCGGTGGCTGCATCTCCGGCATGGCGTTGGAGAGCACTTCACTAACTCCATTGGATTCGCATCTGCTACCTATTTCTATGTAAATTGCGCCACTCCACACCAGATTGATCACGATGTATGTTTGGCTTGTATAATAAATTTTGGGTTATACTTCGATTATGTTATTTTTCACTTCATTTATACATATAAACAGCCTGGTACTTCGAAGACATAGGTCTTTTCTAACTAACACACCTATGTTAGGTAAGCGTATCCGTACACAAAATACCCGCTTGGACGCGGAGTTGCACATACCAGCTCGTTATACTAAATAACTGATGATAAAAATAAAACTAAGAAAAAGTAATAAAGAAATCACAAAAGAACTATATAAAAATATTCAGTTCAAAGGACATAATTAAAACTAAACAGAATCAAAAAATAAAGATTTCAGACATAGGAGCCACTCTCTTTCAGAGCCCATGCCCCATTTACAATAGACGACGTTCGTGGCCACTAACAAAGGCGTTTTGTTCCACAAAGGTGCGCTGAAACTAGTGACATCCATCGAGCCTATCAAAGACAAAATATGTTATTGGGTGTGTATATTACCGTAAAGCCAATTAAAATATATGTTTAGTGGTACATATAACTATCAACCCGGACTGGCCCCGCGTAGTGGATAACAGCCAGATATTTATACAGAGAAGAGGCCCTAGTCACAGCAGTGGGGATATTATAAGCTTGATAAGCTATGTTGGTGTCTCATGAAATTCTCGGATTCTCTTCTATTTTACCAAAACATACGCAAGGATGCTATGGCATATTGACCTAAATTACTCAAAGACACGATCACTTTCACGCTTCCCACGTATAGTGGACGTCGTGTCAGTGACAAAGGCGTTTTGTTCCGCACAGGTTGGGCCACGAGTGCTATCGACAGGCCAGCCTGGCCGGAGATGGCGCCTAGTCGCCCCCTCTGGCGCGTTAATGAATTACTATTGTTGATTTTCTCACTCATACGAACAATTGGCATGGGAAAGGAAGCTTCCTCTCCCTAAGGAGGATAGGTTCTATGCTATGGTTGAAGCTCTATAAAATGAATATCGAAGCTCAGATTTAATAATTAGACATGTTTGAAACTTTCAAGAACATTCTTGAGGAGGACTTCAACAATATTGTAAGCGTGTTAACAATTTTGTTCGATGAACCACACAATGTGTTATAGTTTGTGTTTAGTAAGTGTTAGAACTATTTGCTAAGTACTTTTGGATAGTTGTGAAATTGAAGGCGTATTTTTGATTACCGTGTAACGTAAGTAGTAGGTCTACTAATTTAGTAAATCTATCAAAAGTTAATTAGTTACTGGAAGTTTCTGAAAAATCTAAAATATAACCTCGCCCGAAGAATTGCCAAATGTATGCAAGTGGCAGCGGGCAGGGCACATTGCTCGCAGAACAGATGGCCGATTGGGCCGAAAGGCTCTAGAGTGGCGATCGCGTACTGGAAGACGTAACTTTGGAAGGCCTCCCACATGGTGGGCCGATGACCTTGTGAAGGACGCAGGAATTAGCTGAATGCGCGAAGCAAAGCACCAGATGAAGTGGCGGTGCTTGGGGGAGCGTTATGTCCAGCAGTAGATGTTTTCCGTCTGAAATGACGATAGTGAATCTAGCCTTTTACAAGCCCAAACCGTATCTGTAAAAAAAAATACCTACTTAACATCAGGACTTTTACGATATGAGAAGAAAATAGCCCCAAATTAAAATAATAAGCAGACGAGCATGTGTGGGAACTCGAGACGGTGGAAAAGAGCGTGAGAATTGAAGGTGGCTGTAAAACTATACATGTTTGCGCGCCCTTCACGCTGACACTTAAGCCATTAACTGTTGGGAGCACGGCTCATTATTTCCAACCGCGGCCATTGAATACAAAGGTCTACAAAAGGTTCACTCCGTTCAAAGGTTTTCACATTTAAATCTTCATAATGTTTAAGGAAAACAACTTCATCACTGCTAGACAATGTATGGTACTCTCTTCATTCAACTAGACTTTTTTCGAATATTGCAGAATGTTTGTAATCGGCGAAGTTAGCTATAGCCACATTCTTCTGTAACTGATGTTATTGCCTATTTATTTATATCTACAGCATCTTCGTGTAACACAACTTGAAGAATATAGTGTGGATCTTCTGTATAAATCTCTTTTGTGACCTCAAAAGTAAGGCGACGATTTGCCACATAAGGGCCTCTTCTCACTGCAGCGTAACGTAAGGGCGGCTTGTTAGAGTTGCAGCCTGCACGTGTGATTTGTGTGCGGCAAGTGGAACGCTTTGACTTGTATAGTGTGAACGTGTGCTCGAGTATTTTTCTTGAGACCATTGCAAGTGCAGACAAAGGACTTATAATAAAAATTGTCTTCGAGTTTGTGATTAATGTATATTTTAAATGCTGGTGCTTTTGTAGATTACACCGAGTGCGAATTCAACCAAACTTTTATTACTAGTATGTATATGACTAATCCTGCAAATATACTGCCATTTTTTTTTCCTTAAAAATACTTCCAGACTTCAATTTTATTCCACGGATAACAGATGTACAACTGACTTTGGTCAAATGAGCCCTCAAAAAGAAATAGATTAAGCCACAAGAAAAAATAAATACTATTTGTACTGACGGCCATGAAGAGCTAAGTCAGTTTTTGTAAAGGCAATTGTTATTTCTTGTTGTTCACTTACTATATATACGTTTCTTTACATTGTTTTCAGTACAGACATTCACCGAATATTAAAAAAGATAATCTTTCCAATAAAAGAGCACACAGCTAGACGACAAAATACATTTTATGGCTAACTTTTAAACAATGTACCGAATTACCTAAGTAGATGGCTGCATAAGCTTGGTACAGAACGTAGGTACTCTTGTTCGTAGACAATAAAATTGTCTAAAAGGATCTTATAGCCCATTTCATGAAATGGACAATAAAATAAGCATAAATACATAAAATTACGCTCATGATCTCTCAAGGATTAAATAAAATTGCAATTTCGGCCAAAGTACATAAGTACCTACTACTAGAAAAAGTAAAATTATGACACTAATCTTTAACATTAATTGTAATTGTCCATTACTTTACTTCAAGTACAATACTGTCCACTTTTACAGTAGGTATTCCTACTTTTATAGCAAGCTGAAATTTAATCAGAGAATACATTCTACGTTTTGCTCCTATTCCCAAATCAATTTGAAACAAAATCGCTCTAATACAAATCGCGAGTAACATAATAGATCTGAAAAACCAACTCTGCAACACGAGAGCAGAAACGGAAAAATTGTATAAATGAAAGAACTCTGCAAAAGACTATCCTTAATAAATTCAGCAGTTTTTTACGTTTTTCCCAATAGATCGCCCAAATACACTAACAGCGTCCGATGCGCTGAAAGAAAACGAGTTCTACCGAGCAAGGGAAGAACAACAAAGGCATGCAGAAATTTTCCATTCCATTCGTGTTCGATTAGCCTCGCCTGGCGCCTTTGTCCGGTATCAACCAGTTCCGACCGGTTCTTTTTCCAATTCGTATAATTTGTGCTCGACTCTGATGCTGCTTTAGTGGTGCAGTGAGGATGCACCCTTTTTTTTGTGACAGTTTTTTGTGTTTTATATAGACTAGCTGGAGTAGTGTTTGGAATAAGTAATTAGGATTGTTTGGTTTTGTGTTTTTGAGAGTGCTACTGGCTTTAAAAGATTTTAGTATCCCCGTAATCTTTTATTATCAATTAAAAAGCATAAACAATGATTAAATAAATAAACCTCCATTATTCTCAAGTCTTTATGGTGATTAAACATCTAAATAAAAATAGAACGAAATTAAGTTCTGTATTTACATACGTTTTGTATGATGTAAGTAAGTTCCAATAATATAAAAAATTCTAGATGTACGTAACATTTTTGTTTGTTCAACCTTTAGAACCCCTTTCAAACTTAGTTGTAAGTATATACCTAAGCGACAACTAAGGGTAGCGGCTCAACTTATGTAATTGTAAGGGAAGTAGCAACTTGTCACTCAGCCAGTCGAAATGAAGCAAGTTTTATGAGCTGCTAAGTGATTGCTTGCTTTTGCCTGTCGCACCTCGGTCGGGTTGGTCCGGCCCGAATATGTCACGAGAAAGATGTCGGCGTCCGTTGGATAAAGTATTTGGTAACTACACAAACAATTAATGTAAACTCTTGATTTACAGAATTTAGTTTAGTAATTTTGTGTTATAAAGACAATTTGTGGTGCCTAGATTGCTAGACATATATAGGGTTATTTTATAGGGGATCGATATTTGTGACGATAAAATGCAAAATATAATGACTTGATGTTCTTTATTGAGAGGGCAACAACCGCTGTTAGTGTTGTTACTTGAAATATGAGTTGAGAAAAACTGATTTCTTATGTTTTATCGTGTTTCGATATCGATGATCATCACCATCTGTGAACATTACATTAAAAAACAGGTTTATAAATTTAGCTAGTTTAGCTCTGGGTATATGTAATAGGTTTTTCACAATATTTTTGTAATACAAAAGAAATTAATTGTGAACAGACCCGTTCGTTTAATATTTAGAGCATTTTTATTAAAGTGTCGTTTCAGGTTAAAAATTGTTCACAAAAAACTCTAATTTAAAAATGTCACCAAAAAATCATAGCAATGAAAATTACGAAGCTAAACAATGTAAGCCAAAATATTACGGATACCATCCAATCTCGTTTGACGGTAAAAATAATAACAATAAAGCGTGTTGTCCACTATGACGCGTAACGAGCACTAAACGCTGCGCCAACGGCGTGCTAATGAAAACTCGCGCTAACGATATTAGAGGTCGCATCCCACTGCACGCGAAGGAACCCAGGAAGGAGGACAGGAAAACAGAAATCAAAGGAAACACGTTCAAAGTCGGCAAGCACGGTTAACTTGAGGTCAATAACTCGGATTTCAATCAAAATGGGTTGTTGCCTGTCTGTTGGTTCATAATAAGAGTCCAAAAAATGGAAAATTGCGTTTTATTTCTCATGTTTCGTGTCACTTAATCATAAACGTAACGCTCGGGGTCCATTATTCTTACATTTCCTGTCCCAGTTTCTTCAAAAATTTCCACAAAATTAACTTCATTTTCCATAATATAGAAACTTAATAACAAAATCCTTGAGCTTTGAACGACATTCATTGCAGCAACAACGACATGAATTTTTAATCCAATAAACATTTCCCGGAAAACTTCCGGTGTCATCATTTACAATATTTTACGTTAAGCTTATTTCTGCACCGAGTTCAGAAAATTCATCTACAATATGAGGAATTCAGGAACTCTCTCCTCGAACAATGGTGCCACACCCGAAGCCAGGAGAAACAGTAAAGGCGGCACTAGTTGACACTGGGCTTAATGAAAAATTTCATAACGGCCACCGCTGGACAGAGATTGTGCACAAACAAAACAAAGATGGCTGCCGAATATTCGAAATTCAATTCGTGCCGCTTCTGTTTCGGGTACGTGTTTTTTTCGCTTATTTACCGCGGTCTTTAAAATTACTTCATGTTTTAAAAGTGGCCATAAGTTAAGTATACTGGATCGAAAAATATGACGAAGTGATTGAAAACTTTTTGGATTATCACGATAATGCAATTGGAGACCGCACAATAATTTATAGCAATGACACGTCCTTATAATTAAATTTCCTTAAATTTCCGCTTTAGTTTTTCTTCATCCTTAGTTGTGCAATAGGTTAATCTTTCGGTGAAAACAAAGACAGGTAACGCCACGCGACTTAGAAAAAAATCTCTGAATATTTTGGTCCTTTCGGCCAAGAGCTTCCAATTTAGTTCCTTCCGTAGTGTTTTAGATTATTTTTGCTCATATTGCTCAGTATATAAAATTCTTTGCTCTGCACGCTTGACTTTGGTGTTAGCGCAGGTAATTTCACGAGATGATATTAGGTTTTGTGGGAGCGCCGCACTGGTGTGACAAAACTAATGAAAGTTGCATTACTTTAAATAATTTTAGCAAAAGTAATCAATTTTTTTATAACTTTGCTAACTTTAAGACTAGCTGAGCTTAATTGATATGACAAGGAATATATATCGTTAACTAATTAGTTTAGAAGACATTTCAGTTTTGTTGCGGCTTATATAGTGTACAAGGTCCTTAGCTATTACCGGTTAGAACTGATGGAAGCTTCAAATAAAATAAAATCAAAATATTTTATTTCACATAAACCTGCATGGGCACTTATGAAACGTCAGAAGCTAGGTGCAAGGTTCCATTTGTCGCTTCCTATGGAGAAGAGCCGGCAAGAAACTCCACGGTTACTCTTTCAATAATAATTGGTTTTTACAATGTTTTCAAATTACAGTGATAATAGGTATGGGAGGACAGTGCAGGCCTGTCAATAAGTACCAGGTACTTAGAGGAATGAAAATACAGAATAGAAAATCGTCTACAAATCTAGTCTATAAGGCCTACAACGTTCTCTCATTCACAATACTTATGTAAAAGAATCTACCTATATAAAATGAACCTATTTGAACCAAGTGACATGATTTCCATGACAATCACTAATAATAATAAATAATCGAAATTAAAATTGATGTATAATGTCATATAATGACGAGAATATGTCAGACATTGTAAAAAAAAAATAACATTGTAATTTGGGAGCAGTTAATAGACTTTCACATAGTTATGCTGTTAATGAGGTACCAGGGAAGCCACATGTGCAGAAGGAATTAATGCTAAACTTCCCTGTCTTCAACGTAGTCTTTTATCTTATAATATGCTTTTTTGATAAGGACACGTTTGATGTGAGTTTTAAACTTTCCATCGTTAGCGATGGAAAGTTTAACTTAGGTTCTGTAACCGACTTTGGTAACTTGTTATAGAAGCGGATACTGTTTATTAGAAATGACTTGCTAGTTTTAGTTAATCAAAATTTTAGAATCACAATTTCATCTTTACTACGTGTATTTAGATTATGGAAATCGCATCTTTTTTTGAAAAGACCTAAGTTTTTGCGAACATACAAGATATTTTCTAGGATATAAAGAGAAGGCAGAGTAAGTATATCAATTTCGTTGAATTTGTTTCTAGAAGACTCACGAGGCCCCATTTTATAGATTGCGCGGATTGCCCTCTTTTGTAAAATAAAAATTGAATCTACGTTGCCGATCCCCACAGCAGAACGCCATAAGACATAATACTGTGAATATAAGCAAAGTATACTAACCTAGCTACATCAGTCAACCGCCTTATTTTTCTTACTGCGTAAGCAGCTGAGCTTAATCTGCTTGAAAGAGCTCTAATGCTTCGAAAGCGGGTGTCATCCAACTTTCAGTATCATATTGAAGATTCCCAAAACCGACCACAGTTAAACATGCTTTTAATGACAAGTAGGCAATAATATGACTTGGTAAACTTTGTTGCTATGAACGCTTGGAAGAAATGGGATTGTAACTACAAAACATGATTTTTCACTATAAAGGTTACACATTTCAAATTACTACTTCCCCTCTCAAAGCACGTCCCAAACCCCTTAAAGACTAAGCCAGAAGTCCCACATTGGTATCCCGGACTCAGGTGCCGGCACTAAATCCCCTGATTGAATACATAGCGGGACAGCGGCCCAACTCTAATTATAGCTAAGCACGGCGAGACGATCGTAAACCGGGCTGAGTTTATAGTACCATCGAGACTTCTTACCCCTTATGTTTGCACATTCGCACTGTTACAACGTGGACCTCTTGTTTAAGATAATTAGAAACTATGTTAGCAATTTAGGTTCGAGATACTTTTATTAGTTTTGTACTTAGTAGCCCTTTTGTGTTGACTGTGATAACTTGTGTGGTCGCTTTAAAGTTTTGTATACAGTTGCTTGAACCTGCTGTAGGCAGCAACACCTTGACATTTTTGCATTTACATAAGTATACCTATCTCTTTAACTTTCGATGAGCAAATAACTAAGCTATTGGACGAGCTTTGCAAAACTTTGTCAATTCGATTCACAACGATTTTTTTTGTGATATTTTTTTTTACATTTTGTAATACCAAAATCGAAGTACACAAAAACCTATCTAATGTTAAAACACAATATTTTTATTGCTATTCACTTTTAAAATCATATTATAAAGTAGTTCAATATACCACACTGCTTCTTGGAGGCCAAACAGCGCACACCATGTTTAAGATTCCCACCTATTTAGGGAGCAACGAAATACCTGTTAGTGGAGTTCCACGCAACAATGAGAAAGGGCGCGTGCTTAGGGATTGCGCTTCCATCGTATAAGATGAATGTGCTTAGCTAAATAAGAAAGCAGTGGAATATCTATAAACAGAACTCTGCAGCCCTGCAAGACGTTCGCAGGAACCAAGACATGATGAGTGGTGTCAGTTCTGTTTAGTAGCGATTTTCGGCAAACACTACCTATGGTTACGCGAGGATCTAAGGCTCACGAGGAGAATGCTTCGTTGAAAAAGTCGACTCTATGGTCGCTAGGTCATAGACTGCGCTTGATCAACAACGTTCGAGCTTGGCTTGACGGGAATTCACGTGCTTAAGAATTCTCCGAGACCTTCGAAAAGTTGTTGAAAGCTCTACCAGAGGAGAGCGGCCAGGTGGACCTATCAGAGGGTCTTAGTAGAGTAATCCACTTTACAAGATCTGATTCGCCTAGTGATCGGGAAAATCAGTTGAATACCGCAGTAAGAGAATTCTTGGATGTGTAATAGGGCCATTTTAACGCCAAAAAATGATCAAGTTCCTGCGAAGTGATATATGTATACCTCTATTAACACTTTTGTGGAGCAAGATAATGCCTCACGTTACCCTGTAGAATTTCTGAATTAGCTAACGGCAAATAGATTTTCGGATCACATTATCCAGCTGAAGATTGGTGGTCTGATTATGCTCCTGAGGAAACCTGAACCTGTGTAACGAAACCCGGTTTAAAGTCGTTTCTTTGCGGAGAAACGACATCGGGGCGGAATTCTAACAGGTTGTGGCGTTGGCGGGACAGTGTTTATTTCGCGAATACCACTAATTCCCCTCAATTACCCCTTCCAGTTTAAGCGCGTACACTACAGTCCCTGTGAGCCATGTGAGCGTTATCATCAAGTGAGAGAGATAGACACCAAAGGCTGCGGGTGTCGAGCTCAGGACAAGCTGCTTCACGCGGATTACTGTACGTAGCTTGCTCCCGCGTCATCAGTTCTGACTCTTTTCTTTCTTTTTTTTTAACCGACGATAAAACGGAAGGGGTTTTCAAGTCGACGCGTATATATTTTTTTTATGTACGCATAACTTTTGACAGAGTAGTCCGATTTTGATAATTCTTTTTTTATTGGAAAGGGTATACCTCGAAATTGGTCCCATGTAAATTTGGAAAATAATCCGGTGACTTTGGATATGTATTTTAATTTGATGTCACCGCCTTCCGAAAAAAAGGTTTATAATTTTTTGTTTTTCAGTTTTTGGCGGTTTAATGTCTTTGTTATAAAGTTTTTATATAGGGAAGTTTTATAAAATGTGGCTGTTGTTGTAGTATATTGTGGTGTCTTACGACTTTCACGTGGAAGAAGTCGCAGTCAGAAGCTAATTCTAAATTATTATTGTAACTGATTAATTGTGGTTGTAAACATTGTTGGATTGGACGAATTAAATAATATAAAATTAAAATAAAATAAATTTATTGACACAAAATACCTTTGTATACAATACCAATACATTCATATATATTTTTTAATATTCTTATCTACCTAAGGAGTTTTCACTGTAGATTAGGTTAGTGGATGACTATATTCATGAATATTCAAATCGATGCGCATTTGAATCGTTAGTTAATTATAAATGCCTCAATTAAATAGCACGTCTATTGCAGAATTAATAATGTTATTTCTTTCCATAACAACAAATTCCCTACTGTAAATTGCTTTCAATTTGAACAAACCTTGCTTACATTTTGAAAATGGTGTAATAATGGATATTTGCTGAGAGAAAGTATGTAGCGAACTTCTCCATAAAACTATAAGCTTCTATTACTATTAACTTTTAATAAATACTATTACTCCGACATTTTGTTCTCTTATAATAAATAACTATACGTTGGAACAAGAAAGGATATGCCCACACTAACATATAGATTTTTAGTGTAATGAGATCTACAGTACCCTCTCAATCCTAAACCATTGCCTCAGGACTGTCCGTAATTTGATAACGCTTCCATCGTCCATCACACCAACTAATAGTATAGACACATCCACTCCATCTCCAAAGATCGAATGTCAAGTAGCTCTAACGTTGTATAACTGATATTTGGAATGGACTGTAGTATCAGTATCTGTTACATTGCACACATCCGTTATTAGAAGTTCAGCCCTTTTTTGGTTGCATTGGCTGGACTATGACTTACAGAAAGGTTAAGATAAAAATAGTTTAGTTACTTTTAATTTGTCCATAGGTTCAACAACGCATCGCCAAGTCCATTTGAAGTCTCTTTGTATAACTGTCATAATTCAAACACGAAGCATTTATTTCAATTAAACCATTTACAAGCACTTTTGAATTGTCAAAGATAAAACTAGTTGTCATCACTTCACATTTCACTAAGTGGATTATTTGCCTAAAAACATTTAAAAATGTTTTCAAAGTTCCTGTACGTCCCTATCACCAAGGACTCAATACAAACCCGTCATACCCGTCAGTTTGTTTGGCCATACGTCTATTTTATCGTCACGGTCGGTATGTTTCCGCTCACCTCCACGGCTAGGGTTCTTTATATCCTTAAGGTGGATGGATGATTGCTCTCAATGCCATTTTGTCGCTAGATGGCGCAACATCCACAATTTGGAACATTTTCAATTTTTACGCCTAACTTAGAAATCTTTAGTAGATAACTTTATTGTACGCTGAACCTAGGGCATTAACTTGATTTTTTTAGATAGTCACTGTGCTTGTTAACTGGTCTCATACAAAGATTACAACATAATAAAGATTTAGCCGCTTGACTTTACTCTTTACACACACTTGCAACGTAAATAGTAGTAACTTTCGACACCACTAGATGTCGTTTTATTCAAACAGTTGAAAATTAAAATGTCCGAAAGACTAAAAAATAATTTATAACACTTGATATTATGTTCCAATCTATTTCTTATTAGTATAATTATTGGTCTAAGCATACTTTTGTTTCTAGACTCGATACCTTTCAACTTAGCAAATTATTCATATAAATTATTTTAGGTAATATAGGTATACTGTACCTATAAGTAATAAGTATAAGTATAAATAAAAGACTATTTATTCCATTGTAAAGCTTTTTATTGTACCTTACTATAAATTAATAATATTTATTTAGTAAAAAGGGGTTAATATTTTCATAAAAATAATCGTTTTATTTACTCTCACTACATTTACTTAGATAGTTTCCGTTTGGATTCAAACCATCGAGTCATACCACCATACAAAGATAACATACTTTTTTAAATATTTTGATATTTACAATTATGATTTTGAATTTAGTATTAGAAAGAATTATGTATGTAGATTACAATATAAATAACATCATACGTAAGTATTTATAACAGCACATGTAAGTATCTTACACAACAACACACAAGTGGTTGCTAGCTAACCATAACATTTATTTATGTTTCAAGAATACCTACTTATTATACAATTTAGAACTTCAATAAATATTCTTTTACAATTGAATTGTTAGGCTGGTACCTAAATACATGAGTGAAACTTATCTACACAGAAAAATCTTATGAACTAACAAAATAACACAAACTATACAACGCTACGTGCAAAAATAGCTTATTAATTATTCTATAATGTTCCCACTGCTGAGACTCAGGCCTCCTCTGAACTGTGGTGATGAAATAATTTACACAAAGCAAAGTAGTGCCGGCTTGGATTCGAACCATCGACTCGTACCACCATACAAAGATACTTATAAATATTATAATAAAATATCTTCTTTTCTACGCGCTACTTTTTGCAGTCGCCGCCGCCGCCGCCCGCCGTATCAGTCTTCTGCTTGTCACTTTTTACTTCCATTTATATAATTTCCGTGCGATCTGAATCAAATGCTGGAAGACGCAGTTTTCGCTGCAACAAATGAATTTACAGTTTTGTTAGACTATTCTTACTGAACCCACACCTCAGAGACCTGCGGAATAAGTTAGGAAATGAGTAAGACTTATATTTTTATACCTTTTAATTCCTTGATGTCTAGACATTTAGCATTTTTCTCAACTCTTCTCAATATAATTTCCGGCACTACACATGTTTTAAAAAATGTTACCAACTTCGGCATCATAGCGTTGATAAATTCCTCATCCCGGTTAACTTCTATGACAGTCAATGGTTGGGTGACAGATATAAAGCAAATGAAGTAACATTTATTCATTTTGGTAATTCGCAATTGACCCTGGACCTAGAATCAAAATAATAATAGCTGTTAAAAAGAAACAATCCAAGAAATACATTATTTTTATAAATACATACCAAGAAATAATGATATTTGTTACTTACTTGATAATAATAATTATGCTTTTTGTTCATAACTAAAACATCATTTTCCAAATGAATAGGAAAATTTCTATTTTCTGATGCTCCTCTAATATTTTGAGATTTCCTTTCCAAGGAGGGAAAACATTTTATTTCTACAATAGTATTTTCTGCTTCTATAATACCTGTAAAAAAGAAAAGTTTTTAGGCCTACGCTACTGAACCAAATTTAAAAAATTCACGCGACACAAGATCCATAGGGGCAGAACCACAGGCAAAAGCTAGTTATTTGTATATTTTCATTATTCAATAATCTTACCATCAGGGCTAGCTGCTAAGAATCCAAATTCTTCATCAATGAAAAGTCCTGATGGCCTGACAGTTTTGCCATATTGTTGCATAAACATGCTCTTTGCAACATGTTCATTTTGTTGTCCATACATCATATCTTTAGTACAAATATTATTTTTGTAGAGAATGCATTTCACATGATTGTGACATGGTGTGGCATTACGACGTTTGCAAACCTAAAATTAACAAAGTGACAATCATAATTCTTGTACTGGCTTGTGCTGTGGCTTCTTAGAAAGTAAGAAACAATAGAGGAACAATAGAGGCTGATAATATATCTTACCATTCCAAACTGGCTTGCTGTGAGACGGTCAGATCTGTATGAGAGATACTTTTCATTATCATGTTGACCCACAGTCTGCTTTTCAATTAGTACTATTTTTTGTGTATCTTCTTGGAATTTAAGCAATCTCAATTCACAGAGCCGTTTTAATTCTACCTCATTAATATCGACAGGGTCACTTGCTGCTGGGCCATAGTCCTTATCAGGTTGAGTTTTATTTTTTTCAGTAAAAAGCCGTTTTCGAGTCATTTTCTGTTGGCGCAATCTATTTCTCTCTTTTTGATGGACATATTTTTTAAAATATTGTCCAGGGCTCTCTGTTGTCTTTTTTTTCCATGCAGTTTGATGCCATTTATGTCCTACAGAATGAGACAATCCTGAAAAGCCAAATCATAGTCACATACATGTCTGTTTGCAACCTAAGTTTTTATTAATGACCATTGAAAGTTCCATAAGTAATCAAAAGTTGAGAATAAACTCTTTATATTATGGAGAGAAGAAGTCATAGATCATGTGGGTTGCTAGAGATATCATATAATTATTGTTTTAAAATATCTATGAAAAAACTTATTTACCTGCTACATGAACACGCCGCTGATAAGAGCCTCCTTTTCCAAGACTGAGTCGTTTTCCACAGTTAAATTTATTAATGACACTCATAAAATTTTCTGCAACATTTGTTGTTTCGTTAGACAACCGTCCAGCTTTCAAAGCGATTCTTTCATTTGCAGCATAAATAAGAGCCCAGACCTCTGGTGCTGTATTTCTTAGGATTTCTACTTGGTTGTCTTGCTGTTTATTCTCGTCAGGTGGTAATTGCTTCACTGAACAGTAATATTCCTTACATTTTTCATGCTGTCCAAATACATGAAGTGGACTATTCCTTAAATCATCAGCCATTGAACCTGGCTGACTGCTATTGTGAACAATAATCTTTCGCGCTACTAGTGTCAATTTCATCAATTTAGGCCTCAAAATATTTCGTCCATACAGAGGGAGTTTCGTATTACCTAAAATCTTTAAAAAAAAATATTAAAACATAGGAAGATAAAAAAACTTTTTGAAAATAATATCTGACTTCTAAAACAAATACAACAAAAAACATTGAAAATGCCAATAAAATTTGAGGTTTACCCTCAATTTCCCTGGGATCCCATCATCAGATCTCATTTGGTGAATGGGACCACTTCAGGTGTATACTCTTTTAAATAAAAAAAGAATTTTGAAAATCGGTCGACAATTCGCGTAGTTCGGTGGACAAACATTAAAAAAATACAGTCGAATTGATAACCTCCTCCTTTTTGGAAGTCGGTTGAAAAAGAGAGAAACATTTATTTTATAGTTGCTAAATCCTACTGTAAGTGAAATATTTGTTTTTTTTTATAAAATATTTAAACAAGCACTGAAAAATGACTGAACGGATATGGATGAAATTAGGCACACAGATATTTTATAACCACAACATAGGACTTACTATACTTTTTATCCAGGTAAACATTTTGACACGTGCAGAGCCGCAAGTAAAAGCTAGTGTAAAATCATTATTTATAACTCTAAAAAGTGGTTGTTTACCTTGTAAAGTGCACTCGTGTAGTTTTTTATAACATGATTCTTGCATTCAATTTTCTTTATTTGGTTTCCATAAGACACCTTTTCTTTCAAATTAGCAAACACTGAAGAATCCCCATCTCCTATAAAACTTAGGTACCGAAGATTATGCATATTCTCACTCTGTTGAAATCCTTCAACAATTATATCAGATTCCATTGCAGTAGATGGCCCAGTAAAGTTTTTGCAGCAACCATGACTCTTAGTGTCTGAACCTGTTCGCTCATAATATTGGCATGTATAACAATATTTGTTCCTGACACCAAGATAAAGACATTTCTTGGTTTCCTTTCCAATAATGCAGGCCTAAAATTAAAGTTCTTAGTTTAAATATTGTAAGAAATCATAAATCAAAACACTGAACATTGTGTAAAATATGTTGTACTTTGGTATTGTCAAACATAAACTTCATCGCTGCAAACAAGCAAAAGCGTACTAATGTAATGAACACAAAAATATGGTATCAAGTTAGGACTTACCATTCCAGATGAGGAATCAAAGTTGTGACCATATGACCTTTTCAACCATCCGCCATCTACATATACAGTAATGTATGGAATACCATCTAAAGAAACATTTCCTTTATCAATAGCAATAGACCTTTCTTGCTCACCAGCTTTCTTTATTTCTTCGGTCAAATGTTCATGCCATACATTGCCCAATTGTTTTTCAATGAAACGGAACGTTTGTCCGGTCATTGTTGGTATATCCATTAGACTTGTGATGTGTGCTGCTTGCGTGTAATAACTTCCAGCAGTCACAGTTGCCCATACAAATGCGGTGTTAATTTTCTGTTTCTTCTCTGTGCTTTGCTGCCATATTTTATTACACATGCTACATTTAAATGTTAACAAACTGTGAAATCCTTTCCGGTGTTCACTAATATACTCTATTTGAGATGACTCACAAGACTGTCGATGGTTTTCCATTTGAAATGCCCATTGGATCACATGTTTCAAGTCAACAATACGGTACCCTACCAAACCTGATAAGTTGTCACTTGATGTTCTTTCCACAGTTAGTTGATAAGCTTCAGTCTCTGAATCGGGTTGTGGCCAATCAAAATCAACAGTCTCTACTTGCTCTGTAACAGATTCAACTGTATTGGAGCTAGAGCTGCAGGCTATGGCTTCGTATCGAATTTTTGGTATACCACGCGAATAGGTTTTGGGCGTATCTTCAGCTGTCGAAAGGTTGGACAGCTGATGATGATCTCGAGTTGTATGTGGACTGAAATAAAAGATAAATAAATGAAATAGGTACAGTTAATAAAAACAATGTTGAGAGACAAAAATATTGATAGGTCTGTAGGTACCTAAACACAACAGGGCAGTCCGCGGTTTCTTCCACTACCTTCTGTTTCTTGTTACGCCATGCTTCCACCCGGCTGCAATTTGTTAAAACTTGCTCAATACATAATACTATTTGAAACTAACCATAACGAGCCACCTTTTCTTTTTTTTTCATAATAAAGGAAAAATGGCGGTAAACGAAGACTACAACACGAACCAACGAGTATCAAATAAACTCCACTCACGTAAATCTGATTCGAAATCTTATGGGAATCTGATTTACTCACTATATATCACTAAAAGAACTTCCATGATGTCTTTTGAATGCAGCTTGCACTTTTTTCCGTGATTTTCGCGGGCCTGAATACATATGTCGTATATACGCAAGTTTATTAGTCGGGTTCATCTTAGGCAGTTCAGTTGCAATTCAATCTGTAATCAAAAAGAATAATTAAAAACAACAGCAAATGTATCTTATTTATGAAATGTTTCAAGAAATTTGTATTATTCAGAAATAACACCACCATCAAGCTGTCGAGTGCTGTGAAGCTCAGTGTTGCCAACACGACTAAAACAAAATCTGCTAAACTGCTATTAAAATTATGTCAAAATTATACTAAATGCTATAAAACTATGCTAAAATACTATGCTAACGTTCGTCTTCCTCTTTTCAGAGAGAATATTTGAAATTTGTAGTATGTGACGACACTGACGACAATCAACGAATGTTACTAACGTTTGTTTTATTTCATCTTCTAAATTTTACACTTTTGTAAAGTTTTAAGGGTAATTAATTACCATTATAATAATACTCTATATCACCTTGAAAATAATTCATTGTACATAAAAATAACACTTACCGTCAATAAAACACAAAAACACTCCACTTTTCAATAAAAACTGTTTCACGGATGGCACTCATTTGAATGGTTCTCATTAGTACCTATGTAATAGGTAGCACAGTCTATAAATCATACATACAGTCGTCCAACCAAGACGTCTAGACAGTAGACATGGGCGAAGTAGCTCACTAAAAAGAAAAAGAGCGATTAGCTCTTTCACTCTAAAGAGCTATATCACTCTTCTAGCTCACTAGCTATTCTATAGCTCAGTGATTCAGACGCCGACTGTTAGTTCATTTGACTCACGGTGCACGCGTGTCGTTGAAAACGTCTCGGCCCGCTCAGTAGCCATTGTCAATAGCTCTTTGGAAGTTTGGAGTTAAGTTAAATAAGCTTTTCAGTTTGTTTATATAATTTTATGACTTTACGTAAATAATACGCAAAAAAATAAACAATGCAATGCCAAAGTATTTTCTACTTTAAAGCTATGGTCATAAAGATAGATTTACAGTGATTTATGTCGTAAGATAGTCTACAATGACGTATTGTATCGAAGAGGTATTGTTGGAAGAACGAACTATGCGATCCGAAATATTCCGAAGCGAACCGAATGAGCCGTTCGGCTGCTGACTTCGGTCGGTCATCGGTGTCTCGCTGAAGTACTGAGAGTCTAAGAGCTAACTGAGCTAGTGAGCTAATTAGCGAACGAGTGAGTGAGCGAGAGCGACGTCCATCAAAAAGAGCTAGCTCTTTTCTATCACTCGCTCACGAGCTACCCATGTCTAGTAGACAGGGCAATCGTGCGGGGCGAGACGGGGAAAGGGTAAATATCCCGTTTTAAGTTCTAATGATACTGGTGTTTATTGTTTCGTGTGGATTTCATGACAAAGTCTCTTCCGAGCCCCTTTTCTTTAATAAAAAAAACCTCGTAGTAAAGTTTAGTTGCTAAATTGGTGTCCAGATTCTTAAATATTATACCAAAATGTTAAATTTTGCGTTGAAGTTATAGTAATACCACATTTGTTTACCATTTATTTTATTGAAATTTCAATGCGTACTATTTTTATTTTTGAATTCTTAGCAAAGTACGATCTTTTAATATGTATGGTACGATCTTCTAAAAAATAAAGTTGGCAACCCTGCTTGACGCACTTTGTGTGTGCTAATAATACTAGTAAAATAAGCAATTATGAAAAATCAAAGTGGTTTGTTTGTGTATTCACTAATCTTGCTGATTTCACATGAATTAAATATGATTCAATCAATAGATGTACGTAGTACCTACGTTTCACCATTGTGTAGGTAGCTTCGCTGATCGCCTGATTTAGTTTTAACTTACATATACATCAAATTCTATTCTCTGATTTTATTCAACGCAAACCAATGGATTAGTACCTAAGCGTATCAGAAAATGTGTTATCAGTACCTACTTACATACATTAAAAAGATTTTTAAATCTGGAAAGTCTAGGAATGTTTAAGTGTGTACTAGTAACTACTTACTACATATTTAAACTAGATAATACAATAATTACATTAGTATTGTATCTGTGTGAACCAAGGGCAGATCGCAGAGATTTTTTTTTCACTTTATGTAAAGCATTCTTTCTCATTGCATAATAAAAAACATTTTATCAATCATAAAATGTTAACTCCGCGGGCAAACCCGCGCGCCCGGCGCTAACTTGCTAGAAACACAATATTCTGGAAACGATTCGCCAGTTGTCAAGACTCAAGACAATCACGCATGGACGGAATGGCAACAGCGCGGGCACAGACGCGGGATGCGCGCGCTGCTTCATGAATGGCAACGTCGCATCCGCGCGTCACTCGATGGTAACCTTGGCGCTTTTTCGAATTATCGAACAGCGCCATCTAATATAAATGTTTACCAATCGTAAACTCGTAACACAACAGCAACCAACTTTCTCGGTGGTTCTATAAATTTCTGTCAGATGGCGCGATTCAAGTCACTCACACATGTAAAGATTTTTCGTTTTTTATTCGGTCTAATTCTCCTAGAAATACTGTTTTTTTTATAAAATTTGGGCCATATGCGGACATAATACACTATAAAGTTTCATTATAGTTGCTTTTATTCTGCAGAAACTGTTTATTTACGGAGATTTCTACATCTGAAAAATGTATGGCGAAGTCCTTCTAGGCATTCACCTTAAGTGCTATTTCAAAAAAGAATCCGTCCAACAGTGACACAGTGACCTTAGTTACCGCCCGTCAGCTGACATCCCGTTTCGGAGTCCGTCCCGCGCATGCGCGGTATCTCTGATGCGGGATGTTACATACGTTCCCAACCCTATTTATTCTGCAGTACGCCGCTGGATGTCACCAGGTGTGGGCGTTTTGCGTCCCGTCGTCGCGCCGGTTTTCGTATTTCGAATGCGGTTGTGCGATTACTTTCTGACTTGATCCCATGTGTTGTGTATGGTAATGTCACTTCTGAACAAAAAGTGGACTTCGCAATTAAATTTATTTCAGAATATTTTAGTAAAAGGTGAGTTGTTAACACGTTTTAAATTATTATTTTTATAGCGCTCTACGGTTACTACGGCTTTTATTGGTACTTAAATAAATGTAACGATTTTTAAATTTATATTCATGATCGTCATTATATTCTCCTTTTTACAATATTTTATTACGCTAGTAAATTCTTAAGTAACCGTTACAAAATTTTCATTAAGTCTTTAGCCTTTATCCTTAATAAGTAGGACGAGAAATACATCAAAGTTTTTCTGTAACATTTTCTTCTTACATTTTAGGTAAAACGTTAAATGTGTCTGAATAAACACGTTCGTACATATCAGGCCTGTCACGTATAAGGTTGACAGACAAACGCGTGTTAACTGATACGATCTCAAACCCTTTGCCTTTTCCAACGTCGAGTTGTTATATGTAAACAGCCATGACAGGGAAAAGCTCTATGGCTTTATGTATAAAATCACGTATGTAAGTCTGCATGTCATTCTTGAAGGGATAACTTTTAATTCATAATGTTAGAGTTCTTCAAATTAGGGTTTTCGTTAGCATACAAGCTGTGTATTACTCCTAGTGAATTGGGTGATGAAAAAACCGTTGCTTAGAAATCAATTACTTTTCCTTATCTGTTTATCATCTGTTATATTGATCACATCGATGAAATACATTTATGTTATTTTTTGTCTTGCTGAGACATGTAACTTTATTCGATATATTTATTACGCTATCTTCAGAAATATATGATTGTGTATTTTTCATAGTAACTAGGTTTGTGACGTATCATTTGATTTTTAATCTTTTCTTCTAAACGACCTAATAATGTTGTATTAGGAATCACAGGAGCTATTTTGTTACTATCGTTTTTATCAATTAACATTATTATAACATAAGTCCATCACTTCTTTTAACTTTTAGAAAAAAGTTATGAATCTGACATTAATTCTAATTTTAATTTGTTCTCGTCATGAGTTTGGTTTCGAATTTATTTGTCGGTTAGGCCCTCGGCTAAAATAGGCAAACCCTTTCGTTCCCATAGGTATCGTTAAAGGCAACTAAGGGTATAAGGTGAATAGATAGCGGTCTCCGCGTGAGAATTATTTCTAGGATACCCGAGAAATACAAAGAACTAAAACCACCTAATCATGAAAGGGGATGAAAAAAGTGTTTTCCTTGTACAAAAGGCAAAGATGGCGAGAAGCGGTTTAAAGTTGCTATTTATAAATGGATCGTTAGCTATTAATCATTACCAATGGCTTTTAATAAGCTCTTAATTAATTCACCAATATTTTATCAATAGTGACAGTCTGAATTAATATCTCTTTCACCATCCGTGTATAGACATTAGCTACTGAATAAATATTTTGTTTTATGTTTGCTTTCATCCAACTAAATCGTATGGATGAAATGTGAGCTTGCATAATATTTCTATCAGTTATAGTTATATCAATAAATTATTCCAAAACAGTGTTTGTATATTGTGAGATTTTTGAAAAGTTTTCAATAAAGTTATTAGTTATATTTTATTGTAAAAAACTGAATGCTTTTCGCTGGTATTTCTGGTATTAATTACTCTATCGTATTAAAATTACGAACTTTAAATGTTTTCATTTTAGATTCGTTTATACTTTGCCATTGAATCGCTAATTTGCATGGTGTTCCCCAAGGTTTACTATTAGGTCCTCTGTAAAAAGTTTTACTGATCACATTGTTTGTATCTTCCCGATAATCATGTGATATTTGCACCATGATTTTGTAATGGTAGGTACAAATTACATGTACGTACAGATATAAAAGCACAGTCGTACCATTGAATATGGTAGTACCCATCCATGTTAAAGGAAATGAAGAGAAATATAATGTTCTGACATATGTCTTACATAATACGTTTTTTTCTTCACACAAAAACTGTTACAAAGAAAGATGTTGCCTTTGTAATAATATTGAATGTGAACGATATGTTCTCAAAGAGTCTTTAATAAAATATTTATATTGTTATCATGTCTCACAAGAGAACATCTGCGTATCTACACCTAAAAAGTATATACAATCGTTACGTAAAATGTGTATTATGGCATTATTATTAAAAGAACAATGAAATATACTAGATACGAATATTTTCATTACTGAAAATTTAAAATAAATAATTCTTTTCCCAAATATAATCAACCTAGTGCGGGTTCTTAGATGACAAATGTCTCCGATTTTTTTTTTCATGCCGGTTTCCTCACCATGTTTTACTTCACCGTTTTGAGAGCAGTGGTGATGAAAAAGAATGACTTGAATATTGCTGAATAATTGTATTAAATTCATTATTATTGACATTAATCTGGTCTTAGCTATAATCTATAATTTGTAAGAAAATAATAATATAATAATAATCTTTAATGCATGCTAATTTAGGATGAATTGCAATGCTTGTAAAAGGCTGCTAAGTCATAAGCACTAACACCCGATAACACCAACACTGTACACTTAGTTCGCAATAAACTTTGACTTTGACTTTGAAAATTACTTACACAAAGTTAAGTACCTTCAGGGTTCGAACCTACGACCTACGTTACTCATGTCACACTAAAGTAGAGGTTATAACCACTGGGCCACTACTGCTCTCAAATAGAATAATCAATAATATTCTCAACTACATCTGAGTCTAGAACGAAATTAGCTGGTAATATATTTTAAGTTACCAGATTTCACATCGCAATAAAACCATGAAAGTTGAGCAGCTGCGGCTTTGTACAGGAAAACTTTTATATCACTTGAAAGGCCGAAGATCTTGTAATAGCACCAACTACTTATGTTACGAGTATCAAAAGTAATGTTGTATCACAATACGTGCTTGAAGTAGGCACTTATTTCATTGTAAGTCCCATAAAAAGGCTTGTTAGGGCTGAATAGGGATTCATGATGAAATCATTTACGAAAACCTACTATTCAAATACCTTAAGAATTACAACTATCCATATTCATGCGTTGTGATATTATGAAACTTTGTCAAAGTTCTTCTTTCTAAGTCCTCTGTAAACATGCTGTTTTGTTTACTGACCTCTTCAAATTCAAAAATGGATTTGTACAGGTATATCAGTGAACAATTTGTCCAGATACCGATTATATCAAGGTTTTCGTGGAATTCTTAAATAACTGTTCACTAGGTACTCTAAAACGAGTTCATTACGCAACGAAGACTATTCTCAATGCAGACGAGTCGAAAACCATTCTTACAAAGTTCCGTTACAGACCTCGAGATTCATCATAGACCTATACTTACATCTTTAGGTATAGCTATAGCACAGCCTAATGAACCCACTGTCACACACTTATCAGGGCGAAACTCACTCGGGTCCCCAAATTAACACGCCATTAAACGCTCACCCTTTTTCCTAAAAGCCTATTTGGGGTCTTCCGAGACACGGCAGGACCTTGTGAATTACTCAATTTTTGCCGACCGCCTCCTTCACGGGTTGGTGACGCCGAGATACGGTTGTGGTTCGCTGATAACGGCTTGGCAAATGACAGGGGAGGTAAATGACAGGAGAGGCAAATGGCAGGAATGGTAATGGTAGGGAGTATGACAGTATAGTTATGTGTGCCATGTAGATGTGGATGGAAGGTGATGAGACGTATGTGTTGGATGTTTATCATGGAAGTCTGTGTGGAGCAGGAATTTTCTTTTGAGCAAATTCTCGTATTTTCACTATGTTAGTACTTAGAAATAAGAGAACAAGTCCTATAAATATCGATTCAAAGAAATAGGCAGAGGTAGTATAAGTATTGTAACATTGATTCCCAAAGTTCCGACGTTCATTCGTTCGTTAGAAAGAGTAAGAGTAAGTAAGAGTACAGTATATGCTAAACTTTGGAATCAATAAAATAAAAAGAGAAGAAACCAGCCCTAAAACAGAATATTCTTTAAAAAAAAACACTGTTATACCACAAGCATTTCTTTTTGCTCAAAATAAAAACCCTGAAAGTCCATTAAATTAAAATCCTCAACATCTTACTCGCCATATTGCGATAATACAGTCCACCGGAAGAAAATTAACATTCCTTTTCCGTTCTCAACAAAATAAAAGTTACCTTAAAATTTGCATAAGCATGTCCGTTTCTTGTTCCTATGGCTTATTATGTATGATGATTCTATTCATTAATACAGAGACAGGCTTCTGAGTGGTTAGTACTTGCAGTTTTTGCTTTCATAGTTCTGAGATAGTGTCTTTCTGTTTCGTTTTCAACTTTTTTTTTGGTTAGGTTCAGGCTTTTTTCTTTGAGATATGTTTTGTGAACTTTAGCACTTGCTAATGTATCTGATCAGGCTTCATATAGACTAGATACTTATAGCTTCTGGTTATAATCGATTAAAATCTATTAGACAGATTCTTATTTCGTGTTATGCAGCTACAAAAGAAATATTTTATGCGACGAAAATAGCGCCGGTAACTGCCCAGGGTAACCCGGATGATTATTTATATATCGTCACTCATGGAGGCTCTCTGCTCCTATGATATTGATATTTAACAAATAAATTACTTTGACTTTGAACAGTTACTATTTTTCTTGTTGAAACTCTTTTGAATACATACGAAACATATCCAACATGACAATAACGTGGCACATACAAGCACCACTTACATAACACGAATGTGTCCCGTAGCTAAAGTAAATAACTTGGCAACTCCAGAAGTATAAAGGTAAACAATATGTTTGCTATTCTGTTTCTATTCTACTTTATCGTCACATTGTTTGCTCGCATGACTAGCTTAAGTTTTATTTGATAGCTATGCGATATTTATCCTAGAGCTTTGTAAAATGTAGGTTATATAGTGAAGGACTACTCATTGCATCGAGCAGTTTCTTATAGATCTTTATCCAGAAAAATGAGGGTTACATCATTATTATAATCAATGTTGTTATGATTGGAAACATGCTTTTCTGCTTGCCAATTCTAATAATCACAGCTATTATCTTCATGATACATGTTTTTCTTCGATTTTACGTTTTTAACCAATACTGCTTTATGCTTTATCATTTGAACAGTTTAAAATTCCTATTGTACCTAATGCTTACATTGTCAACGTTGGTGATAATGATATTAGTTATATGTTTCTCGCTAAAATTTCTTGTCCACTTAGACAACGGGAGATACTACCCATTTTACGAATAAAATAAATGTACAAAATGTGTGTGAATTTCACGAGTCGAGTGGGGGTAAATTGTGGTTTGCGATAGGCTGACCATCTGTCACCAGACTTGCACTGTTGTTTGTTAAAGCTTATACGTTACTGCATATGGCTTCTGTTTCGAAATTGCAACATCTCTATTTCGATTTGATAGTCTCTTTTGATGGCTTGTGGCTAAGTAATAATAGCCGTATGGGTCCATAGATTTGGTTAAGCTACGCTTGCCGCGGTTGATTCATGGATGGTTGATAATTGTTACATACCAAGACCCATCCGTGCCTCGGAAAGCACGTTAAGCCGTGGGTCTCTTCTGTCATTCGTGGATCTGCGAGTGTCGCTACGGGTCGTCAGAAGCCCGAAAGTCTGACAATCAGTCTTACCAAGGATCTTTTAGAACCCGTTAATTGGGATGTGGAGATCAGGTCGGAGTCCATGTGAAATAATGGTATTCAGCTGCATCAGGTTAGACTGGAAGCCGACCGCAACATAGTTGGAAAAAAAATGCTTTTTCTTGGGCAAAACTTTCGGGGTCTGCTCTGTCAATCTAATATATAAAAATCCAGTATCATAATGTATGTTCCCAGTGAACTCTTCACCAAGTCAACCGATAGTGATGAAAATTGTCATTTGATTTGTTCCAACTTGAGAGATGGGATAGTTTTTTTTTTGTATTAATAATTTTTAATTACCAATAAATTAATTATCAATGTTGATTGTTGGTATTAATCGTAAGTTACATAAGTCTCAAACAGATGGCGCCTCAATAATCCTTACTAATATTATAAACGCAAGTTTGTTAGTATGGATGGATGGATGGATGTTTGTTACTCTTTCACGCCAATACGGCTGAACGGATTTGGATGAAATTTGGCACGCAGATAGATTATAACCTAGATTAACACATAGAATACTTTTTATCCCGGTAGTACGTTCCCGCGGGATAATTTCCGACATCCACGCGGGCGAACCCGCGGGTGGAAGCTAGTAATATTATAAATGTGAAAGTCTGGATGTTTGTTACTCAATCACGCAAAAATGGCGGAACGGATTTGGATGAAATTTGGCACACAGATAGTTTGTATCCTGGAATAACATATAGGATCCATTATAACCCAATAGTATGTTCCCGTGGGTTGATTTTCGATCTGCACGCGGACGGAGCCGCTGGAAAAAGCTAGTGAAAATATAGCTCACTTATCACACATAATCAGCCTATAATGTTCCCACTGCTGGGATACAGGCCTTTTCTCTGTGAAAGGAAGTGAGCCATAATCCACCACGCGAGCCCAGTGCGGGTTGGTAGATGTCACATGTCTTCGAATTTTTGGTTCTAGGACATGCCGGTTTCCTCACGATGTTATCCTTCACCGTTTTTCATTGGCTAAATAATTCATGTTATGAATACCATACAGATCTGTAGTTTCCCTTTCGGTTAGTGAAAAAATATTGTATAACTTTCGTATCAAATGAACCGGTTTTTATGTATAGTATCTACTAAAACTTCTCCATATCACAAACTTTTTTAATAACATTAGTAAGTTTTCTCTTTCCTTTCCTCGAACTTAATCTGACCTTGATATCCTGACTCCTCCGTAAACGAACCAGTGACCGACGCTACGCCAGAGCTAGCATCATTATACGCAATTACTGCAAAGCCCATAATACCATAATACTTGGACTGACGAAGGCTACTCTAATTCAGACCTAAATAATTTCAGCCAACAATGGTGTCTATTCAAAGTCTAGACCCAACTGGGAGTTTCAGCCTGTTTAACTAACGGATCCAAGACAAGTGAGACGAGGGTCTTAGTTAGAAGTAGGTCTTCCCTGCGGTTTTATTTCAAGTTATTTAGGTCTTTACGGAAAGCGCCGAAAAGTAAGGTACTATTTTCACAAACAGTAATTAGGAAAACTTAACCGTAAAGTTAGGCAAATGTTATGTATGACTAACAAATTTATCACAACAAGACCTAAACAAATCTAAAATTAATGACTTCCTAATCTTGTGTCTTTATTTATCTAATATGTATAAATAGTACTAGATAAGCATGAATGATTATGCAGGTAAACGGTACCATATTCATATTTCTATGACAATTTCATCCAAAAACTCTTTACATTATTTTATGCTCGCGCGCGATCATTATTTAAAGGCTCCTCTTTACGAGATATTCTCCCCCATTACAGGCAGAAACACCGCGTCTTAAACTTACTACCCCAACAAGCATTAAACGAAATTTACAATTTGCAAGCCCAACAGATCGTCGAAAAGGAAATAGGATCACGAGAGAAAAAAAAACAATCATATTCCGTATCCCTTTATAAACTCGTCCCAAGTTTGTGAAGATTCATTTACGAAATGGTCGTGAATAACGGCCCTCTCTCCCCCTCTAGGCTCTTTGAATTATCCCTCAAGAATACAAGGCCTATACAATTTCGTACAATCTCAAAGGCACACTTGAATCGGCCTTGCGAACAACGAAAGTGGCAGTCAAACAATAACAACTGGACATTATTCTGAACGACTGGTGCCGTTAAATAATTTAGGAATTGCCTAACATTTAATTTGTACGTGAGGGGCAGTAAGGAGTGACAAGTTACATGGATTTGAAATTAGAGGTTGAACTGACTTCCAAGCTGTGTCGGGTTCCTAATTCTGTAACGACAAGTTAATTATTGATGCAATAACTGACAGTTAGTTTCCATTGTTTATCAAAAACAGCAGAAGCAAACATGACGGATAAAATAACATCGCTTACGCCAAAAATATACCCATTACAAAGACATTATCGATATCGACCTTCACCCAAAAACTTCAAAATTAAAATGTCATTACAAGTTTCCCATCGTTTACGAGCGGCATCAATCTCAAGTGACTCTCCCAAGCCCCCAACATGTTCAGATGACATGCACAATCCGATTACAATATTTGCGTATCTATCGTCGGGGACTTATGGGGGACTTAGAGACCCCACTTTATTCGGAAACTTTGCCGTGTGTACATTTGCATCGAATCTTTTCGAACCAATAAACAGGTGATTTGTACGTAATGCTTTTAGTTGGGAGTTTTGTTTTCGATGTACTGCTTGTTGTTAGACTGTGGCTATTTCGGGAATTCGTTTTGGTTTTGTTTTAATATTGTTATTTGTTGAAAGTCATTTTGTTGAGTCTGTGTAGTTTTTAGTCTACAGTGCTTTCAAAAAATATTATTCGTTAGTCACACGATTGTCTTAATGTCCTGAATTTTCATTTAATTTTTTTTTGTGTGTTTTTTTCGTGTCCATTTGCATTTCTATGTTTTATGTTCACAGAGATGCATTTGTATAGGTGTAAAATGGAATGCAACAAAATAAACTCCTTATAAAATGGAGTAAGGTATGTGATTAAAAGATTTGTTGTTAATTTAGTACCTACTTCGTATTAGTATTACCTAAAGTTCGTTTTTTAAACCGAGATACTAATTTGACAGGGGTAATGTCAAATTTATGTCAAACTCCTATCTAAAAATGCAAACACAAAAGACTTGAAATGTCAGATTAGTATCTTAGATTTAAAAACGAACTTTAGTTACTGAGCAAAAACCCACAACATTCCAGCTCATCAATTTAATAAATAGGTACTTAATCTGAATGAAATATTAGATTGTCTCAATAACTCTTTTTATTTCAATGAGACTGCTTTCATTTAAAAAAAATTAGAGGTATTTTGTTGAACTTCTGAAATAATTGCACTCATAAGACGAATTGATTGCTTGTTACTTTGTGAGACGTAGTTTTTAAAGGTGAACTACTTCTGATGTAAAATGCTTACGGAAGGTTAACGCAGTTTTACCGTGTAACTGCTATAACGCCATGTGGTCATAAGAAAATATTTAAGTAATCTACTCAATTCCTTAATTGTATTTCTGGAGATTTTTGGGTCAAATAAGGACATAGGTTTTTCGCCTTTTCGCCTATAAGATAATAAAATATTTATGCCATAGCAAGGTTTTTAAATAGCTTAAGCTTAGACATATATTCTACAAGACTAATCAAGGATCATAGCTGGTGGCGTTATATACTTTCTGTTTACGCCTATGGAAAGAAGGTATGAGTTCTATATGCATCATGTGCAATCATTGATGTTACCAAGAAAATAATTGTCGTGCGAAATCTTTCACCACACTTCACTTTCACCTCTTGGCAGAAATCTTATCTCACTTCAAGCCCCGAAACAGCCTATCAAAATACAAACATCTAACCCAAAAAATAATTTTAATATCAACGGAAACATAATGATTTGCTCGCAAAATGTCACAAACAAAAAGTCTTGGCCTTTCCGCGGGTCAGGGCAGCACGGCGCTCGGTCAACGATACGGATTCGATTAACGCGCGTTGCCTTTGGGAGTCAGGACGGGAACGCGGACGTTTCAGTTACGGGTGAATCGAATCGCGTGATTCTGTGGTTTTCGGTAGATGGAAGATAGGATTGTTCCATCGGGTCCCGTAGGTGTCGTTAGTTTATGGGATTGGTTTTAAAGATGGATTGTTGGGTATCTAATGGTGGTTTCAGCAAGAGCATGGGATCTTTCCTTACCTATTCCATTTTCCGCAAGGTTAATGAATATTATATAATATAGTTCTTCTACCCATAAAAAGTATGATTTAAATAACGCCTCGAGATATGCCATGGATGTCTGCGAAGTGGTATACAAAGAAATGTGAAGCATTTACTTGTACTAGAATAAGAAATATGTAGTATTTGAATGCATTTTACAACCAACACAGAAGCCCTAGAAATTGATTTTAGCTGTGAGTAAGTATTATAATGCCCATTAATCTCTCAAGTTAACTAATAATGGTTGTAGGTACGAGAGTGTATGAGTATTTCAAAACAATCAAAAAGTTCAAGAGTATTAGAATTTGAACTGGCTATCGCTTGATGTTATTGGCTAGTTTATGCTGCAATTTTAACAAGTGGCTTACAGGTAGTATTTTTGTTTGATAATACAGGTTTTTTTTTTGGGTGGGAAATCATCAAATGACTTTTCCCGCTCTGGGTGGAGCAGGAGGGCGTATCAGACTTTTACTGACTAAAACCCACCCGTGTTGCCTCAGTTGCCTGTGTGCCAGGGGTCGCGGTATATCTTTCGAATAACCCACACCCCTGGCAGGTGATAATACGGGTTGGCTTTCTGGATTTCTTCCACCACAAACATTACAGATTATAGTGGTGCTCGTGGTGTACATCCACACGTTTAAATATGTTTAGCGTTAAACGTATGTAGTGATTTGTGGTGCAAGTAGGCATTTAGGCGCGGTAAGAAGCAAATTTTTAAGTATTTGACAAAAGAGCATAACGGCTACATATAAGATTCAAAACGGGCAGCGATGCGTTTGATGTTAGTTGAATCGGTAAATTCAAAACAAAAAAAAATGAATTATTTTTAAATAGTTTTTAATTGAGAAAATGGATATAAATCAATTTACTTTTATTTTTCTGTTACATATTTCGTCCCAATCTTCAAATTAGAATAGTTTAAATAGCCTATTGGCTCTATCTCTGTTCTCCGAATTTGGTACTTTTTGCCGTAATATGAAATACAGTACTAATTATAAGCTACAATTTGAGATATATTTCAATTATGTTGGACTTACGCCCATCTTGACCGTCATCTTTTGATAGTTTACGAATTATGCATTTAAAAATATTTATGTGAGCTCTGTTTCACGATAAAAATTTAAAATAAAATAGTATCATAGTACATCTTTATCATGATACTCTTTTATTTTTTTTATACATTTTGAATTCCTAAGTCTTTTTTTTATATTTGACTATATACACTACATACATAATATAATACCAATACGGTTAAGCGTACGTGTGCGACCAAAACTGAGCGTTTTACGGTGTCCTACGTTTGGGCAGCGGCTTAATGATTGAGTTGTTCTCCGTTATTACTTTTTATAAGAATTACATTAGCGGATTCTCGGTTTGATTCCTGGGTTAGGGACAGTGTCTTTGGGATTTTAGATTACGAGTAGCAGCCCAAAGTTGCCCGATTAATGAAATTAGGCTCTAAGCAATGTCGTAGTTAACCATATCCCTTCGGAGAATACAGAACTAATTTTATGTTAGATTATTACATACTAAATAATTTGTTTCCTTTCACAGAAATCTTCCAATCCTTGGTTTTGACAGTCAGACAATTTGTCAAATGTCGGAATATTTTTATTCAACAAAGCAGAAGAAACTAGTCCCAAAGGGTTTTATGCGTATTTGTATTTTTATGGAACCGTGGATTTATATGGTTCCGTTTTCAGATGAAAAAGATTTTTTGAAGATTGATTTCAATCATGACATAGATGTACTTACACATATATATACATAAACACTTCTTTCAGCATGACATATGGTTAATATTTAAAACTGGTACCTCTTACTTCAAATAAATACTAAGTAGTAAATATATAAATTGATAATTACGACTTGTTAAGTGCCGTCTCTTCATCAATTCCATTCAGGTCGCTAAGTTCTACTTTTCATGATTTTTATTTACGTTACATTCGTCTGAGAACAGTTCTGGCTGGGTATCGCTATCATCTTTAGCATACAGTCCTTAGTACGAACTCGTGATTCCTGTAATTTAGTATTAGGTTACTTAGGTACCTATTATGGCTTCAGGGAATTTCGCAGAATCACATAATTACCTACCACGTAAGTTCAGAGCGTTAAAATGGGATGCTTCACTACCACTTACATATAATACCTATTTGAAGTCAAGTTCAAATAATTTATTCCAAACTAGTTCTTGCCCGTGGCTTTGCCCGCGTGGTTTTCGGAATTTATCCCATGATTACGTGCTACATGTATAAAAAGTCTATTCTACTTCTTATAACATCAGCTATCTGCCAGTGAATGTCCTGTCAAAATCGATTCAGTCGTTACGGAGATTAGCCAGAACAAACGACAGTTAACAATTGTTTTTTTTTTTTGTTTTATGTAGGTACCGTATATAATTTCATTACGGATGCAGTAAAAAGCTGTTATTTTGGCATCGCAAACAGACACTTCAATTTTGTTTTATTTGTATATATATGTAAACACATAAAGGCACTTGTGAACGTCAAAATTAACAAAAAAGTATAATTAACTAGCTTTTGTCAGCGGTTTCGCCCGCGTGGAGTACAAAATTATCCCACGGAAACGAATTATCGGGATAAAAAAGTGTTCTTTGTTTTATTTCAGTTACAAACTATCTGTGTACCAAATCTCATCCAAATCCATTCAGCCGTTTTTGCGTGATTGAGTAACAAACAACTTTCATATTTACAATATTAGTAAGATAGGAAATGAAAGCCGCCTCTTCCAAAAGATAGTTCCGTATAGAGAATAATGGGCAAGAAACTACCGTTACTCTTTTTTCATCTTTAACAATATTTTGTAAACATTAATATTACAATTACTTATGTGTGAATAAAGTTTACCGCAATAGTTAAAAATTATTAAAATTGAAGCAAAGACAGATAAATTGTTGTACACACAGGGTGCTCACATATTTTAAAACATTATAAGAGTAGGTGATTTTTCTAAAATGTTAACAAAATGTTAAATATTCCTAACATAGTGACTATATAGTTAAGCCATGCATTAAAACGAGGGCATATTTTACTCGAAACTATTAAAATTGGAACATAGACACAGAAGAAAGGGAATAGGATATCGTGATGTAGTTCATCTCTAAGTTTTATGAGGCGTTTAATGCTCATTTATGTGTCAAATATTTTAGTTCAATAATAAGTCAGTATTACAATCTCTATTGATACTGGATGGCATAAAAGTAAAGGCGATTCAACTGTTTTTTTATAAGTTCATAGTTTAGTTTCTCGACTACTTTTATAATGCCTTTCCAAAGACCAGTTGGGACAATTTTCATGTCAATTTAGGAAAACTATGATTAATACTAGACGTGGGTATCCTAGTTACGTAGGACTCTAAAAATCTCAGACAAGATTAGATTAATAACTCACTAAGTACCATAAACAACCGCCGCCGTTTTCTTTTCATTAAACTTCACTTACAACTTTCCTAATAAAATAGGCATAAAATTAACTAGAAATTCTCAAGAAAATTCCAAGAAATATCCCAATTATATACCCTTATAGGCGTACATACCTGAAACATGTTCACCGATAACAAGCCAAGTAATTTTCCACTACACTTAATTATTTTCCTACATAGTATATAACAGAATATCAAGCCGATTACAAAATTAATTTACCTATAAGTATTTATTTTTCTATTCTTAAAAATACCTACTCTCGCTTTGATAATATGTCAGGGTATACGTCAGGGTGGGTAATATGTTCATATGAAATTGGTAACGCTTCGTTTGCACTTCCCATAGTGTTGCAATTATCCTTAATGTGGCAAAAAACTCCACACTATATGTACCATTTTCACCTAATTACGAGAAATGTGGAATAATCGTGGACCTACATCATATCTTGATCGAGTATGTGCGGGGCGAACGCCTCAGGAGAAATCTGTTTGATTCCCTAAATATGTCTCGAATTGGTACTTTAAATAGTGTTTTAGCGAAGCCTATGTCAGACGAGGCTAGAATTATGTACAAAATATATTACAATTATTAAAATTCAAAATTTGGCTATAATTGAGCAACATAGTCAGTATTGTGACAAAGCTCCTTAATAAAGGATAAAGAAAAGACCTGATTTGGTGGCTTAGCGCTTATTACAAAATTTGATTATTATTCAAGAGATACCTAGGAGTACCAAGCTCGACTTTGAATTGAACCAAACTAACAAATAACTTTAACGTTTAAGCTGTGAACTGCAACCTATTGCGTAAAAGACTAACAACTTGAAACATTTTATTGCTAATCCATAACTTAATATGTTCGAAAAATTTGTCTGTTCAACAACGTAGATAACGCAATTAATGTTGTTGGACTGTCAAAATGAAAGTCATTGCCACCTTAGTATGTCATGCAATTACCCCGCTGCTCCGGTTATAATGAAACACGATGTTTAAAGTTGATCGGCGTTTGACAAAAGAGTCGGCCCTAACTTGACTACTGTAACGAAACTTTACAGCCCTATTATTTGCACAGCATAAATAATTACTGAGCACCCATAAAGCCTTTACTTTGCTTGTTTAATTACGCCTTCGATGCTTAAATATTATAACTAAGTGTCTCACAGAGTCTGCGTTGAAATATTGCGTAGGCTAGCTGTACAGCGGCGATTTAGTTGCAAAAACAGGGTGGGTGTTTTTTTTTAGAGATTTTGCAACTTAAGTGGTGTAGAAGTTTTATAATTAATGTCGGCGTACTTGGGGATACCATTGTTTTGTTTAGATTCCCATTTATGTCTGAGCTTTGTGTAGGTACAGTGACCAAAAGAGATGAGTAACCAAGGTCGTCGGATATCGCTGAAGTTTAGTAAAAAGCCGACGGACATTTTCGATTAAAATTTTAATATTGTTTGTATTCTACTAATTTAATTTAATGTTATTTGAAAACATTCACCGGTTTCTTACTAAACGTCAACTATAATAAACCATTTATTTTCAGGTTACAATGACCCATAGATAAATACATTATCCTAAATATGCGTATAATAATAACAATTTTTGTAGTAAATAAAAATTATAACTATGTTAGTATCACTTATTTGCACTAAGTCTTTGTGCGTTCCGGTGGCACTTGTCCGCGAAAGCGGCAGAATACCACATCCTGCGGCCAAAATTTTTCTTCCATTACCAGCTGTAGGTACCATGTTGGTATGCGCACCACAAACGCCTTAAAGTTGACGTTGCGATGCAACTCCAGCAGCTGGACTCTCGGCGCGTAATTCAGCCTTTGGCGCACGTACTTCACAGTGGAGACGGAAAATATACACCGGGATATTCGGCTTCGCAGCGCGCAGTTTTTCGTTGAGCTCCGTAGGAGCTTTGCCGCAGCGGTTCTTACAGCTACTCTGTCGGCGCTTCCTTCTTTGCACCGTTACGAAGCCGTCATCATCAGCCCGGTTCGTTTTCTTTATAACCACGGGCTTTGCGGGGGGAGCAGCCCGGAGCAGCCGGCAGCCGGGACTATATCCGATGAACCCGGTTACTCATCTTTTTTGGTGACTGCATAATCCAAAACCCCTTGCTTAGTTTCTTAGCTTTTTGCTTTTTACATTTTTCAAAGCCCACGTTATTCCATTAGTACAAGTCTTGGTCGCATAGTCACAAGTATACTACCAGCCTTACATCTTCATTATGGCGGTTGTAATTTGCAGGGGTGACGCCGTTGTAAAAAAACATTGCGGCCGGGAGTAATGAAAATAATTCTTTTTTTTTATTCGAGATAATTATGTTTTCCTTTATTTTTGCTCCAAAAAAAGGTCTAATGAAATATGTATGAAGTTAGTGATGTTCTGCCAACGATTAATTGTAGATATTTTTGCTGTGTGAATAATTTCGTGGTGATCAGAAAATAATGAGGTAGCAGATAGCATTAATTATTTCTTGTTTGTTCCACATAATTTCTTATCTTGACAGTGAATAATTTAGTTAGGGTTGATGCTTTTTCAGGACAAAAGTAGGTACTTAACCAATTAATACAGCATTGCATACATAAGCGGGTACGCCCTTTATGCCTGGAGGCTTTAATTTAGGTTTTAAGTTCTGTTTATGTTTTTATTAGATACTTATTTCTGCTTGAGTAAAATTTTTAATTTTTTTTTTGGTATATTAGCATGTGCTAGCTGGCATATGGCAAATGTAAAAAAAAAATGGTTTTTAACAGACAGTTGTGCTGCTGGGGAGTTTGTTGCGCTATTTCTTCTCAGCTAAAGCATTAAGAAGTGGTGAAGGGCGGGCGTTTTGGGGGACTGTCTTATGTAATTATGACGTTGAAAAAGTGCTGACATCAGCCTAGTTTGAATAAATGACTTTTGATTATGAATTAAAAAAAACGCCAAGATAAGACAAAACTTACAGCTTGAAGAAAATAAAACAGTATAGCACGTAAACTTGACTGAAATGTTCCCTATTTCTGTTCCCGCGAGCTGACGACTTTATTTTTTCACAAGTTTAACTTGGTCCGTAACCAGCCCCAAATGGCGCCATATGTTACGCTTGCACTGTCTGCGAGGGATGTACAGAGAATAGACGCAGAAGGTCCAACGAATAGCAAAGTGAGATTATTAGTTCCAGTGCGCGGAGGTTTTCATATGGAATACTAGGTTACACGTTGCAATAAAGCACTAGGAAGTGGTGAAGGACGGGTTTTTGGGGGACTGTTTTATATAGTTATGATGGAAGAATAGTTTTGAAACTCAGCCTAATTTAAATAAATGACTTTTGAATTTGATTTTGAGTGAATTCCGGTAACATAATATAATAATCTTAATAAGGCACTCGTCTCCCAATACCTTTTCTATTGTGATACCTACCTACTTATACGTTATACTCTTTAAGAGTTTTAGTGTACTGTAGAGCGTTAATACTAATACTAATTGATAAATTAATCAATTTAGCTAAATATTTGGCAGCTATATAAAACGTTGACAATTTTCAGATCGCACCCTCTTAAAAATCCAAACTAGTAACTTTGCTTGCTATGCTTCATACTTGAAGGCTTATGGTAAAATAATAACTCAGGTTAAGCTACGCTTGTCGCGGTTGGTCCGTGGATACTGACCGTCTGTACATACCAAGACCCCTACGTGCCTCGGATAATACGTTAAGCCGTTGGTCCCAGCTGTCTGTGAATGACAGCCGGGTCACTGTCACTGGTCGTCAGAAGCCCGTAAGTCTGACAGCCAGTCTTACCATGGGGTATCATACCCAGTAACTGGGTTGTAAAGGTCAAATAGGTAGTCGCTTTATTATGTGTTCACCTGCAACCGGTTAGACTGACAGCCCTAACATAGATGTCAAAAGGCAGGCAGATGATAATTTGCATGAATAAGATGATAGCAAATAATGCAAAGAACTGTCAACAATCCGAGCAACATTAATAGTGTCGTGGTTGGATTTTAGTATCTATGTTGACGATCTTTTTATACGCTTTATATTAGCTTCACTTGTATGTCAGTATGTCAGTACCTATGTCAGTATGTCAGTATTTCAGTATGTAACCGACTCCTTTGAGCGCGATTTTGACCCACTTTAAACGGTCAGATTTCATTGACACTTTGTAAACTTGTCGAGGACCGATGACAATTTAATCATTTAAAAAAAAATTGAGAAAAAAAAAACACGTTTTGTAGTTAGCAGAACTAAAAAATAGAAAATAAATAATAGTTTAAAAAACTAAAAAATACGCTTTAAAAACCAAACTAAAAAGGAGAAAATAATTTAATTCAATTAAAAAGCGTGGGGTGCTTGACATTAATTGATTATAAAAATACCTCAAAAAGCACCCCACGCTTTTTAATTTAATTAAATTAGTTTGGTTTTTAAAGCGTATTTTTTAATTTTTTAAACTATTATTTATTATCTCTCATACAAGATTAATCCTTCTGCTCGTCTCAATTTCGTGGTGAGACATAAAGACTGCAATGGTGCATAAAATAGGGATGAGCATCTGTCCAGCCTATCCACTATTCTCTCACACTTTACGAGTTGCGCAGTAAAACGAGCTATATTCTTTTAAGGCCCAACTATTAGGGACCCTAATAATTTTGTCATATCCCTCCACATGTATCTTGGTTTGTTTCAATTTATTGCTAGATTACTTCTATAATATGAGAGCCACTGGCTAATAATAAACGAAGGAAATAAAACGAGTTATGTCAGAGTGAAATGAAACAAGGAAAATATTTGATCGTAACTATCATCTTAGTGATAATGAAGGAAATATGCCGTATTTGCTTCATTGTCATTTCAGCCGAAAGCCATCAACTGCTGGATAAACGTATCCTCCAAGCACCGCCACTTCGACCGATTCTATGCTTCCCGCATCCAGCGGATTCCTACGGCCTTTGCCAGTCCACCTTTTGGGAGGCCTTCCGTCGCTATTTCTTCCGCTACGCGGTCGCCACCCCAAAACCTTTCGGCCCCATTGGCCATCTGTCCTGCAAGTAATGTGCCCTGCCCACTGCCACTTAATTTTGGCAATTCTTCCACCTTTGTCGGTTAACTTGGTTCTCCTACGGATCTCTTCATTTCTTATTCAATCACGTAGGGAAACTCCAAGAATAGCACTCTTCATTACCCTCTGGGCGACTAAAAGCTAACAAAACAAAACTAACTTCAGAAAGGCAAGCTTAAAACCAATAAACCCATAACTTACATTATTTGATTCCACATTTGCGACTGCATTTACTTACCACTGTAACTTGTTCAATACTCAATAATAATTCCTCTCAATCCATCTATCCTACCCAATGCGTATAAAAAAACAATGCCACACATAGCATGCGCTGCACGGTAGACTGACGTCAGATAAAGGGAGGGCACTTCAAAGGCGCTGAATCCGCTAGCCGCTTTGCATACTCAATTAAATGGACTCGGGAGTTTTTACAGCTGACCACTTCTTCTTATTGTGGCGGTGCACTGTGGTTTGGATTAGAGATGGGGATTTTGGTGGCGTATGCTAGGTATATGGGTGTTGGTTAAGTAAGAGTAGGATCGTGTTTTGTTTTTCGGATTTGAGTGATGTGCTTCGAATTTTGAGTTTTTTGTCGACGTTGGGTCCGGGTTTCTACGGATATCTATTCAGGAATATCCTAAAGTGAGTAGGTATTATAATGTGCCTGTTATTAAATATGGGTTCGCCTCTTCCGCATAATTACGGTAATTGGAATATCGTGATTAAGGTATGACAGCTTCCTTCAACTTAAACATATACGTTATAGGAACCAGGTAGGAATATTCAATGACATGGCCAACATAATCAAATATTGAACATCAAATCATTTATTAGTAGAGATTACATCAGTGAAAACGTGCCTATAGCAAAAGAGAAGTCACAACTTCATAACTTCAACAGTCATCAGATAAATAATTAACTTAAATGAAGGTCCCAAACTAGCAGAGACCCAAAAAATTCGTCCAGACTGAAAAAAAAACAGTTCTCATCTCCTAAAAAGCCTCCATATTGAAGCGTCTTCAAGGTAATTCTTTTACTTTGACTGAAATGCCAATTAACTTTCAACTTACGATTCACTCAAAGAGTAGTAGAGAGTGCTTATTTTTTTATGCTCAGTAAATAAGGTACTGAGACGCTGAGCATTTTATGAAACGTCCGTATTTCTACTTAATGTCAACGGTGAAGTTTTAATTTAGTTACCTGCTTCGGTGAAAAGTTTCTCTATGCTTTTCGCTTATATCGGCTTTGACGAGGCAAACTTTTGATTTATTTTTAGAACATTGACACTGGTTTTATTTTGTTTGGCTGAGGGGAATGTTCTCTTCTTATACAGGGATGGAATGAGTTTTGATCACCATGATAAAAGAAAACATCCTAAAGAATGTTTGCATTAAGAACAATAAATTCGAAAAAATGTGACAGCCTGGGCTCGCGTGGTGGATTAAGGCCCATTCCCTCAGAGGTGGACTCTGTCCCAGCAGTGGGAATGTTATAAGCTGATTATGCTTATGCGTATTAATTATTTATTTAAATTTTATGCACAGTTTAAAAAAATACCTTACAAAGTCGGACCTAATGCCTGATGCCGGATTTTTATGCTTATGTACGCTTGGTCATTACTCTAGCGATTAAAATCATTGAAAGTATTCTACACTGCCTAAAGGTTAGGACCAAAATTTATCTTTAAAGTTGAAAACCCGTTTGTAAAATTACCCTAACTTAGATTTTCTATCAAAGAAAATTGTACGTTTCTTAAATCCTAGTGAGTGGGTTTCTCACCAGTAAACATAATTATAAGACCTTGCAAACTAGATAAAACTTGGTCGGAAAAGTCCCGTCACTAGCACGAAATATTAGAAAGAAAAACTTTATGAGATATGCTGATATAATTAGAAACTACGTAGATAACTTATTCAAAGTTTTTATCACTTCAATGTAGATTCTAAAGTATCTCTCTCAAGACATTGAGATGTTTTTAGTTAATTCCCCTTTTTCAGTAATTCGGTGTTTTAATTATATTCACTGGTCCCAAAGTTTACCTACAAAACATAAATTCAACATGACATTGGCTACATAGACACTTATGAAACGTCAGCAGTTAGGTGTATGGTTTCATTTTGTCATTTTCTATGGAGAGGAGCCGGCAAGTAACTCCACGGTTACTCCATCCTAATCATAAATATAAGAGTTTATATTTCTATGATGCTAACTAATATTATTAGTGAGTTTTGTATGTTACGCTTTCACGCTAAAATGGCTAAACGGATTTAAATGAAATTGGGCACATGGGTAGACCGTAACTTGGGTTTTTTTTTTTGAGGATGGGAAATTATCAAATAACTTCTCCCGCTCTGGGTGGAGCAGGAGGGCGTGTCAGACTTTTACTGACTAAAACTCACCCGTGTTCCCTCAGTTGCCTGTGTGCCAGGGGCGACGGTATCTCTTTCGAACAACCCGCACCCCTAGACCGTAACTTGGGTTAGGACATAAACTACTTTTAATTTCAATATTCCCATGAGATCAAGACTTGTGCTGGCGAAACCATGGGGCGCAGTGAGTTTATAATAATTGGCTCGTTGAATGTTTCAAAAGTATGTCAGGCCAATGTAGACCTTTCAAGAAATGTATACCAGTACCTAACTAAACGCGAAAGTAACAATAACGCACATAAGAGAAAGAAAGATTTCTAGGATTTTTTTCAATATGCGTCACGTTTAATGCAATTGAATGCAGGACTCAGCATCTGCCTTACTACAAACGCGGCACGTGACAATGCTATTTAATACAAGACAAATGATTAATCATTGTAGTAAGTCAAGCTTGTCACCGCGACAGTTATTACTTGTAGTTGTGATTACATTCGTGTTACACAACCACACAGTGGAGTGACTCGCCGTTAATCTTGAGGAGACTCATTAGTCAAAGTTACTCACATGACATTACATTTTCCTAGATTTTTCCATGTTCTGTATTTGATGAACAAACAAAAACTTTTCACAATGACACTTGATTATTTAGTTTCTTTCGTTTATAAATATTTTTGATTTATTAAAGTGTTTGTATAAACCCACTTACAGGAATAAATATCATATTTTTTCAATTTTCTTCTCAAAACCAGAATATTTGTTCATTTGTTCGAATGTTGCTCATCTCTGGGATTTGTATTTTTTTTTTTTTTTACGGAAAATAACATTCAACTATATAAATTTGACCCTCCTGGGTCATGCATAATCAGGCCAGGTCTAAGGTGCAAAGGAACAGGCGGTATGCTCAATATTTACTTGTGATTGTAATATGAAACCAATGTAAACAACATGATAACGAGTTTATTTTTATTTCAAATCATAATTTATATTTGAAGGCCAACACGTTGCGCAAAATCCCAAATTACAAAAAGTCACCGACAATTTCTGAGTAGAAAAACCTTAACAGAATGAAACTCTGTACTCCACCATTGAAGCACCATCTCCTTACTCCATAAGCTGTCACATTCAGCTGCCATATATATCACTGTGACAGTTATTGCTTGTAGTTGTGATTAAATTCCTGTAACACGACGCAAACGGCGGCGTTCATTACTGGTTCACCGTTGATCTTGATTTGCTTGTATGTGAGTCACATTCTATGTGGTGGTTGAAATTGTGATCAGCTGAATTTGGGTTTGCTGAAAATAAAGACGGGGATTAATTTTCGGATAATGTAGCAATGCAGGAGTGTAGCGATTGAGTCTGCTATGAAATTATTGCGTTTTGCCTTATTTCTGCAAAAGCTACCTGTTTGATTTCGAAATAAAAAATGTTTACAGTGACGGTGAATGTTTGTGGCACTTTATAAGTTTGAAAGAGATAAAAAAAAATGTTTGATATAGTCAAATAGATCATGCCATCCTGAAATATTTTGTTTGATCAATATTTTCCACATAAACAGACAATTCTACTATCCCAGTGATATTTCACACAAAAACGGCAGAACAGATTTAGATGTTTGGCACACAGACAGTTTATAATTTGGATTAACAATTTAACACATCACTTTTTATCCAGGTAGTACGGTTCTATGAGATTATTTCCAACCACCACGCGAGCGAAACCGTGGACAAAAGGTAGTTAACAATAAAAAATTACATCAGCAATAAATGATTTTAACCGACTTCAAAAAAAGGAGGAGGTTCTCAATTCGACTGTATTTTTTTTTCTTTTTTATGTTTGTTGGCTCATATAGATCTGATGATGCGTTTCGGAGACAGACAACTGAACTCTTCAAAAAATTACAGCAAATCAACCGCGATTGCTGCGATCGCATAAATATGCATTGTTTTGACCAAGGATGATGAAATTTCGAATAGCTGTGGGGTAGGTACTTTAACTAAAAAGTGAAAAATAAAAACTTTCTCCAAATAAAAACAACCGACTTCCGGAAAAACACTAAAAAGTGAAAAATAACTTTAATTTCGGAAGGCGGTGACAAAAAATTCAAATACATATCCAAAGTCACCGACTTCCGAAATTAAAGTAATTTTTCACTTTTTAGTGTTTTTCCGGAAGTCGGTTGTTTTTTTTTTTTTGGTAAAAGTTTTTCCTCCCACTGTTTATCTCTTAATCACCGAAAGATTGATTGGTAGAAAATGTAGCAAATACCACAGTACTTTCTGTGCTTGAAGTATTATATAAATAAATTCTTGATTTTAATTTTGAGCACGGGTTAAAGGATCACGCTTGTGTGGTGTAGGTACTTGTGCCTATCCGCTTCACGGTAAATCCCTATTTAACTTCATTTTATTTTTAATCCCAACATCAATTCCTCTCATCTCATTATATTCTATCCCAACAGTCCATCCTCATACACATCAGGCTGACAGTTATAGCTCGTGTTGTGATTACATTCTGTCCGCGACCACACACTGGCCCGCGTTAATTACTGCCCCACTCGGTATCGGCATCGGTATCGATTCGGACACTGATACCGAGCAAACTGTTCGGGGCATCGTTTAGTTTAAGTGTATATTGGGTTTGGAAGTCAATTGGAATGTCTTAATGGAGTGTAGCGTGGTGCACACTAAAGGGTGGATGTGAATAAACCAATGGGTGACGTAAAAGAGCGGTTAGTCTTTGGATTGCCATTACGTTCCGTTTGTAGAGCGTGTTTTTCTTTTTAATTAGTTTAGTGGGAAGTCTGACAACCAGTCTTACCAAAGGGTATCGTGTTACCCAGTAACTGGGTTGTGGTGATATGAGGTGTGAGATTAAATAGGCAGTCGCTCCATGTAAATTACTGGTACCTATTTAGTTGCCGGTTAGAATGGGAGCTGAACGTAACATTGTTCAGAAAAGGCTAGGCCGATGACGATTATTATAGTGATAATATTATGGGAAGCTTTTTTTTTTTTAGGATGGGAAACCAGCTTATAATGAAATAACTTCTCCCGCTCTGGCTGGAGCGGAAGGGCGTGTCAGACTTTTACTGACTGAAACCCACCTGTGTTCACAGTTGCCTGTGTGCCAGGGGCCACCGTATCTCTTTCGAACAATCTGCACCCCTGGCAGGCACCGGCCCTTGCGCACCCCACCAGTTGGTGCTGACCTCTCTACCCTGGCAGGCACCGGCCCTTGCGACACCCCACCGGTTGGTGTTGACATCTCTGGGAAGCTTTAGTTAGTTATCCGTAAGGCGATGGTTGACGAATTAAGTGTGACGGTTAATTGAACATATTTTTAACAGCTATTCAAGCCGATTGCTTCTATTCTGTAGGTAGGTTTAGATAAAACTATTGTAAAAATTTAATCAGAACAAGATCAAGATAATTATTTTGTTGTTATTCTTGACATTTGAGTATGAATAGCGTATCGCTAGAAATACTTTATCATAAAAATAATTTGGAACACACCTTGGGAAGTATGTTCAGACGGATTAAAACTAAAAATAAAGGCAATTGCGACTTCCATCAAACTCCTGTAGCTCTAAAGGGCAGCTCAGACAGGCACGACGTGACTCTAGGAGAACATTTTTTATGAAAACTTCATGGAAATTGTTCCACTAGAGATGCGTCGTGTTGCCGCGTCGCACATCTGCCTTAACGAAACAAAGTTCTAACTTTACTGATGGGATAAAAGAAAGAAAGAAAAATTATAATTTATTTGCGAAACCCTTAAGAGATAATCAAATATTGTATCAATTTGTGATCACTATTAGAAACGTAATATTCCTAAGCAGAGGAGAGCAGTGACTGTGGTCGCCCATGTTACCACCGCGACTTACGCGTTGTAGATCGTAGGTTCGAACCCGGACAGGCACCTTACTTTGTGTAATTATTTCATCACCACTGCCCTCAAAACGGTGAAGGAAAACATCGTGAAGAAACCGGCATGTCGTAGAACCAAAAATTCGATGACATGTGACATCTGCCAACGCGCACTGGACTCACAGAGTGGAGGCGTATGTCCAAGCAGTGGTGAGAAATTATAGGCTGATTTTTGTTATGATGATGATGATGATGATTCCGAAGTACCTCGAAGTCCAAAAGCTACCTAGGTTAAGGGTCAAAATCATCATTACCATGATCGTTCGTTACTTAATTACTAAACGTTTTAATCAGCATCTGTCAGTGATAATGGAAGTCGTTTGCGACGACAGCTGAGCAAGCCAATGCGAGCATAATCGGCGCGCATTAATACTGATGTAATTGACATCTAATCTCCTTGGAACCTTTTGTTTTTATCAAGGTAGGTTGGATCGGTAATGATAGCACATGAAATGATTGGACAGAAATCAATCAAGAAGTTGCCTCGTACACTAGTGTGTGAGTGCCCGAAAGCAAATGGAACTATTTGAAAAGCACTTAAAATCATATCAAAATCAAATCATCTTTTTTTTAATTCAGGAATCTACCTTTGAAGAATTTACACCAGATTACATATTATTCTTATATGATTAAATGATTACAAAACATTAAATATTAAATTAAATTACAACAAAGCAATCATTGCTATTATTTTATCTGGAATATTAATTGCAACATACGAACAAAAAATAGTTACCTCGTACCTATATAATTACTTTATTAAAAACCTGGGTTGTTCCTATGCAGAACAAAAGCCTCCCTTCCCTCTTCCCGCATTGCTCGGTCTACTGCAATTGTGGGCCAATCCTTTAAGGAGTCCAGCTCATCATCTCTTTCTGGGCCTGCCGCGTACTCATTTCCTGAGATTTGGCATCCACTGAGTGAGTGGTGATTTTGCGTATTGCTGCTCCGACATGCGACAGATGTGGCCAGTCCAGTTCCACTTTAGTCCAACAGTTGGGTAACCAGCATCCGCTATTTGTGTTTTGGAACGAAGTATAGAGTTCCTAAGGCCCTCAATGTTCGGTTCTCAATATTATGTATTCGGTTCATAAAGAAGGCCTACAACTTACTCATGACTGCGTAGAAGTCATGTAAACAACACAAGACATTACTTTTTTTGACAGTATAAATCTAAAGACATTGTTTCATACAGAGAAGAACTGAGCATTGATTACCACGCTTGCTCAGAGAGTGTGGGCAATTTTTGAGTATAAAGTACAAGTTTCTTCACGATGATGCTAATCTCGCTGATTGTCTAGTCTTATCATTGCGACATGATCCCTCAAACCTACCACCTATTCACCAAAAAAGAATCTCTCAGACAATACAAATCCCTCTATAGACTATGATTATTTATAGTCTCTAAACGATCCAACACCTGACCATAACAATTGCAATTATACCCTGAATTTAATAACAATAGAAGTCGCGTATAAATCATAGAAGATCTGGCAGTTTATTACTCGGATTAGTACTTGGAACGTGACGTAATGAAATTCCGAAGTGACACGATGACGTGGTGCGCTCGCGTCAGTCGAGATTATTAATTTCGTTTTAATTACCTATTGTTTGTAGGTGGTTGGTATGATTAAGTTTAGTGTGCGTTGGAAGCAGACTAAGGCCCACTTGCACCAGATATGACACGTTTAACGTAAAAAAGTTTAAACATTGTTTTATTTCGGCCAATTGTTTGAAGTTGACAAAGACAAAATGATGTTTTAGGTACGTTTATTGATTTGTGGTGAGGACCTCTAATTAGAGCTGTATTTTTTTGTCGTTACTTCTTTTCTTTTATCAGAGCAGTGGTGACCCAGTGGTAACTGCCCCGACTTAGGAGGGGTCGTGGGTTTGAATCCAGACGGGCGCTTTATTATATTGTTACGAGCTTTGGGTTCGTGACAATTAAAAACTGCCAATAAAAATTACCAAAATCGACACTTTAATTAAACACACAAATTACGAAACACAATTTCACTCTTAATCGCTTTAAATCGCACTTCAAGATTGACCAATACTACCCCGATCCCTTTTTTTTTTTTTTTGTAGGGCATCTCGCAGTTGGCCTTGAGAGGCCGTGACTGCTCAACCGGTCATTCCTGGGGCTGCCATTAAGATTTTACACTTAATGCCTCCAGCCAGGGCTTACAAACTAAATTTTACATGCTAAGCGACTGCACGCTGAGGGCACCCCCTGTGGGGTACGGACCTCGGCTCAGGGCGTCACTGATAGGGGGACAGCTATCGCTATTGGGGACAGGCTGGATCGAATTGGACCCCGATCCCGATCCGCTCCCGCCTTTTATATGGCCACAGAACATTCGGGAATCGAACCATCTAGAATCTTCGAGTACATACCGGCCCCGACTGAACGGATGTTGATAATTCTAGAAGATTTTGATCGAAATTGCTAGATACATCTTGACTCAATTAATTCTGCTACTCCATACTAGATGGCGCTAGTGGTAACGAATTACTTTAGTTTTAGCGCGTAACAATATGTAAATAATTTCATCCGACAGGCGGGTTTCCTCACGATGTTTTGTTTTTGCCGTTTTGACAGCTACTGCTGTCAAACCGGCCTGTCCTAGAACCAAAACTTCGAAGATATGTAACATCTATGCACCCGGACTGGGCCCGCGTGGTGTATTACAGCTCTTTCTCTTTGCCCAAATTGGTATACAATTAGACAGTGGCTAGTATTTTCCAGCACAAGCTTTGTAAAAGGATTTCTAGAAGAGCCAAGAACAAGAAGAAGCATGAGGGTACAATAATATTTCACAAAACAGATTTAATTTTTCTAAAAGTAATTTAGGGCTAGTACTTAACATAGCCTAACACACTTCAGGAATTACATTTTCTTATAGCACCAGTGCGTGCATCCATGGAATTGTTTCCTGAAAGTAAACAAAAGATTAATAGGATACTATGCAATTCGATACCATGTACACAAAACAGACCAAATTACATAATTTTGCTACTTAAATTCACTTTTCCGCCTCAATTTCCTCAGTCATTTCCCTTAAATAAAATATCAGATTTCCGGTTCCGGAATACATCCGTTGGAAACGAATACAAAGTATAACACATTTAACATTTATTTACAAGTTACGTAAGTGCCTGAAAGTATTCTTGATTACTCTCTGTCTGCAATGTATGTAGATTTTGTGAACGAAGTTTATAAAAGGTATGCGGGCCGGCTAGCACAAATAAAGTGTCGGGTTTATACTTGCTGCGAGTGTGTGGAGTATTCCGATGGGCTATTCCACTTGCATAAAGCACTGGAGTAAAATTCTTTTGTGATATTTTTATAGGGTAGCGTTTTTGTTTATGACATTTTGGGGCATAACTTGTATTTGGCTTTTTTAATGGACATGCAAGATTGACAATACAAAGTAGCATAAATGTTAGATTAACTTGTGTTGTTTAAGAAAGAAAATATTTCATTTGCACCTCAAATGATGGATGAAATTAAAATAAAGTACGTAAAGAAAAACAGTGAAGAAGGCGTTATAAATAAGCATATGCAGATGGCAAACTCGTAGATGCGTAGATCTTAAATAAGTCAAGATAATAATACGATTTGTATGTAGGAATACCACAAAAGCGAGGGCGGCCTATAATATTATTTTGTTAGTATCTACACAGTTATTTTTCACTTTGTAGTGTTTTTTCAGAAGTCGGTTGTTTTTTTTTTTGGAAAAAGTTTATATTTTTCACTTTTTAGTTTCAGTAGGTACCGACCCCACACTAATTCGAAATTTCATCATCATTGGGGTATTCTCAAAGTCAATAAAATCAAAACAATGCATATTTATGCGATAGCAGCAATTGCGGTCGAATTGCTGTAATTTTTTGAAGAATTCCATTGTCTGTGTCCGAAACTCATCATCAGATCCATATGAAATTTGAATGGGACCAAATTTGAATTGGAATAAACACCTTTCGAACAAAAAAAATATTTTGCAAATCGTGTTTAAGTAACGGAGGTATGCCCGAACATACATAAAAAAAAATATCGAATTGAAAACCTCCTCCTTTTTGAAGTCGGTTAAAAATGTGTCACGATTTAATGTTGAATCTTCAGACTTTCTATTTAGAAACCTACCTGCTTCTGCCTTTGTAAAACATACCATTAATCTAATATAATTTTGTCATTAACATCATTTTACTCGTTCTCAAAATAAGTGAAACCAGTTATCAAGTTCAGGTCACTTGTCTTATTTCACCAATAGCGTCACGGCTCGGAGGTACTAAACGAGGCACCACCCGCATCCAGTATGTAGGTAACAGAGAGACGCTTAGCAGTTTGAAAGCTCTTCAAAGATTCCTTCGTTTACGGAAGAAATATAGTTATTTTCACCACATACTAGTTTTCAAGAGATGCAACTAGAATTGTAAAGAAACTTCTTTGTAAGTGCCTTTCAAGTACCTAAGGTTGACATGTGGGGTATTAATCTTCTAGATCTTGGTTCCAAGGATTATCCAATTTACTTAACCTCATTCTCTAAACGTGAATCATTTTAAATGGCAGTGGGCAGGGCGTATTGGTCGCAGAACAGATGGCCGATGGGATGGGGCCGAACGGTTCTCCGGTACCGCAAGATGTAGCGTTAAAAGGCCGCCCACAAGGTGGACCAATGACGTGGTGAAAACCGCAGGAAACCGCTGGATGTAAGAAGCACAGAACCGTTCGAAGTGATGGTGCTTGCACGAAGCATATGTCCAGTAGTAGAGGTCGTCTGAAATGATGATGATGAAATCATTTTATGTACTGAAGTCAATTTCTGCGTCCGAGTACCTATGTATATACATAAGGTATTTTCTCCGTGTACTTATATAAGTATTTATCCACACTCATCTATTTAAAATTAAGTTTCTAGATCGTTTGCTAAGCCCGCTCGTGCACTTACTGATGTTGGCCAAAAATATACTTTGTTCAGCTATTAATCTTGAAAATGAAGCAGGATATGGCAGTCTTGGGAAGAATTTGAAACACAATCTAACACATCCGGACTCAAACTTACTTCATCGCCTCTTCAAACCACATAACTATTCACTCTGCACAAAGTCCTCTTAAAACTCGCACTTCGCAAAATAACTTATGCCCAAATTGAATCTACCCACATTATGGGGCACTAACCATTACTCCGGCCACTGAGATACGTTAAAATGTAGTAAAACCTGCAACTTTGTCAATGCCACTAAAACTTGGAGATATTTTCAACTAGGGTTGTAGCTAACGAAGGCCATCTTAGCGGAATTGAACATGAAAATAAAATATTCATAAAAAAAAAATAGAATGAAAAATCGACCTATTGGTCTCACAATTCAGAAGGAGCTAACTACATATATTTCACAAGATCTGTTTTGCGGCTTTGTTACTTATGCAATGTCTTAGCTGTTCATACATCATTAAATAGTTGTTCACTTGATACTGAACCAGGTCGCAGCACCACCTGGTTCAAGGGATTTTCATTTATTGGGAGTCAAGACAAGATAGAAAAAAAAAACTTAATATTCTTTGTGGGTTAATGATAGCGTTAGGCTCGCCCCTATTACATGGGACTTGAATATAACCGGCGAAATGTGGGTGTACTTGTACTACGCCTCTGCCTAACTCTTCGGGAAAACAAGTGTGATGTTACATATGTTACAGTAATTCAGTACTTTATTTGTATCACCCTACTGCTAGATTTAATGCGGAAGTTCCGCATTTACGGAAGCGGAGTCGAGTTTCCCTTACAACCCTATTTCTAACGTGTTGCTTCAGCTTAATCTGATACAGTATCTTAAATTCTGGGTGTTTGAATGTTTTCAAACGTTTGACGTTACAAATTCTCTACTGGCTGGTGTTTTGGTTTGCCTCCAAAGCAAAGTTGGGTAATTCAAAAGTGTTTGCAGTTTCGGGGCCACATTTACAGCTTCGTAGAATTAATGTGTGTGTGCAATTGCAGTTTGCAAATCCTCGTAATTATGTCTGTAACTACTCATAAGAGAAGTTGGTTCTGATATTTCTCTGTCATGTTTTTACTTAAGAAAATAATGTTTCTAGTGAGAACACATTATTCTTATTCAAGTTACACAGGACGTTTTATCCATTGGTGGATGAATATGTTAGCCACTATCTATCTAAGCCACAATATACCCGACATCCACACATCCACAGTGGGTGAATCGTCTGTTTTGTAACAGAGAGGTTTATACTTTATGGAGGTAGTAGCCAAATGGATTGATTCTCTCTCTCGCATTGATTCTATGAGCCGTGTCGAGTGTCTTGTGTGAGTAGATGTTATGTCACGGTCGGTCGGTGATCGGTATTCATTTATGCATAGTCACGTTTTCTTTAAGACGAATCAGAGAATAGGTATAAAAGTTAAGCATTAATTAGATCTATTTAATAAGTAACAATTTACACAGTAGTAAGTAAAGTGTGATGGAGCTCAGCAGTTCTTGATTATAATCTACATATTTAAGGCCTGTATTAGCTAAGTATGTACGTTGTAGACAGGACACCAACACATTGCTTTTAGGTTCAGATTTCATCCGGTTCTTGTAGAATGTTTTTTTGTAAAACTAACTAGGTATTGCCCACGGCTTCGCCCGCGTGGATATCGAAAATTATCCCGCGGAACAAAATGAAAATTCAGCTATCTGTCAGTTACTATCTGTTAGTAACAGTTCCCTCAAAACGGTCCAGCTGGTTCGGAGATTAGCCGGAACAAACAGACCGATAAACAGACAAATATTAAAAAGTAATGTTTTTATGTAATAAGCGTATATACTTAAATTTTATTTATTTGTGTAGATATTTAATTTAATTTTAGTTTTATTTATTTGGATATTTTTTTTTTACTAACTAACTAAACAAATAAATACAAAAACAAAAGGACAGTTAGGCGTCGAAGTATTCATCCGCATCGCTGTCATCAGGAAACGTGCTCAGAAGACTGGCAGCATTGCTACGTTGAATGGCAATGCAAATTTTTTGGCCAAAGTATGACCCAGCCATTAGGTCACGTGAAGTGTCGACCAGCCGGCGAGAAATTTCTTTAAAGAGGAGACGTGCACTCGGGCCCCATGACCCGAGCGTTTCGACCCCAAACTGCTCAAAACTGTAGTTACCCATAAGGGTACAGTTTTTATGCCACTTGAGGGTCTCAGTAGCCGCAGCAGCCGCACCAGCACAACCCGCCTGCCGACAGCCTTGCACTATCTCATGTTCCTACATGAGATGGCGCAAGAGTGTCGACACAGGTTGCATCCCGCACCAGAGGTCTACCCACCTTCCAAGGCAATAACGTCATACCGTCTGGTCTTTTCCCATCGTCACGTACCAAGCCGTTTGGTTCTAATACCGCTGGTACGCCGGCTGTGACAAGGGCTCGACGAATAATATCGTTGATGCTGGCGTGGCGTGCTATGCGACCTGCGCTCCTGCAGCAGGACAGGCCATGGTGCCCGAAAATGTCGACAACTGCACTTCAGTGACACCGATGCGATGAGTTGATATGTGATATATGTATATATGATGTATAGATATGTCTCATCTTTGGAAATGATGAGACATATTGTAAATTAACATGTTTTTACTTTTGTTTTTTTTTATTTAACAATGCTTTTAAGTATTAAAAACGCGACCCTAAATATATTTTACGCACTTAATTATAATTTTAACAAACACATGTAGGAATGAACCCTCCATAACTTAATAAAGATATTTTCAAGTACCAGGCGTAAGTGACTTATGAAAGCACGTAAGATTTATATCTAGTAGAAACAGGGTTGAATAAATGATGGCCTGTTTGCTGGCTCGACGCCCCCAGGGACAACAAACGGTTTGTCTGTAAATTAGATTTTGTTTGCCTAGCCCTAGGTGTAGTGTCCCAATCTCGGAGCTAGAAAATTCTTGATATTGTTCGTTATTTTCGGGCGTACCATCAAAGTTTGCTTTGACTCAATTTTGGGGATTATTTTAGTGATGGTCAAGAAATTGGTACATATATACCTAAGAAGTAGCCTTCAAGTGTCATCGGTAACTGAAAAGTTGTGCAAAAATCGGTTGCCATGTTGGCATGTGATGCGGAGGAATGAGGTAAATGTCGTGCGTGACAGCTTTGAGTGTAGATGTCGATGGCTTTAAGAGTAGGGCAAGACCAAAGAAACAATGGTTGACTGTGTGAAAGATGATATTGCTAGAAAGTAATCAACAGTAGTCAGTCGGTTCAATTAGTAGCTAACAAACTATATATAAATATCAACATTCTCGCTATATAAGTACTACTCGTTACTATTTTTATTTATTTTATCTGACACAAATTTATTTTATTTAAGTATGCATACACACGTCACGTTGCAGTATTTGTATTAAAGCTGATTTACATCCGTCACCTCACACGTCAGGTCCAGTTGAAAACCAGCGTCAGGCACTAGTTGTCTGGCATTTATGCTGAACTGGGCCTTTTTAGCGCAGCCGTGAGGCACACTTTGACGCACTTTACACTTTTTGTTCATTGTTTAATTCTATTATTTTGCTGAATATTGTGTGCCTTTTTTAGTCTGTGCTAAATAAATGTATTTTCTTTCTTTATTTCTTTCAAAGTGGGTGAATACCGAGATGACGACAATATTATAGAAGTATGAAAGAGAAATACGTGTTGCGCTGTTTCCAAATAAATTGAGATAAAGGCAAGAAAATGATGATCTAGTGGTTTCCAAAATCATTTTCATATAAAATCTTCACAACGGTTATTTTATTAACCCCCGACGCAAAAAGATGGGTGTTATAAGTTTGACCGCTATGTGTGCCTGTGTGTCTGTGTGACTGTCCGTGACACCGTAGCTCTTAAACGGGTGAACCGATTTGGGTGTTGTATAAGTAGGTTTTATAGCGGTGGTTCTTAGATATGTTTCATCAAAATCGGTTCAGCCGTTTGAAAATGATCAGATCTTTTCTGGTTGATGAAGGGATTGAGCATCTTCCACGGGTTTGATCGAGTCGAAATTTGGTATTCTATTTCTTCAATGATATTAGGTGAACAAAGTAACCTTGAACTGATGCTGGAACATCATCTGGAATTTCCAAGATACCCAAGTTACTCACAAACAGGCCAACAAAGGTCAATATTTTTTTTTTACTATTTAGAGGTTTTTGTTAGGGTCGGGGTTTTTTAAATTTTAATTTTTTGCGAGTTAAAATACGAAGTTTTAATCGTCGATTAACAAGTTTCTCTATAAAGATGCAATATACAGGGTTGTAGGGACATCGATGCGCAAACTACACATTTAATCAAGAACTTGATTGTAGACCCTCTAGCGTAGAATTTTTTAGTCGGTTATCCAAAAAATTTGCAGCTCTTTCATTGAAACGTGCAATACGTACACATGGCTACACATCAAGCTATACATTTCCAGTATAAGCTGATCTCGCATTGTATAGGATTTCCGTACAGTGCGAGATCAGCGTAAACTGGAAATGTATAGCTGGATGTGTAGCCGTGTGTACCTACACGGTCAAAATGTATTTTTATTTCACAAACATGGTAGTGGTAATAAGTTGCGTGTAGATTTCCATATTTCCATGCCATCTTCTATGCTAGATATTATTCAAGATTCGATTTAAAACACATTGCAAGCAAAAAGTAAGGTATGGTTTTAGTGAGTCATCACAGTTACTGGTCTAGTTCAGTAACTGAAAAGTAACAATGATAAACGTATAGTTTACCCACTAACGTCTCGTTTTATCAACCACTAACACAAAAGTTAACACAACTTTAAAGTTTGAAGCCAAAAGAAAGACACTATGTTTTTACCCAAGTCACCACATTATATAAAGGGGTCACAGTTAACCAACTTGAATACACGAAAAGTTCCCATCAATAGCAGACTAGAGGGAAGGAGGGAATTCACTCTGTTCCGTTAGATCCTTGTTTTTATCGCAAAGTGAATTATCAGAGGAACTCTAAGAGTTCTTCGAGCTAAGCAAAATCCTTTGCTTTTGATTTTACGCTTGATTTCACTTTAATAGAAAAATACTCAAAGTGAATAAAGTTGTAGTCGCCAAGTTTGTTATGTGTGTTGAGAATGTTTTTATTCGGCCCTGTTTTTCTTGACTCAAAATTTCATTTGCTTGTGGAATAAATGTTGAGGTAGTTTTATTTTTATTCAAGCGTTAAAAAAAACGAAGAATTTCATGTTGTCGTTAATTGTAAGAAACGATTAAATAATGTTCTATGAATTGGTCCTAACTAAAGAATGGATTCCGAACTACAAACCATTTAAAATAAGAAACCAAGTCATACAACAAAATCCTCTTAACAGGGCAAAGTAACAAAAGGACAGATAAGAATATAGAAACACACTTATCCGAACAAGAACGTATCCTATTTATTAATCCTCATCATACAATATTGGACCCGACAGCCGACCCTCAGATTCCATTGTTTGTGATCCTCACGCTAATGCGACACTCGATATGTTTGCCCAATGCGTTACTATTGATCTGATACGATTAATAATAGACAAGGAAGAAGGTGACTCTATTGATGGAGATAATCCCCATGTTAATTTTGTTAGAGATTTGTTTGGGAAGGTTGATGAAGGATTTTGTATTGGTTCTGTCTTTTGAGGTGATGTTTTGTTAAGCGATGAAAATTTGGGTGCGGGTTGTTCGAAAGAGATACCGCGGCCCCTAGCACACAAGCAACTGAGGGAACACGGGTGGGTTTTAGTCAGTAAAAGTCTGACACGCCCTCCTGCTCCACCCAGAGAGGGAGAAGTTATTTGATGATTTCCCACACAAAAAAAAGTGTTGAAAATTTTAATGAAAAGAGCAATGTGTGTGAGTGTGTGTATGTGTATCACAAACACACTCACACACATCACTACATACTATAAACAAGTCCCCCGCTAAAACTACTGAACGGATTTTCATGCGGTTGTCACCAATAGACAGAAGATGAGGGTTTAGGTGTATAATTTGTTAAGGGTTTGTGCATATTTGTTAAGGCGGGCGTAGCCGCTGGCAATAGCTAGTTTTAAATAATTTAAGTGTGCTTTTGTGTGATGTGCTATAGAAAAAAAAAAAAACTATTGTTTTTACTTAAGACGCTGCCCAAGCGCACCGTTAGGCGTACCTATTGTTGTATATTACAAGCTAGAAAAAAGTGAATGTAATGTTGACATTACACAATTTTTTTTTGTTTCGATTGTTTTGTGTAACACTATACCTACTATAAAAAACAGAGATAACAAAAAAAAAATTGTCGCACACTTCTCAACGTTTTTGGCATAAACTATGCTAAATTCTAATATGATATTTTATGCAATGGTAATAAAAGGAATTCAATCGTCACAAGAAATATCCTACTGAGCCGTGCATTTATTTTTAATTTAATAAAACTACAAAATTGCTTTTTTTGCTTTCATTGAATCCTTTTGGTGGTCATTCGATTCAACTAAAATCAAGCGCGTCGCTATTTTGAACCTTATTTGTTGCCAAGATGCGCTATTGTCAAATACCTAAACAATTGCTTCTTACCGCGCCTTAATAAATAATCTATCTGTTTAAAATAATGCTTCAAGAGAGGGAGTGGATAACTTCGTTTATTAAACTGTTGGGAAAGAATGAACTAAAAAAAGGCTTCAATATTACATAACAATTTTTATAAATGCCACTGCAAACCTTAAGTGTGTTCATCCCACGCAAGCTGGCAGCAACGCATTTATAGTAGTTTTTCGTGATTATTTCATTACATCCAAACCAAAGTACATTTTTTTTTCAGCCAAGCATTACATAATTAAAGATAAAGCAATTAATAATCACGAAAATCCGCTATAAATGCGCCATTGCTAGCCCACGTGGGATGAACGTTCTTAAGTCGACTTTCCAAAATAGAGTTTCTTTGTACATTATACTTGCTGCCTTAAACTATTTGTTGAATATTGCATTGGATAAGCTAGTCATAGGATAAAACCATTCAAGTTTTTGCCACGGCTCTAACAATAACGACCTTTGTATCCCTCCCAAAAAAGGGCTTCCAAGAATACCATTCAATCCATCTCCAAATCAAATCGTTCCAGGGTGATCCTCAGAAATTTAGCCAAGCGTTCGTAAAACACAATATTGAGCCGCAAAAACGATGAAAAGCAAAAGTTTCCCCCCGAAGTAGGGGGGAGCGAGCCAAATGACGCGTGAACCGCGCTCCCTGATCGGCCACTAAACGATGACGTACGAAGTTTTTTGGCTCTCACTATTCCAACAAGGTGACTCAAATTGGGAATAGTTTGCCGAACTTTTTGAACGATCATCGGTTTACATTGTGCGTGGCTTTGTTTTGTTTTCAATAGTTGACAGGTGTTTGTTTTAAGTAACATTTCTACCCTAGTTTTCATTAGTTTATCAGTGTTTAAGTTGCAAAATTCTCCGGAACCAGTTAGTTTTGATTCGGTTTTGGTAGCAAGTTCTGAAAGCCAGAATCAAACATGAACTCGGGTTTGAATTAGTATAGAGTATCAACTTAATTGAAATACCGTTTTAGTATGTATTTTGTTGACAGCGAAACAGACGCCCAGTTCAATATGAGGTTTAGTTTGAGAATTAGGTAGGGTTGTTATCTTATCTACGCAAATATTTTTTTTTAATTTAAAAGAACCGTTTGGTAGAAGGACAGGTTTTTTAAATTCATAGTAGGAATATTCAGCTAATCCGCTAGATTAAGTGACGTCAGCAAATTCAAAGGGTCGACAATGCCCGTCGTAATGCGATTTCAAGACGAGTTGTCAATCGATTTGACTCGTGACGCAGCAATTTAAAATAATCGATGACAGTAAAAAAAAGACGCAAACTACCATCATATTTGTCTTCAGACTGTTAAAGGTTGGCTTACACTTATAATAAAGTACACGTAAGTTGATGAACATATTATATAATTTTTTTTGCTTTGTCACGAGCTTTGTTTCACTTGCATCAAAAATTGCATCTACATAGCTTATTTAATACTTCTTGATATTTGTAAACAAAGCCATAATTATTCGCATCAAAAAGTGTTGTTTAGTATCTGTATCATAATTATTCATAATCTTTTTAGTCTTGATGAAAATATATCATCATTTTCTGTCTTTTTATACGTTATTAGGAAGTATGTCATTGATTATTTTTTGCTTTCAAAATTAGAATATAAATTAAATAGCTACCTGGTTTCCATGCAAAAATTGTGCTATAAAAAGTCGCCTCTATCGATGAACAGAATAATCTATGCATGAGTCCTTTGATATTTTTATAGCGGCCGTCCTCCCTTTATATTTTAGGTTTGGATTTTGAGGCTCACCAGCCTTTCCATATTTATAGGTTCCATAGTCTGTATGAAGTTATATTTCCATGCATATATTTTATAGATCGCTCATACTGGAGCTCTGTTTTTTAAATTGTTTACTTACTTGTAAAAAATGAAAATATAATAGGCTCTAATGTTGATTCTAATGAAATATGGAATCATAAAAAAGATGTACGAGTATTCTACCGTAATAATATTTTAGCTCTCTATGAACCACAAATAGAACGAGGAGGTTAAACGTGTTTGATAACCTCTTCAAATAAATAAACAAATACCAAAGATTCCACATAATAAAACATAGCATGAACCTAAATAGGGACAGTGGTTTAATGAAACACTCTCATAATTATGCACTACACGCATCCAATATTCCCAGTTGTCTTCATTTGCAGCTACCGAAGCGGAGCAGTTAGTTGCAATACGGATAGAATTGATTCCTGACCAATGAAACGTTATATTCGCTAGACTTAGACCATTGTTTATTCCTCGAATACTGGCATAGAATACTCGGTGATAAATGAGAAGCACGCAGAACAGATGGCCGATGGGGTCGAAAAGTTCTGGAGTGGCGACCGCGCACTGGAAGACGTAAAGTTGGAAGGCCTCCCACAAGGTGGACCGATGACCTTGTGAGGGCCGCAGGAGTCCGCTGGATGCGGGAAGCACAGAACCGGTCGAAGTGGCGGAGCTTGGGGGAGGCCTATGTCCAGCAGTGGACGTCTTTCGGCTGAAATGATGATGATGATGATGAAATGAGAAGCATACTGTAATTGGTTTTGCTGTTTTATTTAGTTCTTTTGTTTTTACATATAATGATTGTTACTGTTTCTATCTCTTTCTTGCTTGATGCCCACTGGTGGGAAAAGGTATCTCGTTGGAGTTTCCGAACTTGTTTATAAAGTTAAAACTTTTTTATTCTTACAGCCATCTTCATACTAGTCATCATTCATCATCTACTCTTGAGTTTACTTTCACAGTATGGATTTGTGACCTATTGATGGCAATACAGGGTCACCCAGGAGCCCATATAGCCATAATTAACCTTAGCCTTCACTTGGGATTTAAATACTGCTGGGGAGTTTGTTCCACCACTTCTTTGTCCCGGCTAAAGCACTAGGAAGTGGCGAAGGGTGGGCGTTTCTTTTTGGGGACTGTCTTATGTAATTTTGACGTTCAAAAAGTGCTGACTCTCAGCCTAGTTTGAATAAATGACTTTGTTTTTTTTAAATACTTTTATCATTGCAGAATGTGGGTTTACTTACACTTCTGCTTTCTTCTTCGAGGAATATAGGCGTGAGGCTGTGCCAGGCCTCCATTTAGCCGAAATTTTGGCTCACAGTTACATGGGTTCTTCAACTCTCCAGTATTTTGATCCACTTCAGTGATTTGTGTTTGTTTTGAATCCGATTTTATTACGTATGCGTTTTTACTGTTCTTTTTGTACACTGCGCGAGTTCATGTGAATGACGTTTATTTTCGACGAAGCACTCGTGTTCGTGCAACGATTTTTGATGTTTTTCGCGTTTATTTTTTATGTTTTTCATTTCGACCTTATTCACTTGGAAGTAGGTGGTACTCGGTAAGTGTTTTTTCTTTTTTTTTCTTAGCTTGCTCTGTCTAACTTTTAGGCAAAGGCTTCTCTCCACTCCTTCCATCTTTCGCGCCACTCGTCCTTTTTCCAGTTTATTTATTATATTTTTTTTTAAACGTTGCCCCACACTCTAAGAATTTCTCAGAAGTTTTGACTGAACCTATCTATTTCGTCCGCTATTACAATATACATACAAACATACACATACCTTTTTCGCATGGGGGTAGGCAGAAACCACTGAACGCCAGCGGCGAGATGTAATTTTTCTAAGAGAGAAGCCGAAGCGAAGTCGGCTTTAACTAACTGACTTATCAATAAATAAATAAATAATAATAATTTTATTTATTGTATTATCTCTTTTGTTTTATTAAAGAAAAATCTTGTTTTAGTACACTCTTGCTTCCCACTGCAACTATTGTAAGCCAGAATGATCACCCAATTTAAAAAACAAATTCTGGAATCTTACACGCGGCCTATGGAAATGATTCTACTGTCTTTAAACTCGCAACGAAACCATCCAGAATGAACATTGGAATAGTTACAAAAACCGTAACTTCCACTTTCAAACCAAGGACATTTACAAAGTTTACTATCAGTCTAAAATTAATAAAGAAATGTAAAGAGTTAAATACAATCAAATTGAACAACTGAAAACCAAATAAAATGTGCAATATTCCTCTATCTCGTTCCCGCTGATGCATTTTTCTATATCTGTCTCTGCCATAACCCGTTGTACAGCGGCTTGCTCTCGTGCATATCAAGCTGTACCACGTGATCTAAAGTGACATCATTATGGGATCGCTGTTATATGATTTTTTAGTTCCCGATTATGACGTTTTGGCGCTGGGTTAATTTTTTTTTTTTTTTTTGTTGTAATACAAAACTAAAAATAACCGTTTTTGTTGTTCGAATGTATGGTGAATTAAGTACACGTAGTGTAACTATATTTTTTATATATATTACAATAGTAGCCACTATTGACTTGCCATTTTTAGATAGCGATAGAGTTGCCGATGCGAATCCCTAAAGGGAAGCCGGTAGGAATCGTGTTATATGGAACTTTCGCCACTGCAGAACGCCACCTGCTACGATTCTTCTTTATTGGGGAAAGGCTATTACAGTATCAATGAATTCCTAGATGACATATGACATTGTAAGTTATGATTGATTTTATTACTTTGATATTCATTATTTATGATCTATTGTACTTGAATTCTTAATTGACCGTTATTGTTTTTACTGACTTTTCTTAATGTATTTAATGAATTTTATTTTAATTGTAATTGTATAATGTAATTTTTTCAAAACAATGTACAGACGCCAGCACACCAAGCTACCCCAAACTGTCAAATTTTCCCAATTGAACATGTACCTAATGCTTATGTAATAAAGATGAAAATCTATCAAAGAAATTTGACAGATTGGGGTAGCTTGATGTGCTGGCGTCTGTACCTATATTGTTATGAAATAAATTACTTATGACATGACTTCTTTTGCCTCATTTTACGTTCATACATCTGGTCATACACGCACGCCGCGCCGGTTGCGAGAACTACGCACCTGACCTTTCTGAAGACCATCACCAATAAGGTCACCATATGCAGTCCCGGCGTTTCCACTCACATCTTGTCAAAGCAAATGCCTATTACAATATATTTTTGTTCCAACGGTACAGTCACGTATAATTGGTCAGTGACCTTCTGAAATACCTACACTGTAAACTTGACTAGTCCCAAAATACCTAGTAAATCTTTTATCCCTACAGCCTTAAAATTCCCCAAATAATTTTAATCTAAGCGGATCCCGTTTGACCTGCCCCTATGCTTCTATAACCCATAACGTTGCCTAAAGCTATTACGTACCTGCCCTTTTCAATAGGTTTCTTTATCTCCGGCCTTGTTCAGGCCTGTTATACCCGGTTACCCGGTTTAGGGAGCAGCCATTACTCAGTTAATAACTCATTGATCCCCCTTGAATTATGGCCAAAGGAGACGCTTTAGGGAATATTTCCCATTATGTTAGGACGGTGGGAATTAATTGCCGCAATTGTGTTTATTTAATTGATTGTACTAAGTTTCTTGTTTTTCATTGAGTTATTTGATGCTTATTGCGTGTCGTAAATTTTGTGGGAATATGACGTCAATTCGGGTTAATATCAAGCGTGTGTAGAAAAAATAAACTGTAACAGGATTTGTGTTCGTTTCCAAAATAATATATTTTCCTTGAAAAAAAAAGAGTATGCTAAATACTCAAGCTTCGAACTCAATCAATGTAAAAGAAGGAAACAACCAGACCTGACACGCAAGATTCTTTTTATTCGGGAATCGAATCTGTTTCCCAAGGGACACCTATTCTCAATTTAACACGGGTGGAGGCTGCGAGAATAGTTGGTAGCAGTGTTATACGGAAAATAACATCACGCTTGTATTCCCCGGAGAGGTAACCGGCAGAGGTGTATAATAGTACACTCACATTTTGTCGTATCCCACGTAATAAGGGCAAGCCTATTGATGCCACTGACCGGGCTCAAATTCAGATTCAGAGCTGCTACTGATACATTCTTACTGCAAAATTCGATTTGCAGGACCCCACGCTCACCAGTCACGCTTATGACCACTAAACTAACGAGGTAATTGATCCCTTCAGAAAATATAATTACCTAGTAAGAATTCCCTATAAACATTGTAAAAGCAGAATAGTTATGTAATTAAATTAAGCAGGAAATTGGCAAAACAAATTGTTTCGAATAATTTCCAAATCAGTTTGATTGGATTAATGTTTATTTATATAACAACTAGAAATAGATTTGGTGTCGAAACTAAGTTGTAACTATCAAATGTTTGATCGGGGATCCGATAAATATAATTGGATTAAGACCTTACTATGAATTCGTGTTACTTACGTTTGATTTAATTCTCACGACCGTTTGAACTTTATTGAATGAAACTGAATCAGTCCCAGGTAAATACCGAAGATTTCCCAAAAAGTGATAATATTTATGTTTGTTTGTATAGATATTTACATAATTTAAAAACGACTAATCTTAAAATAATAATATGAATGTACGAGTCTATAAAAATAGAAAATAATCATAGGGCATTAAAAAGTTCGTCCGCATCGTTGTCAACGGGAATAGTGTCCAAAAGGCTGGCAGCATTGCCATGTTGTATGGCAATTGTTTGGCCAAAAAGTTATGCTCTTCGATATTTTATCCATCCATCTTCTGCTTAATAAAAATCTTGAATTCACTGAAATATAATGCACAATCCGTTAGGTCTAGAACCTTGGGTGTTTGCACAAGTTCCTTTAATAGCGCAAAAAATCAGCAAAGGATTTTAAAAAATTGTATCCTCAAAAGGCGTTACTTAAGTGATCAAAGTGAGTATGGAAATTCATAATTTCTAACTGCGGGAAATATCATCGGGCGCACGGCTCGTCAAATTCTAAAACACACGCAAGAAAATTTAAAAGCATGCGTAGTCTATTACGTCCAACATCCCTATATGAATAAACTCCATATGTTTATTCCTTCCTATGGCACGGGGCTTGTAAATAAACAGTTAATCCCCGGCAGCTCGGCGAGGCGTGCGAGTCGTTTGCGTGCGTCTGAACACGCCATTACGCCGGTTACGTCGGCTACCGGGATACTGCTGTTTAGATATTAAAGTCTTATTTCAACTGGTACGTCTGTGTTTTCTGGAAACATCTAAATTTATGTTGCAGCGTTACGAATTATTCAGTTTACTGGAGGTTATAGGTGTGTCGGAAAATTCTGTAGTCTTGTGCTATTTGTGTGAATGACATTGTGAAAAGGAGGGTGGATTGTAACGCATTGAAGTTGGTGCAGTTCGATTATAATGGAAAAGTGAATAAAGGCAACTACAGTAGTGCGTACGTCAGTGGTTAAATATGAGTATAAGTGGCGGTTTATTTTATTGAAACTACGTACCGCGCTAAACTAGCTCAAGATCAAATTGTTAGCACTGACGTGCAGCCTACTGTACTTAGCATATTTTGTTTAAGGCTCTTTTTTCAGGTAAGTGTCAGGTTATTACAACTTTATAGAATTATAATCACTAAAACTATCAATGTAATCCTCCAAGGTCACTTAAACCAGTGATTCTCAAGTGATCCAGGTGGACCCCGGGGGTCCGCGGAGATATACGATGGCGTGAAAAATTATATTTTTTTTGGTCCACGGGCTTGAAATTTATTTTTTTACCAGTTTTGGGAATATGGTGGAAATGTCCAACGAAACCAGTTACATTTTGAAAGGGGTCTACCATAATAAAAAGTTTGGGAACCTGTGATTTAAACCAATTGAATTACTTTTTCGTAGAATAGTAATTAAATGTAGTTCAATGAACTCCATTATGATATATACGATGAATCATGTTTTTTTTTCATGATAAAAATAATTATTATTGTAGCTATGTAATTAAATACGTGTTACGTTCGTGAATCATATTTTAATCAACATACAACCATACACTGGCCTGCACATTGCAAAAAAAACGATAGAAAATTTGAATTTCGCTTGTGACCCTGGCGCTAACCTGTACAGCTATTGCAATGAGTGTGCAAGCATGATGAACAGAGAATTTAGTCTCTGCATGGTTACTGTTTATCGTGACGTTATGGATTTTTAGCAATAAACAGATTTTATCCTGTTTTTGATAGAGAGATGTCAACTCCATCTGGTGAGGTCCGCAAGGATGCCGATGCCTGCCAGGGGTGCCGGTTGTTCGAAAGAGATACCGTGGTCCCGGGCACACAGGCAACTGAAGGAACACGGGTGGGTTTTAGCCAGTAAAAGTCTGACACGCCCTCCCACTTCACCCAGAGTGGGAGAAGTTATTTGACGATTTACACCCTCAAAAAAAAAATTGAAGTGTAAATGCGATTTACCTGTATACCTAGATTAAAACATTTGTAGGAGAATTAACAACTCCAGAAATGTGTATTAGGCGATTAGCACGTTTTGAATTTATGCACTTTCTTACATGTTTCTTGCAGTGACCTTTTCTCATAACTTAATTGCATTAAAATTCAAAACGTGGCAATTGCTTAACACATATTTCTAGAGTTTTAGTTCGCCCACTAATATAATAAGCCAAACATTATACAGCGAGAATGAAACAGTACCGTAAACCGGGGTTACTTCAATTCGCGGGATGACTTTGATCAAAACTTCCATTTCATATAAAATCGCTAATTGCGTAAAACGAAACGCAACATAGTAGTTTTTTTTTCTAGATTAGCAACACTGAAGAACTGTCAAATCCTTTTTTGAGGACACGCTGGGAATTCACTGACAATTATTGTTAAATAATATGTTTAATTATTTTTCCTGTTGGCAATATTTGTTTGTTTTTATTGTATTGGCATTATAATTGGGGTTTCTTTGTAATTACGCGGCTTTTTTATTTTTATTTGGGGTATCAAAGTGAATTTTTGATACCCCCAAAGACAAAACCTTCATCCAAAGTATAACTTTGATCTGTCAGTTTTTATTTTTTTCTTAAAATAAAGCAATATTTTTTCACGTATTTATTACAGGAATCGAGAGTTATAAAAAAACTGATTATAGGACATTTTTTGTATTTTCACATAACCACAGAAATATGAACCTTCAAAATTCAATATTGATTAAAGTAACCCCGGTTTACCGGTACCTACAAGTTTATTATATTCTCTCATCAGCAAGCGTTCCTATGAGTATATAGTAGGTACTTAGATATCGCTTCCTCAGGATCTGGAACGGATTGTGTGTTCAGCTACTTGTGCCTTTAAACAGTTTGTGTACTTTGGACTTTACCTGGTCTATTTACTGAGATGAATTAATTATTATGGAACGAATCTCAGAAACTGACTGCTCACCTTGTTATATTTTCTTTTACCATCTTTTTGCTTTGGAGAAGGTTCAGGTTTTAAAACATATTAAAGCGAACTTTCTTTGACAAAAGATTCTGTTTTTGGTTCATAATTTCTCACAAAGTAAGATTTTCTTTGCCGGTAGGTAACTTTGCTAATTTTGTATAAAAAGTACAGTACCCTTGACTTCTAGTCTTTTTCGCAAGGACTGACAGCCAGTTATATAGTACAAAAGAACCTATCGAAGGTATAATTTAAAACATAGACAGCTTATAATGTCCCCACTGCTGGGTCACAGGCCTTCTAAGAGAGAGTGGGCTGTTATCCACCCCCAGAGCAGGTTGGTACATGTCACATGTCTTCGAATTTTTGTTTATAGGACATGTTTACTCACGAGGTTTGACTTCACCGTTTGAGAGCAGTGGTGGGTAAATTAGAAGAAAGAAAAATTGTTTATTCTGCACAAACAATAATCACGTTTAATAAAATTGACATAAAATGCACACATACAAAGTAGCCAAAAGCCCCGTGTTCCAGTAGAAAAAGTTTAAAATTTTGTCCATTACTTGGTAATATCAGGGCAGGGCTAGTGACCAAAGACAATAGAGATGGATCTGCGTTACGACACTGGCAATTATATAACAATCAAAACAAAACCAGAACGCCGATTGCAGAGTGCATTAATGAATACTTTTGCACGAACATACCACATTAATAAGAACAATTAAACCGTGCGTTGCATCTGTGCAAGAACAGGTCTTTGCTCAGCAAAATGCTGTGACTTCCTGGAGATAAAGCGCCTGCCTGGGTTCGAATCTACGACCTTCAACTCCTAAGACAGGGCCGTTACCATTGGACCACTACTGCTCCTCGACATATCATAGAAGGTACATAAGGCTAAGAATAAATTTAGAAATAAAAACACTTTTTTATTATTTGTGACTGACTTTTTCAACTGACGTTTTTAATTAAACAATATTTTAGTAACTGTTCCAACCGTTCCTCTCTCACATTCCAGGAATAGTTTCAAATTGAAATTGTTTAATTAAAAGCTTTTTTTTTTAACGTGTATCGTTACTGCTTTGTTATTGTTTTTCTATATGTGCTTAAAACGTACCATACCCACAGGACAATTGTTCAACACACTTACAATGAGAATGCCTTTCATTTTGACAATTTAACAATATTCATTGCGTTATTTACGATGTAGAGGAGACGAATTTTGCAAAAAGTTATGAAGCAATGGATTAGCTTATTTATCAAGTTCTCGTAAGAATATGTTTTTCAGAATTCAATGTTTTTTTTCATCTTTATTTTTATTATTCTTTTATTGTGTGTTCAGAGCGGAAAGCAGACTGCATTTAATAAATACTTAGCTATAGGTCCGGTTTTAATACTTATTTTTTTATATTGAATAGTATAGTCATTTCTTTTTATAATATTTTACTGTTTATGATTGTAATATCTCACAGTAAAAGTAATAACCCTAAAAAGTTAACAGATTTATTGAAAATGTTTTTCATATTTTCTCTGATGCAAAATTAATTTCTAAATACTGTCAAGGGACAACAAAAATGTATGGCAAAAATAAGCAGTAAAGCAACTCTAATAGTGTTTAGGCACAACTTATAAAATATGTTTTACTTACGAATACGACGTGTTTCTTAATAGTAGATAGTATGGCAACCACACTTTAAGGTAACACAGACGATTGTTTATAGGTTTCTTAAATAAATAATTATTTAACTAAACATAACTGGTGACTAGATATAATCCTGCGGGACGTTTTAGGAAAAACAGGCTTAATGTTATGTATGATTATGCAAAGTAACGCAAAATCTAAAAATAGTTTAAATGCCGACCAGTTACCAACAACAAGAAAAACAAAAGTGTTATCTTCGCACAAACTTCTAAAGATTAAGGTACCTATCTCATAATCTCACTTCCTTTGATCTATTCTTATTTTCAGAGCTTCAATTATCTTGAAAGTATTAAATTTCAAAGCTTCTAAGAAACAAAATAAACTAAGTAATTAGATAGATAGAAAGAATAGATTAGATAGAAAGATCTTCAGAAAACATGAAAGAATAAAGTCCTGGAGTGAATGACCGAAAGGTAATTAAAGTAGACTGCTAAGAACTTTTATAAGAAAAAAAAAGGAACATGAATTAAACTTCACGGCTTTGGTTCCTCAAGGAGTAAATAAACAAGTAAGTACAAAATTGCCTAGGCTACTTGTGAAAACCTTTTAAATTCTTTATGCCCACAAAAAAGATGTTACCATGGAGATATAAAACACAAGATAAAAAATGGGCATAGTTTGATGTGATGATTTGGGTACGTTTACGGATTTTTTTTTTATCGTAAGCCGAATTTAAAATTTACAGTTATCAAACTATAAAAAATTCCACCATATATAGCACTATTTCAGCATATATAGCAATAAAAAAACATGTTTTTCTAATCTTTCTACTGCTATATTTGAGAAGCATTGTTTATAACTATTCCAACTTTCTCAAGACGAAAGTCTTCGACCAGTGTGTGTTGCCAGTGATGACATATGGAACTGAAACGTGGTCGCTCACAATGGGCCTCATAAGAAGGCTTAAAGTCACCCAAAGGGCAATGGAGAGGGCTATACTCGGAGTTTCCCTGCGTGATCGAATCAGGAATGAAGAGATCCGCAGGAGAACCAAGGTAACCGACATAGCCCGAAGAATTGCCAAACTTAAGTGGCAGTGGGCAGGGCACATTACACGCAGAACAGATGGCCGATGGGGTCGAAAAGTTCTGGACCGCACACCGGAAGACGGAAAGTTGGAAGGCCTCCCACAAGGTGGACCGATGACCTTGTGAGGGCCGCAGGAGTCCGCTGGATGCGGGAAGCACAGAACCGGTCAAAGTGGCGGAGCTTAGGAGAGGTCTATGTCCAGCAGTGGACGTCTTTCGGCTGAAATGATGATGATGATGATGATGATTCCAACTTTCAAGTCGATAGAATTAGTATTCCTGAAATGAGCAGATGTTACAAACAGGTTGACGCATATACGAAGTCGCACCCTAAAACCAAGCACACATATTACCGCAACAAGCCGCAACGCAACGCATATTGTTACAAAAAAGTGCGGCACGGCCTGCCCCGGGGTGTGCGTTGGTTCATAGAAAATGTACGAAAGTGATTTCTCTCTTTCTTGGCTAGCCTTAAGGGTTACTTTGTAACCATCTTGGTAAAGCACCCTTTAAAGGCCCAAGTCGTATCATATCAAGCATTTGGATAAAAGTACCTTGACCTATAATTTTAATGTCATAATTTATTGAAGTAACAAGACGTCAAGAAAAGAAACATCCAATATAATCTCATAAAATATTTCTCAACACAAAACAAACTGATATTACTGCCATATTTTTCACAATACCAGACATCACTCATACTTCCCCGGGGAACCAAAGTTATTAAGCCCAAGAAAAGGCGTCCGTAAATACAGCCTACAAAATTAAGCCTGTCAAGCCATTGTGTGCGATGGTAATATGACCATAATAATAAGGACAGCATTATTGTGGTGCGGTTATTTAACTAGGCTATGGCTTTAAATAATGATCGTGTAACGCAGATTATGGTGGGAATTTGGATGAAAGGGGTCAGAAGATAGGGTGGGGTTTGAACTAATATTGTATTTTTATCATGTTACTAGACATGGCAGAACCAGTCATCATCTGTATATCCTTTTACTAACTATGTTAGGGTCGGCTTCGAGTCTAACCGGATACAGCTGAATACCAGTATTTTACATAGAGCGACTGCCTATCTGACCTCGACACCAAGTAATACGATACCCCTTGGAAAGACTGGCTGTCAGACTTTCGGGCTTCTGACAAACCGTAATGATTGTCAAAGAAAAAAAAAACTTGGCAGAAAAAGTCCTCGAACTTAATTTTTAAAAGAAGAATGTTACCTTCTACCTACTAAAACAATTTTTTCATATAAATACGTTTTTAATTTATTATTAACATTAGAGAACAAAGGGCCAGTTAATCTTATTTGCTTATTTATTGGTATTAAAAATTAACATCGTCATATTCTTCATACAAAAAATATTACAAGTCCCATTTGTCCTAAGCTAAATCGCACACGTAATTATAAATATTTCCAATGCATATGTAATACTACATTTCATTAGCTTCTGACCGAGTTAGTTAACTTAAGAGTGTCTACTCTTAAGTAATTTCAAGATACATTCAAAACTATCGACGCAAACCTACGCGTACTCCATATTGGGTTAAAATGGCAATACTGCAAAAACCGCGCCTGCACTGTTAACGAGCACTGCAGTAACCTATTTCTCCGAGTTTGTTTATCAAATAAGGAGTTTCAGAAGTTTAACTTCTTGCAAATTTAAGATTCTAGAACTCATAAACGAAAATTTTAAATTACAAGAGCAAGTAGAGTGGAGCGCATCTACTGACAGTGGAGCAATGAATAGAAATTAGCACCTTGTTTAGACTACCTACGTCATTACCCACATTTTGAATCTAAATGACAGTTAGAAAAGGTGATACGCGGCCGCTGTGTAGGAAAGAAATCCGCTTGAACATTCTTGGTCCTTGACCATTTACTTTGTAAACTGTTTTAATGGCTTGTCGAAAAACCTGACTCTGAAACGCCAGGTAGCGATGAAATCTAGCAAATACCATGTTCAATAAGTCCTTTTTGAGTGAATCTGACTACAAAAATGACACACGATAATAAAAACCTCGAGAGGAAATCCTTTGTACGACTTAGCAGTATCTCAAATCGCCAACAGAAGTACATTATTCTTTTGAGGCATAGTTAACTTCTAATGTGATACTTTTGGATCTATTTACTGTGTGGTTCATTTTACAACGTTCAGTGCACGTTTGAAACACCCTGAGTATTTCTACGTTTAATTCGTTCTCTGAAAGCATTAAAAAGCTGTTTTTATTTCATTTGTGGCATGGTACTTAAATTATATATTAAACTATTCTCTACCAACAGCCCTGGTTTAATAACAAAACCGCAAAAAAATCTGTTAACTCATGCGAGGGACATGACTAGTAAGATGAATAAATGAATCTGCCTAGCCTTTTCCCAACTCTGTTGGGGTCAGTTCCTAGTCTTACCGGATGCAGCTAAATACCAGTATTTTACATGAGGGACTGCCTATCTGACCTCCACATTCCAGTTACTGGGTAACACGATGCCCCTTCGTAGGTATCATTGGCTGCCAGATCTTTGGGCCGCTGACTATCCGTGACGACTAGCTAAGCTAGCTGACATTGGCAAACTAGCTTTTGCTAGCGCTTCGCCCGCACGGAACTTTCATCCCCTATTTAACTCCCATAGGGGTTGAATTTCAAAAAATCCTTCCCTATTCCTTGTCTACATTATAAAGGGAACCTCTGTACAAAATTTCAGCTTTCTAGGTCCAAGGGTTTGGGCTGGGCGTTGATGAGTCAGTCAGTCAGTCAGGACTTTTATTTTTATTTATATAGATTTAATGTTTTTTGTGTTTCGTAATGTTAATTACCTACTATTGTATATAATCAAGTTATCCTAACTTCACAGACAGTTGTGCTGCTGGGGAGTTTGTTGTGCCACTTATTGTTCCCATCTAAAGCACTAGGAAGTGGTGAAGGGCGGGCGTTTTTATGGGGTCTGTCTTTTGACGTTCAAAACGAGCTGACTCTCAGCCTAGTTTGAATACATGATTTTTGATTTTGATTTTGACTATCTAAGAGATCTAGAAATGACAGCCGAATCCAATGGCTAAGCTTCTAGATTAATCTTCATTAAAGTTGATATACTGAAAACGAGCATGCTGAAAACATGAAATTTGGATTCTTAAAATCTGGATTTGTTTGATTGTTCCAATAATAAATCCTTACCTTTAGCGAATCCGCTACAAACAATTAATCAAGCAATTAGTGCTGGAACACAAATTAATAGTTGGCCATCATCACAATTCTATCGCTATTGCTGGAAGCTAGTTTGTCTAATTGCGAAATGTAATCAATTGTAAATTTATCTGTTTCGTCCCGTATCCATTTCGTGGAGCATGAATTCTATTTGTTTGGACATTAGTAACGCGAAACGGACAGTGAGGGTTGGCAAAATAGAAAAGGTTTTGTTTTGTTTTGAAACGTAATAATGTTTCCAAGTGGCGCGTTTCGTTATTCTGATCTTTGCCTAAGTTAAATATGATTCGTGGTTGTTTGTTAGACATTAATAATTTTGACAAGGTCTTGTTACAAGTATTTTTTTCACCAGTCAATTCTATCAGTTATCTCGTCTTCATTTCGTTTACTTTGATAGGAGAAATCCAAAACCTAAAGATTATTTTTTGTCTTGCCAATGTTTCGAAATGTTCCCTGAATTAAGCTGTGTTTTAATTCGTGCATATCCGAAAACCATGAAAAGTTGCAATATTTCATATAAATTTTTCTGCCAGGATAAGTCCAAACAGATCCTAAATCTACTGTTTGCGCGCCTCAAATTCTAAGACATAAAGTATCTCAAGGTTACGACATAACACGATAATCATATCACCTCTCTGCCATTCAAGTCTCCACATAAAACCTGCTCCAACAAACCACACGCAAAATTAGTCCTTCCCTTTCCACAAACTAAGTGCCAAATCCCTTGGCGTACATTTCGCATAAATTTCGTCTTAGCAACCCTGCAAAAACAGTGGTGTAGGTAAACGGGAACGTATGCCCGCATCATTTGTCAATCTCTGGTAACGGGCCGGATCTGGCCTCCCTTTCAGATTAATTCACCTCACTTTAGTTCTGCTGTTCATTTCGGGAATAGAGGGGATTATGGGGGGGAGGAAAGGAAAAATTGTGTTGACTTAAGTGTTTGTTCGGTGATTGGGTGAAGTGGAGTGTGTGAAATTGATTTGTGCATGTGTTACATGAGTTAGTGATGGGCCAACTCGGAATAAATTCAACTCGAATTCGAACTTGAAAAATCCACGTTAACTCGAGTTAAATCAATTCGAATTGGTAAGCAGGATAAAGCTAAATAAATGTTGATACCACTTTACGCCATAATCATTAAACCGATTAGGATGAAACTAGGTATGTAGGTAGCTGAAGACCTAAACTAATACATAGGTTATTTACAGTGAAATACTCACGGGATCTCGATCCCGTGAGAATTTCCCGCGTAGACCCCGAATTACGCGGGTGAAACCTCGGGACGCAGCTAGTTTATTTACTTTAGTAAATACCTACCTACCTACCAATATTTTTAGGTTTTGAGAATGTGACGTTACGACTATTTATTAAAATTGTTAAATAAAACGTTCCCAGTTGTCTTCTAATTCAAAACTGTACAGTATCTGTAAGTACTAATTTATTATTATTAAATTCTCATTCTTATCAAAATCCATGTTCCGATGGAAAGAACTAACCACTTCTCGTCAACTAGGTACTCATGTTGTCTCACTAGCTTGTTAGAGTAATTTCGTTTGTAATGTTCTTAGCGTTTAAGCTGCAGTTCGTGTAATGACGTAGAGAGCTTTTTCGTCTCAATGAGTGTACTTGCCTATCGATCGAGTAGCTGTTTTTTACAAAAACTTTTAAAACAAAGGATAATTTCAATTATGATGGAATTTTCTGGAATTTTCCTAGGCTTTCATCAAGCCATTAAAAAACCTTTCTCGTGAAAAAACTGTGACCGCACCAGATGGCAGGATGCAGTAAAAATATTCATATATTATGCAGAAGATGTGGTTATCGTGATACAACATGCAACCCAAATAAATCTATACTCCACTGCATTCTACATCCAAGTCAGGATCTAGTTAATTAAGGGCCCGTACATACATAGCACAACCACACCACATCGCAACGACAAAAAGTGTGCAAGCACGCTACGTGTATAAATGTCGCTGTAGCTTCTTGCAGTTGCATTTTAGTAACTCCAAAATTTCACTGTGGTTGCGTTGTGGCTAGTAGTTGCGATATGGATACGTTATGGCTAGTCTTTGCTGATCGACTCTAGCTATGATAGTCTCGTCGCGTCGACGCAACGTGATTGCGTTGTGGCTGCGACTTCGCCTAAATGTGGTTGGTATTGTCCACACGGTTGATTTTGACGGTCAAATGTGGTCCGCGTGAATAGACTATTCAAATTCATACAAATTAGCGCAAGTCCATGTGGTGTGGTTGTGGTACGTGTTATAAAAAATACATATATTCATAAACTAAAATATTTAAATCTCATACTCTGTAAATTCGAAGCTCCATCCCCAAAATTCTCATATGAAGTCATCCCAGGCCACCGAACAACAACAATTGACAGCAACCACTTAACACTATTAGTGCTACATTTCAGAGGATGTCGTTATGCGCAGTAATACCCGCATTTCAATGGTCAGTGAACGGGTTAAATTGCGTGCCAGGGTTACCGTTAGGATGCCCATCGTTTGCGATATGACCAAATATTTTGTATTGTGTAGTAACTGAAATATTTTTGGTACGAATATACGTTAATCCAATTAAAAATACGGAAAGCAGAACGCCAAATACTCCAAACCTTTTACTCTACTTCTGCTTTCTATTAAGGAGTATGGGGTGTATGTAGCTTATGACGTATCAGGCTACATGCATGCATGCAGGCTAGGGAATATACATTGTATACCAAATTGACACACAACGTCAATTAACTGTTTTGTAAGAAATGGCTAGTTATACCATTTTTGATACGACTGTCAAAGAACAACAGTTGTAATTGTGAATAATAATTGTGAATACGGGAAATTTAAGTTGGTAGTCAATTTGCCTCACATAGTTTGTAGTTCATTCTTACACGTTAGAATCTAATCATTATGAACGTGTCATTAGAGCTTACATTTGTTACCTGAAGCTCGGCTAATGAGAAAATTTGTAATGCAGCCACGTAACTACCAGTAAAAATAGAAAACATTTTTACTACTCGCTTTGCGGTGGCTTTTATGCTAATATTATTAGAAAAAAGTCGGTTGTGGTATGTTAGTGAAATAAAAGTGAATACCAAATTTATTTGTATTGTAATAAAAATGTTGTAGGTAATCAACTTGCTATTTCAAACCATCAACAGTAATATTAATTTCATTTTAATTTTCTATCTACACTGAATTATGGTCTACCAAACCTAAGAGACTACTGCAATAGTTATATTGGTTGTAAGTGGTATAGGTCTGGAAAAAAACCCATACAGAGTTGTGATAGTTGAAGTATGTGGCGTCACGCTAAAACGAATATTATGTCGAAAAAAAAATACACAGCGTCCCTAAATATTTAACTCACGAAACTCACTTGACCAACCAACAACGCAAAGAAAAACAACACAAACATCTAATTAGTAAGATCGAAATCCTTGGGACTCTTCGCTTTCCCAAAATGGCCGAAATAAGTCAAATACCGACCGCAATAGCCCTAGTCGGATGGTATTTTGTACGGGTTATTTTAGCGGAATTTGCGACCGGTAAATGTGACAGGATTTTAGTGCAGGCATGGACATTTTCGGGTTAAAATTTCGACCAAAATGCCGTAATACCTCGTGATGTGTACTATAACAGGTTTTAGAAAGCGTTCCAGTTGGAATTTATCTTTGAAGATGTAGAAATATGCAACGCGGATTTTGTGGGTTTCTTTTGAAACAATATTTGTTTAAATAAACGAGGGCCTCGTGGCTAAGGATTAACAGCCGCAACGGTCGATCAATCAGTTTTAGCTATGCTTGCCGCGGTTTGTCCGTGGATGGGTTACCATCTTTACAGAGATCTCTTTTCTTTTTTACACGCTTTATATTAGCTTCACTTGTATGTTTGTTTGTATGTAACCGACTCCTTAGAGCGCGATTTTGACCCATTTTAAACGGTCAGATTTCATTGAAACTGTGTAAACTTGTCGAGGACCGATGACAATTCAATCATTTAAAAAAATAAATAAAAACAAACACGTTTTTGTAGTTAGCAGAACTAAAAAATAGAAAATAAATAATAGTTTAAAAAACACGCTTTAAAAACCAAACTAAAAAAGGAGAAAATAATTTAATTCTATTAAAAAGTGTGAGGTGCTTTTTAGGGTATTTTTATAATTAATTAATGTCAAGCACCCCACGCTTTTTAATTGAATTAAATTATTTTCTCCTTTTTTAGTTTGGTTTTTAAAGCGTGTTTTTTAGTTTTTTAAACTATTATTTATTTCTTCTCAGAGTAGTCAAATAGGAAACGCCGGCCTCATCTAGTTTAAAAAAATATGTTTGACGTGTAAAAGTGTTTGTACAAACCTACTTACACAAATGAAATCATTTATCATTTACATACGGAGACTCCTCCGTGCCTCGGAAAGCACGTTAACCCAGAAGTTCAAAAGTCTGACATCCGGTCTTACCAAGGGGTCTTATATTACCCAGTTACTGGGTTGTAGAGGTCAGATAGGCAGTTGCTGCATAAAAAATATTGGTACTTAATCAGCTGCATCCGGTTAAACTGGAATCCGACCCCAACATCAAGTAAAATAAATGCTTGTGATCATAATTATTTTGACGGGCATTTGTAGTGCAAAACCAAATTCTGCTATATCAAGACAATACGGCTAGTATATCTATCTGCATTGTATTGATAAGATAAAAAGCAAGAGGTTATTTTGTATTAGATCTACATTGATAATATATATATAATATATGACTGACATATATTCCATGAGGCTCCCAGTTAGGATCTCGACTTAATGGCGTAGTATGGTTAGATGTGCGTTTCCACTGGCTTAAATTTTGGCTCACAATACCGATACAACTGTCAAAATTTCTATACTCTGACGGCCACTAATTGGACATAAACAAAATAATGGCTTCTGACATGCATACATATTTTAGCCGAGAAATATTATTCCTAACCAAATTATTGCACTAACTTAAATATCAACCACATCTATATTGGTGATGAACCATGTGGCCACGAACAACACGCGTCAGAGAGACAAGACAAACGTCTTGCGACAGCGATTGCGGGGTTAACAAATGAAAGAAAGAAGGGATTTAGAGTATGCCACGAATCACCACGACGGAACTTGCTGAGCGACGCGCAACAGATGGAGACCCCAAACGCGCGCGCTTGTCGCTGTAAGCAAGTTGCATCGCAAGCCGCAAAGCTCAAGGCCGTGAACGGTCCCTTAACCCCACAAAAATATACGGGCATTCTATAAAAATGTAAAGTAACTCCACACTTCTAACAGGCAGACACTTGCTACACGATTACACGTCATAAAGTCGGTCTGACACCGTCATATGTGGAGCCCCCCTAAGCTGGTACTACAATTTTATTGTCAGCACTCTCGGAGCGGTATACTGAGCTACGCACACTGCTTTTTGACGACCTTATAAAATTTCATACAAAAATGTATTGAAATGTGGGTAGCGTTTCTCTTTTACGATCTAGTGGATTGGGGTGAAATCTGATGGTGCTCGATTTTGTTGTAGAACAACTTATTCTAATAATATGATTCAAATCCAGTTTCTTTGTTGATAGTTTTAATGAGAGGCCTTTCATTTTAGTTAAAGTTTTTAGACTGTCTCTCTCCATTTAAACAAATCTCAAACGTATTAAAGAAGTTTTACTAAAAGAAAACTACTTTTTACATTTTGATAAAGTGCAAAAATAATTGAAAATGTAACCTATTTGAATAAAAGAAACTTGAGTATATTTGTGATAGATTTAAAATTAAATGAATGAAAATCAACTTAATTTTTCGTAGTAATAAATCCATTTCAATTTCAGTTACGTATCTAGATTTTATTTATAAATCAGTGTCTGCAAGTCCAAAATTATTAGAAGTAGAAGTAACTAATAAAACAATATCTCTTTTAGCTGAACCTCTGATATTATTACTGTTTTATTTAATTAGAGACATTACTCGTACTAGTTTTCTATTTCTATGAAACGAAAGATAATTATTACTCTGAATATGAAACTTTGGTTTTCAAATCTACGTTAGTATTTTGCTCAGTCTGGCGTTATGATGTAATTATTTTTCAACCATTTTCTGTATTTCATTTAAATAATAGTCTTTACATAGGTACTAAGATAGCAAAAAACTTCAATACCTACTTACCTACAAACATGTTGATACGTTTCATTCCCTTCTCAGACTTAAACAAAGTTACAAAAGCAGTTGAAAGTGTTGTGAAAACGAAACGAAGAAGCCGAGTGGACATCAAAACTTCGCGGAGACTCTTCATACAACAGATTTTCATACGACCCCACAATATGTCGAGTGCACTCGAGAATGTTCTACAATAGGGTCAAGTGTCAATAATACTAATTTTTGCGGAGCACTCGAGAGGGTCCTTGGATCCGGGCAACGCTGCAGGCTACTTCATTATGATCTACTCCTTCTTAACTTGGTGATAAGTTTGACACAGCTTCAGCACTCTTGTGTGAGTTGTTTGAAAGTGGTTTATTGTCCTTGTTTTAATATTTTAGGTACTATATGCTTTGGAACGGGCAATTAGCGTCATCTTTGAGACTGACCGCCTCCTTGATAGTTCAATACTGCCTGTAATTGGTTTCATTAAATTAAATGCTTCGAATTTAAGTCTTATTGTAAGTTTCAAATGCTATAACTTTCGTTCTTCGATTCTATAATCTCTTATTTTTAAGAAATGGCATTGTAGTATCACAATTTCTAGTACCGCTAGGTAAGTGTAATGTTTAGTAGCTGGACACACTACATTTTGTCGCGTTAAAGCCATTTTATATGACTAATAAAGAAGTACAGTTGTAGTTTGGTTGTACTTACATCTTTACATAAGCTCCGCTATACAACGAGTAATATAATTAACGCAAGACCTCATACACCCCAATTAGAGTATTGGTTAAAAGCATAATACAATGACCAAAACTATTTTTTTTTAAAGCTAACTGATATTATTAAGCAAAACGTGACGACCCAAGCATTACTTTAAGCATTTAAAATTGAGTCTTATTTCTTCTGAGATAAGATTGAATTTTCTTTGGCTCAATCAGTGGTAGGTATAGAAAAATACATAGGTAATAAAAAAAATACTAATATTTAAAGTTACTGAAATCGATTCAGTAGTCAATTAGAAACAAACTACTTTCAGGTCTTGCGTCTATTCTGTTACACCTTGCATACTTACGCATTATTGCAGGATCAATTAGTAATCCAAAATATTCAACTAAAGAGGCTATGACCGATCATAAAGTATATTTAACTCAATAGCAGCATCAATTACACATCGCAGCTAAACAGTAATATCGAGCATGTCTATCGGAGGGCCCGATCCGATCCCATAATTGTACGAGTGGAGAACACGAGCGAATCAATTTGTCAAATTGCGACCAAATGTGGCCAATAAAGGGCGCCTGTAACGAGGTTTTGGACATGAAGGGGTATTCTGGGCTTGAAGCAAGGCTGCTATGATATTGGAAGGCGGTGTACTGAATTATAGGGATCAGGGGTGAGGATTTCTTTGATGTATGAAAGAATATGAAAAATGTAATAGCATAGTTTTGGAGCCAGATAGAATGATTATTATGCTACTTGTACAATAATGTGAAGTGGTTAACATCATTGAACGAAGTAACAGAAATTCTGTCAATTGGTTCAGTCAAAAGGTGACTTTGGATTAGTATTTTAATTTATGGTCACTGCCTTCCGAAATGAAAGCTATTTTTCACTTTGTAGTGTTTTTCCGGAAGTAGGTTGTTATTTTTTTGGAAAAAGTTTTTATTTTTCACTTTTTAGTTAAAGTACCTACCCCACACCAATTCGAAATTTCATCATCCTTGGGGTCAAAACAATGCATATTTATGCAAAAGCAGCACTCGCGGCTGATTTGCTGTCATTTTTTTAAGAGTTCCGTTGTCTGTCTCCGAAACTCATCATCAGATCTATATGAAATTTAAATGGTACCATTTTGGAATAAACCTCTTTCGAACAAAAAAAAAAAAAGAATTTTGCAAATCCGTCTATATATGACGGAGTTATGCCCGAATATACATAAAAATATAAACATGTCGAATTGATAACCTCTTTTTTTTGAAGTCGGTTTAAACTAGATTTTTTTGAAGTAAGTAGTGACTTTTTATCTTATTCCCATGTCAACGTCAACGAAAGAAACACCAAAGAAACTCTCCACCGCAACCCAGAATAACACCGCAAAGTATACGTAACACTCGGTGCTCCAATAAAGTGACCAAAATTGGACAAGTTGTAACTTCCACGATGGTTAAATGTTCCTTTATTGATAATCCTGGCAAAGGTTCTCCGGGGCATGTCGATTATAAATAGATGGATTTAATTGTCCAAGTTTCTGGATCCTTCGGTCGGTGGAACAGGACCTTCGTGCTGTAATCTAGTTAAATGGGCCACAGTTTCCTAAATGATGGTCCTGCTTGATCACTTGCGTTTGTAGTTTTAGTTGTATTGATAGCTTGATGGATTAATTCTGTTCCAAACTATTTGTAAAGATGGGACTTAGAGTCTTAATTTGGACATGTTTTGAATCATTCAGTAAACGCATTTCATTAAGATACGGCTTCAATTATGCGTTTGTGTTTTGTGATTCTTTCGTGAAATAACTGATTCTATTAATTGAACGCTAACAAAAACATTACACGCTTATAAAATCTCACAAAAAGGCAGCTATGTCTACACCATTGGCATTCTAAAACAAGAATAATGCTGGAAGTAACAAAAAACTCATCACGTCTTCGCTCGTAGCGCTATTTACATCGTTAAGTAGAATCGTAAGCGATACCATCACAATATATTCCAAATCGCCGTCATTGTATCTGGAGCTAAGATGCTCAAATCCGCAGATTGGCGAAGAGTTAAATTTTATTACAGTCTACTAACGACCGCCCACCGCTGAGTATTAGCCGATACTTCCCGTCTCAAACGGGGTGTGAATCCCGCGAGAGTGATTCCCGAATCCCCCCAATCCCGATGTCCGGGACCGAAGCCCGGGGTCGGGTTTGGCGGAAAATCAGCGATAGCGCCAGTTCACGGAGCGGGAAATTAAGTGATTCTTTGTGCTTATGATGTGGACGATGAAGTCGCGAAGTTAAATGAAGACGACGGATTGTTCATCCTTTTGTGGTTTTGCTTTGTCGTGGCCACGTGCGTGTGACGGGTTGATATTTCTGGCTAATTCGTGTTTTTATCAGTTCTTCAATCGTTATCATACATACATCAACTCACGCCTTCTTACCATGGGGTTAGGCAGACACTACAGAAGGCCACCTACGATCCTTGCTCCTTTTGCCTCGTTTACGTTCATACATCTGAGGGGCAATGCTGGTAATTTTAATAACGTTTTCAGTCAAAAATACCTCTAGTTTCCATACATTTTTTACAAGTTTTTGACATTTATTTGTTGCCGAAACGAGACTACGACTACATTTTTACGTTTTTAATTACGAAAATTGGCCTTCTGGTCATCATATACTGTCTTTATTTGCAAATGACGTTTATTTCTCATTTTATTTTTATTTACATTAAACTATCTCAATTTTTTTTAGATAAATATTCTTAAATGTGAAGCACTAAACACAAGGTTTGCAAGGTATTTTAAGTACTTTTTCAGATGTGCACATACTATGAGAACTTATTTTGAAACAAACTAGGTACAGAGATTATTTTATACAGTTTCTTTTCCACAATACTTTCCTAGTTCATCGCCGAGTTTATTTAACTGAAATCATTTGATAATATTTTATGAGAATTTCCACATAAAAGGCATGAATACAGATTTATATTCTGAGTATCGTTCGCCTTTTGATAATATTAATTTTAACAGCCAGCTTCGGTCGGATATCATTCTAATAACGAGAATTTTAAAGGCAGATTTTCTGCCATGGCGACCAGAGACTGAGTGAAGAGAGATTTACTCTGATCTGCTTTCCATTTCGATGATTGAACTTGGAAATAAAATGCTATTGGAAAAATGAGCAAAAGGAGACGCAGAGAAAGATATTTAATGTTCGAGGAATAAGATATCCTGTTGCTCATAATAGAAAAGAATGGCCAGTTTTCACTAACCATGAATCAAGTCAGCGTGGACGTCAAAGAGGAAATAAAAGTCCTAATGATGATGTTGGTAGAAGCCAATATATATGATAACTTGTATGTAAAAACTAGCCAAGACAAATCTCTTGACCTTCAATTTATCTAAATTTATGTTAAGCTTTGTGTAAATAGTTCGACTATTCGATAAGTTATATTTTTAAATAACAAAAATTGTTGTATCAGAAAAACACAACATATTGGGTTTTAAATTTATTTAAAAATCTTGTATGTTCTCATAAATATATTTAAGGATTATCTACAGAACTTGGCATCTATTTAGATCTTAATTCTTTTGTCAGCACAGTCGGCAACCACGCATATTCTTAATACTGAACTTGGGTTCCATTTATGTTTTGATGAAATTGTTATTTAACCTCACAAAATCGAAAGTACGTAATGATTTCAAACCATGCTTTTGTTTTAGCTAAAACACAAATCGAACCTTTTGCATGGCTTTACAACCAAAATGACAAATTTTGACTAAAAAAAACTTACTAATCATCTACGAATTCTAACACTGTGTCAGTATTCTCTTCATTAGTTCTACATACATATAGAGATCGATAGAGCAGTGTAGAGTCGCAGAGAGCTCGATCAATTAGCAGCAGAGTAACGGCTCTTATTGCGTTATCCCACAGGACGGCGCCACCGCGATACGTCTCTACAAAACTAATTTGTCTTATTACAGACTCTATGATAATAGAATCTGTTGGATGTCTTTGCCTATTTAGTAGGAGTGGTTTTGTTAGTAGGTGTTAATAGATTTCTTTGTGGTACTTGAGACATGGATTTTGTTTCGTATTATACTAGCGACCCGCCCCTGCTTCGTTTGGTTTTACGGCTTCGCAAAACATCGAGATTTCTTTATTATAATTATGTAAGTTTAATTTGGTGATGGATTAATCCCCATCTCACAGAAAGTAGGCTTGTGTCCCTGCGTGGGAACATTATATATACTGATTATGCTTTTATGCTTATGCTAAGCCACTACATAGAGAGTAAAATGTTTATTGCGGATGATATTCTCGTAGCATGTATGTCTATTTCCTTTTTCTTTTTTATATTCCTTTTTAGTACAATTATTCTATCACATTTAAATAAAATTATATAATTTTTCTATTAGTTCGCTGTACCAGTACAGTTTCCTAATAATTGTTTGATGCACCGGGTGACGTCACTACGTCAAAGCCGGCTGTCCCTGAAAACTAGCGCTGGGGCTCTGTCTTGCATATTGGTCGCAGACTCGCAGCATAATGCTGAGTGATAGCCGTTTTGCGTGGATGTGACGCATGTTTCCCTCAACCTTTTCTTATTAATTTTTTTGTGTTCCTTTTCTTTTTGTGTCATGTTTACCGCAAATAAAAGTTTTTTCTTTCTTTCTTTCTTCTATGTTTAATTTAACTTTACCGTATTATACACATTTATCTTCGACCTCTAAATGATGGTGAATACCGCTTCAAGTCTGTAGCGTAGTTTAACAGAACAACGCGGGCACACAGACAGACATGACAGGCGATTTTAATTTACAAAAAGTTCCAAATACTAACATTTAGATTTAAAATATTGTGGATTTTCGATCCGCGTTTCTAAGGTGGCGATCATTGATAAAATAATTCGGTCTAGAATGTTTTCAAAAACGTATTCAGACATTCCATAATAAACTGACCAGTAAGGTAGAAGAATGAAAGCGGTTGTTTGCGAAACAAATGAAAGATATCGTTCAAAAGGTTAGCCGGGTTTTGTTCCAAAAACTGGGGCTGGGTCAATCCTGAATGGCGGCGCCCAAGTTAATATTATATTATGAGTGTTATCATATAATCCTCACATAGATAATGTTATAAACGCGAAAGTTTGTATGTATGGATGTAATGGATGTTTGTAACTCTTTCACGCAAAAAACTACTTAATGGATTTGGATGAAATTTGGCACACAGATAGATTATAACCTAGATTAACACATAGGATACTTTTTATCCCGGTAGTACGTTCCCGCGGGATAATTTACGACTTGCACGTGGGCCGAGCTGCGGGCGGAAGCTAGTATTCTATAATGTGGTCTTTTGCAACCTAGTAAATTGTATTTCTAGAATGTAATATTAAACTAGTACGACAGTCAACAGACGAGATGGTTTTAAAACAGCAACAAATATGATAAAACAAAAAAAAATGTAAAGGGTTTTTTTTTTGGGTGGGAAATCATCAAATAACTTCTCCCGCTCTGGGTGGAGCGGGAGGACGTGTCAGACTTTTACTGACTAAAACCCACCCGTGTTCCCTCAGTTGCCTGTGTGCCAGAGGCCGCGGTATCTCTTTCGAAAAACCCGCACCCCTGGCAGGCATCGGCCCTTGCGGACCCCCCCATTTGCTGCTGACATCTCTTTGAGGCGCGCGTGGAACACAACGCGCCGTAGACCCCGGCTTGGTCCTTACCGGACAGCGAGCTACCCATTACTTGCCCTCCGCAAGCCCGCGCCTACGGTGGCCGGGAATCAGCCTGGGATTCCCGACGCCCAGGGCGTCTCCCGCGGCGACTACGGCCGTGAGGGCGCATATACTGCCTCTCCCTCACGTGCGCCGCCTCCCTCTTCGCGAGCATTACTGCAAGGACAACGACGCGCAAACTGTAATCAAGAATTCACCACAAGAATCTAGAACCCCTAGCGTAGAAGGAGTAGGAATATTGTATATCAGTTTTTAATAATTAGGGTCTTGTGGCTAAGTAACAACCGTTGCACGGGTCGATCGATCAGGTTAAGCTATGCTTGCCGCGGTTGGTTCATGGATGGGGGACCATCTTTACATACCAAGACCCCTCCGTGCCTCGGAAAGCACGTTAAGCCGTTGGTCCCGGCTGTTATTTGTGGATCTTTGACAGTCGTTACGGGTCATCAGAAGCCGAAAGTCTGATAACCAGTCTTACACGGGTATCGTATTACCCAGTAACTGGGTTGTGGAGGTCAGATCGGCAGCTGCATCCGGTTAGACTGGAAGCTGACCCCAATATCAGGGTCAAATTATATATTTCTTTGGAAAATTGCAAATTGTCTAGAAATCTAAATTCCCATTATATAAGGATTTCCTACAAATTACTGTTAACGTTGCACATGCCACTTAAAATCAAGAATAAAGTCTGAAACAAAGCATTTCATACGAGCTCGTCGCTTCCACGAACAACAGATTAATTCGATGTAAGTACCCGCAGATTTCAGTGGCAACGCAATTATGTGCCGGCATGAGTTGTACTCCAGAACTAAAATATTAGGTTCTAACGTTAGTTCTATTTTTGGGACACTAAAATTACTGTTCTGAAATTATTGACTATTTTCTGTTTTTGGTTGATTTGTTATCTTTAAGTTTGGTAAGGTTGTCAAGGTTGGTGAGCAGCGGTGGCCAGGCCTCAAAAAGGTGAAGGAAAACATCGTGAGGAAACAGATATGTCATAGAACGAAAAATTCGAAGATGTGACATCAACCAACCCGCACTGGGCCCACGTGGTGAATTATGGCCCACTCCCTCTCGTAGAGCCGAAGCCTATGTCCCAGGATTGGGAACATTATAGGTAACTATAATTGTGTATCTACAACTTAATAATCATGCGCAGCAAACACAGCTCCCAATCCATAACATCTGCAATATGTTATTCTTTCTCCAGTTCCAATAAAACACGTCCCTTATACGTCTAGGTAGTATGTCTGTGTGTATATTACAATCACGCTGGTCCCCAGACGCCAATGCTCCGTTCTGTCGGTAACGAAGTAACGTCACGTAGGAAATTAGGTCAGCCGCGGGCGCCGCTTTGACGAATATGTAGTGTTTAGCTTTAGCCTCGTCCTTTTGCAAGGAAGTCCGCTTTTAGACTTCACTTTGAGAAAGATCACGAGTTTCTTCTAGCAATCACTAGAGGTTAGCATTTTTTCTTGGTTTTTTATTTTTATTTTCTGGCAGTTGTGTTAAGTCTGGTTTTTTAGTTGAGAACATGTCAATCTTGATTTTGTCTTTACCTGGGGGTGTCTCCCGCGAGATTCAAAATTAATTTACAAAAACACATTTTTTTTTAAATTTTATAGTCTACATTTTAGTTACTATAATTAAGTAAAGCAAAAATAGATTTTGATAAGTTCTCTACTTCAAAATTCGCAAATCAGAAACCCAGCTATAGTATTGTGCTTGTTCCTAATGGTCTATAGTAGGTACGTAAGCAATATTCGCTAAACCTTGTAAAAGTCCATAAAATATGTAAGTAATTGTAATATCACAACGTTCATAGATCAGCATGAAGCCAAACAATTGACGGATAATGTTAAATATAAATGTAATCGAAGCCATGCTGGGGCTATCCATTCCGCTCCACCTGTTCATACAGCAGGAAGCAACGATGGCGGCGGTGCGTCTAAAGGCTATAAATCTCTGGAGTAAGAGAGACACACAACACACCGCACTGCTTAAGGAACTCCACAGTGAGTTCCCCATTACGAAGGCAATAAATGACCGGGTGCCCAAGCAATTTATCGTCGATAAAAATACAGAATCCAACTGCATCAGGATCGACGATGCAAAGGCTTGCGCCCCGCAGAGCTGCGCATCTTCACGGACGGATCAAAAACAGGTAGTGGCACAGGGGCTGGAGTCTTCTCGGAGGACTTCAACATCTACGTAGCCACACCGCTGGGAGTCCATAACACTGTGTTCCAGGCCGAATGCATGGGCATCTCCCTTGCCGCGTCGGCTATCATGGCCTACTAAGGACTACTCGATCCGCATACTCTCAGACAGCATGGCTGTTCTGCAAGCGCTGAACAGTCATACAGTTGATCCTGGGCTGATATACGAGTGCCACCAGCGCCTTAACGAGGTAGGTAGCCTCAATGATATTACCATTCAGTGGAACAAAGGACACAGCGGCTCGATTGGCAAAGATGAAGCTGATGAACTTGCCAGGAGGGGGTCGAGCATGGCACCAGTGGGACCGGAACCTAGTGCACCACTCCCCTTCAGGTATCTACGCACTCTGGTAAGGAAACGAACCAGGAATCAACATCACAAAATTTGGTTGGACCTAAGTGAGTGCAGGCAGGCTAAGGAAGCACTTCCTGCGTTCGATGCCCGCCTCACGAAACAGGTTCTTCGTTTATCTAAACCACAGCTGCGTACAGTTACAGCAGCTGTAACTGGCCATGGGTCATTTAACAAACATCTCTTTGTCATAGGAGTAACAGATAGTCCGCTGTGCAGGGCCTGCATGGAGGACGACAAGACAGCGGCTCATGTGCTGTTAAGCTGCCCGGTGGTCGCTAATTACAGAGTAAAATATTTCGGTAACCCAGGCACCCTACGTGAGATTTTCAGCAACACTAAAGCGTTGTTGGCCTTTCTCGAGGAGCTGGGGTGGATCGAATAACTGATTTTCCCACCCGTACGCAAAATACGCGCTTAGACGTGGAGTTGCGGACAACAGCCCGTTTTACCTATTACCTATTATTATTATGTAATGTTTGAGATTTTGAAAACATAACAAGAGCCATCTTCATGATGATTCAGCGTGAAGCAAGCATTACCAAAACCGAACTAAATTAAACATTAATGAATGATAAATAATTATTAACTTCCGTAAACCGGTTGTAAAAACACTTTTACACGACAAAAATTAATTGTGTTTTAAAACTAGATAGGTCGGTGTTTCTTATCTGACTAGGTGGTCTGAGAAGAAATGCCGAAACAAAATCAATAGTTATGACTATTGAGTTCTCTCTTAAAGTTCAGACATAGTCATTTTGGTCAGGTCATAGAAGGACGGAGATAGTCTTTTGAGGAAATAACCAAACTATTTAAGTAGACCTGTCTAGACAGTGCACACATTTGTCAGTAATCGTGAAGCTCAACTCAAATTTGATTGATGCATAGAAGATGATGGGATCGGGAATGTATGGGATCGGGGAGCCCCACTTGGAACGAAGCTACTTACGCTTTTTGATCGACTTCGAATGTAACGTTTACTCTATGTTAAAATACTTTAATATTATTTTGATAATCGGCTATAGCATCGTTGAAGACCACATGCTGATAGTTTGGAAATTTTCCCAGCCATCTTGGATTTTAATGTTGACCTCCTTATTGGGTTCAGGACCCAGGAACACCACACACACTATCTCTTAGTCTCTTTCCTTTATATATATTAAAGCTAAAATTCGCATGGAAGTATAAAGCTTCAATGTTACGTGCCGATTTTTAAATTTTTCGCTACGTGCCGATTTCCACAAGTTTACTCCTACCGCAAGCTGCGTTAAAGAAGTCCCTTCCAAATAATATTTGACAGCCATTGTTTATAGTAACCCATCAAACATTTCCAAGCTAACTTGTCCCAACAAACAATAAAATTGATGTTCGCTTTGAAAGCGATTCCAACGTGCATTATCTACCACAGTCGGGTGAGCTGGTTGAGCTATGAAAAATAACTCAAACAACAGTAGTCGGTCAGCGGTCGTGTTTTACACCGTGGTTACACAAATATTCACGTTCCGTGCTCACTGTATCAGAAAGTCATACGTTAGGTTGTTCGGTGTATGAGCGGAAGCGATTTTGAATAAATTATATTTTTTGTGTATAAATCTGTAAATGAAAAGTTTTTCAGAATGAATCAAATATTTCTCCATGGAAGACATTTTATGATTAAACAGTTTGTGACTTTAAAAGCTGAATAAAGATACATCTATTAACGGATTTATATATGAACTGTAGAACGAGATGACGTTTTTCATAGCATCATACTTAGGACAGCCCCAGAGATTTCCAAAAGCTCACTCTTCTTCAGCCAGACTGACCGCATATTTACAAAAACATTTCAGGAATTAAGTGTTGTCGTAATAATGCGGCGGAAAGCAATTTAGCTAAACTATTTGTACAAGGAATCTTATATATGCTTAAACGAAATCGCTCTCCGCTCCGCTTATACACTCCTAGCAGTCCAGTAGCCAAACCATTCGTCCGTAAACCGATATGAGACGAAGTTTGAATTGCAAAACTAAGCGAGGCACGAACATTGCATTTTATGCGGCCACCGAACGTCAATACACCCTGTGGCAACTTCTATTGTTTTGTTTGTAAGTTCGGGTATCGCGATCTCAGATCAGAAGAATGGCTGCCTTCAAATGTGATGTTTATTTATGATTTGTGCAGTCTTAGGAAAAGAAAGGTTGCTTCTATTTTCCGGTTAAACTGCATGATAGTTTAGTGAATTTAGATGATAGACGATATTCAAGACTATGCTGCAATGGCAAATATTTGAGTACTAGGGATCACAGACGGTCTCATTAGATGTATAATTTGATTGCGTTTAAACATAAAACAGAATAGTGAATTCATCTGTTGTGGTATTTTGCGAAATGCATTATGTACCTACTGTTTTATTATCCAAGCCCCTCATCATTCTCTTGCACTTATCTGAAGTTATTTGGGGTCAGCGCAACATGTCTCCAGTCGTCTCCATGTCTTCCATACTTCTCTATCAGGCGTCATCTCGGTAGTCATTTATTTTCTAGCCATGTCATCTTTCACACAGTCCAATCATCGTTTCTTTGTTCTTCCCCTAGTCGTATAGATCCAAGTTCTAAACTAGATAGTATTTCTTCAAATATTTTTGAAAATAATAATAACTAAATGCGAGTAGTCGCATTTGGTTATTATTATTTAAGGTAGCTTAATCTACATCTAAAGCTTTTAGTCTAACGCCACAATTAAAGGAAAACAACATTCGAAATAACAATTACATCGTATTGTTTATTCAAACAAAAGCTGCTAAGAAGCTCATTTACAATTTTAATCTGTTCAGTCGGATAAACGAAAACTCTATTGAATTGTTAACGTTCATTTTCAACATTATCTAAAGTGATCTACAGGGGTAGGAAATATTTAATTTTCATTGTAGTTCATTCATTGTCTACAAGGTTTAAGTAAGGAACACATGAAAGTATCTTGTAGATACCTACTCATTATTCTAAACAACTCTGAAATCGCGAAAAAAGAAATTTGCTGCTCCATACATTTTTATAACATAACATCACGCCTTGGATGTCGGGAATCCCAGGATGATTCCCGGCCATGGTAGGTGGCTCGCTGTCCGGTAAGGACCAAGCTCGGGTCGACGGCGCGTTGTGTTCCACGCTCGCCTCAAAGAGATGTCAGCATCAACTGATGGGGCCCGCATGGGCCGATGCTTGCCAGGGGTGCGGGTTGTTCGAAAAAAATACCGCGGCCCCTGGCACACAGGCAACTGAGGGAACACGGGTTGGCCAATAAAAGTCTGGAACGCCCTCCCGCTCCACCCAGAGTGGGAGAAGTTATTTGATGATTTTCCACCCAAAAAAAACAGTAGTGCTTGTGATCACTAGACCAACGAGGCAGTCAATGACGCTGATTGATGTGTACACAGAAGTACTGAACAGCTGATTTTTAAGCGACTTCATGGTTTTTTTTTTTTTTCAGGGTGGGAAATCATCAAATGACTTCTCCCGCTCTGGGTGGAGCAGGAGGGCGTGTCAGACTTTTACTGACTAAAACCCACCCGTGTTCCCTCAGTTGCCTGTGTGCCAGGGGCGACGGTATCTCTTTCGAACAACCCGCACCCCTGGCAGGCATCGGCCCTTGCGGACCCCACCAGTCCGGCGCACCAGGACACATGGCACGCCGTGACCACCCCAGGAACCAAGTAGCACAAGGGCCCTAGACTACCCTGGCACCCTTGGCACCCTTGGTCCCCCTGCGACGGGTCAGTGCAGTGGCCCCGCCGCCTACCACTTCTCGGCCGCAGAGGATAGGGAGAGCGGCCAACGCTAAACCGACACTCCTCTTCCCCTGCGGCCCCACCGTGTCCGCCATCAAACGGTGGCGGCCCCGTCCAGGCCACGGAAGGGAAGAGCGCTACTCAAAAGTACCGGCACTCCTCCTCCGCCGCAGCCTGTAACCCTCAGCCGCGATGCCTCCCATTCGACATCGCGGCCCGCCTTAGTTGCGGTGCACCTCACCGCAACCTACTTTTTGGCCGCTACGTCGTCGGCTTGGAGACCAAAGCCCTGACGAGCGGCCCCACCTTGGGGTTCCTCTTCGCTTCACCGTGGGAGCGGACCCCGGCTACTGAGCCCCCCCGCAACGACAATGCGGGAACCCACTGGGGGGGAGCGACTTCATGGTTGGTCACGAATAAGTTAAAAAGTAGTAAGTTGAACTTGTTCCTATTGATAGGAGCAATAAAAGGAAGAAAATACATTTATTTACCACAGCCTTAAAAGGCACACAATATTCAGCAAAATAATAAAAATAAAAAACCAACAAAAAGTGAGAAGCGCGTCAAAGTGTGCCTCACGGGTGCGCTAAAAAGGCCCAGTTCAGCATAAATGCCGGACAACTAGTGCCTGACGCTGGTTTTCAACTGGACCCGACGTTTGAGGTGACGGATGTAAATCAGCTTCATACCAACACTGCAACGTGACGTGTGTATGCATATTTAAATAAAATTTAGTGTCAGATAAAATAAATAAAAATAGTAACGAGTAGTACATATACAAGTGAGAATATTGATATTTTGAATGACGATTTTTCAGGTATTCAGCTATTTTAATTGCACCGTATATTTAAAACGAGTTTTTCTTACTTGGGTCCCTCAAGGTTCTTGCTGAGACCCAAGATAATTTTTGTTTACTCAAATAATGTTACAGTTTTTGCATACAACGTAAAAATAAACAGTTATTTGAAAAGTTCGCACAAAAGTTGCTTGTAAAAGTTTCACTCCATTATTGATCAAATAAACACGATTTCCTTTGACCTCGTTTAAGTAAAATATATCAAAGCCTTCGAATGATAACGGCACTTTTATTTGGACGGCAACATTTAAAGAACGAGGAAAATCCTTTTTGATTTATGTCTTGCGACTTCCCCTGCAACTATTGTTTATTGCCCCCAAGATTATCATTAGTTGATATTTTTTGGTGATCGGTATAAAACTGTAGAAATATGTGTGTTTCCTCTTAAATATTTTATGGTGGTATTTTGTGGTTCTTTCCTCAAAAGACCATTTCAGACACCAATCCACATGGTCTTCACATGATCTGACCAAGATTATGTCTGGACTTTAGAAGAGACTGTGACCTCTGAGTTTGTTTCGGACTTTTTTCTCAGTGTAGTCAGATAGGAAACGCCGGCCTCATCTAGTTTAAAAAAAATATGTTTGACGTGTAAAAGTGTTTGTACAAACCTACTTACAGAAATAAAATCATTTATCATTTAACTTTAGCCGTGATTTTATATACGAAACAGCTTTAGTTTATTCAGTACTAGCTTTTGCCAGTGGCTTCGCCTGCGTGAGGTCGAAAGTTATCCCACGGTAACGTACTACCGAGATCAAAAATATCCTATGTGTTACTCCAGGTTTTAAAGTATCTGTGCGCAAAATTTCATCCAAATCTATTCAGCTGCAGTATTTGCGTGATTGAGTAACAAACATACAAACTTTCATATTTATAATACTAGTGAGATAATTCCATTAAGACTTAGAAAATTCGGCATTATTCTCCACCATTAGAAAGTTTACATTAGGTATATAGCCACGAATTCCTTCCAAGCAATCAAATATCTGTCGACAACCACATTACCCTTCCCATGAGTGAACAAAACTATGATCGCATTACTAATGCTGACAAAACTAACAAACACAATAATGCCACGTACACATACACATATTACAATAGTTCGGAAATTACAAATGTCGAAGCAACTCGGCCCATAATCAATCACGCTTGCTAAGATGTTTGCTCCACACCCTTCGATACCCACACATCGACAATGGAAATAGAACCCTATAATCTAAGTGATATGATTGTTTTCAAAATGACGATGTTGCTAAAAGAGCGTGTCAAAGACTTTGAACTTTATAACATGGAATATTGTTACTGTGTTGTTGACAGCCAGTTTACTGAAAGTTGGTGGGACGTAGGTACATGATTTTAGATAGAATAATAATTATGTCTAGTCTTGGTAATATTCTTCAGAAATATTTTGTGAAATGATACAATAAAAGTAATAATGTTTTTTTTAAGAAAACAACAATATTGTTTAAGAACACTCTATAAATTTAGCTGTAAGTTTCCCGAATAGAATAAAATAAAATAAAAGTCGTGTTACATTTTTCCTGAAAAGATTTCAATTTTGGATGAGCTACATCCACCCTTATTTTCCTGGGGATTCAAGAAGATATCAAGTAATATGATTATTTCGAATCAACTGTAAGAATATACGAGTTGTTTTGGCGTTTCGCAAATAACCTGTCCTGTTTCTCTCTGTCAGGAAATTTTGACGTTGACACCGCTTTCTGATTATACTTGTCTCTCCAAGAACAAAATATACAAAGAACTTCCCCAACCATCAGTAGACAGGCTGGAATATCAATTTGAACCTGTCATATTTATTTCACTACGTGACAGCCAGCGATACAGAATAAATTGGGGCAAAACTCAAGAAATTATTTATTAGAAACACAAAACGAACATACTCGAAGAAACCAAGTAACTAATATTGTATCAAAAATCTATAAACATATTCTATCTAAGGGATAACTCACATTTTTCACTCGAAACAAATTTATCTGATATTAAATTAACGAAGAGAATCCCATTCAAATTTTCGGCGTTAATAAACTTATTAACTTGAACACTTGATTGATCAGCGTTCCAGATACCGTAACAGGGGGCAGCGGGAGGGGGCTTAAACAAATCCGTGTAACAAGTAATTTATTTGCATTAAGATCAGGATCTTTGCCGTAAACAACGATCAATGTCGCCAGTCTTTGTTTTAAATTATTTATATCGCGAGAGAACAGAGTGATGAATAGGAGCTGGATTTGAAAGGAGCCCGTGTTATCAGAGCCATTTATAGCTGACGACAGATCGTTTGGATTGAAGGCAGATAAGGCGGTAGAGTAATGAAGACATGAGGTAATTAGATGGCATCCATTTACCCTTTGCTCTTTACTTATGCCGGTGTAAGCGTTATACTCCTTTTGTTTCCATGACGACAAGAACCTCATAATGCTATTCACAGTTATGTCTACTAAGGTCAAATTATGCTAATATATTTTACTTTCCTAAGAAAATAAATTGCGAGAAAGTAGATTAGAAAAGCCTGGAAAAATATTTTTACAATTCTCGCCTTCGGAACAAGTACCGCTCTCGAGTGGAGATCCCTAATCATCGGACCGTTGAAGCTTTGGAATAATCTTAAAAGATGCTCTTTATCCCTAGTTTCGATTGCTCTAAAGACTTTTAGGTAATACTGGCGAGAGATAGTTACCCTACCATTCTTAAAAGTCTCTCAATTCGTAAACACGATTAGATAAACAGACACTAAGTATGCGGAATTTAGCAACCTCTAGACGCTTCATTAACTTTTATAATCCACATTCTAAAAAGCGTACACGAACTGCCTCTTAGCTGGCTAGCTTCAAGGAATACACAAGTTGAGTAAATTCTGCAGTAACACAATCTGTAAGGTTGAAAAGATAGGCTTCTAAAAGACGGCGAGAGGTTGATTTGAAATGCTAATGTAGTCTCGCAAATTCCATTCGAGATTACGAAGCTAAGACTCCTTTAGTTAATAGTAACAGTGGCTGTAACAGGCTCGCCGTCAACAATGGCCTGCATTGTGAATAAATAAAGGGATAAGGATTTCTGAGTTTCGGGGTTTTCGGCGAAAACCTTGGCGTACAGGAATGGACTCATTATAAGTTTGTGCATAGGGATTCTCGCTCTTTGTGGTTTTATTTTAGTTTATTTCAAAAACACTTTTTATCATGCACTACTATGGCAGAATATAAAGCGATTCCGCTGTGGCTATTTATTTACTAAGGCACCAAGTAAGGGATATGTAAAATAAGACGTTAATAGTGGTTAAATCTTCGAAATTATTATTACTATTTTATATTTGGATTTTTTTTTTAGTAAAGCAGTAAAACACAGAAAACTGTTGGACCATCAACGTCCCCAATGTAACATGTTTTTTTTTTTTTCAAAGTAAATCTTCACAAAAAATAAATGTATGTTATGCCAATATCAAAAGCAAAATCTCCAAAATTCAAGCATCAAAATGTAGATTAAACCTGTCGAAGTATTAAAACAAAATAAACAACGACCTGCTTGAACAAATCTATTAGCGCGAAATTACTCAAACAAATTCGATAGGCAACAAAGGTTCGTGTGACGTAGCCCCGCGAGAGAATTCACCGAAAACATAATTAAGAGTCGGCCAAGAGTTGGCAACTTTAATCGAATTACGAACCACCCGCCGGAAGATTAACTCGCCTCTTGCGGTTTTGGGCTACTACAGTACTACAGCCGGTAAGCGCCGGGGCGAGCAACTCGATACCAGAGGAGTGATTTTGTGATGAGTTTTTTAAAATTCTTGATTGAAAGTTGAGCATGTGAATGGGTTGCTATTTAAATCACTAACAAGCAGTAATATTTCTTTGGTTTATTCTAAGATCGTAAAAATTGTGACCGATTGCGCGAGAATTATATGCTGGTACACTTTTATTTTCTACAAAAATTATGATGTTACAGCTTCGGTACAACTTCAGGTTTCTCTATGACAATTAGTCTAGTCAATAGTCCCAGTGACAAGATAGTATAAACAGATGAATGAACAACGACTGGCCTTTGGAAAGAGGAAAACAACAAATGATTGTAACAGCTCGAAGTCACATGTAGGGCATTAGTTTGTTCATTCCGGTTCATTAGAAGTGACATCCTACGAGTGTTTTACTTACACTGCTGAGTGGTATCCATCAGGTGGGACATGAAATATGTATGATTACGAGTATATTTGGTAGGTAAAGTTACATATTAAATGTTTTCTAGTGTGATTTATATGTGGTTTTTTAAGCATCGGCTTCGTCTTGTTTAGTGATACAGTGTTACCCAGTAGCTGGTTTGAGGAGGCCCGATGACAGGTACTCGATAGTCCATGTAAAATAAAGGATTGCAGCTGTATCTGGGTAGACCAGAAACAGACTCCGACATAGTTTGAAATAGGCTCGGTAGATGATGATGAAGCAGCATCATCTTCTGAAGAAAATTCTGTTACACTAACGTAAAAAGTTTTTTCTTCATTTATTTAAATCATATCGAGTTAACAATGGTACTTGATTTTACGTAAATATTTATTGGCGAATTCTCATTGGATCTTAATTCTTTATTGTGTCGTGGTTTAATTTACTTCCATCAAATGAATGGTACAAACAATTTTACTTTGCTCGCTACTTAAGATGAAAATTCATCTTTTACGCAAAGGGATCTCTTACGGAATAAATTGTTTGCGTAAGATGTTAAAGAATCTTCCTTAATTCTTTGTTACTGGTTTCAATGGGCTAACAATCTCCACTCATTTGGAAAAATGATTATCCTTGAGATCGATTAGCTCTAAAAAAAATTGGGGCGTAGAGAGTATGAGACATTATTTTAAGAATGGCCAGCCCCTTTGTGTTTGTCTATGGTCATCGTTAAATATTTACTACCTTAGTTAAATTTACATTTTCTGGAATCTGTTTTCAAAAATAGTAAAGCAATTACGCACGAAGTGACTCAAACTCGGCAATGGACATTTTACACAGTTTGTGTAACACGCATAAAACAGCAAATGATCGCATTGCTTTAACCTGACGGTTCAACCACCTTCATTGCGTTATTTACGTATTTTTCAAACCTATGAAGCAATGGATTAGGAATTTCCTTCAAACTCTTGGATAGGTATTAAAACAGTGTTACGCAGTTAGGGTGCTGATGTATGTAACGTTGTGGCGTCGGTGTGTTTCAACCCAAAATCTCTGGGGACAAAACTTATTTTTTCCGCAAAAGAAAATACCAAAAACTTGAACGTTATCTTGATATGCGATATTTTAAAAACAATTTAGGAGTGTAATACTGTACAGATACAAGGCAAACTTTCCCGGAATAATAAATTAACTAACTTTTTGAGCGAAATATGTGCGAGGGTTTTTGTGAGCTTGGACGGGGTAAAAATTTTGCTATCAGCTATTAATATTCTTTAAGATTTTTGGTTCAGTAAGTCGAGGTTTTGTGCACGTGAAATATGAAACGAGGCTATTTAGTGCCTCATGTTCAACATAATGTGAAGACAAAAGTATTTTGGTTTTAGATAATTTATGATGGGTTATATTTTACAAATCTATTCTTCTGCTTTCCATCTTTTCTTTTCTTTCCAAATGTTTGTACTCTTTTTTATATTCAAATCACTATAATGTACAGGAAATCGATAGATTTATTTATTGTATTTGCCAGAATCTACCTAACAAAGTAAACAATAATAGGTGCTTGTGCCCAATCCCCTACGACCGACATGTCACGTTATTAATCTATGACAGTCAACCTAAACTCCAATTCATATCGATTGGTTCATCTATTAGTTGGGTGGCCACAAAACTTGGGGCCAATCAATCATACATAATCCAATATTTGTCCAACGTGTTCGACGGGGTGAGCCCCTAATTGTGGCGTGATTAATGACCCATGTTCGCCGTTTGTCGACACTTGTTTGTGCAAATGTTTGGCATATTTGTGCTTAGTTGTTATTAGTAAGAGTGGATGGAACTGATGAAACTGTTCTATGATTTGGTATTAGTTAAGTGTAGATAAAAGTGTTTATTTCGTGGTTGATTTTTTTTTAACTTGTGCTTTGTTATATCAGTATAGAAGAAATTAAAATGGCATTTTTTTTATATTGAACGATGTTCATTGTAATTTACGTAATAGTTTGTAATTATCTATTAGTCCTGTTGCAGCAATGGTAGCCCAGTGCTAACGGTTGTGACTTACGAGTTCTAGGTTGTAGGTTCGACCCGACAAACGCTTTACTTTTTGCAAATTAATTCATCAGCACTACTCTCAAAACGGTGAAAGAAAACATTGTGAGGAAACCAGCATATCTTGGAACAAAAACTTCGAAGACATATGACATCTACCAACCTCGTTTTGGACCCGCGTGGTGGATTACGGCTCACTCCCTCACACAGAGTGGAGGCCAGTGTCCCAGCAGTGGGAACATTTTAGAGAGATCATGATAAGCCCTGTTTGAGCCATATTTAATTTAAGAAAGAAATTTTGTCATATATTCGTATTAACATAGACAACAATAGTACAAGTACATGATAAGGAAACAGACTTCTTACAAAACTTATCCAACACAATCACCGACCAGATAAAAACGAAACACAAACAGACAGATAATGTGATTACCTACCTCATAGAGCTTTTAATTCGTCCCACAACTGAATTAAGGAAGGCATTAGCAATTCAGATTGGAGACGGTACATACGCGAACATTCTTAGGCAAGTTATGACGCGTTAGTTCCGATTGTTTTCTCAAACTAAGTTGTTGTAAGTTTGGGTGAATATTCGGGCCCATATGGATTTTAGGGTTGTTAATAGAATTTTGAGCAACGTGGACCCGGCTTAGGCGTGTCGGACTTGAGGTTATGGGGTGGTGTGCACAGAAGGAGAAGTTTTTTATCCTCGTGGGGTTAGTTTAGGGGTCGTTAAATCAAAAGTAATTCAGCTTCAGGTATATATTTTTTACAATTTACTTTCCGTCTTTTGAAAAATGAAACACTAAATGAACGAATGTCGCATCATTAACAAATAATAATGTTACCTGAACATTTCACTAAAACAATAAGCACAGTCTGTTCAACAACAATGTTAGAAAACTATTGCCAGGAGCTCCATAAAATAACACATTCCCTTTATTTTACTCATTACTCCTAAGAGCAATCTCAGAAATAAAAATAACATCTATCCTTTGTTCCAGGTCACACTGCAGCCGCTGCCACATAAATCACGAGCATTTAAAATAAAAAACGAACGCATTCATCCCAAAGTGAGCCAAGAATTAAAAAACGAAATAGGAAAGGAAAAAGGACGGTCGCTCATCGTTCTTGCGCGGACTATCGTTTACCCAGCTATCCGGAGCACTCATGAATATGACATCAGCGGTCGTAGCTAACCCACGATGTTGATTTATGCGGCGTCGGTGATCCATCACACGGGCTACGGATAACTGAACGTACAAACAGACAGGGCACACTTTTGCTCGAAACGACAACGGTCCGTAACAACCTTTTGTGCATCGAACTGAGATTGTTTGCCAATTGAGTATGCATGAAGTTTCCAGCGATATATTGAATCGATGAGGTTTTCTGTCGGTTGAGACTTTGTTTGTTTGAGTTTTATTACGGTTTTGTTAGTAAAGTGGGTTAATGCATTCCAAAGAGTTTTTTTAAGTGTTACGTATCTGTCTGTTATTCATATTGGTACGGAGCTACTTTGTTACATAATATCCAATTTAAAAAAAAACAACCAGGATCTCGTTACAATATTCAGCTCGACAGTTTTCAAATAAAATGAACAAAAAGTGAATAACAGTGTGTGAAAATGCGTCGCCGTCCGTTACCGCCGGTTCGCGAAGAAGTGTCAAACTCCAAGTCATGGCGAACATTATGCGAGAGTGAGTGGGTGGTGTACACGCTCGTTGCGTCTGTCGGGGCTCTGACGTACGCGAATAGTTTGAATGGCGAGTTCGTGCATGACGACATCCCCGCAATCGTGTCCAATAGTGACGTGAATGGTGGCAGCTATGTGCTACAAGTGTTCAGGAACGATTTCTGGGGCACTCCGATGTCGGATCATAATAGTCACAAGTCGTATCGGCCGCTCACGACGTTGTCCTTTCGGTGAGTTTTAGTTTTTATTATTTTTTCTTTCTAAGGTTGAACGATGTATTCCTACGTGTGTTACGTTAGTTGATACATTTTTTCAAATTAAACGCAAACTAGTAACGGTCAAATAACCGATACGAAAGTAATTATATAATCGGTGAAATTCCAGTTCAACTCCATGATGGTAACGTAATTGAATGTTATAGATTATTTATTATTGTTCGTTCTTCCAAGATAAGGCTCACAATGAATGAGACTTATTCGTAAAAATTGAAAATTCAAAGCGTCATTAAACTCAAATCTGTTTTCACCGAAATTCAATCCCCATTTAAGTTTTTCCTCTTACAAGATTTATTCGGCAATTTATCCCTTTATTTGTGTGCGAACAAAATCGTTGCGGTGTCATCAAGGTTCGCGTCGGTTACTTGCGCAAGTGATAGCCAGTTAACCCATGCCAGTTAACCCGCCGGTTAACCCGGCCGTGACAACCGCCCGCGGTTAGTCGGTTGCATGCTAGGCTACGGTTTGTTATACGCTGGTGAGTTTGGACCTACATTTTTTATCTCTCACTCATTTTAAAGCACATTAATTAAATTTGCAAAACTGCCTAAAAGAACGGCTAAAGTTAAGGTATGGAAAAAGTATCATCACTACTACTTTAAGACTATTTTAATTTGTTTTCCAAACTTGGGCCGGACGTGAGAGATCGCCGCCGCCGATCGCCTCCACAAGGAAACGGCGGTGTTCCACCCAAGCTGGACAGATCTCCACCGTGTCCTCAGGGCGATCTTAGCAGTGGAAACACCCGGGCGTTTCGTCCCGCCTTATCCGAAACAGCAACCTCCGGTGAGGACCTACGTCAGGCGGAAGTTGAGGACGCCGTGCCGCCTCTCAAGCCACTCCTCAAAGAGGGGATTCACGGCCGCAATCGTGGCGTGCCCACCTTTGTTGACCGCTAAGGTGCATTTGCGTCACAAAATTCAAAGGGTTGCAGAATTCAAAAACAATCCAAGATTGATGTTAAAGAGAAAATATTTGATTTTATGTATGTTTGTTTGTTACGGGTCGCCAGAAACCCGAAAGTCTGTCAACTGTCTTACCTAGGGATATCGTGTTATCTAGTAATTGGGTTGTGGAGATCAGATAAGTAATCCGGTTTGACTGGAAGCCAACCCCAACATAGTTGTGAAAAGGCTAGACAGATGAGTCAGATGATGTTTGTTACGCTTTCCCTCTAAAACAGCTGAGCGAATTTAGATGAAGTAAGGCAATTCGGTAAACAAAGACCTAGATTTTTTTTATTTTTTTTCAATCATTCAATCATTTATTTTGTTAAACATAGGTATGGTTACAGTTAGTATTTTAAAAAATGTGCACTATGTTTTGCCATTAAATGGCGTACAAAATTTACAGAAACAAACAATTATAATTAGTAGGTGGCATGCCAATACATAACAAAAAAATCAATTTAAAAAATATGTCAGTAGGTACACAGGTCATTACAATTTTTAAATAAATAGGTAAACACATTAGTACTTATCAATAATTAAAAATCATATGAGTTAATTAGCAAGTCGGAATCGTCATACCTCTGTTTATCAGTAGTAAACTCAATGATGGAGTAGTAACATCTATCTAGAAGAAATTTAAACAAGGACCTTTTAAAGAATCCCAGACACTCTTTATTTCTAATAACTGCTGGTATACTATTATATATTTTTGGGGCCATACCTAGGACACTTTTGCCGAAAAATGCGGTTTTATGAGAGGTAACATTAATAGTAGATTAGGACATAAAGTATTAATTCTCCCGATATTCCTACGTGATCGAGACTTATGCAGGTTCAATCGCGGGGCGTATTTAGTTTTAGATAATTACGTTGTTGTCTTTGTAGTAAATGCTGCGTTTTTTATTAGATTTATACACATATATAGCAGCACTTTTATTTTATTACATTATTTGTCACTAATTCCTTGTATCTACTGTGTTGGTGTATCAAATAAATAAACAGGTCAGCATTAAGGGTTCAACCTACAGCCAACGCTCTAAAGAGGAAATCTTCCAACAAAAAGGGTTCCTAAGTAGTCTAGGAGATCCTTTTTTGAGATCAAGTGTTTGACCCAACTACGTAACGACAGCCTCTTTCAGTGATGATCCGGACTAATTACAGGTTTTTTTTTCGCGCAAGTTATTTTTATAGCGTGAATAATGATATAGTACTAGTATTTTAAGTGTAGTTATTAAATTGTAAATCCGTAATTGGCTGTAAGATTAGTTTATTTATTTTATGTGAAACCGTTAAAGAGCTGTGGATTTTATGAATATTTTTTTTTTTTTTCTAATTGTTATTAACAGTACACACAGGCAGCTGAGGGAAAACGGGTGGGTTTTAGTTAGTAAAAGTCTGACTCGCCCTCCTGCTCCACCCAGAGCGGGAGAAGTTATTTGATGATTTCCCAACTAAAAAAAAAAGGCGTCAAATAGCTTGTTCGATTGTACCTATGTCCAACGCACTCTGGGTGGCCAAACTGCTACCACCGCGCCAATTGTCTAATATTATACTACGTGTAACGAAGCAGGAGTTCGGCTGAATAAAGTTCTTGAATACTTTTATATTACACCAACGGTGTATTATTGAATACAGTCACGTTCTTAGCGAAGTAAGTAATATCCAAGACTTCTGTCACAATTATGTTCTAGCCTATTTATGCTTTTACAATTTTAGTAAAAACACAAAGAAGCAATAAGTAGTTAATGAAAGTAGACATTGGATCATATTTTATGACTTACCTACTACTCATTTACCATTTTACAGTAACTAAGCTTACATAATAGTTAGGTAGCTCACTCTATTTAGCCATTTCACGCCTAATTTGTCACCAACCGATACTCGAAATTCAATATTGATTGCAGGATTAAGCGCTTTAGTGTGTAATAAAGGATCGGACGGCTAACTTTGTGAAATATCTGGCTTTAAATGTCTCGTATATTGCGCTTCATTTTAAATGAAACGATGTTAGGTAGTCGGTGTGTGTTTGGAGAATGAATAAAAACTATTTTGTTTATTGATTGCGTATGATTTTTTTTGATGAATAGATATGATTAATATACTGAGTTATAATTTTAACCACGGTTGTGGAAAATTAGATTACTAAACGAGTGGTGTCAGAAGCCTAGGTGCAAAATCGTCATAGGTACCACATATGTAATTACCTGCAAATAAAAAACTTCTGACAGTTGTTGTATGCAAAACTGTCAAAGAATTCATAATTAATTTGTGGCATAAAATTTATACAAGTTACTAAGACTAGGTATAAAAGTTTGATAGAATCCGGCCTAAGTGAGACAAAAGTCTTTTGAAGCTTTTAATAGATGATTTGACAAAACAACTCTTTAAGGCATGACTGGTGGGGTCCGCAAGGGCTGATGCCTGCCAGGGGTGCGGGTTGTTCGAAAGAGATACCGTCGCCCCTGGCACACAGGCAACTGAGGGAACACGGGTGGGTTTTAGTCAGTAAAAGTCTGACACGCCCTCCTGCTCCACCCAGAGCGGGAGAAGTTATTTGATGATTACCCACCCTCAAAAAAAAAAAAAGGCATAAAAACCAAGATGGAACTACAAGAAAAGTAGTCTCTAGAAGGGCATACAAAATATGGTCAATGGTAATGTGCTCAAAAAAGGTCAGGTGCGACGTATACGTAAGTAAGGAAAGATTTACGAGCGTAGAGGCGAAAGGGTTGGTTACTCTCGTAGCACGTAGCCGCATAGCTACTGTCGTAGCACTCGTAGACACGCGGCATTTCGTAGCAGCCGTTTCGTAGCGTTTGGATAATAAGTTCTTGATTCTTGTTAATACTTTGTGGTAATCGTGATTTTTTTGCATAAGCAGGTTTTATTTATCAAAACGGGTTTTATACATTTAGAAGGCAATAAACTATATACATGTTTGTAACACGTGGATATATGAATTAAATAAAATCCCATTAATTTACATCAAATCAGCCTCAACAAAATGGCGTTTCGTTCCCAGTCCCCACTGTTATGACGCGTCGGTCATCTATCATAGCATCATTTGCCGAATGCTCGTGAAGCCTCAGTTTTTGCCTTCGGATATTAATTGTTGTTTCTAGTTAGTCGCTGTTTACTGGTAAAAAAATACTAAAAGTAAAATATTTTTTATTAAAATTAATTGACTGGCTATTTTCATAAAAGAGGAAAATATTATTCATTCCAGTTTTCCTTATTTTCAATTAGGTATTTTATTTTAATAAGTCATCTCGACCGAAAACTCTATATCAAAGAATGCTCAAGAAAAATACAAAAACCGAACGGTATTATAGTGGCACAGACCAAAATATCTTTATCTAAAGAATTTCCATGCTACCCACATTTTTCCACAGACTGAACGATCGCAGTACATACAAAGGCAAAGCGACCCTCATGATAAGGACGGCATTTTGTTGTCAAATATTGTACTGAAAACATGCGTTTGGGTCAAATTATTATTTTTACTTTGATGTCTTTGTGTCATTTTAGTTCAAAGAAGATTTATAGGATAACATAAACTACCAGATGATGCTTTATAACATCACTTTAGTTTTGATCAGTCAGTTTTCAGATGCCATAGTGTCACAAACACTAAAGGCATAGACAAGTAATGGATGTTATGTGCGGTGCAGACACGCGCATTACAAAAATTACTATTTACGTAAATTCTTTTTTAGGTATTTTACACATAATTATCTTATTTTATTTATTATTTTATTTCTGTATCTGTCCGTGACATCACAGTGGGCCCTATCAGAATACCAGCACTGCAACACCTTTTTAAATGTCATAGCATCATGCTGAGATAGGAGCCTTTTGGCCTCGTACAGAACTTTGTTTTTTGTTTTACTTTTTATATTATTTAAAATTTTAATTATTTTTTAAGCATATTGTGTAGTTTTAAGTTTGCGATATTCCTGTGCGAGTCTAATAAATACTTTTTCTTTCTCTTTTATTCAATCTCTGTATAATTCAATGTGGAATTGGGAGATTAACTCATTCCCTTTGCGACCTGTCACAATTTAAACTTGTGCCCCAAATTTGAAAATAATAATCATTTCGGTTGAAGGGGTTTAAATAAAGCAAGGTTAATAGCATTTACTAAATCTAAAAGCGAACCTTAATACAAACGCCTCAAGTGACTGTTCTTAAATTGCCCTAGACTGACAAAATTTGTTGTCCTATGGTGAGCATGCATATTCAGCTTATAATGTTCCCCACCGCGAGGTGAGAGATGGCGTGAGAGAGAGAGAGGCGCGTGTGAGAGGAAGTGGGCTGTAATCCACGACGCAATGAATGAGTGATATGATTTTATTTTTACGCGGGCCCAGTGCGGGTTGGTAGATGTCACATGTCTTCGAATTTTTGGTTGAAGGACGAGTTGGTTTCCTCACGACGTTCGCTTTCGCCGTTTTGAGAGCACAGGTGACGATATTAAATAAACAAAAAAAGTGCCCGCCTGGGTACGACTCACGACTAACTCACGACCTACGTAAGTTAGGGCCGATACCACTGGGCCAGCATTGGTCATACGGTGAGCATACTGAACACGAATTTAATAATAACATTATTTGGTGTCTTCAAAAAAAAATCAATAGAAAACATAAAAAAGAATCACTATAAGCATTTCTACATATCCAACGCCAAGAGCTAAACTAAAAAATAAGATCCGTAAATAACTGGATAACAAAGTAATTTATCTTATTGAGTCGGCACCCAATGTATCTACGTTTCGCCTATGTACTTACTTCTTTTCTCTTAGATGGGAAACGGTTCGAATGCTCGCTAAATAATGGTATTGGGAACGGCTATTTTATGTGTCTGTACATAAAGGTCGGGGATAGTTTGGGTGTAGACTGTCTTTAGGCGAGTTTTAGGAGATTACGTACATATAGCACGTACGAAATAATCATTTATGCCAGGGCCAGTGTTAACTTGCATCATGGATCAAGTCAGTGATCTAATCTCCTTATTGAAATAGATACAGGTTGACGATAAAATAAGGACTCATTTATTAGAAACGACTAGGTGCTAAACCATCCAAAGTTTTCTCAAAAAAACCCTAAGCATTTCTCTCAATTAAACCGTTCCACAGGCACTTTTAAATTGTATACCTGCGATAGATTCTCTTAGGTGAATGGACAGCAAAGTCTTTGTGTATATTCAAACTCTCAACCGAGCGGGAAGATAAGGGTTTTTTTTGTAGTTTTTGTGGCTCATGTACAGAGATCGGATATTCGGATGCATATTCACCTAAAGTTGAGATGTTGGCTAGCATGGAATGCGCTTTTTTATCGAAAAAGTCTTAATTTAGGTAAACAATTTGTTTATTTTTTGTTTTAAATAAAACAACCCACCCCTCCTCCAGTACATACACATATTTGTATCGGGTTAAACATATTTTAAATTAATACACATCTGAATAGTTATGCAATCCAAGAATCCCGGGGTTTTTAATAAATATTACAAAAAAATATAAAGCCGCTTCCATACTTTCATAGCTAAAAATTATCTTTAGGTAAATATGCATCCGAATATCCGATTTCTGCTCATGTATGATAAATAGTTTTGAGTTGAGAAGAAGATACTTTACACTTTAGAAAAACCTTGCTAAAACCTCCAAAATAAAATTATAAAAATACAAACTAACGTGAATTTACAACCAATTCTTCCTACAACTCCAACAGACTACCATTAAAGACACAAGAGTCCAAATAAAACGTTGAGTAACTTGGAATCTTGTAAATAAATCACGTCTCACCTTAAAAGCGCCATCATACCTCCACCGTTACGGAGAGGCTTGCGAGGCGAAAACCATTTAGTCTGGCAAAGTAATGAAGGATAGACACGCGAATTTGAATATATTTTTGGTTTTGGCTTTTACAAACTATTTCATAAAAGTCTATAGATAGTTTAGATAGCATAATAATTGTGGTGGAAATTTGAATATGTTCAGAAATTCCTATGAAATAACGTTTTCAAGAAGTCAACTTAATTGAGTACCTACCTATTGATAAAAACTCAGCATATATAGGGATATTTGCTGTGTTTACACAATGTTCAGTGTAATTACTAACCAGGATTGATGATAAATATTAGTAAGTATATTCCATAATCCAAATTATGTATATTGTAAGTATTACAATCAGAGTACCAAACTAATAAGTTTGGTAATAGCTAATAAGCTACCAACCTTAATGTTGCGATAATCACACAATAAACAATACAAAGCTTATTGCGAACCAAAACTTATTTGTCCTCCTGCCACCATTCGTTTTCCCGCCAATCTGCCATTTTTTTCTCTTTTTTTTTTGCCCGTGTTGTCAATTTCATCCCCCCAAAAACCCCCCGCTTATGTCCTTAACGTTGGTTTACAAAATAATAGACACCGAAGCCCAAACATTAAAAATGATTAACAATTACACGGTTAGGAATAAAGCCTTCAGACACAAACTGCGTAACTGTAGGTTTAAATCCGGTCGCACTAGAATATGAAAGTGTCATCGGTTTTCGATGAACGTGTACCTACTAACCGTCGTAATTAGAGGTATTGATCGTACTGTCTTGGTAGAAATGGGTTCAAAATATGACAACATTAATAAAGACTTTGTTTACGTTATTGATTAAGAAACACATCCTTTCAAGCTGAGGGACCCACAACACAATAAACGTAAAAATAGCAAACTAGATTTTCACGAAGCTTTAACACATACAACTGGATAGTATATTAACAATGCAAATCTTATCTATTGATAAACATATTAATTTCTATGAAAAACCATTTACAATTTCCTTTATTCAAGCCTTTGCTTGAATAGAATTTACGAACCGTACCTATCCAAGTACGATGGTTTCATCAAATTGTATGGTTGAACTATGACGAACATAACGTATCATATGAATAGCATTGATACAACCTGGATTTCCATTTATGCCATATAGAAAGATCAGTCAATACTAAACCCATAAAGTAGAAAGAATCACTTGAGCTGTATCGAATATCAATATGAACTCTTTTTGCCACAGTGTGTTCGTACAGGCCTTTTCGCTATCTTACGAAAAAGGCATAATGTAACACGAAAATAATTTAACACATCAAAACTTTGTCACGTTCAATTTTGAACTTTGTTTCTTGGACGTAAGGAGGCTTGTTATACAACAGGGAGTTGTTAGATACATCAAAGTTGATATAGGATGAGAGGGTAATGGAACGTGTGATATGTAGATTTGTTGTGTTACACTTATTATTGTGAAGGTTTCCGCATTGTGCCTTTAATGGAGCAAAATCGATTCGTCTATCTCTCAATTTTCAAGGGCTAGTATATTCATGTATTGTGTGTTTTGTGTGATCTTTTTCTACCTCTACTAATATTTTCCTTTACCTGTTATGTATACGTAGGTATTATAACAAAAATATTTTCAGCTTGTTGAGAGACATTAGTAGAAAACATCAGTCCGTAATTCCCTACCGGCCATTGACAACATTGATATAATTTTAAAGTCTATCAGGAAATAAAATAAAAAGTAACAGCCTCTTTAGGACCTTATCTTCTCGCATTAGACCATCTAATGGGCTATTCGCAACGAGCTTAGCAATTACTCCATCAAAACTCAATCAAGCCTTAAGTATACGTACAATTGTCAACAAGGCGTACCTCAAGGGAGTATACTTGGTCCGTATGACATCCTAGCAGAGACCCGCTTCAAAATTGCGCATTAACCTTATGTATACAAGACGCTCTCACTTTTACCACCATTACTGGCTCAAAGAAGTTTTGCGGTGCACTCACATTAGACACAAAGGAATTTACGACGGTTGTGTAATGTAATGACGAATATAAAGACTTTGCTCTTGAATGGGAGGTGCCTGAATTTGAGATGTTTGGTATTCATTTTTGGTAAAGTAATTAAGGTGTCGGGAGAATAAGCTTGATTGAGCTAGATGTTGTTTTATATTGTTTACCAAATTGGTATGCTTTATATAATATTTAATTTTATAAATCAGAATAGTCGTCTAAGCAAAGCCTCATCAAACTTTTAGAGATTTGCAGTCCTTTTCTCCAATTAAACCACTTACATGCTTTTTCAACGGCTAAAAAGTGGTGTGCTCTTATATTGTGGTAACCCCATGAATTCGAATATTAAATCTCAATTTTATTCAATTCAAAAATAAATCCGATCACAAACCAAAAACACAAAAGCCGCAGCCATTCAAGCTTTAAGCACCCAATTCAGCCTCAGATCCTCCATAAACCTAAAAACTTGTTCTGTCTCTCGCAAACTTGGGACACGTACAGAACACGACAAAACCAGGTCACAGTGCTGAATCTAAAGACAATAGCTGGCGGAAACAGAGGCCGGCAAATGTGATAAACGACACAGAGATGAGTAGCTGAAAAATGCTTCGGTGTAAATTAAAAGGGGACCGGAATGATTGATGACGAACCCACTCAGGATTTCTGAGAGAAAAATATAATTTCGTGAATTGAATGAGTATTTATTAAGGTTTCTTGTTCATGGGTATCACTATGGGATTTGGTTGGTGGTATTTTTGAGATGAATGATGATGGTTTGTTTAAGCATGATTTATGTTATGTGGGTGAGACATTGGTAAGATTGAGTTATGAGTTCGATTTTTTAAATGTGTTTTGTTTTGATAATTTTTTAGCATGTGTCATTTATGTCTCGTTCATAAAATTACTGTCAAGCATCAACTTCACTCAAACCAAAACATGACCAGCATTTAGAAATATATTTTCGTCCCTATTCATCATCCCCTCATTTTGGAGCATTTTAAAACTTAATTTCCTTATTTCACCGTGAAATTGAAACGAAGAAGATAAAAGCCAGTTGATAAATTCTATTTACCTGTCACTTGCAAATCAGTACGAAACTGATGTGACATCTTCGTGTAATTTCGTAAAATTTTCCCAAATTAGTCGTGAAAGTCATGTCATGTACCTTTTCATGGATGAAAGAAGGCATAATGGATACTCATTAGCGCCTCGAGTCTTGGCGTAAAGTGACTTAATGGACGCCAATGTTGCTTTCTACTTTACAATATGATGTATCTTAAGGTTAATGCAATGAGGGGAATAAATATTGAATGAAATTTTAGTTATATGCTTTTAAAACACAAACAAAATTCTAATAATAATGATAAGGTTTACATAATAGTCTAGGATATGTTGGTTTGTTTAAAATATTCTGTAACACAGGCTTGTATGTTAACACCATGACGTTAACTTAGTACTAATTCTTCGACGGTTAATCATGTAGGACTTCAACAGCCAGAATGACTTCTCAAAACCAAGCCCAGGCATCTACATATTCAGCCTATAACGTTCCCACTGCTGGGACACAGGCCTCCTCTCAGTGAGAGGGAGTGGGCCGTAATCCACCACGCGGGCCCAGTGCGGGTTGGTAGATGTCATATGTCTTCGAATTTTTGGTTCTACGACATACCTGTTTCCTCACGATGTTTTCCTTCACCGTTTGAGAGCAGTGGTGATGAAATTATTTACGCAAAGTAATGCGCCTGGCTGGGTTCGAACGTACGACCTACAACTCGTAAGTCGCGGCTGTTACCACTGGGCCACCACTGCTCCAGGCATCTACATGGTGAAATTCTGCACTGAAACAGATGAAAGTAATTAAGTTATATTGCGCGCGACCGCGGGTCCAGATTGATGGCTGCTATCAAACTTGTTAATGATAGAAGAGACGTGCTCAACTATTTGAAAGGGACGTTCAACTTTGTCATTTTGCCAGCTGTATGGTTAATTGACGTCATTCTTTTGATAGTTGATGGTGATGGGCTGTTTGTGGACTATAAAAGGACCCGAGATGATGGTAACAGTCACACCACGACTTACATTTTGATATTTACTTGACACTATAAAAATCTCTCACGTTCGGGTAATATTTTGCTATAAAATAAATCAAAACAGACGATAAAGACGGAATTCCAAATCGACGCAGTAGCTCACGAGTTTTAAACTTTTAACTCTTTTGTCAATTCATTTCGTGCCGCGATTCAGCCGCGCTTTCGTGAGCGCAACGTTGTATATCTGGAAAAATTCATCGCGTGTGTGAATGCTGCGATTATGCTGTATTGTCAGCTTAATGCCTGTGAACACGAAAATGAGCAAAATATTCTCAAAAATTCAGCACAAGTTGGAGAAGATTATAGTCATAGGCAATCACTGTCCATTAGAAGTAAATAAATTAGATATAATGGCATAATTTCGTTAGTATATTTCTGCGTTCCTCGGTTTCGCATTCTGCCCTCTAATTGAACTCTTCAAAGTAAGAGACAAAGAGATCTCTCTGGAGGTTTACCGACATTATCAGATTATGTGAGTAAAAAAAAACACAACGTTTGCGTTATTTTCAGAAAGTAGGTACTGCCTTTGTAATCAGAAAATTAAATAAAACACAGATTAGGAGCGCTTCAGTTCTTACATTTTTAAATGCGTTTCACTAATTATGTTTGGAGAGGTCCATTTTTCGGGCTTTAAACTCGGATTGAAAGGGCCCAAAGTGTTTGTGTTGTGTCTATTGTCTTTCTGTTTGAAGCTGCTTGGTTAAGTAATTGTCATTATGTTGAATGTTCTATAGGCCGTCAGAAAATTAATTCAGTGGCTAGTTTAAAATTCATTGAAGTTAGAAGCGACGTATGTAAAGCTAAAATCAGTGGTTGCCAAATGCATTCACATTTTGCCTCACTTTCAACACCGATTGCAAATGAGAATTTTGCCGTTCCATTTCAACACTATTGACGTGATTTTCCACCACATTTATCGGGCAATTTGTCATGAAACTAAATCTAATACGGTTGTTTATAATAAAAACCTTTCTATGAAATTCTCAAAGTAACTTCAAATCTAAAAAAACAAGATAAATTAATGTATTACAAAATAAAACAGTTTTCTTTTTTTGAGGGTGGGAAATCATCAAATAACTTCTCCTGCTGTGGGTGGAGCAGGAGGGCGTGTCAGACTTTTACTGACTAAAACCCACCTGTGTTCCCTCAGTTGCCTGTGTGCCAGGACGACGGTACGGTGCACGGCAGGGTGACGGTATCTCTTTCGAACAACCCGCACCCCTGACAGGCATCGGCCCTTGCGGACCCCACCAGTCCGGCGCACCAGGACACATGGCACGCCGTGACCACCCCAGGAACCACGTAGCACAAGGGCCCCAGACTACCCTGGCACCCTTGGTCCTGCGACGGGTCAGCGCAGTGGCCCCGCCGCCTACCACTTCTCGGCCGCAGGGGATAGGGAGAGCGGCCAACGCTATACCGACACTCCTCTTCCCCTGCGGCCCCACCGCGTCCGCCATCAAACGGCGGCGCCCAGGCCAGGGAAAAAAAACAGTTAAAACTTATACTATCACATTTATCGCTACATCACCTCCATTCCAAGTTACATACATTGAGACTGTGCTGTGTTCCAAGAAATGCAGAACGAATTCTCAATCCCTGCCTTCCAGCTCAACAAACATCCCCGTTGACAAAACAAAGCATCTCAAAGCGAAATCCTCATAATTACGATACAAAATGAAGTGTATCGCAGAGTATTAGCCGGGAAATGAAATAAGGAAACCGTTTGCGTGATACGGGCTTATTACTGCACTGCAATATCCGCTGGTGAATAATTTAAATTGGCAGCCCGACTCGAGTTTCACTGTGCAAACATGGGGCTTGCACAGCGCAAATTTTTTAATATTGTAATTTGTTTGGCTATGGATGAAAGGGGACGTGGATTAGATGTACATTATTTAGATAAAGAGTAAATTGAAGATAGAAAAAGAAGGTAAAGTAAATTCGACACTCTCTCAGAGAGAAATTTAAGGAGATTAATGTAATGACTGTGCCTTCACAGTATATTTTTGAAAATCTTTTATATGCCCATAAAAATATTAAATTGTTTAAAAAATACAGCGATATCCATAGTATAAATACTAGGAACAAACACAAATTTGTTGTACCATCAACAAGGCTCAAAAAAATAGGTGGATCATTCAGATGTCAATGTATACGCTTTTATAACAAACTTCCAAGCCATGTTCAAGATCTAAGTCTCAATAAATTTAAATCATTCATTAAACGTAAGTTGTGCCTGAAAGCCTTTTATACCGTTAAGGATTATATTGAGGACAAAACATCTTGGTATTGACCTGCTCCAATTTTTGCATACTGAATGTTGTTCTTTTGTTTTTTTTCAAACTTATACTCTTCGACATTTGATTATTATTATATACACTTTGACATGAATATTTACTTTGAGAAGTATAATATTATTATTGTTTTAATTATTGTGAATGTGAGGACTGTGTGGGTCATGTTTTGTTTTGTGTTTCATCTATTTCTCAGTTAGTTTTAATGTTAATCTGGCAGTTTGAGTAATTTATGCGGCCTACCCAAATGTCCTTTCTTTGGTATTGTTCGTCAAATCTTTGAGCTCCTCAAGTTCTGAGTTGAGCTGCATGATTATGATAAATGCGTGCACTGATTGGACAGGTCCACTCAATCTGTGTGGTTCTTTCCTCAAAAGACCATTTCAGACACCAATCCACATGGTCTTCACATGATCTGACCAAGATTATGTCTGGACTTTAAAAGAGACTGTGACCTCTGAGTTTGTTTCGGCCTTTCTTCTCAGAGTAGTCAGATAGGAAACGCCGACCTCATCTAGTTTAAAAAAAATATGATTGACGTGTAAAAGTGTTTGTACAAACCTACTTACAGAAATAAATCATTTATCATTTATCATTTAACAATTTTTGAATTGAATGATTGATTGGTGTGCTCCTACTAAGTTATGACATCCTGGTACTTCGAAGGCCTAAAGCATTTTCTAGCTGATGTAAGCTTTTACTGAGTTATTGCAACCAATTATTTTCGAAGGCATAAAGCGTTTTCTACCTGACACACCTATATTAGGTGAGCTTCTACTAAGTTATGACAATCTGATACTTCGCATGCATGGAGTATTTTGTAGCTAATATAGCTTTATTAGGTAGTCGTGGGGTTGGTCCGTGGATGGATGACCATCTTTACATACCAAGACCCCTCTGTGCCTCGGAAAGCACGTTAAGCCGTTGGTTCCCGGCTGTCATTTGTGGATCTTTGACAGTTGTTACGTGTCGTCTGAAACCCGAAAGTCTGACAACCAGTCTTACCAAAGGGTATCGTATTACCCGGTAAATGGGTTGTGGAGGTCAGATAGGCAGTCGCTCCATTTAAAATACTGGTATTCAGCTGCTTCCGGTTAGACTGGAAGCCGACCCCAACATAGTTGGGAAAAGGCTAGGCAGATGATGATGATGACACCTTTATTAGGTGCTCCTACCTAGATATGACAACCTGGTACTTCAAAGGCATAATTTAGCATTCACACAGACGTAATATAATCGCGGCAGGATTTTTTGCGCACTGGATTCGCAACCCTCGGTGTTGAACCGAGCATTGAGAAACCCAGTGTGCACTGCAAGTGAGTCTCAGCGCATCGAAAAAACTATTGGATTCTCAAAGTTTTAATACCGAGAGTGGAATAGTCAGACTCAGTGTGCGATAAAACCGTCGAATTAGGACTGCTCCTACTGAGTTATCACAACCTGGTACTTCGAAGGCATAGAGCGTTTTCTAGCTGACACGAAAAATGTATGAGAAAAAGAATTGTACAATTTTTTTTTTTACACTATTTTTCCCATGTTTAAATAGTTATTCTGCTATTCGGGGCGGAGAAGAATCCAACAATACAAATCTTAAATGGTGTAACTAAACCGACTTCGTTTTATGTATAAAGATTGAGCTTTTTTTTTAACATTCTGGCCTTTTCTCACAGGAGGTCGCATTAACTAAGCTAGGGCACCCCGACCAAATACATTAGGTTAGAACTGTGACCAACCGTGCGCGAGCTGAGCGAGCGAAGCGCACGGTGTCGCGGCAGCAGCACATCTAAGTTAGTCGCAGTTATTTGTCTATGTGGTATTTTTTTTAATAGGAATAATTTGTTCACAAAAAGAGGGGCACTTATTATATTTGGTTCAATTAAACACATTCGACCCCCTTTCGTCGAATTCATGGATTACCCTGGATTCGGCGAAAGAGGGTCGAATGAAAGTAATTATATTTTTATTTCGATTCAAAAGTTTCCTGAGAAACAAAAGGTAATATATTACTTGTTTAATTCTTGGAAATCTATACACGGTCTTTTTTATGGAATAGGGATCTGCGATGCTTTCCGTAAAATAATACTTCAACAAGATGTTATGTGAAATGTTGTAACAAGTTTTAGTGGTATTTAATGAAATAAATAAATATACTGCAGACAACGAGTTGATTATGATGATGACCTAGTTTTTACCTGATATCACGTCCATTAGTTTTCATCGCATTAAAATATTCGATTGCCCATAGATCGTCAGTAATTAGTACGTCTAATTGTAGCTTAAGTTCTGCATGAGCCCAATATGACTTAAAAAAAAAATAGTTTTCTAAACTTATCTGTAACATTATCGGTAGCAACGGCCATTCTTCATTCCTTAAAATAAAACCTAGAAACTATTATATCGATAAACACGTCATAATAAATGCCATCATTCACGCGAATAAAGCCATCATCACTTGGAATGCTAAAGAAGTTAGACGAAACGCTAAAGAAGTCGTAAAAGTAGTTAAATCGGGAAATAAAGTGGAATATAAAGCTGACAACGCTCATTTATCACGCGACCAGCCGAAGACGCGCTCGATTGTACCGCAGCTCACTCGCTAACAACACATATTGACGGAATCAGAAGGTTTAATTGGGGCAATGAAAGTTAATCAATAGATTAATTTATTGTTGATGAAGAATAACTGGTCACATAGTGCCTGGTTTATTTAGTTTCTGACAAAAGGTTAATATGATTGAATTCTACGTTTATTTGATACCATACCGTACACACTTCAAGGATCAAGATACATTTGCAGAGACTTTAATTATTTCTTGTTATTATTGTCATCTAATTTACTTTTGAACGTCTAAGCTAAGAAGTAAGTAGCTATTTATTTATTTAACCATTTATGCACACACATATAAACAGACAAGAAGAAAGGAACAGAAAAATACGTACATAGGTAATGCTTATTTCTACAGAAATCTCTTCCAGCACACCTGCGATAGGAGAGAAGATAACAGAGATGTAGACAACGCGTGTAATAACAGTAGAAGGAAAATCATAAAATTACAAATTAAATTATAAATTAAAAATATACACACATATTTATTAATTAAAAAATATATTTATTAATTAAATATTTTAGTTCGTTTTTGATCCCATTTAATGTTACGAATATACACATAAACACGGACTTCAGCGTCATCTCTGTGTTATTAGCTTAGTTTTGTATTCTCTTGTCTCAGCACCACAAAGTTACAGCTGACTTTAAATTTTTGTCCAATGCTTGAACAACTGGCTTTTATATCTTTCATTTCTTGAATGCTCACAACTCACTCGCTCAAATCCCGCGCGCCGTCACTCGAACATGTGACAAATGACACGTGTTGACACGTCATTGTACTGACATGTCATTATTAAAATTGTTTGGCGTTGCAGCAAAGATGAGGAATGTTCACGGTATGTGAGAATGTGGGAAGTCTCGTGTGACATTTATTTACCGTGAAGAATTTGTATCGTAGATTAAAAAGTATTCACATGCTGTAAGAACGTAATAGATTTGATTGAAACAAATTTGACAGTATTTTCTGTAGTATTGCGAAGGTTGATTTAACGTTAAATTGAAGATATATAATGAAAGAGTGATGATCAGTTAAAAATATTGGCAGAATTCCAAACTTAAATCGCCACATTTTAAGATTTTTCTAAAGTACAACTAGTTTACAACAAACAGTTTACTTAAACAGTTTTGTTGTTTGTTGTAAAAGGAATAATTCAAAATTCAAGGCTGTCAATAATAAAAATGTATTCGGAATCGGAAATCACGATTTGTTTGTACGGCCCTTCATACATTATTGAACAACATTCGTTTTAAACAGCTTTTGATTTATGGTACTGGAATTGAACGATTGATTTCCGAAATAGGTAGCTTTTATTGCAAGCGAATTTCATGGAGACTTATGTACCTATGTGTAATAAAACAAACTGTAAAAAATGTTTCGTAATGTAGTATTATTATTACATTCGATTGTAATCTTATCCTTAATCTTTAGACTATTTTACCAATAACGTTAAAACGAATAAGTGTAAAAAGATCTCAATCTTCCAAAAATACATTCCAATATTACAGATGAAAAAAACACATACACATGAACACATACGATAAGATAATTCCTTATAATTCCATAAATATCCCTTTACAACTGTTCAAGATAGAAGTTTAATTTAGTACTCCACTAAACCACTAAACCTTCCTGATAAGGTTCTAAATATATCCCCATATGCCCGTAGTGGGTCTCCAAGCCTCCAATAAAGCTGTAATCCATTGTGAGTATCCATAACTTGCGCTATTGTGAACCGCGTTAAGCAATAATCTTTATCTGCAATATTGCAGCCCGCTTCATTGCCTATCGATGCTTTGTTACGAGGACCTTCCTACTTTGCCTCCCTGCACGCGGTCGTGTCGTTGTGAAAAGGATTGTAGTGGCAAATGTATGGCCGATCAATGGAGTTCTTGTTTGTCTTTATTGGCATTAGGGTAACCTGTAATGTGATTTGAGCTAACTTAACTCCTAAGTACTTTTTGTTTCATTCCAAAGTCACAATAATACAATTTTTTCCACGGCTTGCTTTGAAGAAAGTGGGCTCTTGCAAACCCAAGAAGTTAGCTGATGCACTACCAACCTGATGAAATGATGAACCATTTTATCGTGACATGTACATGGCGTACTTGCACTAAACAGCACCTTGATATGTCGAACATAGCAATCAGCAGAGAAAATAACATTAGTATAACCTAGAAATGAAGAATGTTTATTTTCTTTAAATTTTTATCTATTACCCGATTGTGCGACGGCAAAGACAGGGTTACGTTTTTTCACGTGTATCTTTGTATGTGAGATTTGTTTTTACCCATGAAGCATCTTAGCGGCTAGATTGAGCCGCACGCTACATTATTTTGTTTCAGTGCTGTTAATAGAAGTGCTCAGGTGCGGTTCGGTCAAGTGCTGTTCAAATCAGCGTGCTCTGAGTGGAATACCTCGATTTTAATTGGATTAGGTATCCATCACACTTCACTTATCTAGGATTGTTAAAAAAAAATCGTCAATAAGTAAATCGTTTTATTTAAAGTATTGTCACCTAATAAAGTATCATCATTGTACATGTAATAAATACATCTTCAGTTTCATCCGATTCTTTCTAAAAGTAAGGTTACGGAAGACCCATAAAGTCATACTTTAAAAAGTTCTTCTTTCTCAAATATTTGTTATGGACCAAAACAGCGGAATAAGTCTTACACTACAGTAAACTTTTCGCAAAATGGACCGGCTTTCCCGGAATAAGTACTCAACTCGCAAACTTTCAACCTTGGACTTATTTATTCTGACCGATACCGTTCCAAGGTCAACACAAAGTTCTGTTTATTTTATGAATTAAGGTTTGTTCGGTTACCTTTGGCTCCTGCATTTTGTATTATGATGTTACTTATGAGGTAATATACATACTTGTTCTGTTTACTGTGTAAGGGAAAAGAGTCGGGTGAGATATATATCTCTTCGGAAAATGGCGTCTTCTTTGCTATGGTTATTCTTTAGTTAACCTCATTTTGCTTGCTTCTGGAATAAGGCATGTAGGTACTTGATAGCGTCAGCGCTTTATAAAATCGTTGTTTTCGTAGGAAGCACAATCAAATCAATCGACTCAGCCTATCGCAGTCCACTGCTGGACATAGGCCTATCCCAGGCTGCGCCACAACACTCTATCCTCTGTCTTCTGCATCCAGTCTGTCCCAGCCACATTTTTAAAGTCCGTCGGTCCATCTAACTGGGGCCTCTAGCACATACTACGCTTACCGATACGCGGTCTCCACTGCAGGACTCGTCTGCTCCACCGGCCATCGATCCTTTGACAAACGCTCACTTCAGCTTACCTACTCTGCAAACACGCCTGGCCTGAATTGAAATATTTCGAAACTTATTGTAATTTAAATTCCACTGCCACTTGCAATACTTACGATTCATCATCGCCTAGGGAGTTAAATAGTTACGTAACTAAATTAATTAATAACAAAACATACATATAACATCACCTGTACCTCATTAATTATGGCAAACCACATCAGAATATTGCACGAGACCATTTTTCTAAATACATCGAACCCCACATGAAAGTTACCTCGATCCCATAAGGTTTTAATTAAATGAATTAATCAAACCCCTTTGCACGAAGTTTTGCGGCGCGGCCGCGTCAATCATGTGACGTGGCGGTTTGTGAGTGTGTTTTTAAATTAATATGTGCAAGTCTATGTAGGTATGTTTTTATTCGGTCATTGTTGGGAAAAATATTTGCGAGCGAAGTTAGCAGGTATTTATTAATTTGGGCTTTCGAATAACCTCCAACAGAAGTACCTACTTCTGTGCTTCTATGAAACAATCACAATAACAGTAGATTTATTGAAATTTAAAATTAAAAAATACAAATGCTACGGGTAAAATGTATATCTGTATTTATAATACTTGTTTTGTTTGTTTATTAATTCAAATAACAGATACAAATTCCTGATACCATTATAGGCACACAGAATAAATTCCAACGAACTGTAAAATAAACTCTGTTTGCAGTGGCAGCTAGGTAACAGGCACTAGCCACACTTTGCATGCAGTATCAAACGAATAATTAATCCCTCAAATCAAAGCAGTTAATTCTTCCAGGAGGGCAGCTTCCAGCTCTCAGGAGTTAAACGTGAAGTTGACTTTAGGATGTAAATAAATGTCTGAGAAACCCACACGGCTACGAGTCTAAAACGTTGCATAATTTAAGTGGAACAGCGCGCTACGAATAACTAGAACATCCCTTGTTTCTCCACATTTGTCTGGTTTACCTGAATATGTTAGCGAGGTGTGGGTCCGACTGAGAATGGGGACGCACCCAGCGCGTGCTGAGACACGTTAGGAATTGTATTTCTGGATGAAAAGGCGGTACAATTCATTTATGCGGCAAAGTGTGTCATCGTACTTAGTTTCCTTTAAAGTTTCGTAGTGCTTAGCTTATCTGATCGTGCATTACGAAAGATTAGGTTCTGTTTTTAATCCTTAATCAACTTTTACCATACTTTTATTAAAAGATATTTATTATATTTGCAAAAGTAGACTGCGTTTTCTTTCTTTATTGGTAACAGCAGTTTTCTATACTTTAGTAGCAGCCTAGGCTGAATTTGTATCTGGTTAGTGTCAATGTTCCATGCTTGGCATCAGACTAATAGACCGAGTTCCAAACGTCGAGATACGAAGACGTAGGAAGATCTTCGATATTGGAAAGCGTGTTATGGAACTCAAATGGAGTTAGGCAAGACACCTGGCTAGACGTATTGATGACAGGTGGAGTAAGGCTGTGACAAACTCAAACTCAAAGCATTTCTTTCAAATAAACCAGTTACATGCACTTTTGAATTGTCAAGGTCGGTGAGTTAGAAAGATGAAGAACGGGCAAGAAACTCCATGGATACTCTTTTAAAATCATGATATGTTACAAAAAGTTGGTTACATCATTATGTTGAAATTGTCAATGTGAGAACGATGTAAAAAGATGTGCACATTAAAAGCGTCCGTAATTAAAACAAAAATAAAATAACAATTCAGAAATTAAAATAAGCCGTGGGAGCTAAGAGATGACCAGTCTCTACTGGCGGCGCCCGTTCACGAACATGACGTATGGATCAGCACCATTCAGCTCAACCATTTAAAGGGAACTTAATGATCCAACACACACGCCACCACAGCGAGTCATTCGAGTGAGCATGACATACTCTCAGCTGCCAGGGCACATTCAAGTCAATGAAAGACACCCTGTAAATGATAGCTATATAGTAGGAACATAGTGCTCACACATATGCTATGACAGAGTGGCATCCAAGAACTGGAAGATGAGATGTCGGGCTAAACCTGGATGTGACTGGCACATGAGCATGGGGATTGGCACAAGAAAAAAAAGGCCTGTGCCCAGCGGTGGATTATGAATGCCAATAGGATCGCCCTCTAATTCCTGATCATTTGACAAAACTGAGGACATTTCGATCTTCTACACTTCTGTCTACCCCTTAAAGGAATATAAGATAATGTTTTTAATAAACGTGTGTTCCAAATTAAAACGAAATCTGTACGCTGACGTCAGCGACTGCCTGTCTAACCGTCTCCAAGTCCAAACTATGATATAATGTAGCGAGCGCCGCGAATACTAAACTAATTCCTAGACTGCTCGTATTATTGTAGTAACCTGTACTGTGCAGGCTGGTTTTGAATTCTGTTTTCAATGTTAAAGTTCTATTGTTTTAGATGAAACAACTGAAAACTGTTTCTGAATTAACGTTAGGTGGATAATGTAACACTCTAGTGACCCCCTGCTTCTTATGATTGCAATCGTGATATCTAAATTATTGTGCTATATATTATCTAAGGAAAACAAGAATGATAAAACACATAAACCTTCCAGAATTATTGCTCAAAACTATGGTATAAATCACATCAAAGTTAATTGTGTAGTTTAAAAGATTTTAGCGATTACAAATACAAACACGAAAAGCGACTATCTATGTATATATATGGAAGACACATAAATGGTATTGATTATTGATAAGAATAGAACACCATTTAGAAAAACTCCTGGCTATTTATCATCTGTATAAATATTGATATGTATAAAGGTTGGAGATAGCAACATACAACTTGCCAATCAGCACACAATAACTGAATACTTGTGACTTGTTAAGTGTCGTTAAGTCGTTTTCACAGTGGGCCCTATCAGAATACCAGTACCGCGACAATTTTTAAAATGTCGCAGCATCATGCTGAGATATGGCCTTTTAGCCTTGTACAGGACTTTGTTTTTAATTTTAATTTATTGTGTAGTTAAGTTTGTGGTATTCCTATGCGAGTCTAATAAATACTTTTTCTTTCTTTTATATCTGCATTAATACCTTGATCAAAAACCTGTAATCGAGTTCACTTTTATCCGCTGCCATGAAATCAGATCATGATTTTAGACGCCCAAGCGTAGAATATATCCAGGGGTGCGGGTTGTTCGAAAGAGATACCTCGGCCCCTGGCACACAGGCAACTGAGGGAACACGGGTGGGTTTTAGTCAGCAAAAGTCTGATACGTAGAGCGGGAGAAGTTATTTCATGATTTCCCACCCAAAAAAAAAGCGTAGAATATATTTGTCGTTTATAAAAATAAAAAATAAAACTGCTATTTTCAAGACAACTGCAATTCATAAGCGGTAATTTTGTATGAAACAGCAATTTTTTTTTTACTGAAAAATTTTCAACGTTAGTGAGTTCAGAATCAGGTACTGAATTCATTGTAATAAATGCGCGTCAATGTCCTTGCCACCGTATAGGTCGCAAAATGTAAGTACTCTTTCACCTGACAAATCCTCGCAAAGATCAGCATTTATATACGTGAAGTTAACACGGCAATGTCAATTCCACTCCAATCAATACCGTGAAGCGTGCTTATTTTGAGCCACTTCAACGAGAACGTGACTTTTGGCGAGTGGCGCGTGATTGGCTCCGGATTACACGTTAAAGTATGTGTTTATCGCTCAAGCTGCTCTTGCTTTGAGGGCACAGGGTTCAAAGTAATACCTGAGTTTGCGGAAATTTAAGGTATAAGAGGTAAAAATACATTGATCTAAACAAGTAATCTGGAGAGCTGGCTCAGTGATATCGCCTCCAACTTGCGAGTTGCAGGTCAAGAGTTCAAGCCCAGACAGGCACTCTACTTTGTGTATATTTAATTTCATTATCACTGCTCTTGAAACGGTGAATGAAAACCGGCAAGTCCTAAAACCAAAAAAATCGAAGACGTGTGAACTACCACTGACATCCAACCCGCACTGGCCGTATCGACGGGGCGCGTTGTGTTTCCCGCGTGCCTCAAAGAGATGGCAGCACCAACTGGTGGGATCCGCAAGGGCCGATGCCTGCCAGAAGTGCGGATTGTTTGAAAGAGATACCGTGGCGTGTCACACAGGCAACTGAAGGAACACGGGTGGGTTTTAGTCAGTAAAAGTCGGACACGCCCTCCCGCTCCACCCAGAGCGGGAGAAGTTATTGGATGACGTCCCACCAAAAAAATAAATGGCTCGCTCCCTCTCACATAGAGAAAGCTTGTGTCGCAGCAGTGGGGAAATTATAGGCTGATTCCGAATTTATGTAAGTAATCTAAAAGGAAGATGATAAGAATTAGATAAAGGATGCAAAATTTTGGCTTAATAAAAAGCCTATTTTTGTGCCTAATTGTAAATAAACCAAATTAAAAACAAATGTCTCAATAACAAAAGTAATTCAGACAAAAAGCATCATGATAACCAACATTCTTTGATTAAGAAAAATGACTCCACACAAAACAGTATGCCAAAATACCCATACGTAAGAGGTCTCAAAAACACTTGTTATTATAAAGGGTCCAAACCATTCTAACCCTTCAAATAGAGCATGAAAATTTCAACAGAAAGGATTAATGGCCGACTGGACCGAATCATTATTTAGGACGGGAACGATGCTCCATCCTGATTATGGAGAGTTAGTTGAAAAATAACTTGAGTTATGTGTTATGTGCCGTATATGGCTTTTATCTTGAGTGCTTTATTTTGTCCTCACTTTCCTGTTATTATGATAGCTGAATTGTGTATACTTTCTGTATAGAGGGAGGATGACGTTCCTTTACGTCGATTTTGTAACATCTTGTACGTTTTTGTGACACAATTTCATCTGTCTTTTACTTCGGGTAGTTCTCCTATTAGTAATATTTTTTGCCTCTATTTGAATTTTTTTCGGAGTATGCAATTTTGATAAAATCCATTGATTTGGTCGTGATACTAATAAAAACCAAGGCAACTTATTTATACCATCTTTCATAATGTTTCTTAGTAAGTTATTTTGAAAGACATGTTCAGCGAAAATAAAGTACCTTCACATGAATGTTGAAAGCAGCGTGTCATACCGTGTAATTTGTAAACCTTGGTTCTAGCTACCCGACCCATATTCAGTGAAGAATTATTCAGAAATTCGCATTATACGTGGCACATTTTACGTCAAGACCCATTATAACAAAATACTTGGAAAAAGCACGTAGAGTAACCCGTTTTTGCATTCATGAAAGCTCTCTCAACACTTTTATTTATATTTCAAAATTTTCTTTCTGTGAAAACTACATTAGTTATTTAAGCCAGCTTACGAATGAACAAATATTTTTTGAAAAGCTTTTAAATAGATTTCTAACAGACACTTGTTGACTTAAGAAAAAATAACATATTCCTGTAAATGTTTTCCATTTATGTATAAGTGCCGAATTAGCAAAATGTAAAGAAAACACAAGCAGGATTGTCACCTTGAATGGTTTTTTTTTTTTTTTTTTTTGAGGGTGGGAAATCATCAAATAACTTCTCCTGCTCTGGGTGGAGCAGGAGGGCGTGTCAGACTTTTACTGACTAAAACCCACCCGTGTTCCCTCAGTTGCCTGTGTGCCAGGGGCCGCGGTATCTCTTTCGAACAACCCGCACCCCCGGCAGGCATCGGCCCTTGCGGACCCCACCAGTTCGGCGCACCAGGACACGTGGCACGCCGTGACCACCCCAGGAACCAAGTAACAAAAGGGCCCCAGACGAACCCGTGTCTGGTACCCTTGGTCCCCTTGCGACGGGTCAGCGCAGTGGCCCCGCCGCCTACCACCTTTCGGCCGCAGGGGATAGGGAGAGCGGCCAACGCTATACCGACACTCCTCTTCCCCTGCGGCCCCACCGCGTCCGCCATCAAACGGTGGCGGCCCCGTCCAGGCTACGGAAGGGAAGAGCGCTACTCAGAAGTACCGGCACTCCTCCTCTTCCGCAGCCTGTAATCCTCAGCCGCGATGCCTCCCATTCGACATCGCGGCCCGCCTCAGTTGCGGTGCACCTCACCGCAACCTACATTTTGGCCGCTACGTCGTCGGCTTGGAGACAAAAGCCCTGACGAGCGGCCCCACCTTTGGGTTCCTCTTCGCTTCACCGTGGGAGCGGACCACGGCTACTGAGCCCCCCCGCAACGACAATGCGGGAACCCACTGGGGGGGACCTTGAATGGTAAGGTGGCAGTTATCATTAAAACACCTTACAGCAAAGTTGTCTTGATGGAACTAAAAGTGTCGACTGGAAATGAAATCAGAATTGGTTTAGAAACACATTCTTGTTTTTCATTTTAGAGCCTTACACCAGAAATCTAGAAAGGAGTTAGTATTTCGTCCAAAAATGAGGTGTAAAATGCCCGTACTTAATAGCAAAATCTAATTTGATGAATAATCACTATCATAATATTAATATTGTGATACTCGTCACGTAGCAAAACCGTGAAAATTAACATTTATCACTTTATAAGGCTAACAAATAGTATACGTGTATCGAGGTTTCTGTTGCTAACCAGATTTAAACGAACACAATACACCCACTTATTTACTCCAATCAAAACGAAAAAAAAATCAAACAAAGCCCTCAATCGAACTCAACTTGAAAAAGGTCCCCTTCAACCCAACCCGTTCATAAAAATTGACCCTGACCCAGAAACGGGGTACCGCTTATCCCAAAACCTTTCCTCTTCCGTACTTTGAAGTATGATCTCACATATTCCATACTAATAATATAAGTGCAAAAGTAACTCTGTCTCTGTAATTACTGTTACCATTTTTGCCTAAGCCAATGAACAGATCGATATGAAATTTGACAAAAAGGTTGTCTGGGACTTGGAGAAACAAAAATGGGACGGGGACGTGGACAAACATGCGGGATGAAAACTAGCCACTTTTCATCCCGCATGTTTGTATAATAAATGCAAAAAATAATTAAATAATTATTTTCAAAGCATTACTCTGTGTGTTACCTGTTCACGCTTTAACAGCTGAACGGATTTTGATAAGGGCGCTCGAATGTAACCATAACTTGGGTTAGGACGTAGAATAGTATTTTTAATCCCGGTAGAACGTTCTCGTGGGATAATTTCCGACACAGGCGAAGCTTCGGGCAAAAGCTAAGTTAGTATATTATTTTGTTCTGAAAACAAAACAAGGAAGTGAATAGGTACTATATGTATGAATAATTCAAAATGTTATTGTTCTCGTAAAGGACTGTAACAGGCACAATGTGATGCGCACGTAAGGTCAGGTTATGTGATGAATGGGGAAATTGTTTTATGCGAGTGCTTTCTTTTAACCTAACATAATAATATCTCCTGAGTTTTGCATATTATGAGAAGCCTTTAACATTCGTTTTATTTCGAAGTAATGATATTAGATCTCAATGAGGTATCGCTAGGTTTTCAAGCTTATAGCTGTCTGACACTCTTATAGCTCTAGTTGCTAGTCTGAATTGTATCATTTTGGAAACTCGTACTTCTTCTGTGGTCTCGGGTGTTATTGTTTTTGTAATGGGGAGTTTGGAATCTTTTTGTTCAACTTTGACAAGATTTTATTCTACCTCATCAATGATGTCAAATACATTTTTACCCAGTATAAAATCTTTTTGCTCCAATCTGTTTTCGCCACATACAATTAAGTGGCGTAGCGTCAGACCGTCCGAGCGAACGGCGGTGGGTCTCGGTTCGTTTGCTATTCACTGTGGCCTGCGCAGTACAGGTGTCATATACAGGGAACTGGTGGATAGGTGGATATTCTAACAGGATTGTAAGATGCATAGCTAAGGGATAGCATGAGTGTATGGGCCCAAGATGGTTTCTTGTGGCATATTTTCCTACAAAGAAAGATACTGATATTTATGGAAACCCTGTGATGACGTGACTATATAGATAACAGAGAAATACTAAAATATTAAATTTCACAAAATGTCATGATAAATATTTACCTAGTTTTAGTTTGTGAGTTTAACGAAACTTCTACTATTAGGTGTGACGTTTGCAATAATCCTTCACGATTTTCTTTTTATTCAGCTCATCTTAAATCAATTTTCTAGAATACAATTGTATAGGTATAAGCGCAGAATGACACTGATATCGCAAATGCAATACAATTCTCGATCCATATAAAATAATGGCGATAAAGTACTTAAACTCTGTACATTGCTCGTTACGCGTGCTGAGTTAATTTGCGTCCATTTTTACGGACCGGACGGCCGGCGAGCGCCCGGACACGGCTCGTTTGATATTCAACCGGTGCCGGCAGGTGTCACCTACAGGACAGCTGCCTCTCTTGCTTACTTAGTTTCGCATAAAAATACAATGTCCTACTTTCTATAGAATCACTTTGAAACGCCATCTTTATCCACATATTTCTTAGAGAATTATCTGCTGTTAAGTTGTTTTTAAAAGTTACCTACTTTAAGTTTTCCCTGAATTGTGAATGATATTTTCTTCACTTTAAACTTTATTCCTTGTAGAAATCATCACTGCAAACAATATGTTCTTTAAGTACTATGGAATAAAATTGATTCCCATTCAATTCAGATTAGGCCAGTGCCTCACGGAGGGCCATTTTTCTACGAATTGTAAAAACGCGAAAAGGAGTTTTTGTATTATATTTAGGGTTCCATACAATCTGTAAAGGTTACGTTAAACTAATACAAAGCCTACCTTTCCAGTTTCTAGGTCCTTTCATCCATAAAATTTCTTGAAAAGATTAGAAATCCAATTTCGCACTTCAGCACCCATACTTATATCAATATTATTTTCTCTAGCTCTCGAAAAGCGGGAAGTTCGCAATCATACTAGGGTCGACACAAATCCGTATTGGCAGTAGAAGCCTTGCCTTTGCCTTACCACACGTCTATGTCTAAGCATATTATAAAGATTACCAAGAACTTGAAATCCGCTTACTGTTCCAACCAATTTGGTAGCAAAATTACTTTAACGGAAGAAATCTGTGAAAACCTGAATAATGGTGTCTGGTTTTGCGAAATTGTGTTTCTGTTAATCACATGCATTCATAATAGTGATGTGCCGGATCATTAAAAATGTAGATCTGAATTCACGGATTCGGATACGGATAATTGGCATCAAGATCTGCGGATACGGATATAGATACGGATCTTAACTTTCTTACTCAATCGGTGTCAGTGCGCGTGACCTTGAAATGATACTTGACGCCACTTGACGCATTGCGTGACAGAACATGTTTCGACTTGCGTTGCGGGGGTCTTTCTTTTGTTTTGTCTATAGTTTAGTGTGACGTAGATAACGTTTGTGTTTGTTGTACGAGTAAAAAAAATCTACAAATAAGTTTAGTAGTGTAATATGGAATTATTAATAAGGTAAAAGATCCGTTAAAGATCCGTCAAAAATGTAACGGATAGGGATACGGCTACGGATCTTTTTTCTCCCGCAAATATCTGCGGATACGGCTACGAATTCGGATATCCGGAACATCACTAATTCATAACGTACTATGGTTTAATTACGGTTTTGATACTATTTGCATCAGCTAGGTACATATTTTATTTATTTAATAAGCCTTTCCTTCGGTCTCCAATAAACTAATGTCATAACATTGTATTATGATCATGTTTCAAAGGCATTAATTTCCTATAAAATTATTTGTTTTTAGATTTAATAGAATGACTCTATACAAATATACAAACGTATTTCAAAACTTGAGGTTATATGAAATGTACTCATACAATTGAAGATAGAACTTAGATAGTTCCATTTAAGTCTTGATTGTCTTTTAAAAGTTTTGCTATCTGCAGTAGTGTAAAGTTATTTCACAGTTTAAATTGTACTGTGGCTCCGAAAACACATATTTGAATTTTAAAACAAGGTTTTATAACAATTTGATTTATGAGGCTACGAAAGCCACTAGTTTAAATAATAAGCTACGGCCTCTGCTCACACTAAAACCGTGTTTTCTTAGATAAGTTTTGCTTTTAAGATAAACAGCTGATGATTTCCATGTTTTCTTTAGGTTTGCATGTTCATAAGATACGGTTAAAAGGTTATTTGTTCTTGATTTTTGACAAAATTATAACTACATTAGGAGCGATCATCCAACGCGGGCTGGCCACAACGCATTTATAGTAGTTTTTCGTGATTATTTCATTAAATACAAACAAATGTACTATTTTTTTTCAGTCAATCACTAGATCGTTGGTATTTATAACAATTTTTTACATTTTCTCTTTAATAAAAACATTTAATCGTACTAAGTAATGCAAATATTATATAAAACAATTGACGGTATGTCGATTTTTACACGTAAATACCAAAATAACTGTAAAAAACAGTAAAATACTAACTATCTAGTGCTTGGGTGAAAAAAATGTTTACTTTTTTTGTATTTAATCAAGAATCACGAAAATCCGCTATAAATGCGCCGTTGCCAGCCCACATGTGATGAACGCTCTTAAACAATGCATTGTAATCCCTAGAAAGAGTTATGGATTGGAGTGTTCATATTTTTTTAAGTTTAAGTAACCTACATATGATGAGTGCTGGTTATTTGAAATTGCCAGCCAATAATGACGCCTCACACAACCTTAAATTAATTAAAGCTCTCTAAGGTTAAAATCCATCCACCAATTTATAAAACAGCACTTGAATTGAATATTTCCGGAACTATTTTTGTATCTGAGAAATTAATTTAAGTTCTTCCAAAGAGGATTGTAAGAGAAGTTGAAAGTTAGATGAGTTCGTCGCCCATTGCCTTTCTGTAGACTGAAAGGCGAGGTGGGTAATTGCAGAATGTCCTGATGAACTTTCATAAAGAATCCATCTTTACCCTATTTGCTTGAGCTGCCATGTTTCCCAGGACTGTACCTTGGTTTCATTTAATTTAGAGACAGTTTTTTTTCTCTCTGATGTTATTAATGTTTCAGACTAGTAAAAGGTTTCTTATTTCTTGCTAAAGAAACGTTCTTCCCTGTAGGTAGATTACATCGAGCACTAAAGAAAATATTTAATATCTCTTCATTTCTGTTCATTTTTTGTATTCACTAGAGATGTACAGGATAGAGGGAAGGCGTAGGTAGGAAGCCTTCGGTATAGGATTAACATTTTCTACTTATACCTAACGGTGTATTTCCTTTTTCAATGTAAGACCAGAATGTGTAGGCAAGAAAAAAAGCTCGTGTTCAATGAAAAATACCTATCTATTGTATTGTTACTGAATTTCTTACTCCATAATATTTGACTGTGTAGTTTTATATTTTCTTTTAGTACGAACGTAATATTAGGTACAAAGGCTGTCAGAAATGGAACTAAAAGTAAATACATACAAATACAACCATATTGTTATTCTATTTACTATAACAATTCTTATCACAATGATTATATTCCAAGTTACACCTTCTCATGACTACCCAACAAACGTCAAAACTTTTAGATTTACAGCACAAATTATTATCCAACGAATTTAATTTAGCAACTACAACTAGGTAACAAATAGTGGGACCATATGCGCGTTAATGTGAGGGTCTAATTTAATCAACAGACATCTTGGTACCGGTGCTCTCATGAAAGTTAATGGCGGTTCCTGCAAATGCTCATTTAGCCCAATAACCAGCGGAAAGATTATTTTCCCAGCAATTATTAGGGCAGGAACCCCCAACACGAGTAAACTTGTTTATTTATTAATTTACGCATTATTTTCTCTAGTTTCGTGGATTTGCGACTGTAATCCTTTAAGTCGGCGGAATGTAGGCTAGTTTGTTTTATGGTAATAATATACTGCTTCCAAAGTGGTGGTGTAGAGGGTATTATAATTTAAGTGAATGCGGATTTTGGGCGTCTATGTTTATTCCGAAATTAAAGTAACATGTAGTTTTGTTGTGGATTATGAGCCTACATTTCTAAGAATTAAGTAAGTAGCTATAAATATTTGAGTAAGGATTCTTGTGTATGTAGCTGATAACATTTTACTGAGCCATTACAATTACTATGTAAGTATATTTGGTTTTCTATCTGATTGATGGCAATTATGGGGTTTATTCACAATTTAATGCCGCACAAAAAAACAAAAAAGAGATACCTAATTCAGTCACGTAAATATTAGCTACCGACGGAAGAAGGTAATCATTTACACAATGTGATATCAAGACTAAAGAAAGAAAATATATTTATTTATTTTATTTTATTTATTTTAAGAAAACTTACTGCTAATACATTCATGTAGTCAGAAGTAATATGTAGACAAAAAGGCAATTACAAGTTTCCACTTATCTCAGATTAAAAGGCACACAGTATATGAGTACCTACGGCAGATAAAAATCAAAAGTCAAATAAAAAGTGTAACAGTTAAATAAAATAAAATACGTTTATTTCAGACAAAATTAAAACAAATCATGTAATGTTAGTAACAGAGGTCTTAAAAACTATGTTAGTATTGTAGCATTGAAGAATACATTCTAATAAAAATCAAAATTAAAACATTACCTACATCATTTCGTCACGTGAAGCCGAATAAGCCGGGGAGGCTCTTAATATTGGGAGGCAATGAATATCAAGCACCCCACGCTTTTTAATTGAATTAAATTATTTTCTCCTTTTTTAGTTTGGTTTTTAGAGCGTGTTTTTTAGTTTTTTAAACTATTATTTATTACGTCTACTGTACACCTTGCAAATCTATGCACCAACATATTAGCACGAACCGACAACGCCCTTCGCTCCCGGTCGATATCTGTATCATTATTAAGTGTCTCAGACACTATGAAATGTAATGTGTAATGTGAGAAATTAGCAGGAAAGTGTGCCTTACGGCTGCGCCAAAAAGGCCCAGTTCAGAAAAAAATGTCAGACAACTATGGCCTGGCGCTGTTTTTCAGCTGGACCTGACATGTGAGGTAACGGATGTAAATCAGGTCTATATTGCAACGTGATGTGTGCATGCATACATAATTAAAATAATTTTATTTCAAATAAAAATAGTAACGAAAATGTACATAAATAGTGTGATATTTAATAAAATTTCAAATCAAAACGGCTGATAAATAAATGAGACGGACGCAAGAAAGACTTTCATTAATATGTAAAAGAAATTCTTCAAAAACACGCACAACACGGTACAAGAAGCCAAGCGCGTCAGACTATTTACGAACAGTTTGCAACTTTTTTGAGTGTTAAACTTGTCTCAGCTATGGTTTGCATTGAGATTGACACAATGCGATGGTAATACGGTACATTCGCACGGCGACATATCAAGCTCAACATTTCCAGTGTAAGCTTACATCTCAATGTACTGTGGCTCGTCCGGATAGTTTGGAGGCCTGGAGACCTGTAACACAGGTATTTCTAGTAGAGGCTCCATTAATGTATTTTTTGTAGTCACTATTATGTTTTGTACTGATTTTTTCATTGTGTGATGTGCATGAGAGCAAATAAATAAATAAAATAAAAGTTGTTTTTATAACAAAATTATAAATAATTATAATCTCAATGTACGAAAAGCCTAGATATATAATGCGAGGTCAACTAAAACTAGAAATAAATAGCCTGATATTTCGCCTTGTGTACATAAATATGACAGCTAAATATTTCGCCTTTTCGCATTAAAAGTGTACAATTTCCAAAAATATTCAAAATGGGGTTAATATGCGGAAACATTTGGTATCACCAGTATTTTTCTCTTTAAAACGCTCTCCTGTAAAATTAGTAAGTTTTGAGTTTATACAGTTTTAATGCGAGAAGACGATTTGTTGACAAAAATAGATATGGAAATAAAAATATGCGTAGATTAGGATGAACATTAATGAACTAGCGGCCTACCCCGGCTTCGCACAGGTAGAACAGCATATTATGCCTTCATGTTTGTCATTTTATCGGTCGATGAAAGTTCCCAATTATCGTCATATTTCAACCAATTTACACAAAACCTTAACAAATTATACACCCAAACCTTCCTCATTAATTTGTACATTGGTGATAACCAAATAATAATCCGTTCAGAGTATTTTTTGAGTTTATCGCGAACAGACAAATAGACGTAAGTAAGTAATGAGGCGCTTATAACTAAGATTGCAATGTTTAAACTATAAAGTAACAGTGTACTCACTGCTGAGAAGCCTAATAAATAAATATGTAGTTATACTGAAGACAGAAGAAGAAGAAGCCAAACTTAAGTGGCAGTGGGCAGGGGACATTGCTCGCAGAACAGATGGCCGATGGGGCCGAAAGGTTCTGAAGTGGAGACCGCATACCGGAAGACGTAGAGTAGGAAGGCCTCCCACAAGGTGGACCGATGACCTTGTGAAGACCGCGGGAATCCATGGTATGTGGGAAGCACAAGACCGGTCGAAGTGGACGAGCCTGGAGGAGGCCTATGTCCAGCAGTGGACGTCTTTCGGCTGAAATCATGATAAATACTATTATTTGTAGAAAATATTCGTCATGATTCTTTATAATGTGAAGACCTACTTTTAATTTTCCATTTCCTCTATAAAGATAAACTAAACTGTTTTTACATCAAACTACATTTATACTAGTTTAATAAGTTAATACACAAAGCCCATCTTTATATTGATCCTGCACCATAACTATGACTATTATTATGATATTCTTTGCGAATAAAAAATAAAGGTTTCTGAAGACATTTTCCTCAATATACTCTGACAATGCCGCTCCGTCCCTACATTAGAAATGTTGATTCGTGAAATTACGAAACACAATATTACTTTCCATTGGGCCTTTTCCATGAGCCTTTTAATAAGTTGCTTGTATATTATATCCTTTTATTTTGAAGACTGCGTGGTACAGAATTGAATAGAGTTGGGACCAGAGATAATACATTTCATTATAATATCATTTTGCTATGTATAGTGGTAATCTAAGCAAGTTCAAAGTAAAAGGAATTCGCGACGCAGTAGCCGTGTGTACATGAACCATTAGCAGCTACTTTTGACCCCATAAAATAACTCTTACTCTCCCTAATTTGGTGAATGATATATTCATGTTTTTTTTTAAATACGAAAAATCTTGTGCCCTGACTATAATATCTTGCTCTTTTAACAATTTGGTTTGCTAGTAAAAACTAGCCAAGTCAAATCTTGAGCTTCATTTATCTTAATAAATTATCTCCTTTGTGTAAATCATTCGACTGTTCCAATTTAAGAAGTTATAATTTTAAATAGCAAACATTGCTGTAGCAAAAAAACAAGAAATTGTGTTTTAAAATTCTTTTAGAATGTTGTATGTTTTAATAATAAACAGGATTATCTACAGAACTTGGCTACCATTTAGATCTCAATTCTTTTATCAACCACGCATCTTCTTAATTTTGGACTTAATTTCAAATTTATGTTTTTGGTGGTACCTAATGCTTGTCACATAAAGTCTGCATTTATACATTTTTTGCCGATTAAGAGATTTACCTATTTCTCATTAACATTGTTATCATCGGAAAGTTGTTGTTGTTAATACTTGCTCAGATACGCTCTTCACTAAATAATTTATTAATGTATATTCTACGTGTAATCAAAATCGTACATATTCTAGGAAATCTGTATTTTAATTTTTTTTTATTTTTCGGAATTTTCCCTTTACTTGGGATGTAAGAGACTTTGCTTTTAACTAAAATTGACTTACAAGTTTTCGCGAATATCTTAATTTTCCCATAGCTTTTTAACGTGTTGACTCAGGACCTTAATTTTTATACACCTAATAGGGACTATAAATCTCAGTATCTGGTATAAATTTCAACTTGCTAGGTCCACCCGTTCCTGAGAAAATCGGTGGTGTAACAAGGACATACGGACAAGAGAGTGATCTTATAAGTGTTACTTTTTTACCTTTTGAGGTACGGAACCCAAAAAATTATCAAAATGTTAATAAATCCATGCACCAAGACTACACAGATAACACAAGAAGGGACTACGATAACACGTTTGTAACCGCAGGCTATCACGACGCCTACTCGTTCTTGTCCGACATTCTCTAGAAATACAACACAAATTCATGCAAGAACTCATCACTCAAAGTTCCTTAAAGCCTGGGACAAGACACACTTGTTATCCCGACCCTCGACAACCCTCAGCAGCCCTAACAGCCCCAACTATTCGAGGGTCCGACGAAAACAATTCCAAACATTGTTTATCCATGCACCGCCATACGGCCTCTTTAATAGTCCCCACGGAATATGGGGACGGATATATACGGGTTTGTGAAAGATTTCGCCGAAATCCCTTCGGTGGATAGTTTGTGGTCCCGTTGCGACGAGGCTTAACGGTTACCTTATTATGCATATGACGCTATAAAGTTGAGCCTTCATTTGTGTGATGTGCGAGGAAATTATGTCGGTGTTCAGCTTTATGGGGTGTTTCATTGATACTATGGATTAGGGAATTAAGAATAAATTAAATGAGCACTTGTTTAGTTATCGCGCGTATAGTGCCCTTCGCGTCCAATATAACAACACCTTCAGGGGAATGCTGGGGCTGCCGCGGTGGTGCAGCGCATCTGCCTGCATTGTTGAGTCGGATGCGGATCACCTCGAACGTTCTCCTGAAGACCTTGTCTGAACGGTGGGATTCACCAATGCTGCAGGCGCGGATGGGGTGGCACTCTCTTTGCAACAGGAGATGAGTGGTTCTCTTTTCATGCCCGTTTAGTTTAATATTTTGCGTTCTAACATTTTTTTTTTAAGACTGTAATACTAACAAAATGGAACCTGATTTCCGAAATAAACGATTATTTATTATATTATTATTATTACTACATGATCAATGGTATTCCTGTTGTAATTGGGTACGAAAGGTAGGCATCGTTAGCTTCTTAGTCGATTCGCACGAATTTGTAAGCTTGAATCGGGCGAGTCATCACTTAAGATGATTTTCTAAAGGCGGCTCGACAATTCCAGAAATACGTATTAGGTAACTGTCGAGTAAATTCGCGTTATTAGAATATATTGCAAATGAAATGACTAGTGATCGAAGTATTAGTAAACGGTGTTAGCCTCATAAATAAAATTTTTTAGACCATTTTACCATATTTTTGCTAGACCATATTTTTGGAGACCTAAATGTGTCCTAATGCTGAGCCAAGACATTAAACACAGTCATTTTAATAATAATATTCAGGTCGATCGAAGTCCAATCGAGGTGTGTTCTAAATGTGGCTGAAAATACAGCACATCTAAATTAGTTTCAGCCTATTAGAAAATAGCCTCCAGTGGCCTAGAAAATGGTTCGACGGAGTTGGAAACTTGTTTTCTGTTTCTGGTTCCGGTACCTACTATGTTTGAATGGAATCTATGTGCTATTAATGTGAAAATTATACAATTTCCCTTGATGTGATCAATTAATTGGTTATTGTTATCACTTAGTTGTTGCTACGTAATAACAATAAGAACAAATTAGTTTTAAACATTGACTTAGTTTATCTACTTTTATCTCATTACGCTGTCTGTAATCATTTAACTGGCAACGAAAAACTACAGACTTACAGGTATATGTTGCTTCATGTGATTATGTGGCTTTATTCAATATTGTTTTCATCATCATTACCATTGGGCACGCCACAATTGCAGCGGTAAGTCCCTCTCTTTGAGGAGTGGATTCAGAGGCACCACGGCGTCCTCACCTTCCGCCTGACGCAGCTCTTCACCAGACACGGTTGTTTCGGGAGGTTCCTATTTCGGATAAGGCGGGAGGAAACGCCCGAGTGTTACCACTGTATAGATCGCCCGGAGGACACGGTGGAGCATACGGTGGAGGTCTGCCCGGCTTGGGCGGAGCACCGCCGTGTCCTCATGAAGGCGATCGGCGGCGGCGATCTCTTGCGGCGGCAATCTCTTGCGTCCGGCCTTGGTCCAGGCCATGGTACGGAGCGAGAGCGCATGGGAAGCCGTCACCTCCTTCTGCGAAGTAGTAATGCTCGCGAAGAGGGAGGCGGCGCACATGAGGTAATGGCAATCTATGCGCCCTCACAGCCCCAGTCGCCGCAGGAGACGCCGTGGGCGTTGGGAACCACAGGTCGATTCACGGCCACCGTAGGCGCGGGTTTGCGGACGGCAATTTTGTTTTGATTCACGATATCCACTCACCTGTCATTTTTGTACTGCTATTCCCCGTAAGGTTCCATAAATGTATTTCAAAACTGCGATGCCGGGAACAAAATCAGATCGTGTCACGAATATCCAGGCTGCGACACTGTTGTTGTATGTTAATCTCTGAGGACGTATTCCACAAGGCCATTTTATGGTTGAAAATTTAAATTGTGGGATATTTGTGGTTAAAGATAATATACCAGTAGAAGAAACTCATATAATCACTGACAGAAATTAAACTAAGAAAGTCGAGGAACTGTTCAAATGAATTCAGACAAAGTACCAAGATTATGAAATGAAATTCCTATAGCCTCCTTTGAAAGAATTGAATTCACAATAGTTGGAACACTAAAAGGAAATTCCATGGCCTGTTAATTTCCAATGAAAACATTTCCCGCAATGAAACCGTTTACTACAAAGAACTGAACTTGTAAAATGCTGGCGTTGTCTTTCACAATGAAATACATTTTTGAAACAATAGCTTTTTAAAACAAAACGCTGGCAAGTAAACTGAAATAATCAATTAGCTCGAAACATCCATTTAGAATCCAAACACAATATAATCGTAGACAAGATCAACATAAACGTTCCAATTCTAGAACAGCGCCCATCTAAATCCTATCAGTTCAGACAACAACGGATCGTCCTTTTTTCTTAACAAAATACCTAAATTCATTTACATTCCAATTTTAGGGCCTACTTTAGATTAACGCCGTCACTCCTCGTACAGCGTTCAGAATATGCCTACACCCGGAGCGCTGGCGAATAAAATTTTATTGCCCGAATTCTCGTTCGTGTTTCCACTAAAAATACATTTTACGTCTGAGTTTCCTTTGGTATGAAAATTTGTAGCGTTCGCGCGCCTACTGAGTATACACTGCGTAACATACTCGTCTGTTCTTGTGCCAATCATGGGATGTCGTGACATGTTGGGAATCAGATTATGGAGGTTCCTTCCTGTTACGTGATAGGTGTGGTGTTAATATTGTATACACGAAAAATGTATTTTAGTATTTTTGTAAGGAGGACGGCGTTAGTTGTGCCATTAATGCTTATTTATGAAAGGAGCGTTGGCTATACTTTTAAAAATACCCAGCACCATTATTTTAGTTTTTGCAAAGCTTACCCTAAAATATATCAACTTTGTAATAGAAGTGACACTGATAAATATTTATTTCTACCTTCAGAGCTTAAACAGGTCAACCCATCATCTCCCACCGGAGTAGTAAAAGGTGACTAAGGGATTATATCCGGGAGCTGAGCAGAAACGTTCACCTACTTCGAAATTATATTGCCGTAGTTTCCCACGGGCAAACGCTATGATATAATGAAGAAGTTTTAAAGTAACAACAAAGATTCGTCGTAACTTAGATTCTTGCTCACTCCACCCACGAGACTAGCCGGTTGGTAGATTATAGAAGTTTCAGATATTCCATTAACACTGTTTCTAAATTTAAATACATTAGGGTATTTCGATTTTCCAGTAACTTCAATAAACTCACAAATAACTTTTCTATTTTCATTCTTCCACTTAAAATCAAAGCCCCTGTAATTTCATAGAATAAAAGGGAATGTAAATTGCAGTTTGCTTGTAAGGAGTACTGGTAGTGTTCACATTATGTACCATTGTCTACTGCATTATGCATGCGTTTTGTCCGCCGTCGATTTTTATGTTTTGCATGATACAACCGATCAATATCACGTCGTCTATGTAGACCATGTATGACTCACTAACAACTGCCGACTTGTTTCCAAATGTTGGAAGGCTTCCAGTGTTTAAGTGGTTTTCAAAGTAGGGACTTGGGGAATGAATTGGCGAGACTAACTTATTACACGGATACTCTGAAGACGGTATTGTAAATTATATAGAAACATGATAGAATCCTCTACTAAAATCTACGTCTTTATTACAGATAGCCTATTGCAGCTCCTTTTTTCCGACCAAACCCATCTCCGCTATTTACATTACATTTGCATTTAAAGACGAAATCCCTTCCCTAAATGCAATATCGGGCCAATAAGAGCGAACCTAGTTCATTTGTATGTGCGGAGCAGCAAGATTTGACTGCTAATTTAGACAAAACTCCACATTTAACTGTATTACTCGGCGTATTAAAGTCGTTTAGTAATTTACTTGAAAATTAACCGCGGCCCTTATATCTGGCTTAGAGCGCCTTATTGCCGAGTGCCTACTTATCCAATAACAATGAAGTCAAATGAGTTTCAGTACGTGACTCCGTCTGTAATGTTGCTAAGTTCCGGATTTTTTGAGGTAGTTTTGCGAATGGTTCATGGTCTGGAAAATGTAGTAGTTCTTTTAAGTTTTTTATGTTCGGTACAACGCCAACACGACTGACTGTGGTGCCAGCAGCTTTAATAGGCTTTTGTTGAATTGTTCATCTTATCTTTTTTATGATGTTCAATAGTGTTACAGTATTATTTTAGTTTGCTATTAATATATCGCATGTTAGTGATAATTGAGTCTACCTTTGCATTATCTGTTTATTTGTGTTCCACGCAATTATTTTCTTTTCACTATCTTGAGACACTTATTACATATTAGTATAACGTTGTACCACTTTTACAGCCCCACTCAGAGACCCCTAACGGTTACTTAGGGTGCTACTTAGTAAAAATTAAAAAAAATTCACTCCCAGAGTCAGTTAACGGTTCATTAGTGGCCCTTAATGAAAATTAAAGTTAAGTACAGCAAGACCTTTACTTAACTTGTTAATGATTGATTTTTACAGTTACGATTGAGGTTATATTTTTATTTTTACCAGTGAATTCGCTTTTGCATTTATTTAAAAGCAATAATGACTGATTTAGCGACTTCATTGAGTTTGTGGACTATGCCAGAAGATATAGAGAAGTAGGACCAAGGCGGTATTTTCGAGATTATTCTGATCCCTTTACTAAATACTCTATTCAAGAATGGTTTTACAGTAATGGTTTTACAGTGCGACAAGCCTTGGTTGAAAGGTTTTTTACTTAAATATTGTTTCCTTTATAAATAAAAATGCATATATTAATCAAATAATAATACTTTTATTTTATGTTTCACCAAAAAGTGTCGAAAGTGTTAGGATGACGGTTTTTCAACAGATGTTTTGGGTCGGTTGTTGTTTATTTGAAATCTATAGAAACACATCTTGTGCCGATAACAATACCTGCAGAAACTGTTATTACAAACTATTAAAAGTATTAATAAAGAACTAAAAGGGAACACCAATATATTTATCAATAGGCGCCGACAAAGATCTTCGTGCACGTTAATAACAAAACATTACGGAAATAATTAAACAATTAATTCTATTACTAGGCTCAAGCAATAAACAAATACCAAAAAATCCCGAGTTGCTGTGAACATCTGGATACTTTCTAAAATGCTCAGGTACTAAATGGTAGGTGCCAATTTTTTCCCAAGATCTTAATTATCACGTATATATAATTTAAAATTCACAACACAAAACGTTCTCGCCTGGTGAATGAAACACAAACGAAAACAAAACAATAATAAAATATTCCCTGATTTGACATTGGCAGATGGCAATGATGCCATACCAAAAAGGTGGCAAACGCTTTAACTTATTTAAATAAAAATAATTGTTTCGCTTTGTATTTTAGTCAAAAATTACAGTTAAAGAACTGATTATCACTTATATTACTACGAATAATAGTTTTCAACGTGTTTATATAAACTTTTTTGTCGTTTAATATCAACTGTTTTTAAATATGGCTACACCAAGGCTTTATCGACATGATATCGATATGACGATTTGGAGATGCTTCGCCCTACGGATACTTAAATCTGTCATTTGCTAATGGACGCTTAAATTATGTCTCTGGGATGTACCATTGATTAACGGATTTAATGCTAATTAGTTAAGTACTCATTAGGACTAATTTAATGTGGCTTTCTGAGTGTGGCTGTTAGTTCCTTACTTTTTAGTTTCCTAATTAATTTTGCCCTTCAAAAATAAATTGCTTGTTAATCACAATGATTGTCATCCTGTATATTATGTATGTACGAGGGCTTTTTCAATTTTTCGTTTTTTTTTTGTTCTTAGCTAACACCTGGTTTTATTAACATTTTCGTAGAATTCGGGCTTACCTCCCACCGCAAAAGTCAATAACTCGCGGCACACGTAAAACCCAGCCGTTTCTAGTTGGTAATAGTAAAGAATGGTCTCGCCGTTCTCCAGATAAATCCTGCTCAGCTTAATGTGGAGATAGTGGGTTTCCGTACCAAGGCTTCTAGGAAATTGCATAATGAATGGATGCAAGATTGTCCGTATTAATTGCCCGTAAAGAAAAGTTAGAATATTCTGCGTGGGCGAATAGAAACACGAGATAAACTTTGAAGGAAAGTTTTATGAGAAGATGGAAATCCTGAAACTAGAGTGAGAATTTTGTGAGGATGGAATGTAGTTTGTAGATTTTCATACACAGTATTTGGATACGTATGTTTTGCAACCAATCTTAAAATACAACTCTAGATGAATTTATGGTAAAATTAAGAGAGCAGTAGAGGGAGCCCAAATCTGGAAAAAAATAAGGTCCAATTGATGAGACCTCTACTCAATATTGGGCAGATACCTGTGGAAGAAAACAGAGAGAAGGACTTCATAGACTCATTTTTGTGAATGATTTCTGTTAAAAATAACGATTTATCTACTTGATTTCCTACTATCCTACTAATATTTTAAATGTGAAAGTTTGTTACTCAATCACGCAAAAACGGCTGAACAAATTTGGATGAAATTTGCCAAACCGATAGTTTGTACCTGGATTAACACATAGAATACTTTTTATCCCGGTAATACGTTTCCGTGAGATAATTATCGACCACAACGCGGGCGAAGCCGCTTGCAAAAGCTAGTTTCCTATAATTCACAAAACATCGTCGTCAACTTTATAACAATTATCTACTCCGGAAAGTAACTCGTCCGATGTATAACGTATTTTGCATACTCAGAAATTACATCTGCATTTCAAAACACTTATACAGGGTGTCCCAAAAGGTTACGTAGCTGGGAAGGGGGGTGATAAGAGTGGTCACAAGGGTCACCAGAAAAATAAAAAAATAAATCCCCTCTGGGTATTAAAAAAATGAATGGCATTTTTTTTTAAACTAAAAATTTTACTATTTTGCTAACTGTACCTACAAATATTGCTGTATTAAAAAAAATGCTGTTATGTAATCGTCAATAACCCTTTATCAAATTGAAATAAAAAAAAACAATACATATCTAACCAAGATTTTAAAGAAAATTAAGTTCTTGTTAGTTTAAAAAAAAATCTAGTTTTTTTAATAAATGCAATTTATTTTTTTAAATACCCAGAAGGGATTTATTTTTTTATTTTTCTGGTGACCCTTGTGACCACCCCTATCACCCCCCTTCCCAGCTACATAACCTTTTGGGACACCCTGTATAATAAAAAAAATATGTAACGAGCCTAAGGTGATGTCGGCTCCCACCGCATGTCTGTCAGATGTCGGCGGTTCTGCCTGACATGTGTCGGTTTCCTAAACATGGCGCAGTTTATTAAGCTTGTAATCGCAATATATATTGTACTTAGGTAGGTCCTCGTTTATCGTCTTTCATGTTACAAGGCTGAAGCTGGCTTATAATCTTATGAATCTTCACGTGTTCATAGCTGATTTTCAGTGATTATTTAACTCACGAGGATTTAAATTCGTGACAATCGTTTTTCATACAGAAATAACACGACTTTGGAATAAATTAAAATGGAAGTGGTTGAAGTGACATAATTTATGTACGCTTATTAGTCACTAAAACAGCTTCCACATAAATTAAAATCGTAATGAGTTTTTAGAAATATATATGTACTACATATAGATTTCTGGCCTAAAGGTTAAAACTCGATAATATTATTGTATTGAAACAAATTGTTCAAAATCATCATTAATTTGATTGAAGTTTATTGAATTACTGTGTAGCGATCTGAAATTGCTAATTAATGTTTACAATACAACAAGCTTTAGCTTTGAAAAGCAAACAATATTAAATTGGTATTTACCTTAATTTTCTGTAGGTACTGCTGCCAACTGTGTTTGCTTTTCATGGATTTCAGCAGCTATACAAACATGCTCAATATTGTTTTACTATATAGATAAAACGACATATATATAAGGTTGGCTGGTGAGATTTTTAAAAGTGTGAAAAATGTCTTGCAATTTTTTTATAAAGATTAATATTATGATTAACATCAGATTCAATTCAAACATTTCACTCAAAGATGATTTCCCACTCTCAAAAAAAACCACCTACATCTTTGGGCACGTCACGATTGCGGCGGTAAGTCCCCTCTTTGAGGAGTGGATTGAGAGGCGCCACGGCGTCTTCACCTTCCGCCTGACGCAGGTCATCACTGGACACGGTTGTTTCGGGAGGTTCCTGTTTCGTATAAGGCCGGAGGAGGTCCTGGTGTTGCTACTGCGTAGATCGCCCTGAGGACACGGTGGAGCATACGATGGAGGTCTGCCTGGCTTGGGCGGAGCACCGCCGTGTCTTCGTGGAGGTAATCGGCGGTGACGATCTCTCGCGTCCAGCCCTGGTCCAGCCCATGGTACGGAGCGAGAGTGCATGGGTAGCCGTCACCTCCTTCTGCGAAGCAGTAATGCTCGCGAAGAGGGAGGCGGCGCACGTGAAAGAGAGGCAGTATATGCGCTCTCACGGCCCTGGTCGCTGCAGGAAACGCCCTGGGCGTCGGGAATCCCAGTCTGATTCCCGGGCACCGTAGGCGCGGGCTTGCGGACGGCGAGTAATGGGTAGCTCGCTGTCCGGTAAAGACCAAGCCCGGGTCGATAGCGTGTTATGTTCCACGTGCGCCTCAAAGAAATGTCAGCACCACGAAAAGATACCATGGCACACAGGCAACTGAAGGAACACGGGTGGGTTTTAGTCAGTAAAAGTCTGACACGCCTTCCCGCTCCACCCAGAGCGGGAGAAGTTATTTGATGATTTCCCACCCACAAAAAAAAAACACCTACATCTTTATTCATAGTTCAATACACACGAATGTCAATTTGAATTATTTCCTTAATAGAATTAGATTTCACTTCAACAACTTTCTATAGATGTACAAACAAAGAAACATCTACAATGTAACATACAGCCACAAGTCCAGCAGATTTTACTCTTTAAATATCAAAACGATCACAAGAATTATTTCACTTCACTAGTCGCCAAAACATAGCTTTTAACTCCAAATGGTTTCTTCAGACATGTGACGTCAAAGTGCACGAAACGCTGCCGGCGCGGCGGGACATAGAAGTAACAAAGACTTACGTACATTTACCGAGACATTTTGTCATAACTGACATTTAATGCTGTCTTTCGAAAATTGGGATTTGTATTTGTATCAAACGACAAGAAAATGGTCAGATATAAAACATTGGTACTCGGTCCGTCTGTTCATAGCAGTGGAGCATTATCTCTACAGTTCATATATATGTGGCAGTCTCTTTAGACACCTCGATATTTCATATAAACATCTAGATAATTCACTTGACTAGAATCTGCATCCTATTTATCTGTGTAAAGTACAATCATTACAGGTTTATCTAGGATATCCATTTCATGATAGGAGTATATCCCACCCAATCCAGCTGATTTAGACCAAACTAGATTTGTCACCTAATAATTACGTAATTTATATTGTAGGCATAGGCTTTATACGTATTGTAATAATATGGGTGGACTGTATTAAGTCTCTTAATTTTTTTGCAAAGTCGTTGAAATAAACACCGAGTGACGTATTTAACATGAGGAAGATAAGAATTTTGAAAACCACAAAACACTCAAAGTGTAGGAACCGCTTATTCAAAAGTATCACAAGAACCTAGAACTCTGCTGCTTGAACAAGAACATGCCAAAAAATTTGTTTCTTAACATGTAAGAGATACTGCATGAGATGCCGCCGGCATTGACTACAAAGCGTTGTCATCCCCGTACGCGTTTGTAGACGGTCTCAGAAGACACGCCGAGTTAAACGCTCCGAAAATATACACGAAAGATGCTCCCAAGCCGTCATGAGATAATCTTTTGATATCTCACTGGAAAACATCTTTGGAATAATAAGTTTGATAGAATTTTGCGTATAAATTTCTTGGGATAGTTATAAAAGGTGTTTTTCAGACTTTGGTTTACATCCTCAAGAGGTATTGTCCAGGTTCCTTATTTATCGGGGCTTTATTTGGAAGAGGCCTTATTATTCACGATATGGATTCTTTTTGTCTGAAGCCTGTAAAATGAGGATGTTATTTGTTTGTGTTATATGAGAATTTACTAGGAAAAAATATATAATACGCCGAATCCAAATAAATTAGGATAACGGCAAGAAATTTACTACATATTAAAAAAAAACTATAAATTTTCTATATGCCGAATACATTGTATTTTACAACATTGGTTTAATTGCCTCAGCACAAGTTTATAATTTGTTCATTGATTTCTTAATCAGACAATTTATTATTAAGCAATATTATTTTGCTTTACCATTTTCAATCTTTGTCTTGTTTATTTTTAAGCTATAGTGTTCTCGAAATTGATTTTAAAGTTTTGAAATTAACATTTATATTTTTTAACCGACTTCAAAAAAGGAGGAGGATCTCAATTCGACTGTTTTTTTATCTTTGTTTGCTCATAACTTTCGACTGGGTGAACCGATTTTGATGATTCTTATTTTATTTAAAAGCTGCTGCTTTCCCTATAGTCCGATTTAAATTTCATATATATCTGATGACTCGTTTCGGAGACAGACAACTGAGTTCTTCAAAAAATTACAGCAAATCAACCGCGATTGCTGCGATCGCATAAATATGCATTGTTTTGACCAAGGATGATGAAATTTCGAATTAGTGTGGGGTAGGTAATATAACTAAAAAGTGAATAATAAAAACTTTACCCATAAAAAAACAACCGACTTCCGAAAAAACACTTGAAAGTGAAAAATAACTTTAATTTCGGAAGGCGGTGATAAAAATCTCAAATATATATCCAAAGTCACCGCCTTCAGAAATTAAAGTTATTTTCACTTTCTAGTGTTTTTCAGGAAGTCGGTTGTTTCGTTACATTATTTTGTGATGTCATTATGTAGCCTGTTCGGAGTTGTTTCTCAAATAAATAAATAATTATTACTTTAATACATTTTTTTTTTTATAAATAGGTAACTAAACCTTTCTCCACATCACAAATAACTTAGAATGATGTTCAACTAAGATTATAAACAATATTTTATTTATCTCCAAAAATAGTAGGTACTGAACAACACAAAGTCACATAGGCATCCAAACAATAGTAAAACTGTCCCACACGAGCTACAGCCGCATCTTATTACATCGCCTAGCCTGTCTTGCTCGGCGCTATATATTACCGTAAGCCGTGATAGCGTGGCAGCCAAACATCGGCATTGAACCTAACGGTGTTATTACTACTGTGAGAATATTTGTATTTTTGGGGAACGTAAAGCAAAAAGGTTATCAACAACAACAACAACAACAACATCGAACGGCTAAATTTCCACAAGTGTGATTATGCAAAGGTAAAGGAAGCTATCGCAGAGGTTGATTGGGCTACCCTGTTATTGTCAGTTGATATTGACCAGGCGGTGGAAGAGTTTTACTTGGCTCTCAACTCTATAATCAGCAAGCATACTCCCACAACCAAATTAAGTGGGTCTGCACAGCCGTTATGGTACTCATCAGCTCTTAAAAAATGTCTCATTGAGAAAAATAAATATCATAGACGCTTCATAAAATATAAAAATCCGCGTGATTATGACACCTTCTCAATGTTGCGCAGTAGGTGCAAGGTTCTAACAAAAGAATGCCACGGTTCCTTTATAACATCCACAGAGGAAAATTTATCTAATAATATCAAATCATTTTGGAAGTTCGTCAATAGCAGAAAAAGTACGAATGGCTTACCACAAACTATGAAGTTCGGAGGAGTTGTTTCATCGGACAGCCAAGTTATTAGCGAATTATTTTCTGACTTCTTTAGTTCGGTTTTTGAGGATACGTCGGGAACTCCCCCTAGTGGTGAGACATGCGAAGGCATTGAATGCAACTCTTCTTTATCGGAGATTTATATTGAGCATGATTATGTTTTGCGTGCATTAAAACAACTAGATCATAATAAAGGCGCTGGTCCGGACGGAATACCTTCTCGTTTTCTGGTCAAGTGCGCTGAAGAGCTATCATTACCACTCTATTATTTGTTTAATCGGTCGCTAGCACTGGGTAAGTTTCCACAATGCTGGAAAAAGGCGCACGTTGTGCCCATTTACAAGAGTGGTGACAAGTCAGATTGCGCAAATTATAGACCCATAAGTATGTTATCAGAAATGGCAAAACTTTTTGAGGCGTCTTTGTATCAGCATTTTTATTCTCACTTTAAACCATATCTTTCCCAATCCCAGCATGGATTTGTTCGTAATAAATCAACCCTCACAAACCTGCTTGAGTATAAAAACTATCTTTGTACTGCTTTCGCGAAGGGTGGTCAAATAGACTCAGTCTATACAGACTTTCGGAAAGCGTTCGATAAAGTTAACCATGAAGTACTGCTTTTGAAGCTGAAAGCGTATGGTATACATGGTTCTCTGTTCCGGTGGATACAGTCTTACTTACAAAACAGAAGCCAACTCGTTTCTGTCAGAGGATACTTGTCGTTACCGGTTACCGTTACGTCAGGCATTCCTCAGGGATCGCATTTAGGGCCCCTACTTTTCATTATTTTTATTAACGATCTCGTGATCAAATTAGCATGTCCCTGTCTATTATATGCCGACGATCTGAAGGTATTCACTTCGATTAAAAACACCTCCGACAGTGAATCCCTTCAGAATGATTTAAATATAATTTCTGACTGGTGTACCCTGAATCGAATGAAATTAAACATAAACAAATGCTTTGTCATAACTTTCACGAAAAAACGTTTAAAAAGCACCTATGACTACAAACTCGAGGACCAATTGTTAGAACGAAAGCACGTAGCCAGAGATCTCGGCGTGTTGTTTGATGAACAGCTGTCTTTTAGAGATCATTACAATAGCATGACAATCAGAGCATTGAAACTTCTCGGTTTTATATCTAGGTCCACCAAAGGATTTAAAAAACCTCAAAGCTTCATACTACTTTATAAGAGCCTAGTAAGAAGTGTATTGGAGTACTGTTCGATAATTTGGTCACCGTGTTACGCGGTACACTCTGACAGAATTGAGAGTGTACAAAGAAAATGTGTTAAGTGGGTCTCGTACCGGTACGGTTTCTCTAGAACACTCCAAAGCTATCCCGAACGCCTCGTTAAGTTCAATTTGAAACCTTTGCATGTTCGTCGCAAACAGCAAGACTTAATTAACCTACATAAGATCCTACACTCCAAGCTGGACTCTTCGACTCTGCTGTCCTTCATAAACATCAACACTAGGTATAACACCCGAATACCGAAAACTTTTACACTTCTGGTCTTTACAAATAACACCTCATATTACAACCCTATCGTTACAATGTGTAGACTTTATAATGAAATTTCAAAAGACAATAACAGTATTGACATCTTTGATTCTCGTGCCGCTGCTTTCAAAAGACATGTGTGTACTCTTTCCTTTTAATATCCCAACGCTTAAATACTGTATTCTTTATTAATAATGTAACTAATTCTCAATTTATGTAATTTACCTGGCGCGCTGGCCTCCTACACATTCCCTACCTAAGTAGAAGTGTGTCGGAGGTCAGACGCACTTACCTTGTAACTGTGTTTTATTTTTATTTTTTTATTGTTGTTTTTTTTTTTGGACTAACCTCTTACAGTAGTTTTATCATCGCCATTACTATTATTTTTGCTGGTCATGTTGTGCGATTACGCTTTGGGTGATAATCAGGTCGAAACCTACAATGTTAAATTAGTGACATTATGTGATTGTTACCTGTTGTAGTTGCCTTGTGAATAAATAAATAAATAAATAAATAAATCTGAATATTTATGCAGTAACTTGGTGCTGAATCATTTATGCTTTCGTGTCGAATTTTTGGAGTGAAAACTTTCGGCAAGTTGAACGATTTTTGATAAGGGGGAATCTTATGGGTTCGCGACACCGAGATGCCAATGTTAAACATACATCTGTAGCTATGACTATGGCATTTTGTGCTTCGCCAGCAGTGAAAGCATGTTTTAGTTTTAAGTTTTAACGTCTCGGCATTCCCCATGATTATGATTTTTATTCAACAACTGTATGAATCAACTACTGCATGTTTTGTCCAGTAACCCTTGAAACAAACAAAAATGTGTCATTATTTAGAAAGTTCCAAACAGACAGCAACTGTGATAGAATTCCATATCTCGAACGATAGACTTAGTTTTATTGGCTAGACCTAATCCTGGTTGCAACGGGAAAATCTTCTAAAGGCAATCCGAATTAAACTTTGCGCGATTGGATTGAACTTTCCGCAGCTAGAACGTAGCCTTAAATTTCATATCTTTTATCGATTTAAAATGTTCCTGACAATTATAAAGGATACAATTATGAAGCAATTTGAAATGGTCACTTAGTCAACTATTACAATAGTCCTTTTATGTCTATAAATTGATACATGGATGTTATAATTTTTTTATTTAATTTTACATCAAAATTATAAAATTGTAATTCGCGTTAACGAAATCTTCTGTAATATATTACAAGATTTAAAAATTATTTTAATTCAAGTCCATCCAGTTTGATGTAACACAGCTTAGCGGTTTATTTTAGTGCCTGTAGGTACACTAGAGAGAGAACAATAATCTATTAGTGTCACCGCAATAACCAATTATGCGCAGTTACTGACAGGTTGCTAATGCCTCGTCTATTATGTCGCTAAGTATGCAGCTTAGTACAATAGGCTGGTAATTATTGTGTACAGTAATGTTTGTTTTTGAGAAAGTTTTTTTAATTTTAATTAATGATATAACACAACTTTACGCCTGGTTTCCCCGGAGGGTTGGACACAGATGCACCTATGTTACACCCACATTTTGCTAGAAAGAGACTCATTGAAGGGGCACTTCCTTTAAGAGTCCCTCAATATTCACGAACATTGTTGGTCCTTCGAGCCGAATACAGTCGTTAGTATGTAGATATAAGATTAGCTAGTGACTAGTGTTAATAACTGCCCTTATGTTACTGCGCTGTCACTGTCAAATTGTTACCATAGTCAAACTGTTCGAATCTTTAATCTTTACTTATCCACATTGATATAACTCTACAGAATAAGTTTTTAACCAGTGCGCACACTGTAACCATGAATTCAGAATATCATTCTAGACCCCCCAGCACTGAAAATTTTCGACGTTTATACAAAAAAAATCAGCTATTTCATAGAAAAGTGCAATACCTACGCGGTCAAAATGTATAGAACAGCTAATTTTTTTTGTATAACCGACCAAACATTTCTGCACTCCGGTCTAGAATGATATACTAAATTCATGGTTACAGATTGCGCACTGGATAAAAACTTATCCTGTATATAAAAAAAGAGAAACATGGTAGAAAAAAAAACAACGACATAAGTATTGACCTTCTATGGAAAACGTAAGATCACCCATTCGCATAAAGCTAACTGGAACAAAATTCTCATTACTATCTTTTTCATTGCATGAATACGTAAAAAAAATACAGACCGGTCTCGCACCCAAAAACTCGCACTTACAAAATCCGGCAGTTCCTCAAATTGCTTGTCAAACCATCTCGCTTTACGATACTGTCTCCACATAAGCCCTACAAGGCTATGCGGCTGTATAAGAGCTATATATGGGCTACATAGAAGCTCTGTTTAACGTTCTCCGTATAGCCTCAAACGCTTTCTGAGAATACCTATTCACATGACTAAACGTATTACGTACGTTGTGTTAGGACGAAAAACCAACTGAGTATTTTTTCGTCTATAAACATGCCATTTTCTTAATTTTTGTTCTGTTTTAGGCGGTGAATTATGGAAGTTTCGAACATCGTGTCTTAGCAAAACATTATTAACTTTAACGTGGTTTTAAAACAAACAATCGAACCGGGAACCCTACTTGCGAATTACCGTTTTTGTTATCAAACAAATTGATACTCGTTTTTATGAGGATTTTTTCCGATCTTTGTCTGACACCATTATTATTGTTTTAGCAAAACATAGCATAATCAGCATATAATGTTCCCACAGCTGGGAGACAGACCTCCTCTCGGTGAGAGGGAGTGGGTTTTAATCCACTAGAGGGGCCCAATGTTAGATGTCCATGTCTTCGATTTTTTGGTTCTAGGACATAGCGGTTTCCTCACGATGTTTTCCTTTCCCGTTTTGAGAGCATTAGTGATGAAATAATTTACGGAAAAGAAAGCACCTACGTGGATTCGAACCTACAACCCAGTAAAGCCGTTATGACTGGCCCGCTACTGCTCTCACAGGATTGTTTTATTTCAAGTTAAATCATTGTAGAATACAATCAAGCAATCTGGTTTCACAGAACATTTACCTCCTATACTGAAGTCAAAACCTAAAATTAATGCGAAAACAGGGATGCTTCGCTTGCAGTTATATTTTAGACGCAAACTAGAAAATCGATGGAGGGTTATTAAACCTTGTCAAACAATTAACTACTTTGTTTATTTTGTTGCTCATTATAATACAGTTCTACGAGTATTATTATTTTAAAAAAATGTTTTCTGTTCACGATTAGTACAATAGTAGATTGTAACATAATAATAATTTATTCACTTGCTGAAATGTAAATTAATAACTTAATACCAATAATTTCTTGCTGATTCGGAGTTGAGCCGTTGAAGCGAGCGGTCGCCTTCTTTGAGCTCGCAGCCTCGCACCAGATGTTGACTGGGGCCTCGAATTTGAAATCAAACCGCGTGTGTTTTGTGTTTTGCCACAGTGTATTTTGTAAAATTGGTGAAAGTGTAACATAACTAACGCAAGACCTCAAATACCCCGATTAGAGCATTAAGCTATAAGCATAATACAATGAATAAAAAATTATGTTAAAGCCAACAGTGTTATAGAAAATCGTGTGGACATTTGCATTAACTTATGCAGTTAAAATTGAGTCTCATCCCCTTGGAATAAGATCCAATTCTCTTTGACTCAATTAGAGGCCTTGTATAGTTTTGATTACACTTTAACCACAAACAAGTAAGCAAAAGTGATATTGAAGTGCGCTTCAGCCTGCAGTGGAGACGGGCTGCTGGAGGACGACGGACCCCAGAGGCAGACTTGGTGAGATCGCTCCTATTATTACAGGGATTCGTTTGCTATAGGTACTGCATGCGGCGGGCCTTTATTCGCCGCGCGTGATCTCTGAAAATCAAATCACCTCCTTTGTGGACCAGTGTGCTTACACCCACTGTAATAGAGGAAAGAACTTGATACACGCCAATATTCTAGCACAAAATACGGTACCGTCCAAGACACCGTACTTAAGGATCTTACTATTGTAACAGTGTAACGAATTCCACAGTGGATTGCAAGGGGCCACGGTCAAAAAAATATTCAATCGGAAACAGATGGCCTAAATAGGTACCCCGAACTATTCCGTTGGCTTTGCACGTTTTTGCTTTACAGATAAACAAAGAATTAAAACTAACAAAAAAAAAAGGTCAGCCCATAAAACAAACTTTAAGGTTAGCAAGTTTCAGCCCCTACATACATGTGTTTCTGACTACCCCTACAAACAAAAGCGCTTACAATGGATACAATTGTGCCCATTTTAAAAGATGGAAATTGTTTGTTTAGGGCACTAGCCCACCAAATAAACATTTTAATGGGCTTAACATTTGATCACAGAAATGTCCGTCAAGACCTAGCCACCTATGTTTTGGAACATCAACAACACTTCTAAATAATATACAGGAATTTCTCCCCAACAGCATTCTCTCCCAGGAACAAAGGATAACAAATTAGATAACCGCGCAATTTAACGAAACATTCTGGAGTGGCGAAGATATAATTATCGCCGCGTCTGAATTCTACCTCGTAAACGTGCATGTACACATAATCAACGGAAATACACAGGTGTATTACCCACGGGCGATCCAGTACCCGGCAACATACGAGTACACATCCTCTATCAGAATCACCACTATGATAGCTGGGTCCGGAATAGTGAAAACAATACAGCAACAACCCGAAACTCCTAATGCAAATACCAACATTAAAACACCACATCATATCAAACCAAGAAATAACCGGTGCAACACACGCCAAGAACAGGAAAAACCCACGAAACCCCAGCCTCAAACGAACAGCCCCCAACAGGTAAACCCGTTATCGCCGTGTGAACAACGACAGGCAACACTATTTACACCGTTATCTGACGTAATTGCGGACGACACCGGATACACAATACTAAGACACCGGACCTCTATCGTAATTAAGTACACCTGCCCAGACTTGTGCATTGCAACCTGGAACGTCCGCGACGCCTCAAAACCCGGAAAAAATCGAATAGACGCTGAACTTTCACGCAGAGGCATTCATATAGCCAGCCTACAGGAAACGGATGAATTCAGGAGCATACAGCTCCACACGCTACAAATGGCACGCGACCGGCGAAATGGGAAGAAAACTAAAAAAAAATCCGAGGGCTTTCTGATACCAACGGTTAATATAACAAAACCGATAATCGAACCACACTGCGAAGGACCAACGGTGGACGAAATAACAAGAATCATCAATAAAATGCGAAACGGGACAGCCCCTGGAACGGACCAAATGGTAATCGAACTGTACAAAGTGATGCCCCAAATACTATAGGAAGCTGTTACTAAACACATGAATAACGCCTGGACACAGAACACTTTACCCGACATGTGGCTTGAGACCGTACAAGTCCCAATCCCAAAAAAAAAAATCCTAAAGACGCGGACGATTTCCGCCGCATATAAACCATTTGTAACACGGGTTACAGAATTTACGCCTCATACTTACAAAAAAAAAAGTAAACGATACAATAACGGAGCTGGGAAATTACCAACCAGCGTTCTTAAACAATAGATCAACAGATGACCACATTTTTACGCTCAAAAGGGTTCTAGACGAAGGATGGCGTGCAGGTAAACGAATTTACGTACTCGCCCTCGACATAGAAAAAACCTTGACAACGTTGACTTCAACGCATTAAGAGATATATTACTGGAACGAACCAACAAATCGATGACCAACAGGATAATCAGGGCATGCTGGAATGAAAGAACATGCATCAAATGGTGTGGTCAGCAAAGCAGTTGGATTGTCAAAGGAAAAGGAGTTAAGCAAGGGTGCCCCCTGTCCCCTCGCCTTTTTACATTGGTCATTGACGAAGTCCTTAGAACACTAGAAGACACTATCATTTAATCAAACTAGATCAGGACCGCGAAATTTCACTTTCCATGGTATTATCATTTGCGGACGACCTTATCCATAATACAGATAATCTAGAAGGTCTAGAGCGTATCTTATACTACATTAAAGCCTTACTAAATAGCGTAGGCCTCCAAATAAACGAAACAAAAACAAAAATTCTAATTAGGGACCCCATAACATCACAGCAAACGACCAACGTGACCCTCAACGGAGTAAGTATACCAACAGTGGACGTAATCAAATACCTAGGCGCATACATAACATCCGCATTAAGCAGGAAAAGCACAATTAGAAAATGATGCCAACAGGCCACGAGAAACGCCAAATCATTACTACCATTCATACTAAACTCAAAGATGGACTGGAAGTTAGCTAGACTTATGTACCGAATGGTTATCGTACCTTGTATGATATAAGGCTTAAAACTATCGACTCTCACCAAGGCGAACAGATCAAGACTCCGAAAATATGAACGACTTATCATGAGAGACTTGATTAACCATGCCAGGAATAAACCAAGAACTAAGAAGATGCACCAAATCTTAGACGGAAAACCGTAACAAAACGCATCAAGAACCACAGGATGTGCTACTTGGCACACGTCTTCAGACGGGATAAACCACACCTATTGCATGCAGCAATGCAGTATAAGGCTAAATCTAAGGAGGTCGGACGACCTATTTACACATGGAACGACAACCTAAAACAGGACATGAAATACTTCAACATGGGAATCACGTATTGGAAGGACATGGCTGGAGACAGAAACAAGATCAAGAAAGCGGCTAACGATATCTACAAAAAAACAGAAGCTGATAGCAGTGAGAATTCAGAAGACGAATATGAAAACAACAACACAGAACATAGTGAAGCAACTGCATAGAAAAGAGCTAAGAAAACAGTTAAACCTGCACAAGAAGCTCGACCTGAATCAACATGCCGGCGACGTCGTGAAAAGATGCCCTCCTATAAAAAATACCACCCGTCTCTCCACTAGTCCAATGCTTACTCAAGGATGCATATCCGGTAGGCTCGCAATCCTTTCCTATCCTAAGGGCCTGTCTACCTGACCATTACCGCGCCCCCCGGTCTACTTCTTGATATGCAATGGCCTCTGTAACACCATGAAGCATGAGGCTACAGGGGCTAGTGCGAATCTTGGGGTTCATTCGATTAATCGAGTCTGGTCAAACCACGCTGGGATCGGTGCATTACATTACATTACATTACATTACATTAATACCAATAATTTCTTGCTAACAGTATAGTATAGCCTCAAAGCACGTTCTCTTCTGTATAATCCAAGCACGTGATAATATCCTGAATCTGTGAACATGGTCAACTATAGTAAGGACACGGATACATCGCCGGCGGGCACAACATGAGGAAACAATTAGCTTTTGTGTGCTTGCTTTAATGTCATGCTTGTGTCCATAACTTTATGTATATTGCCTGTTATGACTTGTGGATATTGCATGCCAAGTATCTCACAGTATGTATTTGCAAAATATTCTGTGGCTTGAAACAGACCTGCTTAAATTTCAGATCTGTGGGGCAGACATACAGTTTTTTGTATAAGTATATGAACTTTACATACGAACTGAAAAATATGAACGACTAAAATAAAAGCGACGATAATTTACATGATCGTTCAATTCACTTTTGTAGTGGACGTTTACGAGCTTTCAACTCAATGTATTAATAATGATACTACTCAACTCAGGCTTGATGCATTTGCACTTTGTACAAGTCAATAATAGAAAGAAATAAGAAAAAGTTTTACTAAACTGGTTTTTGGAAGCAATCGGTTTAACAGTTTAAGGAAATTGTAAACTTAATTGTTATATATGTAAAGTCAGTTTGTTCGCTTTGCAGGATCATGTTGACAAAACCAACATTCTCATCAAAAGATTTTAGTCAAAGTACTTCGTCTAAGGCTAAGACTAGACTTAGCCTGAAGGCAGGACACTAGGAAACAATTAGTCCCATTGTACATGAGCCCTCCGTCATAGTCGTGATATAACTTTGTGCACAGCCAGTGTGGCCCGGCTTTATTCTGTGCGTATTTGTCTTATAGTACCTATCTAGTTTTGAATTTGTTTTACTTTAGTTTGAAACTGGCTCTGTTTGTATACATAACAGTTTGAAGAATTCTGTGACTTACCTACTGAAGTATAATAACTGCCTTGGCTACAGGGGCGACATTATTAAACTTGTTAATTTTGACGATCAAATGTGCTTTTTATGTGCCAAATTAAATTATAAGATTTGATTTTGACTTTCAACTTTGTTCAGCTTTGGATGTTAAGTTCAATCCCCACATTAAACAAAGTACTGTATTATGTATTGATAACACCCAACAAGTTTATGCAGCTATCAAATATTGAATTCGTTTTTGCGTTTCTAACACTCTATTTAAAAATTCTGAGGTTTTTTTTTTCAAAACCTTTTATGAATAGTTCGTTACTATGAAAGTAAAGTACTCAATAAAATTAGTCATAGTGACATCCATGTTCGTAGTTTGTGTGAGCTTTCAGCAGTTTTATTGGATTTTTCTGATTTAGTTTGAATCTATCACACAACGTATCTAATACACTTACAACATTTGGGTTTTGGATAAGTTACAGTACAGACTGTCTTGTTGCTCTAGCTAGCAAGCATGCTGAACGCGGGGTCCTAAGTTTGATTCTTGCTAAATAATGTTATTTTTCTATTAGGTAATATTATTTATTTATTTTATTTTAAGTAGTCGTACAAACCTTTGTACAAATACTACTACACGTCAAACACATTTAAAAAAAAAAAGATGTTGTCGGCGTTTCTTATCTGGTTTCTCTGAGAAGAAGGCCGAAACAAACTCAGAGGTCAAAGTCTTTTTTAAAGTCCAGACATAATCTTGGTCAGATCACGTGAATACCACGTAGATTGCTGTCTAAAATGGCCTTTTGAGAAAAACACCATACTGATTTGAGTGGACCTGGCCTCAACAAACAATACCAAAGAAAGGACATTCGGGTCCGCACAAAATACTCAAACTGCCAAATTATCATTATTATCTAAGAAAGAGAGAGATAGAGAGAGAGTCTTTTTTCAGGTGTGTAAGATTTCGTAGCAGGAATTTCTGGTTCAAAAGTAGCCCAGACTCTGCGTAATTATGCCCAGTTGTTGGCAATTGGTGAAATATGGGTATACTTTTCACCTCTGCTGCTTGATGTTACGTCAACTCTGCATGATAATAACTTTGTGTCATTCCTTGTTACAGACTTAACTACAAACTCTGCGGTTTCTCGCCATGGTGGTGGCACGTCTGCAACGTTGCGTTGCACGCTGCATGTTGCGCGCTGGTTGCACGAACCGGAGCAGTGGTTGCGCGGTTGCAGCGACGGTTCGCCGCACTTGCAGCGCTGTTGTTCGCTGTGCACCCTGTACATACTGAGGCGGTAAGTTTAAGATATAAGTTGTACCTCATTAAAGAATAAACTCCAGTTTGGACTGCAAAAGTGAGTAGGTATAATGCAAAAACCTGTGATGCAAAAAAAAAAAAATTAAGGGTGCAAAGTAACCGAATACGTAGTCTAAACATTTTTTTAAGGAAACTAGAAATATGACGGAAATACTGTACTTCCCCTTGTCCTTGATATTTTTCAAAAAAATAAAATTAAAGTATTTCCTGACCCAGGGCAAAACCGTGACGTAAAAATTTGCCATAATATAAACAAATTCTATAATACGTGTTCCTAAAGTAGACGGCTGCGTAAAGTGCAAGACACTCAGCGAGTTAATAAAATGTAGTTTTATATGGCGTGTATGTGAGGGTAGTTCGTTAAAAGCTATGAATAAGAATGAGCTACTCTGAAACCGCATCAATTTCAGACATTTTCTCTGAACACCGGGTCCTGTCAGCACATTCTGCGTAGCACGGAAACCATATTACTTACTGAACCATATTTAAGTTAACTTTTTTTAGAAACGTGTTCTTTGAATAAAAAAGTAAAACTCCATGGAATATTTTTCCAGTGAGTCTTTTTGTGAATTTACGTAAATTCCAGAAATGGTCTTATGAACCGAGAAACAGGTATTTCGTTCCTTGTTGCGTCTTCAATACATTCATCATATTGTTTCTTTACCTATCATTTTTTCTGAAACCAGCGGAATAACTGCGTTACACACACGATAGGAATGGCTTTCATTTTGACATTTCATCAACATTCATTGCGTTATTTACGTTGTAGAGCAGGCATATTTTTCAAACATATGAAGCAATGGATTAGCAATATTCTTACAAATCATTTAGATCGTGATTAATAGCGTGTTACCTATGCAATTATTTATTTATTTATTTTATTAATGGCATTCCATATTGTAAAAAGATATAACAAAGGGCTTAAAGCTACGTACAGAAATATGGACCCTGTAATAGCAAAACGATAAAATTAAAATTAAAATAAGAATAATTTAAATTATTAAATTACATAATATAATAATGATTCTAATTGTTACAATATAATTATTACATAATACAAAACATTAATCAGTAATTCATTACATTTTATTAAAATAAATCATTATTATCAATCCATGCATTCGTTTTTATTCCATGAATTAGGGTGCCGGTGTGTGTTTGTGTGCCAGTAAACCCTTTCTTTTGTTACCCTTATCTGTGTCCCACTGTTGGGCAAAAACCTTTTTTCCTTTCCGGCCCCCTCTCTCTTGCGCGTTCTCTGGCCATGTTGCCCTGCAAACCTTATCAGATCGCCACACCACCTTCGCAGTCCGAAGTCCTTCTTTAGGCGTCCAGTGAGTGACGGTTTTTCCCCATCTCTTCGAGTGCATTTGCGTCAGTCGAAATTATTACTGTAAATTAAAGGAAACATCATCCTTCTCCAGAGTTCACTCGACACTTGGGCACTAAAATATGACCATCGGCACCTTAAATAATAATAAACTTTTCCATTAATAAATAAACTGCCACAAACCTTTCATATAAGAACAAGTTTCTTCCAATGGACGCTCCAAAGAAAACTATTTACAGCCAGTTCCTTCGTAGAATTACCCTTAAAACGTCTAAAAGCACTATCCTGTTAGTTCACAATTCGATTTAGAGAAGCTTGCGCACGCAACGTTGGGCAACGCAAATAATTTGATATTTACGAAGAATTCTAGGCACCTATCTACTTTTATTTCTAGTTCTTCTGAATATTAATTTATTACTTTAGTCTTGGACAGGTATTACAAGAACGTAGCAACAATAAAGGTGGGCTTAATTTTTGTCTACTTTATTTTTCGTAGCTTTGCTCACAATATTCAGCAAGACCTCTTTCAATGTTTGAAAAGAAATAGAGTAGCTTTAGACAAAATAATTATGTGAAAATTGACGTAGAAGTTTCTAGAAGATGTAGTAGAAGAAGAAGTAGTTATATCGGTGGGGTAGTTGCGTAACACACTAGCAGTAGCAATGGGTTTCATTTGGGTGGTTCAACAAAATTCATTGCGTTATTTACATTGTTGAGCAGACAATTTTTTCGAACATAATCTGAAGCTCTGGATTGGCAATATCTGTCATAATGATTGAGATTTTGATTGTTGTGTGTTATGCAATAAAGGTACTGTTATGCTTAAGACACCTAAAGCTAAGCCAAAGCACATTAAATCCTCTTAAAAATCCAAGGACAAATCGTTATTTTTCGCAGTCTTATGAATAACTGAATCACGACATAACGTACGATATTTTCACATGTCGGTCTTCCATTACTCTTGAAGTACGAGACGATTCTCGACGGGCCAGCGACAGGCGTATGAATAATTCAATGTATATTATGCGATGCGACAGTAATAAAAACATCGCTTGCTAACAACCATATTTTTCTTCGATTTGACGTTGCTTTACTTACCTGGCAACAGAATTATAAAGTTGTATTTCCTAGAATTTAATGGAAAATGTTTCTGAAATAAAAATGGCTACTTTTACTTTTATTTTTGCCTCGTGCTGAAATATATTAAAATGCTACGAACGAGACCATTTGTCTTGCATTCTTTCAAAAAGTAAATCAAACAATTTGATTCTCAGTAACGGAAAAACATCTGGAACATCTGAATAATATGTAGTGACTGTATTAAGAATAGAAAATATTTTTTCTCTAGCAATATTATATTCTTTTTCTATTTTTATTTTTGTAAACAGTGCCCCTAGACGTACTTACTTGCATAAAATTATAATACCGCACATAGCTTGAACTCTGCTCATCCATAACATTTATTGAACGTGATACCTTATTTATGAGATGTGCTGTGAATATTCGCAAAGCAAAGTCTTGGCAAACGTGACTATCTAACTGCAGACCACTCGATATAAGAACTCAGAAGGCCCACTCCTAGCAAAGCCAGAGTGAGAGAGAACGCATCATCATCATCATCATCATTTCAGCCGAAGGACGTCCACTGCTGGACATAGGCCTCCCCCAAGCTCCGCCACTTCGACCGGTTCTGTGCTTCCCGCATCCAGCGGACTCCTGCGGAACTAGAGAGAACGCATACCTACTTGCAAACTAAAAATCAACACCTACTCTCGAATTTCAACGCTTTAGAATCATGTACTTACTGAATTGCTGGTAACACTTTGCGCGTCGATGTAAATAAATGTATTTTTATGAAAAAAACGTCCTGGTAAAAGAATACAGCTAGTGGGCTTGGCGGCTTGTCCGTTTTGCTGATGCGGTACCAAAAGTAATGTTTCTGTACTGATCAGAACGTGTGTAAGCCTTTCTATGAGAAGGAGCCTTTGCCCTACAGTAGGACAATAATAGGCTAGCATTATTATTATGCCGAGTTATTAAATTATTAATTACACAAAGCATTTAAGCTTCTGTATTTAACTACTCTGTGCCTCTCGTTCAGTTCGCAAGTACGTTGAACTGTCGCGGCTTTTCGGCTTTTACGAGTGATTCTATGTGCGTGAGGTCTTGCGAGGCGGCACTTTAAAGCCAAGGAAGTTATAAAGATGTGGGGAGCATGTTATATGGCAGATATTTTCAGTACATTATACAATTTTGTTGCTTTTCTTACGTGGCTGGAAACAGTAATTGGGCGGTACATTCATCTTTGGTAGAAGCAATTTACAGGGTTGCACGTTTTGGTTCTAGCTGGCGTAAATTTAAGTGCACATAATGATCTGCATTTAACCACGATGAGTAGGTGAGAGCTTTATTAGGAGATGCTATGAATAACTAGTCCATATTAAATCAAATTCATGCATCGGAAATCTTGTTAATCCGTTGGTCCAGCACCCTAATTGCGTAACTCACGATTAATCCTTCCAACCATTGCTTCATATGTTTGAAAAATGTGTCTGCTCAGCAACGTAAATAACGCAATGAATATTGTTGAACTGTCAAAATGAAACCGATTATGATTAATCGCGTCTTACGCAACTAGGGTGCTGGCTGTCTTTCGTATATCTTTGACAGACGTTACGGATAATCAGAGGCCCAAAAGTCTGACAACAACATAGTCTTACCAAGGAGTATCGTGTTTCCCAGTAACTGGCATATAAAGGTCAGATAGGCAATCACTTTATGTAAGATACTTGTATTCAGCTGGAAGCCGGACTGGAAGCCGACCCGAACATAGTTGGGAAAAAGCTAGGCAGATTGATTGATTGAATGATATAAAGAAAGAAAAAAATAACGAAATAAAGGTAGGTGTAACTTACAAACGAACCGCAAAAAAAGCTACGATCAATGAAATTCGTCATACGATATTAGATCTGAATTGATTGAATCAACTATCATTATCTGCAGCTTCTAATTTCTATTGAATATTTTGAATAGGCACCTGATGCATCCCTCAGATCATTGAACCAATCTATCGGAAATTCCCTACCATATCGATTCAAATATCTCACATAACATTGCAAATACAGCCCCATACACTCAATAAATACCTAAGTTTACCTCAAAGAGAACGACAACATTTACTCAAACATTACTACCATCTAAAAGTAATCCTCTTTTGCCAACAATAGAGGGACGGGTTATAATGACCGGTTGGACGTCAGTCCACCCTACCTATCGACACATAACAGATAGGTACAGCAGGCTGACTCCATATAAATGAAGTTAAATTTATTTGCAAGATCTGTGATTCGAAACGCTGAAACTAGCAAGCAAAATTATTGTTTACAATATTTTAATAAAATTGGTATATGAATAAAAAGGTCAAGTATTTGTCAATTTATAATAATAAGATGTCAGTGTGGATCTTTAAAGTCTACATACTCAAAGAGGTCAAATAGGCACGCGCACATATAGATGCGTAATACGTAAGGCGATCTATGTCAAAAGATTGCTAATCTTGATTGCGCTGTACAATCGTAGACGCTTTTCCATGTGTGCGTTGTCGCTCTTAGTATGGAGCTAGTCTTCCCATTATTCTCATATATTTTTTGCATACCCATTTTATATGGGATTGGCGCAACATATCTCCTTATTACTTCACTGTTAGTCGTCATTTCAGTGGTCATCTCCTGTCTAGTCATAGCATCTTTCATGCAGTCCATCAAATGATTCTTTGGTTTCCCTTATTCGTATAGCTAGCCACATTTATACTCAAAACTTTTCAACCAACACTTTTCTCATTCATCCGCAATACATGTCCTTATGATAATGTACTATGACAACCGATTTTCATACGACGTTTCAGTCGGAGCCGGCCTTCTGTACCTCCATCTATTTTATGTCTCCGCCCTAACTATCGATTGGTTACACCCATCCTATTGACATAAGCTGACAGTTTGAGAATATATTGACGTGAAATTATGGTTGGAAATAAAATATGAATTGCGGTTAGTAAGTGATTATGGGTTTGTAGGTGATCAAGAATGTATTGGATTACAATTTTGTTTGTTCACAGAAAAAGGGTTCATTTTCATCAACAGTGCTTTGTTTAGCCTAAGACTAATGTAGGCGAAACCCAATAAAACTAGCTATTTTGTAACCTTTTAATGTATAAAATTACCTGTAACACCGTACCTGCTTACCGTACCTATTAATAATAATCGGATGTAGGGTAAGTAGATAGCTATAAACCAATCATGGGAATAATTTCATCACCCACAAAATCAGGTTGTAACTTGCATAAAACACACAGGTATAACATTAACAGGCGCCTAAACACACATACACAAGATTATAATATTTCCCACGGTCTAATCGAAGCTTCTCGAAGGAAATGGGAGCAGGTTGAAACCTGTCGAAGAAATCGGGCTTACGCTTGACCACTAAGCCCCGCCTCACTTGCCATGATTGGTATAAAGTCAAAATTTGTAAATGATTGCAGGCGGGTCCTCCCGCTACTTGTACCCTAGTAGAAAGTTACTTAAGGTAATCTTAAATAAGAATTGTTAAGCCCCGATCAATAATAATAATGCCAATATTTTAATCCAGCCTGTCCCCAATGATAGCTGTCCCCCTATCAGTGAAGCCCTGAGCCAAGGCCCGTACCCCACAGGGGGTGCCCTCAGTGTACAGTCGCTTAGTTTGTAATTTATTTTAGTTTGTAAGCCCTGGCTGGAGGCGTAAAGATTAACTTCTTAATGGCAGCCCCAGGAAAGCCGGGTTGAGCAGTCACGGCCTCTCAAGGCCAACTGCGAGATGCCTAAAAAAAAAAAAGAATTGTTAAATGTTTTCAATAGAATCTTTAGTAGTCATCACTTAGTCATCAAGTTAACAAGTAAATATGGAATAGTGGCTCCGCTGTTCACTATTAGGCGCAAAGTACCCTATACTCAGCTAGCCAGTCTACCAGTATAGCATAGGATTTTATTGTGTTCTGTTGTTTTTATAACCGTGTATTTAATGCTTATTTCAGACTGTATTTTATGAAACTGTGTGTGTGTAATAACTCTCGTAACGTGTGCTATAAATTCTACTGATTAGCCATAACTGTTTTAAATGTGATTACGTGAATTTAAGTGATTATATTATTAGTTTACTTTCACTCCTTTGTCAAGGGAATACGGTTACCCCCGCCTACAACACCTGAGTCACCGTATATTTAAGAACTAAGTCAGAATAGCTTTGTTCATTATAGATCTTAGTATATAGTCAATTAATAAGCACTTTATTAGGAAATTGTTTTAAAAAAACGAATGAGAACCTCAGAAGATTTTCAGGCCTTACTGCCACGCTTTGGCACCCACAAAGAAACACTTGCCAAATTCCGTTGTTAAACTATATATTTCCTGGTTGTAATTACGTTCAACATGCTTAGGTATTATTACTATTAATACAACAGCACTAAATAAAAATCAAAGTTTCTGGTCCCACAACAAACGGGAAAAATAATTGCTTACCAAAAACATTAAACACGCGTTCTTGTATTCTTAGTAATAGTCTGGTTTAAAACACTCGAAGGTGTTTCAAACCGGAATATTACAACGAATACCCGTGCAATACACCGTGTCAGCTCGCAAGACAATAAAACACATTTATAGATTTCTATCGGGACAGAACGACCAATAAAACCGCCATATTGGATCGTACAGAGGTATTTAAGGTATGTTACGTGTAGCTAGAAGTTATAGGACATTTTAGTTATTGAGTGCCGAAGTAAAAAGGTAGCGTTATATTTTTGTTCCATTCATAGCGTTTTAGTTCATCTCTTATATGTTATTTTGGTACTTTTTCGCAGCTGTACTTGCCTACTTATATTTATTGTTTAGGTGTGAAACGTGCAAACGGTAACACGTAGGTCTAGTGCTTACAAACGTATTACCTGCCGTCAAGTTCTGGTTTAAATCTCTGGTTTGGTCTGGTCTACGGGCAGAGTTGTTGGGTTTCCTATTACTTTTTCAGTTGTAGTTTAACTACCTCGTTAGTCCCGCACGACTGCTGACTGTGGGATCCTGGGTTCGATTCCCAGGTCGGGTAAGTGTTGATTTTCCCTTTAGAAATATCTTAGGAACTGCCCCGAGTTTGGAAGGTGGCGGTGTGAGACTCCGTGCCGCGAAAAGCACGCTAAGCCGTTGGTCCTGCGCCTGATCTTGTCCTGTGTCGGGTTTCGTGCCATCCCATCGGACTATGAGAGTGCAAGAGAGAGCGCAGCTGTGTCTGCGTGTTCCGCGCGGAAGGTTAGTCTCATGAAGATTGGCCGCCATGACTGAATTACGGCCTGGCGGACTATTTTTATTCTCGGTTGCAGTATAGTCAAAAGTTGAACCTGGTTAATGGGATTGCCCCTTATTTCATGGGACGTATAATTACTCCTGAAAATTACCTTTAGGTACAGTCACGGACTTTAATTGATAAGCCACTTGCCACAGTTCCTATTTTAGCCGTGTAATGCAAATCGGGTTAAGTCGGTTATACTCGTACATAGTCCAGAGTGACGACCCAAAGTCAACCAATTGCAGGGCTAGCAACCGTAACCTAGCGACAATTGTTTTAGCGTAGCGATAGTAACGTTATGATTAGTCATTTCGACATCGGAAAAATTCGTACCCACGATTTTATCCGAACGCGTAGTGTCCAAGATACCGTTCATGACAATTATGATAACTGTTGCTTAGAAACAAATAGCTACGGCTACGATTCACCAAAATTCGAAATTATCGTCTCTGACATTTCAACTGTCACTGTCTTCGGATAGGTTTTCAGAAATAACGAGTATTTAATGAGCTCTAATTCAAAGGAGGTCGTATCAAATAGATTGGATAAACTTATTTATCATTGAAAATTTATTAGTCAACCTTCAACCTCTATGGATAAGACTATTTCCGATTATAAGTAATTTGTCATCTTGTTTACGAGCATGCGGTTTAAGTTCGTGTTTAATCGTGTAATCTCGTGAATGTGTAAAACTGCAAAATAGGAAAGTTTAAAAGTGGCTTATCAATTAAAGTCCGGGACTGTACCATCTATACAATAATTTATACTAATGTGAAAGTAACTCTATCTGTTTTTATGTCTGTTACTTCTACTCGCCTTCACTGTGGAATGAATTTCGAGGAAGTTTGATACATTAATATATGGTACTGGTAGATTCAGGAGTATCCTATGTCATAGGATATTTTTTTCTTCCGGTAGTACGTTCCCGTGGGTGAAAGAAGGGGCAAAAGCTAGTGGGAAATTAAGGCACCTATCCCACCGTCGCCGCCGATGAGAAAGCGAATCAACACTTGTCTTGTTCAAGAAATCTACAAAATTGTAGTTCCCGTGTGAGTAAAAGTGATACATACGAGTTCTTATATGTATTCATAGTTAATCGTTGACTGTTGACACCAGTAAGTTCTCGTTTATTGTATAAACAAGAGCTCAGTGACGCTCGTTTGGCGCGCAGAACACTCGCCGAGAGAGTAATAGAAACTCTCGCTTGATACATTCATACACATAATTATAATCACTCGTTATGCACTCTCCTAATTTTTATTTGCTAGCTCTACTCGCTTCCCTACCTGGGCGGACCAGCGCCGTGTCCTCATGGAGGCGATTGGGGGCGGCGGCCCTGGTACAGGCCACGGTACGGAGCAGGAGTGCATGGGAAGCCGTCACCTCTTTCTGCGAAGCAGTAATGCTCACGAAGAAGGAGGCGAAGAGCGAAAGGGAGAGGCAAGGATTGCGCCCTCGCGCTCCTAGCCATCGCTGGAGACGCTCTGGACGTCAGGAGTCCATAGCAGACTCTCGACCATCGTAGGCGCGGGCTTGCGGACGGCGAGCAATGGGTAGCTCGCTGTCCGGTAATGACCAAGCCCGGGTCGACGGTGCGTTGTGTTACACTCGCGCCTTATAGAGATGCTGCCAGGGTCGCGGATTTATTCGAAAGAGTTACCTCGGTCCTGGCAGAGTCAACTGTAGGAACACGGGTACGTTTTAGTCAGTAAAAGTCACGCCCTTCCGCTCCGCCCAGAGCGGGAGAAGTCATTTGATGATTTCCCATCCAAAAAAAAAGCTCTACTCGCTTCTCGTAAATCGTCGGCGGCGGTGGAACAAGAGCCAGGGATTAGGTTTTGCTTGTATTTTAGGTATCGGGTGCAATATGGTCTATTATCGTCGCCTACAATGTTGGAACCAGAGCCTGTGTGTGTAAGTTCGTCGGCTTCCGCAGGAAGGCGCAACGCAACGTGAAAATTGTTCTACCGTTGTCAACTAGATCCTTTCCAAATACACCATAAACTGAATAGAGCTTGAACCAGTTTGTTTAAACACCAACCCAGTCTTTTCTCTATTATCATTTCCTCTTTACATCAATATCATTCTCCGTGTCTACAATTGGCCCTCTGTAGCCGGGGTTCGTGTGAACGACACTGACTGAACTGAATCGTAAACGATATGCGTCCGAGCTCCGTCCTGCTCAGAAAGCCGGACACTACGGTAATGTATAACTAGGAATATGATATTGTGAACTGAACTTGTTGATAATGGTTTATGTGCTACTGCTATCTAGGATCTTCTACTTATGTACCTAACCATTAATTTATTAATGTATAAGTACATGTATATCATATTATATTTAAAGTGCTAAAACATTAAATATTTTTGCTGTCTCTGAATACGTTTGTGTTCAAATAAAATAATTACACTATTATTACAATAATTTACAGATCAAATTATAAAGAACAACTATGAATTGTTACACAAATATTCAATCAAAATCAAAAGTTTAATTCAAACTAGGCTGAGAGTCAGCACTTTTTGAACGTCAAAATTACTTAAGACAGTCCCCCAAAACGCCCACCCTTCACCACTTCCTAGTGCTTTAGCTGGGAAGAAGAAGTGGAGCAACAAACTCTATAGAAGCACAGCTATCTGTTTGGTTAGAAGAACTTGATTCTATACAATAGTAAAGAAATAACATTGAAAAAAAAATGCCATATGTCAGCTAGCACACGCCAATATAAATTATGCTTAGAACATTCTTGATACATGTTATTTTTCATTAAACACCACAGAGAAATAAAAGCGACTATCATAAACTAAAAAGCTCTAAAAACAAGATAAACAGCTCACTGTCCCGATAAACTATCCGTTTCTACCTCACAAACCCCACGTTTAACTAGAAAAACATTAAGTAATTGATATGTAAATGCTATTTCTATTTCTCATGAAATTGCTTTTGAAATCTCGACTGAAAAGAGATTAGTTTAAGGTTCAATTTAGAGGGACGTTTCTAATCTTTTCTGTTAAGGGTTGAATGAAATCCAAGGTATCAACATAAGGTCTGTTTAAGTGTTTGAAGTAGCGACGGTGAAGGGACAAGGGATTACGATTGTGCATTAATAGTGTCAGAACCGATGGATTGACGTTTACGAGAGAATTGAATGTTTAATCTTTTTCTTTGTCTGTCATTTGTATGAACCATGCTAAAATGATGCCTGAAGAAATGCGTAATTATTACTCACATAACATAATCAGCTAATAACGTTCCTACTGCTAGGAATGTGGGTTACAATAAACCACGCGGACCCCAGTGCGGCTTGGTATACTCGTAGATCACAATGTCTTCGAATTTCCTAGGATATGCCGGTTTCCTCACGATGTTAGTTCGCCTGTGGCATTGTAGATGGCGCCACTCCTCTTTTTGTATTTTTAGATATTGTTGCGAAGTATTTTCTGTAGTACCGCTACAACTTCATCAAGATGCAAAATTAATAATGACGACTTAGTCTGCCTCAATTGTCCCTTGTTATGTCTAAACATAGCGTCATTTGTTTTTAACGGACTTCAAAAAAGTAGGAGGTTCTATGTTCGACTGTATGTATTTTTTCTAAGTCTATTTTCATTCAAGTTTCTCGATTTTCTCTTATTTTCAAGAAACTGTAAAATAAAATCGCCCAATAAATAACTTATCTCACTATCTTTTAAAACCACTTAAAACAATATCTGAAATCTTGTAGTACTTCCAAGTCCAGATAGGAACTATTGTTATAACAAAAATTAATTGGAATAAAGCCAAGTTTCAGTTTATTTTGCCTCTGCTGCTTCGTGGCTTCAATATTTCGACCACCAGCACTCTCGAAACTTAGTCTTCGCGAGATTACAACCGAAGTGCCTCCTTCAAACATTGGAAAATATTTTTTCAACAATCAGCGTGAAATACAAGTTCATTATTTTGTAATAATAAAACTATGGGCTTTTATTTGGGAAATATTTTTATTTTACTTTCAGCGTGGCATCATCATTTCATCATCTGTCTATCCTTTTCCCAACTAGTTTAGGGTCAGCTTCCAGTCTAACCGCATGCAGCTGAGTACCAGTATTTTACACAGCCCAGTTAATGAATAACACGATACACCTGCGTAAGACTGGTTGTCAGATTTCCGGGCTTTTAACGACGAATGACAGCCGAGACCAACGGCTTAACATGCTTTCAGGGGCGCGAAGAAGTCTTGGTATGTAGGTAAAGATTCACCCATCCATGGACAGAACAAGGCAAGCGTAGCTTAGCCTGATCGATCGACCCGTGCAGTTGTTACTTTTAAGGATGTAACTATAAAACTGAACAACTTACTCATTGGCACAAACATTGTGATTGCGACAAAAATATCAGCTGTCTATAAGGGTCGATAAGGTATTGGATTTTTGCATAATTTGTTGAAAACCACAAATTTCTGACACACAGTAAGAGAAGTCTTATAGTTATGGGTCCTAAGATACTTAAGTCTATGGTAGGTAAGCAGAGAAATACAGTTTAGGATGGGTTTACGAAATCAAAAACCATAGGAAAATAAAATAAAAAGGATGCTACTACGTATAACTAAGGAAGGTATTTCAACCGTGGCACCTCTACATATTTCACGAGTGATATATGAGGAGGCCCCTTTCAGCAGTGAGTTTTTACAGCTCTCGTGAAAACATAAAAATAATGGTTGAACAATATCGACTACTCTGGCCAGAGCAATAATTAAACTAAACCATTTTTTTAGGCAAAAATACAAAGTCTCATTAACTTAATAACTGTATAATTACAATAATAAGATGATCAATAGTATTCGAAACTTCACACAGAGCGAGTGAGAGAGAGAGAGAGAGTTAAAGGACCACATTTTCTGATTCGTTTAGTCAATAATACTGTATAGACATTATTCTTAATAAAAAAACACAAGTATCGACCCAGTTCCCACAATTCATATTCCAAGATCATTCGGCGAACTTCCAATAACACAATTACTAAACTGGACGGCTACGCCAAAATTGTGATAAAAGTGTTCCGTAGTTAGAATTGTCTCCTCTAGAAATAGAAAGCAATAAATCGGGTTCGTAACAAATGGACCATCCCTTGACTTACTGTAGTGTCGCGGAAGGTGAGATTATGTTGAAATAAAGTGACTGAAAGACTTATGTCCAAAGTTTACTTCACAGTACTAATACCTATGTAAAGTGTTCCCATAGCCCAGAACCCACAACTGCTCTGGCAATAGACCAAGTAAACGATTGAACTCCTAATTCGTATCAATTCATTCTTTAGACCACAAAGTAAGATATAAAATTCCGAGCCAGAAAGAAACCAAATTGATTCAAATGTACCGGATTTCCAACGTCCGCACGGAACACTAGAAATGTATGAAAGTTTTTATCGAATAAGAACTGGGAAAATGTCTGATTTATTCCAACCTTGAAGGAATTACAGCGCTCGTAAATAATATCACCATTGAGACTGCGACGACTATTCAGAAAATATTTTGGATGAAGAATATTCCGAATAAGGTTTGTACTTTACTATTCTGAAAGGAAAATTAATTTTGTAAATCAGAGGCAGAGAACATGGCAAATATTAAATTCTGTGTTATTGCGATGATTGCAAACAGGTTTGAAAGTCATTTGTGCGTCACCCTCCCCTCGTCTTAATGAGGGAAGTTATATTTACACAGTATATTTATATGTGAATAATTATGTCACCGTGAGCGCGTACCTATTCGCGAAACCCTCGCGATTTTCCATAAATATAGATTTATGGAAAATCGCGAGGGTTTCCGCAAAAACTGGGAATAAGATGTAGAGGAGCATATTACGTATTTAATTTCAATTCAAACAATTTATTATACGATAAACTCCGAACGATATGTCACCATCGTTGTGAAAGCTTAAAAAGCTAAACGAGCAGTGAAAAACTGTAGTGTAAAAAGTGACTTTTGCTCTAGAGTGGGGCAATTACAGGCTGATATTATTATCTAGTCCTCGCTGTTAAAGTCTAGAATAAACTGAATAAAGACAGCAGTAAGCAGCGCCGTTTTCTGACGTAATCAGATATCGTCTGTCTCGAGATTAGATCTTTGAAGATTTATAGCGCTCGCGGTCGCAATATTGAAGTATTTTATAGTACAAGTTACAACCGTTCTGTGCAAAGCGTGCAAGCCGATGATTTTATCTGGATTTTCAGGTTTTCAATTGAAATTGCCTACTAAAATATTAGTCTCAGTAGGTTGAGGGATCAAATGCTTAGCGTTTGTAAGATAGATTTATGTTTTCATACTTTGTTGATGAAAAAATTGTTTTATTAGAGGCCGCAAGCCAGTCTAGACTACCAAATGTGAAGTCGAGCTTATGAGATGTTTGGTAAAGTTTTGTAATTGGATTTCTAGGACCAAATTGTTCCTTTTGCATAACTCCGTCGGTTTTTTCAAATACTTACGGCGTATTAAGTATCAAATAATTTGTTATAATCCCTCTCTAGGTATGGCTGCCAATTAACTTTTAAGATCATTCAGATTAACAGCGTTCCTAGATTTCATTTTCCGATAATACGAAGGTATATACTTAATGTGAGAGTCTCTCAATCCTGATCCCGATCTATTTACCTATCTGAATCTAATATGTAAAATTGGTATTATATTATAATGCCGTCGAAGTTGGCGTAACTTTGAAGACTGAGTATTAAACTTTTGCCTGCTTGACTTAATATTGTTTTACACTAGGGCTTTGAAAAGGATTTACTTGCGGAAATTAGTTGTTTTAAGTAAGAGTTTCATATTTAGTACTAGAGAGTATTAATACCATTCAATTATGTCCTGAGAGCCATTGTCTAAACGCTGTTTTTTTTTTAAAGCAGTTATCTCAACTCTAGATTTTAACGGTACCTATTCATTTTGAATTAACTTTTTCCATTGTAAAATTTAATTAGTAAAATTCTAAACTTGGTAGCGGTCTTTATATCAACACAAAACTAAATTTCTAGCTTCAATAAAAAGTTATTGTACCTTTTTTTAATTTATTCCTATATTTTCTTCATTATGGTCACGTAATTTCTTTATTAGATTGCATTTTCAACAACAAAAAGCTGGCTAAGAGCCACTTTACATTTGCAATTACAGTACAAGGCCAGTATTACAAGAAAATTGGCCCCACATAAAATATTCAACGTACAGACCTAGTTCCACTATTTTATGCGAACAAATGAAGTCTAGCACTAACACATTCACTCAAGTATAATGAATAACTTAGGGTTTACATTGTCTGTACCTATTGGGCAAAGTTTCAGTGCCATGTTTAGAAAACTTGGTTACAGACATGATAGAAGCTATTCTATTTTACTTATAGCCTATAATGGATATCATGAATTTTATTACAATATGTAGTATTAAGCTGTGCAATGCAGAATGTAAGATACTTTAAGTATTAGTACTTTCAAATTTATAGCCCTTCGGGTAGCCATGGACCGAAACAATATACTACGCTTCAAAAACTTCATCAATATCAAACTCGCCTCAGTAAATCCTCAACATCATGTTATCAAAATAAACTTTTCATCCTATCAACAAACACCACTTTGGGGCGGCTCAAACAGGAAAAATAAATTATTAAAGCCACTTCAGTAATTAATAACGGAATTAATAATTCAAAAACCATTTCCGGCATCCGTCGACACGGTCGCAACCGCAGCCCATCCGAATATGTCAACCAATTTACATAATTAATCTTCCCCACTAAAGTATACTCATTAATAAAATACCGACCTTGATTAACGCTTGCAATCCATTCTGAATTCAAACAAAACATAATTAAAATGGCGGCCGACGAACGCTTTCGATTGGCTCCCGAATTATGTATGTAACCAACCAATCGCAAGTAGTGATTAAAAATGTAACGCGTTTGCATCGTCGATAATAGTTTCCGATTGATACGTAATTAAAGTGGCGTTAAGTATTCAATTGTAATAAATAATCTTATTTATAGGGTCTGGTAATTGAATATCTGTTTATCTCATTGTTGGTGATTTAAATTTATTTTCATTATTTATTACTTCTGAAAAGTTGGGAATGAAATTGTAAACCGTTTTAGTAATGAAGTATTCTATAAGCCGAAACCGCAATGAAGTGATTAAGTATTTATTTAACTTATCCTGGTAGTAGGTTCATATCCAACATTGTATGTATTGTAATGCACATGTATTCTCTTTACATTATTAAAATTCAACTGCGCTGCAATACGGCAGTCTGCCCTTCTATCGGGTAAAAACCCGACGCTAAGGTAAATACTGGAATAGACAAAGAGAATTCAAGTGGAACCCTAAGATCCTCACATTTCAAACTAATACCAACATATGCAGCACATTAAAGTGCGAGGCAGATGCTAAGGCTGTCTTCAAATTAGGCACTCAGACGCCGGCCGCTTCTGCCTGGTGAAATAATTTCTATTCATACACCACAAACCGAAGCACGCTGCATCTTTACGAGCACTGCACTGTTGAAATTGTACGAAAATATAGAACATTGATTTCTATAATTTCGTACAATTTTGAGAATGCAAACGCTTCGTGTGAATGATCCCCAGTTATGTTAAAATTTAAGGGAATTTTCTTATATTTTTTGGCTGTTACGTATTTCACGTCTTTTCCAGAAAATATGTTGATGGAAAAGCACATTGCTTCTTTAGGGATTTATTGATGTAAAGAGAATGCAGATTTTGTTTAATCCATAAATCATTCTAAACATAAAACCTTAATTAAATGTCAAATTCATTGTTCTACAAAAGTCCTTTGCCTTGTCACAAGATTCACAACCCATCATTTACGTTCATAAAAATAGAAAAGCGAGCATAATTTCCTGGACTTTTCAAAAGATTTTCCTGACTTCATTCTGTTCCTCCAAACTATCTCTGTTAATAAGATATTGGAGCTGGAAACTGGCTCCCTCTTTAATTCGCTCACAAGCTTTACATGATAAAGGAATCACAAGCTTTGTGAGCTAAGCTAACTTGTCTGATACAAAGCGCCACGTTTTTGTACAACTGATTAGGTTTTAATTAGTGTACGTGTGTGTTTTTGAAGGCGTATTGGATGGAGGTGTGTGGTGAGAGATTAAAAGGCTGTATTGTTTTGTCAGTGGATATGTATGTATTATGCATGTTTATTGCAAGAGAAAATCGGAGACAATATTAGTGAGACGACAATGTTTGATGAAAGCGCAAATGGTATTTTCTTGTGGGGTACACAAAAAGACGGCTTGTTAATGACTTGATGTGTTTAAAGATTTTTTAGAATTAATTCTTCTTTGTTATTTATATGGCTTCATTGTTTTTGTCTTTTTACGTTACTAGTAAGGTGTAGCATGGTGCAATAGTTAATGGATGGTTAAGGAAATTCGTGTTCAGTAGAAGACGTTTGCGGGCTAATTTATTTATTTATTTATTAACACCAACAAGTACAACATCTAACAGTTTCCCAAAACGATGTTATACAGACTTATTAAAACTATTTATATCAATAAAATACACTAACATAAAATTTTACAATAAAAATAAAACAAAAAATTAAATAAAAATTACAATTTCAAATAATGCCTTCTTCAATGCACCTTTGTGCTCCTGATGCAAATTTCGGCAGGTCATCGAAAATATCTTCCGTCGGCATATTATTAATAATACGAGCGGCCCTTGACAAAGGGGCAAACTTTAACAAATTTGTCCTAGCCCATGGTATATCTAACAAAGCGGGGCGGCGACGCGCCCCCACATACCCGTCCGGGACACGCAGCCGCAGCGCCTCCAGCACATCCGGGTGGTGCACCAGCCCGCGCAGCACCCTCGCCACGTACTTTACTAATGCGATGTCCCTCCTAACTGCCAGCCTAGTGTACCCGACCATGCCCAACACAAACAGACTCGGATACATCAACGGATAAAATGGGTAAACCCCATATTGTTTTAAATATAAATACCTGGTGAATTTATTTTGTATTTTTTCAACCATTAGACTATATTTGGCTTCATGCGGATTCCATATGATGGCGCTTGTCTCGAGACGACTACGAACTAAAGCATTATAAAGTATTTTTACCACTGCTATACTTTTAAAATCCGTACATTGTCTTAATATAAAACCCAAACTCCTAAAGGATTTGCTACACAAACCTATAATATGGTTGCGAAACGTCAACTCTGCTACCATATGAACCCCAAGATCCCGCATATGCGTGACTCGCGGCATTACTGAGCCATCCATCTCATACTGATGACTAATGTGAAGTGCGGTCCAGTCTCTGCTCACCTGCGATATATGAACATTTGATTTGGTGTTTGTTTTAACGTAGTCAAAGCACAGAAGCAATTATTAATTTGGTCTTTCGATAGGCAGCCGTTGTTTCTGGTGATCCACATTAAAGTAATCTGTAACTGGCTCGATTATCACTGCATTTTAACATTACACTGAACCGAACCCATTACCAAGAATAAACTTGCTATGCCTTTTGCCAATCCATACTAACATACGAAGGTAGCATCCAAATCTTTACAAATTCAGTATTAACGTGACCTCACAAAATGCAACAACAGAATGTAATATTTCTTACACCAAAAAGATTGCGCCAAGTAGCTCACTTCCCACGTACGCTTGGACACGATGCGACGCAATCGCGTGATCACAGATCCATACATCGATGGAATCGTAGCAACCTTTGCGCCCTCTCGGTTCACACGAAATGTATTCACACATAAAGATCCCCATTTTACCACCTGACCCGGAAAATTGTCGGAGAAAAATTTCACATTACCTACGGATTATTTTGTAAACGATATTACTGTTCGATATTCGGTAATTTTAGAAATTATTGTAATTTTTACAATTACATGTTTTTTGAGATGGTATTTGGGATTACGATGAAAAAGGAACTGGTTTCTTTTTAATATTTTTGGAAGTTTCTTTCAACAAAAATACGACGCAGGTTAAAGGAAGATTACACCTACTTATTCACCTCAATCGAAACGTCTCAATGACAGTCACGATAATATAAAAATAACCGAAAACATTTCTTTGCAAAAATGAAACTTACTACCCTAAAAAAAATGGCTGAACATACCCAAATGAGTACAATAACTTATATCAAAACTCACCAACGCAATCACCACCATCCTCTAAATAATACAACGTAATCACCAGCAAACTCCATACTGTATCGAAGTAATCTCAAAGAAATTCCTCCGTCGTCGTATGTGATTATTCAGCAAAAGCGCAAAGAGCGGAGCGATCAGTAAATATTTAAAATTCTCCGAGCGAAAGTTCTCGCACGGGAACGCGACGTGAATATTTTAAGGTTTGAACGTTACTTTCATATGTGTTCGTAATTACCTGTAGGAAAGGTGTACTTTAAGGGGAGAACAGGACGGTTAGAAGGACGGATTTCGTGTTTGTGAATTAGGGAACGGCTTCTTAAAATATAGTTAAGCAATTAGTGTTTTTTACAAGCTTTTATTTAGTTTCACCTGTCTCGGTGTCTGTAATGAAATCTTGCAAGCTAAATTGGGCCCACTTCCCGGTTTCCGATTGAGCTGAAAAGAGGCAATTTTTTTTTGTTTGGGGTATAGACCCACCACAAATTGTGGTGTATAGTATTCATATTTTTATTTGTATTCCATAATGTTGAAAGGTCTTACAATTGGCTTAAAGCTAAGGTAGGTACAATTACGAACCCTGTAGGGCAGAGCAAAAAGTGAATTCTAAATTAATTCTAAAATAATAATAATAAGAAACAAATTACAATCAACAATTTTTATATAATTATACCATTGGCATTAATTACGTAAATTTATTTTATTGAGATTAGTTATATGTTGTGGTACATTATAAATAATTATTTGGGTCAACATACTATTAAATCGTATTATAATATTTAACTATGCATATGACAATGTATCTAGTAGTTAAATATATGTATGTTGGTATATTCCTTATAATATCTAGATTACAGAGGTAATATTAGCAAAACTTTATGTAACCGGAATACTATTAAATACGACAGTCAAAACATGTCTCTCATAATAACCTAAAATCTCACAAGTTCGATTGTCTAATGAGTGGATAGGATGAAAGTTTCTGGCATTTGCGGTCGAAACTATTTTTTTAACTTTTTTGCGAACATAATTATCGATTTAAAGTCCGTACGTTTAGTCAATTTTCAAGTTTTTAAAGATTTAACTTTTAACTTAAATTATACCTTATAATATAATTATACTTAAAAATATTTTTCACTTTTTAGTTCGTTATATTAACACGTAAAAATAAAAGCGTGTTTAAAAAAAGAGTTTTTTTTAGTTTCATTTTTATCTTTCAGTTACAAATACCTACTGTTATATTTATTCGCTTGTTTAATGTGTGTAATAAAATGTAGACAAAAAATCTCTCATTAAAATAATTATATTATTATTGTTTGTTAATTATTTAAATGTTCGAAAGGACATTTATATAATGAGGTAGGTATTATTCGTCGAATCGTTGAGCTCCTTAAGTTCTGAGTTAAGCTGCATGATAACTGATAAATGCGTGCACTGACTAGACAGGTCACCTCAATCTTTGTGGATCTTGCCACAAAAGACCATTTCAGACACCAATCTACATGGTCTTCACTTGATTATGTCTGGACTATAAAAAATACTGTTACCTTTGAATTTTTTTCCGCCTTTCTTCTCAGAATAGTCAGATGCCCTCATCTTTTTTATATCATTGCCATGCAAAAGTGTTTGTACAAAACTACATAGGTACACAAATAAAATCATTAATTATTTATCATTATCATTTAATTACTTGGTCAAATAAATATTTGATTTGAATAATAAGTAAGCTCAATTGCAGACACTCTAATAGATAAGCCAATTTAAAATCAGGATTGTCGCACATTCTCCTCAAAATGAACCCCCACACGGCGGAAATCCACCCACTACACGTTCTGTACGGGGGAATAAAGTTATCAAGTCGCAGTTAACTTAAATGTTTCATTGCTTCTATTGTCGGCAGATTTAACTGTATTAAATTAAAGCCAGTTCAAATCATCTGACCCGTTTAGAAGAAGATTTTCTTTGAAATGGAGAATATATTACATTGAATATTCATACTCCTTTGAGTAAGTATATTAATTGGCCATGTGAGATGTTAATCCTTTTCTATGTGTGGATGGGAGCGATTAGAGGATTATAATTATTTAAAGGCATTCATGACAGCTTGTGTGAATAGATAACGTAATAAATACGGTTGCTATGATCGGTACTGGGAATTTTAATGGGTAAACGAAATACATTTCATACATACCATGTCATATTTTCTCACTGCTGGGACACAGACCTCCTCTCTGTGAGAGGGAATTTTTGGTTCCAAGACATGCCGGTTTCATCACGATATTTTCCTTCACCGTTTTGAGAGCAGTGGTGATGAAATAATTTTAACAAAGCAAAGCGCCTGCCTAGGATCAAACCTGCGACTTACTACTCGTAATTTGCGGCCATTACCACTAGGCCACCACTGCTCTATGTACACCACACGACCACAAATACATTTACGAAATACTAATTATTTTAGTACTTGAATTGAATTGTTCTTTTATTATTTTAAGTATTTTATTATGTTTTGTCACAGTTGGAGGTGATTGCTCGGCAAAGTTTAAAAAATAACATCACTGAAGAAGGTAATGTGTACCAGGCTAATTTCACGTTTAAATTAAGTGTCACCCTGTATTTGTGTACTTTATGACAATTATATATTTATTATATTAATTTGTTAGAATGTTATACCACTAATTCTTACTTACTTACAAATTGGTCCTTTTATCCAGAGATAAGCCATCTGGTTGTAAATTTTGTTTTCATGAATATTTTACAAATTCACGACGTCAAAACATAACAATACTTACTTTTTGATGTAATAATAGTCTGACAAACACATGTTAAAGTTTATCATGTACAATTTATTCCGAAAGGGCCATTGCTTATTTTAACTCGTCCATTTTCCACATGAACAAAGCTTTACACCCATTTAAATTCCCGTCCTCATCTAAATGGCATATTTGTTTATTTTTACATTACAACCGTTTTTAACAGCGGCTCTCAATGTTAAAACTCACCGCGCGTTCATTTAAAGTGTTTTGCGAATTCAAGGGGGATGTTAAACGACAAATAAAAGGCTAAGGGAAAAAGCTAAATACATCATTAATAAAATAGTTCTCTCGCTTGAGTTTGATTCAATGATTCAACAGGTTTTCTTCGATATAGATCCATTAAAATAGTAATAACAATTTTTAATTTCTTCTTTGAACTTAATTCATTGGCCTCCGGCTTCTAAACTACTAAAATATATAAAATTTATTAAAAAATCCAAATTATAATAAAAATTCAATCACCCAAAACTAACCCTCACATTTTATAGCGAGGTAGATAAGACAGAGGGGGATGATTTAAACAAGTTTAAAAGCCACTGAGTTAAAAAATTAATTCGCGGCCAACAAACCGCTCGTTAAGTAAAAACGGGTGAATTATAGAGGGACAGGTAAACCGTGTTAACGAGTTTAGCTCGGCCCAGGACCGATAAATAACGACCGATAACGTTCCGCCGCTGGGGGCCGCTTTGTTCTCAAATAAATCGGCGGAAAATTGAAGCCATACTGCGCAGTAACGGTAAATTAACATGGAAATATTTTAGCAGATAAGTGGTAATTATCGTTTGCGTTTTTCTTGAGATAGAGATACACAACCATGTTTCCGAAATTAAATGCTGTTTCGTTGTGTTTATTTGTTGTGAAATATTATGCTTATACAAGCTGCGATTGTACGGATAACAGTTGTGGAATTATTATGCGAACATAATTTGGAATTAGGGTTTCAAAAGTTCAGGTTCATTAGCGAGATTTTATGAAGCATGTATTGCGGTCGTCGTTAAAATTAATTTCTATGTACGTAGTAGATTAGGTGTGTTGAATGTTTACTGATTTCAGATCAAAAAGGTTCACTACCTATCAGTATTTACATTCCTCATTAGTATCCACATCCTGACAATATAATTTTCTGCGTCGACCAATTTACTGTCAGCCTTTTTAATCATTTAAATTCATACAAAAAATACTACCAACCTACCTAAAAACACAAAAGTAATTAAAGGTTAGTATGCCTAAAGCTTTTTACTCTCGAGTCCCATTTCCCACTCTAAATTACGACATGTGTTTCGAGTCTCCGAAACACGAAATGTGTTCATAACGCTTAAAATATAATTGGATGGGCACCTAGCTGCGAGGAAATCGTCGTGTTTCCACGTTACTTTTGACACAATAAACACATGATTTACATATACTTTGAATAAAGACATGTTCCTTTTGCACATACAAACAATCACTCAAATGTTGGAGGGACGTCTTCAAGGGGTGCATCACGGTGAGAGTTGAATGGCGTGCAATAGGAGAGGCTTATGTCCAGCCGTGGGCTGCTGTAGACTGATGATGACTCAAGTCATCATCATCATCATCAGTCTTATTGAATCACGAAACATACTTAAAGATTACCCAAAATCACGTTCAGCGTGTATCACAATTCTTTCGATATCGGAAAAAATGAAGGCAAATATTTTCCTAGTACCAACAAGTAAATATTGTGCGAACTGTCTGTAACATATCTCCAATTTCCGAACACTCCAATCTGATAGAAAAAACGGCGATGTGAAAAAACCACTTGATGTGTAAGGTCGACGTTTCATTTTCGGGAGCATGCGTTACAGAAAATAGCTTGCGTGGCAAATGTGTTCTGTTTATCTGTGATCATCGGAATTGCTCGGCACATATCGATTTTAGGGAAGAGAGTATTTTGCGGAATTTTGGTGTGTCCAGATCTGCGGGTTTCATTGTGAATACAAGTCAGTGCATATTTTTCACTAGTTTTGCCAGCGGCTTCGCCTGCGTAGAGGTCGGGAATTATCCCACGGGAACGTATTATCTATGTGTCAATCCAAGTTATATTCTATCTATCTACCAAATTTCATCCAGATCCGTTCAGTCGTTGTTGCGTGATTGAGTAACAAACATCCATCTAAATATCAAAACATACAAACTTTCACATTAATAATATTAGTAGGATTGATAAATCGTCATAAAATTAAGTACTAAATCTTTGTAAATATTCTATGTTGGTTTTTACCGTTATGCCACCCTATTCAACTAGTCATTAGTCCTTAATAATGGCTGTCTAGCCAAATAGAAAGTCGTTACTTACACATTTAGTTAAAATGACAGTCTAGAGAGATACTTTCGACTAACATAATTGCGAATTTAATTTATGTAAAAATAAACATTTTATCTGGACTACCAAATATTACCAAGCCCTGTCAAGATCAAGAGTATTTACAGCCCAAATATTCTCCATATAAAACGAGCACACGCGTACAAAAGCTCTTAATTTCCACAAAATTTACCAAAGGCCTACTCGGAAAACCTTATAGGCTGAAGCAAACAGTTATTATTTACTACTACATAAGCGAATATCGTAACGTTATAAGTAACTGAATGTGTTTTTACTGCTTATTTGTTCAGAGCTGGCACTTGGGACTTGTTTTATTACGTAATAAACGTGAAACCTATACGCATACATCATATTGACACTCACTACTTCATTCTGGAGCATATGTCAACATAGATGTTTATTTATTTATTGGGGGACTATCCATTATTTTAGATTTGATCTTTCGATCTGCAAATTTTTTATTTCTATGATAAACATAGTAACAATAGCTTAGGTACTCGGCAATCAAGAAACTCTTTTCTTTGTTTAATTAACGGCCTATAAAATTCGAATTTTTTTAATCACTATGCATTCAAAATTGCAAAGTCATGTAAGTCTGTCTAAACTAGATAGTAGTAAACAGAAGTTTAACTTGAAAAATACAAACCGCACCAGTTAACACATGTTTTAGCATTCCCCTAGCCCAAACAGCACTGAAACCATTTACTAACTGGTTGTTGTGCAAACACAAAATATTTTCATTCTTCTACTACAGCAGAACAAACAGTTACAGATCTAAACAGACGTCGCATTCGTAACAAAATGTTAGTGGAGGCAACTGTCGCGTCATATTGTCAGTGACGCTATATTAGGACTCACTATGTCAAGTTTTCCGTTTTCTTTAAGGATATTCCCGTTTGAATGTATTAAAGTAGCTCTTTCTGTGATACGATCTTAAAGACTTGAAGTTTGTGTTACATACACCTTTTGAACAAGGCTATTTGACGTGTTTGCAAGGTGTTCCTTTTATTTGGAACTGTCTCATGAAGGTAGATATTCCTAGGTAGGTATTTTTCCAGTAGTAATTGTCTATCACAACTCGTGGCTAACAACGGTATATTACCGAAAATTCTGAAAGACAGTGCTTACTATTATATATAAACTAGTTACTGTATACGGACACCAAATAACAATTAATCAAATCCTGTATTCGTTTTTATAACCCATTCCTAAATACATAACTTTGCAAAAAACACGGTAAAAAAGAAACACGAAAATGAATGTTAGCAGTAAAGTAATTAATAATAACTCTCTAAATTAAAGCTGACAAAATTAATGGCCACTTCCTCTTAGAAACTCTTTTATAATTTCTTTTTTTGCGCATAATTACTCGGCCAAGGTCAAGGTCATTAGGAAAGTAACAACGGTTGCGGAAGGTCTTCGTATTTTCCTGCTCAAGTATCTATGGTTTTTGCTACTGATGTTTGCTTTGAAGGATCTCTAATGATTGAGATCATTATACGAATATCATTCTCATACTCAAGAGTTTTATAGATTTTATAGAGAATACTAGCGATCCGCCCCGACTCCACACGGGTGCAATGCTGATACTAAATATACTACAGAATGTCTATAAATACGACGTTCATAGCTTTTTTGTCATTAGACAATACAAACATGTTTTCTATAGAGGTTACTCTTGAAGGTGCGTCATATATTGGCCGAGTGAAAAATGCTGCAACCGCTGTCCCTGCATTTTAAATCTGTAATATTATTATCTTCGAAAATATTCATTTCAATTACATGCTGTAAAGGGCCATATTGATTTATATTAAATGCACAATGTATTTAAGATACTTAATTGGATAAGGATTAATGCTGTATTGCTTAAAATCGCTTCGTAAATAAGCCATTATTTCTCGTAAAAAGTAAAGAATAAAAAATGGTTATTGTGGGTTATCCCTAAAAGATAGACATACACCATTGTGGACTTTTTTGTAGACCTTTTTAAGGTGTACAATAGTGTAGTACATTATTTTGATCTATCTCGTAGGGTTCAGCCAGCGTTTGCAATGTAAGCGCAAAAAAATGTGTTTATTTACGACATCACATTAGAAACCTTTAATGTGATGTGTTTCTCTACTATATTATGCATGTTATATACATATAAACCTTCCTCTTGAATTACTCTGTCTATTAAAAATCCCGCATCAAAATCCGTTGCGTAGTTTTAAAGATCTAAGCATACATAGGGACAGATAGACAGCGGGAAGCGACTTAGTTTGAATACTATGTAGTGATCAAGTATGTTATTCATCAATCTTTTTCGGTCACGCTCGCACGATCGAAAAATAAAGCTTTTTTATCTTTAACAATAGAATGAAAGCAAGTGATTGCACGTATTACCTCGTATTCAACTAACTTCACCAGCTCAGTAGTAACCCGAACATTTGCAAGAAACCAGTCATGAGATAAACTAGAGATCTAACTAGAAGGTTTAAGTTTTAACGATGTTAGCCTCACTGACTCTGTGTTGTCATAGTTTAATTATTATTATTCTACCAACTTGATAAATATCATGCTTGGATGAATGTGCAATGTTTCAGTAAAGTTTTGTGGGGAGCTATCCTTTATAGTGAAGCCAAGGAAAGATGGATTGCATTAAGAGCCTCGACGATACGTAATGTACAAACGGTGAACCTAGGCTGTTGGCACCTTGATGAACCAAAAATAGAAGAGAAGTTTTAATATTTGGAAAAAATAGTAAAATTGACAATTTGAAAATAAGTATTTTAAGAGTTTTAAATCATAATAATATTATGAGAATTGAGAACACTTTGAAAACAAACGTATGTTTATTGTGATTCTCACTCTCATTTTTAATATAATGAACCACTATAAAATCTAAAACTAGTTAAAGTGTTGAAGTGATTTAAATACGTATAGAATGTACAGTAAAAAAAATAACAAAAACCCATTAAACTTAATTCTTATATGCCTTCAAATAGGAAAACAACAGAACTACCTACAAACTGCGATTTGCGACGACACAGCCAAGAAACAGTTTCGCGTTTTCACTTCAAATGTATTTCCGGACCTGAGTGGACGTCGGACGCTAAAAGCGAAGTACAAATAAATATTTTAAGGAAGCACTTAGCCGGCCCTGCTGTAAGCCAATTTGTAATGTTTTATTATGGCGCCGCTTTTACTTCGATTCAATAGAAGTTTCTTCGTGTGTCCAGATTCATCGGAGTGGTTTAGAAGTGATTTGATTGTAGTTTTGTTTGCTTTGAAAGTTTAGTTTTAGAGTTGTTGGCAAACATTTATTGAGTAGATTTTTTTCTGTATTATTATTTTCATGTATCTACTGATTTTTCTAATCTGCACTATACAGTTCATAGAAGCTACCGTTACGTTTCGAATTAAAAAATCATTATTGAGTTATTTATGACTTCAATTACTTTAAAAGGAATTTATTGAATCAGTAACTATTTACTCAATACTTATTTAAATTCAACAATTTGAACTTAGGTGGTAGGTTTTACAAAAATAATTAATAGCACCACCATGCCGGGCACAGCAAAGTAGGAAGAGGGCTTTAATCTGTAAAATTGGTATACTACATAGACATAAATTATTTAAATAATTAATTTATAAACATAAAATTTAATTAAGGTATAGGAATCATTTCGTCCAGACCATTCTCATATTCTGTGTCTACATAAATATTTCCATTCTCACAATAAAATACCCACAAAAATAATGTATCAGCCGTGACTCCGACTGGGCACGCCACGATAGCGGCGGTAAGTCCCCTCTTTGAGGAGTGGCTTGAGAGGCGGCATGGCGTCCTCACCTTCCGCCTGACGCAGGTCCTCACCGGACACGGTTGTTTCGGGAGGTTCCTGTTTCGTATAAGGCGGGAGGAAACGCCCGGGTGCTTCCATTGCGAAGATCGCCCTGAGGACACGGTGGAGCATACGGTGGCGGTCTGCCCGGCTTGGGCGGAGCACCGCCGTGTCCTCGTGGAGGCGATCGGCGGCGGCGATCTCTCGCGTCCGGCCCTGGTGCAGGCCATGGTACGGAGCGAGAGTGAATGGTTAGCCGTCACCTCCTTCTGCGAAGCAGTAATGCTCGCAAAGAGGGAGGCGGCGCACGTGAGGGAGAGGCAGTATATGCGCCCTCACGGCCGTAGTCGCCGCGGGAGATGCCCTGGGCGTCGGGAATCCCAGGCTGATTCCCAGCCACCGTAGGCGCGGGCTTGCGGACGGCGAGTAATGGGTAGCTCGCTGTCCGGTAAGGACCAAGCCCGGGTCGACGGTGCGTTGTGTTCCACGCGCGCCTCAAAGAGTTGTCAGCACCAATAGGTGGGGTTCGCAAGGACCGATGCCTGCCAGGGGTGCGGGTTGTTCGAAAGAGATACCGCGGCCCCTGGCACACAGGCAACTGAGGGAACACGGGTGGGTTTTAGTCAGTAAAAGTCTGACACGCCCTCCCGCTCCACCCAGAGCGGGAGAAGTTATTTGATGATTTCCCACCCAAAAAAAAAAAAAAAAAGCCGTGACTCCGACTACGCTCGTTAGTCACACGTCTCCATCGATATCGTAAATCGTAAACGAAACACATCTAGTTAATCTTCGACCTGACGATAAATCAGGGTTGTTTCTCGCAGATTTTATCAGTTAAATTCACTTTGGGGCAATTAACTCGGTCCGACCCTGGTGTCAAGTGTTGGGGTCATGGTTTGACGGTCTCTTATAGTGATCTAGCTCTCATAATATTGTATGATGTAGGGTAAGTTATGGGATGAATGTGAATGTCGAACTTGAGAGCCGATTCGGGGGATTTTCTACAATGCTGCTGTTCTAATATCCTGTAAAGAAAAGACAATATCTTTTATACTCGACTTAATGCTAAAAGCTTGAAACTATATTGAGCTTTACTATTGCATAATCCACCATTACGTATGAGTTATCTTAAATGAATCCGTGACTTTAAACTTTAAGTCATATATCCTTCAGTTAAACAAAACCATTCAAATTTCATCAGACTATGATCAAACGCAGCACCTTGAATGTACAAAATCGAGTGCTTGAGCCACTGTTGCTTCGGCACCGGCAGCAATACCACTTCTGCCACTTCAATGGAAAACATTTGCTTCTAATAAACAGTTGCGCACATTAACCACCTGTCAGTATTTATACAAAGCGAGATAGTGAATTCAGTCTCTAATATAACGCTAAGGCAAGTTTCGGAACTTAGCAGCGAACAATCAAGGCAAGTGGAGCAAAACTTCACAGTTTTAGTTCTCACACTGCGAAATTGTAGAATTTCTCGCAGGATCTTTCGTACTCGAACATGCGCACGAAAACTCCGCGATTGTACGAATTTGGACGAAAGTGTGCTCAATTATTTGGTGTAGTTCCATTTTGATGGGCTTTAAGTTGAGCCTTGTTGTTAAATATTAAGAGTAGATGGTGAAACGTTTTTGTCATTCTTGTATCGATGCCGAAGTTCAATAAAATATTCGTAAAGGAGATATCGACAGCTGAAAGCTCTGAAAAGCGTCATGGCAGTTTTTTTTTTATTTACCTATGGCAGTGTATGTACGTACTTGTAGGTATGCATAAAACATTAATGTCGTAGAAAAATCCTGGAAACAGCTAGAAAAATGTTGCTTCTCCTATGTAAATTAAAATGGACGATATTTATGATTATTCAGCGAAAAGAAATATGTTCATTCTTAATCTTTATTTTACAATTGTACACGTAATATCAAAACAATGTTCATGTTTACCCTGACCTTGACGAAGTAGTATTTATAATAGTATTATCTGGGTCTCCTGCAGAGTAGCAAAATCAATCTAAACCGGTCTGATAGATAATATCAACTACATAAGGCAGTTGAGTGACACTATAAAGCTAATATATCTCTAAACAGGCGACGTAGGGTGTGTCAGTTCTAAGAGGGCCTAATTATGTGGCGCTATGAAACGACAATCTGTCATGATTGTGGGAACTAGTGAGAGTTTCGGAAAGGTCGCTTTGTTATTATGTTAGATGTGGTCTTTTGATTCAAAGGATCACAGAATAAAGCTTTCTTTTCACAGATTTTTTATAGGTAAGACTAGAAAAAATTTAACTTTTTGCATGTCATTTTACACTTCCTTATTCATTTGTATGGCTACGAGAGTACTTAATGTTTGTGAATATGAGACTTACCATAAATTGTGAGTTTAATTAAGACGAGAAGAAGCCATAATTACTAAAAGGGGGTATGAAATAACGGACTAACCTACGTCTGACACGCCCTCCTGCTCCATCCAGAGCGGGAGAAGCTATTTGATGATTTACCAACCTCAAAAAAAAACACATAGAAAAAGTGAAGTAGAAGCTTCATGTTTATTATTTTATCGAATCTGAAACTGTATATAATTTTATTGGTCCTTAGGTCCTTCAACAGGATTATTTCGTAAAATATGACGTAAAATCAAATGTCGCTTGTTTTTTCTAACTGTCAGCAATTTTTTTTCTACTATCCTAGTCCTTTTTATTCAATTATTAATACGTGATGTTCTTCGATTAGATATTCAGTAAAAGGTTGCTGGAAAATTTACGTTTTTCCTTTCAGTGGTGCTTTTGAAGAGGTTTTTGAGCGCGGAATATTTAAGAATGAGGGAAAATAGGGAGGGTTGTTTCATGAGTTTCCATGAAAATTATATTCATAAAAATGCGGCCGTTCGTGACAAGTCATTTATTAATCGATTTAATATTTACTTATTCAGATATCAAGTACCGTTAATGCCCAGATAAATTTACGGTTTTTTTTTTTGGCCAACAACGATGCTGCCTGAATCACAACCATTTTCATAATGTGGTACTGAGAAACTTATTTATGCAAAATATAATGTTCTCACACCTCGAGAAGAGCAAGCTATGTATCCTACTCACGTTTCTAATTAGCTAGTTACTAATTAGGCTAGGGAAGCTCTATAGCCAACAGTTGGTATTTTAAGCTTCTAATAAGGAGCACTAAAGGAAGATCCGTAATTAACATACTCAGGGTTGCGCAGATCTGTAACATAATTACCAAGTATGGTGGCGAAATTAGTTTTTTAGTATTTTGATAAAGCTTCAAACCGAAAATACTAATTACTTACTGCCTGGTAACAGAATCAGATCTATATAGTTTATATCAAATAATTAATTTTGCGAAAATTTACGATGCGTCCAAAACTTCTGTTCCAACAGCTAATGAAGTATTTCAATAGCATAAATAGTTGCGTGTAACATAATATTATAGTGACTACATAGTACTAAAACATACAAAAAATGTCACTTACCAGTTCATTACAAAGTGTTTAGCGTGCTCGTATCGTGTTATCGCGGACGCCGCGCCGGTGGCACACGCTCATAAATCGGGCGAACACCGGACACGGCATAGATACCGTGTATCGGCCGTGTCCACAAATTTTGGTTGCTGACATCCGCGCTTGTTTGTTTTAGGAACACACAATGGATAGAAAGAAGGACGAGAAATAATATTAGAAACTAATTTGTGATAACTTCACGTCCATTGTATCAATAAAATTTTAATTGATAGAGCCCTGATCCCGTAGCAGTAGGTAAGGGTTTTTGTAGTTCAAGTTGTACTTGGGTATAATCCGATCACGAAGTCCGTAGTTTCGGCCGAAGTTACGGGCGTTTTCTACTCCGTTACACCTTCCGAGGTAAGATTAGTTTGGGGCCCATAGATCACTAATTATTATTAGTCATCGCGATGTCGCGGCCCGAATAAAGAATGAATGAGAACATCATTTGACGGTTGTCCTCACTCCCGATGTGTGTTTTGCGCGTCCTAAAAAGATAATTCGAACTATGTACCTACTTCCTTCTTTTAAGGCTCTTTTAGGCAAGTTTTTGTACAAAACAAAGGTTTTTTGCTGTAACTCGTTGTTTTCAAAATCATAACATTGACGTGAAAATTAAATGATAGGTAATTAAGGTGTAAAATCTAATATGATAAACCATACTTTTCGTTCAGTTTCATCGTTTCAGTTCGATCCATATTCGTATTGGCAATTGAAGAATTGTGACGCTTTGGTGTTGCAGTGTCCCACGCGGTTCTATTGTTAACGCAATTTATATTTATGGGCCTAGTGATGCACGTCACACAAATCCTCTTTGAACTAGGTTGATTGTCAGATGTCTTGTACACTTCCAGCTACCCTATTATAATTGCTTTTCAATGTGCTTGATTGACATGTAACAAGGCATGTCCAATTTTCGTAACTCGTCACTTTTCCTGGACGTCCTTTCTTGGTTTGGACGGCTGTAGTTTAATTGGTTGACAAAATTTTGTGTATTTTTGGAAAGGTTCTCTGACATTGATAGACAAGTGACAGTCTATTTAAACAAATATCTCAAGTTTAATCAACTTTGTGTGTTTTCTCAACGAAGTCTATAATGTTAGTGCATTTAAGATATTTTTCTTTTGATTTAGCAGAGAAAAATTTTCAACTGTTTTTAAAGTGTTCGTTGGTATAAATTGGTACCTAATTATTCTGAGAACTTAAGGTGAATCTAGTCCACATTTTTCCCATACAAAATTCGAAAGTGTATTAGTCCCACTGTTCGACAATGTATATCAAAAATTAGACATGGTATGGTTTTGTCTCATTATTAATATTGCCTGTACGGAAACAGAATATTAAAATAAAAGGCCATTAAAAAGTTAAGAGCCAACAAAGATTCGTTTTTATTGCTAATTTAACCTAACTTTGGGCGTGTTTAAGTAATAAAATATGTATAAAATCTTTAAAACCAAGTCCGTACCGACAAAGCTCAAATATCGAAAAGTTCAATAAACTTTATTGGTCATTGATTTATGCCATGGTTTTTTCATAAAACTCGATCTTCCGAAGGACTTTTCTTAATTTTTACCCGACTGTGTTCGAAATGATCCTGCATCTCACTCAATAACGTTGTGCGTGTAGACTAGCGTCTAATAGTTCATCTGTGCTACTACCTCTGTCAGACACGATGCCTGGTGAGATAGCGTGCTTTTTAGCCAGGCCCACCACTGAGTTCGAGCCCGCGACTAGATTCCCCTTAAGATAAAATTGAAACTTGATAAAGTAGACAAAATACCTGGAATAATGAAACAAAATATTACTTGGCTTGAAGAGAAACACAAAACCACAAGCTATTAAAATAATTACAATTTACATTTATTAAAAGTCCACCCTATTTTTTTTTTATCTTATTGATTTGATGCAAATGAGTCAATATTGTAGGTAGGGTAACGTTAAACCATGCCGCTAATTCCTGGGTAGTTTGACTCGGATGGGTTTCTACCATCTCCTTCAATTCAGCGTTATTCACCTCCGTCACGTGGTTCGTTCTTCAAGTCGAAGTTTCCATTACGAAAGCGTTTAAACCAAAAAAGCAAGGTGCGTTCATTAGCAGTCCCCTATCCAAACGCAACGTTAATATTGCGAGCCGTTTCTGCCGCGTTAGTTCCGCGTCAGAACTCCATCTTTACGTCTAAGCAGAATAATAAAAAACAATTCAAAGTCGAAAATCGAATGTTGCACATTTTTTTTAAAGAAGAACCTCATAGGCATCACGTAAAAAAAGTTACACACGAAAATCTTACACCATAAAGATTTTATGTCAATTCAATTCAATTCAATCTCTTTATTGTGGATCATAGGTAGGTACATAATACAGCTCTTAAATAATTAGTTGTGAACAGCTACGTCCCGCCCTTAGGGCATACAATAGTTACATAAAAATAGAAAATAAATTACATTAGGAATTTCAATAAGAATTAAAGTACATTACAATTCAACACACAAAATATAATATAAAAATAAAACAAAAATAAAATGGAACGCATTATGGTAGGTACACATCAGTGGGTCACCGTCATCATTCGAAGTGTCTATTACTATACAACGGCAATTTCATACTTTAACCCCTATTATTAGTAGAATATACAATTTTGTGATTGTTGCAAATAAAAAGAACTATTCCCCAACATATACAATACATACGTTTAACAACCAAAAAAAATTGTAGAAACCCGTGAGAGTCAACCCCTTGACTTTCACATAAATTTTGGCAAAATTAAAGGCACGCCGTGGATCGAAGCCGTCACTGCTATCAGTCGGGATCGCTGAGCAGGGTGAGACGTGCGACGTGACGCCACGTTCGACAGATATAAGAGATTGTACGACACGCGATTGGGTTGCTACGATGACATGGTCGGTGCTTCGATGAAGAGAAGCAAGATAAAAAATGGTCTTATGATACGCATGATGTTTTGAAGTTGAGCTTCCTGTGTGAGGAAGTTCTGATGTATTCATAGTAAAAGGTACTTGGGACTTTTTGAAAGAATGAAAGAAAAGCAAAAGTATTGTGACTCGCAAAGGTAGATCACAAACTAAACTGAGCACAATCATATAAATATTGACATTGGATAGGTACGCGTGGTAGATTGGCGCGGCGGGGAGGCCTAGCTGTGTCCCCAACTGTGGGAACATTATAAACTGATTATGCTAGTTAGTAAATCTATCGATATTAATTAATAATTAAACATGAAACCAGCGCTGGGGCTCTGTCTTGCATAGGGTCGCAGCATAATGCTGAGTGATAGCCGTTTTGCGTGGATGTGACGCATGTTTCCCTCAACCTTTTCTTATATTTTTTTGTGTTCCTTATCTTTTTGCGTCATGTTTACCGCAAATAAACGTTTTTTCTTTCTTCTTTCTTTCTTTCTATCCGAACAAAAATTCGGTGATTGTCCCCAAAACTTTCGTGAGATTAATAAATAATAAGTTATATTTAGTCGACAATCAATTGTTCAATTTATAATACCGTAACAAAAGGTATCAACCTAAAAAGGAACAACATTATTCTCCATTATAAATAGCACTCAGAAATATTTGAATTTCATAAGATAATTTATGAAAACAAAACAAAGCTTAATCAAGAATCATTGCATAGTCATAAAACAAATATTATTAATGTCCTAGCTCTAGATTTAGCAGCGTCGGGAGAGGCTCTCAAAACTAAGTGCTAATTTTGATTAATGATTTAGCGGAGACTTTCTCTCAGCCTGTGGGAAAAAAGTCAGCCATTTTGAATAAAAACGAGTACCTGAAGTACTTGTGCTAAATAAAGAAGGAATTTTCGATTGAGACTAAGTGGTTTTAGTTTAGTCTTTTATATCCTTTTATTTTGAACCCAATATACTGTCTATGTTAAAGCTCATAATGATACAAACAGCCATGGTATGCTGTGTGATAAAGCAAACTTTAACCCGACTACGGCAAAATAAAAGTGTTCTAAAAAGTACGAAACCAGAAAATATTTCAGATAGAAATCAAGAAATAGATCCTGTACAAAAATGGTCAACGTAAATCCATGGTCACACGCCATTATCATTTGGTAGGTATTTCTGGCAAATAGGCATGCCACCAGGGGAAATTTATATAGCCTATTTCACCCGGATCATTATTACGAATCTAATGATTTTTCATTTTTTCATTCATCAAAATCGGTTCAGTGGTTTAGGCCCTGCGGTGGAACACACGCAAATACAAACATACATACATTCATACCTAGACTGCTTAAATCCCTTCCTTTTGACTTTTTCGTAGTAGAGTAAAAATATAAGCTCTTAGGAGCTTGACTTTCCAGAGTGCGCCAGACGTCTAGCTCTGATCAATCGCGAGTATTTATTTTTTATTTCATTTTAGAGAATAACACTTAGCTAAATTCAAAAGCGACTATCCTTATTCTATTTATTATTGCGACCTTAAAATAAAACCTATTTCATTAGTAGCAGGGATTTTAAAATACTATATCTGTACAATATAAAATTGCAATCAATACAATAACAGAAAATCACTTTTAAAAGTTGTAAGTGTATACTTTTAGTGTTCGTGATTATACACGAAGCTATTCACTCTAGGCTACTTTAATGCACTGCTGGGAGGAGAGATAAGAGCATCACTATTGAAGTATTAACTTTTAGTATCAGGTGTTGACAGGCTTGCGGCTAAGTAAGTAATAACAACAGTACGGGTCTATACATCAGGTTAAGCTACGCTTGCCGTAGTTAGTCTGTGGGAAGCACGTAAAGCCGTTGCTCCCGACTGTAATTCGCATATTTTTGACAGTCATTAAAAGTCGTCAGAAACCCGAAAATCTGACAACCAGTCTTACCATGGGGTATCTTGTTACCCAGTAACTGGGTTTGTAGGTTTTGACCTCCAAACCCAGTTACTGTGGCCAAGTAAAATATTGTTATTCAGCTGCATCCGGTTAGACTGGGAACTGACTATAAAATAGTTGGGAAAACTCTAGACAAAAGATGATCAGGTGTTTGTCTTCTACATAGACAGTTGATAACTAATTCATTCATTTATTCAATAAGAATCTACATTGTGTCTGAATGTTTTACAAAGATAATTATAATATGCAAATAATTCAAATATTAACAAGTTAAACACATAATTAAATTAGTTCAACACAATCTCATTTCCTACCTACACTAATATTATTTACATTCATAAAAGTTCAAAATTAAAAACAAAGTCAACGAAAAAAAAAACGAAATACATGTCATTATTACCTTACCTAATAATTTAATTTAATTGATAACTAATCCTATATTCAATCAACTGGCAGAAACTTACGGTGGACCCTTATTTTTTCATTTGTCGAGGAGGTCGGGTGAATTGGGACAGCTAATTGTGTGCCGTTTCTAGTACAAAAAAAACGTAATAGAGGATTTCGGACAGTTCGCTTTTTCAATTTCTTGAAACGATTTTGGGAAATCAGGTCCCTTGCAAATTGAATTGGGCCGTGCAATTGCTTGTGATTATGGGAGTTTTTCATGTGAAATTGCGAACAGAAAATTTCCATTTCACGTAATAGGAGAGAAGTTTTTTGATCTACGGTTATAATTCGATTTTTTATCAAAAATTCCATATGGGTTTTACAATATAATAATGTACGATAGTTACTTACTGCTTTCATAATAATTAAAAAGAAGCGTCCACCTAATAATAATGAAATTACTAATGGTTTTAACTTTGATAATAGTGATAATAGTAAAACTCACTACGCTGCATCACGTACCTACATTATTTTGGTACCTACCTACTACTAAAATAATAATAAACGGAGCATGTCAAACAAGAACAGAAGTCCCAGACGAACATTATCATGTACCGCATCCATTTAATCGTAATAATGTAAAACATTGAAGCCGCAGTAGCGACCTCTGCCGGGAGAGCTACACCAATTAACAAATGTCAGAGATCAAGCGCCCTGAAGTCTTAGTATGAAATTAACTTTATAGGTAAGTACTTTTTGAGTGATTTATGGATCAGGAACGTAGGCGCTAAATAATATTAAATAAGTGAATATTTTAAAACATTTTTATTAATGGAGTAATTACAATATGTACCTTATTATTGTAAATTTTTCACCTTTAGCTCGTGAAGTCTGAACTGGCTATGAAATCCTATTGTATTTCTACACTGCCCTTTTCAGGCCGCCATTATGACACCACAAAGACCTTAATGACATCAGTCGCTTTAACTAATTTAAGCCGACAAAGCAAAACCTCAAATTACTTACTAAGCACGATTCAAAATATAACTTAATCATGAATAAATAAACTAAACAAAATTGTCGAGTTACCAATTAAGCAACCCAAACATAGCTTGCAAACTAAAATTTGGAGCAAACATTCTAACACAACTGAAGAGACGGTGATTAGGTGGTTAAAACAATTGTACGGCACGTGTTTGTACGAAATGTGAATGTTAAACAAATTGTGAACGAAACATACGATATTAAAGCAGGTTCCATATTAAAAGCAAAACTCGTTAGGTTCGTTTAATAAATAATATGTGAGTCACGCAAACGTGCACTGATTGGACAGGTCCACTCAATCTGTGTGGTTCTTTCCTCAAAAGACCATTCCATTTCAGACACCAATCCACATGGTCTTCACATGATCTGACCAAGATTATGTCTGGACTTTAAAAGAGACTGTGACCTCTGAGTTTGTTTCGGCCTTTCTTCTCAGAGTAGTCAGATAGGAAACGCCGGCCTCATCTAGTTTAAAAAAATATGTTTGACGTGTAAAAGTGTTTGTACAAACCTACTTACAGAAATAAAATCATTTATCATTTATCAAAGACTTTATTAAATGAAATTGTGAAAAGACCATAATAGAAGCAGTAGCAAATTGACTGACTGGTCCTGAACTGGATTGGTTGACTGGTAGAAAATGCCGATGGCATTAAGTCCGCCACTGACATTTGTGTATCATAAGTATTAAATAAATTAATTGAGTTAACAGTCGTTGTTGTTTATTAAAGAGTGCCTGGTGAGTGTTTTTATTTGCAACTTATTTTTATTAGCAACTTTTGATGAAAACCTTCTTCAAAAAGCAATATCTGCTTATAATTTTCCCAGAGCACATTTTACTTTTAGAAACTTAATTATTACCATGTAATTTGAAGAAAACGACATTATTAATCTAGTTAGGTACAATAAAACAGTATTTTCTTTTACTATGGTAATTTTATTAATAACCTCATAGCAATTACAAAAACCCACCCAAAAGCTTGTAAAAATAAAAGAAGTAACTTAAATCGCAATAGCGTTTTCTAATAACAGTGGCTACCAGCGCAGCGCCCTCTGTACGTTACTTCGCTAATTTCGCAGTTATTGCTACACAACGACCAGTTAAGTTTTATTGCATTCAAATTTCATTTGTCGGTAAATGAGAATGGTGCAATTAGCCCCCACTTACCCTTTGGCCGGTCGTTGTATTAACGATGATTTTAATGCCTGTGGAATAGGGTTAAGATACCTGTCTCCTTCGCTGGTTTCAATAATAATCAACGGTTTTTAATAATCATTATCGGGTAATTTTCTTGCGTTAAAATCCAGTATAAAGGCTTGAGGGGCTAGTGGCTAAGTAATAAGAGCCGCACGGGTCGATCGCTCAGGTGAAGCTACGTTTGCCGCGGTTAGTCCGTGGATGGGTGACCATCTTTACACATCAATATCCCTCCGTGCCTCGGAAAGCACGTTAAGCCGTTGGTCCCGGCTATCATTTGTGCATCTTTGACAGTCGTTTCGGATCGTCAGAAGCCCGAAAGTCTGGCAACTAGTCTTACCCCTTGGTAATACCCTTGTATTTGGTAATATGATACATTATCGTATTACCCCAATAACTAGGTTGTGCAGGTCAGATTGGCAGCCGCTACATGTGCAAACATGTAAATACTGTTGTTCAGTTGCACCCGGTTAGACTGGAAGCCAACCTCAACATAGTTGGAAAAAGGCAGTCAGATGTTAATATTCCAGTAGGTATTACAATAAGCAAGTCAGTAGGCAAGTATATGAGTAATATAGAACACAGAGAAGCCTCGGCGACCGCTGCTAAAGGAACTGTCAACACTTTCCACGCAAACCATGCGTGTCACCGTTTAATCGAGCTGCGACACAAATGACGTTTACAAACTGACAGATTTAATGGCGTCCGTGACAGAAATTCTGCGCTCAACGCACTTTCGGCGCCACGAATTTTATTGGTACCTATCTGCCACCAATAGACGTTACGACGATTCGGTGCTCTGTCATGCATGAGTAAGAATCGTTTTACTTACTAAACAACTTGTTCTTTGAAAAGGCCATCAAATAGATGTCTACAGCAAACAATGGTTTTCAAGACAAAGAAATCAGGTAAATACAATTACAAAAATACGGAAACGTTTACATAAACAGTTATGCGACTCTTTGATTTTTGAATACTACATAAAGTTTTTACATGCGATGGTTATAAAAGTCAATTGCGGGAAATAACGATTTTTACGTCCCTCGTTAGTTCACTAAAACCAAAACTTGCTGAAAACGAATATAAAATGTAAAATAATATTGCAGTACCTACCTACTGCGGGTACTGTAATATTTTATTTTATTTTATTTAATATCATATTTTGAATTGTGGTCTAATGCTCAAAAATAATTATTTTGATTTTGTGGCCTTCCCTTTGAATTTGCTTTTGATCCGACTAGTGTTTAATTTTTCCCTAAGGACTGATAGTAAAACAACTGTTCATCAAATGAATTCAAATGCAATTATTAAAAATGTAAGTATTGACAAATGACAGGAAGATCATTTTGTCAAAACATAATAAGAATCAAATAAGACGTGGTAAGGAACAGTGGTGGGCCAGTGGTAACGGTCCTGACTTACAAGTTCTAGGTCAAGCGTTCAAACCCAGGCAGGCGCTTCACTTTGTGTAAATAATATCATCACCACTGCTCTCAAAACGGTGATAGAAAACATCGTGAAAAAACCGTAGAACTAAAAATTCGAAGACATGTGACTACCAACCCGCACTGGGCCCGCGTGGTGGATTACTGCCCACTCCCTCTCACAGAGAGGAGGCCTGTGTCCCAGCAGTGGGAACACTATACGCTGATTCAAAGATTACAATTTATTTGAAGTAAGTTTTGCTAGCTAGCGCTAAATGATAGGTAACCTACGAGAAATAACTTTTGTTATAAAAGCTCAGTACTTAGCTTCAAAAGCTTTAAGAATAATCTACCCACAATCCATGCAGAACGCTCATAAGAAGGCTTAAAGTCAACTAAAGGGTAATAGGCTATGCTTGGAGTTTTCCTGCGTGATCCAATCAGGAATGAAAAGATCCGCAGGAGAACCAAGGTAACCGACATAGCCCGAAAAATTACCAAAGTCAAGTGGCAGTGGGCAAGGCACTTTGCTCGCAGAACAGATGACCGATGGGGCCGAAAAGCTCTGGAGTAGCGATCGCGTACCAGAAGACGTAAAGTTGGAAGGCCTGCCACAAGGTGGTCCGATGACCTTGTGAGGGCCGCTGGAGTCCACTGGATACCGGAAGCACAGAACCGGTCGAAGTGGCGGAGCTTGGGGGAGGCTTATGTCCAGCAGTGGCCGTCTTTCAGCTGAAATGATGATGATGATAATGAATCCACGCAGTCTAGAAATCCACAACCAACCCAGCTCTTATACTAGTCCACAGCACATGCTCGTGTAACTAAATTCTTTCATCCTTGTCGCCTGCCTTATATTCATGCCCTTCTCTTAAATCTTTTTCCTTTTTTACGCGAGAAATTTTAAAAAGTATAGCCTCGTCTCCTCGCGAGAGGCACGATCCTCCCTGATCCAATAATAGGTTCCGCATTTTCGTCGCCGTGTTGCCTATGAATATTCATCGGTTGCTTGCTTTTTTTCAAGAATCTCAATTTAAGAGTTGAATTTCTCGTACATTTTATCGATGGGCTGTGAGCATCAATATTGGCGGCGGCTTATGTTTTTCTGATGGACGCTTAGAGGTAATGGATGAAAAATGAAGGTTGAAATTATAATGGCCTATAAGTACTGAAGGGTTCCCTAAAAATACAAGAGGTTTTGGTATTAACATAATCATCTCGCTCGTCGAGTTGATCGGTTTTGAAGTTAAGTATTATTACTGGAGAACTGTTTCTGAGGAGTTTATTAAGAAGTTTATTCGTCACCGTTTAAACTTAAGAACGCAGTGAGTAATGAGTCTTATGAATATACTTGTTTGAGCTTCTTCTTCAGTAATTTTAACATTTTATTAAAAAGTGATAAATGGTAATGATAAATCATAAATGATTTTATTTCTGTAAATAGGTTTGTACAAATACTTTTCACGTCAATCTTATTTAAAAATTAGATGTGGTCGGCGTCTCATATCTGACTACTCTGAAAATAAAGGCCGAAATAAACTCAGAGGTCACAGTCTCTTTTAAAGTCCAGACGTTATCTTGGTCAGCTCATGTAAAGACCATATTTATTGGTGTCTGAAATGATCTTTTGAGAAAAGAATCACACAGATTGAGTGGACCTGTCCAGTCAGTGCACGAATTTGTCACTAATCATACAGCTCAACTCAGAACTTAAGGAGCTCAATGATTCGACGAACAATAAGAAGAAGACTCAACATTAAACACCGTAAACTATAAACTGAACTGAACAGAAAATATACCCAGTGTACCCATATACCTTCATATGTGGTTTTAAGCAAATACTACATAGATCACACAGGCTATGCATTGGTTTAGTCAAAGTTCTGTTTGTTCCGAAAGCTAGGTTTGGATAGACCTACATACTACCTCGATAAATACAAACATGTAACATCTGAAGTTTAAATTCCTTTGAAGTGTGAAATCGATTCCGACCTTAAGGCAACCTAGTCGCGGGCTCGAACTCACTGGTGGGCCTGGCTAAAAATCACGCTGTCTCACCAGGCTTCGTGTCCGACAGAGATAGTATCAGTGATGAGCAGTTAGACGCTAGTCGACACGCACAACGTTATTGAGTGAGATGCAGGATCATTTATAGTAAAAAATTAAGAAAGTCCTTTGGAAGATCGGGTTTTATGAAAAAGACAATGCATAAATCAATGACCAATAAAGTTTATTGAACTTTTCGATAACTGAAATTTGTCGGTACCGACTTGGTTTTAAAGATTTTACACTGCTATTATTACTTAAACACGTCCAAAGTTAAGTAAAATTAGCAAGAAAAACTAATATTTGTTGGCTCCTAACTTTTTAATGGGTTTTATTTTAGTATTATGTTTCCGTACAGACAATATTAACTATGAGACAAAACGATATCATATTTTACTTTGGATGTGCCATGTCACACAGTGGAGTAAAACACTCCCAAAGTTTGTATGCAAAAAATGTGGACTAGGTTTACCTTAAAAGTTCGAATTAAGCCGACGAATATTATCAATTTAGCAATGTGAAATCCAATGAATTCTACGCGAATAACAGGTAGGTATTACAGTTTTGGTTTGAAATAACAACAAAAAACATACATCGGTTGTGCAATTTCTTGTGAAAAGGAGGACCATAGTTGCTGCAGGTGACACTTTTTCGTGCTTGATAACAGATTTTACTTTTTCTGGAGTTACAATTTCATGCCAGCATCATATCATCACATACAATGTTAAGAAATTGTATTAGAAACATGAATTATATCAGATACCAAGTCACAATACATTCCCAGCTTCCTTTTATTCCGACACTGACACAAAACCTCACTTCTGCGTGAATTCAAGACGCCACCTCCGTTCAACCCTCTAAACTCGCTACATTGAAAACTATTCTGAATTCAAAGGGTTAGATTGAAAACTGGGTGCGATATATTTTTATTTTTTAGTTACGATTGGAAAACCGTTTCGATGGCTCGAAATTGCTGTCCTTTGTATCGGTTTTGAATCGATGGGGATTCATTTAAAAGGGAATTCACACAAAAGGCTCAATTTAAACATGCGTTCTGCAATTGGGGTTATGAATCCTGGTGTTATTGGCGGAAAGAAAAAAAATGCTACACTTTGTTCAAGATATCGGGTAAAACACAGTGTTCCGTGTAATAGATTAACCCCCTTACTCATAAACATTTCTTAAAATTAAGTAATGATTAGCGTCTGCTTAACCATACATTTTTGACGTTTAAACATCATTTAACTTTAATCATCGTTTATGAATATACAAACAAACAGCCAATCTGACAAATGTCAGAGTCATATAATCTGTTGAAGTATTTATCACTTTTAAGCCTAACACTATGTTTACAGTTTCAAATTCAACTGAAATTTTAGAAAATAATTATTTTATGGGCAATTGGGCACCTTATGAAACGTCAGAAGCTAGGAGCATGGTTCCAATTGGTTCTTTTCTATGGAGAAAAGAAACTCCACGTTGACTGTTTATTTTACAATGTCTCATGTTACTGACTCGTCGTTGGTCGTTGGTTTAGTGAACGCAAGAGCTACTGCTGAGCTACTGATGAGGTCCTGGATTTTTCTATCTAGAATTTCTCAGTAGCAGACCGAAGTCTGGACTTGTGCGCGATTGATAGCAATAAGCTCGCCCTCTATTAAATGGGACTAAAACACAACCTTTGCGTGATGTTATGTAATATGACAGTGTTTCTAGGCATTAAAGGGTATATTCATAAACGATGATGAAAGTTTAATGATGTTTAAACGTCAAAAATGTATGGTTAAACAGACGCTAATCATTACTTAACATTAGCAACGTTTATGAATAAGGGGGTAAGATCTAGATAGAACCCAACGCTAAACACACGTTTCTAACTTTCGTATATGCTGTTTTTTGTGTTATTCATAAAATATAAGTAATCTGTTTTCCTAGCAGTTCAAGCTTTATTGTTATTATAACAGTTACGGCTAACATTCATACCGATCTGAGTCAGCCAGTTATTTTTATGTTATTTCTGCCATTATAATAATGTGTTATTGCTTCTTATGGCTTTCAGTTTAACTATCTCTGTGATATCACTTGCCTTCTGTTCATTAATGAAATTGGCAGTATTGAATCGTATGCTCGGAGAATTAACTTATTTTCGAGCTGTTTATTGATTTTAGGACCTAAGATATATCATTAGGTTCTTTGAGTCAACATTTCGACCATGTGTGTGTCTGAAAAGACCAGTAAAGCCACCCTAGTAATGATTGAGAACAGAATTTGTAAAAATTGTATGGTTATTGTTTTTGAGACTCCTAGTCTACAGAACAGGGGTAGGCCAGTAGTAACAGCTGTGACTTTACTTAGTGTAAATTATTTTATCACCACTGCATTCAAAACGGTGAAGGAAAACATCGTGAGGAAACCAGCATGTCCTAGAACCAAAAATTCGAAGACATATGACATCCACCAACCCGTACTGGGCCTGCGTGGTGGATTACGGCCCACTCCTTAAGATAGGTTAGGTTCCGCGTGTGTCCCAGCAGTGGGAACGTTGATCTAAATCGTTGAGCTGATCATAAACATTGTTGTTTACCTTACTAATATTATAAACGCGAAAGTTTGAAAGTATGGATGGATGGATGTTTGTTACTCATTCACGCAAAAACGGCTAAATGGATTTGGATGAAATTTGGCACACATATAGATTATAACCTAGATTAACACATATAACACTTTTTATCCCGATAGTACGTCCCGGCGGGATAATTTCCGACCTCCACGCGGGCGAAGCCGCGGGCGGAAGCTAGTGTAATTATAAAACTTTTACATCACTCAATACATTGCGTGCATATCATTATTATTAACCCACAGCCGGAAAACTACATGTAAACCAGTTAAAGCTTTCCTGAATTTACACTGCATTGTCGAAAGTAAAACGTCATTAATACGACATATTTCACGTAATAAATATATCATAATATTATATCCTGTCTGATTTATGTCAGCGTTTTATTTATTAATTGATTCGTGAGCAGCTCGTTGTTTTTTGAATTTGCCGGATAATATCACGTTTAAATTTTAATTGGAACATAAATTTTGTAGTGTCAGTAGCGGGATGCGGGATGAACAGCACTACATCACGGGTTGCTGCGAGTTATCTTTATTACTGTTTTGTTGAAAGGTTATTGTAAATTGGATTTTTTAATATCTAGGAGGCCGTTAATATTGCATTTTTTTCCCTTGATGGGGCAAACGTGAAGTATAACGAGAAAACCTACAAAGAGCAAAGAGAATGGCGGCAGTAAACCAATTTTTACAAAATCGTTGTTTTTCTATATAAGTACATTATGTGTCTTATTACCTGTGGATGTACACATCAGTGATTATATTATAATCAGCAATCCTACTTTTAATTTTCCGATTGTTATTGATCATTGCTAAACAAAAAAGGCCTCGCTCCCAGTATACCAATACCGCAAATCTTCTGACAGTATCATTTTCCAAGTTCAGAAGAAGATTTGGAGAAACGTCAAACTGAAAAAAAGTAGCGAATCAGTGAATAAACTTATACACGACATTTTCTGTTCAATTTCAGAATTATGTGTATTTATTCTGAAAAGGTTACCATTCAACATCGTTTATTTTACATCAAATTAACTAACAAAATAAAAATATATCAACGTACAGGCAACTGAGGGAACACGGGTGGCTTTTAGTCAATAAAAGTCTGACACGCCCTCCTGCTCCACCTAGAGCGGGAGAAGTTATTTGATGTTTTCCCAACCAAAAAAAAACCTAATTATAGCTATGAACAAACTAAAATATGGCTTCGATTACTCCGCATCGCTGTCGACTGGTAATGATTTATTAAATGTGTAATTTAACATTAAACATAATAAACGAGGCTTTTTAGATAACTTACGGATTTAATTAAATACTCAATTGTATATTATTTAAAGTCTGATTTCAAATTAAAAACGCAATGCATATTATTAAGCTGTCAAAATGAAAGCCATTGCTACTGTTAATGTGTTACGCAATTACCCCGCAAGATATAGTACTAACACATTCGTAGAAAAAAAAGTTGTCAGTAAAATTAATACACAAGTTCAATTACATTCCGGAAATTAGTATTTTATCATAATTTTAAACGAATGATTTATCGTTGGTCAACTCTTGACATAACCAGAGCTGGCAAAGAATCAGTATTGCCACGATGATTGCAGCAATACCAATTCTGGGTGTTACGCAATCAGGGTGTTGGTACCTAGGGAAACAAAACTTGTTTTCACAGCCTACTTGTGTATATTTTCAAACGCAGATAAAATGACAAATTTTCACCATTAGCGATTTTATTTTAACTACTATGTAATTAATTATTAATCCACATATATAACTCACACATACAAGTATGAGAAAAATGTACAACTAAAGAAGAAAGAAAACAGAAATCAATACTCCCCATAGTGTAATAGATAGGTAGGTACACTTTCATTAGAGGCCCATACAAAAGGACGGTGGGCCGCTATATCTCGAGCGACTATGACAATATCAGGTCTCACAAAGGCCCTCGATAAAGGCTCGGTGCATTTCAACGCACTAAACAATAGAGGCCTAAAACCCTATTCATGTCATTTAAGCGATTCAATTTTGAAGGATTAATGATGGGATGGTAATTTCCGAAATTGAGTCACTGGCTTTATCTAGGAGTAGAATAGGGGTGTCCATTTTGTGCCACGTCACTGATTGGATTCTGATGTAAGCGCCAATATTTGTGTCCTCGTCTTTTATGCCGATGATAGGCCTTTTAATACCCGCTTCTGAATATAGGTCTTCTGCATGCAGTCACATAATAACTTATTATTGCGCTACTACATATTTCATCTAAGCAAATAACTAGAGATTGGAAAAATACGGGCGTTAAACGCTTCCTTTTGTTTCTTTAGATGTTCAAAAAGTACTGATTCTCAGTTTAATTAAGTACAATAGAATTGTTTGATTTCACAGTTATCAGTTTCATATTTTCGCATTTGAAGCGTTTGTAAGCGTGATCAAGGAGTTTTACCATACTTTCCTGCCTCTCCCACACAGCTTAACATAATCACCTAAATCCCCCCCACCCGCACTCAACGACAAACAGCTCCAATTAAACTTACGCAACAAACTCAAACATATCTACGTTCTACAGACAACGCACAAACACAAAATAATTGGGTACAGAAGTACGGCTCCATACAACAAGCAAATACGTACGCATACAGACATTTGTCTACGTACAGCAAGTGCCACGACTGGCATTTGTTGGAGATTTATTTATTTATTAGGGACAAAAACAGTTATATGCTACAAAATATAAAGAAATACTTAAACTAAGATTAACCAAACATGAAACCCACACCATTGTCCACGATTTAACTGGAAAAGAAGTGATAAGAAAGAAAATAAAACAATCTCACGAAGATTGTCGAACTTATGCATCAATGTGTGCGTCAGCGGCGAAGTGTCAATTTTTCTAAAAGAGAAGCCGAAGCGAAGTCAGTTTTAATTTACTGACTTATCAATAAAGAATACTTACTATCATTTTAAAATTAATATAGGAATGTAAAGAATAAATTATAATAAAAATTAACAGCTGAAAACCAAATAAAAACTGCAATATTCCTCCATCTCGTTCTCGCTGACGCATTTTTCTATATCTGTCTCTGTCATAACCCGTTGTACAGCAGCGTGTTCTCGTTCATATCAAGCAATGCCACGTGACCTAAATTGACATCATTACGGGGTCGCTGTTGTATACATTTTTAGTTCCCGCTTATGAAATTTTGGCGCCGGGTTAATTTAGAACATATTATTTGTTGTTGCAATACAAAGCTAAAAATAACTGTTTTGTTGTTTGAATGTTATGGTGAATTAAATACCCGTAGTGTAACTATATTTTCTGACAATAGTAGCTACTATTGACGTGCCATTGTTTAATAGCAATAGAGTTGCCTACGCAAATCCCCGAAGGGAAGCCGGTAGGAATCGTGTTATATGGTGCTTTCGTCACTGGTGTGCGTGCGTCTGTGTGGTTCATTGTTTGGAGCATCTTTACCTATCTATTCTGTGACACCAACTTTCAAGGCATCCTTACCTAATTAAAATTATAACATACTTCTGCGGGGCCACTTATCTCTGTTTAAACAAGCCTCGACAAGACGAGGGTCCGTTCACATGTCCAGAATAAGAGTCCAGGGATAATTAGCGTGTGAAATTAACTGTTAATTATGTTTGTGTTGCACTAAAAGGTGACGGACAGGCTCTTCAAAGTGAAGCGGGGTTGGACAAGCAATGGATGCTTAAAGTTTTATTAGGTTGGGTGATGAAGGTGAAAAATCTTGTTGAGAGTCGAAATATTTTCTAATGGTTTCCAGAATGGGCGTGCTTATTGTGTTTACGAAATAATACTGGTATTGTCTATTCAGTGATTATAAGCTTGTTATTATTCTGAAAGTAATGGTGTTAATACAGAGCCAATGTTTTCCCTAATTAATTCGAAGCTGGAACAAAATTCAAATGATCAAAAATCATGTATTTGGTGGCCCCATTTTTTTTTTAATTCGTTCGAATAGCTATGCGCAAAAAAAAAACTTTTAAATGCTATAATATAGTACCCAGATTTATCATCATGGTTACGTAAGTTATTTACTAGATTCTCTTAAAGTAAGTACCGTTTTCCATTTAGCTTTTATTACTAGTAGAAGTACACTTCACTACATTTACAAAGTATTTATTTCTCGTACATAAGACTACTCCAGAGACAAAGTGGAGGCGTCTCCTACCAACAAATTCTCTTAAAACTTTTAAATTGAGACAAGCAGCCGTTACACAATTTCTCTTGAATTACCAGGTCGTAAAAAGTCCGGAACATCCCTCTATTAAATATAAAGACTTGTTAATTCCGAGATATTTTTGTGCTAAACTTGGTCCACAGTTTTATAGGTGTTAGAAAGTTCCTCCGATGGTATCGCGAAACATAAAGTGTGATTACCTCTCAGTTGGTCGGCCAAGTTGGACTATCAGTGTTATGAGGCTCATTAAGCGTGGGTACCCGCGGGCGTTAATTTAATGAAGTCGCCCCGACTAGTGTGCCGGCTGATGGCTGTTGAGAACTGTCGATAGACTGTACTTCGCGCGTTAATTACTTGGATGAAGACGTTCCAGTTCTTGGCGAGTAAACCGGTCAAGAAGTACCTGATAACTTTCTTTTTAAATGGGTCAATGTTAAGTACGTACTATTCTTCCAAGATTTAATTATAAAACGCCTTATTTTATTCCCGCTGAGCTCACAAAAGAGCCACCTCCCTGTCATGGTTTCTGTAAGAAATGAGTAATTATATCGGATGAATAAGCAGCGTTCATCCGTGCACAGATAATATCGTACTGTGAAGTCGTGCTTCTCCTACTGAGACTCGTCCGCTTTTATCAGAATAAAAATAAAGAGGCGGCATATTGTCTCAATGTGTGTCGATAATGAAAATGAAAGTTTATGAGTTGGTTTGACAAAACTACTATGTAATTTTATGTGGACTAATGAGATAAAACTTTCTTGTTGACTATAATTTTCTGCTCGATTTGAAACTAGCATCAAAAATTTCCAAAACAACCTAATCTTTGTAACAAACCTTGCATTTTGGCATCCATGGACACTGGACATTTTTCATGGATGTGAAAAGCGATATCTGTTTTATGTGGACTGTATATTTAGTATAATGATGTACCTACTTTAAGTTATACTAGCACATCTATTCTGTTTAAATTTGTAATGCAGTATATTAAAAGGGAACTACTGCAATGCAGTTTGACAGACTTTGTGTAAGTCTGTTATTATTTATACATATTTTGAATAAATATACCTAGTATCCCACTTTCTACCACCGCAAACACAACAACTACCCCAATAAAACTTCGAAAGATGCAATCAATCAAATTGGAGTCACAAGATGTTTCAAACGACCCCAGAGTTCCGTCTAAACTACATTTGAAGCGCCTACATCCGAGCAAGTTCAACACAGCTCTAAAGATTAGACACTCAAAGTGACAGTGATCGTGAGCCATACCACAGAATAGATAGGTACAGAAGGCCGGCTCCATTGAACGACCGAAAACAGGCGCACGCACACAAAGACGCGTACATACAGTGATCTCAAACAAATACGAGTCCCGAGCGCACTAGCTCTCGCTGTACGTAGTTGCGTGTCTATGTGTGCGTGCAATATCTCTTGTTGTTACGAGCCAGCCTTCTGTATCCATCGAGTCTGTGGCTCTGTCGAAGGAGATCTGGTAACGGATGTCTGGCCGTTTGAGCAAACTGTCCGAGAGGCTTTCGGTCACAATAGGTCTATTTGCAAAAGTAAATACGTTGGCTGGATAGAGCTAGTTAAATGTGTATCGTATAACAATGTAATAAAGATGCTGTTTTAAACGAAGTGGTCAATTTGAAGAAATAGTCAACACAAAGAAGTGGTTCAAGGAGGCTCTAATGATATTCATTACGAACCTATTGAAAACAAACTTAAAAAGTTAAGCCAAGCCATTTATACACTAGATTATACATCTGTGGTCATAAAAAGCGTTGCAAAAACTGAGAGGTTAACTACGGCTTTCTGTATTGAGTAAATCCAAGTTAGTTCCTTAAGTCTACTCTACCCAAGAGGCCAATAAAAGTTTGATTAACACCACATTTTCCTTAATTAAAACTCAAACAGACATTAGACTACAACACCAGCTTTAAAAAAACAATGAACTAAACTGATGTTCAATCAAAAACTAGCTCAGTTTGCTGGGTATTAAAAACTAAGGTTCAAAGTATATTCGATTCCTCTCAACCCCACTTTATTTTAGAGCCAATCAGGAAGTTTGATCAAGTGTTGGACCACCTTGGCTGCGAATTGTAACAGGTTGCAATCAATGGCTCGCTCCTCAGACTCTGGGTCCCCGGCAATTTAACTTGGCCTGATTTTAGCCTTAACGAGCAAACTTGCACTATGGCTATTTAGTAGTGATGATTGTTGTACGGAGCAGATTAGGGGGTTTTGATAGATGACGATGTAAGCGACGTTTTGGGGCCTTGAATTTTAAGTGGGCATTTGCCTTAATCTCCTGTCATAGTTTAAACTTATTGCCTTTGGTGTCAATGTAACCCTAGAATGCTAAGATTTTTATTACCTTCTTCAGAAAAATAAAATTAAGGACCTACTAGTTTAGTTCAGCTATAACTAAAACTACTTTCGTAATATCAGTAATTCACACAGTTACCAGCAGTCTGACCAATTAATCCACCACAGCCACATCTCACCACAAACAAAGCCAAAACCCAGCTCAAACAATTACATAACCACAATTTCGACCAGCACAAACATTTAAAACGCACACAACAAATAAAAAAGTAGTGTTAAATACAGGAGGTACCTAAATATCTAGTCGAACAAAAGCATTGAGAACTCAAAGGACTACTCAGAATGCTTTAAAACAACTTGAAAGTAATAAACAAGGCAATCTTTATGAAAAACCTTGTACTCTTCAAGCAGTTGAGCTGAGGCAACAAGTGCTGTTTCTCTAGAGTTTTGTGGTACTTTTCAGTGGATAGAGATCGTAGTGTGATTGTGAAGTGAAGTGGTGAGGTTTGTTTGTTGGCAAAGGATTGTAAGAACGCGGGACCATGATAATTAAAATGTTTTATTTTATTTTATTTGTGCTGTGTAAAATTTGACAAATTTAAATAGTATAGTAAAACCTAGAAAACGTGTGGGGTCGGTGGACCCGCGTCAGAAAACGAGGTGACGTTCTTTAAGCTATTTCTTCAACTCCGAATATAGGTATTTCGATGCGGAGATATAGATTGCCGAACATCATGAAAACGACACCTTCCGGGATTCTAAAATAACGCTTTTAATTTCATTACGAGCTGCGTTTAATAACTTCGTTCCAACCAACATAACACAATTTCGTTCATTGTACACTTTTGCTCATTGTATTATTATAATGAAGGTAGAAAAGAAGCAGAAGAAGCCCTGCTCTCGTAACTTGTGCGGTACCGCACCGAGTGGACCCAGCATGCTGCTGCGCCCTGCTGTACCTACGACACAGCTGTACATTTCGCGTCTGCATCATTCCACGAAGATTGAGGAAGTTGTGCAGTACTTGAAAATGAAGACCAACTGGACTCTGAGGGTCGAAAGGTTGGAATCGCGCCACGACGTCAACTTTAAGTCATTCGTGGTACGAGTTCCAACGCACCATCTACAGCACTGCGGGTTGTTCGAAAGAGATACCGCGGCCCCTGGCACCGAGGCAACTGAGGGAACACGGGTGGGTTTTAGTCAGTAAAAGTCTGACACGCCCTCTCGCTCCACCCAGAGCGGGAGAAGTTATTTGATGATTTCCCACCCAAAAAAAAAAAAAAAAAAAAAAAAAAAAAAAAAAAAAAAAAAAAAAAAAAAAAAAAAAAAAAAAAAAAAAAAAAAACCATCTACAGCACTGCTTGAAAGAGGACTTTTGGCCGAAAGGTGTCGTATATCGACATTTCCGAGGACGGTTACGTGACACCTCGCAGCAAACACGATGCCGACAACTTTACGTGTTTAGTTATAGTTTTAAGCTGTTTATTAATATGTACCTATTAGTTCGTTATTATTGTTTAAGATTATTTTTGGCTGATAATAAAATGATATATTATATTTTTATTAATACAATGAACTAAAAGTGTTTTTAACCGACTTCAAAAAGGAAGAGGTTATCAATTCGACATTTTTTTTTAATGTATGTTCGGTCATAACTCCGTCATATGTTGACGGATTTGCAAAATTCTTGCTTTTTGTTCGAAAGCGGTTTATTCCGGAATGGTCTGTTTTAAATTTCATGTAGATCTGATGATGAGTTTCGGAGACAGACAGCGGAACTCTTAAAAAAATTATAGCAAATCCACCGCGATTGCTGCAGTCGCATAAATATGCATTGTTTACGCAATCACACAACATAACATCACGCCTGTACACTCGAAAGGGTTAAGCAGATGTATTCAGTATAACAGGGTACACCCACATTTTCTAACTGTAGTGATTGATATACGAATTGGTGTGGGATAGGTACCATAGCTAAAACGTGGAAAAAAACTTTTTCCAAAAAAAGAAAACAACCGACTTCCGAAAAAACACTTATTACCTATATGCTGAAAAATAACTTTAATTTCGGAAGTCGGTGACAAGAAACTAAAATACATACATATCCAAAGACACCGACTTCCGAAATTAATTTTTTCAGCATGTAGTGTTTTTTAGGGGGTCGGTTGTTTTTTAAGTCAAACTTTGCCTCATTTAAGACAACGGTAAACGACATTCATCTCTTTGATATTTTACTCATTCCTTATTAGCGGATAATGAATAACAAACGCGATTATTAATAATATAATAATAATCAGCCTGTATTGCCTCACTGGAGAGCAAAGACAACTCAATCCCTCATATAAGCGTCAAGTTCGTCTCGCCATGTATGCCTGGTTCTTCCGCGATGCCGTTGGACGTTTTCGGGGACCTATATTGTGGTGGTCTTAGCCCACAATACATCTGACATACGGCAAATGTGTTCGGCCCTGTCCCATAAAACTTCATTTATATTAAAATGTGAATATTTTATCATGTAATTTTGTCTTCTTCTATTTTCGCCTTCATAACCCCTTTAGACTTTGTCATCCATCCTGATCCAAACTCTAAACTCATCATCCACAGTGACCATAACAGCAGCTTTCATAGAAGCTCTCAAACAAATTACTTCTAAACTTGTGTATTTAATCACTAACTTGAGAGTAATATTATTATTGTGCGCCATTATCTGGATTGGCAGAGGGAAGGTCATCGGCTATATTTCATAATGGCCGCCTATCAAAACTTTATGACACTGCGGCCTCTGAGAATCGTAAAGACTTTAGTGTTTTGTTTAGATAGATTATTGGTACCGTAAGCGGAGATGAGATTGTGCCATGTTCGCTTGTTTTTATCGGCCTTTAGATATTACTTATTTATGAAGCCTCAGTCGTCAATTGCTTTTGAGGCCTATTCTTGAACAATACCTCTTGAATGAAATTCGATTGTATCGTAACAAACTTTTAAATCTGTTGCCAAATCGTCTACACTTCATCATTCTTAGTTAACATTCTAGAATACAGAACCTGTGGGTCATTGTGTAACACACTCACAGTAGGAATGCCTTTCATTTTGATTAGACAGACATTTTGAGTTGAACGGATAAATTTTAGAACCTATGAAGCAATGGATCAGCAATATCCTTTAAAAGTATTTTAAAAATATTAAGTGTAACGCAATTAGGGTGCTGGGTCTGATAACGTGTTTTGGTTATAATTGGAAAACATACTATGTATGTATATTAAACCATATAAATAAGATACCTACATAAATATTCCTACAAAGTTTTTCTTTTCTATACGTTGTGCATCTTATCTTCAATGTCAACACAACGTTTCAAGCAAAACATTTACCGCGAGTACTTTTGTGATTCAATTTAACACTTCAAAGCTCATAAACCCTGATTTAACACATATACTTAAAACACAAAATGACCCGTTAAACCACGGCGCCGCTTAATACTAAAAAGCTTGACTTTAAATGCAAAAATACCCCGTTTAACCCTCAAATTATTCAGTGCGGCCAACACTGTCTAATTTCAACTTAGATAAAGTTGTGCCAAACAGATTTTAGTTCAGAAAATCAGCGGTGTTGCCACAGTGTATAAAATGTTAGAAGGTAGCGGAAAATCGTATTGACACCGTGCGCCAAGCTGCGGTCGGGCGTCAAATGTGAACTGACAGCGGGTGCACTAATATTTTTGGAGGTGAATTTTCGTTTTATGTCGCGTATGAGTCGAAAAATAAAATTGATTTATTTTCAAAAGCATGGATCGTATCTTTTAGTGTTCGAATGTGATAGTAATGCAGTGTAACTATGTTAGTTGTTTTTTTTTTGCGTGGGAAATCATAAAATAACTTCTCCCGCTCTGGGAGGAGCGGGAAGGCGTGTCAGACTTTTACTGGCTAAAACCCACCCATGTTCCCTCAGTTGCCTGTGTGCCAGGGGCCGCGGTATCTCTTTCGAACAACCCGCACCCCTGGCAGGCATCGGCCCTTGCGGACCCCACCAGTAGGTGCTGACATCTCTTTGAGGCGCGCGTGAACTATGTTAGTTGTTGAGTGACAATATCGTTAGCTGAGGTGAGGGTAGGTGGGTACTTTTTCCATATTGATTATATCAGTCTGTTGTCTATCAATCAACTAAGTTTACATAAATCCCTCGTCTCTTAGGCAGACTTATCGAGTCTGATAACAATAGAAAAGTAATTGTGTTAATTACTTGACACTTGACAGTCTACTCTCGGAAATCATGTATTTATTCTTAGATATTTGAAAGCACGTTATGAGTAAGTATCCTTTTAATCTTAAACACGCACTTGTAATGATATCTACCTTTACGGTCGGATTATGACCGAATTTTATCATTTTTAACACATACAAACTTGGTAATTAAAGCAATAGCAATTTTTTTAAGGGCTTTTTAAAGATAAGTTTTTGTGTCCGAGGCTCGATGAGAAATGACTTGGAAACTAGACGACCGCGACACTCCAAATATCATGTTTCCATTTCGTTCCGTTAAAAATCCAGTACTTTTTCAGTTATTGTCAAATGAGATCCTTTTTAACTTCATGAATATCCTGATTCAAAAATCATTTAACGGAAATTACAGTAAATTTTACATTAAAAAAAAAACAAAAGAAATACTATTTGTTGGAAATCATAAAATTTGGCCATCCCACACTGTGTTGTCTCCTGGCACACATACAACAATCATACACATTGTCAATTAAATCATGAAATACTGTACAGCAGCTGTTAGATACCTATCCATAAAACCTCCAACATATTTCTATACCGCCAATCAGCCGATACAACTCTTCGCAAATCACTCTCCAACTCAAACAAGATGGCAAAACTGCTCATAACTCATAGCCACCAGATTTGCATCAGCCAAAGTTGTGCGCTGGCAAAATTCTAGTAAACAAGATTACCCAGTTCATTGTAGCCGGGAACTAGGAACGGCTCGTATAATTAACAAAGAACGAACGGTTATTGTTACTGTCTGACTTATTGAATTTGAAATTCAACCAGCACGAGCGTTGTTTCTGTTGGGGATCAGATTTGGTTGCTGTGGTAACTTTTGCTGCTATTCAATCTGGGCTTTTGTTTGTCTACTTTTATGAGGTTATTATTTTGGATTGTTTATTTAAATAGTTCGCATGAGCATCGTACCTACTTGTAAGCACAAGGACACATTGGTCACTTGTAGATTTAAAAAAAAGTTAAGTAAACCTTTCAATATTTCTTGAAATTACAAAGAATTTCCGTTGACCCTTTGGACCTCTAAAATATTCGGCTTATTTCATTTAATTTTTAATGTTTCAATTATAAAATACCTTTAAATTGAGATACAGTCATAAAAAATCAAGTCTACATCGTATCCGTTCCATTTAACATTGCTCATGAAATATCAAAAATCCTCTAAAAGAGTTAAAACGAGAACTCAGTGATTCCTATAATACGTTCAGTAACAGGTTATTCGGTACGTACGAGCTTTCCGAGAGGCTGCTTTAAATATTTACGACTACTGAAACAGGTAAATGAATACGAAACTATCTCGTAAAAATCTAAAAGTCTAGGAATTCCAGATCGACGAGGCGTCGTTGAAATAAACATGAATAATGGACGATACCAGTATATTATTCTGTTGTTTTGCAAGATAATTAAGTTTATATTTTATGTGATTTGATCCTGATGCGGGAAGCACAGGAACGGTCGAAGTGGCGGAGCTTGGGGGAGGTCTATGTCCAGCAGTGGGCATCTTTCGGCTGAAATGATCCTAATTTAACGGAATTTGTGATTTTCTTACTAACACCTACTTAGGAAAAAAATTTAATAACGCGGAAAATTAATTGCCAAATAAATACCTACCATGAAAAGATATACATCATTGTGACATATACATGATAGTAACAAAGATATGTATTTGTGTACCGCATCTTTTACATTTTGGTCTTTTGCCTTAGATTGATCAGTTTGTTGTTTCTGGGCAAAGTCAGCAATATGCTCTATTTGTCTATCACAACAACGAACCCCATGGTTGTATCTGCAATCAATCTTCCGCGAAAAAACATTGCCTACTTTTAGAGAGCGCACTACGGTATACTCTATTAAATTTAACTCAGAAACTTCGTGAAGACATGAAGAAAGACCCCAGAGTCAAACTAATCAAAAGTATATAAACTGTGACAGACAGTTTGACACGCGCTTCCTGAAACTTTCAGCTATTCCCAGAGAAGGTATGTCGGAGGCTTCAGCCAAGTAATTGGGTTGACTCAAAAAACGTAATTACAGGCTTGCCGAAGGCTTTGGGAGTCATTGAAGGGAAATCGAAAAATTCTTTCAATTATTCTTCAGAATTTTTTTCTGTGAGTCGTTAAATATTTTTATGGTTTTCAGTGTAGGTAGGTTTTATAATTTTGAAGTTTTGTAATGATATATTTTAATACTGTTTTATACTCCATGCTTTCGCTAGGTTTCTCATGAAAATAAAATTAAACTCTTCTTCCACCTAAAATTGGTTTCTGGCAAAAGATAGATCGACGCTACTTACCATGGGCAGTCATGGTAAGTAGCATCGATACTGGGCGACCAAAATAGCTTTAATTTATGCTTAGGTAGGTCATCATGGATTAGACTGATAACTGGCCGTATAACCCTAGTTATGTAAGTCCGGTGTCCTTCCAGAAGGCCTATGATTATCAAGAGAGTTTCGTTTCAGTATTGATTTTAGTTAACTGTAATTTCCCGGCACTTTAAGACTTGAGACCTGAGACTGGTCTACGTCTACTTGTAATGTCGCAGCAGGTTTCCAATACACGTCTATCGATTGGGACAGAAAACCTACTTTAAGAAAAGGTCATAAAGACCAAAAGCACTTACAAAACCGCCAAAATTTCGTTCGAACAATAAACCTGTATCGATCCATCTCTATATAATAAGAACGATGTAAGGAGATAAAAGCCATCAAGTTTTACGATGCCGTGCACCGGGTAATATAAAAACCAATAAAATGCGAGCACAGAGGTAAATAGTTTATGTGCTGTATGTGGGTACGGCTTTTAATTTTGCTGCCTCATATTTTATTGAAGTTGAGGCTGTTGTACTCACATGAAATTGGCTAACTTGGCAAGCGACTATGAAGAACTTGGCCTAAGTCACTGCGGCTTTCAATATCAGCGGTATACTCACTAACTTGGAAGAGGTATTTATAGATTATCAGCAGATAACATAACTTAAACTTATATCGGCGAATGTTGTGGGAGCAATTTGATTTAAAAAAAACGGGCAATGATGTTTATTTTATTATTATTATTTATTATTTTATTTTCGGAAGGCTTACAGACTAATTACATTCTAAAAACAATAATATTAAACTAAATTGCTAATTACAAGCCCCCACAGATAAATACAAAATTATTTCTCCTTCGTAGTAAAAATTACATAATTACATCGTAACTGTTTACTTATAAGCAAATAAATGATTTCTATTATTTTAGTTAATCCCTCATAGTTTGTTTACTTCTTTCAATAGTTCGTTGCTTATAATTTTAAGCTAGTTCGGACCAGAAACAATTGAAATGCCGGCAGGTGCATCTTGTACAAAAAATGGCTTTGCCAAGAGCTTCCTGAGTGTACTTGTATTGGTGCAGAAAAGGTCAATGCCTTCTTCTTTATAAATAAAATAGAGGTACTTCTATTCATTAGTTCATCGATATACAATGTTTGGTTTGAACGAAGCCTATAACATGAACATAGAATGTATTCTTTCTCCCTCCCTCCCTCCTATAAGCATGGTATGGTTTTAAGTCCGCCTATATAGACTGTACACCTATACTAACTTTGCAAAGTTTAAATAAATAAGCTTTCAATGTGAATACCAAAATACTTTCGCGATACAATTCAAAACTTTCTGAACCACACGCACGAAAATACATTATTTAGCTTTAAAATGAACTCGCCCATTAATAAACTCTGAACTATTTTAATAAACCCTTCACATTTCTCTCAACACAATAGATTACGTAACAACACACGCACACGTATAAATAATAATATCTCCCTACATTTACAGTTTCCGCTCCGTGAGTCAAATTCTTGATGAAAACGGGGGGAGGCTCGATAAACTCCACTCCTTTGATTAACGATCTACCCTCAGATCGGTTATAAATTAATTTATTAACACAATTTATTGGACAAGAGTTCGCTTAGTTTAAGTTACTGCTGTGTTTTTCGGCAGAAAATTTATACTGTGTGAAAATCTCTTATTTATTGTTTTATGCGATGGAAACTTAGATTAAATTTATTTTTGGTCCTTTGAGTCTGAAAGTTTTAAGCTGAAGAGAGCTGGAGCGGCTTCGACTTTATGGCCGAAAAATATTTTATTTGGAACTGTCTGCTTTAGTTTTAAAGTGCAGTACAGTTTAGTTTTAAGTAGTAGTACTTTCGCCTCAATTAACTGACTAATAATTGTCAAGTTTCATACCTCAGTAATTTATGATGAAATACTATAATTATCAGCCCATATTCATAGGAATGTTATAAATAGTACATATTATTTCGAAATTTACAAAATTTAAAATGATTTTTTATTTAGAATATAATAATTTATTTGTCAAACATAAGTAATTCCATACGAAAATCATAAAAATAAGGTGAAAGTGCGCTATGTTTGGCCAATATTGGCATACAAATGATAAGAACAATTAAATAACAACTTAGTATTCAATTTCAATAATATAATTATAATTATTGGAGTAGCTAATTGTGCATGCAAGCAAATTTAATTACATTTCAAAGTTAATTTAATTTAATTTCATGTCAAAAGTCAATTCAGAAAATCATTAATGTGAAGTATTTAAATTCATATATAAATTATCTATCTATACTACAGATATATAAAATTGGAGTGTCTGTTTGCAATATTAAAATAATCGCTTTTTACTAAATGCTTAAGAATGTATTCACGGTACATATACCAAAATAACATGGTTTACAATTTTTGTGTCTGTCTTGTTTGTTCCGGCTAATCTCTGAAACGGCTAGACCAATTTTGACGTGACATTCATCGGCAGATAGCTGATGTAATAAGGAGTAACTTTAAGCTACTTTTATTTTAGAAATTAGAACAACAACAACAATAAGTTTTTTGTTAAATTTCACGCGGACGAAGTCGCGGGCACAGCTAGTAGCAAATAATTATATTTCAAAGTCAAGTTTAATAAACAAAGCCTCTGTCTAATAAAGTGATTTCGTAAATCAATTAACTAGAAGTAGATAATCGGGATCCTTCGGTCTTCGGTCAGAAATCCATCCCAAATAACGTCCGTATTCGTGTGCGTTCGGGCGATATAGTACCTACGGATATCTGATGTCGTCCGTTTCAATCCCTTGCAGTGATAAATTTACGCATCACTGCTTATCGGTTGATGTGCCGTCCTTAAGGCAAACGACAGGCGATGACTTCATCCAAATGCGATACTGCTCATAGGACAAGAGAATGGAAGTGACGGGGTTTTATTTAGAATTAACTGATTTCGTTTCAGTATCGTCAGCATCATCATATTTTGGGTATGCATTCATTATGCAAAATACTGAAATCAGTTTATGTTTTCAGTATTTTGGTTGTAAAAGTTATTGCAGCATCATTATCACTGGCAATACTAACAAGGATTCTTTTCTAGTAAACTTTGGGCATTCGTAAAATAATCTTGTGGACGCTTAGGTTTTTTTCATTACCAAACCGACACACGATCTTTAGATCGTATAAGCGTAGTTGCTCCTTCCTGGTCAATTCTCGTCAACTATGACTACATCCAGCAATTTAGGGCAGTGGCAACATGTAGCAACCTGTTGCCAGAGATACGGCCACACAATACCCTGCAATATGGAGCAACTTAAAAAAATAGGCAATACGCCCCACCCCCGCCGCCTCCATCGCCAGCCGGTTCCTCTAGCAAAAACGAGACGTAATTATACGTACAAACGAGATAGAAAGAAAATTTCCAAACCGATTGGATATTCAGCAACTCATGAAATATATGGAGCAATCAGAAGCAATATTCCCGAAACAATTTCCGTATTTTATTATTGTTGCTCCAGATTGCCGAGCAATAATTGCTCAAAAAATTGCCCGTGTAAGAGCACCTTTAGAACCATTGGCTATGATAATGGAATAACTGCTATGGGTTCTCGACATCAAAATCACCTGTGACAACACCTACAATTTTACTTGGCTTCATCATTCATCAACATTATCATTTCAACCGAAAGACATTTAAATAAAACATATTAAACAGGTATAAACGCCCACTGATAAACATAAACATGGCCGCTTTACTTACATAATCCCTGAATTGCGTCTTCGACACCCACTAGCGGTTAAAAGGCGACATTTTTCCCTGGAACCAACATAATGAAACAATAATAGGAGCTTAACTTCGTGTTTCCACGTGTATTTTAAGATAAAACGTACAAGGCAATCCTGCAGTTAAAGCAATAATGAATATTTCCACAAAATAGAAAAACATACGTCAAACATATTTTAGTTATAATTTTTAAATGAAAACTTTCTGGCTGTTCGATCAATAGCCATTATTGGCTGCCAGTAAACGTAAGGTTTCATGCTGAGCATACAACCTTTACAGTACTCACAAATCATCTTATAAGGTTTGTATGGACGTCATCCAACCTGTAGATCCACAAACAAAGGTGCTAAAGTTACCACGTAACATAAGATATTGGAAGGCAATAATCTCGGCAACTTTTCCTATTACATCTCTGATTGCCCGCCGAGGAGCGAGCCTTTTAATTCGAAAAGTTGCTCTATGCAATTTATTTCAAGCTCTTTTTGTTCTTGCTGTTCATTTCGTTTTATGGATGTGGTGGATGTATGGGATCATGGGATTCCTGTGGGCATAACAAGGAATAAGTACCTACCTTCTAGCCAATTTTATTAAGGGAAATGGTAACCTTTTTTTAGATACTCTTACAAATGTTTGTAAAAGATCAGAAGATTAATTCCTGTAATTAAAAACGTTCAAAATTTAGTTGCAATATCATTTCAGTGACAATAAATAGCAAAAACTGTCAAAAATGTAGGGAAACTCGAGGTATTTTCGACAGATTGGGACTTAGATCAGACTTTGAAAATTCTTAAAATAACGGGAATTGCCCCTCTGATTCCTTAAGGCGTTGATTTTTTGAAAACGCTCAAAAAGGTGGTTTTTTAAAGCAGTGTATCTCTTTAACCGTAAATAGTTTTGAAAGCAAAAAAATATAATTATGATATTTTCAAATCTTTCTTGCATACAGTGATCGAACTCAAAACAATTTAAAACATACTTTAATGCATCAAAAAAATCATCAAAGTCACCTCTTAATTATCTTCTAACTAGTTTATCCCTTCAATAACAATTATAATTAAAAATATACCATAAAATTTCAGTTGCCAAACTGCATCCAGAGATGGATTCTTTATTGTTAAATTGTTAATATCTATTTTATACGATTTTATTTGCATTTTTACGACAATGCTTGCTCATTTATTATTCGAATTTATTATAATAGATTTTAACCCGTACGAGATTGCAATAAGAACTATTATCGCTCATAACGACAATATTTAAAGTTACCAGGGCCTTAAGAATCTGCAGTTTAAGATGCCAATAATATCAAGTACAAAGTCATATTTTATTTTGAATTCATGGAGAAACATTTTATACATATAGACGCCTCACATGGATGATCACATTTAAACAAAAACATCATAATTTACTTTAATAACTGAGCTCTTAAAAAGTAGTAAATAAATCGGTAAACTGAGTGTCATTATCATTCTGAACTTTACTATCATTTTGTGGTGATGCTGTTAAAGGTATCTACTTACATAAATGATGCTACCATCATTAGGTATACTGTTACAAAACATCATATTTTAAAATGAAACATAATAATTACAAATTGAGTAACTATTGATGGAAAATTGAAAGCCACTTTGAATAGCCGTTAAATATGTGTTGGTAACTTAATTAATTAGTTCATATTTGTTATTTTAATGAAAATACCTAATTAGCGTATTAATTTGGTATTATGCTTTATTTACATTTTTTTAAATTTTATTCTTTGTGCTTGAGTTAAGTTTTTATTTTATTAGTTGGTATATTTGCATGGCTAGCTGATATAATGACAAATTATTTAATTAATGTTCTGTGTCTCGCAATGTTTATTACTTTGCCTATGTAATACAATCAAATCTATCTGACTAAAAAGACAGCTGTGTTGCTGGGGAGTTTGTTGAACCACTTCTTCTTCCCAGCTAAAGCACTAGGAATTGGTAAAGGGTAGGCGTTTTGGGGGACTGTCATTATTTTGACGTTCGAAAAGTGCTGATTCTCAGCCTAATTTGAATAAATGACTTTTGATTTTGATTTATTATTTGAATTTTGTTTAAAACTACTGTGAGCTCAATTAAAACAATAGGCAGGATTTAGTCAATTATTGTTTTAGCAAAGGTTTCATTTAGAGGATCATCATATTGTTAAGTTATATCGGCCAGGCGCTTTCTCGGTTAGTCTTAGTTGTATAATTTACAGTTCTATCCAAGTTGTTAGTTATTGAAACTTCAAGTCACCTTTAGCAAGTAAAACCGCTTGTTAGTGGAGATACCACTTTGTAAAAGATTTAACTTTATTATTGTTAGTACTTACCATGCAGGCTAGATTGAATACATGACTTTATAATTATTGACTTGTCTTGACTGGTCTTGAGGATTTTAGATATAGCCTACGCTAATGTCCTGCGGATCTGGTAGTTTCGTGTAACGGGTCGTTGATCTCCCTAAAATAGGGTTGAGCTACACGGTGTACTCAACGGCATGCATGCATCACTATGCATGCATGAAAGCCACCCCATACATTTTTGTCTCTCCCGTCTCAAAGGACCGACTATCAAATTGTGCACGAAGTCTCCACCCATACAAACAACTACTCACAGTCGAAAACACGGGAAGTGATCTATTCATAGTCGAGGCCACACGGCGCATAATTGTCTCCTCCAAAATATTTTCAATAGGCTATACACTGCACAGTCCTATTATAGTGAAACAGATAGAACGCCCGGACAAAAGGGGTGAGTATTAATTAATTATGTACAAATTGCTGTGAGAGTTGTCGGTGCGAAAATAATTGGTGTCGCCTCTGGTACAGTTGGCTGCTGAATTAATTAGTACAGTCGGCTGAATGAATTAATTTGAGCGTCAAGCATTCTGTTTGTTTGTGTTTTTTTTGCTTTTTAATGCTAATGGGTTGTGGGGAGTTGGTGTGTGAAAAATGATAAGTAAATGAGTTTTGATGTAAAAGTGTACATACGTTTAATTGTGTGCCTTTACATCACCTACCGCTGGGCATAAGCTTCTTTTTTCTTGTGCCAATCCTCATGCTCCTGTGCCAGCTTCTTCCAGGCTTTGCCCGCGAGTGCCTTATAGTCTCTGCGAAATATATATACAAGGTAAATTTTTAACCAGTGCGAAAACTGAGACCATTAATTCAACATATCATTCTAGACCCCCTAGCGTAGAAATGTTGAGTCCGTTATACAAAAAAAAAATCAGCTGTTCCATACTTTTTCACCGCGTAAGTATTGCACTTTTGTATGAAACAGCTGATTATTTTTTGTATAACCGACGACAAAATTTCTATGCTAGAATGATATGCTGAATTCATGGTTACAGTTTGCGCACTGGTTAAAAATGTATCCTGTGAATTCATTATTTATTTACCAATTCAATTATATTTGCAGTCTAACTCAACCCATAAATGGACACACTTTATCCCGAATGAAAATATTAGTAAATTATGAGGTACCTAGATTTATTTTATCGTAATATTTAGAAAATTAACGACCTGAAGCCGCGATAAGAAACGCCATGTGTCACGTTAATTTAACCTAACCGTAATTAATCATCTACATATGACCTATTCTTTCGAATGTTCTAGAACAAATTGGTAGAAATGACATCGCTGTGGTTTTGCTATTTTCTCCATTTCACTGAAAAAAGATATGATTATTGCAATGTCGATCCAAGATGGTTGTAACTGCAAACGTTATGTTTGGTTGCCTTAATGTTTCATCCCGCATCACCAACCAATCCTTTCTGAAAACTAAAAGCTATAAATTCTTAAGACACTCACTTTTAACCTAAAATTTGCTTGGGCCCAGACGCCCCCTAAATCCGGACAATGGCCATATAATGGGTACATAACCATTGTACCACAGCAGACCCGTAAGCCGTAACTTTTCCAATAACAATTCTCATTGATAAGGGTCTAATTGTCAATTAATTAAATATTAAAGCGAAGGCCAATCTGGTGCGCACTTTCTACTTCAAAAATTGCCCTTTTATATTGTTAGTACGCATGGTGTAAGTGATAGGGTAACGGATGGTCCTTAGGTTACTAACAAATATACCTACTAGCAAGAATTTGGATCGTTAGATTCACCCAACCGCGTCTCTCTTCTGTTTCGTTTTGATATCTCTGACACACAATGTCGCAATGTAACGGTGGAGTTTCTTGCCCATTCTTCTCCATACGAAACTACATTTTGGAAGGGGCGACTAGAATCAATTCTATTTTAATGTAAATGTTGACGTTCAAAAGTGCCTTTTAAGTGCCTATTTGAAATAAATGCTTTGACTTTGACTTTGCAGTCACCATGGAAACGGTTATACACGGAACGGCCATCTACGGAACGTGTGCTCATACTTTTGAGTATGGGCACTTTTATCGCGACATAGCACGGTGAGGGCAAATCTAGCTATTTAAATATTTTCCTGCAAGGTTTTGACTGTGGAGATCGGATAATAACCCACGGGAACATACTACTGGAGGAAGAGGTATTCCATGTCTTAACCCAGGTCAGCGTCTACCCGTGTGCCCATCCAAATCCAGTCTGCCGTTAAAGCGTAAAATATTAAATTAACAATTGATTAAAATCTCTAAACCCCATGTTTTCGTGAATATTAAGTCACTAAGGTCTTTGCAGACGAACTAATACTAATAGTAATAAAAGAACAACTTCAGAGAATTTCTAATGATAATAATTTATTAGAAACTTCTAAATTTCTTTGCCAACCATTATTATAGACAATTATTAAAGTCTTATAAAGTGTTATTTATTATGTAATTGTAGTTCACATTGTCTTTCTCATTTATTTACAAAAAGAATGAAGTTTATTTTTGCAAAATAATAAATTCAAAGAAATCTGACTTTCAAATAATTAAGGCAATTTGTAGTAAATTACTTTGTAAATATTTTAAAAGTCGTCTTTATTACATTTCTCCTATTTTGTAAGTGTGTTTACACTAATAATTAATCATTAATAGCACAGACATAGGCTTAGAAAAACGTTCACTATGATCCATCATTCTAGATACTTACAGTTTTTACTTCATCAAATAAACAAAACAGCACACAAAGTTTGTTAACTACTTACTGATATTATTATACATTTATAAATAGCAAGATAAATAAAAATGTTCTTAACTTGCACCAATTGATCAGCCCGCTCCAGTCTCCTCACTTGTACCACGCACTTAAGACGTGCACCATTTCGATTATACACGTAATGGACACTTAAGGGGAAGCACTCTCGTTTAAAACGAATAAATGGACTCCTAATGAAGTTAGAAGCCCCTTAATTACTCGATACAGACCTAATGTGATAAAGATTAGATCTTCAGATATTTAGAGAGCGAGATTAGGTTTTTTTGCAAGGAAGACAATGAGAAAATTCTCACAGTTGCTTGTTTATGGTCCGGAAAATTAAATAATTATCAAATTAAATATTTATAACACGGCAAATTGACGTAGTGTAACGTTTTGTGTTACAGCATTTTCATACAACAGTCAAAGAATGAGTCTGTTGTGAGTTTAATACACTGACTATTTAAGCTGTCTATTTAAGTGTTTCGTGTGGTGCCGAAAGTAAAGAATAGCACCATTCCAACTCTTCCCATGGGTGTAGTAGGAGGCAACTGAGGGACTTACCTACTAGAGAATGGGCAGCAGCGTTCTTTTTGGATTTTACCCCACCATACTGCGATCGCCAACCCGCTTGCCAAGCGTGGCGATTATGGCAAGCTCCCCCAAATTGGGGGAGGCTTATGTCCAGCAGTGGACGTCTTCCGGCTGAAATGATGATGATGATGATGACTATGTTGGAAGTCGATTTCCTTATCAATGTTCACGTATGAATATCATCGTATATAGTACGCACGGACGTAATAATATTGCGGCTGTATTTTATCGCGCACTGCATTTTCAACTCTCGGTGTTGAACAGAGCATTGAGAATCCAACAGAGTGCATCCCAGCGCGACGAAAAAACTCACCGTTCGATTTTCAACTCTTGGCGCTAATCAGAGCATTGAATATCCAGTGCGCGCAAAAACCCTTCGCGATATTTTTACGTCCGAACGTGGACTTAATTTTCCTGACAGAAACCCTATTGCTATCCTTAGGCACTAAAGGTAACATCAGCAGCTTCTGTAGAATCACTATACATTGTTCAATTCAAAATAGAATGCTCTAAGAATTGTTACCAAATTTTCGGTTTCATATGTTTCTTAAATTCATAACAAACGTGTCACCGCACTACGTAGGTCAATAACTTTCCACGTCACTTGCCAATATCACGATAAATCTCTTCCGAGTGATGTGTTTATTTCAATTTGAAAAGTTCAGTTTCTGGTATCAATGTATTAAAAATTCTCATAACTTCCGAACATATAGAGATAGGATTAAAAAAATCCTTCCAATACCGTTTGATATCATCCAAAGAAGCCGTGCTCTTGTTATGTATATACCCTTTCCGTTACACGTTGTATAATGTAGCAAATCACTGTCATTTAAATCTGTATTTTTTTCTTTCTTTTATGGTTCGTCGATTATTTTGACAGTGTTATACATTTTAAGAGTCCATTTCCTTTATTTCAGGTGGCTGGAGTAGTAGGCAGAGCTGATGTACTGGCGTGCCTTTTCTTCCTCTCTTCTGTTCTTCTATATCATGGGTAAGTTTTCCATATAGTATTAAGTTCTAAAGTTTTACTGCCTTCTTTTCATAATTATTATAATACGGCTGAAGGGCAAACTCTCTATGACTGTTGATTACCTTTATATCGTTTTATCAGTTTATTTTTTTAAATTTATTTAATCTCAGGTAACTATGAGCGCCAGACTAATTATCGTTAGGCGAGTATTTTGCCGTCCCCACTCCATAGAAAAAGGACAATTATTAGACTTTTCATAAGCGCCCATGTAGGTTTATATAAAATAAAATAATTAGTATTTGAATTTAGCCATTTTATTTTTGTCCCATGCTGGGCATTGCCTCCCCTAAATGCTTCCAAATTAGCAATTTAACAAACAAATACCTGTTTATAAAAACGGTTATGTTCCTACCATTTATAGCCACATAACGTTACCACGTCATAATGTAACCTCTCCAAGTTATTCTAGACGAGTTATTGATACTTTGGCAGCTTTGCCTCCATCCTCAACTTCTCCAGTTTTAAGGACATGTTCGCAAGTTTGACATAAATATCAGTCTTCTATCAACTTCGAGTTGGTAAGTGTAGATAATTGGCGTGCCTACATTAAATGAAGATGAGCTATTCACAATTTTGAACATACAACAGATTGGTTGTTTTAACGCTATTATTTACCAGTTTGATATGACATTTGCTTTGAATATATTTTCATAACTATCTTTTGCCAGCGGCTTCGCCCGCGCGGAACTTTCATGCCCTATTTAACTCCCTTAGAGGTTGAATTTCGAAAAATCCTTCCTTATTCCTTGTCTAAATTATAAAGGGAACGTCTGTGCAAAATTTCAACTTTCTAGGTCCAAGGGTTTGGGCTGGGCGTTGATGAGTCAGTCAGTCGGTCAGGACTTTTCTTTTTATTTATATATGTATATAGATCACCATGCATAGTGTCGGTAAGTGATCGTAGGAAGTCAATTGCCTTAATTAAAAACGTTCACAGTCTAGTCGCAATCTCAGCTATATCAATATCAAAAACATGTCAAGATAAGACAGATTTATTTTTGAAAGATTTTATACGCTGCGATTAGAATGTGAACGTTTGTAATAAAACAGGAATTGCCCCAAAATTTCTTGGCACTATTGCCCTTATATTTTTTTTTCAAACTCAAACTCAAAGCATTTATTTCAAATAAACCAATTACTGGCACTTTTGAATTGTCAAGGTCGGTGAGATAGAAAGATGAAGCTAGTTGCCCATTCCATTCCATTCTATTGTAGTAGTAAATTCTTGTAGATGTGTATAATCAGGCCTTTTGTAAACCTACGTAACAACGATACACGTGTCAGTAGTCCTGAATACACATAGGTACCTACATTAATTAGATAGGTACCGACATATAGCATTCACCTTTACGTACTCCGTTCGGTTTTGGGTTTTTGCTGTAAAGCAAACATCCATTTATATTTTCTCATTTCAATGCCATGAATATTTAATTACATAGGTCGGGAATAAAAAAGGAAATTCGAGCTATTTTCAGTTCCGAAGATACAATATAAAATTGATATAAATGAGTTTCGTTGAGAATCAGATTGTGAAATATGAAATATCTTCGATGGGAATCGGATCGCTGTCGATAATGATTAACGGTGAGATTGCTAACGAGAGTGGCGCCCTCTGCCGTAAATAAGGGAATGTAATCAATACGGGATGGAGATTACATTGGAACCGTCATTTTCATGTATCAGATTATGAAGAAGGATTTGGATACATTTTTTTTTTTTTTTGGGTGGGAAATCATCAAATAACTTCTCCCGCTCTGGGTGGAGCAGGAGGGCGTGTCAGACTTTTACTGACTAAAACCCACCCGTGTTCCCTCAGTTGCCTGTGTGCCAGGGGCGACGGTATCTCTTTCGAACAACCCGCACCCCTGGCAGGCACCGGCCCTTGCGGACCCCACCCTTTGGTGCTGACATCTCTTTGAGGCGCGCGTGGAACACAACGCGCCGTCGACCCGGGCTTGGTCCTTACCGAACAGCGAGCTACCCATTACTCGCCGTCCGCGTTTCAGTTTAGAATCAAATGGGAGGTCATTATACGTACGTCAATTATGGCTAATTGTATCAGTTAAGTAGCAAGTTTAGTTCAAGTAGCAAGTCATGTATTTAATTAAACGTCCGCGTCAGCCCAAAAGTGTCAATTTTCCAATGTGAAGAAGGGTCACTTATATACATCAAGGACTTAACTCAGTACTTTGCAAATACAGACGTAGATAAATCAGCCTTTAAAAACAGAATTACACGAGTTAAGTATAATGTCTCGACAAAATGGAAAAGCGTAGGCTAAATAAAAACACATTAAAATAATCCAAATGGACTGAAATAAGAATTTTGTAAAGGCCAAGGCTCCACCCAAATAGGCTAATCCAAATGGAGTTATTTTAACTTGAAATCATACGACACAAAGAAAATAAAGGGGACAAACTAATGTAGCTAGGTAGGAATCTAAATTTCAGTTTTAACCGATTTCAAAAAAGAAGGAGGTTCTATGTTCGACTGTATGTATTTCTTTTTTGATGTATGCTCACCGATTTCTCCCCCATTTGTAGACCGATTCTCAAAATTCTTTTTTTTATTCGAAAGAGTATACTCCTGAGGTAGTCCCATTGGCTGGCACCAAGTGAGGATCTGATAATGGAATCCCAGGGAAATCGAGGGCAACCCTCAAATGTTATAGGTATTAACAATGTTTTTTATATACATATTTTCTAAAGCTATTGAGATATTTTCGTATGGTCATCATCATCTCATGACGCTGAGCTGATGAAGGAAAGTACAACTCTTTAACAGTTAGGAGTGGTAGGATGTTCGGACATTATATGTAGACAGATTTGTAAAATTATTTTTTGTTCGAAAGGGAAGGGAGAATTGGACCATTTTGGAATAAAACTATTCCAAAATGGTCCAATTTAAATTTCATATAGATCTGATGATGCGTTTCGGAGACAGACAACGGAACTCTTCATAAAATAGCAGCAAATCAACCGCGATTGCTGCTATCGCATAAATATGCATGGTTTTGACCCAAAAGATGATGATATTTCCAATTGGTGTCGGGTAGGTACTTTAACTAAAAAGTGTAAAAGAAAATCTTTTTCCGAAAAACATAACAACCGACTTCCGGAAAAACACTACAAAGTGAAAAATAACTGTAATTTCGGAAGGCGGTGACAAAAATTTACACACATATCCAAAGTCACCGACTTCATTTTGTAGTGTTTTTCCGGTAGTCGCTTGTTTTTTTTTGGGAAACAGTTTTTTATCCCAAATTGTACGAAAGTATAATTGGGACTTGTTTCTTTATGTATTTTAGCTGATTTTAGCAAAGTGTGGCTCCTTCTATACTTCACTTTAACCTTTTCACTATAACTCTTACATTTTTAAACAAATATTTTAATGTCACTTAATGTGGCAAGACCACAGGACACAGACCTACTGACAATATAATTTTTGTAACACCTACTTGTGTACAAAAAAATGTAGGTATTTGATTCAATTTGGTTTTAACATTTTTATATAACACAAAAAAAAAATTGCCAGGTCCAAGGTCCATCAACTATAAGCCATCCACTCACATTCCAGGTCCTCAGGTCGTCACCGCGTGTGGTCGAGCGTGGCCCTGGCAGGGCTCAGTATGCTCGCCAAGGAGACAGGACTCACAGCGCTACTGTTCAACGTAGCCTTCGATCTCTACAGGTGCTGGACTTCTAACAGGTAACTTATAAACCATAATTTTGTGTTAGAGTGTAAGTGCAGTCGGGAAAATTAACTGTTGTGTTGTAGCAGCTTCTTAAAACTATAAAAAAAATAACAGGTTGTGACTTTGAATATACGGTTCACAATTTAAGTAGATAGTAAATTTGCTTAACAATTAATTTCCCTAACTTTAAGTAATTGCTTTCATTTTATTGTACACCTGTGAAGGGTGTGGAAGCCAATGATTTCTGCACTGAAATTAAACCACCCAAAGCGGGGTTTCAATAATTTTATATTGCATTTAAACTGGATTTTTTGTTTTTGAGAAAAAATTACATTGCTTGACAAATCAACACAAGACACAAGTGTGTCTGACCGTCTACTAAGTAGGATGATTTAAAGTAATACCAAGAAATGAAAACAATACTATGAAAAGTAAGAGAAAATAAGTACTATTCCTCGTTTCTGCTGGATTGATGACACTAGGCTCGGTTCCTTATTACATGGGACTAAAACACAACTGGCAAAATGTGGGTGTACTAGAGGTACACCTCTGCCCAACCCTTTGTGGAAACAAGTCGTGATGATAAGTTATGTATGTAATTGTTTCTGCGCTTCCAAAAGGGTGACCTGTAAAAAATACCACCTGATACATTTGTGTGCTTAAACGATTATTATAGCGTTTTTTTTTTTATTTTAAATTGAAGCCACTTGTTCCAATTATTTCAGGTTTTCTCCATCCATAAAATGGCGGTGGCGAAGTGAAAGCTCCTACGGGCGGGTGCTTCGTGCATTAGCTGCACTGGTGCTGCTAGTCGGAGCCAGGCTGGCAATACTGCAGGGCTCCCTGCCTGCATTCTCACCACAGGATAACCCGCCTGCTTTCCATCCATCGTTTAGTGTCCGGTAAGTTTACACGCAGATGCAGCTAGAGAGCTATATTCTTTTTCGCCATTCTGCAAATTGTTACCAGAAAACCATAACTTACTTATGCTTACATCAGCAACCACGTCAGATTCTTCCAAACGATTTATTTGTAGTCGATTTATCATTATCGCGATAGCCCACCGTTAACCAGCAAATCTGATACTCTTTAAAGTACCTACTCATCATCACTGACACCTTTATACAGGAAAAGTGGGCACAAGCAACTTCAACGCCTAAGATCATACTCCGATTGATCTGGGCAAAACATATTCATATACCTATAATTGGTAAAGAATTCCTACAAGACAAAAAAATAACAGAAACAATCATTATTTTTTTGTGTCGAATGATTCAAATAGGTGTGTATCTTTACATACTGAGACCCCTCCGTGCCTCGGAAAGCACGTTAAGCCATTGGTCTCGGCTGTCATTCGTAGATCTGTGACAGTCGTTACGGGTCGTCAGAAGCCGGAAAGTCTGACAACCAGTGTAACCAAGGGGTTACCCAGTAACTGGTTTGAGGAGGACAGACAGGCATTCGCTCCACTTAAAATTCTGATGCTCAGCTGCATCTGGTTAGACTGGAAGCCGACCCTAAAAATAGTTAGTAAAGGACTAGACAGATGATGATTAAAATATGTGTGAAGAGAATGCAGTTTTTATTGTTTCATTATTCACTTTCAATTCCAAGTGATAATGTAAATCTCCGTTACTCATTTCGACAGATTGATGACATTCTGCTACCTAGCAGCGTTCAACTGGTGGTTACTGCTGTGTCCGTGGACGCTGAGCCACGACTGGCAGATGGGCTCGGTTCCTCTCATCACCAGTGGGTGGGATCCGAGGAACCTGCTCACTTGTGCAGCCTTCATAGCACTGCTGGCGCTGTCGTATCGGTGCCTAGTGGATTTAGAGGTACGAAGTGGATTTTATTATTTGAAATGCAAAAAGGTAGAATTAAGTGCAGTATATTTTTTAAAGTAGTTGAATACTAAGGTATGTTATAACCGCTTCGCAAATTTTATAAATATCAAGATACACACACAAAATCAAACTACGACTCATCAACTGCAATGCACTAGTTTCTGCTTATAATCTCACCGGGGCTGATTAACAACTATGGATCTCAAAGTCAGTAGGGTTACCTTAATATAAATTAAGTACTTATTGATATATTAACATACAAAAAATATTAATTATATCCAGCTCCACCGCCACACACCCGCAGTGGTTGGGTTGATGCTGCTGGTGATCCCGTACCTCCCAGCTTCCAACCTGCTCGTCACTGTGGGATTCGTGGTGGCAGAGCGGGTGCTGTACATTCCCAGGTTAGTATACCACATACAGTATCTCATATAAATAGCCAAGCATCATGCACCTGTTCCTGTAGAAGACCATAAAAACAAAAGAACAATTTAGAAACCACAGAATAATTTAAGTAGTTTTTTTTTGTGGTTAAAAAGATTATTTGTCGATATGTGCTTCCTACATATTTTAAAATATTGTACATCTTCTACTTTTAAAATCACATCCTGAGCTCTAAGATATAAAGTAACTAGTTCAATAAGTTCTCATTGGCAATTAATAACATAGTATAAACTAACTATAGGTTATTTTATTTATTTATTTATCCCTTACAACTATAGTTACAGGTGCATATCTAACTAATGCGATCGCGCGGTCTTAAAATTCATCATCATCATTTCAGCCGATGTCGGACCGATTTCGGTCTTAAAATTACTTACTTACAAAAAACTATGTAAACAGTAAACAACACAATATTTGAAATATAAAAACAACACCTTATAGCCTACTCTAATTTACACTATAACATAAAATAAATACCTACTTAACAGTATTTTTGCAAAATGGCATGCAAATACATCGATTTTCACGTGAAGCTCATTAATAACCCGAATTGCGCGGGTCAATGGTGTTTTGACGAAAATGTTGGTCCTGGCAACCAGCACGGTCAGCAGCGGCGGACAGCGCCGCCTTCACACGTAGCAGTCTGGTATAGACTCACTCAGGCGCTGCAGCACTCCTGGGTTATGCTCCATGCCACAAAGTAGCCTAACTAGATACGCGACAAGGGTAAATTCTCATTGTACACTCAGTTGGTTGTAGGTACCTGACCATACCGAGCACAAACAGAGTGGGGTACATCAACAGGTAAAACGGATAAACCCCATATATTTTCCTGTACAAGTGGCGCGTGAAGTGGTTCTGTACCCGTTCCAGCATAACCGAGTACGGAGCCCTTATGTTTATTATTATTAAACCAATCACTATTTCGGTAAAATTGTCTACCTACTTGTTTATAATGTTACCTGATTAATCAATTATACTTCTATTTCAGTGTGGGCTCAGTAATAATCACCGTGTATGGCGTCCAGATGATGTGGCGTCGCAGCTCTGGTAGCAGACTGCTAGTTCTTGGAGTAGCCGTATTGGTGGCTGGTGGAGTTGCCAGAACACACATCAGGAATAGAGATTGGAGGACCAGGGAGACGTTGCTAAGGTTAGTTCTGACTGTAGAAGAATGAGTATCTGGATAATGAAGTTTCAACTGGAATAAATTGGAAAATTACAGTCACTTCTAAAGTAATGACATTCACACACGTCTGTTAAGTCTAGAAATAAACCAACATCGAGATTTGATAAGGCCAGTCACCCTGATGATAGTTTTCAATCAATAAGTCAAATAATGTACGCATACACAGCGTCGTTCACAATATTCGTGTTGTACTTTGCAATGTAGACTTATAATTAAAGTTGTTGGTTTCTTTATTTTTTCAGAGCGGACCTGTCTGTATTGCCGCACAACGCTAAGTTGCACTACAATTTCGCGAACTTCCTGAAAGATATTGAGCAACAAGAGAACGCTATCAAACACTACAAGGAGGCCTTGAAGTAAGTGTTTTTCGCTCGCAAATATAATTTTAGTAACAATGATTACACTGAAAAGTTGATTGCATCCTGTGCTTTCATAATCTTCAGCCTGCTGTTGTGTTTTTATTCCAATTTATGAGAGGACCTAGTGCAGCAATAATATTTAACTTCCATCCATTCCCTCTCAGTTTACAGTCATTTATAGAAACCATTTTATGCCAGTCACATATCCATACTTTACCTACTATCTCTTTATCATCACTTAACATATCTAAGCAATGGTGAACGGATGATGCCATCTGCATTACTGTTAAAATATCTGCCGCCTAAAAACACAAGCTTTACGGACTTCAATACATATTATATCTACATTTGTTTTATTCCAGATTATGGCCAAGCTACGCGAGTGCTCACAACAATCTGGGCACGTTGGTGCTGGCATCAGGACGAGCTGAACACCACTTCTTACAAGCTCTCAAGTACAACAGAGATCATATCAATGCTCATTATAATCTGGCGAAGTTGTACAGGTTTGTAGATTAAAATTATACTGTTTCTTTTTGACTTCACTATCTTCTTTAGCACCCTTGAAAACCATAAAAACGACTCCCATGGCCAAAATTATTTAAATGTTCACAGCCACGCTTTAGGATTTTAATTTTCACAAAGGGACAAATAAAGAGATAGTTTACATAGTTTTCGAGGGTCCTGAAACCAATAGTGAGGTCCAATTAGCTTCAGCACCCTCGAAAACTATGTAAACGATCTATCTCTCTTTTTCTCTTTCTATTATAAATCATAGTCGCATGGAGGGGGCATAACGCCCTTTTGTTACGGGACGATTTCTACCAGTTTACTCCTACCGTAAGCCGCGTTAACGAATTTTGTTCCAATAACCATTTTAAACAATATTCCACTATTTTCCAGAAAGAAAAATCGAATACCAGAATCTCTGAAGATGCTGGAACGCTGCATATCTTTAGAGCCACGCTTTGTTCAGGCGTATCTTGAGCTCCTGCTGCTGAAACCAGACGACGAGAAGAGGGGAGTTCTAGATAAACTGCTGGAATTGGAGCCGAGAAATTGGGAACATTACTTACTTTACGGCAATTGGTTCAAGGACAGGGGTGAGTCTTTCACTAAAGTGTATCCACACTACGCGAAGCACGTGCTTCTAACGATAAGCTACGAATGTGAGCCTCAGGCTGACGCATCAATGCATATGTGCGGCGCATGCCTCGCACTGTGTAGACGTACTCGAAAACTCCATCAATCTGCCTGATTCAGTATTTCTGGATTAAATTTTCTTTAACATTAAACTGCATTCTATTATTTCCAATTCGGTAGCAGTATAGCAGTCAGATGACTTGATTCCTCTAGCTCCTACTCGTAGCCCAGTTAGTACTTACGGTATTCCGAGAATCCATAACCAACCAGAATTTATTACGTACGAGTTTTTTGATTGAATTTCATGATCGTCGTTGAAAAACGTCCGGGTGAAAAGAGACTCATAAAGTCATAACACAAGGCACAAGTGGAGCGGCAAGGATTATGTTGAATACCAATAAATGAAAACAAATATATGATAAGAATGATAAAATTAAGTCTCGTATTCGACGCGATATCGTGATCATTTTAGTATCCTAGACCGTACCAAGGAACCTCCAGATTGTGGAGATATTGAAGGTCAAAGTTAAATTTTAATAAAAATATTTTTTAAAGAAAAACAAGTTTTAAATGTTATGAGTTTTGTGATTACTGAAGTTATATTTGTGTTGAATGTATCTATAAGCAAGTCGTGCGATTCATTGCACAGTACCGTAAACAGCAATTTTACTCAAAAAAATAAAAGTCTGTTCTCAGCATTTTTATTAAATATTACCAAGTTACAGAACTGAACACAGAATGGGCAGAATGGGTCAGTGACGGATATAATTATGGTGGGTCTTTTTACATACTCTTGTTATTAGCATAGTCCTGCTTTACGTTCCAGGTCTCCTCCCACTAGCCCTAGAGTACTACACGCGAGCGATGCGTTTATCATTCAGCGCGGCGCACGGCAGCGCGCGCGGCGAGGGCGTGTCGCTGCGCGCCGCTTGCCTGGCGCTGCGCTCCGCCGGACAGTACTCGCGGCTGCTGCAGCTGCTCGTCAGGTAACACTGCACTCTATAGTACTATCACGACACAGACCAGCGAAGATTGATCAACACATTTATCCTCCTGCCCTTATCTCAATTGAATAGGAATCGGCGTAGCTCGTCTTCTTCCAAATTATACCTGTAAGGTGTCATCTCAATTCATATCATCTTTACTCTATCTGACCATCCTTTGTCGTCCCCTTCTCTTAGCCAATCCACATTCATACTCAGAATATTCTTTACGACTTGTTTCCCATTCCTCCGCATCTCTCTTTCAGAATTCCTCTTAATTAAGTACGTACTCATTTCTCATTAAATCTACTGCGTAATACCACACGTCAATTATGCTATTATAGATCTCATGAACTTCCATCCTTCTGTGCATTGCAGATGGCACGGCGTCCGCGGCGACGGCCAGCCGGCGAGCCGGCGCCTGCTGGCGGCGCGCGCGTGGCGCCTGCGCAGCGAGCTGGCGGAGCGCGCCGCGCTGTACGCAAGGCCGAGGCATCAGCCCACTCCTGTGAGTACCTAGCCTTTCGTGTCCTTGGATACCCTTGATGCTAATCTGGCGATGTTCAGAAAAACATGTCCTAGAACCAAAAAAAGTAAGACATATTTTGATATCCACCAACCCGTCTGGGCCTGTGTGGTGGCACACTCTCTGTCTCACAGAGAGGAGGCCTGTTTCCAACGAGTGGGAAGTAATAGGCGGATTATGCTTACGCTTGCAAAAATCTGACCATAAAATAACGATTAATGTAAGTATGTGAACCTAGGGGCATCAATTTGTGTGGGTATGAAATTCTGAGGATATCAAACTTCTCCATTGTCGGTGTTTTGAAATGACGTTCACTAGGTGGCAGCACTCAGACGTCAGGTCTGGACACCTGTCAAAAGTGTCAAAGCGCCTACGGATTGAATGGTGAACGAAAGAATGAAACGAATGACATCAAATATTTTAAGTTCATTGTCGAACTGGAAGACCTCTTGTCAAAGTGGCGCCAACTGGTGGCTTGAATATTCATGAACACCCTCTTTTCAGTCCTCGTCCTGTCAGAGCTACTAATTATGAACCAATCTTAAAACTTATTCTACCAATGCCTTTGCCACAACTTCGCCACTTTTTTTAATGTGTAGAAAGTAATTACATCAACATATTTTCAGATCACATCAACGTGCTTGCATCACAGCCAGCTGGAAGTGTCAGCAGGCTACACGAACAAATTAAAACAACACCAAGTAGACTCTAGAATATTAGGACAAAACACATTGCACAGTGGTTCAACCGCGAACGGCGCGGACAAAATTGTAGATAAAAATAATTGCCAAAAGTTGGAACATAGAAAAAAAAGTGTTTCGATATCCGGACATTTTAAATTGACGCATAATAAATCAGAAACAGGACAAAGGCAGAAAAGTTGTCCTTTACACAAGAAGAAAAAAATGAAAGATCCAGAGTTCACGCCTTTTGTGTCAGACCATTTGATAAAGACTTATTAGTTAGTTTTGTAAGTTAGATTTTTATTGGTGGTAACGATTTTTGTGTTACACAAATAGTTATCTCTCGTGGGACTTTCTTTTGTACATTCTTTATCTGTCTTATTTGAGTCTAGTTTGTAATGTTACTTAACATATAAAGACTTGTGTTTGTTAATAGATACCTACCTACTCCAGTTTAATAAAAATAATTATTTACGTAACACAAAAATGTACAACACTGTACACATTATTTTTAAACGAAAATTAAAAGACTTTTGAAAGTTATTAAGTATCTAATAACTAGTCGATAATGTTTGTGCCATATTTAATAGTGTAAGTAAAACTAAGTTTAAATTACAGTTGAATTTTTGTTTACACTAGGTGCATAACAAAAATTACACGCATTCACAGAATAATAAAAACAAAACCGGCAGTTAATTTTCATCATTCTTTTTTAATTAATAAATTAAAGCAATATTTTTCAACGAAAATCATGTTTTGTAGTCACGATGAGTGAGTTCCTATAATAAAGACGTTTGTTTTTTTCTGCAATTTTTTTGTGAACATGTAAATTTACCTAAGTATTGTAAATAATAATTAAATAAATAATATTAAGTTATGGACGTTATTACGATTAACATAAATATCGCACTCTGTTGCTTTAGATGTATCGATTTGTTTACTAACACGGTGAAATAAAATTATCGATAAACATTTATGTATTTTGATTTAGATACTTAACGTAGGTATCTGCCTACTGTCACGAGCATAAATATATTACTATGAACAGGGCGGCAACAATATCTGATTTCTTGATTCACCTGTATTATCTGCCAGCAAGATGACTGGATTTGTGAAGGTATATAAAAGTGCTAGCACAGTGACATATCAAGAGAACACCAAATCTATCTGACGAGACAAGCGACGCCATATTATAGGATGCTGCATCAACTTCAGAAAGATGTGTTATCTCTTAGAAAAAATATATTATAGGTACCTACCTAAATAAGAGATCCAAGTTTAAAAAAAAACACAAATCCAGCGATCATTTGCTTAGGTATCTATCCACCTATTCTGAAAGTTTTCAATGTCCAATTTAGCGCGGTAGGTAGGTACACAAAAACGCACAGCAAAAACTTATCCATCAATCTTGATGATTTTGTTCCGTCGCCATCGACAAAATAATTGTTACTTCCGATGCGATTTCCAAACAAACCATGATCAGAGAAACTCAAGATCTACTAGGTATAATTACTTACTTATCTACTTCCATTCTTTGCTAACAAGACATCGATTGAGCAACTTGACAATGAAATATACTTAATAGAAATTGAATTTAAAATTAATTTGGATTTCGGACAACATCATTTTGCACAATAATTATTAAGACTGATGTAACACTTCCTTTATTACACGCTTTATATTAGCTTCACTTGTATGTTTGTTTGTTGGTTTGTTTGTATGTAACCGACTCCTTTGAGCGCGATTTTGACCCACTTTAAACGGTCAGATTTCATTGAAACTTTGTAAACTTGTCGAGGACCGATGACAATTCAATAAATTAAAAAAAAACAAAAAAAAAACACGTTTTTGTAGTTAGCAGAACTAAACAATTGAAAATAAATAATAGTTTAAAAAACTAAAAAACACGCTTTAAAAACCAAACTAAAAAAGGAGAAAATAATTTAATTCAATTAAAAAGCGTGGGGTGCTTGACATTAATTGATTATAAAAATACCTCAAAAAGCACCCCACGCTTTTTGATTGAATTAAATTATTTTCTCCTTTTTTAGTTTGGTTTTCAAAGCGTGTTTTTTAGTTTTAAAAACTATTATTTTTCTTCTATTCTAAAGAGATTGAAATATATTTATTTCTCGTGTTTTATTTACTATGATTGTCTATCAATCTAACTAAGAAACTGTAGCAATATAAGTTTCTAATAAAGTGTCAATTTATTATGGCCTCTCTTTTTTAACCGACTTCAAAAAGGAGGAGGTTATCAATTCGTCGGAACCTTTTTTTTTTATTTTTTTTTATGTATGTTCCCCGATTACTCGAAGATGGCTGGACCAATTTGGATTTTGTTTTTTTTGTTTGAAAGGGTATACTTCCCAGGTGGTCCCATGATCATCAAGTCAGGATCTAGGTTTAAATACTTTATTCTCAAAAAAGACAAAAAGAGCCACTTACATGAGAACACAAGATAACATATTGTAATAAGCTTATTAGGTAACGGTCACTGATACAATACAATAGTAATAACATTTATTTTGGGTTTATTTTGGTTGGGTTACACCTTCAGCGGTTTCATTCTCAACTTAAATATAACATTATTAGTGACTGGTTTCCAATATGTAATGTGATAGTTTTGATTTAAAACCACTGAAAGAGCTTACATTTTTTACGTAGGATGGTAAATTATTATAAAATTGTGCTCCTTCATAGGTGATATTCTTTTTAGCATAGTTCGTACGTGTCCTTGGCAGGACAAGTAAGCTGGGTCGTCGAAGACTGCGTTTACTGATTTGACATTTTTTGGTAAATGTTACATTGGTGTGAATAGTTCCATCCATTACTTTTCTAATTAAGATGCAGGTGTTATACATATAAAGTTGTTTGATATTCATCAGTTTTGTTGCTTTAAAAATTTCGTTCGTTGGTGTCAAGTACGGATAGCGAAACAGTGCCTTTATGATCCTGTTCTGCATTCTTTGCAGTTCCTGTAGCTTTGTTTTACCAGCGCTACCCCAGATTTCTATGAGATATATTAGATGTGATTTGACAAGTGAATTGTAAATGTTTAAACGCAGTTTTTTGGGTATACATTGACTTACATTGCGGAGTGAGCCAATAAGTGAGGAAATTTTACTTTTAATATAATCAATTTGCTTGTTCCATGTTAAACAATTTTCGATTCTAAGGCCAAGGTATTTTTCGTAGGTTTTTTGCTCTAATGGAATGTTGTCTATAGTTAACGGGTCATGCAGCGGAATTTTTTTATTTTTAGCTTTAAAGATAATGTAACATGTCTTTGAGATGTTTACAGTTAGCAAATTTTGTTGGAACCATTCAAACAGAGTTTTTAAGTCCTCTTGGGCTCGTGAAATAGCGTCATGAATATTCGTTCCGAAATAAAACAAGCATGTGTCATCTGCGTATAAAGTTAAATGGCCATGTAGTCCTAGCTCTGCTATATTATTAATGTATATCAAAAATAATAACGGTCCCAATATGGATCCTTGCGGGACTCCATATGTGATAGGTAAAGCATCACTTTCGACATTATCTATCTTGACTACTTGGGATCTATTTGATAAGTAAGATTTGAACATTTCAAGTGCATCGCCTTTGATACCAACGTTTTCTAATTTTTCTAATAGCAGGTTGTGACTAACGGTATCAAAGGCTTTTTTTAAATCGATAAACACACCCAAAACAATATTTTTCTTATCTATATTATCTCTGATTTTTGTCATCAGATCAATAGTAGCTGCAGTGGTATTATTTTTAGCTCTAAAGCCATATTGGCGTTCTGATATAAAATTAAAAGAGTCCAAGTAATTTAACAGACGACTGTGTATTATTTTCTCCAAAATTTTGGACATTATTGGCAGCACAGAGATCGGGCGGTAGTTTCCGGGGTCGGTTTTAGGACCCGATTTATAGACCGGTGTCACCTTTGCAATCTTTAGGGTGTCTGGAAATTTCCCGTCAGCCATGAGTTTATTAAAACAATGTGCCAAACTATTTGAGATTAAATTTTGAAAACTTTTTATGACTTTCGTGCTTATTCTATCTATACCGCTACTTGAATTTGGGTCGAGATCATTTATAATTTTAGTAATTTCATCAGCACTACATGGATCCAATGACAAAAGTTCTTTTTTATTATTTTTTTGGGGTTTGATAACACATTGGGTTGAGGTGTAATGAAATTTTTTCGGTATTCTGTCTGCCAGTATGGATCCTATTGTAGAAAAATACTTGTTAAAAACCTCACAAATTTCAGTTGTGTTTGTAACTATGTTAGCATCAACTAAAAGCTTTGAAGGAGCACCACTTTGTTTTATTTTATTTTTAGCTAAATTATTTATAAGTGACCATGTTTTTTTGGGATTGTTAGCACAATTTGTAAATAGTTTGTGGTAATATGAATTTTTCGTATTTTGTATTAATTTAGCAAGGCTTTCTTTTATTTCTTTATAATTCTTTTCTAATAACTCATTTTCCCGATCACTCCTGTGTTGTATCCATAGATGGTTTCTTTGGCTGATTCCAGTAATTATATCGTTGTTAACCCAATCTTCTTGGGGGGGATTCAAAACCTTTGTTCTTAATACTTTATTGTCTTCTATGCACTGCTTTATCTTTGATTCTAGTTCACTGTAGTTGTTTGACATGTCTTCTATTCCGTATGTTTTCATCGAAGTATATAGTTTCTTGTAATCTATTATTTCGTAATTTAGTCGTATTTTGGGAGGAGGTTTCAGTTTGTTTATTTGTAGGTATATTTGCTTATGATCTGACATGGATGAGTTGATAATAGTCACGCTGAAATGTTCATTTTTTAAATTTGTACTGACATGGTCTAGGATAGATTTCTTTGTATTAGAGTCTCTTGTGCAATAAGTTTGATTGATTTTGTTTAATATTTTATGTCCTGATTCATTTATTACTTGTTTGTACTTTTTTAGTGTTTTATTTTTTGTCAGAAGGTCAATGTTAAAATCACCAAACACTATTGCTCTCTTCCGTTGTTGTAATCTGATGATGGGATCCCGGAGAAATAGAGAGAACTCTTCAAATTTTATAGGCACACGAAGCGATTTAGCTATTTTTTGGAAGAGTACTTTCTCGTAGTGGTCTCATTTCAATTTGGTGAAGATCTGATGAAGAACTTCGGAGATAGGCTACGGAACTCCTCAATACATGATAGCAAATGGACTGGGATTGCTTAAATCTCATGTCTGTCTATTGCTTACACCAGTTCATAACATAACATCACGCCGGTATGCTGTGAAGGGGTAAGCACATGTGAACCACTAAAAAGTGAAAAATAAAAACTTTTTCCAAAAAAAAAACAACCGACTTCCAAAAAAACACTACAAAGTGAAAAATAACTTTAATTTCGGAAGGCGGTGACAAAAAATTCAAAAACAGCTCCAAAGACACCGACTTCCGAAATTAAAGTTATTTTTCACTTTGTAGTGTTTCTTTGGAAGTCGGTTGTTTTTTTTTGGAAAAAGTTTTTATTAACCGTGACTGTTTAATTCTTGAGGCTCATCATACCTAAACAATAACAATATAGAACATCGTGCATCTTATCTAAGAAACTGTTGGCTTAGTTATTGCCAAGCTATATTCAGTTACTGACTAAAACCCACCCGTGTTCCTTCAGTTGCCTGTGTGCCACAAGGGTTAGGCAATGGTGGTCCCATTAGTACACTCACAGTTTGCTTATGTTTTAAGCCCCACGTACTTAATAGAGGGCGAGCCTATTACCATCAACTAGGCACAAATTCGGACATTAACATTTTTTTCTAGAATAGTTATTCTGTGAAATGAAGATCAAGTATCTCAAAATAATCGTAGAATATTCATTGTTCCACCAACCTGTAGAGAAGGCCAGTGTCCCAGCAGTAGAAAGCATTGTAGGCTGACTATGTATGTATGTATTAATAACTACCTTTTGCCCGCGGCTTCGCCCGTGCGGATGTCGGAAATCATCCCACGGGAACGTACTACCGGGATAAAAAAATCTTTCAAAGATGAAGATCATTTTATTTGTCAAAACATGTGTATACATGCAAATTGCAGCATGCAGGATGTCACAACATTGACATTTCGTACGTACATGTTTCACCTGTATGGCGTACAAATTTATAAAATTCACAAAATAAAATAAAACATCATTACAAAATAAAAACTAAATTACTAAAGGCACTTCAATCCAAATACACAATGGTCAGTCATAAACAATAATAAGTCCGTAGAATAAACTAAGCATATAATGTCACAAAAATTAAGGAAAATATAAAATTTAGAATAAAGAAAATAAAAATCTCAAATATCCTGTGTGCCTGTGTCCTGTGTCCTACCAATTTATGACAACCTAGTACTTCGAAGGCATAAAGCGTTTTGTAGCTGACACAACTACCTATGTTTTTTTTTTTTTTTGGGTGGGAAATCATCAAATAACTTCTCCCGCTCTGGGTGGAGCGGGAGGGCGTGTCAGACTTTTACTGACTAAAACCCACCTGTGTTCCCTCAGTTGCCTGTGTGCCAGGGGCCGCGGTATCTCTTTCGAACAACCCGCACCCCTGGCAGGCATCGGTCCTTGCGAACCCCACCTATTGGTGCTGACAACTCTTTGAGGCGCGCGTGGAACACAACGCGCCGTCGACCCGGGCTTGGTCCTTACCGGACAGCGAGCTACCCATTACTCGCCGTCCGCAAGCCCGCGCCTACGGTGGCCGGGAATCAGCCTGGGATTCCCGACGCCCAGGGCTTCTCCCGCGGCGACTACGGCCGTGAGGGCGCATATACTGCCTCTCCCTCACGTGCGCCGCCTCCCTCTTTGCGAGCATTACTGCTTCGCAGAAGGAGGTGACGGCTAACCATTCACTCTCGCTCCGTACCATGGCCTGCACCAGGGCCGGACGCGAGAGATCGCCGCCGCCGATCGCCTCCACGAGGACACGGCGGTGCTCCGCCCAAGCCGGGCAGACCGCCACCGTATGCTCCACCGTGTCCTCAGGGCGATCTTCGCAATGGAAGCACCCGGGCGTTTCCTCCCGCCTTATACGAAACAGGAACCTCCCGAAACAACCGTGTCCGGTGAGGACCTGCGTCAGGCGGAAGTTGAGGACGCCATGCCGCCTCTCAAGCCACTCCTCAACAACTACCTATGTTAGGTGTCAAAAAAACACTACAAAGTGAAAAATAACTTTAATTTGGTAAGTAGTGACTTTGGATATGTATTTTATTTAATTTTCATGTCACCAGTCACCGACTTCCGAAATTTAAAGTTATTTTTCACTTTGTAGTGTTTTTTTGGAAGTCGTTTGTTATTTTTTTGGAAAAAGTTTTTATTTTTCACTCTTTAGTTATAGTACTCTACCCCACACCAATTCTAAATGTCATCATGCTTGGGGTAAAAACAATGCATATTTATGCGATAGCAGCAATCGCGGTTGATTTGCTGTAATTTTTGAAGAGTTCCGTTGTCTGTCTCCGAAATGCATCATCAGATCTATATGAAATTTGGAAATGGTTTCTGAGCCAACAAACATAAAAAACAGTCGAATTGAGATCCTCCTCCTTTTTTGAAATTGGTTAAAAATATTTCCTCTTTATAATATTAGTATAGATTATCAGCACCTGTCAGCGCATAAGCTGACACGGCTGCGGTCCGTCAGTCCTCTTGACACAAAGCCTTCGGTTGCCTTTTACAACATCAACACCACAGGAGTTGATTGGTTTATGTTTTGCAAAAAAGTTAAGTACTCTTCATTGTAATATTAAATTCGAATTGCTGCTGAAATAATAATTGGCTGCTCTAATACACTTTCAATTAAATAAAACTAGCTTCTTGAGAAAGCTAATTAGTTTCCGAAACAAAAAATAAAAGGTTTCCTAAGTTACGCCATCGTTGCTCGTGCGTAGTTTAGACGACTAAGCTGTTACTTAGCTAGCTAAAAATATTACCTGATAAAAGTGTAAACAAACCCTGTTCAGCATTCTAATTGCGTAACACACTTTTAATAACAATCTGAATCATTTTGAAGGATATTGATAGTCCGATGTAGTCCAATCGAAGATCCAGCTCGAGAAGAAATCTCAGCACAATATTTATACGTCTGTGTGGACATCAACTTAAAGTCAAATCTTATTGTAAAAAGGAGAAAATAATTTAATTCAATTAAAAAGCGTGGGGTGCTTGACATTAATTGATTATAAAAACACCTCAAAAAGCACCCCACGCTTTTTAATTGAATTAAATTATTTTCTCCTTTTTTAGTTTGGTTTTTAAAGCGTGTTTTTTAGTTTTTTAAACTATTATTTATTTTCTATTTTTTAGTTCTGCTAACTTTTTTTTTTCTCAATTTTTTTTTAAATTATTGAATTGTCATCGGTCCTCGACAAGTTTACAAAGTTTCAATGAAATCTGACCGTTTAAAGTGGGTCAAAATCGCGCTCAAAGGAGCCGGTTACATACAAACAAACAAACATACAAGTGAAGCTAATATAAAGCGTGTAAATACAAATGTAGTAAAATAAATAATCCACCTTCGTGAATGTCCTCGAAGTAGATTGGTTTAAAGAGGACACAGAAGAAAGTGAATCCATTGCTTTCTTTTTGAGGATTCTTCGTTAGTATTAACGTCTAAAGATTAGTCAGAAAATACCGACAGCATTTTTTTTTAAAACACCAACTGTTGAACTACGGCACCCAGCCGGCTGACTGATTTTAATCGTGACCAATGTAACCGACACATCCTTAACCATTGGAATCAATAATCACGACATACATTCACAGACGAATATCGAATATTTGGCATTTTAAAGATGTACTTATTCTATTTACTTAATTGTTGCGAGCGATTGTTTGGTACGGTGGCTGCGCAGACCCATTTTGTAGGGTAGTGACAGAATCCCTACTGGATTTTTTAAAGAATACTTACACATAAAATGCCAATTCAAATAAGCTCAACAAATATCTACCAATGACGCAGTAATCCACTGATTAAAATAGACCAATTATGACATTAGGAGCAAATATTAAATGAGGTGAAGGAAAATATCGTGAAGAAATTGGCATTCCTCGAACCAAAATTTCGAAGATTTGTGACATCTACCAACCAGCACCGGACCCGCGTGGTAGATTTGAGCCTTCCCTCTCGAATGCTCTTCCAGCAGCCGGAACATTATATGCTGTTTATTCTTATGATAAATTAGGTGCTTCAATCAACGACAGATTTTAAGATTCATAGATGCAGAAAGACAACAATTCTTAAAGCAGTCCAATCAAGGACCAATTTTTCACAAATTCAATTCGACCTGTGCTAAGGAATACGTTCCAATCAGTAGAAGTGGTATACCTAATAATCGTTGTTAATAAAAACTCATTGCAGCAGCCGCCATCTTGGTCAAGGAGAGGCTGAGTTACGGAACCCAACGCTAAATCTAATCTCAGCTTTAGTATGTTGAGGTCATAGTTGATACTACTAAGTAGGTACTGCTTTTTGTTAATGTAGTATCGTAATCAATTTACCCCTGTCAGTCATTATTTACCCTTACCCAGACTTGGAAATCTAAAATAAATGCATACAATAATAAATACTGGTAAATGAAAAAGTGAGGAAACCGGCAAGTCCAAGAACCAAAAATTCCAAGACATGTGACATCTACCAACCCGCACTGGGCCCGCGTGGTGGATTACGGCCCACTCCCTCTCACCCAGGGCGGACTGTTTCCCAGTAGTGGGAACATTATAGTCTGATTATATAAACGAAAAAGTAATTAAGTATTCTTTTTTTTACTTAATAGAAGTAGTTTATAAAAATTTATAGCTATGTTAGAATGTAGACAGATGTAGGATTAAATAAAGTTATCTTAATTATAATTGTTCAGTGTTTACGAATCTTGCAACACAATTAAAATAAAGTTCCCTAGCTCGAAGTGCATCCATATTTACCGCCATTGACGTCTTAACGCGGACAATATTTTGATAAGATAACAGTCACTGTTGTTCCTTCAACACTGTGATTCATACAAACATGCGTCTACGCATCTCTGCTGATTTATTTGTTTATTTTAGTACGCAAAATAGGCTTTCTATTATTCTTTGATTTTTAGTGAAATTTTACTCAACGAAATAGTTAAACGAATTAACAATAGGGCACAATAATTCTAATCGTTACGATTACCGCTCACTTTTGATTGAAATGACAAACCCGCAGTTTGAATCAAAATAAAACAAAACACATAAATACCTAGAAGAGAAATTAAAGAAACATCTAAAATTAGTTTTTTATCAATATCGATATTCTGTTACACAACAGAATATCCACCATTTGTAAAATAATATCGGGTAGATAGAAAACGCTTTACTACTACCTACTACCTGCGAAAAATAAGTTACATCTTCTGTCAAAGTTCACGCATATAAAATCATTTAGTTCCCCTCGTAATAATTGCTTACGCAACCGGATCCCACGGCCAGTCTTTTAGAAAAAGTTTAATTTAATTCACGGCCGCTGTTTTCACTGCGGTCGAAAAATCGCGAAAATAATGCACCGGGAAAACTAATTTGCTCCGTGTCGTTATACGCTTTCTAGGTGGTGAGCGACGTCTGCCATCAGTGCTGACCGTACCGCGCGCGCGACCGCCCGGCCGCCACACACCAAACATTTACCCACCGGCTCATATAAAAACGCTGATATCAACGCAACTGCATTTAGCAAGATCCTTTTCTTAGTCAACGGTGAAAGGTATAGAAGTATAAAACAAAAAAATAAAACCGTTTTAGATCATTTAAAGAACGATATGCGGCCAGTGGTCATCCTGCTGTTGCTGGCGATCGCTGCAGCTGAAGTAGTGGAGGAGCCGTGGGTGGAGGAAGAAGATGTAGACGACTCGTATGATGACTACGAGCAGCCCAGGAGTAGGCGCGATTTACATGATGCAGGACCCTTGGAGGAGCATGTTCGTGTTAAGCGGTGTTGTGAGCCGAGACCTCGGAGAGCGGCGCAATACGTGCGCGTGCCTCGTCAGCTACACCAGTACGAAGTCCACGAGTTCACTGATGATGGGGAGATGGAATCCCCGCCTTATGAGGAGATGCTTGCAGCGAGCGCGAACCACTACCACAGAGTGTACGCGCCGGCCCCTCGGTACTTGAAACCTGATGTGAGCAGTGCTAACATTGCTGAAGCGGCAAAGTTTGCTCCAGTAGACGCTGTTGTGCAACCTGTTCAGTTCATAGCCAGTCCACCGGTGGCTGTTCCTTTGGCTTCGAACCCTATTCCTGTTGAGAACCCTATCCCAGTGCCTGCTGAGCCGTTGATCCAGGCTCCGAAGCAGTTGGCTTCAGGAGACTTGTACGGTGCCTCATCTGGACATCATTCGAAGCATGCTCACGGACATTCTCAAGGTGGCGGACATGCGAAGCACGGAGGGCATAGTGCAGAGCGTGGTGGGAAGGTAAGAGACTTTACAACTATTTACAATATTTCTGTGCTTGGGTTGTAGAACTGAGTATGAATGACCGCTACAAAATCGTCAAGGGCTTATCTTATACCTACTTAATCGTTACAGCTAGCTATGTTTTGATATTAGCAAACTGATACAAAGACATTTAGCTGCTCATCCTCATTTCTGAAGGTCGTAAACATTTTGTAACTGATAGCTTATGAACTGCAGATGCATTATATTGCATCTTTTGTTGCCCCTACTACATAAAATAAAACGAATGTTTCCGTGCCCAAGCGCTAAAAGTGTCATAAAAATATTGTAAGTTATAATTATATAGGTACCTAGGTCTATATTATTACCAACTAAAGGTGCGCTTACACGAGCAACTAAAATTTCTCCATCCTGGTCAATTCTCGTCTACTATGACGTCACGACTACATCCAGCAATTTAGAGCAATGATAACATGTAGCAACCTGTTGCCAGAGATACGGCCACACAATATCATGCATTATGGAGCAACTTAAAAAAAAATGAAAATACGCCAGCCCCCACCGCCTCCACCGCCAGCCAGCTCATCTCGCAAAAACGAGAATAGAAAGAAAATTGACTAAAAATTTCCAAACCGATTGGAAAGTCGGCAACTCATGAAATATATGGAGCAATCAGAAGCAATATCCCCGAAACATATTAGCTATTTATTGTTACTTATTCGATCTAGATTGATCCATTAGTGTTGCCGAGCAATAATTACTCAAAAAATTACCCGTCTAAGAGCACCTTAGGTCAATCCAAGGAAATCACGACGCGTGACAATTGAGCAATAATAATAACAGGAAGTGTTAACAACACTTTGGTAATGATGATAATGTTGTTAAAACGGCTTACAGGAAACGCTGTGTGTAGGCAATTTCTGTAAATTCTTAAAACTCTTGAATTGCACTTAAGAGCGCCAACTTGTTTTTTACTGTGAAGAACAAAAGCTACTGCGAATCTAAAGAGGATTCCTAATAGAACACTTGACTACAGCCAACATGATGAAATTGATATTTTTTATAACTTTACAGATAATTTTTCGTTCTTGATCATTCATAGAAAATAATAGTAGATATTTCTGATTTACGAAAGAGGTCAAAGCTCTCACAAGCAAAATGATTTTGCTGTGTGGTTTTCGGCAATAATAGGCTTCTACCAACATGAAAGGCAACAAAAGAAATGTCTTAATGAAGTTAGTTAGGCACCTCCTTAATTTTTTACCGTTTATTGTTGAACGATGCTTGTAGGCGGCCTATGTAGGTATGTCCAGCAGTGGATATCTTGCGACTGATTTGGTGATAATTGTCATGCAAAACCGATGCTCCCATTTTCATGTTTTAAAATTGCCTTGGGTTTGTTTTGTTTTATTATTTGATGATGGAAAAAGATAAGTCTACACTTGAGAACTTTCTTATTTCTGGAGACGAAATCTACACGTCCTTCATACAGCTAATCAATAAAAATATCAGATACTTAATTTGTTGAGGAAATGCCAATTTAGCAAATAATAAATCGTAAACAGGTTGCTGACCTTTAAATGTTAAGCTAGAAAATTCCAACCACAACAGCATATTGGATACTGTGTGTAACCGATATTGCAACTATACTCAGTCGTTAGAACATTCGTTATGGCTATAGGTACCTACCTATAACCAAGCTATGTGTTATACCTACATAATTATGTAGATAGGTACTGTTTGTTTTAGTTTTCTTAGCATAAGCAGTTGTTTTATAGATGTCGTAAAAATAAACCAAGCGAATAGATGATGTCCGGATAATATAATAGATGTCAAAAAAATTACTTTTCTGAAAACATCAACGATGGCAAGACAACTACGATAAACATTATATTCTAAATTGAGTACCCAGATTTTTCACATTAAGTAGGTAATTAATTCTAGCGTTTGATAAATTGATCTCAACTTTAGATAAGAAATAAATATTCCAAGGTTAAGAAGTCTGGCGGAAGATTTTAACTACTTAGAAGACAATTACCAATAAAATATCATTAACATGTTAATTACTTTTGGAAAATAATAAGTAAGTACTTCAGTAAGTAATAATAATGACTCAACCTAAAATTTTGAAAACAGGTAAATTGCCTATAGTTTACTGTAAGATACTTAGTTTTTTCATTGTTTTACTTACTTTACGCTGATCTCGCACTGTACCGAAATCCTATACAATTCGAGATCAGCTTATACTGGATATGTATAGCTTGACGTGTAGCCGTGTGTACAATATATTTTGTTAATATTAGACCAGTTTATCTATACTAAACCCTCACTAAACCTTTGTATGTAGGGGGTTATATCTGGAACTATCTGACGGTTTTGATAATCTTCTTGTATTTGCTACCCCAATTCTTGAGGAAAGCTGTAGGCGATTTAAAATCAAGCAGGGAATTTTAGGTGCCGAGCAAAAAGGTCTGGCTATTTGTGTATGTGAGTTTAAATGTTTGTAAAGGCACCCAAAATACAGGAGAAATTCCTTAGTGTAACGCAACGTTTTCTTTAAAAAAAAAAAAGAATGCTTAGCGAAAAGGAAGTAATAGCGCGAGTAGGCGATGCGGCTCAGGGGAGCAAGCAATTCCACGAGGACGAAGTCACGAGCAGAAGATAGTTTTCCTAGTAATAGATACATAAATAAGTACCTAAATAATCTATAGGTATATATATATATCCCTAATCATAATTTCGATTAATAAATCGACCCACTAGTATAATAAACAAACTCAATTAACTAATTACAGACTTCCAAAGGCTACCATCACGACCATCACGTAGACAAAGGAGGCAAAGGCTTCAAGACTGATGAGCATCACAGGAAAGAATACGAGGAAGCTGCAGGGAAGAAGAAAAAACATCACGACAATGCTGGACATAAGGGCAGTCATGAAGAAGAGGCCTTTGGACATAGAGGAGCCAAATTCGATGAGAAGAAGGGGCACAAGAAGGGACATAAAACGAAGGGTAAGTTTAACTTGGACACCTTACTTTTTATTCACTTTTTACGGGTAACATAAGCATATAGGAACAGCTAAGACTCGGGACATATTACTATGAGAAGTGAGCTGGAATTCAGCACACAGGCCCAGAGCTGGTTGATGGACATACCATGTCTTTCAATTGCTCTTTGTTGTCTAGGCTTGTCTAGGTCTAGATGATTGTAGAGGTATACATTTAAATTTATTTTTACATAGTTCGATCTCCAAACTAAAAGATTCGTCGATGCGTGGACGATCTTATAGCCGTTTTATTTGAAGGTGATTTAGAAAGCAACAACCATTAAACCAATCGAGATACGAATCCAATAAAATATATTGTGAAGCTAAGTAACATTCCAATAATCAATTTTTGTCAGTCACAATTGTAATGCTAGTTAATTAACTTATCTTCCTACAAAAGAGAAACTTATTTTACTTCTCAACAAGCTTAGGGGCAAAAATAATAGACAATATTTTAATGAGATTATAAAGGTAAATAAAATGACACAATTAAACATGACTGTATTATGTAAAGATACATTATTGATTACACAAATCGATTTAGAAAAGAACGAAACAGATGTTTGGGCACAAGCAAAGACTGAACTACACCTGCTATAATAGAAAATGTAACAATTTGCGGCAAGTGAAAGCCAAGTTACGTAAAGTTATTTGTTATTCGAATTCAATTTGAATTGACCTCAACCGCAATACCTACTACGATTTTCCATTGATTCGTTCACAAAGATAACTCGCGAGTTTGCTTCAAAATCTTTATTACTGTCCTAATCAAAAAAATTGGGAACAAAGTCTGAAATTCGTTGCAAGTGTACGTGACTAAAGTTCTATTTAATTTGCGTTCACGTTCATTTCGGAAAAAATTGTATGACAAAAAATGTGTCTTAAATGTGGAGCGTCACGACTTTGAATGTAATCCTTTTATAAAAGCTATTCATTGTTGTAACCTTACTTGTTACAGTTTGTCGTAACCTTACTTGTTGCCCTCATTACACTAATATCCGAACTAACCTTAGTTGCAATCACTGTAGGTAGCTAGATTTTTAAGCACTAGCCGCAAGCAAACTTTCCGAAGTAATATCAATAATAGCCACAATTTAACAAGGTTTTAGTTCCTCTCTCTAACTAATATATTCAGCTTATTGCTTCACAGCACCGTTAGGTTCTAGCAAAAATTACTATTCCTTCTTTCTAATTTCAGTCATCCTAATATTCAACACATTAGTGTAGCCTATAACGATAGGGTCTTGATACATGAAAATCTTCATCTAATATTTATTAAATTCCAGGCTATCATAACAAGTACCACAAGGACGAGTTCCACAAAGAACACAAGTTCTACGATGACTTCCACAAGGGTGGTGAACACCACCGCTACGGCAAGTTTAATGCCAAGCATGCCAGCAACGAGAGCGGCAAGAAGAAGGCACATCACGTCAATGCAGGACACGACTTCGTTGAGAAAGGAAAGAAGGGATACACGTAAGTTCCAATTCTACTTTATAACTAATTTGAAGTGATAACTATCCGGAGTGTGCTGTAGATGAAGACAACAGTTTTGATAAGGTCCTAGGTCATTCAACGAAAGCAGATAAAAACAAAGACATGCAACGTAAAGATGCAAATGGATAGCTGTCCGCTTTAGAAATTAAATGAATCAATGCCAGAGCCTTTATTTCAAATTAACCCACAGGCACTTTTCAAGGTAACGTGAACTTAATTCCTCTTATTGACCCCTGACAAACAAGGTTGATATATGTAAATTGAAGGAAGTGCTCAGCTGAATGATATTCTTAGAACATACTACAGGATGCTGCATCTCATCGTATAGGTGGCCTTCTAATCATTCATTCAGCGGAGATTGTTCTTCTACTAGTAACGATCGTTTACTGCAACACTAACATATAAGAATCTGACATAAGCGTAGAAAATAATAAAGCAGGAAAGCGCATCAATTTGCTCCAGATATACAAAAACCTTTTAGTATGCCTTTTCATACTTAACTGTCACGTTTATTTCATTTTTTATTTTAACATTTGTGTCTCATCATGACTTTAACGATTTTTAATTATTGTTCTGTTTCAACAAGATCATCGTTTTATTTTCCAGTAACAAGGGCCACGTGGACGCTGATCACAAAGGCTACCACGGAAAGCATGGCCACGAACATCACCACGAGAATCACGCAGACCACGGCAAGAAAGGTGGCAAGGAGGGAGGATCCCAATGGAGCTACAAGAAAAACTAGGTTGTACGTCTTAAGTCTTAAGAGTCAGTCTCCTCTTGGATTCTGTTGCGTTATATGCCATTTAGGGATGTTGTTTTATAGTTTGGTGTAAGGATTCAATGTTCGATGTCAATGCAATTTGTGGGTTCTGGTTCATCTTTCTTTTGGAGTAAAGTATGTCTAGGTTTGTGCAGGATCGTCATGGAATATGACATAATTAAGTATCCGTACAATAATCTTGTGAGTTACAATATTCCACACTCATGAATCATGTGTGACTATTTCTTATCAATTCTCAATTCTATCGAAATCAGTATTATTCAGTTGATTATTTGACCAGATGGTGTAATCTTACAGGTAATTATTTCCATGGCTTCTTAACGATCGCATAATAGTCGTAATTAAACGCTAATTTGAATTGACCCGAAACAAGTGGCGTCACAAGTTGCAGTCAAGGCTTGTTTTCACGACAATATAATAACTTCTGGAGCATTCCGTAACTAACTTAGATATGCCATTCCACTCTTTAATATAACAAGGGCTTTACACAACAGTGAATGGAAAGTGATTTTTATAGTGTGTATAATTTCTTCTATTACATTATCAAAGCATTCGTTCTTTAAAATTGATTATTTCCTAATTTCTATAGAGATTTTTGCCATAATGTTAAAGACGTGACTTCGGTTAACATGAAATTAACAGAGTTTCTTTTTTGCCTGTTGCCTTTTTTTGCCTCGAAAGGAGTTACTATATATCGTAATTATTTTCTTCTGTATGTCATTATTGTTTATTTTCAAATTCTATTTCAGATTTAGAACAATTTTTCCATTCATTTCACTCTATTTGACAAAATTCATCATGGTAATTTAAATTCCAATCACCTTTCTAAGTTAGATAACTTCAATATTCGCTTGAACCAAAACATTGACCGCAACACAAACATTGATTTGCGTAACTTAGCGTATCGAATTGAACATGTCCCATGATAGTGCAAGACTTTTTGTTAGTCTGCACTCATTTTTTGTGAGTTCATTAATTTGGCAACTATGTCAGTAGGTTACTTTATCGCTTCGTCGTTTGCGAGACCTTGATAATTTTTTTTTTAATATTAACATCTTCTACAGTCAATTCAAGCACATACTCAGTGAGGGGTTTGTTACTAAGTCATTACATCAGCATGAGTCGATCGATAATAAACCTACCTTAAACTACGCTTGCCGCGGTTGGTCCGTGGATGGGACCATCTTTACATACCGAGACTGCTCCGTGCTTCGGAAAGCACGTTAAGCTGTTGTTCCTAAATCTTAATGTTTTACAAAGTCCGAAGCGTTTGTAATATGTCATTTTTTAAATGTATCGTCAGGCGGTCAAAGTTTGTATGTTTAAACATACTCGCTTTTGTTGATGAACCATGGATACTTGGTTAGAATAGTGGTTTCGTTGCCGTGGTTATAGAATTAATACATAGGAGTTAGTGTCCCGTTACCGGTTATGGGTACATTATATTATTGGAATGTATAGTGATGTATAATTGCGCACACGACTTGCTGTCTCAAGGTACCTATGATGTGCCGCTTGCTCGGGATTGTCGCGATCCTGTAACCCTTTGTATCAAACACTGAGCCCATTTACGAGCGTATTTCTGAAGATTCAAGTTTATTTTTACGTAGAACATAATTATATATCAGCCGAAAGACGTCCACTGCTAGACATAGACCTCCCTCAAACACCGTCACTCCGAACGGTTTTGTGCTTGCCGTATGCAGCAGGAATCTGCGGCCTTTATAAGGTCATCGGTCCACCTTGTGAGAGGCCTTCCAACGCTACGTCTTCGGGTACGCGGTCGCCAGTCTAGAACTTTTCGGCTCCATCGGCCATCTGTTCTACAAGCAACGTTTGGCAATTCTTCGGGCTATGTCGGTTACTTTGTTTTCCTGCGGATCTATTCGTTTCTGATTCGATCGCGTAGATCGTAGATAAACTCCAAATAGCCCATTGCCCTATGGGTAACTTTTAGCTTTCAAATAAGGAGCATAGGGAGCGACTGATGGCGACGTAGAACATAACAATACCGAAATTGAGTTAGCTAGTTTCAATTTCAACTATTCGTTAGTTAAGAGCAGTTATCGTATTATTTATTATTGTTAGCGTTTTTTGTAACTTTTACATTTTACTTTGTAATGTTTTTATTAAAAGAAATATATATTTGTAGTTTGTTTTAATTTATGACCATTTTCAATACCTACAACTAGTTTGATTCTGAAAAAGAGTTTGTTACTACAGAAATGGACGGTTCAAGTTAAAGTCGTACATGGCAAAATTTGTGATACATGGACAGAAAAAAATGAACTATGGTTGCAGTGTTAGAAATTTGGCTTGCATTCATACTCTCCTCCTTTACTTGGTTCAAAGTATTTGACGTAAATGGCAACTGTTTGGTGTGGACGTCGTGGAAAGAAAAGGCTTTGGCCACGTTTATCGACAAAGTCACTGTAATCCATTTTCCAAACCTGTTTCATTCCGCATTTTTCACAAATTCTTGCACTGGAAATAGACATAATTTTATCGGTACTTTGTCAAAATTACCTGAATAAAATGTCAGAAAAACTTTAAATAAAATTAATTATAAAAAAAATATTTGGTTTAGGATTGAATAACTTACGCATATTTACTGACTGCGACCACCTGGACGAGTGGATGTCGCATGTCAGTCGCGCTATCTAGTGCTGTTTTTAGCAAAAGTGTGCCCACACCCTGCCCTGTTACTTCTGCTGCTGTACCCAGTACTTCAATCTGTGATGATAACATTTAAAAAAGATTATTAAATATCTTCAATGTCCCAACATTCACTTTCGGTTTTAGTGCCTATTTCTTATGCTACGCTATAGCTACAATGTCACGATAACGAGAATACACTATGCATGCTTCATACCGCTCGACGTCTCGCTGTACCTACAACATAGAGCACGCGAAATGTAGTTTGCGTTATCGCTACAATGTAGCCGTAGCATTTGAGTTGAGGCTGGCATAATGTCTCCTAGGTTCAAAGAGGGTTAACTGTTATATTGCCGGCATTATCTACCGTTATTACTTACATGCTTAAATATATTTACTATCGACTGTTGTACCTAAGTACCTACTAAAATTATCTTCCATGACTGGCTATATTTAAATGTATGTTGGGTACCTTGGCAATATTATAATATTGAATTACATAATTAGGCACTACCTATTCTCATAGACGTATAGTTCGTGCCAATACAAAAGAAGAAAAAACAACATTGACAATAAAAATACTCACATCGTAAATATAATCAACGTTGTACTTTTTAAACAAATTGGGACTTTTGAGGCAATGGGCACAGAAATATATCCGGTGTCGTTCCGGGTCTGTCTCAATGGTATGGCCCCATTGTTCAAGCTCGCTGACCATCCACGGATACACCCTGTTTGCAACTGAGAGACCAATCATCCTGGGCTCGCCTGTGCGTGGCTGGTGCTCCATTGCCAAAAGACGCTCTCCTGGACAAAAAAAATGATGAAGATGAAGGATTACGCCATGTATTCATAAAGTGACAAACGTTCCGGGACACGCGAGATCTACCAGATAATTCTGGCAATATCAAAAAGTCGTATACAAGATTGCTGAGGAGGGACGTCGCCGACGTTGAGTCTTGGTACGATGTATATAAATACTTATACATACAGTTTTTTTTTTTTTTTAAACGTTGCCCCGCACTAGGAATTTCTCCTGTATTGTGGGTGCGTTTACAAACATTTCAAATCACATACACAAACACCCAAACCCGGAACAAGTACTTGTAGGTCATACAAATATTTGTTCCGTGCGGGAAACGAACCCGCGACACGCAGCGCAGCAGTCAATCGCTTAACCACTGCGCCAAACGTGCCGTCAAAACATACAAAACATTTGTCGCCTAGTGAATATGTCGCTAAAATATAATGTCCAAAAGATCCTTGAACTAAGACTGATGATGGCTGTTCCAGAGTAGGTATTTTAAATGTATATTTATACTAACCAGTATTAGCAAATATCGCGGTAAGAAATTCCAGATATGGGCTATCGAGGGGCATCCATAACGCTATGACACTGGGTTCACGGGGCCAGTAGTGCATGTTCATGAACGAAGTAATCATCCGTGCGTGGCATGCATTCCCTCGCACGATGGACACGTTGCGAATGTCGAAACACTAGAAACATAGGATACAATTAAAAGGGTACCTACAAATCTGAAGAGTATTTTAGAATATAGAAATAGAGATCAATGTAAAATTGATGTTAACTTTAATTTCAATTTATATTTTTTGCTTTTGTGGAGAGTTCACCAAAATGTTGACAATTTTTATTTATTTATTCATAGGAGAACGAACAGCTATAATAGATGGATAACAATTGTTTAAGAAACATAAAGCCAATTACAGGTTCTCACGGGTAAAACAGCAAAAAGTCATAGAAATCTTATGATCACTAACAAGCACGGTGTATTATCTATACTTCTATACTAATATTATAAAGAGGTAAAAGGACCATGGGGGATTTTGTATGAACCCCGTCCCCACCCTACAACAGTCATGGGATACGTGTCAATTTGTTCATTGGGACCCAAAAAAGCCTAAAGTACCTGTATTATTTGCAAAAACTATTGGGTTTATTTATAATTAAAAAAATACTTTTCCGCAAAAATTTATTAATTTTTAAACAAAAATCATTTTTTCCACAAACAAAAAAGCATATTTAGATAGATAGATAGATAGACGACATAAGGAAAGTTTGAGGCGCTACCTGGTCCAGAAAAGCTAGAGACAAGAATGAGTGGAAACAGCTGGAAGAGGCCTATACAGGACACGCTGATCACTAAACCGGAAAATCCGATGTGTTAGATTTACGTTTTTTTTTTTAATATTATTAGATTATACTTGTATTTAGTTCTTCAGCAATAAATGCTTAGTAAAAAAAAGGGAAAAATACAATCGGTTGCTTTAAAAACCGTTACCTTATGTGAAAACATTATTAAGACCGCCATATTCTAATCCTTTTTATAGCACACTAAGTAAATGTGTTAGTAAAAAAGAAAAAATATATTTAAAACAATATATTATAAAACTTAAACCCCACGTATTTGAAGGATGTCGCCATAGTAAAGAAAAATCTATCCTACTAGACGCTTCAAATGACACTTATTTCAAATCTGTTGGATGGTGGGGACGTTTCTTCTCATCATCCTTTGTTTGTAATTTGTATGTAGGGGGTAATCTCCGGAACGAATGGTTTAATAAAAATAAAAAATCACGGGTTGAAAGCTGCATTATTTGTGAGTGCTATAGGATATAAAATCTTGCATATTAGCCAAGCTATCACAATGTTTGTTTAGCCAGGCGGATTAAAACAGAGTTATTTGCATGTGCTGCCTAAACAGTTGTATATGTATAATTGAAAATAATGTAAGGCAACTTGGTCCGCCCTAAATAGTTCTGCAAAAAAGTCCGCGATACCATACTTCTATCTTTTATATTTTAGCAGATATACGAGTATATGTCCTGTGTCACAGAGCGCATCGACTTCCTGAAGCAGAAAGTGTATGCATGGGCAAACCGTATTTGTAGGTACAAGCGGCGAGTGGACCGATTCACCCAGAACCGTACTTTCCAAAGTGATGAAAGGTGGATATATAGAACCTGGGAGCGATCTGACCAAGGTGCGGCTGACACGCGCCTACCGGATGATGATGCCATGTGTTCTTTTTGGCGTAGTATCTGGTCGGTGCCTGTCAGTCACACCGAAGGTGATTGGGCTCGGTAAGTCGAGCGAGTCTGCGATCCAATACCAGAAATGGGGGCTATTACCATCTGCCCCCAAGATGTAGCTCGTGCAGTCCGTAATCTCCAGGGCCGGACGGACTGCACAATTTTTGGATTAAATGGTTCCAAAGATCGCAAGCTCGCTTGGCGGCTCAGTACCAGGTTGCTTTAGAGTCTGGTTCGCTACCCCAGTTTCTCACGACAAGAGTAACCCACCTGCTCCATAAATGAGGTAGTACCGCGGCACCCAAAAATTATAGGCCGATCACGTGTTTACTGACGGTCTATAAAGTTCTTGCATCAATTTTGAGAGCTAAGATTTACAATCATATAGACAGTGGCTCCATCATGTCTGTCTCTCAAAATGGATGTCGGAACGGGTCCCGCGATACTAAGGAGCTGCTCCTCATTGATATAGCCATTAGCCAACAGGTTCGTCGTTTCCAAAAGGATCTTTCGACATGTTGGATAGATTACAAGAAGGCCTATGACTCGGTGCCACATACATGACTCATGAGGGTGCTGGAGTTATATAAAGTAGATACAACTCTGTGCACCTTCCTAATGTCATGTATGGGGCAATGGAGGACGGTCCTTCAATACCCAGGATGTCGAAATATCCAGAGAAATAGCGAGCCGATAAGGATTGAGCGAGGCATATTTCAGGGCGACAGTTTGAGTCCCTTTGGTTCTGCCTAGCTGAGGAGAGGTGGTCAGGTTATATCTCACCTCCTCTACATGCATGCATCATGCATGCGTCAAGCATGTAAAGCGAGGAGAGATTGTGGAATCCGTGGGAACCCAACTCTCGGATTCCATAAACCTTCGAGCCCTCTCCGCAGCCGAAACCTATAAGTATTTGGGTATGTCGGAAGTATTGGGCATCAATGTTACTGACATGAAGCAATCGTTGAAGGAACGTTTCTTTGGCCGCCTAAAAAAAGTATTAAATAGTCTTTTATCAGGCGGAAACAAGATGCGTGCCTTCAACAGTTGGGTCATGCCGGTCTTGATGTATTCTTTCGGTGTACTCAATTGGACTCAGACCGAACTCGACACCCTGAATAGAAGGGTCCGTACGCTGCTGACTGCATATCGAATGCATCACCCACGGTCATCGGTAATGACTGTATATCCCGCGAAAGTGTGGAGGTCGAGGGTTCTTAAATGCTAAGACCTTCCACAATCGCGAGATATGCAGTCTCAGGGAATATTTCCTAGAAGCCGACGTGGGGATGCATCGAGATGTGGTGAACTGGCGCAGCCCTGTAGTGCTTGACACTAAAGATCACATGGAGGTATGGCAGAGTAAGGAGCTTCACAGACGCTTTTTCCGGGCCTTCATGGACCCGATGTAGACCTACTAGCGTCCGTAGCCTGGCTGCGTTTCGGTGACCTCTTTGGGGAAACCGAAGGTTTTGTCTGTGCAATTGTGGACGAAGTTATGATGACGAACAACTACCAGAGATTTATTGTGAAAGACGGCACGTTTGACATCTGTCGGGCATGCTACCGTCCGGGAGAATCAATTAGACACATAATCTCCGGGTTTTCTCGCCTAGCTAACGAAGAGTATTTGCATAGACACAACCTTGTAGCCAGGATTATCCACCAGCAACTTGCTCTGAAATACAGCCTTGTGGAATCAGAAGTGCCGTACTACAGGTATGTGCCCGACCCAGTTCTCGAAAATGGACATGTCACACTGTACTGGGATCGATCCATCATCACTGACAGGACTATTGTTGCCAGTAAGCCAGATATAGTGGTGGTGGATCGACTAGAGCGGCGTGCAATGATTGTTGATGTAACGGTCCCGCATGACGGGAACCTCGTGAAAGCCGAGAAAAATAAACGAATCAAGTATCTTGACTTAGCTCGCTAGGTTGTCGATATGTGGGATGTGGATTCAGCGATCATTGTACCGATAGTCGTTACAGCCAATGGCTTGATAGCCAAGAGCCTCGACCGACATCTGAGGAGGCTCTCGTTGGGCAGCCGGGTCAAGAGCTTGATCCAGAAAACGGTAGTCCAGGACACGGCTCTCATTGTCAGGAGGTTCCTCTCTCTGGAGCCCTGGCTTAGCTTGGACCTTGTTCCCGATACCGGTGGGCTACTTTATTTTATATTTTTATACTAATATTTAAAAATGTAATTTATATGTGTATATTTTGACATAAAGGAAATACTAATAATCATTTTATTATCAGGCAACTAAGGCCAATAGATAAAATACACAAAAATAATCTTGAACAATAATAACAAACTAATACATATTAATAAACAGCTTAAAGCTATAACTAAACACGTAAAGTTGTCGGCATCGTGTTTTGCTGCATACATAATTATAGATAATCACAAGAATATCATACAGATAAGATTTGCCCTTCATAGTATGTCAATTGGTTAAATAGTTTCGAAGATAACACTCGCTAGGGAATCTAGCTCCAAGCGTTCGCAGCGGCTCGCTAGCCAAGTATGAGAACATCTCAGGGCCGTGCTCGAGAATCTAGCGCTGAACGCGCGCAGCGTCCCCCTGATTTAAGGCAGCATGTCTCTGCAAATGTTGGTAAATCCGTACAACATCAGTAAATTAGCTACTATTGTTAAACAAATTTTCTGAAGTTAGTTACAGATCAAAAACAGGTTTCTGATGCATTATTCACAGCGTTACGAACAATTAAGGGAAAAAATAAAATTTGGACGCCCCAGGTGGCACAGGGAAAACATTCCTCGCTAAATTAGCACATGTTAGGCAATCTGGAAAAATTGCTCTGGCAGTGGCTTCTTCGGGGATTGCAGCTACTTTATTGAGCGACGGTAAATCTACACACTCTACCTTCAAACTCCCACTGACAGTTTCATTGGAGCAACAGTCGATATGTTCAACATACAAAAATGAATGCCTTAGTCAGTTGTTACGAGATACGTCGCTAATAATATGAGACTAATGTACCATGACTCACAAAGCTCATGTTGAAGCAGTCGAACACTAAACGACTTGAGAAACTCAGTCGCTGCAACTTATAGATGCTGTTCATCTATAAGTTGCTACAGACTGTGAACTATACGACTCAGACTCTCATTTATAACTATTTCCGCAGCGTTAGCGCCCAAGGTTGGAGAAGAAAAATACCCTTCTCCAACTTTAAGCAGCTGTTGTGGAAAATCGTTATCCGTATTTAAGGTGGGCTCTCATATTAGTGTGTAAATTTAGGGTTTGAAATATACTCCATAGGCGTGATGATTTTAGACACTCCTTGATGATATCCGCACGTGTCTCTTTTGTGTCTGCCGAAAGTTACCAGTAAAACAAAAGTGACACCACGCATGACAGCGACTGAGTTTCGCAAGTCCTTAAGTGTTCGATCCACTTCTTCACCATGAGCTCTATGAGTCATGGTACATTCGTCCCACATTATCATTATGATTATTAAGTACCTAGACATTGTAATATACGGGGTGTGCTTAAATAAAGGTGGTTTCAGTACCGGCGAGTTTCGGTCAAAGTAGACCACCAGACCAGCTTTAGGTGTACACGTATTTACGAGTATGATGTCTACTAAGAAAAGTTTAATCATTTATTTGTTTCAACGACGCAAAGACATAACGCTATCCTATGTATCTATAGGTTATATGGCAGAGCAAAGCTTCTCCCAGATAAGATCAAACTGGTGTGATTTATCTTTTCATTTATTGAGGTAGTCATAAGCCTGAAAGTTTGACACCAATTGTAAGGGGTGTTGTATTACCCTATAACTGGGCTGTAGAGGTTACATGGGCAGACGCTTCATGTCAAATATCCGTACATATCGTAATATGAACTAAATATAGATATTCATTGGCTTTGTTCAAGGGCTATCGTCACACCTAGGAGCGGTACAGTCAATTTAAATCAATAATTTAATTTCACAAAAAGTCCCCGGCCAAGTCAAAATCTACAAGTTCACTGATACAGTGTGTAATATTGCAGATGCAGTCCACTATCCGTAAGAACTTTTAAACTCCCATAATTCATTCGGGCTGCCAGCTTACGAACTGCTATTTAAAATCGGAAAATTTAAGCCAACCCTGTGCAATGGCCCAAGTCTACTAATAAATGATCTAAAAGACAACTTAATTACAGCGACCATTCTCATCGGACCAGGAGCTGGCCAGCTAGCGCAGAACCCGAGGCTTCCAATAATTCCCACGGAGATTTCTTCATCGTGCAAGTGACTCCAGATTCCCGTTTAAACATCATTTGCCTTGACTGTCCCAGAGACAAACATTCTCTTTGGTTGGCATTGACACACGAAAAGATTTTTTTTACCCATGGGCAGTTATATGTTGGTTTATCACGAGCTGGATTAACCGAAAACCATTTTTTACCGGAAAATAAAAAACCTCAAACATTGTATACAGGGAAGCTTTAAATTGAATACCTATTTAACTTAGATACCTACCTAAATTAAATTTTATAAAATTCTGTCACCTATAGAAACCTACAATATCAACGAGTAATACTTAGGGGCTGTATCTTCGAAATTCACGCAGACGAAGTCGCGGGTGAACTGCTTGTATAATATAAGATATAATAAGGACTATTGATATTTTCACGTTCATGGATGACAGACCATCAAATGCAGGTAACATTTAAAGCTAGGCAGCAGAGCACCAGCAAAGTGGTGATAGGTTCTTGGCTGGTCACTTGGTCAGTTGGTCATCTTAGGGGCGGAGTTGGTAACTTCAGTAAGCTAATACATGCGCGTAATACATACTTACCGGTTTCTTGTCCTTTGTTATATAACGGTATGTGGACTTCCGACGGAAGCTGTTAGCGAGAATGTTGATGTGTGGCTGGACGGAACCCGAACCACACAACTTCAGTGCCCTGACTCTAAATGTGTTCAAACACTGCATTTTGACCCTTTCTGTGTGCCTATTTCATGGTTTCCAAATAATTTTGCTTTTGTATTGATATTGTTTTGATTTTGGAGAATTATTTTACTACATGGTTTTGGGAGATAGACTGAATTTAGTGAATTCTTGAATTGTGACAGATGACATATTACATAACTTTTTCATTAATTCCTAAAATGGTCATAAAATTATAATAAGTTTATAATCTTTCAAGTTTTTATACAATGCGTACCTACAGACTTATGGTATAGTAGTGGTAGTAATAGTATTTAATGTCACAAAAAGTTATTTACAGTTATTGTTCCCTATACCCCACACTAGGATTCCCTGTGTCGTGGCATCTAGTTACTTCATTCCATTACATTAGAATACAAAAATCAATTACTATTAAATAAATAAATAAATAATTAACGTTTCGAAGGCTGGTAGGTTAATTACAGAGTTACAAAATAATTGTGAGAAAGAAAGAAAAAATAACAATTGACAGTTCCGTTTTGTGGTGATGGTGTGTGGATAAGATAAGATATGATACTTGTATTTGTCCAAAACATGAGTATACAATACACACCATGGCATGCGAGATGTTACATTAAATTAGTTCATTCATGTTTTGTCTCAACGGCGTACAAATATAAATAGATGGAACAACTGATAAACGAAAGATAGATGGAAATAAATAAATGAATAGGTACACACGGCTAGACATCAAGCAAACTATATCTTGCAATGTTTTTTTATGGTTTTTTGTTAGTTTGTTTTTTTGTTATTTTTGCTGGGTTCCTTTATCGATATTGAACTTACCCCTAAGCTATGGCACGCAATTTCTTTAACATCCTGTATACCGACGGCTCAGACCTCTGGTGTGTATGCGGCGTCTCTCCACAGACAATGCCTGACCTCCCATCTTGTACCGCATGCCCTGTCACCTGCACACGCGAGGACCTAATTTAAATGGCTGCGTCAGCGAACGGCATTCGTGTTGCTGAATTTTGGGTCAAACGAATTTAAAATTTATACATTTGCATACATTTTTTCGTGTTATTTTTGCTATCGACCCACTAACGAGAAGAAGAAGTACCGTATAGCTTCCGCACATGAAGCAGCTGCGCCAGCACAGCCCACCGTGCTAGGAAGATGGGATGACGCAAGGGTGATGACACATGTTGCTTCCCACAAAAAAGGCCTACATAACTTCTAAGGCATTATGGTAAATCATTATCAAATAACTTCTCCCGCTCTGGGTGGAGCGGGAGGGCGTGTCAGACTTTTACTGAATAAAACCCACCCGTGTTCCTTCAGTTGCCTGTGTGCCAGGAGCCACGGTATCTCTTTCGAACAATCTGCACCCCTGGCAGGCATCGGCCCTTGCGGACCCCATCAGTTGGTTCTGACATCTCTTTGAGGCGCGCATGGAACACAATACGCCCTTGACCCGGGCTTGGTCCTTACCGGACAGCTAGCTACTCATTATTCGCCGTCCACAAGCCAGCACCTACGGTGGCCGGGAATCAGTCTAGGATTCCCGACGCTCAGGGTGTCTCCTGCGGCAACAAGGGTCGTGATGGCGCATAGATTGCCTCTCCCTTACGTGCGCCGCCTCCCTCCTTCGCAGAAGTAGGTGACGGCTTCCCATGCACTCTCGCTCCGTACCATGGCCTGGACCAGCACTACTCTCTAAGCATGAAGTCCGTAGTTTCAGCTAAAGTTACGGGCTGTTCCTACTCCGTATCACCTACGGATAAGATTAGTTCGAGACCCGACTTATGAATAAATTGCAATACGATTTGACAGTTGTCAGTACTACCGATATATTTTTATCAGACCGAAAAAGTTAATTATTCGGGAATGGGGTTCATTTTGAAGAATCGAACTACTTTTGGACAGGGCCGTTTCTTCGTTGAGGGAGTTAGAGAGTAGGACCCCTGGGCCGGACGCGAGATATCGCCACCGCCGATCGCCTCCGCGAGGACACGGCGGTACTCCGCCCAAGCCAGGCAGACCTCTATAGCGTTTCCTCCCGCCTTATCCGAAACAGGAACCACCCAAAACAACCGTGTCCGGTGAGGACCTGAATCAGGTGGAAGGTGAGCACGCCGTGTAAGGCATTATGGTTGAATTCCATCTGGTCCCTTACCATCGTCGTGTGCCAAGTCATCGGGTTTTAGAACAGCTGTCACCCCAACGGTGCCAGCCAGAGGCCCGACTCCCACTGACCTACAGCCAGGCGGACACACTCACCAGTATTGGTGAACATAAAAATAAGACTATTCCGTTCAGACCTGTAGAGCAGCTCATCCCACTGTCTCTGGAATTATGGGTTCACGGGTCGGTCTGTATCCGGGCAAGCCATTTTCCAGGCAGACACCGCATCCGTTAAGCACGGCACTTGAAGGTCAACCAGGGAAGGACTTAAAATTTTCCACGTCAACTTTTCGGTGCCGTGGACACCGGAACACCGGTATGCTTGTAATTTTACGGACGCGGAGGCGTCCCACCAAAATGGACGGGTAGGTCGCTAAAAACTACATACAGACACTTTTTTTTTTTTTTTTGGGTGGGAAATCATCAAATAACTTCTCCCGCTCTGGGTGGAGCGGGAGGGCGTGTCAGACTTTTACTGACTAAAACCCACCCGTGTTCCCTCAGTTGCCTGTGTGCCAGGGGCCGCGGTATCTCTTTCGAACAACCCGCACCCCTGGCAGGCATCGGTCCTTGCGAACCCCACCTATTGGTGCTGACATCTCTTTGAGGCGCGCGTGGAACACAACGCGCCGTCGACCCGGGCTTGGTCCTTACCGGACAGCGAGCTACCCATTCCTCGCCGTCCGCAAGCCCGCGCCTACGGTGGCCGGGAATCAGCCTGGGATTCCCGACGCCCAGGGCTTCTCCCGCGGCGACTACGGCCGTGAGGGCGCATATACTGCCTCTCCCTCACGTGCGCCGCCTCCCTCTTTGCGAGCATTACTGCTTCGCAGAAGGAGGTGACGGCTAACCATTCACTCTCGCTCCGTACCATGGCCTGCACCAGGGCCGGACGCGAGAGATCGCCGCCGCCGATCGCCTCCACGAGGACACGGCGGTGCTCCGCCCAAGCCGGGCAGACCGCCACCGTATGCTCCACCGTGTCCTCAGGGCGATCTTCGCAATGGAAGCACCCGGGCGTTTCCTCCCGCCTTATACGAAACAGGAACCTCCCGAAATAACCGTGTCCGGTGAGGACCTGCGTCAGGCGGAAGGTGAGGACGCCATGCCGCCTCTCAAGCCACTCCTCAAAGAGGGGACTTACCGCCGCTATCGTGGCGTGCCCAACATACAGACACTTCAATTTTATTTATTTGTAGAGGTACAGTCACGAGCACTATAAATATGTATCTATACGCATACCAACTATTAAAAGTGATTTGTTACTGATTGTATTTTAAGTTATGATGAAAATAATATTTTGGAACCCACACTATAATGAAATACCTAGGTTATCTCAAGGTTGCAATAGTTATTTAAAAGAAAATCGCTTTTGAATTTGGCTATATACATAATTATGACTTTGACTATGCTTGTGACTGTACATGTAAAAACTACAGACAAAAGTATTAAAAACTTTTTCGCACTAACCAGGCCACTGGAAAAACATTTCAAATTCAGAAACCGTGACGTGACCCAACAAGCTGTCACAGGAGCCATCACTATGCCCAAGGAACATATACTCACCTACGGCGACTATGCCGCCATATTACATTTTTGGTTATTTTTATTAAATTATAAAAGTCAAATAAAAAACCTAAACATGCTAAACAGACGTAAATAGATTTAAGAAATTACATGAAACTAAAGTGATCATTCTCGGATGCCCTACTATGTCCGCGTTGTCAAGTTTTCTCAAGTTATTTACGGGGCTACAGACCGTAAAGAAACCTCAAGTCGCGCTTAGCTGCTTCAGTGGGCATCATGGGAGGAGTTACTCCGACAAACCAGATATAACGAAACGCGTCGTGGTTAACACACAGGTTATATCGACACTCAACTCGTATTACGATTATAGATGATAGAAATTGTGAAATTGTACACTCGGTTGGTGAAATGGGTGTATGTATTTAGTTCCTGTAGCTGTCTTGTAGTACAGTGCAGCACAAAAACTAACTTTGCTTGTAAATCTGATAGAGTCGAATTTTAAGTGTCACAAACAATAAGGTTTGAGGAAAGTGTGTAGTACAAAGTTTAGTGATGCAAAAGCCTAATTCAGATGGTAAAAATACTGTTCCTAATTCAATTTTGCTGTACTGGATTCAGGCACATTGCGTGTTGGAATAAATACGCTGAGAAATACTTCTGCGTGCTTACAATGGGGAGCTTCATTGCTCCGAACGATTTTTTCAAATGGAAATGACAGAAACATATTAAAAGGCAGCGGGTAATCTAAAAGTATTTTTGCAGATGGTTAAGACAGTGGAAATCGGGTGTTATGGGCATGATGTGATGGGGAGAAATGGAAAATGTCGTGAGGAAAGTTCTGTGTATGAATAATGTGAATGGCTATACCTAAGAGTAGGGGACTACCAAATTAATGAGGGATGGACTGTGTGAAGGATGGTATGGCTGGAAAGGGGTGACCACCGATATAACGATGTTGTTCGAGAGGTATAGAAGCAAACATGCTGCGCCCACCCCAAATAAAATTTAATAAATTGCCCTTATGGCAAGAGAATGAATATGATGCTGTTTAAGACTGTCCGTGAGTTCAATTTTCTAGCCGCAGGGGACCGAGAATGAGGAGCGCGTGCGCGTACGACGTGCGCGGCCCGCCGACGTGCCGCGCGTGCTGCGCTTCGTGCGCGAGAACGCCAAGGCCGCCTGGCCAGGCATCGCCGCGCCCCCGTCTGCGACACACCTAGTTCTTTGCGATTATGTCGCTAGGGCACTATCACAAGGTATGGAACCCAGGTAGCCCACGAAATTCGTTTATTGTAATTTTCATGTCAGTAACAGGATGTATGTTGAAAAAGTAAGTTCAAAAACTAAAACCCGACTACAGGAACCTGAATCTAAAAAGTATTAAACAAGAAAATATTATTATCTGATAGCAGTGGTTGCCCGGTCGGTTGCCATTTTTTCCTATAGCGAATGATCTCTTACTATTGTTAGAATGTATTGTTTTGTTAGGGATGGAGGCAATCGACCGGGTCCGTAACTTAACTTCGACTCATATGTTCAATTAATGGAAATTCGACTGAACGATTGTTCGAATGGACTGGCGCGGCGGAGCAAAAAGGAGGGTTTTTGCTCCGCCCTAATCGGGTAATAAAATATGATTAGCTGCCTTAACAAATAGAATAGTACCTACTTGTGGATGGATGCTTAATTTCCGTTTGAGGTGATCGTACCATGATCTTTGATCTGAAAGCCAAATCTCGTAATTAAAAACGTTCACAATCTAGTCGCAGTCTCATCTCAGCGACATTCAAACGTCAAGAAGTTGTCAAAAATGTATGGAAACTCGAGGTATTTTTGACAGATTAAGACTGAGATCAGACTGTGAACGTTCTTTAAAATTACGAGAATTGCCCCTCTGATCTCATGAGATGTCTTGTTTACTTAAGGTAGAAGCTGGCTCTGATTTAGTGGCACCCTTGAAATGATTGGTATGGCAAAATATAGCTCCAAACACAAAGTAAAAGCAACATGGTCAAAAAAATATTGACTAACTTACTCGTAACTCTATGTCCAGGTCATTCAATGCTAGCAGAGCAACAAGAATCGCGACGAGGCTGGTCCCACATCCGAGGGTTGGCTCTCGGCATGACAGTGTGTCCGTGGGACGCGACGATGCTTGAGAAGTGGGCCCGTTGCGTGCGGTGCACTCGCTCCCGGAGACTGATGCATTTCACCGCACATTGCCTACGCGCACCAGCCCTGCACGATAAATATCGTGTGCACAACATATTGCAGGTGTTTTCAACCTTTCATTTGTCACTTGCTTTTGCCAACAGCTTCGCCGATGCGGAGTTTGAATATTACAGGAGCGTACTTTAGGAATAAAAAGTATCATTGGTGTTAACAGTACTTATACCTACACTATCTGTGCGCCAAATTTCATCCAAATCCGAGTAACGAACATGAAAAAATCTAAACATCCAAATTTTCGCATTTATAATAATGGTAGGATTTCAGACGATCGTGGGTATGACTGGTTGTGAATCGCATAAACTAGGGGAGCTTGGCACAAAAAGGAGGATGCCTAAACGCACCAGTGGGTGGAACAAGGTTGATGATTTTGAGCTAACGGTTCGGGTACAACTGTACCCGGCAAGGAGTGTTGTTGGAGTATAATACATTCATTCATTTCATTTATTCAATAACAATTTACATTGTGTATAAACAATGGTACCTACAAACCACAAATCTTATTATTCTCAATCTTTTGCTTTGTGCGTTCTTGCGTGACAACTAACCGACAACCAGGACCGGACCACCATCTTTTCCCAAAGTTCTAATTTCAGCCTATTTGGAATTACAATTGGATAGTTCAGATTTCCTATCAGCGAAGCTCATAGCTAGACAAAAAAAAAAACAGTGGCACTCCGGGAGTGCCGACAGAAGTGAAATGTTGAACGTGTGTATTTTTTGAATCGTCAAGGATTTCACACTATTCATAATCATCATTTTGGACGGGTTATCCGATTTTCATAATTCCAATTGTTATATTAGTTCTGGTACCTAAATCTATCTTTTGAGACTTAAATTATTCAAATACCTCTACTAAAAAACAAAGGTGTCGGTAACGGTGTCGCGAGTTCAATTGTTTTTCCCATCTCAAAAAATGCCCAACGCGCCTAAAGAAGTTTTCACTTCAAAAATCTTCCGCCATAATATCGCACCTATATAATAAATATGAAGGGGTAGTTAGAGATTTAGGTACCCTAAGTATAATAGTCGGACAAATACAGACTCCGGGCTGGTACCGAAACATTCCAAAATCGAAAACCCAATAACAGTCGTAACTTCAATGAAAGTACTTTATCACCTTTTTTTTTTCAGATAATTCTGATTGTACCTCAAAATAGTCCCAAAACCTCTGAGATAGTTCAAGTGCTGGTAAAAAATGCGATACAAAGAGGTCGCGACGTCGGCTTCCCAGTTCTTCGGTTCGATGTCACTGACGATGCTGTGTAAGTTTATTTTGCTACTAAACTTTAGAAAGTAAATAATATAGGAGAAAGAAAATCAACTGTAAGAGCTGAAGGGAAGAACCGCACCATCGAAAGAAATTCAAGAAAATGATGAGGTCTTAAGTATGGGAATAGACAGGCTAGTGGAAAAAATGACGTGGCACACATTGGATTGGTACTCGAACAGTTCGTGAAGCAGGAAGAATGAAGTTTGTTTTTTAAGCCCAGATAGTAATGCCTGCCAGTTATTGTCAGCACAATGAGGCATCAACGAAATTGTAAAGATAAAAATATGTTTTCCTATTAATATTGTTTTTTTACTTTCCAGTGGAAATACTTTGGCGAAACTGAAGTTGAAAAAAGAATGGCAGCTCATGTACGATGTTCTTCCTGAGTCACTGAAAGAAAAACGCATAACAGAGACTTCAACAGGCACAGACGTATCGAAAACAAATACTGACATGGGGGGTCCCAGCTTCATAGCCGTATACACGTCCGTGGTAGAGAAAGATACAGATAAAAAAAAATGACAATGAAACGAAGAATAAGATAATGGCAGCTTATTGACAGTTGTAAAGTAAACAGGATTTGAGAATGTGTTTTAGTTTTATTACTAAAGTTGTAGATCTCCAACCTAACTGTTACGGCGTTTGTCCACTGCAGTCGTCACCGGGACGTCAACAAAAAAACGAGGTTATTCGAATCGAACGTAGGTATGAAACGTTCGGTTCCTGGTGACGGCGATCGTTAAAACTCGTAGTTCACAGTATGTTATGTTAAGATAGTAGTGTTCGGCGCTATGGTGACCTAACAGCCTTTCTCGTATTGATAGGATGGTTTAAGTGGTAAAAGTTAAAGTCTTGAATTGTAAGGGAAATAGCTATATTGAATCATTATAACACTTAGATACAAGAAATGGTAAAAATGGTAAAACTATATAATTAACTTATTGGTAAAAATGTATGGTAAAATGGTAATGGTTATGGTATGAGTACGAGGTGTCTCTAATGAGATCTAAACGCGAACTGGCCCACGATTTGGTGAACGAGCGAATGTGCATTCGATGCAATTATGCATTTTCGCTGAGTGTTCGATTAAAACTCGAACATATTCCCGAGATCGAGATGAAAATGTGGAATGATAGCGAAAACTACATGATATGGTGTGTGAAACATAAAACATGAAACTACTAAAACACTTTTGTCAAAGTAATCTTAATTGATACCTACTTTAGTATAAACACATTGATTAATAAAAGCAAAAACAAAGGCATATTGGTCTCCTTAAATAATTATAAAAAACGATAAAAATCTATTAAATGGTAAGCTTTTGAGTCTTCCACAGTAAAAGCAATATTTTGATTGCCTGTGTCCGTATTTTTGGTTTGTTTGATCGCACTATAGTTCGCACTAGGCCAGCGTTTGGCATAATTGTGTAAATGCAAACCGATTTCACTTTGATCTTTTAGATCCCTGGCACTAAGTACTTCACTGTGTGATTCGTGTTTTCTGGTTAGTTTTGGTGTCAGCGGAGCCGCTGCTAATTCCTGTTGACAGCGACTCTCGCTGCGGCGTCGAGGTCTTGGAGGCGGCGGAGTCTCCACGGTCTGCTGTCGACGGGATCCGTCGCCACGGTGCCCAGCGGCAGCCAGCCGGCACAGGCAACAGCGCCCAGTCCTCCACACCCAAACTATTACACGAGTAGAGCGATTGACATCAACACGTAACAAATTACGTATTGGTGGATATCATGGGGTGATATATCTTCTATCTCCGCGTCGCTTTTCTTCAGCTTTTCTATCGCCTCCCCCAGATTGGTCATGGTTATGGTTAGGTTACCGTCATCAGTGTGCCTTTCGTAAGGGATTTTGATGTTCACCAAGTGATTAATCTGATCGAATTCAGGCCTGTATATGGTTGGTGAAATGCTCATTTGGTTGGACTGATGACGTATGCAATATAATGAGAATTAATTTCCTTTGATGACGCACTCTTGACCTATGCCAATGACCCCGGCTTGGCTCAGCTGACGAACTGTTATACATATTATTAACATATATGTATAGGTGTCACAACAAAAGCATAAATGTATAATGCTGACAAGTAATTGTAGCCATATGTGCAGTTGGTTTTTTCCACCTTAAATTTATTGATTGCCGAGTTCTTGGCTCAAAAGCTTTCGTCGTTTTGCAGGTCTGTTATTGGTTTTAGCAGCTGCCACATGTAACTTGGTCCATGGTGTAGACATGCCGTCAGTTCCTCTGTGGACATTTATTTATTTATTTATTCACAAAATTCACAGCTCTGTAACAATTTCACTTAGGATAACTAAACCAATCCAATCCAATCTTACTTTAGGTTGACCGCCACATAGTCGGAGACTGGTATTATTTTGGTCATAATGGTGTTTGTTTGGTGCGGCACTGGTATTATTTTGTACAGTTTGAAACTTTCTCTGGATACTAATGGAAAAGTAACTTCAATTATAACAATTTTTTTGCGTTGCTCTGGATTTGGGTTTTAGTAGTTTGTAAAGATACTAAAGATCAGTGTCTAAATTAGTTATTGGTAGTGTGAGTTTGCTTGGCATCTGGCCATATGGTATGGAGCTCTCGTTTAAGTTGCGTTGGTTGCAGTAAATGTATGCTAAATGACCGTGGTAGATGTATGTTAATACATCGAGCAACGTGTCTTGAAGTCGTCTTAATCCTTGCAGCAAGCTGTTTCCAGATATCGCTGACAATGTGAAGTCATTGACGTATGAAATATTTTGTATTTCACGTTGGAGAGTGCTCATGTTTTCTTGCAAATGCATAAGCATCTTGTTCATTAACTTGTGCTGTTTGTTTACAGTGATCTCCATTCTTTTCATGAGGTTGAACTCTGCTTCAATTATGGATGTTTGGTTTGTCCATAAATTACAAAGGTGTTTCACATTGCGATGTATGGTTTCAATGTCACAGGTTTCGTAGAGGTCAAGGCAAATAAAGGAAGGGGAATCAAAACTACAAAGAGGTACATATAGCAGTTTTCATATGTATGGTCACGAAAGCGGTACACCTAGAACTCGTGTTAGAACTGAGCAGCTCCGCCTTTTTGGCAGCTCTAACCAGAATGGCAGCCAGAAAAGGGGCACCACGATATATGTACAGTGACAACGGCACTAACTTCGTGGGAGCAAACAGGCTGATACAGGAAAAAATTATTCAGTTTCACGAAGTATTCAGTGAAAGTTTTATGAAAGAGATAACGGAGATGGGTATAGAATGGCACTTTAACTTACCTAGCTGGCCTAACGCCGGCGGTTAATGAAAGCGAGCAGTACGCAGTCGAAAACATCATCTCAGGTGGGTCATTGGTCTACTAAAATTAACCTTCGAGGAGTACACCACATTGTTACAAGCGTGTCTCAACTCTCGACCTCTTTGCGCGATATCCGAGGATCCTGATGATGTAAACTTCCTTACACCAGCTCATTTCTTATCAGGAAGACCAGGAACAACTGTAATAGAAACAGAGCAAGATGCTAGAACCAGATGGCATCTAACCAACAAGTTATTCCAAGATCTTTGGAATGATGGAAGACTTAATACTTGGTGCAACTCTCATCTAGAAGTAAATGGATGGAACCACAGAAAAACATCCAAATTGGAGACATAGTGGTGATTCCTGATGAGAATCTACCACCCGGAAAATGGGCACTTGGACGTGTGGTCAACACACATCCAGGGAACGATGGTCTAAAGAGAGCGGTATCACAAAAAAAAAAAAATAGGTTCATGAAACGCCCTATCGTGAAACTCTCACTTTTGCCCGTTAACCAGAATGAGGCAACAACATCCAAACCAGAAATAAAACAAACAACCAGCTCATCAGAAAGGAAAAGAAAACCAAGATCAAAAATCGCAACTGTAGTAACTGTTTTACTGAGTTTATTCATGCTGATTTTTCCATGTTACGGTTCAGACGATGTCAAACCATTTCCAAGCAACCAGACGCTTTATTTAGACCCTAATTCCAAAGTTCAACTAATCAGAGACAAATGGACATTAGTCATGTACTACGACACGAGACCCTATTGTTGTAGTTACGAAGCGAGCCAAAATTCGGTCTTCGGTCAGGATCTTGTTGTAACAATTCCAAATTGATTTGAGAAATCCGCAGTCTTGTTTGTTTATGCTCGTCATTCTAGGCACCCAGCGCGCGGATACTTTTTTCATGCCCAAATGTTCATGTATAATACTATGGATACTTCCTATCGAAATCTTTAGTTCTTCAGCTACAAAACCAACAGTAATACGATGATCTGCCAAAACATTTTTTTTCAATTTTTTAATAGAGTACCTAACGGTGGAGTTTCTTGCTCATTCTTCTCCATACGAAACTACATTTTGGAAGGGGCGACTAGAATCAATTCTATTTTAATGTAAATTTTGACGTTCAAAAGTACCTTTTAAGCGCCTATTTGAAATAAATGCTTTGACTTTACGAAATACTTGCTTGCCGACTATCACTATAAATAAAGCCACAAGAAGTAGTTACCAAACACAAAGGCTGTGAGTATTATACCTATCGGCACTTACTCTCAAGTCATACAATCAATCGTGTCATAACTGAATCAACGTCAATCGACGACATATCGGAATAGTTTCTCAACTTTATTTCAAGTCTGAGATATTTGCTCAATTTCATGCTGTGTTGACTTATCATGAACTAATGAAATACTCGCAGCATTAAAAGTAATGAAACATTTAATTTTCTGCCAAGTTAGGTACCAACGTTTCTAAATCATTGAAGGTCATAGAAACCTTGTAAAAGAAATTAATTAAGATACTGGTAATAATTACATTGGTAAACGAAACGGTAATAAATAAAAGGACGACGTGATCATTGACTTCACATTTATAGAAAGTCTTCAATGATGAATGAGACGTTTTCTGTGCGCGGGGGTCTCTGTAAAGACAGTTGTGATTCGCTTGTAGAAAACTCTCCAAAGGAATGTTTGTAGTCACGGGTCGAAACACACGCCGTCAACCACAAAACAAAATTTAAAGAAACCATTGATGAAATTACCACAAAAACTGCTAACCTGCTCGAAGGTACCCGAGAGGAACTGAACATAGGTCAGCCAGCCGTTGTGAAAGACCCAGGCGACTGCAATATCGTGTTATATAAAATAGACGAGATTTGAATTATTGTATTGAGTTGGTATTCAACTGAACGCGTCAAAGCAACTGTACTTTTTGTGTAAAGTAAGGTAAAAAACATTATTAAGTAACGACACTGTTCTATTGTTGCACCTGATTGGGTTTTTGTGATAATTAAAGATGGTGATCTTGTTCAAATTAATTGTTTGAAGATTGTGTAAGGACTTGGTGCTCCTAAAAGTTTAATCAATCCCAAATTGAGCCCAATATTTCACCTACAAACCCACAACCACTGAATGACCGAAGACTTAGAATAAGTAAAAAATAAAACCGAAATCCCAAAATCAATTCTACCGACTTAATTTTGTAAATGATACGACGAGACTAAACAAGCCAAATCGATACTCTGCAATGCGTAATCAAAATCAACAACACTTTCAGATATTTACAAATGGCGTTAAAATTCGCGACGATTGCTTTGGGCCTGCTCCAGCTGGCCACGGCTCTGCCCACCAACCCTGCCAACATTCTTGAAGACCTCCTGATGGTTGATGATACCGTATCGGTTGGATCATACGTCAGAGAAACTAGAGCTACTGCGGTAAGTTGAGACACGATTATTTTTTCATGAGAAGTTAATTAAAAACCGGCGAAGACACCTTTAGAACTTTTTCAACTGTATCCAGCAAAAGCAGTTTTGATTGTTATTACATAATGCGCTGTATTTTTTCCCCACAAGTAACTACACTAAATAACGCGCTGTAGTTTTTTTTTCCATTAAAGTCGGCCCAAAAGTTCTGTTAAGTTAAATTCACTAATAATACTTGTGTGTTGAGATTTTACGTGCTCATGCACATATTGCAGTCTGCATGTGTGGCAACTTAATGAAAGTCTGTGTTTTATTAATCAATTTGATTTCTTTATAATTTGCAGCCGGATGACTGGCACAAATCAGTGCAAAACGAAGGTGACGGCGAGATCGGATACTCTCGTAAGAAGACAGGTGGCGGAAAGAAAGGCTACCAGCACTTTGACTCCTTTCACAAGAAGGCTGGGGACAATTACGAGTTTGAAAAGCAAGACTCCTATGGACAAGATGAGAAGGGCCAAGACGGAGCCTACAGCAATAATTATGAGAAACTAGGTGAATCTGAAAAGCTTATTAGACCTCGGAAGATTTTGAGAAGGATTTTCAAATGGCTGTTTTAATTCGAGCTTGACGAAAGTCAACCGGGTCACTGAAAAAACATTGAATTACATAACCCCGCCGAATTTAATATAATCCGCATTGAACCCCCTCCTATAACTTTAAAAATAATCCAAAAAAATAGGTACCTACCTACCTAATTAATAAAAACCTTATATTGGAAAACTGTTTTATTTCCCATCTTTTGTTTTTACTTAAGTCTTAACACGTTATGTCTTTACAGCCGAAAAGGAACGAGAACCCGAAGAGATTGAAGACGAGGAGGAGCGTCCCAGAAGGCAGCAGAAACAACACAAAGAGGAAACTCACTCAGAACTGAGGTAAGCGCTGACCTTTATATTTTTAGGATTGATTCGTACGGTTATTTAATAACGATGGCCTATTTATTTGGTCAGTAGGTTCTTTATTAAAGTCGCCGTAGGTGATTCCCGAGGCAAGAGGGTGTGTGAGAAATTCGTAATTGAAAATCCAGGCTTAGCTGTCGTGCTTGAGACCACTGGACTACTGGACCAACGAAGCAGTCATTATTAACGCGTTATTACATTTTTCAGAGAGGGTGCTGACGATGGCAACGGTGGTGTCGAAGCCTATGGGCATGATGCGAGTGACTATGTCCTACCCGAAAAATACACGTGGGGCGAAGCTGATGCAGAATGAAAAAAAAAAAAAACCACACCTTGTGATATTTATAGACTGATAGATTGTAGAACAAAAATACCCTATTGCGGCTAACCCCAAAAGGAGGGTTATGGTTTTCTTTTTCAATTCTATAATAGTACGCCATCTGTTAGTTGGTATTAGCACTTTTAGGGCGTTTGTTAGTACGCAATTTTTTATTTAGTGACGTATAAATATATTATTGTGATTTACACAATAATATATTTTAAACCTAAGTGATTAAAAAAACAAATCAAGCTCAATGTTTTATTTCTTTGCATATCTATTATCTTCAGTATCTTCCTCATTCGCTAAACGGAACGTTATTGTCACGTTTTGTTATTGTAAGTATTCTCTATAGGAAAAATTATGAGACAGGATTTAAAGTAATTCTAAACTATGGATATATAAAAAAAAACTAAGTTATCTTTAGAACAAAAATTCACTAAAGTTGTAATGATTATTGGATTTTGTACTTGTTCATAAAACATAACTACGTAACTAAACGCATTTGAAGTATGACAGCCAATGACAGCACAATATTTTTGACGTGTTTTGCTTGCGCTACTCGTAGAAAGGTATTATTCGCTTTTTCAAACAGACGAAAAACTCAATCATATTTAGCAGTAATTGTGATGTGAATATACCCTGGCGCGGTGTTACAACATAATGGGGCTGAAAACAATCGACATTTTGGCAACGTTGCTCCTAAATCTGATACAATACGGTTACTCGGGTAAGTTTTAAGTAGCCAACGATTATTTAATTGAATCAATTTATTCTGTGTTACGGAGTTTATTCTTTTTAACAGAGCGCATCCTGTCCTGCAATGAAACGGTTCTGAATCCGTGTCGTGAGCACCAGAAGTGTAATGCGAGTTCGCATGAGTGTGACTGCCTGGCAGGGTTTGTGCGCGTCGGGGATGACTGCGAGACGCCGGCCGACGCTGCAGGGTCACACAATGGCGCGACGGTAGCTATAGTAACGATATTCACGCTTGCTCTGCTCATAACAGGTGTCGTGCTGGTAGTTAGGAAGTACAATTTAGTTGATTACATCCTTCAGAAGATTGAGGCGAGACGGACACATGATGTCATGTATGAAGATGTTATGATCGGTAATGACGACCCACCACTCAGTCCCTAGTTGCCTTGCCGTTTGTAATTTATTTATTTAGCGTGTAATTGTTATATTTAAAGGAATAGTAATTGGATGTGTTTTGTTATGATACCACTGTTATTTAAGATATTCAAGTATTTATGATACCATCATTATAGTCCATCATTTATAGGTTCTCAGTATTCTGAAATGCATTGATAGGAATTTGAAAACATATTATTGTTACTTTTCCTGTTTGAAAAAACATTTTTGTTCTATGATTTATGTTATAACAGGAAAATAACACATTTTTACTTCTGTAGTACCTGAATCATGTTTTAAGTCCTAAATGCACTAGCCATAGATACAGAAATATTAGTATTGAGGTCAAAACTAAGTGGCCTATGACCCCACCATTAGTGCCACACCTAACCATTACTAAACTGTTTTCATTAGTGGTTAAAGAACAAAAAGATTCTAGATTAAAATAGAAAGTGTTTTAGAAAGCTACAATTTATGGAAAGTTTTGGCTATAAAGCACTTTCGGTCAAAAAATTAGAACTCAATAAGTATTTATTTAGCTTTTTGTTAAAATGGAGTATATTTCTCATTGTGCTTTTATTTTCTATATTCCTTGAACAATAACAATGTTCGTCTCAAGGAAAGTGAAATTGGCATTGGACCAAATTTTGCTGACTTACTCGTACAATAATAACAACAAAGGTCAAAGAAAACACATCCAAGTACTAAATGTTAAAATGTATTAAAAATAAATAAGTATTTTCTATGTTGTCGTTAGCTATGTGTATTAAAGTGTATTTCTATTTACTTTTCTTATTTGGTAAACAAATATGGAAGGACAGAGAATTTGATTTCTAGAAAATGTGTGTTTTGTTAACAAATTAGAAACAGTTTTTGATGTAATGTATAGTATGTGTTTCTTACAATGATCAAGACATTCATACTTATCTTGAAACTGTGTGATTTTCGTCAATAACATGTTTGTTTACCTTAGAGCAATGTAAGGATAAATATACTGCCTATGGTGATTTAAGATCATATTGCACACAGACTTACAATGCCGTTGGTATTATGATGTTATGCTGTATTGTTTGTTGTTTTTGCTGTGTTTGTCATCAATTTATTAAACTTTTTAGTCTGAACTAAACAAAGATGCAAACAAAATTCTACAACCTCTATAGATTAAAGTTCATTAAAGTATATTCATTGAACTACTATCTTATTCAAACGAAAGGCTATCTTCTTTTATCATACAAAAACAAAAGGACACTCTGTTCAAAAGGAATTTATATAAAAATACCAACTGATAATATTTGTGACATCATAATTAAAACATGCTGTTCTGTGTGTGGCCTTTGTATGTGTGTAAGAAATTTCACCCTACATGCAATGAATCACTTTGCCTATGTATAGGTGAACAGATGCCTATAAATTATGTTAATGTTTAGGATGGTTCTTGATAATCAATACTATGTTACTCTCCGATTCTTTATGTGATACCTTTATATGTGTGTGTTCAGATAGGGATAGTGTTAGAAGTTAATTGACAATTTAAGACTTTATGAGACCCCACTTACGAAAATTAAGAACTTTGTAGAAGTAAACAATGGAACTTACACACTTCCAATTCTTTATAGGTAGACATAGCTCTTCTATTTTATCCTAGCAAGGCTGTTCTATATGTACCTATATCCAACAGGGCTATTGCCAACTCTATCCTTGTCTGAACAAGCCAATATTTATCGTTATCCTTTTAATTTATATTATAATCAGTGATAGGAATAGGTAGTGCCTATTTGCCTAAACTTCGAAGAGCAGAGACAAGAAACGGAGACTTCCTTAGGACTAAATTTTTTCCGAGAAATCTGTCCCGAAATTTCGAGACAACACATAAATACATTTAAAAAAAATGTTATTTGGAATAAGTAATTCGTCTATATTTACCTAAAGTTTGCGACTAGATATATCATAATAAAATAATAACATACACAGTCGTTACAACCATAAAATTTTCTGAATTTTTTTTGGAGAACATTTTGTAAATGACTTGTTGATCGTAATACACAATGAATCACAATGTTTGAATAAGGAGCAGTAAGTACACGTTTCGAAGTAAATATCTTCTTTCTAGCTCACTCTCGGCTACGTTTAATGAGATTTCTAAAGTTCAAGTGTAAAAAAGTTCTAAAGTTCAAGTGTAAACTATCACATTTATAGACAAACTTTAGATAAATATAGACGAATTACTTATTCCAAATAACACATTTTTTTCAATGTATTTAAGTGTTGTCTCGAAATTTCGAAACAGATGTGCCGGAAATAATTTAGTCCTAAGGAAGTCTCCGTTTCTTGTCTCTGTTCTTCGAAGTTTAGGCTAATAGGCACTACCTATTCCTATCACTGATTATAATGTAGGTATATCTATCGCTTGAAATGTAAGATAATGTTTCAATAGCACTGTACATATTTCAAGAAGAAAGCAAAGGTCTTATTAGTTATAATAGATGCAAAAGAAATTTAACATTCTAGACATAAGATTTAATTTTTGATAGGTACATACAATTTCCGTGATTGGAGAACAGTAGACAACAGTAGAGTGATGTTTTCAATTTTTTGCTTGTAGTTAATTAAAGTACTCAGTAAGTACCAGAACTAGTTCATATAGACTGGAAAAAGACCTTAAATAACTTTAAACCTCGTAATTTGCTAATCAATCATCCATGATAACAAATAAAATTGATTCTCGAACAAAAACAAATTATCGCGTAGCACAAATTTATCTTAATAAAATTGAATTAAAAATATAAAATATAAATTACTTATTTTAAAATGGAAAAAGTTCGTGGCGTGCTTCGTGTGGTTATATTTTTAGAGTTTATTATGTGACGGAAAATTCTCATTACTATTGTTATAAAATATTTACCATCTTTTTTGTATTTTGTTTTATTAAGTTTAGGCATATCATGACTCATGAGCAGAGATCGGATATTCGGATGCATATTCACCTAAAGTTGTGATATTGGCTAATATAGAATGCGCTTTTGTATCGGAAAAATCATAATCTAATGTAAAATAAAAATGTTTTAACTAATACGCACTACCCCTTCTCTTACAGACTTACATACATGCATATATTATTGGCATCGGGTTAATTTTAAATAAAAATGCATATGAATCGTTATGCAATCCTAATAATTTAGAAGTCTCTTTCAAACTATGTATATACTTGAATAGCTGTGCAGTCCCGGTATTTCTGGCATACCGGGATTTATTTCCAAAAAAATATTTTTTAAGAAGCCACTTCCACACTTTCATAACTAAAAATTAACTTTCGTTAAGAATGCATCCGATTATCCGATCTCTACTCATGAGCCAGTATAAGTGGCAATATTGTTTTTTTTATGTCAATCATTGTAATCTACATATTTAAGTTTAGATCAAGTTTAGATTTTGCTTCTGCTCAATATAGCCAAAGACTGAATGGTGTTGCCAGTTTTTAACGAAATAATATTTCACAATTTATTATTTGTACATTTTGTAGTAGTTTGTTATAAAATGTGTCTATATAAACTGATACAGGCGAGTGTTTACTCTATAAATTAAATTGGATCAAAATTAAAATAATACAGTAATTGCATGTATTTTTTCAATTTTATATGTCAAATTATTTTCTAAGTATAACTTAATTACCAAAAGGTTAATGGGTTATTATAAGTTTATTTGTGTTATTTATTTATTGTAAACCTAACTTACAAATGTTATTGAAATTTAAGTAAAAAATTTGATTCATTGGGTGGATTTATTTTACAATAAATTCTACCCGGCAGTGGAAATATTGTATGGCACAAATTGAGTATTTGTCTCTTAATTTTATTGAATAAATAATATTAAAATGATGAGAAATAAATATTATCATTCAGGCTTAATATCTTGAACATGTCATAGCTAGTTAATAGCTACGCAATATTTTTTTTCGTTTTAAAGTTGTTAATCATTTCTTCTTACTTTCTTTTTGTTTAATTTTTTTTTAATGATTGTGTGTAAAGCAGTATATTATCACAGCTTTATCATTTATTTTATCTTTAGTGAATACTTTGCCAATTTAGTATTGCATTTAGCAATAGTTCTTATCAAATGTTTCATCAATATCTAAATAAATACAAAATGTTGTTCTGTATCTGTAAGTATAAAATATATTCTGAGAACTCTATGCAAGCCCTGAAGTATGTAATAGTTGTAAAAAAATCAGATACCTTCATGAACATACATTCCTTATAAAGATATATATTTTTCTACAAAAAACATTATGTAGGCATTTTCTTATATCCTTTTTGAATCACTCTCTACATATGTGGATGAAAGTCTTTATAAACTGTTCTCGGATTTGCTAAACTAGAGCGCTTTGTTACAAATATCTGTAACTTTTGGATGTTTTATAATTTTTGGATACGATTGGAATTTTGTATTATAATTTTAGACCTTTTTTGCGATGGATGGACTGTGTGAATCATGATTTAGTTAGATGGGTGTGACTATGGATATGACGAGTAATAGAGAAGTGTGGGAAAAAAAGAAATGGGCACGAAAATGATTATGAATTTTAGTCCTTTTTCTTAGAACCGTTACAATTAAGTATGACTATAGTGAATTTTTATGTTTTTCATAATAACATAATTATTTATAGTAGGTATCTTCTACTCTATGCTTTTCCATGTATTATTCTGCTAAATAAGTGTAAAATATAATGTAAACTATTCCAATGTATATTATCGTATATTTAGCTAAGTAAACTCATAAAGGCAAAATATTGAGGTTATATTTTTGAAATAAATACTCTGTGATACTGTGGAAGTGTTTATTTTTTGTTTTGGTATTTACTTAAAACATAAATAATAATAATAAATAAGTAAGTATTATATTTAGGTCATTAAATATTACTGAATATTTTTGTCTAGAAGGGTGTTCACACTTACAAACTCTCGAACGTCATCTTTGGTTATCCTGCAAGCCTTTGTCTTCAATATGCAAATATTGTTCTAAAGATCGGCGTGGCATGGTAGCAGGTGAAGTTTTTCGCCACATTACTCAATATTAGGATGAACGAAGTTATTAGAACTGGGCATTCATATATCACTGGAAAAAAAATATACTTATGTAAAAAAAAAATATTAGTTAAGAGTTTCATTTTGCTTCTGCTGGCCAGTCCTTTCGGTAGGCGTCAAACTCGTCCCGCCAATATCGTGTCGGCCTGCCGCCATGACGTCGTGCGTTTAGTGGGCCTAATCAATGGTTCTCTTAGCCCATTTGTCATCTGACATGTGGAAAGGGGAGACTAGGGAGGTATTTGCCCTGCAGTCTTACAATACAGCCTGTATAATTAGATTACCTAGATAGAATAAATTAGAAAGGGTGACTCAAAAAGGATCCGGTTTTTTAAAGTACAGAACATCAAGCTTCCCCAAACTGTTAAATTTTCAGAACAGAACATGAACCTTAAATTTATGGAATAGAGTTGAAAATCTATCAAAGAAATTTGACAGATTGGGGTAGCTTGAAGTAGGTACTGGCGTCTGTACCTAAGTAACTACAAAAACAAAAACCCGGTTACTGAAAAATCACACTCTAAAAAGTATGTAACTACAAAATTATCTTATCGGAAAGCCGTGGTCATATGGCGCCCGAGAGGGTGATTTTACAGTAGTCGTATTTTAGTTTTTGAACTTACTTTTTATTAAAATTATTTTAGTTAACAATACAGGTATTGTTAACTAAAATAATTTTAATAAAAAGCACAATTCAAAATCCTGTATGAGTAGGTCTACTCATACAGGATTTTGAATTGTGCTAGACCAGGAGAGTGTTCGTGTTACGTGAAATAATCACATTGTTGCAAACCAAGTTTCCAGGTCGTGTCATCTCTCGTTTTGCAGAGCAAAACTGCGGCCTAATTGCGTAACGTAATAACTTTCTGAATGCGATTCCGAAACGAAGCAAATTGCATTCGGAATAGTTTTCCATAATCGGAATTGTGTAATTAAAATGAATCAAATTCTGCCTAATTGTATAGGGATGCTAATAAAATCCCGCCCAATCTATTACGTTAGGCGTTTTGTTTCATCACATAAGAACTATTCGCTTCCGAATAATTTTGCTGTAAGTTAATATTGTTTAACTACAACTGGTGGTCTACTATTGCTTATAAATGAAAATATACAATGGATGCCTAAAAAACGTAAATCCAATTTATAAAACACTTTCTACCAAAAACTACCATAGTTGAAAAAAGCAACGAAACGTTTTATAGTTCACGTTTTAGTTATCTGTGGCCAATGAAAAAGTCCTAGAAAAGCAGTGTTGTCAACTTAGTGGGATTTCCGCTAAAACTGGGGGTTTGACACACCAACTAGCTGACGAAATTTTGCTTTTAGCGGCTGATAGTTTTGTTTCGGTTAGTCTAATTTAGTTTGTGGAAAACAAAACAATTAACTACTAAAGCTTTAACTAGAGTAATTATTATAATATCACGATAGTGGCATGTTTATTTTTACTATTTGCGTGAAACCTGTGTTAGTAATTTTACGATTTATTTATTTTAAATGCGGAAATCACTTTAGATTCAAACGCTAATATGGAAAGACTGTTTAACATGACAAATATAGTTAAGTCATATAGAGGCTGTGCCCGTATCGAGATCGAAAACCAACGTCATTTCGACAAAATAAATACCATGGAAACATACTTTCAAAATAAAACAATCAACCGATAAGCCATTATTGTGTATCTATCAAACATCTTCACTTACTTTTTCAGTAATTATTTTGAGTTAGGTAGGTACCTGTAATGATGTTAAAAAAAATACTATGATTATGACGTAATAAGTTTCATTTCCATTTTCAAATCTTCAAATTGACCTCCAAAACGACGACCGAGCGTCAGCAATAGGAATATAAATAAAAAATTGCGATTAGTCTCTATTTTATTTTTAGTTGTTTGAAGAACCACCGCTAGTGGATTCGGGAAAAAGTAGGCAACACTGATAAAAAAAAAACAAAATGTAATTTTGTTTGTTTTGCCTTGAATTTTGTTTTAAATTAGCTGTTTTTTGTTTTTCAATATACTAAATTATATTTACTATTCGCATATAAAGACGGGACAATGATAAGCAGTCTCAGAATATTTTTTAGTGGTTTCTGCACAGAACACGTAATTGGCAAGGAATATGGCTGTTGTTTTCTTTTTGAACTAGCTCCTCTGCGACTTCGACGTTTTGCTCAATAGCGAAATGGATGAACCAGTAACCCCATAGCATAGCCCCATAAGTCATACCATCACTACAAGTAAGTAAGCCAATATAAATAGGAATTACGTGTGTAGGAGTGATTATTGTAGTTCTTGTAACTTACTTGAGGTTAACTATTTATTGTGGTATAATGATTTATGTCCGTCAACCTCACATTCGAACAACTGAGATATAGTTATTTGATATTTTTGTATGTATGTAATTTTATCAGCATCTACATACGAAGCAGATACAATTACAAACTATAATAACCACTAACTAACAACAAAACATTAATAAAATTATTATAATATTTTCGCAGACGATGAGCTACCAACTTCAATCTAATATTGACCTATGAGGGATTTTCCTACAAAGAATTTGGTGGCAGAAAACAAAGCTTCTGTATTAATCATTGGAGGTAAGCTTTTTAACACAGATAAGCATCAATCAGCTAACCAACTCATATAATTATGAATGTATTTTTCTTTGGGCGAACTTTATATGTAGAATCGCATCATAAATTTTATGTGTACCTATTTTTTACCATTCTAATTTAGTGTTATCCTACTAATAGGTGTGAGGATGGATGTATGGATATTTGTTACTCTTTCACGCAGACTACTGAATGGATTTGGATGAAACTTGGCACGCAGATAATTTATCCTGAATTAACACAGGATACTTTTATTCCCGCAGTACATTCCTGTGGGATAATTTTCTACTTCCATGCGGTGAATCTGCTGGCAAAAGCTAGTATTGAATAAAGCAATAGCCATGGACTCATGACGGCCTGCTAAATATGCATAGTTTGCCCCATAATTAAGTACTTTAATTGAGCAGAAAATAATTTGATTTTGTTTTAAAATTGCAGGAGAGTCCCGGAGTGCTTTGCCTGCGTAGACATGAAAGCACTGTCTGTTGCCATTTGCTTCGGCCACTGCTGCTATCTGCTGCTGACATCACTGTTACTACTACTGGAACTACTTCAGAAGATTGTTTGATTTCAAGATTGTTCATACAACATAATAATTTTATTTAAGAAAACTGCTGACTAATTTTGCTCAACAACAATATAAATATGTATTTACTTATACCATTATTGTCATCATTTAATAACAGTGTAAACTTTAATACTTACAAAGTGTTTTAATATGAACTAAAAATAACTTCATAAGAAATACATATTTAGCCATTGAATAAGTTTTTATATTATTAAAGACAAGTTATTGATCATTACAGTGACACTATTTTTAGAAAATAGCAATGTTTAGCGCTAAATTGACATTTATTTGGTGCTTAGAGGTAAATCGAAACAAATATATAATGGTTAACCAAAAAAACTGTTTTATTTATATAATTCAACCTTCTGACGATAGCACTTGTTCACATTTCACATGAAATCGTTGACTTTGAGGCAAAAAGAAATTGGCACAAGTATATTGTATAGATTAGTGGAATTTGGCAAGTTAGGGCTAATGTTTTCCTGTGGATGTCATCATTTATAATTAAAATACAGCTTGGTAATGTCGCTGTGAGCTCATGAGAGAAAGTTTAGATTTTTCCTGTTTATTATAGTTGAGCCATCTGAAACAAAAATATTGAATTTAAGTTCATCCTCATTATATTCCATCGTCCATTACTTATCCAGTCTTTAATAGGCCTCTCCCTTAAACACTTCAATACACAATCTACCTATCTACTTTACAAAACTGCAATATTCTGCTTTAGGCAATAATTAGATGCCTACAATTCTATTGATGGATGAAAACATAGGTACCTTCTTGACTAAAAAGTATAAAGTATCTTTGTTTAGGTAATAGATAAAAAGGTTGATGGACCTATGATATAACTACATACATTACTTATATCGAGCAAACCCAATTCAATGAGAAATATTATTTTGTAGGCCTCCTCATAATAAACATTAGAAATAAGTATTATGATTCTTCAATAGAAAACAATGTTCAAGACTACCATAGTCTGATGCAAGTAGAGTACAATGCTGATTTTTGGATTTCCACTGAATTTAAAGAATAATAGGTATTGTATGATTGAATTACTTTGCAACGTGTCTGATAAACTTGACGGGCATTAGTGTAATCAGCCAATGATGTTCCCACTGCTGGGACACAGGCTCGCTGTGAGGGAGTGGGCTGTAACCCATGGACATACAATAATTGAATTGGATTGCCTTATGTAGATAGGTAGGTATCTATATTTTGTATTGACAACCAACAATATGTGTAGGAAGATACGATATTTAGACATATTCAATAGGTTCTTATAAAGGAAATAATATTGATATTACCTTGAACAGACAATGATGTAGAAATAAGCCTTTATGGTGTGTGTGTAGCTAGCTAGTTCATCGAAGTCCTTAGTTAAGTAATACATTAACCATTGACATAAACTGCTTCGTCAAGTCAAAGTGTGCTTCTTTTGTGCTTGCTCTGCTTTTTGGTTTTCTAATTCCAATTCGAAAATGTTCGACTGGTTTGCTAAGTTTGTGGCATATGATAAGTTTACGGTACGAGGTACAAATTTGTATTTTATCTCGTTTCTGAATATCATATCATCTCGTATCTTTATTTTAGGTTGTAAACACATGTAACAGAAGAAAACTATTGCAATTATCTCTATAAAATCACCTCGTTGCTTCGCTATTCAAAATACAAAAATACTGATTATATTGTTGGGGTTTTACACAAATTCACATTCACAATTTATCAGGAAGACTACCACTTATATTTTTTCGTTATAATTTATGAGATTTAATGAGTAAATCCCAATAAAACGTGCGAAGAAAAATGATAGCGGCGAGCATGTCGCCTTCGCTTTGGGAAACAAACGGCTCGTTGGTTTCAAACAAACTGATAGCTGTCAAACTAGTTACACAATTCGAATTTATTCTAAAAATTGACGTATACCCAACTTTTCCTGACATATCATTCACTCTAATAGATTAGTAATTGCTTTCACAGATATTGGAGTTACGCAATTCGAAACTTGTAAATTTAAGCAAACTGCGATAGAAACGAAAGCAATTAATCTGAATCGTTTGGCAATAATGCATTACGCAATTAGGTAGCTGGCCGCCAAAGAGTTGCGATTAAAGGGGATCGTTTTTTTTTTTGTATGAAGCTGGCCTCGTCCCGGTTCGTTGCCTCTTCATGTCCTCTATCTATATAAATAGGTATTAACGGGCGATGCCATAAAAAAAAAATGGCGGACCAAGGAGAGCCCAATAGGTTTAAAGCCCTTTGGATTATTTTCTCTAGGGTTTTTGAAAAGTAAGGTATATTTATGCAAATCACTCTGAGAACTCAAAGAAGAAATTACACGCCAAAATCCGTAAAAATGTACCTACTGCAAAATTTCGTCAAAGGAGTGCATTCCTGCCAACAAACCCCACTGGCTGGACCCAATATAGCCCAACCTGGAGATCGGCCTACGCACGACTTCACACTAGACAGTCGCACTTAATCATGGTATTACTATCTGCAGGTTTAGCATGACGCTTTCTATTTCTACCACGGAAGAGAAAAAACAGGTGGAACTGCAATGCACCAAAATTACTATAGGAACCGTTGTCGCCAAACTCACACACATAATCCGATAATCATATAATGCACTACAAATAAACAATTCGTTTGATTTGTCGTTTTAGTTTTAGTCAAAACTAGCATAAGCCATAGATCCTACATCTGGAAATAAACCTTCAGGGTCTGTAGATAGGATTTATTTTACTTTAGCTCAGAAAGTATTTACAACTTTTTGTAATCTAAAGTCAAACTAGATTCGATTGCCGAGTAAATTCCGCTACTCGACCATAGATGGCAGTATTTTCAGTAGTCCCAATTTTAAACTTAATTTGGATAAAAATAAGGTCGACATTCGCGTCATAGGTCGATATCTATTGCTACTCGACCAATGCCGCACATGCATTGAATTTTAATTACATTATCGATATCGATAGATATTTTTTTTTAATTAAACAAAAAAATGGGTGTCTTGTTGAGAGTTCAGTAATAAAACTGTAGGAAGAATAACGTAGTGTTATTTGAAAATAAAATAAATAACTGAAATAAAAATAATACTATTGAAAACAATACCAATAAAACAATGAACAGGAGAAAAAAATATTACTGTGTTTAATTTAATTTCAATTCAATCCATATTTTTAAGTGATAATAATAAAACATGATAACTGACTTGATTAAAAAACTTAATGATTTTCGAAAACGGTGAACTGTTCAGTGGCACTGGAGTGGCGTTGAAATATTTGTTGTACTGTCATTGAGGCGGTTTGATGACTGAATGATCTTACACACCGAAATGACCGATTTGTCAATGCAATGCAACGTCTCAGGCATCATTAAAATTATAATAATTACGTTATTATGTAAAAGTTTGATTACATTTTTGCTATAAAGCATCTATGCAACATAATACACTTCTTAAAATAAATTTCGTGTATGAATGTTAAGCGACCTATATTGGTATTGTAATGTTATTTTGCAATAAATATTAAATGACTAATTTTCTTTTATCGATATCCATCGATAAAACCAACATCCGACCCGACTGCATCACTAATTGAGTAGCGAAGTACTTTCCAGAATGAAATAGAGAATACAATCAATCTAAACTAAACTTTATTTTAATCATGTAAGGTTGATTTTAACCAGACGTTATATTAAATTATTAGTAAATTGAAATTAACTAAGATTTTATTAGAAAACAAATAAAACCGTACATATCGATGGTACGAAACACCTCAATTTTTAAGATTTATTCTCCTACTATCATTTTTGCGCTCCAAAATGGAACAATACGGTATAGCTACGGAAAAATAAATTTGTCGCGAGACTAGCAACTCGACGCGATGTTAGAACACGACTGGGACCAAGTTAGCGTAACAACGCTTAATTGTGGCACGCGTGCCACGCCTACTTTGCAATTCCATGTTTTTTCTCTTCCGTGATTTCTACGAAGAATAGACAGTGCTTTTTCAATACAAAGTGACATTTCGTTTCTCCATTTTTGACATTCGCACCGTAGATAACCTTCTACAATCTGTCATTTTGTCATTGGATCTTTGTCTAGGTCCTTATAAATGTAGACTATTTCAGAAGAATATTTTTTCCCAAACTGTCAAAATCACACTGACAACAAACTTTCTACTCCACGGCCACAAAGTATATACGATTATTTATAAAATCATGATTCGTTTAGAACGCATAACTGTTATAATTAAGTAATAGAAAAAACATAGCTATCTTCTCCTATTGTACATCATTTAGTTAATAGTCATGTCTATTCTTCCGTCGACAAATTGGTGCTCGTGCTAAGCCTGCTGTTGTTAGTTTATTCATAAAAATAAAATTCCCAGGATGAAAGTAGGCAACATACAGACGTAGTTACTTTTACACATTTATAATACCTACTAGCTTTTACCCGCGGCATTGCCCGCGTGGATGTCGGTTATAGCGTAAAAAGTAGCCTATGTCCTTCTCCATATCCCAGGCTACATCTCTGCCAAATTTCATGACGATTGGTTCAGCGGTTTAGGCGTGAAAGCGTAACAGACAGACAGAGTTACTTTCGCATTTATAATATTAGTAGGGAAGTGAGGATTAGCAATAACACCATTGCCAATTAGTATGGATGATCACTCTGAACTTCTATTCTATTAAGTAAACTCACCACTAAAAACATTGAGGAACACAACGAAGCTGTACACGTAGACTAGCACAAAGTGGATGGTCCTTGTATCTGCGGACGTGTCGGAGCCCCATACCAACATAGGTAAGGTGAATAGTATGCTCACGTCAGCTAGTGTGAACGCTTTCAGGACTCGCATTATGTGTACTGGAAATACAGAACAAAGAAATGCTTGTTAGAAAATAGTTTGTTTGATGAATATCTACAGGTTGAAATTGAAAACTTGCGACAAACCGAAATGGGAGATTGTACTCATTATTATGAACAACTTGTACTAAGGGACCAATGATGCAATCGCGAAAAAAAAAACGGTTTGTCGCATGTTTTCAATTTCAACCTGTATACATCTCTTAATATTATAATAACGTAACTTGCTCTGAAACACTGCCTTGTGGAATCGGAGGTGTCGTACTACAGGTATGTGCCCGACCCAGTTCTCGAAAATGGAAATATCACATTGTACTGGGATCGATCCATCATCAGATCGATCATCATCAGGACTATTGTTGCCAATATTTATGTTCTTTCATCAGAATTTGCTTGCCTACTGACAGGTTATATTTATATTAACAGTAGCTGACCTGACAGATGTTGTCCTGTCTTAACTACCAAACGGTTACATTAGAAAAGTTAATATGGTCTTTTTTTTTTGTCGGGTATCTCGCAGTTGGCCTTGAGAGGCTGTGACCGGTTAGCTGGACTTTCCTGGGGCTGCCATTAAGAATAAACTTAACGCCTCCAGCCTGGGCTTAAATTACTAGGCGACTGCACGCTGAGGGCACCCCCTGCGGGGTACGGGCCTCGGCTCAGGGCGTCACTGGTAGGGGTACAACAAGTAAGGACAGGCTGGATCAAAATATTTGCATTATTATTTTTATTCGGGGAATTTAACTCTACTGGCTCAGCTGCAGCGCGGGCTGGCGCTTCAACGAGCAAGGGACGATCGGGTAATAAACTAACAGTGACGTTGTTACCTTTATTTCGTGTTGAGAATGGTGTTACCATCGTCATTAAAATATCTGCTGTCGCTATAAATATTAATATACCTGAAACAAAAAACAAAAATATTATTAAAACTAGCACTCCAAGTAAATAATATTTGCTTACATACCCAACTCATTATAAATTCTCACAAAAAAAAACTGCAACAGTAGTCTATCTATACTTCTATACTAATACCTATTACCTATAAAGAGATAAAGTTTGTGAGGTTGTAGGGGGTAATCTCTGGATCTACTAAACCGGAGGGGGGTCTCGTCTCGATATTTGTTTACGCAAAGAAAAAATTTTAAATTGCGAGTAAACTGGGTTAAATCAAGTAACACATGTTTATCCGCTAAATCCTAAAAAATAATATGTATTTATCGCGGTTATACGAACGCATACAAAGTAGCACAGTAGCTTATCGATAGTTATTCCGCCACCGGCCAGCCGAGCCAGCCAAACGCAATGCAATCCAACGCAAATAAGCACAGATTAACGTTTTTACACTAAAAATCCGCATTTTGAAATATCTCACGTGAGATTATGAGGAGGGGGGAGGTTCGCGCCAAATCTCACGACATCCCACCAGAACGAGGGTGGTTGTCGAAAAATCGCCAAAATTGCCTCACGTAATTAATGGACACCCCCAAAGCCACGTTATTTGTCAGTGTCACAGGCTATATATAAACCTGAAAAATCGGTGGAACAAAAAAAAATTGAGATTGCTTCTTTATGATTAGTAGTTTTTTTGCTATACAATTTACTAACTGCCCGTCCTGGCTTCGCCCCACCCGTGCGAAGCCAGGACGGGCAGTTAGTAAATTGTATAGCAAAAAAACTACTAATCATAAAGAAGCAAAACTGGGTGTATTCCTTGGAACTTTAGGACTTGCGCAGCTAGAGTTCTGCTCCTTCTTTTTTAGATAGGTACTGGAAGTATTTCTAACCACAAGTAATAGACGAGAACTGTACATAGAAGTCCTTCTCCCATATGAACAGATCATTGTCTTCTTCATTCTTCTCCACGTGAGTCCACGCCCAACAGCTGACCTTCCAGGAGTCGGGGACTGACTGGGATACGTTGATTGGTATAGTTCTGGAATTAGAAGCGAGTTTGTCTTATTTATCGAAATGCCATGGACTGATTGTACTTACATAACTAAAATTTACAAAATATTACAACTACAAGCTAAGTTAAGTTTATAACAGTGAAGTGCATTAGGCTATAAAGCCCAATAATGGCTCAGCCAGAAGCAAACAATGTCAGACAGCACGCAATAGAAACCAGCTATAATAAAACATCAGAGCCTAATGAAACATTTAAGATGCTTTGTACACTAGATGGCCGTAAAACACTAGTTCAACACATTATACATAATTCTTACTAATATTATAAACGGAAAAGATTGTATGTATGGTTGTTTGTTACTCTTTCACGCAAAAACTACTGAATGGATTTGAATAAAATTTGGCACATCATCATCATATCAGCCGAAAGTCGTCCACTGCTGGATATAAGCCTCCCCCAAAAAGGGGGCATTTTGCCATAAGTAATCGCCACGCTTGGCAGGCGGGTTGGCGATCGCAGTATGGTGGTCAAATGCATAAAGAACGCTGCTGCCCATTATTAAGTTTAGTAAGTCCCTTAGTCGCCTTCTAGGACATCCACGGGAAGAAATGGGATGGTGCTATTCTTTTACGTCTGGCACCACACGGAACACAAAATTTGGCACACAGATAAATTATAACCTAGATTAACACAGGATACTTTTTATCCCGGTAGTATGTTCCCACGGGATAATATACGACTTACACGCGGGTGAAGAGGGGGCAGAAGCTAGTTAGCCTATAATGTTCCTTCTGCTAGGACACAAGCTTCCTCTCTGTGAGGGGACACTGGGCACACTAGTGTTTGGTAGATGTCACATGTCTTCGAATATTTGGTTCTAGGACATGCCAATTTCCTCAAAATGTTTTCCTTCACCATTTTGAGAGCAGTGGTGATGAAATAATTTACACAAAGTAAAAAGCTTGTCTGGGTTGGCGACTTACAACTCGTTACTTGAGGTAGTTTCCGCTGAGCAGCCACTGCTATCTATGGGTTGGTATATTGGCATGGCTGGCTGACATATGTAAGACTATTTTTTTTATTTATTTTTTAAACGTTGCCCCACACTAGGAATTTCTCCTGTATTGTGGGTGCGTTTACAAACATTTAAACTCACATACACAAACAGCCAGACCCGGAACAACTACTTGTAGGTCATACAAATATTTGTTCCGTGCGGGAATCGAACCCGCGACACGCAGCGCAGCAGTCAATCGCTTAACCACTGGGCCAACCAAGTGAATTATTTAATTAGTGTTTTGTGTCTCATTATGTTTATATTACTTTGTCTAAGTATGTACAGAATCAAGTCTATCCGACTAAACAGACAGCTGTGCTGCTGGGGAGTTTGTTCCGCTACTTCTTCTTCCCAGCTAAACCACTAGGAAGTGGTGACAGGTGGGCGTTTTTGGGGGGACTGTCTTATGTATTTTGACAATCGAAAAGTGCTGATTCTAGCCTAATTTGCATACATGACTTTTGATTTTGATTGATTTTATGCTGTCTGTACAAAATATTATAAAATATTATAAGACAATGTTATTGCATACTTACAGATTTGTAGAATTGTTCGCAAACCCGCAGATGGAGTTCACACCTAAACTGAATAAACTATCACTTCGCCACACTCCATAGGCTTCTAGCATTATCAGTATTATAGCTAGCTTCCAGAACGACTAAAATAATAAAAACCATTATTAGTTAAGGAAATGAGACGTTACTTCTGGGTCCACTTATGACATTGGACCCTTTTTAATTTGTATAGCCAACATGTACTTATAACAGACTAAATATATGTATTATGTGGCATTTGTGAGAGTGGGGCTGCATTAAAGGAATCTATAGTTAAAATGATTGAACATATATTTAGTTTTTACTTACCTTGAACTCTGTATTGTACAGGATATGCCTCTGTGCTTCTCTAGACATCAATACCAGATCAATCATAACTATGACTGGATCATATTCTATGTATTTATCCACTATCTCTTTACATTTCTCCTAAAATTAAACATAGTCAAATGATAAAAAAATAATTCAGTATTGAATCTCTTGAGTAGCTTGTGGCTATCTATGTCACTAACAAATTATTCACATACTAATAAAAGAGGGTATTTAAAATCGTCGAAACGTATCCTCTTGGTAGACTTTTTAGAAGCTATTTTTCGTCTCCTAACATTTTATTCGAACAATGCAATTATGGTAGTTCGATAGACTCCCAGGTTCCAGTAACAGTATGGTACCTATTTCTAGGTTCAAACGTTTATCATTAGGTTAAATTAAAGAAGAGGTACTTCAGCAGAGCTTCGGCACTTGAAAATGTAGGTAAGTATAAAACTTACACACTTAGTTAGCTTTAATACCGATGGTCCGTACGTCCGGTATAATGCCGCGGCTGCTGTGCCACAGTTTACACATTTGTATTCACCACCGGTTTCAGTCATTTTAACTCTGCAAACGAAATAAACATTACACTTTTCGTTTTTTGAGCATTTAAAACGTCAAATTGTCAAATTTATGTCAGGCAATGGCTGCATTCCGAGTTACGATGAAATCGATTTGAGAGTGCTCACACCCGTTCGGAATTGGCATGAGCGCGATAACGATGTCCCGTGAATGGAAAAGTTTCATGATGTTGTATATTATTTAACACCATTGTATTAAAACATAGATCAAAAGTAATCAATCACTGATTTTTTTTAAATCCATCAATAAACGACTTAGAAATAAATGAAGTTTACGTATTTTATTTAGTACGGTAGGGAACGGACGGTGGTCTCAGGGGGCCTGCTCTCTAAGCAAGAAAACCGTAGTCTCGGTTACGGTTACTGGCGTTTCCTACTCCGAATCACTTAAGTACGGACCCTTATTATTAGTTTGGGGCACAAATTAAGAATGGATTACTACACGATTTGACAGTTGTCCCTACGTACCATACCTATAATATGGATTTACCCGTCCTAAAAAGTTAATTAATCAGCTGTAGGAGTCACTTCGAAGTTTCGAACTATTTTCGGATGGGCCCGTATTTTCGTCGACGGAGTTAGAGTACTCTCTAACTCCGTCGACGTACGTGACGTAACCTCTCCGCAAGGCCAGGAATATGGATGAAATACGAAATGGAGGAAACTGAAAACACGATTAATTGATTTATTCGTTCATTTACACAATTAGCGTAATAGATAACTCTTATGCTTCTACAGTCTACACTATGAACAAACCTGCGCTGGCGCCATATAGTGACGTCATGCACGCTATTCAAACACTTGCACGATTTTAGATAAACAACAATCATATTAAATGACATTAACAAGATAATAACGATAATAAATATTGTTGAAAATAAATTTTCACAAGTTAGATTTTTGCAAAACGTAATTTTCAAATGACAGTTGACAAACGGAGGTCGCTGACCTTTCTATTCTTGTCTCAGACGCATTAGAAGCACAGATTACATGGTAGAAGTACCTAATTACGTACCTACCAATAAAATATAAAACACGAAACATGCAAATTGAAACAATTTACCTATATAAAAAACGATGGTAAAACAAATTACATACTTACATTTCAGTATCAACCGGTAAACTGAAAAAAGATAAGTTTTTATCTCTTCACTGGCTGGATCTACATCCATCAACTGCACATAATACACCAAAAGCAGCCATATCATAATAATTTAAAACTATGTACGTCACGTGGTGCGTCGACTGAAATAATTGTGCGTGCGTACGCGTCTTGCGGCTGTCGGCTCAGTTTATATAATTTAATTAGTCTATGCCTTATACAGAGAATAGCATTCTCTGTCTACGGTCTATGCTGTCAGCAACCATCTGCACTGCTGCATCGTCTATGCACCTGCGGTCAAATGACGTCACTATCCCATGGACGAAATTATTCTTGCAAGCGCAATTTCAAAGTCCCATAGCTTTTTTTCATTTCTAGAGATATTTTATTAATTCTTTCACGTTTTTGTTTTATTTTACTTGAATTTTCATAATTAATCCATTAAATGGTAACTTCTTCACTGTCATAGATGACAATAAAGACATGCGCCATCATACGGCAACGCCGACCATGCGATGGCTACATGCGATAGCTAATATCACCGAAAGCACTGTCAAAAATACAGTTGTCCTGTTTTTTTTTTTTATCGCACCATATCTTCAGCTAAGATCTGTTAGAAATAGTGCTTCTGGCTAGAGTCGCCACCCAACCAAATCAGTCGCTACGCAAATTATTGGTGTGAGCGTTAATGTTCTAATTCGGAAACCAGCCAAAGTCAGTGTCAAAATGAGAATCCGTTCAAAAACGAAACTCTGGTAAGTAACAACTTAATAATGTTGTAAAAAAACACAACTTTTATAAAATCAGTCTTTCTAAACGATTATATATAAAAATATTGTGGAGACCACACACATTACGTGTTTGAAACTTAGTGACACTTTGATAGTTCAAACTGTAATGGTACAGATGGCGCTACTTGGCTATTTAAAGCTGGTTCGTAGGTAAGTTCGTTTTGTTAGGTACATATTCTCATTGTTGCTCATGATGCCTACTTATGATTACCTACTTATGAACAGCTTTGCCAATACTAGGTGATCATAGAAATACAACGGAAAACCAATTATCAATTGTGTACTACCTAACCGCCATTTAGGTAGGTTAAGATTTAGTGGTGGCCGATACCTACCTACTTCACCACTTCAAATTAAATATCTATGCCAAGCGCAAGCGTATTGTATGTACTTACCTATGCCTGTCATGCTAACCTATAAAATGATCGTCTGACCATCCAGCTGCTGATCTGCCCGTGGATTTCCGCTCATCTCAGATGGGCCCGTGCTTAGGTATGCCACTGTCTTTAGCACGAAGTAAATATACCTACCTGACGGATCTACCCTGTAAGAATCTTACCGTAAAAAGTTAGGTGGAAACTTAGTGTGCTTAAAAAAGAGTTCCTGGAAAGACTTGGAGGAGGGCTTTGCCCACAGCAGTGGGTCTGGAACGGCTAAACAAAGCAACAAAAAGAGCTTGAAGCAAGCTGTTAATTCCATAACTGAGTATCATCAGCCTGTATTGTTTCCACTGTTCCATCTCTCTTCGGGAGTCAGATAGTCAGATAGTAGATGTCATGTGTCTTCGAGTTGTTGTTTCTGTGACTTGCCGATGCACTTAACCGTTTTGAGAGCAGTGGTGATGAAATTATTTACAAAAAATATTGTGCCGGCCTAGGGTTGAACCCGCGACCAACAACGTCTAGTAAGTCGGGGAAGTTACTACTGGGACATTTCTTCACCACATAGCTGGCCACTGATAATAATCAAATAGTACAGACGCCAGCACATCAAGCCACCCCAAACTGTCAAATTTTCCCAATTGGACATGAACCTTATTCTCATGTAATAAAGATGAAAATCTATCAAAGAAGTTTGACAGATTGGAGTAGCTTGATGTGCTGGCGTCTGTACCTAAGTTAGCTTAGTTAATTGCTCATCCGTTACTAGAAGTTAGCTTCGATAAACGTTAAAGCATACACGCATTTGTTAGAAAGTGGATGTAAACGATGAAAACTACATTTACAGGCATTGACATTCACTTAATTAGTATCTACCTAAGTTTTGAGTGTCATGATGGTTACTAAGTATATAATACGTGTGAAAGTACCTATGATTATGGTGTGTAGTGTAGGGTAAGGATTTGATCAAGAATTTTATTTAGGTATTTATTTCTAAAGCTATTTTCTGTTTCCTTCCAAGAAGAATAAGAAACTCCTTGGAAGCTTGTTTTAAAGTATTTTATCAACATTTTTTACTTAAGCAAATATATTTACAATAATGTCTTGGACAATTATCTACTCAAAGTACATAAGCAAATTCAGAAGCACAACATGAGTAGGTATTCCATAATTCTTTTTAACACATAAGCAATAGGTATTAGCTTCATGCTAATAACGCAAATAATATACTTATCAGCAATAATCCAGATATTATATCAAACTTACATGAACATTGTAGGGGTACCTAGTCAGTCGATTTTTTACAAGAAGTGATCTTATGCAGCGTGGTTTCCTTACATTGGCTTTTAGCAAGTTAATATAACATGGCACACCACTCCAGGATCTGCCCTATATCGTCCAACAGTTGTAACACCAGTCTTCCTTAAATTGGCGGGAACCCCGTCTTATAGTAGGCATCCCAATCTTACTAGTACACAAGGCTACACATCAAGCTATACATTTCCAGTTTACGCTGATCTCGCATTGTACGGAAATACCTACTTTAAAATGCGAGATCAACTTATACTGGAAATGTACCTATTTGGTTCATGATTATGTATTTTTTTTGCATACGTTTTGATAATATTTCATGTTGATGGTCATCGTTCAGTTTGGTAATAAGTTAAGTAAAATACATTTAGTCAAAATATTGTTATTCCGTCGAAATATAACTAAGTAGTATTTTATATTTACTACCTATTTCTTTCTCGATTTTTCTCGTACCTACCTATATTTTTCCATTCACATTCAAATAATGTTATTACCAGGAATTAATACTATGTATCAAGTTTCCTTAAAATAAATATATTACGTACAAGTACCCATACGTAGAAAAAAAGGAGGAGCGCACTGGGTATCAAAGGGCTCGTCTTTAAAATACGAGACTTCTCTAATAGACTCTTAATTTTTTTCTGTGCAACATTCTTAATATCTTGAATAATCTCACAAAGATTCCAGTATATTCTTGTAAGTGAACCATGTTTCCTTCTATCAGCTTAACAGGTCCAACACCATGTCCAGAGAAGCACCCTTAAATTTCCACATTACCCCACCATGCTTTAATATCTATTTTTGTGTACTTAGGATCGAACGCTTTATTCGGAGGGCGTCGTACATGTCGTTTTCCATCAGAACATACCTACCCTGTTTATTTTTGTCTTGTCAGAAAAAGAACTGAACTGTCCAGTTTTCATACCTTGTTGCAATTGCAAGCCGGACTTGCCAATGGCACCGTTTCAACATGGGCACCTTCCTTGCTATCCTTCCGTGCAACTTTTCTTCTATCAAACGCCTTCGAATAGTGTGTGCCGAGATTGTTGAAGGGTTGTTTTCAGCAAAATATTATTTTCTCAGCTCATTTGACCCTATAAAAGGATTTTGTTTTGCCAAATTAACGGTACTTCGATCATCTAGACGAGATGACTTTCTCTGTTTACACACACGTACACGCGGAACATTTGGAGTAGTTGGATACGTGGCAAAATGCTTCGCAGCGTGGAATACCATCGTTTTTGAGCATTGCAGATGGTCCGCTATCTTTTTATACGATCAATTTTTTTCGCGATGTTTTATTACTACTTCCCTTGTAGATTTATCACAATTCTTATTTTCCCCATTATTTTTATATGAAGCAGTCACCTTAATTTTTTTACAGATGTTATGATCAGAGTGTCTAACTTTCAATTCGTTTACGAAGCAAAATGCTTAAAATTAATGTCTACACAGCAAATTGCCTAAGCTGTAAATCACCTTGAGATCAATGTTTGCCAAGCAAAATGCCTAAAAAGCAATAATTTCTAAGTAGTAAATCGCCTGGAGATCAAAATGCAATGCAACGCCATAGAGCTCGACTTTTAATATTTTTAAACTTTAATATCTGGATGGCCAAGCGAGCTACTGCGCTCGGTTTTTTTTTGTTTTCGTTTTCTAAAAATGAAACCTAGCTAGATCGCTTTATCGCCCCCGAAACCCCTTGCATACGAAACGTCAAGCAACCCGAGGTTCGGTTTTGTTAGGTTCCTTTAAACCCTGCACACAGAAATAGGATATTATATACATAGGTATAGATGCTAGTCGCTTCGGCGAATCTGGGAAATTCTTTAATAGCTCGATGAATAATTTCATTCGTTATCGTTTGGAAGACTGTGAGCACTTTAGTGTGTGGTAAAGTTTGGTTACAAGCCTGGATAATTTGTCCGGGTGAATCCATGCTTTCACTAGCCTTCCGCTTCAATATAGTTTTCAACTTTAATTCTTCTTTTTTATCTGGAACAGGTTCATGGGTATGTTGACCAAAATATTTACTTAAAAGTTCGTGTCTACCTTGTTTGTTCATCTATATAAATAAAAAGAAAAGTCCTGACTGACTGACTGACTCATCAACGCCCAGCCCAAACTCTTGGACCTAGAAAGCTGAAATTCTGCATAGAGGTTCCCTTAATAATATAGACAAGGAATAAGGAAGGATTTTTCAAAATTCAACCCTAAGGGAGTTTGGATAAGGGATGAAAGTTCCCCGCAGGCGAAGCCGCTGGCAAAAGCTAGTTGTTTAGAGTAAAATAAAAATCAAATAAAAGTATAAAGTGAAATGTCAGAAACTAGAACGTAAAAGGAGTAGCGATCGAATCCATTTTGACAGACTTATCCACCCTTCAAAAACAGGCACTGAGAAGACTCATTATTTCATTACTAAAACAGTCGGAACATAATTGCAAACATAATTACAAAACAGCACTGTTAAGAAAAAGTATTATGACAATGGGACCTGTAATTTATAATAAAATACCTCATAATTTTAAGGACTATTCAGTAAAAAAAAATTAATCTAAGGTTACTGCACTACTATTAGGCAAATATTATTACTCAGTGAAATACTTTCTAAATGATAAAAAATTATCCTGATTATGATTGTTATAATTAATTACAAATTTGACCAATTATGACTTATGTACCTGACTATAATAATATTAATTGATTTCTGTTTTGTTTTGCTGACATTATTTAATTTTATATGTACCTAATAATTTGCACGCCGTAAGGTAGACTGTTATAGCCGATCTCATTTATTTATGTACAACATCTTATACCTGTACCTACATTCATAGCAATTATAGTTCTGATTCTGCTTCTGATTCTGAATTGCTTTTCGTCGAAATATTGACTTTTTTTATCCCAGTTATACATACTACATATACGCACACATAAGTATTACATATACTTTAAAATATTGAAGTATACGTAATACTTAAATATTCTTTGAAGTAATAATCTTCCGCGCTCACGTTTTCTTGGCCTATTTGCCACTCTCCTTTGCTAAGAGCTGGCCGTGTACAGACTATTGATTGACGAATATTTAAGAATTGGTATTCTAAATACCTATCGGCCCTTCCCCTGAAACATTGAATGGCACGTCGTTAATTCAATTTCTTATGTAATGGTGTTATTTACGAAATATTTCAATGACAACATGATTTCGTTTTTTTAGTAGTAATCTTCATGATTTAGTTCCCCCCCCCCCCCTCGGCCCCGGTCGCAGGAATTCGCTGGTGCTTCCCGCACCTAGAAAAATCCGGTGACTTTTTTCGCGACCAGATTCTGTATAAATCTAAAGAGCTTGAAGAGCGTCTTTCCACCTAATGCTATGGATTGACATTAGGTTTTGGCAGTTATTTTCAAGCACACTTCACCTAAGTTTTTACAGAATAGATCGGCTGAAAATTTATAAAAAAAAACAAATTTCTGGATCTTTCCACTCTATGCCTTCCGGTACACTGTCAGCAATCCAGAAATTTTCGGCCCCATTTTTAATCAGTTCTGCGAGTACCGTGCGTCTGCGCTGACTAAACGTCTGTAATTTGTTTCATGCTAAGATCTACCTATTAGTAGGTAACTAGTAATAGTAAATCATGATACAACATGGATCACCAATCTCTTCAAGAAAACTTTGAACGCACCCTTAAGTTTAACAAGCTTAAACATAAGATACCTTCGCAATATAAATGTAAATTTTCCCAAAGTACCTCGGTCCGAGAAGCCTACGAAGTGGCACTTTTATGAACCAAGCCTAAGCCAAATTTTAATAAAATAATTCAAGACGGCTCCCATAAAAACGAACTTTGAATATGAAAAACACTTTGATGGCTTTTTGTTCATATTTTAAAAAGGTTTATATTAATTAATCTTTTGTACAAACTTTTCATTACCTTCTTTGCTTACTTTTCATGTTATGAAAGCATGATGCACGTTTCCTCTAATTGTTGTTTATTTTAAATTATTTTTTCTCGTATTATTGTATAATGGTAGAGAAGTCCGCGTGTAATCCCACATTTAAAAATAGAACAAAATCACACTTAAAATATGTGTTTACTTAAGTTCACTTGTCTTTATCAGCACTTTGTAAGAGTTTAGACAAAATACGACTTGCAGCACAAGAGAATAAATTGCGGAACAGCTTTCGTAAAGGATAAAGGAAGATAAAGGATAAAAGATTCCACTTAAAGATAATTTGGATTTGTTGCTCTCCTTAAATGCCTAGCTTTTTCGTGTGTAGGTACTTTAAGTTGAGACGCTAAGACTTTCTTAGTTTTTCCTAGTATCGTGAAAACTATTCAGGTACCACTGTATTAATTCTTGCTTGATTTTCTCTAGAACAGAAACAAAATTCATTCTTTTCAAACTGAAACTCAAACTCAAAGCATTTATTTCAAATAAACCAATTACAGGCACTTTTGAATTGTCAAGGTCGGTGAGATAGAAAGATGAAGCTAGTTGCCCATTCCAAAGCGTAGGTACCTATGGAGAAGAACGGGCAAGAAACTCCATGGACACCCTTTTAAAATCATGATTTTGTTCGGTGATTCGGTTCTCCATCCGATGTATCAATTTCGCATTCCATGAAAATGGGACCATTTCGGTGGTGACCCTACAACATAATATACATTTACACAGCAATACTGTTCTAGCCTGTCATGGTAGGTAAGTACTACAATTTTTATTTTTTTTACAACCCCCGACCCAATCAAAAACCTTTTTCAAGACTTTTTAGAGGTTTTTGATTGAGTCGAAGGTTTTTAAAATATAAATTTTACTCCTGCTTTTCAAACTTAATATAGTAATAGTAAACACGCTACGATCGACACACGTCCATGTATGTTTCCCACAGTGAAATTTGTTAATAATTTATTCTCATTCCTCGTTACTACTCCATCATCAGACCCTGATCACCATTTATCTACAACCTATTCATTGAGACCTTTTTAGTGAGCCCAAATACGATACTTCTGCTTTTTGTTGGTGACAAAGTTGGGTCTCCTGGCAATTCCAGATGATGCTCCAGCATCAGTTCTAGGTTGCTTTGTTCGTCTAATATCATTGAAGTAATAGAATACCAAATTTCGACTCGATCAGACCCGTGGAAGATGCTCAAATCCCTTCATCAATCAGAAAAGAGCTGATGATCTTCAAACGGCTGAACCGATTTTGATGAAACATGTCTAAGAACCACCACTAGAAAACCTAATTTTAAATAAAAACAAACCGCACTCAAATCGGTTCACCCGTTTAAGCGCTACAAAGCCACAGACTGACAGACACACACATGGCGGTCGAACTTATAACACCTCTCTTTTTGCGTCGGAGATTAAAAATGGGTTTGATGAACATCGTTTTCTTTTACTAGCTTTCGTTGGGATGTTTTGAGTTGACCATTACATGCGAACCTAATAATCAGATTTGGCATACATTTGCTTCAACGATTCCTTCTAAAAACTTTTACAAGAAGTTATCTTTTACCACATTCTTTTTAGAGTAAAGCAGCATTCACAGAAAGGTGATTTTTTTAAATGAGTTGTGCTCTTAGCTATTAATAGTCTCAGTTTCTTTCTTTTTGCATTTGACTACTCTTTCTTAAATTATCACACAATCCACCTTTTTTGAAATATTCAGCAGCATCCTTTGACCTTCTTACTTAAATCCTAACTGGCTAAGCACATCGTGGGCACTAAAGTGACCTCTGGCCGGCCAGGTTATTCCATTAGAGGTGGTCGGTGCGGGCCGCGCACACCGCTTTTGGGCCGATTTTAAAATAATTGGACGGCATAACTGGATCATCCGAGCTAGGGAAACTTTGTGCTGTACTGAGAGATAGGCTTTCCGAACTGTTTTTAGATGGTGATTAGAAGTTTATCTTCTTGAATGTGTAGAAACTTCTTAATTTTGAAAATCAGTGCTCTTTTTCCTGTTGAATTCTTTTGTTTTTTTCAATAGGTATTCTAAGCGAATAATTAAACAATATAAAAGTTAAGGAACCAGAAAAATAAGAGAAGGCTTATGACAAAAAAATTAAAGCAGTGTAGGAGTTTTAGTGAGACTTGTTTTCTGTTGAGGAGTTAAACACCAACAAATTATTTGAGATAAGGATGACAATATAAATATGCTAAACTGAAGAGTTAACAGCACCATTTATTCTACAGCATCCATTATCCTCAAAACAGCGAATTGGAAATACATATTCAATTGAATCTGAACTCGAAGGAGCCGAAGCAGCGAGTCTCAAACGGTTACAAATTGCGCATAATCATTGACAGCTCTACCCCTCCAATAACAATACATAAATTACCCGCAGAATAAACGTTGTCAATAAGAGGATCGGAATCGGCCATTCCTTGTGTGACAGTAAAAAGGAACGGCGTGATAAAAAGTTTTGGAGAGCGTGAAATGGCTCCTGAATTCATTATGGAACTGAGTTCAGCGTCTTGACTTCCTTCCTTTAATCGATATTGACGCCGTTACAATTTTTTAGATCAATTTGATCTTTTGGTAGGATTTGTCAATGGTGATTGAAAATAGGGGCCAGGATTGGCAATACTCGATTTTGAAAAGCAGCTACAGACTATTTCCAAAAGCATTTTATTGTAGCAGAAAAGTCTTGTAGTAAGTTATTCATCATAATTCATTCATTATTGTTAGGAAAGTTCGATTAGGTTTAATCCTACTGATCTAAAATTGAAAAATCACGCCATAAAAGGTATGAAACAAGAATATATTGTCATTTGAAATTGTTATATACTTACTATAAAAGATTTATCGGCTGAAGTAAGGAACTTATACGAAATAAATTTTATACGTGGGACAAAAATAAAAAGTTCTATAGGTAAAATAGTATATTTTTTTATTACATCTTTTCAAAGTATTCTCCACTAGCCTCTATACAAATTTTCATGCGTCTGAACCAGTTTTCGAAACAATTTTTCCAGTCCGTCGCAGGCACCTCGTTTACAGCCTGCTCGAACGCTGACAGCACATCTTCCGGTGACGAAAACTGTATCCCTTTTCGCCGATTTTTTATTTTCGGGAATAAGAAGAAGCCACACGGTGCTAGGTCATGGCTGTAAGGAGGGTGACCCAGGAGTTTGATGTCGAGGAAGTCCCTCGTTTTGAGCGCGGTATACGAAGGTGGGTTGAGTAGTGGAGCAGTAGCCCGCGGAGCCCTGTGTTTGGTCGCTTGTTGCTCAAAACAGAGAAAATACTGCCAAGCATTTGGTAATATACCATTTAGCGTTGATGCTTCTTTGGTTCCGTAAAGGAATTGACACCAAATAGCCAGTCCAATTGAAAAAGTTCGCCATCAAAATCTTCCCCCCGCTTCTAAATCGCTTCACTTTGGTAGGCGTTGATTCGTTTTGATACACGCAAACCGTCAACAGTCGCTTCGTTTCTGAATCGTATTCATAAATCCAAGACTCATCACCTGTAATGATGTCGTAAACACGCCAAGACGAGCCTGCTTCCAATTTGTTTATCATACCACGGCACCATTCCATTCAGGCCTGGGTCTGAGGATCGGTGTGGTTGTGCGGCACCCAGCGTGAAACTATCCTCCTCACGCGAAGATGCACATGTAGAATTTCGTGACGGCTTCCCGATCCAACCTGCAGTATGTGCTGAATCTCTTGATACGTAACTCACCTATTGTCATGGATTAAAATTTTCACTGCTAGCACGTTTCCTTCCGTAATAGCCGTCAAAGGGCGACCACTTCTTTCGTCATCCCCCAAAGTTGGTCGACCGCGCTTGAATTCGTTATACCAACGATACACGGTTATTTTAGCAGGGCCTACATCCATGAATGCCATTCGAAGTCTATCGAACGATTCGTCCGGTTTCAGGCGACAATTGAAATTTTAAAAATCATAGCGCGAAAATGTTCCCGTCGCAGATCCATTTTTTTATGAGACACAATATTTAAATTAGCTCGCAAACAATGTGGGGGGAAATTTTGAAATTGGAACGTACCTATTTTTACTTACAAATAATCATATTTTCAAAATAGATTATAACTGGCCAGTCTATCATACTTATAACACTTTTTTTTTTCGCAATACTTTCTGAGTGGCCTGGTATCATATATTCAATTTCATGTCCAGGTAAGTCACATAACCTTTGACCAGCAAACGATCAAGTCGCTTCCAACGATACCTCATTTGTCAAATTACGATATGTAGTTTAGAAGTTATGAAGCAACAGATGTAGGTACGTACCGGTTAAAATTATAACCCCTTCTTTTTACTTCGCCGTAGTTGGGTGAAAAGTGTTGAGATCCAAAAATGCTGTTATTGACGAGAAACTACTCAATGTGAAAAAGTTTCTAAATATAACAACTATGTTGAAGTTAAAACTATCAGTTTGTTAGCTTGTTATAAGTTGAAAGAAGTTTCCATTGATTATCCGGTTAGGGTGCTGTATCTCGATCAAGAAGTACAGTCATTTCAGCATTTAGATGTTTTAAACTACAACTTAGATACTTTTCTGCAAATGAAACCATCTAGGCTACACATAAAAGAAGAGAGTGGATGGCTTTAAAAAGTCAGGAAGCTAAAAATACGTACTGGCTTCATGTTTAACAAAGAATCTGGTTTCTGAAAACAAAAAAGGTCAGACTGCAGTTACTCAAAATAAATAAAATGGGTGAAAGTTACTAAACCTAGTTAGGCTAAACTTCTGGAACTCAACCATGAAGAACATGTACCTACATATCTACGATTCTCAGTTCTGTATAGAAAGTCTTTAGTTCAATTTCCTAATGCGGCGTATAGCATTCAGTGTGCCACAGCACTGGGCTTCCAACACCGCTATTTCCTTTTACGTATTTCGTCCAATAAAGCCAATTTACTGACCGAACGCCACTAGAGTTTTTCACAGATAGACCATTTAATATTTATACTCCATGTACTTAATATTTAGGTGCACCCTCCGAATTAATAGCTTCGAGGTACTTGGCCTAGTTTCCCAAATAAAATTCTGTTTTTAGGTTTTAGTATGCTGTTAGGGATGGTTCGGTAACGTCGTTGGGCCCGAACGAGTATTGAAATTAAATTACTTGTGTATTTGGAGCATTAAAGTAATGTACGAAAGTGGCTCGGCTGAGCGACTGAGTATAGCCATTATTAATATTTAAAGGCTTCGTTTTTTATGGATTAAAGATCTCGTAGGTCATGAGCAAGGTTACCTAAGTAGGTAGTGGTAACAGTTTTAACATTACGATCCATTCATAGTGCGAGTAAAGTGCATTGTGTACATGCAAACGATTTTCCGGCTGGAAGGTTCTGGAGTGGCGACCGCGTAACGGAAGACGTAAAATTGGAACGCCTCCCGCAAGGAGGACCGATGACCTTATGAGGGCTGCAAGAGTCCGCTGGAAGCAGGAAGCACAGAACTGTTCAAAGTGGCGGAGGTTGGGCGAGGCCTATGTCCAGCAGTGGACGTCTTTCGGCTGAAATGATGATGATGATACGATTTTCAAGTTGTTATTATAACGAAACTCTAGCACGTCCTAACGGATATAAATATTTCGCCGTTCTGATAAAAAAAACACGTTTTAAATATTCTTAAGCGTCTACATAAATGACTGGAACTCTGTTACTTCATGCTTAATTGGATTCCCATCAAATTACACCAGAATTTAACTTACAATATTATCATTCCATTTGCCTTCAAGTATCACTGTTCATTCCTATTCAGAACACGTAAAATGGATCCATTCTCGTACCGACAATGTGTTTAAAAAGTGCAAAGCGCAAGTCATTCGACTGAACTGAACGGTCTTCACAAAGCTGGGCTCGATACAAATTGAATTCCGTAATGACTTGGGGGCGACTTTGTAAGGACTGACGGTAAAAGATGTATTTGTATAGGAGTTAAAAATAGGCTAGCATGAGTATGAAAAAAAAAATGAAATATAATGATGGTGGATGGTGGAAAGTGAAAATATGGGTCTTGTGGACAAGTAATAATAGCAGTAGGTTTGATAGATCAAGTTAAGCTACGCTTGCCGCGGTTGCTCCAGGGATGGGTGACCATCTTTACATACCAAGACCCCTCCGTGACTCGGAAAGTACGTTAAGCCGTTGGTCTCGGCGGTCATTCGAGGATCTTTGACAGTCGTTACGGTCGTCCGAAGCTCGATAGTCCGACAACCAACCCAGTAACTGGTTTGTGGACTTTAGGTAGGCAGTAGCTCCATGTAAAATACTGGTATTCAGCTGCATCCGGTTAGACTGGAAGCCAACCTAACATAGGGCAGACAGATGAAAATGAAAATATTGGTGAAATATAGCAAAGATTGTAGCTCTACATAGGTAATGAAATAACAAGAGGTAGTGGTGAGGAAATGATCGCTGCAGAGGTTATTATTTGCAAAAAAGCTGTGAAAATCTATCTTTGATTATTATCTTGTTCCAAAAGTACTAACGTATTTATTATACATAGACTTCTTGCAATAATAAAATTAAGGACTAATCAGTGGGGTTTTTTTCAAATCTTCGATGTTCTTTTTTCTTAACCAATCGTTGACCTTGAATCTCCATGTCATTTTGACAATATTTATGATTCTGCTTTCCACGTGCAGTATGGATGTTAATCTTAAACAATAATCGTTCTAGCTATTGTGTTTAACATTTCTGGTGGCACGGGGCCATTCTATTGTGATAAACATTTGGATACTCACAGAGCAAAGCGGCGTTACGCTTCCGTAAGATAACAGAAATTGTAAGTGGTAAGATTTGGTGTAAAGCGGAGCGACAAGCGGGTTAGTAAGTTTGCAGTTTCCACCTTGTGTTTCTTTGTTCTGCAACGTTATTTTTCTTAAGCTTGTGTTCTACGAACGATTTCAGTACGGCGTTTTCTTTTGTCTTATTTTGAGCTACAATAGTTTGAAGCATAACAATAAGGGGTGCGGGTTGTTCGAAAGAGATACCGCGGCCCCTGTTACACAGGCAACTGAGGGAACACGGGTGGGTTTTAGTCAGTAAAAGTCTGACACGCCCTCCCGCTCCACCCAGAGCGGGAGAAGTTATTTGATGATTTCCCACCTAAAAAAAAAAAAACTAAAAAAAAAAGTGGTCAATGCCGCCTAATGTTTCATTATGATACAGAAGTTCTAGTCATGCTGTCCATATCCATATAAAACGTCGATGGTCTTGGCTGGAGAGCAGTCATAGTGGTCAAGTGATAACGGTCCCAACTGACGATATGTAGGTCACGGGATCGAACCCAGCCAGGCGCTTTACTTTGTGTGAATAATATCATCACTACTGCTCTCAAAATGGCGAAGGAAAACATTGTGAGGAAATTGACATGTCCTAGAACCTACAATTTTAAGACATGTGTCATCTACCCATCCGCACTGGGCACGGGTGCTGGATTACAGCCCACTCCCTCTCTAAGAGATGAGGCCTGTGTCCCAGCAGTGGGATCATCATAAACTGGTTATTGGAATAGCTAGAAGTATAAAAAAATAGCCAAGGTCACCACAATTGGTGGTTCCGCTATTCCAGAATAAAACGCTGTTCTTCAACCACCAAGTACCGTCCCAAACATTAATATTCAGTCGTTGGTAACATCCACTCCCAGTTGACTTCCAGCACTACTATTGCACTATATTTTCTTTACTACTGCTTTCAGATATCTTGTTCTTGCTAATTAAAATCATAAAGAGGGCTGTTCATAACCTAAGCTTACAGCAAGTCAGAAAAATGCAATGTCAGAAAACACTTTAAGAAGTAAGTAGCGTCCATTTTATTTTGGTACAGGATGTAAATGTGTCATAAAGTGAAACGGATAAGTATGTTATACCTACCAATTACATAGGTTTTTATCTATCTATCTAAATAAAAAGAAAAGTCCTGACTGACTGACTGACTCATCAACGCCCAGCCCAAACCCTTGGACCTAGAAAGCTGAAATTTTGCACAGTGGTTCCCTTTATAATGTAGACAAGGAATAAGGAACGGTTTTTTGAAATTCAACCCCTAAGGGAGTTAAATAGGGGATGAAAGTACCGCGCGGGCGAAGCAGCTTGCAAAAGCTAGTGTTTCATCATTTAAAAGAGGCTCGTTTACTCCACAAATCTATCGTTCAGTAGCTAATCATACAAATAGCATCGTAAGAAAAATCACAAAAAAACCCAATTATAAAAACTCGCCTCTTCCCTTCCCCAGTCGTGTTCTTAACAACTTTCTCAGAGCATCATCTACATAAATTGACTGCAACACGTCGGTCCAGAAGAGAAAAGTAAGTAGCCAAGTAATCATGAAGATTGACGGGTAAACTTGCTCTCTGGGTAAACTGGCCCGTTGTAATCATGGTGCTCAATTTTGTTTTGGGTGAGACGGAAAATGATAAGAAAGAAGGTTGTATTGGTAGGTGATCATTTGTAAAAATAATAATACACGTAGTTCACTTAATTTTATCGGTAGTTAAAGCTGGGGAATTGGAATCGTTAAATACTGGGAAAGAGTAAGAAGTCTCGGTGTAAAACTAGAACTTTTACAAGTTGAAGTACAAAAATAATAAGAAAAGGCACATTCCAAATTTACTATAGGTTGGCAAGGATATCGACGTGCCTATGAATTGAGCACATAATTCTAGACCCCAAGCGTTGAAATTTTGCGTCAGCATTAAAAAAATATCTGCTGTTTTTATAGAAAAGTGTAATACTTAAGCGGACAAAATGTACTGCACAGCTAATCTTAACGACGAAAAATTTCAACGCGTGCAGGTTCAGAATCATGCACTGAATCCATAGTATCAGGTATGTGTCGAACCTCCGGCTACCCTGTATACAGAGATGTACGTAAAATAATTAATCAAACCTACTAACTTTTATGTTAAAAGATTCTTATTTGACTCTTCTTTCTAGATACACTCATCTACAAAAGATGATCAGACTACTACGAAATCTTTACTATGAGATGGCCTATATTTCCATCTTATAAAATCGTTCAAAATAAAATCCCAGAGGTCTTCCATTCATAAAACAAAGTAGGCAGGTCTATTCAGTTCCATTGATAGTAAGTATTCAAGATGGCCGACATGTTGTCAGACAAACGGTATTTAATTATAAATAAGGCGCACTATACAAGCCCGTGACTCATTGTAATGGTCGGACAATAGTCTCGGCTGGTAGGGATGGTACATTTGTCGATAAATAATACCAGCATATTATTGGCTCACTGTACGGCAAAAGTCTTCTGATACAGAGATTTCATTTATATATTTAGGTTAGCCAACAATTGTTTACACAATACATTAAAATAATTTAAATAACGGTACCTACGTTCATCATCCGTGTGGTGCCGGACATAAAGAATAGCACCATCCCATTTCTTCCCGTGGGTGTCGTAGGAGGCGACTAAGGGACTTACTGGAGAATGGGTAGCAGCGTTCTCTATGCATTTTACCACCATACTGCGATCGCCAAACCGCCTGCCAAGCGTGGCGATTATGGCAAACCCCCCAAATTGGGGAGGCCTTTGTCCAGCAGTGGGCGTCTTTCGGCCGAAATGATGATGATGACCTACGTTCATAAGTGCAACAATTACTTAAAGGCTCACACAACATGAAAGAAAGAAAGAAAAAACGTTTATTTGCGGTAAACATGACGCAAAAAGAAAAGGAACAAAAAATAAATAAGAAAAGGTTGAGGGAAACATGCATCACATCCACGCAAAACGGCTATCACTCAGCATTATGCTGCGACCCTATGCAAGACAGAGCCCCAGCGCTGGTTTTCAGGAATAGCCGGCTTTGGCGTAATGACGTCACCCGGTGCATTAAACAATTATTATGAATCTACTGGTACAGCGAACTAATAGAAAAATAATATAATTTTATGTTAATGTGAACATGTACAATTTATGGTGATAGCAAGATAGCACAAACGTTAATCACCATGGTTTCTCAAGATAGGTTGGTGAGTTCGGACTTATTATAACTACTAGCTTATTCCATCGGCTTTTCCCGCATGGTTGTCGAAAATTACAAAAATGTTGCCATTGTGCGTTATTCAGCAGGTTTCTTCATGAACTTTATTTTCTTTCACCGATGTCTGTATTGTCCAAGATAAACTCAGAAAGGATATATGAATTAAAAAAATCTCATTGGTACAAACCTGAACGGGTTTGAAATACCTTACTGAGCCATCACGATTGTCGTTGGATGAAAATTATTAAGCTACTAACAGAAATTGTAGCCGGTCGATCTTCTTTTTTATACAATCAGGTCAAACTGATTTTTAACGAATAAGTCTACTTCTACTAATATTCATGTAATTTATTTATAGACACTTTACAAAAAATAAAAAATAAACACGCTTTAAAACCAAGTTTGGCCAGCATAATGGAACAGATTAAATTATTGAATTGTCATCGGTCCTTGATAAGTGTGCAAAGTTTCAAACCAATGCGACGTTTTGAAGGGGGTGAAAATCACGTTCAAAGATTCCGTTACATGTATACATACCAATCTAATGACAGCGTGTTATAAAAATACATTCAGAGATTCAGATAAAAAAAAATTACATATTTGGTGAGATTTGCTACGCCGTAGGTATGTAGCGCGAAGGTATGACTGCAGCTACGTCGTAGCTGCCGCGTAGTAGTTCCACCAAGGTCTAAAATAGCTCACAATACACTGAACCGTGCCCCGTGGCCGTACCTAACAGATACGCGTGGCTAAAACAATCATATGTTTAAACAGTAAAATAGACTTTCTATCGACAATACATACGTATTTCCTCACGTTCCTAAAACTCTCAAAAGAGGCTCGCAAGATAGCAGATAGAAAGCGCTTCAATGGCCATTGTATAGCTATAGAAACCAGCCGTAAGTATTTCAGCCGATGAACTAGTTTAATGAACGCTTGCAAGTTGCTTTTATTTCAATCTGAAAGTTGTTTTGCTTTCTCTATTCGCAGCTTGTAGATTGAATTATTTATTCTATAGAGCTTAGTAGTGAATGACTGACACCTAATGAATTATTTGTGTATATCTAATAGGCAGCATAAAAACCTTTGACATGTTATTTTGGGGCCCAAGTAAGCACAGAGGAGAGTAGTTTGATATTATCTCAGAAGTATGATATTAATTGTGTCGTACTTCCTTAATTACTCACTAACTATCAAACCACTAAAATAAAGCAACCAAAAGTAGTTCACGTTTAAAAGTTTGAAAGAACAGAACTCAGAGTTTTAACAACTCCACAAAGCATTTAATGCCGTCTACAATTTGATAGAGCGCTCAACCCGCACCGAAGGCTGTCATTACCTGTAAAATGTTTACAGCCTCGTAAACTCCATGTTTATGCACCAACCGGCAACGAGACTTCTCATTCAATTACTGCTTACATTATTTGGAAATTGTAATGAGCGATTGATGCTAACGCTGACAATGTGAGGGGATTTTTATGACGTTCTTAATGAGTTTGTTTTTGGTTGTGAAGATGTTTTATAGCCAGGAGATAGCTCAGTGAATAATGTAACTGTTTAATAAGATTTAGTGTGCCTATTTTTACAAAAAATAAGACTATGGCAACGGATCACTTTAGATTTTATTGATTGTACTCCCATTCTTTAAAATTAACTATGTTGTGTACCTCTCACAAACATAAACATCGAAATATTCATCATCATCATCATTTCAGCCGAAAGAAGTCCACTGCTGGACATAGGCCTCCCCCAAGCCACTTCGACCGGTTCTGAGCTTCCCGTATCCAACGGACTCCTGCGGCTCTCACAAGGTCATCGGTCCACCTTGCGGGAGGCCTTCCAACTTTACGTCTTCCGACGTTCGCCTGCCATCGAAATATTAAAAGTCCTTATTTAAATAAAGATTTACAAAAAAGAAAAAAATTGAACTCATTAAACCATCGATTAACTTCAACGAAAATGAAGCAGAAACTCGCTCTGCTATTCATCTTTCATCCTAAATTTAGTATTAAAACAAGGTTTTTGCTCGTTCCATCCCGAGCACCGTGATTGGAAAAAAAATGCTTAATATCCCGTCTCTTTAGATTTATAACCTATTCTGTTACCGACCTCCTTTGTGTGAAATTCCCATTACTAGCCGTACGCCCCGTACAGCTATTTTTTATTGATGTTCGCTCAAAGAGATAAAATGTAACATAGTTTAGCTTCTATCCTGACACAGTGATGTATTTTTTAACGCAATATCCTTTGTGTGCATAATATACCTACGTTTATGGCACTGGATTATTTCATCGACGTCCATTTTTTTTTATAGCAGAGAAATATACGTTTTTTTTCGTAGATCATAACAACTCTGCCCTCGTAAATGAAAACACAGTAACTCCGAAAATGAGATTTTGTAAAAAACGCGGTTTAAGTTTAAATGTTAAAACGCTTTGTTATAAACAAAACATTTAAGTTAGGTTGAAAATTACATTTTTATATGTTGTAAATGCAGTGGGCAGGGCACATTGCACGCAGAACAGATGGCCGATGGGGTCGAAAAGTTCTGGAGTGGCGACCGCGCACTGGAAGACGTAAAGTTGGAAGGCCTCCCACAAGGTGGACCGATGACCTTGTGAGGGCCGCAGGAGTCCGCTGGATGCGGGAAGCACAGAACCGGGCGAAGTGGCGGAGCTTGGGGGAGGCCTATGTCCAGCAGTGGACGTCTTTCGGCTGAAATGATGATGATGATGATGATGTTGTAAAATGGACAAAGCTTTAATTTATAGTATATAGAACTTAATATTTTACCGCTTTTTATTTAATAAAATCAGTTAATGTGTTATAAAATAGGAAGATAATGCATATTTTAATAATAAACTGCTACATCTACATAAATGCAACAAATGAAACAAAAAAAATCATATGCTCTAGACGCCATCATCATCATAATTGGTACGTAAGTCGACGGCTAAATTATTCTCAGACAATGCTTGCCAAAAGAACAAAGATTGGTCTAGTTTGAACCCAAAGAAAAATCTTTATAATGTTTTAGCAATAAAGTTAAAGTAAGTAAAGTTAACTTTGAAAATCGAAAATGTCGTTCTGAATGGAGATAATTTTATGATTTATTCAAAGATTCAACTATAATACAAACTCTTTGAAAACCTGACACGAGCTATTTCCCTCTTGACTAAGTGCTTTGAAGTAAATCTGCGGAATGAAATAAAATACAGCAGCATTTGATAGCCGGCTCCGTTACGAGGTGGCACCAATAAATCGTGCTGTGTCCACCGCCTGTTTATCGAACACTGAAGTAAAACGATATGTCTCCTCTGCAATATCGCGGGAAGTGTTTTAAAATTGCAGAAGGATTTCAATCTTGCACATGCCATATTTTAATTTATTAGAATATTTATTTTTGTTTTATTCTTCCTACTGTTAACAGCGCTAAGAATTTCTTGTACTTGTTTCTGTGTTTTAATTAAAGTGCGAAATTGCTTCACAAAGCGACTGGAACAATGTATGCGGAAGGAAGAAAACTGGCTTTAGTGCACCTTGGGAGAGATTGGGAGAACTCAGTCATCTGAGTTAATTGAAGGATTGTTTCAAGGATCAGCAAATTAATGCTTCTTTCTACTGAAAATGTTACTCCCTCAAACACTACATATACCTACGGTCTCATTTTGAGACCTTAAAACATGGACTTGATGTCAGGTAACGTATAACATTCAACTGTAAATCGGGCTACCAAGTTTCGCTAAGTCAAGGATTACCACCTAACTCAACTTAAAATGAGTTCCATGTAACTAATCCACTCCACAGCTCAGTCAAGTAAAGCATCTGATGCCCTTTTAATTCGAGCTAGCAGTCAAGTTTCAACGCAGCAGGACAAGTCGGTAGTGCTTTCGAAAAGTAGGGAAGAAAGCAATTTCACTTACCTCGGCAGTTACTCCGTGTTGCAATCCTGTTTAATGAGAGCTTGGCAACGGCTTTGTTCGTGACGTAGATTAAAGAAATAAGAGGATATGCCAGCAGGGATTTTTCTTACTGAAGAAGTTCTTGATAGATTTTTCTGAAACCAGGCTTACATTAAATTCTTTTCTATTAGCTGTGTTACGTATTTTTTATGTATTAAGCTTCATATATTCTGATTTAATTATTCAGAGTTTTCCTCGAATGTGTTAACATTTTGTCAATAATAAAGACCAAAAGACTGGAGTAATTTCCACTCATGAAATTACTCCAGTTCATACTTAAGATCAAAATAATTAACACAACCTGCTGTTGAATGCTACAAGCAAATACTAAGTACGTTGTTTATGTCAATGCCCACCTGGTTTTTCGAGACATCGCCAAGCGATTGATGCTGGCCTATTTTTTGGCAAAGCATCAGCAACGCCAAGCAACGTGGCAGTGCTGCCAGCCTTTTGAGCACTTTACCTGATGACAGCGATGCGGACAAATTTTTAGATGCCCTGTGATTCATATGATTAATTTAACTTTTAAGCCTGTTAGCGTATATATTCTGTAAATATTGAATAAAATAAAAAAAGATGGTTAAAGGCTTTATTACCTAATATCGTTTACCATAGTAGTTAAATCCAAGATTATGCATGTCTTATCCCCCTCATTCAAATATTTCCACTTTTATTGTTGCTATAACAGAAAGTATCACTCAGTTTACAACTCAGAGAGGTTTCGCTTTTAATTTCTGAATGTCGTTAAGGAGTTGTTGTATCTGAGATGTTTTTTATTGATTTTTTAACACAATTATTCTTTGAAGTGTTGGTTTGTGATTTGTTTTGTTACAATGTTTGTTAAGGGGAACCTAGTAGCGGGCTCGAACTCACTGGTACGCCTGACTAAAAATCACGCTGTCTCACCAGGCTTCGTGTCCGAAAGATATTATCAATGATGAGCAGTTAGACGCTAGTCTACACGCACAACGTTATTGAGTGAGATGCAGGATCATTTATAGTAAAAAATTCGCGAAAAAATTAAGAAAAGTCCTTTGGAAGATCGGGTTTTTATGAAAAAGCCAATGCATAAATCAATGACCAATAAAGTTTATTGAACTTCTTGATAATTGAAATTTATCGGTACCGACTTGGTTTTGGAGATTTTACACTTCTTTTATTGCTTAAACACGCCCAAAGTAAAATTAGCAAGAAAAATGAATCTTTGTTGGCTCCTAACTTTTTAATAGGTTTTTATTTTAGTATTCTGTTTCCGTACAGACAATATTAATTATGAAACAAAACGATATCATATTTTACTTTGGATGTGCCATGTCAGACAGTGGAATAAAACACTCCCGTAGTTTGTATGCAAAAATAAATATTATGTATTTATTTGTCAGTTATCAAAGGGGGTGGGGTTTTATAACTGATTTATCTGTTAGTGCTTCATTTGTTACCTATTTTAGTATGGTAATTTTATTCTAGGTGCATCGCTTTCACATACACTGACTGCGTAGGTATTGCACTTTTCTATGAAACAGCAGATTTTTTTTTGTATAACTAACAACATATTTTTACGGGTCTAAAATGATATGGTGAATTCATGGTTACAGTTTGCGCACTGGTTAAAATTTACCGTGTATAATGAATATAAGTAAAATATTTTAAAAGAGTAACGGTGGAGTTTCTTGCCCATTCTTCTCTATACGAAACTATCTTTTGAGGGCATCTAGAATCAATTCTATTTGATTGTATATTTTGACGTTCAAAAGTGTCTTTTATGTACCTATTGCAAATGAATGTTTTTGTGTTCGGCCGTTTTTCCGTGATTGAAATAGTAATTAGGTAACAAACATTAAAACATACAAACTCTCACATTTATAATATTCCAACATTACTAAGTTAATTGTATAAATTACCTTTTAGTTACCTTTGAAACTGACTTCCTTCTTGGGAATCTGGATGTTGGCATACTTAATTTTTATTCTATTGGATTAAGAAAATGAAATGGTTAGCTAAATGAATTAACTTAACTGAGGAAATGAGAAAATAAATAGTATAAACACAAAAGTACTTAAGAGACTTCCGTAAAGATTTCTCAGGCTCTTCTACTCTCGAAAGAATCCTCATCCTAAAAGAGAAACAAACTGAAGTTAAAAATAAATAAAAGGCACAATAAAGAGTCCACAAAACCCTAGTTATTATTATGCGGAAGTTAGAACGAACACGGAAGGCTCATCATGCAGCAGCTTTTATTTTACAACCTCATAAAAAGGCTTTACTTAGGAATTTACTATCAACCGAATGTGGTCCTGAACCACCTTACGACATACATAAGGAAATCCTATGCACGCAACTAGGGTGCCTGTCACACCGTAGCGTAACAAACCAAAAACATATTTTTGAAATGAAAACATCTTTAAGCGCAATTTGCGCTCTTTCTAAGCAGTGCTCGAAACTTAACGGTCACGCTCGGGTCGGTAACTCTGAATCAGGTATAGGGGCGTACGCACCTTCTTTTTTAAATGTTTTTGTAATTGTCGTTATGTCTTTTATCTGCAACAAATAGATTGACAAATTTTCTAATATACTCTATGTTAGTATAGGCTGATTGCTTGTTTTTATAAGTTATCAAGATATTAGAGAAATGTCTCTTAAACAGCTAAAGTTCGCGAACACATTCACAAGAAGCTGGCAGTATCATCACAACGGTAATGTTGTATGCAACTACCAATGTTTGTCTCTGCATCACCCAAAGGTTGACTGGTAAAATGTGCCTATGGCATTAAGTCCACCTCTGTACTTTTGTGTGTTTAAAGAATGACCTAAATAAAAATAACTTTGTATTCTGCATTTTTTTTTAAGGTTTGCCAGGATTCCAAATCTTAAGCAGTTCAAACTGCCTAATAAAAAACAAAATGACAAAATAAAAGCACCGACAGACAAGTTCAATAACAAATAAATTACCAATATTCCAATGAAAATTTGGAAGCATTGCACAAAATATGGCCTCTCTACTAGGTACTATTTGTTTCCAACTAAATGTTATGGATGGCACATGATAAGATCATAATTACGTCAATTTATCTTTATTAGATGCCGATGCGATATGTTACGATCGTTACATGCCAAATCAAACACGAATTGCAATTAATGAGGGTTGATAGATCATGATACTGATTTTGATTAAAACAGTACCTACTCGAGTATGACGTATTGGTGATGATTTGTAGAGGTATATTGTGTTTCCCTGAAGAATTGTTCCGAGATTGAATTGTAGTAGGATTTTAATAAGAAAATTAAAGACAAGACAAGGCAACATACATAAATGTACAAAGTATATTATACCATAGACGTAACTTAGAATTTGAATTGCTTTTCCAATAGGCTTTGGTAATACCACGTGATCACGTGACACTAGCTTATTTGTTACACTCCAGTGTGCTCTACACCCCGCATAAGCCACCCCCGTCTGGCGTGAAACCTCGATAACGACCGGCTTGCTCCACACCTGCATTTGACTTCTTACTTCAACTCCGTTCCACTCCACGCCTCTTCAGCAAATATTTGAATGCACTCGAGCATTGAGCTCAGAAGAATTCCTTTTCGAAGGATTACCGCTCTCTATGTAGGTTACTGTGTTATTCTGGCTATTTTCTATTGCAGGATTGGCTGTATCTGGAACTGCAAGCGAGCGATGGTTAAGTGATTGGAGTTATTTATGGATGGAATATTTTGGACGAATCGAAATCGGAACTGAATACGTTTGAAATTATTTTGTATCTCGGTTAACTGGTATTTTGAACGTCGGTATTCACGTTGCCATGGATCAACATGTGGGAATGACTGTTCCCGTCTGCTGGGTATATAAAAGAAATCAAAAATCTTGAAGCGTTTATTAAACCTTTGACCGCATCCTCCCATGTTCCACAAACCCAATTTGAAAGCGATCACATCAATCCTACTTTATTGCTATAACAACAATCTTTTAGGTTGAGCAATAATCATGTAGGATCGAGTCGCACTAATGCCGTAATTTCTCTGGGCTTAGTTTTAGTACCACTAAAATTTTTAGTGGCATATGTGAAGTGCCAGTGGCCTCTGTTTACCCGGATGGTATGGAATGGGATTTTTATAACCTGTTTGAATAAAAGATGCGGACTTAGGCTTGTAAAGGATTGTTGGTTTTGGAATACGTTTAGTTTTATCGTGAGACTGTTTAGGCGTTGCGTGAACGGACATTGGTTTATTAAAAATCAGCAGGACACTCAACGTATGGTTTATTATTTATTATCTGTTAATGAAACAAAATTATAAGTACGTGGTTACATATTTATTAACTTACTAAGTTATTTAAATTAAATTCGTAAGTAATGAAGATGCCTTTTTTATGTTATCCTAATAATTTTTATATCTTTATTTACGTATGGTTTAATTGAAATCTAGAAAAATGTTGAGTAGGTATCAACCGTCAGTATAACAATGGAGGATTTGATTCATCCAGACACATAGAAGTTAGTTTAGATAAACGCAGCTGCAGGAGATTATAATAAAATTGCAATAAATATTTTCATGATTCGACCTTTCGATATTAACCAAATAGAGAGTATTACTACAAAATCTTCAGCGTATTGAATGCAGCGCTCAAAATTTATATTCACTCCAAGATCAGAATTTCAAAGTAAACAGGACATTATAATATTCAAATCTCTTCAGTATCCGAATAAAACATGCTGTCTTCGTATCCAATTGAAGTCAAACTGGAATGGAGTATATTCTCAAATGTTCACTAGATTTTCAATCGCTATTCTCTGATTCATGACATGTTTGAGCGTGTCCTGTTCCTTGTCATTGTTTTTAACAAGTGTGTCTACTGCATTTAAATGGAATGTTTCAGATTTTGTAGTTATTCAATGTTTCTTAAATATTTTCGCGTTTGAGGTTTATGGTGCTTTGTCGGTTAAATTTGCATGAATTTATTCTCTTTTGTGTGTCTGCCACAATGATTTACTAATCACTGAAGCATGATTTCGAATCAGCTTGGCACTTTCTTTCGACTACCTACCTATGTAAATCTTAATGTATATTTTTCTTCATCGTGTAAAAATATGTAGGGATTGCCTTAAGCTACATGAAAATGTATAGTATCATGTAAAACTAACTCGACAAAACTAATAGCCATTGTTAGATAATAGACTTTTAAACCCTGAAATTTGTATCCGTCCCTACCGCCGCGCCGCGCCGTGCCGTCTAATCATCCTCTTATTCACTCCCCCCCCAATTGGTAGAGGGCAGTTATAGCGGTTTCAATATAACAATACCGAGACAGATTCGAGTTCCGTGCAATTAGTCCAATTGATCGATCTGTGGGTTTCCAGGTACCACGCAACCGATTCTAGAATTATCTTTGGCTGGAATCTTATAAATAGTTTTGGAAATTAACCTTAACTTGCTTCGAAAATCTATAAAAATTACTGCTTGCTCCACAATAGTTCCTTGTTATCAAACCATTTCACTTTTATTCCTACTCTTCTTTAAAGTTTTATCATAATCCAGTACTGGTAACATAAAAGTTTGCCATTATCGATTGACTACTCTGTAAAACTCAAACTCAACGTATTTGTTTCAATTAAACCATTAAACAGAGGCAGAGGCACTTTTGAATTATCAAAGGAGTCAGTCATTCAGAAAGATGAAGCTAGTTCCCCATTCCAAAGCGTAGTATGTCCCTGTGCAGAATGGCAAGAAATTCCAAGGACCCTTTTCAATTTTAGTGCTTACGTCTATCGCTCATCTCTTCAATCGAGATTCATCAGTAGAGGTTTAACTAGCAGAACTAAATTTCAGGTTAGCGCACTGCGATCCAGTTGTTCTGATTAGCGTGTCCGATGGCCGGCGGCCATTTGCAATTTCAGATGTAATGTCTCGTTATTATTGGGTTAGGTGGCCATATTGGTTTCGTGTACAAGTTGCGATAGTTTTGTGTCTTCATTATTATATTTATTTTATGAGAATAATAATCTGACTCGATGAAAATACAGATATGTGAAAATATACATGTTATTATTATATTGTATGGCCCACATAATAGTTGTTCGAGATCTGATTTCATGTAGCGGGTTTAACAAGATAAACTATCATAAAAAAGGGGCGAAAATGTAAAGAGAAATTCTTATGGATAAATAAAGCTGGGATACCATTGTGTTATCATTAAAATTTTATTTCATTTTACGTTTCCCAACGGGGCTATGTTTGCAGAAGTAATCATTAGAGCTCACTGAACGCATGGTTCTTTTATACGATTTCCTTTTGAATATAAGTTGCATATTTAAATAAACAGTTATCCACTACGCTAGCCCGTAGTCGGAAATTAACGTTTATTTGTGGATCTGGTCAGTAACGTTGAAGTAGCTACTTACTGAATATTCAATACTGGATTTCAGAAACATCAGTGCCGCACCAAGAATTTGCTAACGATGTATTTCTCTGTGAAGAAAATTTTGCTTATATATTCTTGAAACTGTTAACCGTTGAAGACTTCAGTGTTAATATGTAGATTGCAATAAAAGGAAGCTGTTTTAATGGATCCTCACTATTGACGTACTGCAGAGGCTTTGTTTAATAACGACCGTTTGTTAGGCTAATATGATACAGTATCCAAAAGGAAACTATGGGGAAGTTGTGAAGTTATTAGAAAGTCTCTATTCGAATGTGTGGTACGTGTGCGCATGTCGCTTAGCTAGGAATATTGTAAATTGGCTATTAACATCGGCGCGGTGAGTTATTGGGTCGTGGGCAAACAAGGAATGGCAAATATTGTTCGATTGCCGCGACGTGATTATCAACTTGGGTTCTGTACGAGTGGTTTGGAATGATTTATTCGTTTTGATGAGAATGTCTATGCAAATTTTAAAGTGAGTGTGTAGACACGAGTATTAATGAAAACACTGAAAATACTAATGCTTTAGCATTATTTTGAAACTATAAAATAAATCCTAACATCGAAGTTAGAAACGTGATTTATCAAAGAAACTGAAGTCAAAGTCAAAGCATTTATTTCAAATAGGCACTTAAAAGGCACTTTTGAACGTTAAGATTTACATTAAAATACAATTGATTCTAGTCATCTCTTCCAAAATGTAGTTTCGTATGGAGAAGAATGGGCAAGAAACTCCACCTTTAAACTTTTAAAAGGTTCAGAACTCCAGACTTGCCAAACTTTCTATAGAATCTGCAAAATACAACATATTATTTATATAAGTTAGGTTATCTGAGTCTAGGTCTGCATACGAATAGAAATGGAAATATGTATTGCAATAATTACCTTCTTTTGATTTATCACAATCTTCCCTATAGCTTGGAATTTTGACACAGGTACTTCTTAAAAATATGTGGCTTATTATGTACCTTTACCACTTGTAATTTCCTTCGAGAAAATGAGGGTTGTGACATGGCATGAGATTGCGACTGGCCTACCATAAAAGCCAGTGCCACCAAGATCTAAAACAAGAATAGAGTCAATAGTTAATAACTTTATCACAGAGTAACACACCTACTGGCGCATATGAAAACGATATTCACTATGCACTTACCTTTCTTTCCGTATCAATAAAGTCAGAACGAAGATTGACGGGCATGTGAGGTCTAATCTCGTCAACCAAAGCTTTTATTTACAAGGTCTTTGGAGAATCGCTACGTCATCACAACCTGACGACACGTAAGCTCAAAAGCATTATTGCATAGGTCCTGTACACTTGACGTAACATTTCTTCCTCCGAAATCCATATAGAATGATCATGTTTTTAAAAGCAATCCTAGATCGATGCGGAAAAAGTTGCTATTTACCAACCTATGTTCAACCGCAAATTTTGACAGATGAACGGCTGAAGTTTAGCTTTGTTTCGATTCTAACTAGTGTCAAAATAATAGTAGAATACCCTAGAATACGAGTAAACGTCACGCTCATGTTCGATTTTGTTAGTAGAATAGGTTTTGACATTGTTTCAATCTATCGTTGACGTAACTAAAAGTTAAAACGTAACCGCAGCTGGACCGTTGTTAATTTTAGTAGAATGAGAAAACGCTTAAAAGTGGTGATTCGGTTGCGGTTCTATTGCGTTTTTTTAACAAATTTGTTAGTAGAATCGGCCCCCAGCATGCTTCCAAGCATTCTTATCTTGGATATAATCCTCTAATTTGTAATACGCTTGTTTATAAAGTTTACTTTTAACATAAGTTTCAAATTTCCTTTCATTTAATTGCAATAACTTACCCTTAACTGAATAGTGGTGATGGGCCGACTATGGGTTTTGCTAATACTATTAGATATATGTATGTATTTGGTTTATTATTTTATGCAGAGTAGGAACGTGATTAGTTAATATACGAAGTTTAATTCACCGTCTTATTATCGTCTTTACCTTTTACATAAGATTTTTGCAGTTGACAGCAGATGGCTTGATCAGGAACCAAAATCTGCTCTGAATTCTAAATAGGATACATGAATATAAAGAAAAGTGTTTGTTCTTAGTTATAATACATCTGCCGCTTCAAAAATAACAACTGAAGCTCTACAATAACTATTGAAAAGATTCCATTGAAAGAACACAATGTTTAAGTCCGAGAAACTTTATCTTTATTCGGACCCAAGTTATATTCCAGCGTGACCCAAAAGAGTGCAAAGTTTCTGAAGCACACTGGATCCTGCGATTTATGACCTCATATGGAAGAACTCGCATCAGCACCACCAATGTAAAAGTTTTGAGTCCAGTTTTATTTTGGTCTTAGTTCTGTCTGTAGGCACTTTTGTTTTCAGCAGATTTTGGTTTTACTTAATGTAAAAAGGTTTCGGGTGATTTTTCTACCTGATGTTACAAAAAAAAGAAGTTTTTACTAATTTATTCTGATTATTTCAGCCATCTACGTTAAGCGTCTGCTTCAGAAAATATTGCTAAACTTATAACAATATGGATCAACTTACGTATAAGTTCATCGCTTTTTTAAACTTTACATAAAAACAGGCCCCGAGAATACCTAATCCAACCAGCCTTTGTTTTTCCCAAAATTACCGATCCAACATTTCGGCTACTCACAAACTCGATTTAAAACGAAGTTACCAATACTTAGAGCCAATCTTTGACGTCTCAAGCTCGACAGTATAATAAGTCTGAAGAAGCCAACTTAACCACTTTGGCCATAAAACATACTTTGCGAAGACCTCCAAAGTTGGTTACAAAAAGTATCAACGTTGAAGTAACCTGCCAGTAAATTCGGGGCAAAAAGAAAGTTAAGTCGTGGCTAAAGGCCGTAATTTAAATGTAAATTGGACGTCCCACCGAAGATCACGGTGTTTGGAAGGTGCGGATTTTCAAACATGCTGCGGTCGAAGGAAATATAAAGTGATGGTTTTTTTTAAGAACGAATTTTAAATGAATAATATTTGTTTGAATTTTTCCTTGTTTGTGGAGTAAAAAGATTACTTTGATTGAAGATGACAAATGCGTCAGTGAGACGTTTTGACCTACTCTTATTTGCAGTTCAAAATTGTTAACCTCTTGTCCTCTCTGCATTTATCTATCTATCTATCTATGTAAATAAAAAGAAAACTCCTGACTGACTGACTGACTCATCAACGCCCAGCCCAAACCCTTGGACCTAGAGAACTGAAATTTTGCACAGAGGTTCTCTTTATAATGTAGACAAGGAATAAGGAAGGATTTTTCGAAATTGAACCCCTAAGGGAGTTAAATAGGGCATGAAAGTTCCGCGCGGACGAAGCCCCTGGCAAAAGCTAGTTTGAAATAAATCAATTACACACATAAAAAATACAGGCAATTTTTTATTGAAATCAAGTGGTCGGTCAGTCAGAAAGCTGAAACTAGTTTCCTATCCAAAATCGTAGTAGGTACCTAAGGAAACGAACGGACAAGAAACTCCATGGAGACTCTTTTAAATAAAAAAAAATACTTATATTAATTCATATTCATCAAAAATGCTTTTAGCTTGCACAAAAACCTTTTATAGTTGACCACACAGGAGCAGCATTCATTATTAAATACATAGTGCGGTGCTACTATTCCATTAAAATACATTTAGGTGTGCAATGTGCGCAGTGCGGTTGTGTGATACGTTTTTATTGCATTATTTTTAGTTGCGTTCTGGTCCGTGCGACACGGCCCGGGGGCCAGAGGCCATCGAGTCAGGAATAAACCCCAATTCGATGAGTTTTTGTGAATGAGAATGTTTGTTTTTTATTTTATTAACGCGAGCTTGTTGTTCTATTTTCATACACAGTAATAAAATCTTTCACAGCTAATATTTCATTTACTTAAACTTAATGGATGCAGGAAATAAAAATGGAAAACATAACTAAATAAAATATGACCGTTCTGCAGTCGGGTTGAAAAGAAAGAAAATAAGAATGAAATGTAAATACCCATAATGAATAATTGCAAGGGTTCGCTGTGAACTATATTTGATGTCCAATTCGTCATCCATTACGTTTAAGTAAATGAAATATTAGCTTTGAAAGATTTTATTACTGTGTCTCCATTAATCAAACCCTACTCTAATTGTGAAAGTTTGTGTTAGTAAATATGTACTTAATAAGTTTGTTACTTCTTCACGCAAAAATTAATTGACCGATTAGGATGAAAATTGATAGGTACATAGCTGTTTCCTATAGCAGTTACTTTTTATCCTTATATTCCTACGGAATGGAAACCTACGCGGGTGGTACCGTGGGGCTAGTTTTTATTAAAATGGAAAGTTTTAAGCAAAAAATTTAAGAAAAATCATCCAATATTAAAATTCCTTGAAGTTAAAACGAATGCTCTACCTACTTACAAACTAACTAGCGGCTTCGCCCGCGTTAACCAATTTACACAAAGCCTTAACAAATAATACACCTAAACCTTCCTCATGAGTCACTCTGTCTATTGGTGAAAACCGCATGAAAATTCGTTAAGTAGTTTTTGAGTTTTTCGCGAACAGTTCGACAAACAGACGCATTGGAGTACCTTCTTTATTTTATAACTAGTTTCCGCCTGCGGCTTCGCCCGCGTGGAGGTCGAAAATTATCCCGCGGGAACGTACTACCGGGATAAAACGGATCCTATGTGTTAATCTAGGTAATAATCTATCTGTGTGCCAAATTTCATCTAACTCGGTTCAGCCGTTTTTACGTGAAAGAGTAACAAACATCCATCCATCCAACCATCCATCCATACTTACAAACTTTCGCGTTTATAATATTAGTAGGAAGGATGTGAAAGAAAGAAAAATTATTTATTTTGACTCGCACAAGAAGATCACCTATGTACTAAACTAAACACACAATCGTATAAAAACAAACTTGGAAGTAAAAAAATAAAACAGAAAGTCCTGCGCGAGGCCAAAAGGCTCCTACCTCAGCATGATGCTGCGACATTTAAAAAGTGTCGCAGCGCTGGTTTTCTGATAGCCCCCCAAGCGATGTGATGTCACGGGCAGTTACAGTATAAATAAATAATCAGTAATATAAATAGATATAATTTAATATGTTAGCGAATAAAACAAAAAATCGTCAGCGCCAAACGTAACCTCATTATTTTTGTCAATGCTTTATGTGTCTGATGCACTCTTTGGCATATGTATGTAGTCATTGTCCTGGATCTAAGCAAATGCATTATTCCACTTAACCGCATTGATCGAAGGATGATGTATCTTTTTATAAAATAGTTTTCTCAAGCATTTCGTATTCATTTGTGTTGTGTCTCGTGTAAGTAAGGTTTTAAACTACATACCTTTAAAAATGGCATCAATGGATTTCTTGTTAAAAATCTCGTTTGGTGTGAATTTGTTGCAAAATTGAAAACGTTTTTTTCAGCCGTTCATTGTTTATGCGTATGCTGCATTTCCCAGCCTATTTTGCCAATCGTATTAAAGAATTTTGCATTCGGTCTCCATCATAGAATGAATTGAGTTTCACCTAAAATGGATTGACCGAAGTCTGAAACTGAATTTAAAAATGGATTTTCTAATTGCCAGTTTCCCATTTATCGTGTAGTGCTTTGGAGGAAAATTGTTATTGTGGTTCACTTTATGACCACTTTCCACATCTTTTTTAAATCCCAAACTATCTTTCTAGTTTTTAATGAGACTTGCATTATCATTAGAATATAGTTAATAAATTAGAGAATTAGCCTGTCGAAATAAAATTTGTAAAATTTTATTATAATTTTTATATAGCACCAATAGAGGAAAAAAACTTAAAACATGATTATTTATTTGAATACTAGCATACACTAGCGGCTTCGCCCGCGTGGAGGTCGAAAATTATATCCAACAGGAACGTACTACCGGGAAAAAAATTATATCCAACAGGAACGTACTACCGGGATAAAAATTATATCCAACAGGAACGTACTACCGGGATAAAAATTATATCCAACGGGAATGTACTACCGGGATAAAAATTATATCCAACAGGAACGTACTACCGGGATACAAACTATATCCAACGGGAACGTACTACCGGGATAAAAATTATATCCAACAGGAACGTACTACTGGGATAAAAATTATATCCAACAGGAACGTACTACCGGGATAAAAATTATATCCAACAGGAACGTACTACCGGGATAAAAATTATATCCAACAGGAACGTACTACCGGGATAAAAATTATATCCAACAGGAACGTACTACCGGGATAAAAAGTATCCTATATGTTAATCTAGGTTATAAACTATCTTTGTGCCGAATTTCATCTGAATCCGTTAAAACCGTTTTCATGAGATTGGGTAACATACATCCAAACATCTAAACATCCAATATTATTGACCTCCACGCGGGCGAAGTCGCTGGTAAAAGCTAGTACGAAATAAAGCTATCAATATTCATTTTGTATCAACTAAAATAATTATGCACACAGGCAACTGAGGGAACACGGGTGGGTTTTAGTCAGTACAAGTCTGACACGCCCTCCCGCTCCACCCAGAGCGGGTGAAGTTATTTGATGATTTCCCACCCAAAAAAAAAAATATACGCGGTACCTACTAAGGTACGTACCAACCTACTCTTCAAAGTCATGCTTACACGTTGCGCGACTTTTAAATGTATTGCTATACAACTTTCGTAACAGTTGAAATGTTTTAAACTTTCTGTTAACATTTCGTTTAATTGTTTACGAAAACGGCATCTGTTGTGTTTGAAAATAATTGTTTTGGAATACTAATGGGAACGTTTTAACATAAGTCACGTAAGGAAAATTTATATTTGAATTATAAATGCGATTTGCGAGTGCTTGTTTTCCATAGATGTTTTGAATAGGTGAAAATAATAATGTTTAAAAGTTATTTTGCAATAAACTGAGTTCTTAACGTACCTTTATAGGTCTTTAATAACATATATCTATCTGAATATTAAAGTACATATTTATGAATCAATTGCCGTGCAACTTTGTTTGATCACTATTAAGTCTTTGCAACTTTAGTAAGTTGTTGTGTGCCCGCCGGATAAAGTTCGTTACATAAAAAATATAATATTTTTTTCGTCGCAATAAACAAAAATGTTTACTCCCAAGTTTTTGCTAGCTATATAACTGTATAAACAGAAACGTAATCGGAAAAATAGAAATGCTGAAATTCGACTTCATTGACGCTTTTTTTTTTGGGTGGGAAATCATCAAATAACTTCTCCCACTCTGGGTGGAGCAGGAGGGCGTGTCAGACTTTTACTGACTAAAAGCCACCCGTGTTTCCTCATTTGCCTGTGTGCCAGGGGCCTCGGTATCTCTTTCGAACAACCCGCACCCCTGACAGGCATCAGCCCTTGCGGACCCCACCAGATTTCACTGATGCTCCTACCATAAAATGAGAGACCAAAATTACATTGCAAAAAACAAATGCCTATCTAGCGAAAATTACGTAGGTTAGTTTAAAAAAAACGATTAACTGCAAATTTAAAGATTTGTTATCTGCTAGTGCCGGTGCTTAAAAAAATCAATAAACTATAATGCACGAAAAACATAGCAAACATGGTATGCCTGAATGAGTACTGCGACAGTTAATTACCAAGCTACACCTTAGACTGAGGCTCGAGGCTGCACAATTTCCGTGTAATATCCGCCGTTTCCGCTGGTATCCGCGCCGTATCCGCAATCCGTTCGTTTTCGATCAACGAGATCATGCGAGCACATACGGATATGTATTTACATCGTGTGCCTTTTGTTTCTCGTTGTCAAAATTGTTGTTTTTTGGAAAAAAAACTCTAAGTAATCTTTTTTCGTTTATCGTTTTAGGGTAAATGGAACCATAACATGATCACTTTTTTGTCATCATTTCATTTATTTTTTTATCACTGTATCATCGACTTTTTTGACCGACATCGATAGATTGATACCTATGGAGAACACTAAACGTTTTAACTCTTTTTATTTTCCATAATTTCATTTATCTACATAAATGTGTCACTGTGTCAGAGTAATTGTTTAACAATTGTGTCTGGTTCGTGTATACAACTTTGGTCTAATAATGTTCTTTAGTATAAATATAATCGTAGTATTGGCGGGTTACAGTGGTATTTCACTTTGCCATGAGGCAAGAGGCAAGACATGAGGCAAAGTGAAATATCCAAGTTAAATATATCCAAACAGTGTGGCAGTGCAACTATTCCGCTTTATCATTTTAAACCCTTTTGATTTTGCCTTTTTTATTTAAAAGTAGTTACATCGATCTAACTTCTAAAGCTTGTAAGCTATGCTTATAAATAAATAAGGTACATTCCGATACGGATAATTTATGTAACTGGTACTAAAAATTCTCGCACTAAATATTGGCAGAACAATGAGCCTGGTATTAGCGCTTAGAACCCAATATATGGAGCAACAGTCTCTGCTCATAAATTCGCTCTCTATAATAATGTCACGCGCGTTATTTACGACACGTTTCTAATGAAAAATATTATTTTGAGCCCATTGTAATAAACGTTTTATTACGCTTTGCCCTCTGATGCTATGATAGTTTATGATTTATTACTTTGATCCTCGTTGGAAAAATGGATGAGTAAAGGCTCTTGTTTTGTCTTAGCTTTATCATCGAAATGGAAAATAAAAAGCATTTCGTTCTCTTACTTATATAAAGAGAGCAGTAGTGGCCCACTGTGTAACGGCCACGATTTACGAGTCGTAGATCGTAAGTTCGAACCCAAGCAGGCACTTTCCTTTGTGAACGGTGAAGGAAAACGTCGTGAAGAAACCGACATGTCACAGAACCAAAAATTCGAAGACATGTGACATCTACCAACCCGCACTGGGCCCGCGTGGTGTATTACGGCCCGGTCACTGTCACAGAGAGGAGGTCTGCCTCCCAGCATTGCTGCAGTGGCATCATTATAGGCTGATTATGAGTTATATAATGTCGACCTTATAATTCTTTATTATCCTAAGGTTGAGTGACACCTGCACATCCTAAAACGACTAGGTCTATTTGTCTATGTCAGCGTTTTTTTTTTTGATGGTGGGAAATCTTCAAATAATTTTTCCCGCTCTGGGTGAAGCAGGAGGGCGTGTCAAACTTTACTGACTAATGCCCACCCGTGTTCCCACAGTTGCCTGTGTGCCAGGGACCACGGTATCTCTTTCGAACAACCGGCTCCCCTGGCCGGCATCGGCCCTTGCGGGCCCCACCAGTTGGTGACATCTCATTGAGGCGCGCGTGGAACACAACGCACCGTCGACTCGGGTTTGGTCCTTACTGGACAGCGAGCTACCCATTACTCGCCGTCCGCAAGCCCGCGCCTACGGTGGCCGGGAATCAGCCTGGGATTCCCGACGCCCAGGGCGTCTCCCGCGGCGACTAAGGCCGTGAGGACGCATATACTGCCTCTCCCTCACGTGCGCCGCCTCCCTCTTCACGAGCATTACTGCTTTTCAGAAGGAGGTGACGGCTACCCATGCACTCCGCTCCGTACCATAGCCTGGACCAGGGCCGGACGCGAGAGATCGCCGCCGATCGCTTCCACAAGGACACGGCGGTGCTCTGCCCAAGCCGGGCAGACCTCCACCATATGCTCCACCGTGTCATGAGGGCGATCTTCGCAATGGAAACACTTGGGCGTTTTCTTCCGCCTTATGCGAAACAGGAACCTCCCGAAACAACCGTGTCCGGTGAGGACCTGCGTCAGGAGGAAGGTGAGGACGCCGTAGCACTCCTCAAAGGGGGGACTTACCTCCGCAATCGTGGAGTGTTCATCTGTCACCGTCACATAGTTTCATCCTTTGTAAAGTTTAAAGTTACTGGTAAAAATTGTTGTCACAAATGGTGTAGTTTTTTTACATGCTGCCTTTAAGTGATTTTTTACTGTTTTTATAATTTGTTCTAACTTAAATACGTCTATGTATCAAGCAAAAATAATGCACATTACATCCTGAGATACATATAAAAAAACTATGAAACATTTAAGCATTCCTAAACAATTATGATTATTTCAGATTATTTTATGAAATTCATTTTATAACTAATGTTTTCATAATAACAGTGTCTTTTGTGTACTTTGCTAAACATAATTCCAATTAAGCTCGTAACCATTATTACCGTATTTAACCATTCTTGCAATTTAATTTATTACACATTAGTTGTTACTATTTAAATGGTAGTTAGCGTTATTTGCAAATACTAATCTAATGCAAATTTACCTAACCACTATACATTCTTTGTGGGTACATTTCATTTTGTTAATACATTTTCAGTGGACTGGCTGTATAGAAAATTATTGAATAGAAAGATTCTAATTTCAAAAACACTTTCCACGCTACCGTATAAAATGCACTTTTGCACGCAGATTTCGAATTACCAAACAGAATCTTTCCGAGGTTGTGAGGTGAAAATACTGTTATCTTTTTATCAATACAGGGCTAATCCAAGAAGTTAATATCAACAAGGAGTTTCCATAAAGTTTTTTTTTTCTAATGAAACGCTTTTTTGTAGCATTACAAAAAAGTTTTGATTTGGTTTTTTTTTAAATCTCGCTTACGGCTCGGTTTTTAAACACACACTCGTGTGTTAACCCCCCATTATGCAACAGTTTCAAAAACTACTATTATCTTTGTATTTTTAATTGTTTATATTATGAGTTGAGTACCTCATTGGTCTAGTGGTAGTAAGCGCTACTGTTGAGCATGAGGTTCTGAGTTCGATTCCCAGGTGTTATTGGCTTCCGGGGATACCGCACGATCTCAGGTGAGGCGGCGGGCCTCCTTGCCGGATTACCGCCATGGGATCTGGAGGCAAAGGTCCTCGCGCACATCTGGGAGTGGCGCGAGGAGGCCAAACGCCGGGGCGTTACTCCGCTGCCGCGAGAAATCGAGGTGCAGCGGACAGAGCTCCGGCGGGATCTCATGGCGACATGGAGAGTGCGATTGTCGCAACCCAGTGCTGGGCACGCCACGATAGCGGCGGTAAGTCCCCTCTTTGAGGAGTGGCTTGAGAGGCGGCATGGCGTCCTCACCTTCCGCCTGACGCAGGTCCTCACCGGACACGGTTGTTTCGGGAGGTTCCTGTTTCGTATAAGGCGGGAGGAAACGCCCGGGTGCTTCCATTGCGAAGATCGCCCAGAGGACACGGTGAAGCATACGGTGGCGGTCTGCCCAGCTTGGGCGGAGCACCGCCGTGTCCTCGTGGAGGCGATCGGCGGCGGCGATCTCTCGCGTCCGGCCCTGGTGCAGGCCATGGTACGGAGCGAGAGTGAATGGCTAGCCGTCACCTCCTTCTGCGAAGCAGTAATGCTCGCGAAGAGGGAGGCGGCGCACGTGAGGGAGAGGCAGTATATGCGCCCTCACGGCCGTAGTCGCCGCGGGAGAAGCCCTGGGCGTCGGGAATCCCAGGCTGATTCCCGGCCACCGTAGGCGCGGGCTTGCGGACGGCGAGTAATGGGTAGCTCGCTGTCCGGTAAGGACCAAGCCCGGGTCGACGGCGCGTTGTGTTCCACGCGCGCCTCAAAGAGATGTCAGCACCAAATGGGGGGTCCGCAAGGGCCGATGCCTGCCAGGGGTGCGGGTTGTTCGAAAGAGATACCGCGGCCCCTGGCACACAGGCAACTGAGGGAACACGGGTGGGTTTTAGTCAGTAAAAGTCTGACACGCCCTCTCGCTCCACCCAGAGCGGGAGAAGTTATTTGATGATTTCCCACCCAAAAAAAAAAAAAAAAAAGGTGTTATTGGCTGTCTGGAAATTTTCAGTAGTAGCCCGGAGTTTGGATGTGTGCCCGGTTGATGGCAAAAGCTTCGCCTCCTTTTATATAAGACTGAAACATAACTAGCAAATTGTGGGTGTACTATAATTACGGGTGATGTTAAGTAATTGTATGTATGTATTACGAATAGAAATATAATAGTTACCTTTAAAGGGAGTTAGTCTTTTGGTCCCCCTTTATCACAGACGCGACTAAGCCAAAATTAAGGATATTGATTTTATACTGTGTTAAGTGGCTTATATAATTATATCTCACTGCGGGCTGATTTTTCAATAGTCAGGTAACTTTTATCTCAGGAATATTTAATGCGGTTTTTATTTATTTATTTATTTAAAAGGTACACCAACGACTTATTCACTAGACCAATAACATAAGGAAAATCATATTTGGATAGAGTTACGGTGAATTTGTCACTTACAGGTGTACACAGCACTTACTTAAAAAATAGCTTCTTAAATATATGTTTTAAAAAGATTTTTTACTCGTAATGAGGATAAAGAAATGAATTAGAAACAAAGGACAAAACATTTTATAAAAACAAAATCATAATCCAAATAAGAATAAAAAAATAAATTTAAGTTATTACTAGAATCAAAATTAACATCAAAAACAAAATCATAATCGCAATGAGAATAAAAAAATAAACAATCAAGAAATTTAATCATAAACAAAATAAGAATAAAAAATTAAAATCAGTTAGCTGACTATTGAAAAATCAGTCAGTCCTAAATAAAACTGACAGATGCTAAGTGTCACTTTTTTTAAATTTAACTCTGTCACTCTTACACTTTAACGTGCATAGGCATTATCAGTTAATAATGATGTTTTAATAAGTACCTACACAATGTCTTCAATGTAATTTTGATTAATATTATAGCGGTTTTTGCACCATCTCTTACTACCAATTTGTACGCCAATATATGCGGCTCAACATGTTAGAACTTTATTTATCTCATAGTAATTATCTTGCAAGTAATGTATTATGTACACCATGTTTAAACAAATAAAAAAATCTTATCTTATCTTATGTCTATACTGCTGGGATACACTGAGGGAGGCTCAGGGAGGGTGCGGATTGGTGATATGAAGACATGTGACATCGAATGTCTTCGAATTTTTGGTTCTAAAATATGCCGGTTTCCTCACGATGTTGTCTTCCATCGTTTTGAGAGAATTATGAAATAAATTACACAAAGGAAAGTGCCTGCTTGGGTTCAAATCCACGACCTTACAACTCGTAAGTCGAGGTCGTTACCACTGAGCCACCACTGCTCTCCTTCCTAAGATACCTTTTGTTATTATTTTTCCATCCAATTCATATTAGTAACCAGTGGCTACACGACAGTGCATCACATCTCAAATATAAACCTTTGAAGTCCTTAACATACAATAGCAACTATTCCAACAAAAAACAATATCCAGAATCGTACAATTGACCAGACCGATGTCTCTGTGTTTTATGTGTACAATAAATATTAAAATAAGAACAGAATATCTTAATCTTACTTGTAGTACAATTTGTTGTAACAGGAAACAATTTTAATAACGTCTCTCAAAGGTAAAAGCGAGCCACAGTTCGTGTGTTCAACATTTAAATTAAAGATCTGGTAGATCTCGGCTCACGAGATTTGAAAATGGTAACAATACTGCTACTAACTTGGCACTGTACTTTATAGTATTTATTCTTCTAAATAGTACAAGTGTGGGTTTAGGTCACAGTGTTATAAAAGATGCTTTGCCGTAATTAAACAGTTGGACGCTTTAGAAGAGCGTGTCATATTAACATTCTTGGTCAAGTAATACAAAACCTACAGTTATTACATGCATGTTTCTAAAGAAAACAACAGTTTAAAAAACTAAAAAGCACGCTTTAAAAACCAAACTAAAAAAAGAGAAAATAATTTAATTCAATTAAAAAGCGTGGGGTGCTTTCTGGGGTATTTTTATAATCAATTAATGTCAAGCACCCCACGCTTTTTAATTGAATTAAATTATTTTCTCCTTTTTTAGTTTGGTTTTTAAAGCGTGTTTTTTAGTTTTTTAAACTATTAAGTATTATTTATTTTCTATTTTTTAGTTCTGCTAACTACAAAAACTTGTTTTTTAATTTTTTTTCTCATTTTTTTTAAATGATTAAATTGTCATCGGTCCTCGATAAGTTTACAAAGTTTCAATGAAATCTGACCGTTTAAAGTGGGTCAAAATCGCGCTCTAAGGAGTCGGTTACATACAAACATACACACAAAAAACATACAAGTTAAGCTAATATAAAGCGTGTAAAAAGACTTAAGGTCCGTGGGCGTAGTAATTAAAATATTTATAATAATTAGTACTATTAAAATTCAATAAGACACAAACACATTAAACATCAAAAATCATCATCATCATCATTAAACATCAATATCTCGTTTCAAAATACATATGTTTCGGGGAACCAGGAACCTGAAACCTGCATAAAATATTACCCTGAGTAATAATAACACATGACTTTCAGACGTGGAATCATCAAGTAAAATACTGTTACATTCCTATTTCGTCCAAACATTGTCACTCCGGCGCGTGCCTTAAGCACTTGAGATTATCATTACCATCATCACCACTTTTAAGTTTAATTCTGTGTTTCTGTCTACAATAGCTGGTTGAAGAATGTTAACAGGAACTAATGAAGTCAGTAACATTTGACACAGACACAAATGGTTTGTCAACCTTACTGTTTTTTTCTGGGTGGGAAATCATCAAATAACTTCTCCTGCTCTGGGTAGGAGGGCGTGTCAGATTTTTACTGACTAAACCCCACCCGTGTTCCCTCAGTTGCCTGTGTGCCAGGTGCCGCGCTATCTCTTTCGAACAACCCGCACCAACCTTACTGTTTAGTCTGCTTCCATACACGATGTTGAGTTACTATCACTAGCAAAGCACTACCTTGATTGAAACAATGTTTGACATGAGCAAGATAGATCAAATGATTGATTGGGGTATCAAATTAGTGATATATTTGACTTTAGTACGTGGCGTCATAATGTTCGGCTATTATTATGATAATAGTTTCAGGAATTCATAGCGTGGTGACAATTTATATGTATGTCTTTCCCAGTAATGGACTGTCATATAGACGTATTTAAGCTATGGTTTCCCAGGAGAGCGGTTACCGCCACATAGTTTAAACGTTAATAATCATATTAAGTGGGTGTGTTTTCCTAGTGAGATATTTGACATCGCAAAGTTAAACCCCGCTGCCCAAAGATTTAAATCGCTAGACTTGCCTTACCGTATTTAGTCAATTTTTTAGTCACGCGAAAAATTGTCCTTACTTAAAAGAGTTATCTCGCACATGATTTAATAGCGTTTCCGTGACAATCATGTTAAGTCACTGCGTCAATGTGTGTTAGAGGTGTCAAAACGAAACAGAAACGCGACAATTTTTGATGCGGGTATAGAGCGAATCTAACGATTTAAATATTTGCCGTTGTTGCCATAATTTTTATGACAACAATCACTGCGGCCGTAATATGCGTGTGTGTGTGGTCACCGTTTCTTCTAGAAAACGGAAGCTTAACTAATTTAAAAGTCACTGTTCCTTTAGAAACATATATAAATCACTCATCCAATCAGGTCAGCCTACCTATTCTATTTAGTTTCCCCATTCATCAATGCTGACGTAATGGAGCTCTAGAAATGCATAAATCACATTGTCCACTGGATTGACGGCCGCTTGATTACGGATTACCCGAGTAATCCGCTGCGATACCGCCCCAATACCACAGATTTGTCATACTGCTTTTATTTAGGCTGTGGCGTTTATTTGAACGGGGGATTGGACTCATGTGTGTTGAGAGTTGTCGGGTCTGGGATATGTTTACTGTTGTATGTGAGTAAGTTCTGCACAAATATTTTCTTTTTCTGAGCAAATGAAGGAATTGATAAATGGCCAACATTAAGCAATTTCCTGAGCTCGTTGGCAAGGATAGGAAAAGCTTTAATAATAAAATTAAACAGTAATATGTTTAGCCTTTTTCCAACTACAAAATTCATAATTAATTATATTTATGACATTGATTTGCACTCAGTGATTACTTTAACTCACACACTGACTTATTACTTGTTAATATTGTAGGAAAATCGTATACTTACTTTTACAATGTTTGTAAATGTTTGAGCACCATTATCTATCATAGAATAAATTTATCTACACTGCTTCAATTTGATTCTTTTTACCTATTTTGGTATAGTAATTTTATTTTGAGTGCATCGTTTTCACACCTATTCATATAATAAATGTTTTTTGTTAAATATTGTACTTAATAACATTTTAAAAGAGTGACGGTGGAGTTTCTTGCCCATTCTTCTCCATACGAAACTACATTTTGGAAGGGGCGACTAGAATCAATTCTATTTTAATGTAAATGTTGACGTGAAAAGTGCCTTTTAAGTGCCTATTTGAAATAAATGCTTTGACTTTGACTTTGATTGGCCTACATAACTGGCGAATAGTGGGTGTAATAAAGTGTACCTCTGCCTAACCCTTCGGGGAATACAGGCGGGATGTTATGTTATTTTGGGGTCTGCTTCCAGTCCAATCCACTGACTGTAACACCCTGTGTTTTACATTTCATTAGAATGCAATGTTAGGAGACTAATGAGAAATAATTCCCACGCCTCATGGTGAATTTCAGCATAGCTTAAATTGGAAATTAATTCTAATAACAGATAATGGTCAAGGAACAACAAAAAGATCCTTGCACTTGATGCTGAATCCAAAATGAGCGAGACTTCCATATTCATGGAACTTCAAAAGCACTCATTTGCCGACCATTAGACGGTGCTATTCAGTGCAATGGTATAACAAAAGGCACGTTCGCATTCAAATCAAACTGAATAACGTTTAATCTTCATAGAATATTCCAATGCTAACGAGATCGCGAGAGATTTCCAATGTCCGCTTTCGTTTCTCCCGAGGACTCCAAATGAACTAATTCCATTATGAAAATCTTTTTCTTCGTCAAATTGGAATAATCCTGCTTTTTGTTCGGATTAAAAACGATTTATCAAAAGAATTGTTTGCTGTAAATAAAATAGGATCGGAACGAGATGAGGCTCGGATTGCCTGTGCAGCTGTTACAAGAAAAATTGTCTGTGCTGTAATTTGAGACGCTCTTCTGCCTCGTCAGCCAGTTTTGTTTAGAATCCTATTAAATGCTTTGAGGCTTGTAAATGTTTGTGTTAATGTTAATACCAGAATGAGGAAAACGGTGAATTTATGGTCTGCTTTGAATATAATTTCGAGATCAGAAATTGGTTGGAGTTCGTCAGATCTTCTATATGAATACTATTTAGATCCAGCTTAGACTTTAGGTAAGCAGCGACTGATAAGTTATTTCTTCCATTAATATATGTAAATACTCATGCAAATAATCGTCATCAAAACCCTCGCATAAAGACAGAAAACAATTTGAATAACACTTTACATTGCCATCGTCAATATAAACGCTTATAATATTATTTAAACGGTGGCAAAATGTCTAATGTTACAAGAAAGCTTCAATGCTGTTACGTATAAATTTGAAGGAAGACTACTGTGTGTTTGGATTGAAAAGATGTTCATGATTTTGGGAAATTTTGTCGCAGACCCGCACTTTGTTTTAGAGTGAAGTTTTTGCTAAAGATATTGGTAACGCTAACATTAATGTATGTCAAACAATCATTATAATAAAAATAAAATAAAATTCGTTTATTTCAGACTATTAATTGCCCATATTTTGTTAGTATAACACTATCTTAAAAAACTATGTTAGTCGCGAGGAAATCAGTTGTTTTTAGATTAAATTGAAAGAAGTTAATTAAATTAAAACAAATTAGTAGATATTAAATTAAAATAAATTAGAATTGAATTAAAATAAATTGAAATTAATTAAAATGAAAAATTTAATTGAAATTAATTAAGATAAAATTGAAATAATTTGTTGTTCATAAGTTGAACAATAATTTAAATAAATGACTAAATTAAAATATAAAAAAAAAATGTTTTTTATTAACTTGCAAGAACATTCTTACACTTCGCCATCTGTGGCGAAGTGTAAGAATGTTCTTGCAAATAAACAACATAATCAGACTATAATGTTCCCACTACTGGGACAGAAGCCTCCTCTATTCGCGAGGGAGTGGGCTGTAATTTAACACCCGGGCGCAGTTCATGTTGGTATTTATTTACAAATAAACGGAGCAGAGTGTTTATGGTCTGAAAAAAATACACGTAGAAATAAGCCAACTTCAAACACAAAGTAGGCTAACTAGATATTAATTAGGTTAGTCATTAGAGAGGCGTGGGGATCATTCCGAATTTGAATCAAGCAGGAGCGTTCCATATTCATTAATCAGAACCTACGGCTTACACACGCCCGCCGCTTATTCACGGCATGCAGTTGATTCTGCTTTGTATTTGAATGTAAGAGCAGGTTCACATGACAAGCGCTTAACGCGCGTTTTGATAACGCGCCTTTACAACTACTATTTACTTATTTAGGCCGTACACATGCTAACGGGCGATTTAATAAAGCGCGCGTTGAACGCTGCGCTAGCGCTCTACTGTTGTAAGCGCACGTCAACGCGCGCTTTGAGATCATTGGTTTTCTATGTTACCGTTCAGTTGAGCGCGCGCTTTTGACGCGGATAGACATATTTTAGGGTTCGCTCAGTTCATCCATAAATCGTCTGAAATGGAAACGGAAGCACACTCCATCGCCTGCACCAACCAATTCCAGCAATGACTCAGAGTTACAGTTATTCTGCGATTAACGAATTGTTATTTTTTCTTTAAATTTTCTTTCCTAAACAAGTATTGATTTATAAATTAGTGTGTTGATTAATAAAAAAAACTTACCTCAATGTAATTATGAGTTTTTCTTCTGGTGAAATACTATATCGCACAGCGTTTTTATCTGCTACGAGTTCATTGTTTATAAGAGCCAGTAAGTCGTCAAATGACTTGTTGGACATTCCGAAGTAGTAAAAAAAATTGAGTCGGAATTGTCTTAACTTAGGATACAAAATTATGTACTGGCTTTCACTCAGCCTGTATGAAAAAATTGGGTGGACCCAATATCTCCGTTTTCTACCGCGTCGTTTTTGCCGTTGGTATAAAATCACCGTTAAAACTGTTTCTACGTCCATCTTTGACAAATCTAGAACTCAAAGTCTGTAGAAACTAAACCACGGCGGCGGCGGCAACGCGCGTTCAACGCCTGACAAGCGCGCACCATGTGAACACTCTACAAATATTTTACGCGCATTCAACGTGCGTTGAGCGCTTGTCATCTGAACGATCAATTAAGTATAGACTTTACCTATTTATTTAAAATATTTGTCATGTCTTGCGGGTTCTGAGGGACTGATTATGCCTGTAATTAGTAAATCTGTCATAATAGTTTACGTAAAATAGCAGCCTGGTTGACTAATGGGCGAGTATAGAGATCTACTTTTTGGAATGGGCAACTAGCTTCAACTTTCCAACTGGTCGACTTTTTGACAATTCAAAAGTGCCTGTAAATGGTTTAATTGAAATAAATGCTTTGAGTTTGAGTTTGAGTCATTTAAAACATCGTAGGTCGCAAAAAAATGCACTGTACTTTTTTTTGGGATGTTTTTAGTATACACACCAGCTAACTGCGTGGCGCTCGAAAAACCTTGAAATTTTCGGAGGTCTACCATTTTTTGACTTAACTTCTATTTTTTTTTTATAATTTGCATAAAACATTAGGTGTATCCTACGTATCCTACTTAAACCCTGCCGTAGTTCTGTAGGTCTAATAAAACTTGAGATACCGCACTTCAAACATTGGCCATTTTTTCCAAAAAGTATAAAATTCAGTTTAGTTTTAGCCGTCTTCCGAGCAGAATATCGATTAAAATTCTCATTCTAAGAGGAAAGTCATGGAAGATGAAGGGTACATCACTATAACTGTCACCTATATCATGTTATGGATGGTCATGGTAAGATGTTAGGCGTCTTTTCATAACAAACAGACCTTGACGCGGCTACTACGTTTCCCAACCATGATGCCACCGATGGGAAGATAGCCTCTGCTGGCAACAAATTTCTTGTGGCACTATATAATAGAGATAGGGGGATGAGCTGGACTCCTTTAATAAAGATTGGTCCTTGACGGCTCTGGGCAGAGAGAGGTGGAAAGAGAGTAGGGAGGCCTTTGTCCAGCAGTAGGACGTAAAGGGGAACCTAGTCGCGGGCACGAACTCACTGGTGGGCCTGGCTAAAAATCACGCTGTCTCATCAGGCTTCGTGTCCGACAAAGATAATATCAGTGATGAGCAGTTAGACGCTAGTCTACACGCACAACGTTATTGAGTGAGATGCAGAGTCATATAGAGTAAAAAAATCGTTAAAAAATTAAGAGAAGTCCTTTGGAAGATCGGGTTTTATGAAAAAGCCAATGCATAAATCAATGACCAACAAAGTTTATTGAACTGTTCGATAATTGAACTTTGTCGGTATCGACTTGGTTTTAGAGATTTTACATGTCTTTTATTACTTAAACACGCCCAAAGTTAAGTAAAATAAGCAAGAAAAACTAATCTTTGTTGGCTCCTAACTTTTTAGTGGGTTTTTATTTTAGTATTCTGTTTCCGTACAGACAATATTAATAATGAGACAAAACAATATCATATTTTACTTTGAATGTGCCATGTCAGACAGTGTAGTAAAACACTCACGAAGTTTGTATGCAAAAAATGTGGACTAGGTTCACCTTAATGGCTAATAAAACAATAAAAAACTATATCGTGGTAAAAAGACAATTCTCTCCACGCACTGCTTTACGGGATATTTGTCTGATCTGCTGTCGACGCCAAAGTTCACCTCACTCGACTGCCCCAACCGATGAGATTGCAGCCCAACATTCCTACAGAACCTACACCAGGTACAGAAGTGGTTGGGGGTAGAGGAAGAGCCCATCAACTGGGGTTGGACAAAAAGCCAGCAATTTCGAGGTTTTTCGAAGCTGCATACTTGGTTTTACACTATTGGTATCTATCCTAAAAACGTTTATGTATACGGCGACTGGCCTATAAAGTTACAACAGCTAGTCAAGTCAACGGACTGATGACAAATGTAATTGGCTGCTTTTATATTTTTTTTTGTTTTTCGTTCTTTTTTTAAACTATAGGCTACCGTTTGTCAACTTTTACTGTTTATCAAACAAAAAGTAGGTATTCATATATTCTTAGTTAACTATGAATTAGGACTATCTATAAAATTGTTACCTATATTATTATTCAATAGAAGTGGGGCTCGTGGGTAAATAATATCATCCGCACGAACGCCGCGGTCGGTTTGTGGATTCATTTTATATCGAGCCCCCCCGCGCTTCGGAAAGCACGTTAAGCCGTTGGTCCCGGCTATCATTTGTAGATCTTTGATGGACGTTATGGGTAGTCAGAAGCTAAAAAGTCTTTATCAAGGGGTATCGTGTAACCCAGTAACTGGGTTGTGGAGGTCAGATAAGCAGTCGCTCCACGTCATATACCAGTATGCAGCTGCATCCGGTTAGACTGGAAGCCAACTCCGACATAGTTGGGAACAGGCTTATTGATAATTATATAATAATATTTAATAGGGAAACCTATTGTTTTTCTGTAAAGAAACCTTTTCAGAAAAGTGTTGTCGAAACTCGACCCTCAAGGGTTAAATGTTGTCTAAACATCGGGGGACCACTAACATAATTACACACACTAGTACAGGCTATTCAAATAATAAAGTTTGATTCTGTTTAATATTCTAGTGCAGTCGGCAAAATGTCCCGACATCGCTTTAGCATTTCAATAGCAGCAAATTGTGAACGATATAAAGTCCAGTTAGGCTGGTTGCAAAGCGGCGATTTTGTGACAGGCACGTTCGTTAAGCACGTGATAGCCTGATATGAAATTACATGGATACTATTGAATGACGAAGGAGAGTATCTAAAATAAAATACTCTAAGAATTGATACCAAATTTTTGGTTTCAAATGTTTCTTAAATTCAAATCATAACAAACGTGTCACCGCACTACGTAGGTCAATAACTTTCCACGTTACTTGCCAATATCACGATAATCAATTTGAAAAGTTCAGTTTCTGGCATCAATGTATTAAAAATTCTCATAACTTCCGAACATGTAGAGATAGGATTAAAAAACCCTTCCAATATCGTTTGATATCATCCAAAGAAGTCGTGCCCTTGGTATGTATCCTTTCCGTTACACGTTGTATAATGTAAAATTAATTCAATGACATTAAATGAACTAAGAAGGGTTGTATTGATGGATGTAATTATGTAAAACTATATTTGTTTTGATCACGAACGAAATTACAATAAACCTAAGAAAATGAATTTCGGGTGCTACACTGGAGCTTTTATCTTAATAGTATTATTTGCCATAGTCGGGTTATAATCCGACTACGGCAAAGCCAAAACGTATGTATGTCTGTATTTACGTGTGTTCCACTTAAATACTGAACCGATTTCGATGAAAGTAGTGTCAATACGAGTATATTTTTGTAATAATGTTCTGGGTGACATAAACACAATCAGCCTTATAATATTCCCACTGCTGGGACACATGCCTTCTTTCTATGAGAGGGAGTTGGCTGTAATCTACCACACGGGCCCAGTGCGGGTTGGTGGATGTTACCAACCTGTCACATACTTGTCTATGATATGGGTGCCAGGCAAACCTACTAAATTATAATTTCGTACATTTTTATTTATTTATTTGCTTTCATGCACATCACACATTTTACAATACCGTCAGTTTTTGTACATTTCACAATATTTTACTGTCGATTTTTGTACATGAACCCTTTCAGGGCACTGCTAAGCACAATGTTGGTTTGTTGTTGAGTTTATGAACATCAAATTAATATTATTAACGAAACTAATATTAATACAAATTATTAGGTAACGCAATCCAATATATTTTTCTTCTCTTAAATTTTTACGTAGTCGGTTTACTTACTGATTGAATTAAATTGCGGATAGTGTTTTCAAACGAAGATAAAGCACGTATTTTACTGGCATGATGAATCATGGGAAAAAGTTTTCGTTTGTTAATGTTTAGGTAGGTATTGTAGAAAGGAAATATTTAACTGACCCCCTAAAAATATCACCTTTCTCACATTCGGCGCAGTAACTAAGCTAGGATGAGGGTGAGGTCAGAACTGCGACCATCCACTCTGGAGCTGAATGAGCCGTTGAGCACTACATCCGAGTTATTTGGCATGTTTTTCATTAGTATGTTGAGGACCTCAAAATAGGAATTGTTTGAGGTTCACAAAAAGAGGCGCGGTCTTCGGTCTTGGGTCTGAGGAAAGCAAAATGGAAATGCTTTGAGGTTTGGTTCTCATGAGAAAGCTGCTGCATGATTGATGTACGGATAAAAAAAGTGTGTGTAAAAGTGTTTGTAAAGACCTACTTACAGGTCTGCATCAAATCTGAAACCATAGTAATTAATCAAAATATCAAACTATGGTTGACAAATACCAGCAATTTTTCGATCCACATAATATTAGGGGCTACAGTATGAAATTGCCGATTTGTACTGAAAAATTTAAACTCCTTTTTTTCTAAGATATAACACATTTGTTTAATCAAAATATTTACCCTCATTAGATTTAGATACATTGCTGCCATCTAAACGGATTTATGCCTTTACGATAGAACTCTGAGGATCTAGATTCGACAAACTATGTGAAAGCATTTTGTACTGCCTTCGTGGAAAAAAAAAATTATCACGTACAAAATTGTGTAAATCACGAAACAAATGGTAGTCCGTTGGAGCAAGGTCTGGCGAGTACGGAGGGTGACGTATAGTTTCTAACTGCAGCTCCTGTAGAGTTACAACGGTTTCTCCTTCAATTCAGCGTTATTCACCTGTGTGGGCGGTCTACCACGTGGTTCGTTCTTCAAGTCTAAGTTTCCATTACGAAAGCGTTTAAACCAAAAACGCACAGTGCGTTCATCAGCAGCCCCCTCTCCAAACACAACGTTGATATTGCGAACCGTTACTGCCCGTTAGTTCCGCGTCTGAACTCGTATTCAAAAATAACTCGGATTTTCGAAATACCCATCTTTACGTCTAAGCTGAATTAAAAAAACAATTGGACGTCGAAAATCAAATGTTGCACATTTTTTAAAAGAAAAACCTCAGGTATCACTTGAAAAAATCACACCATGAAGAATTTATGTCAATTCGAAGTGTCTATTACTATACAACGGCAATTTCATACCTTAACCCCTATTATTATCCGGCCACCGCAGGCGCGGGCTTGCGGACGGCGAGTAATGGGTAGGTCGTTGTCCGGTAAGGACCAAGCCCGGGTCGACGGCGCGTTGTGTTCCACGCGCGCCTCAAAGATATGTCAGCACCAACTGGTGGGGTCCGCAAAGGCCGATGCCTGCCAGGGGTGTGGGTTGTTCGAAAGAGATACCGCGGCCCTTTGCTCACAGGAAACTGGAACACGGGTAGGTTTTAGTCAGTGAAAGTCTGACACGCCCTCCTGCTCCACCCAGAGCGGGAGAAGTTATTTGATGATTTCCCACCCAAAAAAACCCTATTATTATAAACGCAAAGTCGTGATGAAGCAGAAAACTTTAGCCCCATGTGCTTCAGAACTAGTTTATTGGGTTTAACTGGTGATTTGGGAGAGGGAGCCAATTATGAGCGCTAATACATTGAATTGGGTACACAATTTCGATTAAGATTTGATTTACAATTACGTATGTAAAGACTATAATGATTTTTTGCCCAATGCTATACTAAACTTGAATATCGACGAATATGTGATTATAGATTCATTTCGGTTTGTGAAAGTGGACGAAAACTATATTAAGAATCTAAAAGGCTATGATTGTGTTTAATTTGAAAATTATAAGAATCCATAAACCAGTGATAGCCCAATGGCTTAGGTCTCGCTTCTCATGCGCGAGGTTGTGTGTTCAAATCCTGGCCTGTTAATATATGTATGTATGTATATAATGTCTCTAATTGGGTGAAACCAGGAAGGGGTGTGGTCTGTCACTTGCTGCAAATATTTTCTAAACTGAGCATGCTTAAGGTTTTTTTGTTTTTGTTTTTTTTTTATTACTAAATGGGCCTGCTCTTGACTTCGATCACGCCTGATGGAAAGCGGTTGATGAGGTCTATGATGGGTCGAGCGTGCCCAAAAAATGCCAGTCCACTCTTGTTTTGAAGGTAGACGGGTTAAATGTGGAAGGGAACACAGACGCAGGCAGAGAGTTCCATACTTTGGCTGTGCGCATAATAAATGTGGGGGAGAAACGCTGAGTAAGACGGGTGGGGATATCAACCAAGTGCGGATGGTACCCTGCAGTGTATCTGGTAATTTGGTAGTAAAAGGGCGATAGTGGGATCAGGTTGTGGAGCTCCTGCGCACACTCTTCAAAGCACAGTGTTTAGAAGACCGACAGACAAGAAACAGTACGCTGATGAGCCAGACTGTAAAGCTTAGCCACGAACATTTCTTCGCCATTGAGCCTTTTTGCTCTGTGTTCCACCGAGTCAAGGGCAGCACGCTGGTATTTTGCTGAGCCATCCCATTAGTGGGTGCAATACTCCATACAAGAACGCACTTGAGCTTTAAACAAGCTCAAAGCTGTTGTTTTTCCACCCAGCTAAAGTACTAAGAAGTGATGAAGGGCGGGTATTTTGCGGGACTGTCTTTTGTAATTTTGACGTTCAAAAAGTGCTGATTCTCAACCTAATTTTAATAAATGTTTTTTATTTATTTATTTAAACTTCTCGCACACAAAAAAGGTACAAAGGCGGACTTAATGCCTTAGACATTCTCTACCAGTCAATCAAAGGTGGTGAAGAGATTAGATGGCAGGTGCTTTGGATGAGAGGAACAATGATGAAAAAAAATTGATTGAAATTTTGATTTTGATTTAAAACATAAGTGGCTACCCGATTGGGAATCTCTTTGAAAATATGTTTTGTATACTGGAAGTTTTCAATAACAAAGCAACAAATGTGATTTAGACCACTAAGATACAAATAACTTAAACATGAACGTGCGCACGCCACGAGAATAAAATCAAAATTGAATAATATAAACTCCTCCCACATAAATAAGGGTGCTAAGAATTAAATCAGTATAAAATGAGATTAACTTGTTAAATGATCTTATAAATATTGCCACGGTCGTGTCACATTCGGAACCTTAACATTGACATACTGTTCTCTCATACCTGTTGACAGAGTTTTATGTAAAAACCTATTTATTTAAGAAAAAATCGTGGAGCTCGCTGGCTCTTCTTCATAGAAAACGATCAATTGGCTTGCATTGCAACAAGTTACTATGTAGGTTATTCGTTGAGATACACCAGTATATATTTTTGGTTTGGACTAAAATTTTATAATAAAAGAAATATGGCACAAATATACATATTATTATTCTGCACTTTACTAAATTAAAATTAAAACAAGTCATTAAAAAAGAAGGTCAGTTATTTGTATATAATATTTTTAAAATTGTTGGTACAATCGACGTTGGCATTCTACGTAATAACTTCATTCACCAACAGACACCGCACAGCCTTATTTTAGTTGTGTTTTTTTGCTGATGGGAAAAACCATCGGGTACGCGGCTTGTGAACTATCAACTGAACGGATAAAATGGACAAACGATTGAAAAAAAAAGTCGGTATCACAGAAGCTCAGCCTGCATTAATCAAGCATGAGGTGTCTCGACATAATATAATGTCACTAGAATAATTAGTTTGAGATTATGTAATCCTCAATGGGGTTGAAATCTTTGCTTGTCAAATGGGTCCCGTTGTGCGCCATCTTGTAACCCCACAAACTCATAGCGTTGCTGCACGCCATCTGAAATGTAGCATAACTGGTATAAGTTTTGCTAATTTTATCGTTCCAAATAGACTAGATTGTAAGGTCGTTTAGATATCGTATGCAAAAATATAGCATGTACAGTCCCGGACTTTAATTAATAAGCCACTTTTAAACTTTTCAATTTTGCAGTTTTATACATTCACGAGATTACACGATTAAACACGAACTTAATCCGCATGCTCGTAAACAATATGACAAATTACTTATAATCGGAAATAGTCTTAGCCATAGAGGTTGAAGGTTGACTAACAAATAATTGTCAATGATAAATCAATACACTGTCGCATAAGTTTATCCAATCTATTGGATACTGACCTCCTTTGAATTAGAGCTCATTAAATACTCGTTATTTCTGAAAACCTATCCGAAGACAGTGAAAGTTGAAATGTCAGAGACGATAATTTCGAATTTTGGTGAATCGTAGCCGTAGCTTATTATAATTGTCATGAACGGTATTTTGAACGCTACGCGTTCGGATAAAATCGTGGGTACGAGTTTAGCCGATGTCAAAATGACTAATCATAACGTTTCTATAGCTATGCTAAAACAATTGTCGCTAGGTTACGGTTGCTAGATCTGCACTATGTACGAGTATAACCGACTAAACCCGATTTGCATAACACGGCTAAAATAGGAACTGTGGCAAGTGGCTTATCAATTAAAGTCCGTGACTGTACCAGAAATAAAAATGTTGACAGATGTGCTGAGTGTCAATAATAGATAATGTAATATTAGAGGAAATGGCACCAGTGATAGCAAAGTTGAAAGGGAATAATTTTTCTCGGCACATGGGTTAGGGAAAGATGAAATGCAAGTAACTTTAAGAGATTTTGATGAATGAAGAAGGCATGTAGGTAAGACTAAAAAATATTGATTCTCTAAAAAAAAATGTATTTGCCGCACCTGTATTTCATTAACATAGTTAAAGTCCAGTAAAGTTTTCCATTTGTAAGGTATATTGCGGGAGACTCTTGAAGTGGAGTGAGGACCGGCTACTTCCATATTGGTATGAGACTGTAGAAAGTCATCAAACGCTTGTGTTCTTTGAGCTTTCAGGAACTTTAGAATCTGATCAGTAGTAATATTAAGTTGTAGAGCTAGTTCTTCAAACCGTATCACCCTGTAATATGAAATTAATGTACACAGTTATTCACAGGCAATCAGGACTTAGGATATATAGGATTTTAAACTTGTTCGAAAAATTGGTAAGTATGTTTTGAGTATTGTGTTTATTTGTTGGCATTCTAATAACTCAGTATATGGCATTGCCGTCCACTGCTGGATATGCTTTCCTTTTTAATGCTGTTGGTTCATGGAGCTGAAGTACAGTATGCTTCCCATCCCAACACGCGGTCTTCACTCCAGCCAATCTATTCTGTACAAATCTCACCGTGAAAACTAAGGTGAAGTGAGCTGTTCTTCTATCTGATGCTAGGGATGGGCACTACAACTAAAGTTCTAAGTTGAGCTGCATGATTAGTGACTAATGCGTGCACTGACTGGACGGGTCTTCTCAATCTGTGTGGTTCTTTCCTCAAAATGAACCATGATGATCCATGATTGATTGATTGATTGAATACCATTTCAGACACCAATCTACATGGTCTTCACATGATGTGACCAAGATTATGTCTGGGCTTTAAAAGAGACTGTGACCTCTGAGTTTGTTTCGGCCTTTCTTCTTGTGTAGTCAGATAGGAAACACCGACCTCATCTAGTTTAAAAAATATGATTGACGTGTAAAAGTCTTGTACAAACCTACTCACAGAAATGAAATCATTTAAAATCATTTATATTTTATCACTGACGACAGCTTAATTGAACTTAGTATTCACAGTGAGTTTTTATCGGAATAGGTCGGCTGTACGCTGTCGTATGCTAAACGGCTCTTGATGTTTCTATACACAAAGCCAGCTCGCAGCCCTAATGCGAAGAAGGTGAAACGGATCATGAATTACTTACATCAGTTTGTCCGGATACTGCTGCAGTAATTTTCCAGCTGCCACATAGTCGCTGACCATGCCGGCACAGAGCAGAGACGGGTCATTACAATCTGAGGAGCGCATGCAGCTGGGACGGTGTAGCCTCGACTGCATCACTCCACGGGGGTCACGCACCAGTAGTATCACCTTCGCGTTGAACCTGTAACTCATTCAGATTTATACAATCGGCATCATAATTAAAAAAAAAATAAGGTTGTAGTTTAAGGTGAATGCGCTAAAGTAGCACGTTAAATTCAAATATTCTTTTATTTTTGCAATTTACAAGTCAGTGGCTGGTTGTATGTTGGTTAAAATACGATTCGCTATCGTAAAAAATATGGTTAAATTACAGAACTATAATCATTAAAACCATAAACACAACACTCATAGTTCAATTAATCCCACATAATGACTTATTCATAAAATAGACTTACACTGGCCTGCAAAAAACGTAACAAAATTTGAATTGGCTGCCCTGGCGCTTTTCCCATAACTAGCTTAAAACAATAACTCACGCTTTATCATTCAATATGTCCTCAATATGCTTCAACCTTAGTCGTACAATCTTAACACTTTGGAAAAGATACAGTTTACATAACCGTGAAGTGACGTCAGCGTTGTAACATAGTTCACCTTTATTCTCGTTTTTACATTTCTGGGAGTACTGTATTGATGTTGATCGATGCTGTCTGACGTTGTGGCTGTTGAATTGTTCCCATCTCCCATCAAGGTAGTTTCTTAAAAACTCAAAGTAGTCTTCCAATCCTAATTGCAGTTTAACATTCGTTTAACGATGCTCAGGGTTTTGTTTACTTCTATTGGTTTTCTAAATTGTTTCGATCCATACATAATTAGGGGTTCACAGATATCATAAGTACTTGGAAATACAGTAGTTACCAAGTCTCCAAGGAAATTGGATCTTGACCTCCATGTTGATACGACTAAACTTCTCAGGGGCTGTCCCCCGGATTCCATTACTAAATCTACTAAACCCTGAACACCAAATTGAGAAAACTTAAATTTGGAGGTGTCATATTCAATTTTTGATCGTGTCTCTTCTAATATGTTTGTGATGTACATTGAACTGTTGGTCTCATTTTGCACGATGGGTATATTCCTGGGGTCTGGCTGATCATATAAATATTTTTTTTTGGCCATTACGGTTTCAGCATGTGCAATCCCAATATTTACAATAAGAGCGTTGAGACCAAATGCGAAACATAATTTAAATACCGAGTTGAGTCGCCACATCATCTGTAAATACATTAAAAAAACTTTTGTCTTTTAAAATTGTAAATGCCTAGAAGCAGGCGTAATACCCAACATCTTGCTAAAGGTCGAAAGAGATACGTGGCCCCTGGCACAGGCAACTGCAGCTCGCTGTCCGGTAAGGACCAAGCCCGGGTCGACGGCGCGTTGTGTTCCACGCGCGCCTCAAACAGATGTCAGCACCAAATGTGGGGTTCGCAAGGGCCGATGCCTGGCAGGGGTGCGAGTTGTTCGAAAGAGATACCGCAGCCCCTGGCACACGGGCAACTGAGGGAACACGGGTGGGTTTTAGTCAGTAAAAGTCTGACATGCCCTCCTGCTCCACCCAGAGCGGGAGAAGTTATTTGATGATTTCTCACCCTCAAAAATAAAAATAAAAACCTAAAATTACGCCAGTTTGTTCTCTGATAACAGAGATGATTGAATACCAAAACCCCGTCAGTCTTGCTGAGCCCCATGTGGTGTCAAATTGATGATCATCAACACGACACAAATTTAGACCCTGGGATACTGGCAGAGGTACATAAATATTCAAAACACCACCCATAATCGAAACAAAAATAAATAATCTAATAATCCGCACATTGCATCTACACAATTTAAAACTCTATTTAATTTATAAAATAAAATACAAATTAACACTTACCCGTTACAGTAGAATCTCTATAAATAGGGTTGAGTAAATCTTAAACTTTTTCAACCACAAAGAAACAAACATAAATGTAATTTGGACGATCACTAAGTATTAAAAAATAAAAAAATAAACGCGCACGATGCATATATTATTATCACGATGGTAAAATCATAATGGAATAATATAAATGTAACTTGCATAATTTGTTGACGGTAAGATTAATAAAATCAGTTTAAAACGAGAATAACTTGTTAAATTATCTTATGAATATTGCCACGGTCATCTCCACCGGCACCTAAACAAGTTTTATATACAGGTGATTCGCTGACCTGGACCAGTATCTTAAACTATTACAGGCAGAGTTTTTTCTAAGAGAAACTTTTTATTTATTTAAATTACAATTATAACACCTTTACAGACCATGTCGTCGAATTCTTTAAAGAATAGAAACAAATGTTAAGGATTGCGATACACCAAAATAACAAAAAATATGTCTGCGCCAGCGATGGCTGAGTGATAGCGCTGTCAAATAAACAAGACAATAATCACAAAAAACTAGAATTATAACTTGTCAACAAAGCAGACATAATGACGCGATAGTAAAATCATTCTTTAAAATTGTTATAGACGCCAGCCAGCACATCACGCTACTCCAATCTGTTAAATTTCTTTGATAGATTTTCAACTTTATAACATAAGCCTAAGGTCGATGTTCAATTGGTAAAATTTGACAGTTTGGGGTAGCTTGATGTGCTGGCGTCTGGACAATTTCAACAATGGCATATGGACGGAATATGGACGAATAGATGAACGGATTATTAACCGTAATGACCCTTTGGTACCAATTTGGTCAAAACGTCAGTACCACAGGTAGCTCAGACAGCATTATCAGTATTAGGTTTCTCAACATGCAATGTCGAAGGAAAAATTACGTTTACTATTAGATTGTATAATCCTCAATGGGGTTGAAGTCTTTGCTTGTCATATGGGTCTCGTTGTGTGCCAGTTTGTAACCCCATAGATGCATAGCTTCTCTGCACGCTATCTGCAATGATAAGAATTAAAAAAAATGCATTATATGGATGGTATACAGATGGCGAAAGAGATTATGGTAAAATTAAAACTACCTTGTATTGATGCTCAACCATATAATGTTCTACAGGTGATCAAAACTCATTCGCAAATCCGCTACAAATACATATTTTCGCCAAGAGAAGTAAAACTGGCCAAGTATACATTACCTTCGATTTAAGCAATATTTAAAATGTAAGGGACATAGATTTACAAAAATCTTAAGCCATAGAAGTTGGTACGCACCTGTAAGTCATTAACGTAATTAAAGTCTAGAGCAGTCTTCCATTTGAAAGGAACGTTGCGTGTGACTTTGAAGGTGGAGTGGACACCAGCCACTTCAACTGTAGTGTGAGACTGCAGAAACTCGTTCAACGCTCGCCTTCCATCCAGCTTTAGGAACTTTAGGATTCGGTCTGTAGTAATGTTAGGCTTCAGTGCTAATTCTTCAAACCGTATCACCCTGTAATGTAACATTTATCGGTCTCAAACTATAATAATGCTACCTTCGTGGAACTCGTTTTCTACCGTGCACGCGTAGCCTTATCACTAATGCCTAGTCTATGAAGCATAACCACATTTTTTTGTGAAAATTCGCTGGAAATGTAGATATTCGATAAACAAGATGGTGACGTGAGTTTTGTTTTTTGTCACGCACCAAACTCCAAAATAACCAGATATCTCTATAACTCTTTCGATACAAAGTGCCATTTTATTTTTGTTTGTTTGTATTATTTCCAAAATCTTATTTGTATCATTTTGTCTTTCGTAACACGGTGGTTGCGAGCGTGCGTAAGGTGTATGCGAGCTGATCGAGTGTTTAATCTCATGATAGCTGTTGGGATCTCAAAATTTGGGTTAATGAAACTACAACAGCTAATGAAACAACCAACAGTAAGTAAACCTCGAGTCGAGTCCTAACAGACATTTGAAATGTCAGTCATATCTAATTCATGGAATATTAAAGCTTACATCAGTCTGTCCGGATACTGCTGCAGTATTTGACCTGCTGCCACATAGTCGCTGACCAAGTCGGCACAGACCAGTGGTGGCTCCCAGCAATCTGAAGAGAGCTCGCAGAAGCGTCGGTGCCGTCTCGACTGCATCAGGCCGCGGGGGTCACGGACTAACAGTAACACCTTTACGTTGAGCCTGTAAAACATTCAGTTCTCAAATGGAAAGACTGCTATCAAAGGATCAACCAAAAACTGATAATTGAAATATCGTTTTTAATCCCAGTTACTAATTTGAAAGGTGTTTTGTCCAACTCGTGTCAAACTCCTACACTAATAAATACTTGAAATGTCGTCATATTAGTGTCTAGGATTAAAAAACGAACTTTAGATAGATAAGCAGTTTATTTCACTTCTGACTACCTACAAAAGATACAGAAACTTCTGTACTAAAATCCTCAAAAAGCTCAAAAGAGAGTATGACAGGTCTGAAATTAGGGCGGCTTCTAACGACAATAATAATAAAAAGATCTGGCAGGTCATCAAAAGAGTTACCTGTACTGCAAAGCAAAAATCTTCCTCTACTGATTTGCTTACATGTGCATCTTCCCCCGAAGAGTCTATTAACCAAATAAATGATTTCTTTGTTAACATCGGCGCTAACCTTGCTGCCAAATTTCAAAACAATCCTGACAGTCATTTGTTGCGAGATTCCGCAGATTCGGTACTTCATTCTTTTGCCATGTTGGATACTGATGAAAGTGAGGTTGATACACTCATTACGTCTCTAAAATTGAACTCAGCCGTTGGCTGGGACAACATACCGTCTAAGTTTCTTAAGCGCTACAAACAGCTTCTCGTCCCACCTCTTACGTACTTATTTAACCTCTGCCTACGCAATGGTACCTTTCCTCGGTCTCTCAAAAAAGCGATTATACACCCTATACACAAGAGTGGGAATAGGAACTGTGTCGATAACTACCGGCCTATAGCAGTGTTACCATCCATATCTAAAATTTTAGAACGTATTATTAATAACCGACTTATTAATTACCTTGAGGACAAAGGGTTGTTGTCTCCTAATCAGTTTGGTTTTAGGCATAAGACTTCAACTAGTGCTGCTGTTTTGGAGCTAACTTCTCAGATAGTTGACAAAATTGATTCCAAGAAAAAAGTCTTGTCTATTTTCCTAGATCTTAAAAAAGCATTTGACACGGTTTCTGTTCCCATCCTTATTTCGAAGCTTGAGGGGCTGGGCGTACGTGGTGTTGCGCTTGACATTTTTAAAGACTACCTACGAAACAGGACACAATGTGTTAAAATCCTTAATCACCTAAGCAATGACCTTCCCGTGACTTTCGGTGTGCCCCAGGAAAGTGTAGTTGGCCCCTCCCTCTTCCTAGTTTACATCAACCAACTATGCAACCTAGCCCTGCCAAATGGGAAAATAACTGTGTTTGCCGACGACACTGTCCTTACCTTCTCAGGTGCTTCCTGGCACGAAGCTTTTGAGGCTGCACAATCAGGGATCAACATTGTAGTCGATTGGCTTAATAAACACCTCCTTACTCTAAACACGGATAAAACAAAAATACTGACCTTTGCTTTACACCAATCCACACAACCCCCAGATTCCTTTGCACTTGTGGCACACTCTTGCCATTCACCGGAGTCCGTTGCGTGCAGTTGTCCTGAGCTTCAACGTGTACGGTCTATAAGATATCTTGGGGTAACACTCGATAACGGTCTTACCTTTTCCTTGCACATAGACCTATTGACCTCAAGAATCAGGAAACTGATTTTTGTATTTAAAGCACTACGCCATGTCGCTGAGGGAGAGATAGTCAAGAGAGTCTACCTTGCTCTTTGCCAATCTCTCTTAACGTATTGTATTTCTACGTGGGGTGGGGCGCCTAAAACCATACTCCTAAAGTTGGAGAGAGCCCAGAGAGCCGTATTAAAGGTAAGCACCTTCCGTCCCCTTCTTTTCCCAACAGTTGAGCTTTATAAATGCTGCAGAGTTCTCACTGTGAGACAGCTCTTTATACTCCATACCGTATTGCTACAGCATCTAGACACCCCTTACGTCATAGTTACCAAAAGACGTAGAGACACAGTCTGTAAACCTCATAGATGTAAATTCGCATTCACTAAGAGATTCTTCTGCTTTCAAGGCCCACATTTGTACAACAGACTCAATAAAGATCTGAAATTCTATTCATATCCAAGTAACACCTTAAAAAAAACGGTTACAAAGTGGCTACTTGGACACAATTATATTGACACCGAGCGGCTTCTTCTTTCTGGAGAAAAGTCCTACTAATTAAATGCAACTATCCCTCACTTACTCAACACACACACTCCACACACTTCACCACCACCACCACAACTCACCATTTGTTTTTTTTGCCTTTTGTTTTACTACTCGTTGATTTTATTTTACAAATTTTTTTCATGTATTATTTGTGACCATTTTTTGGTTTTATGTATATTTGCAATGCCTTAAATATATGAATCAAGGGTTGGGACTTGTGCCCTTAATACAAGTTATTCTGATAACTTAGCAAGGGTGCAAGTTACGATAGCTTCTAGTTCTATGCTTACAATTAAGTCATTATGTATGTAACTTTAAGTAGCTGTATTGGTTGATACGAATAAATACTATTATTATTATTATTTAGTGCACACAAAATAACGTAAGACCATGACTATGAAACACTTTAAATCAAATAACGAACACAAAAGTGAATCTCAAGGTTGCACCAAATGGGAGTCCAACTCAGCATGCTGAGCTTGTGTCAGACCAATATACCAGATACTGATATTTTCTGCATTGACGAGATGGGACATCGAGCAGTCAGGATAAATACGCAAATGATTATTTATTTAGAAAAAGTGTTATGTGAGGAGGCATATCCCCAATTTAAAATATATCATAATCATAATCGTTTATATGCAATAAGTATTGGTACAGTGTTGATCTTAAAGTAGGCAATTGAGTTCCTAATACATAGTCAGACATAATTTGACATGCAAAACTAAAAAATGCTTTACAACACCCTCCCTATTAATAATGTTTACGTATCAAACGGTAGAAGATATCTACCTACCTACCAGTACATTCCATCTGCATAACAGGGTGTTTCAAACTACGTCATGCGTCCTAGTGATTTTTTTTTTAATTATGCCTAAGTTCAAAAACATCTTTTTTATATAAATGATTAGTAGTCATTGGATACATGAAGTGGGCAGCCGTTGTAAGCCGACTAAAATGTCACGTTGTATACTCGCTCAATAGCATGCTTTCTATCATTCATTTTTATCTAACACAAGATCCACAAATAATAGGCATAAGCGGACCAAATGTGACTTAGTCCTACCAGCCAGTCCATCGCTACAAGTCCTACCAGCTACCAGAAAGCTCAATCGAAGTAAGGCATTTCAACCTCGATAGCTTTGTCGCTCTAGCTTACCACTATTCCGCGAGGCGGTAGTGGTGCCTCTAACAAATATGATTTTGTCACACCAGGATGGTAAAAAATGCACTTATATGACAAAGACAGTTCTGGCCGCTGGTTATTAACGTGTTCGAAACATACCCAGTTTTTTTCGGTGAGGCGATACGATACTGCCACAGTCGAATTCTGAAGGTACCAAGACGTTAATAAAAGCATGCTGTAAAATATAATGAAAGGTAAAACATAACAACTCACTCTTTATCGTCCAATATTTTCTCAACCAGCCGTAGCCTGAGTCGCACAAGTTTCATACTTTGAAATGGGAACAGCTTACATAACCGAGAAGTGAACTCTGAACTAAAACACAGCTCGTTTTGATTCTCATCTTTACAATAGTCAAATAATCTGGTGCTATGGCTGAATAGATTCAAGTCTTTTCTTTCAAACTCAAAGTAATCTTCTAAACCATAAAAATTACATTTAAACATTCGTTTAACAATGCTCAGGGCTTCGCTTGCATCTACTTGTTCCCTGATTTGTTTAGTACCATACATGAGAAGTGGTTCATAATGATAGTATGTACTTGGAATGGCATTCACCAGATCTCCAAGAAATGTAGATCCTGACCTCCATGATGATATAATTAAGGTTCGCAAAGGCTGTCCCCCAGATTCCATAACTAAATCTTCTAAACCATTAACATTAGATTGTGAAAAGTTGTAGTTAGAGAGTTCATCTTTGATTTTTGTTCTTGCTTTTTCTAATATATTTTTAATATATGTTGAACTGTGAGTTTCATTTTGCGTATTTGTATGTATTTTCTTACTGTCGTGTCTTCCATGAGAGTGGTTATCATTCGTCATAATGGGTATATAATCCATGTCAGTTGAGCCATGTGTACCATCATTCAGTACAATGGGTATCTGTTGCGTGTAGATCTCGTCTCCATCCTCGACTTTTATTATAATCTTGATATTTTTATGGCTCTTGATTGATGTGAGATAATACGCCGTATCAGTTAACTGATTCCTAATATTAATAATCAGAAGAATACTGAGACCACATGCTAGAAATATTGTGTAAGCGTTAAGTCGCCGCATCGTCTGTAAGAATAGGTTGTGTTTAGATATAATATATAACGTTTCAAAGTCATAGAATATAAAACTAAGACCTTGAAATATTTTAATAATGCCGGTTTCCTCACGATGTTTTCCTTCACCATTTTGAGAGCAGTGGTGATGAAATTATTTACACAAAGTAATGCGCCTGGCTGGGTTCGAACGTACGACCTATAACTCGTAAGTCGCGGCCGTTACCACTGGGCCACCACTGCTCAGAGTTAACAGTGTATGTGTAATCTAAGTCTTGGCAACCGTGCTATACATGCATTTTTTCCATGTATAGCAAGTTCAGTTTCATGTAAGTCACGCGAGTTCAACTCTGTACGGTTCTTACACGCTTTATATTAGCTTCACTTGTATGTATGTTTGTAACTGACTCCTTTAGACGCGATTTTGACCCACTTTAAACGGTCAGATTTCATTGAAACTTTGTAAACTTATCGAGGACTGATGACAATTCAATAATTTAAAAAAAATGAGAAAAATTAAATAAAAAAACACAAAAACAAAAACTAAAAAATAGAAAAAATATATAGTTTTTGTAGTTATCAGAACTAAAAAATAGAAAATAAATGATAGTTTAAAAAACTAAAAAACAGGCTTTAAAAACCAAACTAAAAAAGGAGAAAATGATTTAATTCAATTAAAAAGCGTGGGGTGCTTGACATTGATTGATTATAAAAAATACCTCAAAAAGCACCTTTTAAAGCACTTTTTAATTGAATTAAATTATTTTCTCCTTTTTTAGTTTGGTTTTTAAAGCGTGTTTTTTAGTTTTTTAAACTATTATTTATTACAACCTGTTAAAGTTATCTTGCAACTATTTTGAAATTGTTTTCTAGTCCAACTAGATTCAAAAGAAAATGAACAAGCCATAATATATGTAAAAACTGTTTCCTGAATTCCAAAAGAGTTCTATTTTTAGCATAATTTAAATATCAAAAAACAGTGTTACGTACGCACGCACGAAGTTCACAATCCGTGAATCAATTTGCTAACACAGAATGAAATAATGACAAACTAGGATTTGACACTAAAACTATTTCATGATAAAAGTAAAATTTATAAAAAGTAATTGAAACCACAATTTCAAAAAGTAAAAGTGAAGCAAACGTGTGTCGTCCGCGATGCAAAATTTTTAATACAGCCCTATGTGCTTATTTGATAATCGTTGACTCATAGAAATACTTCAATTTGTATAGTTATTGGATTTTAGGTTATATCACCGGAAAGACCAGACTAACTTGTTTTAATAGGTACTAGCATAGGACGTCTGTAGGACGTGACCTAAAGTTTATGAGTTCCTTTATTATTTAAAAATTATGTGTTGTTTTCAATACACTATTACTTCCAGCTAGAAGTGGTTATAAACTGTTAGTGGGTTTGATTGGTAACTGTGACATAGACCTATAGTTACCCGTATAATAATCTATGTATGTCATGGGATCCCGCTTTGTTTGTGTTACACACGACCTTCTCATAGTTGTTGTGAGGTAGTCTGATGGGACGGAATATACTTAAGTACCTTAATAGGTACTTAGGTTAGGTGAAAAAATATGGAATATTATATCGCAAACAAAATTGATTTCACAAGAAACTAGCGACCCGACCCTGTTTCGCACTTTTCACGATTTGACAAAACATCGAAATTTCTTAAGTAAAAAAGTTAGTTAATGTTAAATATGAATGTAATATGAACATAAACCTTGCGGAATAAATTCTCTAAATTTGAAATCAGCATAAAAAACCACTCGCTGTATAGAAAAAACCGACCAAGTGCAAGTGAGACTCGCACACGAAGGATTCCGTACCTCCGTTCAATATTTGAAACTACATTTTTTTAGTAAACACGTTTCTTGTCTGGGGAGCCATTTTATTTTATTATTTATTGTACAAAGCGTACAAACAGATCGCAAAGTGCTTTGTGTTAAACTATTTATAGAATTAAGAAGTAGTAAATTAAAAAAATACCACAATAAACGGCAAAAAGGATAAACCCAGAGTCAATTGCAGGAAAAAAAATTGAGGAAAATGAAAAAAAAAAACAAAAACTAACAAATAGAAAATAAATAATATTAAAAAAAACTAAAAAACACGCTTTAAAAACCAAACTAAAAAAGGAGAAAATAATTTAATTCAATTAAAAAGCGTGGGGTGCTTGACATTCATTGATTATAAAAATACCTCAAAAAGCACCCCACGCTTTTTAATTGAATTAAATTATTTTCTCCTTTTTTAGTTTGGTTTTTAAAGCGTGTTTTTTAGTTTTTTTAACTATTATTTATTTACAATAACTGACGAAAAATTTCTGCGCTAGTGCGCTAGAATCATCATTTTGCGCGTCGATTTCCCTGCCATCCGAAAGGATGAATATAAATATTGCGCTTCAGTGACCCGACAGACTAACGATGTTTTGAAAACTGCAGATTTACCTATTTTTTCATATGTCCGATAAATTATCTGCTAATTCATATGTCCGATAAACAACGCCATGAATGTTGTGGAACTATCAAAATGAAAGCGATTCCTACTGATAGTTTAATACGCAATTACCCCTTTGGATTTGTAACCAGTGACGTACGGATACAGAAAAACTATAACACGGTTTACTCGGAGTTATTTGAAAAATGAATATTCACGAATTATAATAGAAGTAGTTCGAAAACCGGTTGTTTTAGATAATTATGTTACCGTATAATTAAAGATACTTTCACGAATTTTAAAGAAATTTACAATGACTATTCTAGGTTCATTTAGAACCCATTATTTGGGCGCTTTTCCTGTTGACATATTGTCAACAGGAAAAGCGCCCAAATAATGGGTTCGGAAGAATATTTTGAATCCCTGTAATTATGATTGTTTTATTTTTATATACTTGAACATATTAATATTTTAAGACTTACCCCCATATTTATTAACGCTACTTAAAGTTAAGTAATGATTAGCATCTGTTTAATCATAAATTTTTCACGTTTAAGCATCTCTTAACTTTAAGCACCGTTTATAAATATGAAGATTAGTTTTTAAATTAATAATAATAATAATAATAATAATCGTTTAATTCGGAAATCAGGTTCCATTTTGTTAGTATTACAGTCTTAAAAAACTAATGTTAGTACGCAAAATATTAAAACTAAACGGGCATGAATGGAGAACCACTCATCTCCTGTTGCGAAGAGAGTGCCACCCCATCCACACCTGCAGCATTGGTGAATCCCACCGTTCAGATAGGGTCTTCAGGAGAACGTTAGAGGTGATCCGCATCCGACTCAATAAAGAAGCGCAGCGCGTGCGCATCACAGCGAAGAAATCCTGTGTGCGCGCTTCTGCGAACATGGCAGATGCACTGCACCACCGCGGCAGCCCCAGCATTCCCCTGAAGGTGTTGTTATATTGGACGCGAAGGGCACTATACGCGCGATGCGTATAATTCACCCACAGCCCGCACGTGTACAGTGTCTGGCAGTACGACTTGAATAAAGTAATTTTTACGTCTCTTGTACAACGTGCGAACCTACGAGCGAGCATATTACACCGCACGGACAGCGCCCTTCGTTCCCTCTCAATGTCCATATCATCCGATGCGTCATCGGTGACCCAGTGACCAAGATATTTAATCTTACTCACCTGTGAAAGTGGTATGCCGCAAAGAGTGAATTAAGAACTTTACGTAGTAGTTAAGAAATTGATCCGAACGAAGAAATACCAAGCATGCTCCCTAATGTCAAAACGACTACATCAATCCATTCCTTCAACTCCAGACACCAATATTCCATCACAGAACATTTACTTTTACTACCAACTGCACAATACAATAAAGAAAAGAATCCCCACAGCACTTCCAAAATAACCCATAAATAAACACGGCATAAAGACTTCCTTTGATCCTTGAATTTTCGATCTCAGATCGCCATAAAATCGAAGGGTAATCTTTGTGAACTTTCATGGATAGTGTTATTAAACTATTAGTCGGGATCGGCGACGTTACTCACATTCCCTCGGGAAACTATATGCCGCCATTAATCGGCCCACACAAGTGAATTTTGGTAATAAAGACGAGTTGATGTTTTTGGATACTCTCCTTTATTCTGTAGTAGATATAGATATTATCTTAATAGGTAGATAGTCCGGCTGGGATAGAATGGATACGGAAGGACTCCTTCCTATCTGGCTAGACTATTAGGTCATTTTATCCAAGATTACTTGGACAATTATGCTCGTAGAAGACATTATAATTAATTTTATCTATACTAATATTATAAAAAGGAAATATTTTTTTGTTTGTTCCGAATAGGCTCCGAAACTACTCGACCGATTTTATCAATTTTTTCACCAGTAGAAAGCTAAATTATCAGGAAGTAACATAGGCTATAATTTATGTAAAAAAAATAGAGATCCTTAAGAAAATTGCAATAATGTATAGCCCAAAGTAGCAAAATAGGTGTGTCAGCTAGAAAACGCTTTATGCCTTCGAAATACCAGGTTGTCATAATTCGGTAGGAACACACCTAATAAAGATAATTGTGTCAGCTAGAAAACGCTTTATACAGTCGAAGTACTAGGCTATCATAACTCGGTAGGAGCACACCTAACATACTAGGTAGCTGTGTCAGCTACAAAACGCTTTATGCCTTCGAAGTACCTGCTTGTCATAACTCGGTAGGAGCATACCCAACATAGTTGTGTCAGCTAGAAAGCGCTTACATTTTAATATTCTACTTATATTATATATTAGACTTCTACGCGGACGAAGTCTCGGACAAAAGCTAGTTCATTATAATTTTGTATGAACGAGTTTGCGCTGTATGAACAACGTAAGGCTGATTCCTACAATATTGGATGAACACGAGTAGGGTATGCACGAGGGCGATGTGGGTAATTAGAATGATAAAACATACATTACTTATAGAAAAAACTAGTTACATGAATATGTTAAAACAACGACCTACTCTACTATATCTTATTTAATTATTAATTTCTATGTTTTGAAGCTCAAATGAAGATACCTAAGCAGAAAGGATCTAGTCTCTGACAATCCTGCCTTGAACTGCAGAAGATACGTACGTATTATTATTATTTAAGAGCAGCGACTTTACTATAGTCTGGTGTCCAAACAAACTTAGACCAAAGTTTCCTGTATCTTCTAATTAAAACAGAAGATAAATCGATTACATTAACAATAGTAGGTATTTAAACCCACTTTGTGAACGTAATTTATTTACTTTCTTCGTGTCTAATTCCCTTTTAATTTCTTTCGTTGCGTGTATCACTTTAATTGCTTTCGTTCTTACTTATAAGAGTTTTAATTGTTAAGAAACTTCTTGGGAGTTATTTAAGATTTCAAAGGTGAAGTTAAAACGAAATAAGATTTTAATTAGCAGTCTTTAATTTAATTATGTTTGTGATTGCTTGAATGTTTTTCATAAAAGTTTATGTATATTTGGTTTGTTTGTAGTTGTGCTTTTATAAAATAAATTTTGACTCGAATGGCTATCTAGAGGTTATTTCGATTACTGAAATGATAATTCTGAATTAAAACACAATTCATTACATCATTAAAAAACATTGCTAGTTGATTAAAACAAACCGGAATCTAAGTAGGTTGTAAAGTAGATAGGTTTGCCTAGACACATATTATCACTGACCACAAAAGCAAATGAGAGACTTAATCACTATATTACGAGCACAGACTTCCGCAAGCAACACATTCGTTTACCATATTCGTCAAAGCGTTCTATGAAGAGTGTTCCCCATAAAGCGACGAAGTGCCATAATCGGTAATTTTGAGCATACAGCTGGACGTTAAGCAAAGTGTTCCTCAAGGCACTATGTTTGGCCCATCCTTATGAATTCAATAATGGTATAATTGTGCTGGATACAATCTAATTATGAGGGGTAACGAACGCACGGCTAATGGGCTCTAATGCAATAGTTGGGTCAGCTCGACCCTCGTGTGTCGATAACGGATGGGATGTATTAATGGCACTGAGTGAGTGATACCAATTTGGAGATTTAGGAGAACTCAGTAACTGACGTAACTTATGCCAATTTAAAGCGCGTATAAAAGAATTAGATATTCATTCTCAATCTAGCGTAGCATTAGTATCTTATTCTTTTAACATTACAATTTTATTTTTTACAGATATAAAATTTCCTGCAAACAAAACTTACTATGAATGTTTGCATATATAAAAACTAAAACGCGAGAGATTTTGTAGGTACATACCTACTATTTCTTTGGTAACGAACCTCCAACGTTGAGCCCTTCTCACACCTCTCAAAGTTAATTGCCTATTAGATATTTTGAGGGCAAATAGGCTCCCTATTTTTATTTACAAAATGAAGGGTGTAAGGAACTTTTGTAGAAAGTACTCAGTTGTTTGAAAAGGCAACCGTAAAATGTACAACTAAATATTAATTCAGTTAGCTTGGAAAGTTAATGAAAATTGAACTCCAGTATAAACTCAACAAAAAACAAACAAGTGTAACTTTTCACATATAAAAAATAAACATTACACTCTTCAACATTAAATAATTTTATTATAACAACGGAGGCTGAAAAAAATAATTCATGAGTACGAAACAAAGTGCCCTCGTGTCCCAAGGTCGGGCACAAGTGACCTTGAACCTTTGACCCCGTTATGCGGTTTGAGACGAGATGCCATGCTTAGCATATTTCATAACACCGACCGAAGAATTCTCAATTTTATTTTATTGGTCGGTATACTAGGTGAATTTTTAGTCACCGTTTAAATTTTTCAGGGTCATAGTACCCGTGAAATTGAACAACTTTCTCCAAGGAACATGGGCCGAAATATGAAAAAAAAAATCGTACCTCCCATACAAAATCGATCAGCTGACTAATGAATTTGCATGGGAGGTCCGATTTTTTTTTTCATATTTCGGCCCATGTTCCTTGGAGAAAGTTGTTCAATTTCACGGGTACTATGACCCTGAAAAATTTAAACGGTGACTAAAAATTCACCTAGTATATTAGCTCATATTATAGAGTCAGTTTTGTGTCACATTGGTTATATTTAACTAATTTATCCATTTCCATTCCATTTTTTCTTTTATATTTATTGGATTTACCTATTGTATGCATTGTTTGTCATGGTATGAAAAAGAATACGATCCTTTAAACTGTCATAATATTAAAGCTACTTGAGTTATGCATTTCAAATAGTAATTTGATACCATTACTTTAGCTAATAAACACAGTTCAGTTCTTCAAGTTGTTATAGACTAAATGTATCCCAGAATCTGCTATGCAGTGGACTTTTTTTTAATTTTCATACCTACTTTATGACTACGGCGCGGCGGCGCGGCGTAGACAGTGTAAGACGTACAGCGGCGTAGCCAGAGGTGGCTTAAAATGCATTCCCGATCTGGCCGTACCGACCTACTTTAGGAATTGAAAACCTGTAGGTTAGATTTTTCTAGATCATTTTACAATGATCTAGAAAAATCTAACCTACAGGTTTATTCTGAGAAGCCTCTCAAAATAAAACTAGGTTTAGATCTAGCTACGACCCAGGGGTATTATGTTGGGACTAAGTAATTACTTAGTCCTACGATTTTGATGTTAAAATAATTCTTAAACGTGTATTGACCACGAAATACATAAATGTCTTCTGCTATTTACTTATTTGAATAAAATTCTGCTAAGAATTTATTAATTGATTTGGAAAACATTCATACAATACACAATTTCTTGAAAAGAAATAAATGGACGTATTTCTTTTTCCGCAGTATCATTCCTTCCATGAAACCCAAGCTTCTATTCCAAACATACTTTTTTCCACTGTTCGAATAGTTGTCGAAAGCCGGAACAGCCATCTATTGGCCCCGTTGACCCCTCGGCCGACCACACTTAGCTCCAGCCGACGTTGCAATAAAAGTGGCATCGTCGCAAATTGTGCGATAGCTCCCACATTGGCGCCGCAATTCTCACTTTAAACTCATTATTAAAAGGGAAATTAAGTCTTAATTTCCTAGGCGATACGGGTCTGACGAGTTTCGTTAAGGATTTTTCGGATAATAGTAGTAGGCATCCTGTATATACCTACAAAGGCGAGTTGGGAAGCAGGTGTGAATAATGAGGTCATTATCAGCTGCTTTAATATGATTGTAAATCGTTGTTCAAACCTGCTTACAGAAATAAAATCATTTGTCCTTATTAACCCCCGACGCAAAAACGACTGGGTGTTATAAGTTTGACGTGTCTGAGTGTGTGTGTGTGTGTCTGTCTGTCTGAGGCATCGTAGGTCCCGAACGGATGAACCGATTTTGATTTTTATCATCTTAATCACTTTGAAATCATTGAAGTAACACCATTGCAAACTCACAAAACTCGAATCTTCTAACGAAAATATACATTATTAAGTGAAAAATGGCACGAGTCAGTAAATTTCTACCTTTAAACATGGAAAATAGTAAAACTCGACAGTCATTCAATAGTTATTTGTTATGCAAGACTGCAGAGTTGATTTTTGCCGTGAGTACTTGTGTTGAATCCTGACCGTAGCGAGGCTTTCAAAGGTACGAGACGCAGAATACCTTTGCTGCCGAGTGAAACACACAATTTTTCACCTCACTTCAGCGAGGAAAATTCTACGTGCAAGAAAAACAGCAAAAAAATATTTAATTAATTAGTGTTTCTTTATTTAAAAAAATAAAGTAAAATTACTACAAATCGGTAATTTTGATAGTCAATTTTGTTTTTTTGGGACTGATATGCTTGTGTTTGTCACTTGTGTACTATTACTAGGTGCTAGGCAGAGATGTAACTTATCTAAGGCACAAGTATCTGAAATACAGATACAAGATCCAAAATACGTATTTTCATCTTGTATCTGTAACTTAAAAAAACAATCATTTTGTATCTTGTATTTAAATACCTTTTGTTTGGTATCTTAGTATTTTGTAGATACTATGTTTGCTAAAATACTTTTAGTAACAGATAACTGATTGTATGGTGGCAGACATGTTAGGTGACATTAATTTTAAATGTCAATGTTGTCGTAGATAAAACTGAACGCGCCATTGAATCTTTAGTCTGGGGCCAAATTGATAGATGGACTCTGTTGCAAGTGCCGAAAACACAGGATCTACTGGCAGCACCGCTGACTTAGAAACATTGCAATACTTAAATAATAAAGATACCAACATAAAGAGCTTAAATGCTTATCCTACAATAAAATAAAAAACAAATACAACACTTGTTTGCCAAGTTCTGCCCCTGTGGAGCGAATCTTCTCATTTGGGGCATGATCATGAGGCCTCATCGAAGAAAAATTAGTGATAACTGTTTGAAGAACTGGTTTTACTTAAGTCTCAATTAAAACCTTAAAAATATAATATTACTAGCTGACCCGACAGACGTTGTCCTGTCTTTACTATGAATATTGAATTCGCAACTTTTTTATTTTTTTATTTAATAAGAACCTTCTCCAGACATTAACAAACACAACAAAAAAAGAATTAGCAAAATTGGTCCAGCCGTTCACGTGTGATGACCGTGACCAAGGAAAATAGGGATTAATTTTTATATATATTTAAGATAATATAGATGTTGTGTCACGATTGCGCGATCAACGCGATTTACATGTAAAAAAATAAACTTTCATTAAAAAAGAAATTTGTTTTTTTACAAAAGTATTTTATCTATAAAAGTATTCAAAAGATACGTATTTTATATCTAATATTTCAGATACCATTCCAGAAACTTATTTGCATCTGGTATCTGAAATACTTAATTTAAAAGTATTTTGCAATTTGTATTCCAGATACTTTATTTAAGGTATCTTGTATATCACTAGTGCAAGGTGCTAGGTACTAATTTGCGGAACATTACTCAATTCCATTGGATTGCATTGTGAAGGTTGGGGACACAGACGGATTGGCAGGCGATCCAAAACGATTTTCTATCATGCTTTCGTTAGAAGTTGAAGGACGAGTCCAGGGATCTGGGCAAGACTGTTTTAAGGTGCCAACGATGCCCTTGCATATTTTTGACTTGTTTTTTATTGAGTCCTCTATGTATCCTTCTGCCACGGTACTGGACTTCCAGCCGTCATGACGCTTAAGCGAAGTTCGATCAGCGCCCGAGTCAGCCGCAAGTGTAGCCGACGTCCTCCTAAAACAATGCCCAATGTATTGCTCTGGTTCCTGTAGTCCAAGGAAAGTGACAATTTCTCGTAGCAAACCACCAATTTTAGTACTGCCCATAGGCTATCTAACACATTTTCCTTTACGATATTGCGAAAAAAATCGATCCATTGGTTTATTTACAGAGCGAAACACTTTTGTAGCAAGTTCGGAGCTGACTCCGAACTTGCTACAAAAGTGTTTGTTGAGAAACTGCTCAGGTTAAAACCTTAGATTTTTTCGGTTTGTGGCCGCTTAAATTTTTCTTTAAAAACGCTAATAGTTTGGAATATTTTTCTATGTGTATACTTATCATTTTTCGATTTTATCGTGGCTTTTAGCGTCGATTAAATGCTCCTAAGTGTGCTTGATTTTCTTGTTTTCGATAGTTCAATGAAATATGATAACATTATAATCTCTGAAAACATTTTCGTGCTTTTAGAATGTCTCCATTCATTGAAAAGATTGTACGTTTATGTAGGTACTTTTCGCGCGATTTTTCCGGAAGAAAACTTAATTCGGTATTATGTAGGTACCATTTGCACTAACTCTATTGGTGTTAAATTTATATCTTCGTTGCTGCTGGACACGCTCATATTTTATGATTTCTTACGATTTTTAAAAAAACAAACCAAAATGATCGAGAGTGAATTGAAAAAAATAGTTTTTAAATTTTTAGTCACGGAGTCGTCATGCTGGCCAGTGCGATTATTCTAAAAATAAGGTTGGCGCACTGACATGAATGCATTTTCAGTGGACTGGCGTTAGAGAATATTATTGAATAAAAAGGTTCGAATTTCAAAAACTCTTTCCGCGCTAGCGGGTAAAATGCACTTTTGTACGCAGATTTCGAATGGAAAACAGAATCTTTCCGAGGTGAAAATAATATTTACTTACAATTTTGAAACGTACTATAAAGCACTTACAGTACAAAGTTGAATCATTCAAACCTTAACTGGCGTCACATCGGTCGTCGACGTACGATTAAAGCTCGGTTAATATCAGCTGAGTTTTACTGCCGCCATCTTTTATTATCACAGCCGTTATTATGACAAATACAATGTTTTTGTCGTAAAATTTCAATTTTGTTAGCGGTTAAAACGCTCAGATTAACGCTGTCGTACTCATAATAAAATGCTTTGGTTCTTAGGTATTTATGAGTCTGTATATTTAATAATGGGAATGAACAAAGGAGTATTTAATAGTCTTTTGTTGTGATTTTAATAGTGTTATTAAAGAAAATAAGGAGAAAAAGTAATGGTAGATTTTTTATCTTTACCAGTCGTTATTCTGCCATATCTATTTTAGCAATTTGGCGTCTTATTAAGGAAAACCGTTCCACAAAAAATTACAAATTCAGCATAACATATAAAAGCATAATAATCCTATAACGATCTCACTGCTAGTACATAGGTATCTTCTCTGTCAGATGGGCCCAGTGCGGGTTTCAGGACGTCACATTTTTTAGAATTTTTGGTACTAAGTATAACCAGGTTTCCTAACGTCATTTTCCTTCGCCGTTTTGGGAGCAGTGAAGTCAAATTATATTAAGTATTTTAATTTTTGGAAAAGCCCATTTCGACAGAACACATACCTACATAAGTTTACTTCTATATAACATAAGATCAGCAGGGCGGGAGCAGTGGTTGCCCAGTTGGTATCAGCCCCGACTTACGAGTTCAAGGTCGTGGGTTCGAATTCAGCCAGGCACTTTACTTTGTGTAAATAATTCCATCACCATTGCTCTCAAAACCAGTGAAGGAAACATTGTGAGGAAACCGCCATGTCCTAGAACCAAAAATTCGAAGACATGTGACATTCACCAACACGCACTCGGCCTGCGTGGTGGATTATGGCCCACTTCCTCTCGAAGAGAGGCCTGAGTCCCAGCAGTGGGAACATTATAGGCTCATTATGTATGTATGTGTGTCAGCGAGGCGGTATTCTTTTCTCAACTAGCTGTTGCCCGCGACTTCGCCTTCGTGGAGGTTCAAAATTATCTCACGGGAACGTACTATCGGAATGAAAACTATCCTATGTATTAATCCAGATTATAAACTATCTGTGTGCCAAATTTCATCCAAATCCGTTCAGCCGTTTTTGCGTGATTGAGTAACAAACATCCAAACATCTTCACAAACTTTCACATTTGTAATATTAGTAGGTTAGGATAGTAGGATAAGAAACTACAAAGATTTCACTTACTTGAGAACAATTTGTTGAAAAACTTTGTATTAGTATAACAAACTTTGACACTTAAAATAAGCAGCTATTGTTTTTCTTTACAACAAATAATTTAAGCACGTTGACCAAGCAAATTGATTTACAGAGTTACATCTGGCTTCAGTTTTTAACCGACTTCAAAAAGGAGGAGGTTATCAATTCGTCGGGACCTTTTTTTTTTTTTTTATTTTTTTTTTTTATTTTTTTTTATGTATGTTCCCCGATTACTCGAAGATGGCTGGACCGATTTGGATTTTGTTTTTTTTGTTTGAAAGGGTATACTTCCCAGATGGTCCCATGATCATCAAGTCAGGATCTGATGATGGAATCCTGGAGAAATAGAGAGAACTCTTCAAATTTTATAGGCACACGAAGCGATTTAGGTATTTTTTGGAAGAGTACTTTCTCGTAGTGGTCTCATTTCAATTTGGTGAAGATCTGATGAAGAACTTTGGAGATAGGCAACGGAACTCCTCAATAAATGATAGCAAATGGACTGGGATTGCTGAAATCTCATCTCTGTCTATTGCTTACACCAGTTCATAACATAACATCACGCCGGTATGCTGTGAAGGGGTAAGCACATGTGAACCACTAAAAAGTGAAAAATAAAAACTTTTTCCAAAAAAAAACAACCGACTTCCAAAAAAACACTACAAAGTGAAAAATAACTTTAATTTCGGAAGGCGGTGACAAAAAATTCAAATACAGCTCCAAAGACACCGACTTCCGAAATTAAAGTTATTTTTCACTTTGTAGTGTTTTTTTGGAAGTCGGTTGTTTTTTTTTGGAAAAAGTTTTTTATGAACTCACGATTCAATTCAGTATAGCAAAACTATAACCCAAAAATAGTTCAATTAGTCATCTATTTTGGCAATATTAGTAGGCATCTATTGCCTTATTAAACAGATGGCGAATTAAGTTCCCGAGTATCCAAGATCCATTCATCAACGAAATGCAGCAAAGGCCATTTTTGCTCTCTGGCAATAAGCCTTCACTGATGATGCAAACAGTGGACCTTCTAATTTCCTTTACAATTCTATTTCTGAAATAACTCATCTCAAACTGATAACTAAGTTGTACATTAAAAGGACAAGTTGGTCCGCGATACGATCGACGTACTTACTTGAGAAGATTCTTGCTATAGCTACTTGACCACAAATTTGTGGAGAGGATATCGTGATGATAGCTTAGCGATTAGTGTTTTTGAAGAGAAAACATATTTTGGACATATTAGAATAGTAAGTACGCTACTACAAATATCTTTAGGCGCGTAAATTACGTTGACAGCGTTGGTGAACAGTTGGAAAAATATAATTTTGTAACAGGTATTGAAAACATTATAAAGTATCTGGTAGTTGTTGACATACCTACACTGTCCACCCATATCTATTAACACTGTAATGTGAAAACATTGTACAAGCAAATTATTTTTTAATGAGTAACCGTGGAGTTTTTTCCGTCTCTTCTCATGAAACAACCAATTGGAACCGTGCACCTTGCTTCTGACGTTTCATCAGTGCCCATATTATGTAGGTTTGTGTGAAATAAAATATTTTGAGTTTGATTTTTTGATAGTTCAATTGAGAGCCTTCTCTTTTTTATGAATGCGATTATCCCTTTATGTTTGGAGGCTTTTATGTGGGTATTGAGTTCTGTTTACGTTTATTGTTTTGCTTTTATTATTTATATCTGCTTGAGTTTAGTTACTATGTTTTGTTGGTATATTGACGTGTTCTAGCTTACATATGGCAAATAATTTTATGTTTTGTATTTAGTAATGTTAATTACTTACCTATTATTGTATGGAATCAAGTTCTTTTTACTTAACAGACAGCTGTGCTGCTGGGGATTTTGTTGTGCCACTTCTTCCCAGCTAAAGCACTAGAAAGTGGTGAACAGCGGGCGTTTTGGGGGGACTGTCTTATGTTGTTTTGACGTTCACAAAGTGCTGACTCTCAGCCTAGTTTGAATAAGTGACTTTTTTTTACAAAATGGCGCCGTTAGATCCGATTTTGGCCACGTGCCAACAGATCACATGAATTCTACAGTTTTATGAAGTGGAGAGACATCGTATCCGCGAAACCTGTTAAAATGGATTTAGTACACGATTATGACCCCCTGCGTTGAAATTTTTCGTAGGTTAGCAAAAAAATAATTAAAAAAACAGTTGTTCCATACATTTCGACCGCGAAGGTATTGCACTTTTCTTTGAAATAGCATTTTTTTTTTATAACGGACGAAATATTTCTGCGATATGGGGTCTAGAATAATGTGCAGAATTCATGGTTTCAGTTTTCAAGTCGATGACTAGTACCGTACAAGTTACTTCTTCTTCTTTTCTACCTTCGTGAAACCCTCCTCATCAACTAGGCCGGTTCTTGGCAAGGAGCTACGGACCGCAGTCAGGGCAGGTTGAGTACCCTTTTTCAGGTTTTCCCCTTTTCCGGTTTATCGCTTAGGCTGCGACGCATTAGATTTGCGACGCAACAATAGCAGCGTAGATACGTTTAGGGGTCGACGTACCTACGTGTGACGTTACCGCAGCCGGTGTTGTGGTGCGGGCGACGGTGGCGGCGGGCGGCGCTTGCTCAGCGTTTTCAGCAGCTGGTGACGCACTCGCGTTCGCCGATTCAAAACTGCCGATGGATGCATTTTGCGCCCCTCGACGCGTGTTCACCTTTGAGGCCTCTGGTGACCCAATTACCGAACCAACGTTGCGCAATAATGCTATTTCTGAACGTAGTTCAATATTGTTTTTTTCAGAAACCTCCAATCTGGACTGCATCTTGGTCATCTCCGCTTTCAAGTTAGTGATGTCCTTTAGCAGCCGTGTAAGATCGACGTGATCGAACGTGACGGGGGGCAGCTTACTCAGCTCCTTTGCCAAGAAATCAGACACGTCGTCCGGGTCAGTCTTCCTCAACATATCTATGATATCTTGAACACTCTTCTCGGTTCCATCTCTGCGGTGAGACGGCATCTGGTCTAGTTTTCCAAGTGACTGGAACAGTAACAGTTTTCCGTTGCTGATCTCGTCTTCCTTGAAATTGTATCGGCATATCTGCAGGATGCTCACCTCGTCCATGTAGTCGATAGCATGGACTAGGAATGCCAGCAACTCATTGACTATGAGTGGTTTGGAACTCATAGCGTTACCCACTCGACCCGCTTAGAAGAATAATACCTGGATATTTCTGTTTTGATAAGCGTAATAACGTCGATGTATAATCAGACATAAAAGCTTGCACCACAGAGAGTGTGAAATTTAAATAATGATTGGATAAATAAATCAATAATTAAACAAGTACGTATCCTTTTTTAATATAGTAAAAGTTTTGTACTTTGTAGTAAAAAATACAGATTATTGTTATTTATTATTACAATCTTATAGGTAGTGGTACGGTGACATTAATTTATTGAATCAGTCTTTATACGTGACTATAATTATACGGTAAACAAGTACCTATCATAAGTAGATACTAACACCGTTTGTTTTTAGGTGATTTGGTTCAATAGTTTTGTTACTATCTTAAGGAGACAGGAAAAACTAGTTTTTATTACGTAGTTTGCCGACTCTAGTTTGGCTGTTTTAGACAAGGTTTATTTTTGGAGATAAATTTTTAAGAGCTCCAACTGAATGTCAAAGTTTAAAACTCCGCAAAAAGTTAGATTTTATAAATAACTAGCTGACCCGACAGACGTTGTCTTGTCTTAACTATGAATTTTGAATTCAGAACTTTTTTTTTTCTTTCATAAGACCCAAAAACAAACACAACAAAAATATAATTATCATAATTGGTCCAGCCGTTCACGTGTGATGCCGTGACCAAGGGAAATAGGGATTCATTTTTATATATAAGATGAGCTATTCGCAAAATTGGATATAAGGTCTGTCTAAGTTAAGAATAGACACAAGTTTAGACAGGATAGCTTTGAACTAAACAAAGTTTGGGAGAAAACTAATAGAAGTTTTAATGCGACTTATTTATTTGTTTTCCTGTTATATAGTTAGTAACTGCCTGCCTGATATTTTGTTGACAAATTGTGCTTTCTGGTAATTTACCAACGTCCATATTTTAACATATTTTAATTCTTTTTTATTGACTCAAGTGTTATATAAATAATAATCATTAAAAATATATAATTATTATTAAAAGCCTGTGATGTTCCACTGCAGGGCAAAGGCCTCTCTACCCTCCTTCCACGTCTCTCTGTTTAATCCTGCTGGTGACCAGTTCTTGTTGAAGGAGTCCAGCTCATTCCGCCATCTCCGTCTGGGCCTACCGCGACGTCGCTTGCCATTAGGAGTGACCCATTGGGTCGTAAGTTTGGCCCATTGGTTGTCTAACATGCGGCAGATGTGTCCAGCCCAATTCCATGACATCAGTTATCTTTGTGATTGAACGGATGGTCGTATTCCTAACCCGGTCTGTTAGTTTGATGCCCAGAATACTTCGTTCCATAGCCCTCTGGCAAACCTCGAGCGTGGACCTCTGCTGATTTGTCAAAGACCATGTTATAAATAACTAATAATGTTTTTCTTTTTTTTTGGTTAACAAATTTTATTCATCTCTCAAATATATTGCAGACTATAGTTTTGTATAATTTAGAAGTTTTTTTTTAAATTTGTAAATGTGAGTAGGTACCTACCATGGATTGGAGTTATTATGATGTACGTAGACTTGAAAAAGCATGGTAGTTGAGAGTATGTCATGCTCACTCATAGTAGCGCGTATGTTGGATCATTCGGTTCCCTACAAAAAGGTGGAGCTGCTGATCCATGCGTCATGTTCGTGAACGGGTGCCGTCGGTTGAAACTGGTCATCTCCCAATTTCCAGGGCTTATTTCTTGAATTGTTTCTTAATTTTTTTACATTATTCTCACATATTGAAGCAACAAGAATAATGTACCTACCTAGAATTTTGTAATATCTTGATGTCCGTGGAGTTTCTTGCTCGTTCCTCTCCATAGAGATCTAGGTTTTGGAATGGGCAACTAGGTTCAACTTTCTGACTAACTGATTGACTTTTTGACAGTTAAAAGTGCCTGTAAATGCTTTGATTGAAATAAATGCTTTGAGTTGAGTACTTGTAGTTAACCTTAGACTCGGAACATAATTGTTAGATCTTATAAATTAGGCTCTTATACATTGGTGGCTCCTTAAATCTCAAATCTCCTATATAACAATTTATAGGAGATTTGAGATTTAAGAATATTATTGTAAAAAATATCTGCAACAGACTCTTTCAGATCTAACTTAGGCTTCTTAAATCTCAAATCTCCTATAAAAAAAATAATAGGAGATTTGAGATTTAAGAATATTATTGTAAAAAATATCTGCAACAGACTCTTTGAGTTGAGTACTTGTAGTTAACTTTAGACTCGGAACGTAATTGTTAGATCTTATAAATTAGGCTCTTATACATTGTTATAGGAGATTTGAGATTTGAGAATATTATTGTAAAAAATATCTGCAACAGACTGGTCCATGGACTTGGACACGGACATATCCTGTCCATAAGATATTTTCATTTCATTTTTTTTTTTTACAAAGCGGTTATCCTAAACTAAACATAGTGTTACACAGTGTGTGTGTAAACATAGTGTGTGTGTGTGTTGTGTGTGTGTGTATTTTGTGTGCATTTATTTACCTTGATCGCTCAGCACTGTATAAATGCGTAAGTACCCTTATCTCTCTGTTACCTTTTGGCGTTTTAAAGGCTCAACAGATTTGGATGAAATGTAGTAATCAATTATAGGACATGGTCTGGCTTAGGACATAGAATATTTTTTATGCCGGTAGGACGTACCGTGACTTCCACGCGGGCGAAGCCGAGTTCCAGCGGGCTTTAAAAGCTAGTCCACAATATTTTCCTCTTTCCCCGCTTTTATTCAGTAGTGCTACGCTTCTTAAAGGATGCCGCTCTTAGCACGAAACTGTTTTCAAACTAGCCCGCACTGTGGTGGCCGACTTATGTGACGTCTCTAGTTTGTACTGCTTGTTAGCCAGTTGCGTAACTAGTTTGACTGATTTTAGTACTATGTTTAGTTAAGTCTATTCATACCTACTTGCATTTGATGAGGTTTATTTATTTATTGATATATCTGCAATCGTTACTCTGTTCAACCATTTCACACAAGCCAAATATTTCAAGCCGAGTGCGCAATATTACGCAATAGACATGGTATGCGAAAACAATATTCAATAACACAATAGTAGGTAGTAAGTATTCCCAGTAGATAAATGAGCTAGAAAAATATTAAAATTTAAATTCCCTAATTACTCCGTTTGGCCCCGTTTTGCCCCGTTTTTATGCATTAGTGGTTACATACACGCAGCAGCAGCAATAATTTAGACAAAAGGTATGAATGATGAAAATGTCTTACCAATGTATTTATTAATTTATTCATACCTACAACTAAATGTTAGCAGTACAGCAGCTAGTTCTTTCTTGTTCTTCATTTTTGGTTACCTAGAATAGCGTAGTACCTACCTACATTTATAAATAATAGCACGTTAGTGACCATTATTATAATAAACAACAAGGTTACCTGGCTAAACGACGTTATGTTGTAGGTAATAAATAGGTCTTGGCAAAATTCAGGCTTCCAAGATAAACTCAGAAAGTACATAATAATATGAATTAAAAAAGTCACAATGTCACATTGGTACCTACTTCCCGGATTTGAAGCCACAACCTCGTGAATAAGAGGCGAGGCGTTAACCACTAGACCATCACGATAGTTGAGATAACAACAAAGAAGATGTAGGTAAGTATATAGAAACATTATCACCATCCTGCGAATTGAAACCAAATAATTTTCTGTTTGAATAAATCCAATTTATTTGACGTTAAAAATGTTGAAATATGAAAGGAAAACGGAAGAAAAGCATTGTAATGAGCGTTCGTGGATGTTATACGTGGAAATGTTGAAGAGAGCATACCCTGTCCGACCCAGTTCCGCAATCATTAAACAAAAGCATGGTTACTGTACTCAGACCGGGAGCTGAGCTTGTGTTTGTATACTGCGATCAAGTTTCCAATTTATGTGAAAAATAATTTGGATTTACTTTTAATCGTTATTAAAATATAATGCTGTGGACGATTGCACAGGAAAACAAAGAAAACATAGCTGTTTTTTTTCCTAAATGTTCGTTTAAAAATGAATGAATTCATTATGAAGCTAGAATTACAAGCACGTAGTGGTTTTCAATTTGATTTTCTACTGAAGAAAATCAGACATAAATAAGCTAGTAAAATCCATGTCTGGCTACGCCTAAGGCTTTCTTGAACTATGCAATTAATCTTTATCTTTTCTTAAATAAAGATTACCCTGAATTCATTGTAACTTTTATAAAATTAAAAATGAGACTAATACCCCAGCATTCATCAACTATGATTTAACTAATTTATTACAAACTAAGATTAATATTCATATTTCTAATTCTGTTATTATAATAAAGTGAGAGCGGCCATTTAAATCTCCATAACTAACGACGCCGCTGTTTAAATTGTAGATATTAAATTCATAAAAGGTCGTTTATAAGAATAAAAGGTATTACCGTCGAAACCTGATTTACATTACAGCAGCGACTTTGAATTTAGCAATTAATTTAAATATTATAAAGTAATTAGATTTATCGTAAAATAACTTTAAATTTTATTAAGTACGTTGTTTCTGCTTTTTTAGAATTTAGTCCTAAGGCGTGCTAATAAAAGGTCATATAAATGTTTATGAAAAACGATGGTTTATATAATTACGTTTCAGAATAGCAAGATTTCTAAATTTTTGAGGGACTTCAAACTATTGTAAAGTTGAAAGAAAATACAAGGTGTAATCCCAACATCAGTTAAGTACATGATTCTAGACCACGGAAGATTTTTTTTAATTACCGAACACCCTGTATATGAGTACATATACAGGCTGTTCGGTAATTAATGGATAACCTTGAAATGGTTCATGGTAGAACTAATGGCCATTCAGAAAATATCATTTATAATTTGTATTTAATCTTCTTAAAAATATCATTTATAATTTGTATTTAAGTCCTTGTCAGCGCGTATGATATGGTTGTCAATATGAACTTTCTTGGTGGTTATTCTCAAGAGAAAATAAACGATGCACTGAGGCATCAAATCACAGTATTACTTATGTAAAAGTTATTTTCAACTTTTATGTTTTAACATGCAAGTAGTCTTGTAGTAGCTCCCGGCCTAACAGCAGCCCTGCACAGCAAGGTTTTCGATAATTCAGCGAGCACCTACATTACGCTGCGGAAGTACGCGATTGTTTCCGCTACAGTCAGCCGCACAAATATGTTGCCATTTTAAATCACAACGTACTTGTGGCGAAGGACACGACAACACGATTTATAGTTTTTAATTTTATACATACCTGACTGACCCGATCGACTTTTTATTGAAATAATTCATACACAACCAAAAATACACTTTCAGTTTTCCCGAATTTTCCAATTATTATAATTATGTCTGTAGACTGTTTGCCAAATCGGTCCACCTGTTCTGATGTGATGCGCTTACCAATGAACAGTATGTCATTTTTATTACTTATATAAATTTTACTTCACTTGTATGTTTGTATGTAATCGACTCCTTTGAGCGCGATTTTGACCCACTTTAAACGGTCAGATTTCATTGAAACTTTGTAAACTTGTCGAGGACCGATGACAGTTCAATAATTTTAAAAAAAATGAGAAAAAAATATCACGTTTTTGTAGTTAGCAGAACTAAAAAATAGAAAAAAAAATAGTTTAAAAAACTAAAAAACACGCTTTAAAAACCAAACTAAAAAAGGAGAAAATAATTTAATTCAATTAAAAAGCGTGGGGTGCTTGACAAAATTGATTATAAAAATACCTCAAAAAGCACCCCACGCTTTTTAATTGAATTAAATTATTTTCTCCTTTTTTAGTTTGGTTTTTAAAGCGTGTTTTTTAGTTTTTTAAACTATTATTTTTTTATAGATGATTCCACCGGCACAATGGTTAAGCAAATGACCTCTCTGCTACGTATAAGAACACGGCATGTTCCTGATTGTTGTTTGACCTACCTACACAACGTTTTCTGGGTATTAGTTTATGTGCATTCGTGTTTGCAGACGCCACCACATTATTAGAGTTAAAAATAAAATACAAAATGCAAAATTGTACACTGTAGTGTAAGCTATTAGTAACGTGTAAAAATTTTACCATCTACCTACTAAAATCACTGCACAATAATTTTAACGTGCGTAATTTAATCAGTATTATACAATTAATAATGTACGCATTGAATAAATACGTCGACGGCAGCCAATTAGGGAACCATCACAGTGCTTCGACAAAATCAATGAACAACAAATGTACATGAATACATTTATTGAGATACCTTTAATTAGTCAGGATTGTTAATTAAAATATATGCAAATGTTTCACTTTATCACCGCTTGTTATGAGATAGCAGAAATAACAAGTAATTTTGGTCAATTTATTGGTTTTGATACCATTATTAAATTATTTGTTGCTGCAATTCGTGAAAATTGTCATCACGTTGTCATCCTTTGATGCAATATAAATTCCAACTGTATTTGATGTGGAACTTGATTAAATAAACTCCGGAACTGCATGGAATTTGATATTGTTCTCATGCAAACAGTTATTGTTTCGAATAGACCTCAAATGGAAGTAGATATAATCCAATAATAACAGAATGTGCAGATATTTTGCTAATAAAGTTGGAGTAATGGAGATGAAGAATAAATATATTTGTTTCATAAAACAACTGAGAGGTAAGTTAGAACTCAGTGCTTATGTTCAAATATGAACAAGAAATGAAGAATCAAAATGATCAGTTTTATTTATTTCTTTATTTCTTTGTTTAATTAAAACGGTTTAATACCAATTACAGAAATTAAAGACACAGTTTGCACAAAAAAATATCATTTCCACAAAAGAGAGAAAATAATACAAAATATTAAGACAAAGTAAAAACTTAACAAAACTTTCATAAATATCCTTCACAGTACAACTGACATGCCGATAAAATCTTCGTCCATTCGTCCGCAAACAGATCGTTTGTCGTGTTAGTGTCCAAGAGATCATTAAGAGCGGCCAGAATACGTGGTACTAGGGACTTGTACGCGCAACGGTGCGACATGGAGGCACAGTAAACAGCCTGTGTTTTCTGCCGCGGCAGTAGTTGTCTGGGACAAAAATACGAGCCAGCACAGCATGCAGATCAGGCGCGTCAATAGTGCCACGGAGCGTTTTACAAGCTATGGTGAGCTGGTCTTTTGCTCGTCTTACCTCTAACGAGTTGTTTCAATTGCAATTTTACTGTGTTCAGGTCAAACTAACTGAAAAAGGAAATACAGTAAAAAAACTATTGCATAACAGACATTATCAGACTATAACGTTCCCACTACTGGAACACAGGCTACCTCTCTGTGGGAGTAGGCCATAATCCACAACGCGGGCCCAGTGCGGGTTGCTGGATGTCACAAGTCTTCGAATTGACATCCGAGTTTCCTCACGATTCTTTCACCGTTTGTGTTTTTTGTTCAGCCTGGGTTTGACCTCACGACCTAAAACTCGGTACCTAAGTCGGGGACGATACCACGGAGCCACAACTACAATTAGGTTATGAATTTTCAATTCATCCATCAGTGATTCCCGCAGCTGACTGTACTTGGCACCTCACGCGATCCCGAGGTCAGTACACGGCGCATGCCACCGACTACCGACTACCTGCCGAGTACCTCGTACCGTCTGAGCTGAGCACTAACACACCGACTAATTGCAGACAACGCAGCTATTAAGGAGCTGATTGGACTTAATGGAAGATAGAAAACTGTGGAGTGGAAAGTTGTAAAGAGAGGCAGCAAAACTGAAATTACACGTGAGGTGATTACCTCACGTGTTACTTGAACGTGATATAATTCAATCGAATTGAAGGTATTTATATTAAAATCTGGTAAGTCTAAGGTCAAAATTTACTTTTCCAAGTATTAGAAGTTGTTGAAAAACAAAAATCGCATTGAAGCGGCCTTCTTTCATTCTATTTGGCTTTACTCGATTAAATAGACTTTGGTAATAAAGTTTGTTAAAATCAACAAAGAATTATAAAGTTCAAAATTATCGTTCTCGAATGCCTTTCTGACCTCCGCCGACATTATGGAGTAAACTTCAATATTTATCGCAATTCTCACATTTACTTACAGGGTGCTTGCATGACGAAGCGGGTTTTTGGGTCCAACTTCCGGTGTAGATCGCTGCTGGTTGATCTTCGGAAAGAAATACTTACCTGTTTTAGCTATATCTTTATTATGTATGTATATAAGTTGACATTATGGCACTTACTTGACACGACCGATCGGTACTGTGGGAGTTCTGCCGAACTCCCAAAGTACCGGGTGTGTAGTGAAAATCAATAAAACATTATAGGACTTTTAATTCGTGGGACTCCACGTTTTTTCTCAAGAAATCAAGAAATAAATCAGAACTTTACAGCAACGCGCCTCACTTATGAATAATTCATCTACCGGAACAAAAAACCTATCTCAAAGATTTTCCTACTAAGTATAAAACATGAACATAGACAGCACAATTATTGGCTGCTAGTTATGTGAGGTTCTTCAGTTAGTGAACAACCTCTACAGTACCGACTAGTCTTTACCAGGAACTCGCTTCTTAATGCAAACACCCATAGTACCCCGTCTTAAGTCACCCAGAAAATAGCATAGCCTTAAGCATGGCTTAAAAGACTATTTCCTTTGTAGTATTAAAGCATAAACTTAAATAGTAATAACAGTCGCGATGAGCAAGTAACAACGTAGAACAACAGTGTTGCCATAGCGCAGCCATCGCGGCATCGTCACGCAAACGAGTCGACTTCACGTTAATAATGGTTGCCAGCGCCCGGTAAACTGCGTTAGTGCTGGTGCTGCCAGCGTAAATGCGAAATATTCGAGGATAAGGGAAAATATTCTGGGTGCATGGATACAGAAGAGCTCTTGTGTTCAAACTACTTACTTCGAATATTGTGGTTTACGTGTAAAGTGAATTATTATTATTAATTATTATTTACATATCAAGGGCATGGCTTCTTTGGATGATATCAAACAACCCTTCCAATATCGGAAGGGTTTTTTATCCTATCTCTACATGTTCGGAAGTTATGAGAATTTTCAATACATTGATACCAGAAACCAAACTTTTCAAATTGAAATAAACACCTCACTCGGAAGAGATTTATCGAGATATTGGCAAGTAACGTGGAAAGTTATTGACCTATGTAGGGCGGTGACACGCTTGTTAAGATTTGAATTTAAGAAACATATGAAACCGAAAATTTGGTATCAATTCTTAGAGTATTTTATTTTTAGCTGAAACTATTTATAGTGATTCTATACCAGCTATGATCTATAGTGCTTAAGGATAACAATAGGGCTTCGGTTACGGCTAGTACTATTTACTCGTATGTTTTTCAAATTTGATCATAGCTGCCATGTATGTAGGGATGTCCTTCTATAGTCCTTTTAAACCCAAACTAAGAAAATATTAACAGACTGTAAAATGTACACTGGCACTTAGAATATACTTATTGTCATAGCATTTATGAAAATATACTTTGAGAATAGGCTTCTTTATTGTATTATGCTGACAATAATTTTGTTGCTTTAGCTGAAAATATAAAAAAAATGTTATTGCCCGCGACTTCGTCTGCGATCCAGGAAGAAAAGTAGCCTATGACCTTACCCAGGTCATATTCTATCGGTGTACCAAATTTCATCTAAATCCGTTCAGCCGTTTTAGCGTGATAGCGTTACAAACCAACAAATAAAAAAACTTACTTCCGCATTTATAATGTCAGTTAGAATAACCTTTAACCACAAAATAACAAAGACAATTTACACACATTACAACCTTGTTAACCCAGAAATAAAACCAAACGAACTAAGTAAAACCCGGTCTCAAGGACAAAAGTCCAATATTTAGGGTTAAATTAGATTAAATTAAATAATTACGTTGTTAAAAAATATGTAATTACCATTCAAAAGTGATTGATTGTAAGTGTATAGAATAAGTTTGTGCTTATGAAAAAATAAATGTTATAAAAAAAACTGTTTTATTTCCAAATGGCGACTTATTTTCTGAAAGTACTAGAAAGTGTTCATAACAACTTAAACTATAATAATTCCATAAATTATTTATCAGTGTTCACTGTAGGCCATGGTTGTTCTAATATGTGGGCATTGACCTTTGACCCCCGCCAGAGATGTACAAGATACCTTAAATAAAGTATCTGGAATACAAAATGCAAAATACTTTTAAATTAAGTATTTCAGATACCAGATGCAAATAACTTTCTGTAATGGTATCTGAAATACTAGATATAAAGTACGTATCTTTCGAATACTTTTTATAGATAAGATACTGTTGTAAAAAAAAACCTTTTTTATTAATGAATGTTTATTTTTTTACATGTAAATCGTGTTGATTGCGCAAACGTTACACAACATAATATTATATTTTTAAGGTTTTAATTGAGACTTAAGTAAAACTAGTTCTTCAAAGAGTTTATCACTCATTCGCTATTGTTCATCAATTACTAAAAGTATTTTAGCAAACATAGTATCTACAAAATACTAAGATACCAAACAACAGGTATTTAAATACAAGATACAAAATGAATTTCAAAAAAGTATCTGAAATACAGATACAAGATACGTATTTTGTATCTTGTATCTGTATTTCAGATACTTGTATCTTAGATAAGTTACATCTCTGACCCCCGCAACCTTATTTAGCAACTATCTTAACATTCACCATACCTTCGCTCCCTCTCTCCTTCACTCCGTCCTATTTACTGCATACAAAGTAATAACAATGCGCAATCTATTTTTCATCGCGAAATAACCGATTTGAATTTTGTTTTTCTCACATTTTATAACAAAGCGCTTTACACTGGAAAACAAGCTTAATAGAGTTGATGAGATTGTGAGATGGAGTGGCGTTTATTAGTTATGCTGAAGATTGGACGTCAGCTTATTGGTAAAAGGATAAAGCTGTTTTTGTTGAAATAACTATGAGGTAAAGGAATTAAATCAGCCTATTAATTAAGTACCTCGTTCTTTGATCAATGCTCTACTAACACTGAATGGTAGTGTATTTTACGGGTCATTTCACAAAGGCCGTTGCCGAAAATGGACGCAGGAACGGATGCCCTAATGGTGACCGCAGAATCAATCCATCTGCACCAAAGGATTTCCGGACATTCACTTAATCGGGCGTGTATTTTTGAACACCTGTGATTGGGAAAACGCCAAAATGGCTCAATCGGATCAAATTGAAAAGGACTATCAATGTTCAGGCTACGCAATGCCTACGAAAGTGCTACGCCAGCTACGAAATTCTAGCACACCTGCTACGCGTCGACTTTGTGGGTCAAAAAATGTTGGTCACATAAAATCGTGTCTATTCTTTCTAGACATACAATTCTAAAGCTATTTTTCAAAAGAAAAGCAAACTGCCAGTGTCTCTTACAGCTCTATTATAGTCTAAATTGAAAAGTCCGTGTGTCACGCTGAGACCAGTGGAGCGCGGAGCATGCTTAGCGAACTCTCGAACGTCCTCCGACACGTGACGGGGTCCCTCCGAACTAAGGAATTGTTCTTAGTTGTACCGCACTATATTTTATTGGAGACCTCATTATTTTGTTTTTTTTTTAAATCCAGCTTCACTAACAAGACGTATATTTTCGAGCATGATTTATATGATTTTAAAAACGTCTAATTATGTCAAGAATTTAAGCTGAGATATTTCGAAGTATTTAAATAATTTTAGATTTCTGAAGTGTTTGAAGTAAAAGTGTTACTCATTTTATTGTAGTTGTATCACGAACAATAAATCCGATTTAAGAAAAAAAATAACAAAGCTCCAGTATAACAAATCCTTATGTGTCTTACAAAAATCCCAGCGGAGATGTCTTGTAGTGCTCTCGTCCCTCCTACCTCCACTGCTACCTTTAATCTGACACTCTGGGAGTTCGAGTACCCAGCACCATACATCACTAGATAGTGAACATTTGAATATAGACAGGAAAGATTTCCTGACTATATTCAAAGTACTCATTTTGTTTTATCATTGACCTAGCTTTTGCCAGCGGTTTCGCCCGCGTGTAGGTCGATGACACCTCTTGAATCACTCTGTCTAAAGATGAAAATTGCATTAAAATCCATTGCGGAGTTTAAAAGATTTAAGCGTACAAACACGAAAAGCGACTTTGTTTTATACTATGTAGGTAAGGATAAACGATTCATATAAAAAATAAAATAAGGTTTGGTCATTTAGTAAGCGGAAATCAATCGTCATGTATCTGCGTATTTGTCTATAAAATAATTTCGTTTATAATTTGATATTTTAAAATTCAAAGTGTATTAAATATAGATCACGGAGTTTTGCTACGATCACACTTTGTCAAAGCAGAGTAATATCTCCACACTTACAGCCTGATCACTTACGGCCTGAGCCACACTTACACTCATATAGCCTGAAGGCTATTCAATGAATTTCGGTACGAAATTGGTCTGGAGTCTTGATTGCTTATTTTTGTAAGTTCACCTTGTTATTTCGGGTAATATTATGTATTACTTTATTGTTATTTTAAGTTTCAGGCGTAGGCAGTGCTATTCATCAAGCAAAGAGCCTAACACGCGGCCCACACATCATAAAGACGAACAGTTGTGTGAAACCGTGCGGGAGACGCACAACTGTCAACATATACACCATTTAGTAACGACTGTAAAAAGTTTTCCATTTACTTAAGGATGTAGGTACTAGATTCCGCCCGCGGGAAGTACTACCGGGACAAAAAGTAACCTATGTGTTAATCTAGGTTATAATCTATCTGTGTGCCAAATTTCATCCAAATCCGCTCAGCCGTATTTGCGTGAAAGAGGAACAAACATCCATCCATTAATCCATACTTACAAACTTTCGCGTTTATAATATAAGTAAGGATATGCCAACGGTCTTATTCATAAAAAAGTTATGAACATCTAAAACCTTGCTAAAATGTGGTTGTCAAAAAGTGTTATTCATAAACGCATTTTAGCACAGAAACGTACCTACATAGTACTACTACGAACCCTACATAGACATTCTCGTTTGACGATTCGATGTGTTGGTCGATTTGTTGGATGACTTCATTAAAATGACAACATTTTGATTCATTAACGATTTATTAGTTATAGAAAGTTTATGAATACAACATTTTATCAAAGGTTTTATAGGCTTATCAAGCAGTTTAACTAATTAATGTCTTGAACCTTCGACAAGCGTTTTTATAAATAAGACCGTAAGACCTAAAGTTAAGGTATATTCGGAAACATTTATTTACAGTGAATGATTGGATTATTCCTATACCTACTCACCCACACATTTAAACATGTTAAAACACAACATATTTTATAAGAATTACGTTTTATCATAATACAGTTTTCAACAACCATTAAAGATAAAGATAAAGATGCATTTATTTGTATAAACATGATTGTGTAACATGGTACATAAATGTGCACATAGGGATGGAAATTCATTTAAATTGCTGGTTCAACATGTTTTTCCATATTCGGCGTACAAAAGGAGTAATGAAAAACTATGTAAATTCATATAATGCTATTTTTAGTACTAAAGTCTATGTGAAAATTGTAAGTTAAACTTTAACAGCATGTTAATAACGCTGGTAAAGTTGATTTTATTTCAATTAAACTATATAACTACAGCGAATAAACTAAAACAAAGCGTCAAAAAACTCATCCGCATCGCTGTCGACTGGTAATGTACCCAGAAGTACAAAATAGTTTATAATATTTAGTTAAAAATTATAAACGAGTATGTTTTTAATAATAGTCAAAATTCAATCAATTTCAAATACATAATCAGTCAATGAAAAAATATAGTCAAAAGATAATAATAATAATTGAAACAATAAAATTACTAAAACTAAAAGACTAAAACTTTACTTACATAATAATATAATCCTGTTTTCGAATGGGGTGTAAACAGGGGATCAGGGATCAACCGATAGGTTTATAGACAAAAGATCCTCATTCCTTCTATATTTAGCCGGTAGTGTCCCATTTCACGGATCACTTCTCGCAAAGATTAAGGACCGAGCCTGTACAGATTACAAGCGTTTTGTTGGGAAGCCCTCTGAACGGATATCATCATTTTTCTTGCTATTTCGATCAGATTATTTGGGGATAGGTGTATTTGTGTTTGGTGCTTCTAGAGATAATGTGGGTAAAATAAAGGAAGAATAATAAAATCAATACAAGATGCGGTACGTATTCGGTAGTTTTTAGTCAGTGTTTTATTTAACTCATTGACCCTTATAGCCATAATTTAAATACTTATAAAATAGCGGGTGATTGGAGTGGGATCGACCACATGTAAGTTTACAATAAAGACATAGCTAGGTTCCTAAGGAATCTTTACAAAATAAACTTTTACCTCTAAAAACAGTTTATAACGAACTGATGTCTATTGACACCCTTTATCCCTCCTTAGAGGACGCTTTACGCTACCCCAATTAAGAAACATTCTCCCCAGAAAATGTTGATAAGCAACATACTAAACCAGCTTACTAGCACCACGATCAAACCTAACCCCCCATCACCAATAAACCGCCAACCACAAGGACGTATCAACAAAACAGTGGTCCTTAATTAAAACGGGAGTACAGGCAAACTAGATCCATTTTAATTTAGCTCAGGCATCTAAATCAGGAGGCACCGCAACACACCGCTTGCGGTCTATCGCGTAATTGTATCAGCCGCAGATATAGCGAAGTTACGATCAAATTCAATTGGACCGTTCTAGTACATATAGGGTTTTACCTTTTTAGTTGAAAAGTCAAAGGTTTTGATGATGTCAAAGATTGTAAGAAGGATTTTCTTGCTTGTACCTGTACATATTTTATGGGCGTATAAGCAAAATGAATGTTTCTGCAATTTTCTGTTTGGGTAAATAGAGTTCAGAAAGGTTATTATTAATTTAATCTTTCTGAACCAAACTACACTCAAATTAAGCCGTTAAAAGAAAAGCTAATAAAAAATCTTTCATAAAATAATAAAAGCACATTTCGATCGCTCATTCTAATTTCCACGAACGAACTTAAAACAAATGAGTTAACACTTGTGTGTTCAATCAAAAGTCGATTTAAATGATAAAGCCGTTCTATATTAATTTCTGTATAGAACCGCAGCAAAGATAGCAGAGCATTTTAAAACATAAAAAGTTATGAAATAATATTTCTAGAGGAATATAAAATAGTTGAGAGCTATTTATTTTAGCTGTTCTATGAAAAGTTAACAGCGAGGTATCCGGTTAGAGTTTATTTTTGATTTCTGTTATTTCTAAACGTTTAGTCAGTGTAATTTTAACGGTTTCTTTTGAAGTTTACATTTGTGTTTTAATTTTTGGAATCCTTCGTAGAGATTTTTCGTATAAGATTACAATGTTAGATGACATCATTTAGTCGTGTTATAGATTTATGTTGCTGTGAGCTAAACGTTAGATCGACCTCAAAAGTTTCTGAAGAAAGCTGGATATTGTCATGAACTCATGATTTGTAGGACTGCGTTTTTATAAAAACCTTGTATAAATAATCAGCCTATAATGTTTCCACTGCTGGGACACAGATGAGTGGGCCATAATCCGCCACGCAGGACCGATACTGGTTGGTGAATGTCACATGTCTTCGCATATTTAGTTCTAGGACATATCGGTTTCCTTACGATGTTTGCCTTCACCGCATTGAGAGCAGTGGTGATGAAATAATTTACACAAATTAAAGTGTCTTGGCCTGGGTTTGAAACCAAGACCTGCAACTCGTAACTCGCGGCTATTACCACTGAGCCACCACTGCACTGAAAATCGAGTAAATAGTACTAATAGTTAAATGCACAATTCTTAATAGGAAAATAAAAACCACCACCTAACAACTGCAATCAAGATCGGATGCTTCACAAAAAAAAAAAAATATCGAGCAAATAAACTAATAACCATCTCTCTCGTACATTACGCTCAGAAAAGCCTTATATTACGTAAAAGTGGAACAGTTCGGTGCTATCATCCTATTGATTCCCCATAAGTCGGCCGTTTACTGAGGTCTTGGGAACCATCCAGATCGTTTCCTAGATATTCGAGACGGAGCGAAGAATTTATAACACTACGCACAGATTATTTAGGGGTAAATGTATATTTTTATACGGATTTTGTTGAAAGATAGCAGCTTCATCTTTATGAACGTAGAACCATCATTACAATAATTATTTTAACTTAAAACATAAACGTTTAGGTATTCATAGAAAATAATACATAGGTACCTACAGACCTGGGCTGACCTAGTACACACACATACACACACACCGACTCTGTCACTCTCTGGACTGGTCCTCTCTTAGCTGCGACGGCTTATTTTAATTTGTGAATTGACATTTTATTTTTGTATTTATTACGTACACTTTTATTGTGCACGTCTTTTACATCGTTCTCACATGCATCCTTTCAAGATAAATTATGTAACCAATTTTTTTGGAATAATATTTTGATCAAAAAGACTGTCCATGGAGTTTCTTGCGTGTTCTCCTCCATATGTACAGACACCAGCACATCAAGGTACCCCAAACTGTCAAATTTTCCCAATTGAACATCAACCTTAGGCTTATGTTATAAAGTTGATAATCAATCAAAGAAATTTAACAGATTGGGGTAGCTTGATGTGTTGGCGTCTGTACCTACTACGCTTTGGAATTGGCAACTAGCTTCATATTTCATATTGACCTCTTAAAAATTCAAAAGTGCCTGTAATTGGTTTATTTGAAATGAATGCGTTTCGATTTCAGTTTTCCATGGCCATCAAAACAAAACAAAAAGAAACACGTTCCAAGGCCACGAACAAATCGCTACCCTAAACAAGGTTAATACTTAGAATCAATATCATAAATCCACACAGTACGGGCATAAGTAGAGAATTCGCTCGAAGGAGGATATCTTATAAAATATTTAAGGACACCCTCGGCTGCCGAGCGTGAGGAGAACTTTATTACGCTTTCTAACCATTTTATAGAATGTTATCCGTTTCGTTTTTATTGTTCTGGTGTTGTTTCATTGAATGTTTATTATGCTGTGTGGTTAGATAAAATGAGACACTTTTATTAAATTTATTAAGGGACAAGCCGTGTGTCCAACGGGATTTCCCATCGGCAAAAATGACGAACTTCCATTCAAACTTTCACATTTATTATACTGCTTTAAGTAAGGAATTCTCAAAAACCCTAACTTAGTGCTACCTTATTTATTTATATGATCTCATGCACATCAAACATTTTACAATATATTACTGTCGGTTTTTGTACATGAACCCTGTCAGGGCACTGCACTGCACAATGTTGGTTTCCTGTTGAGTTTAAGAACATCGAATTAACATAATTAATTTCGTTAATTATCAAATAATTAACGAAACTCATATTAATCTTACGTTGTAAAATTTGAAACGCAATTAAACCAAATAACACACAGTTTTGTGAAAGGTATCGGTTAGTCAAAAAGACGAAGCCTTCTAGCTAGAACCTAGCAGCGGTTTAGATCGTGCGTTGTCTGTTCGTGAAATTAAGGTGATGATTATTGATCAATGTAAGTTAGATTAGTTATCTAGTATAGATAAGACACATTTGGCGATGTCGCATACCGCAATAGTGACCATTTCAATTTTTTACCGCCATTTACTTTGTGAGTACAATAAACTTAACGAAACAAGTGAGAATAGCAGCTTTCTGCTTTTCTCAAACAGAATAAAAAGCTATCCACGACCCGGTTTGTAGTTGCAACACCAAGACTCAGTATTTCACGTTTATTAAATTCGGTGTGTTAAAACTACACGAACGCAATCACGCAAAAACATCGCACGACTAAATAAAATGCGCTCTAAAAAGCAAAAATGTAAAATCTTAAGCATTTTTAAAGTTCACAAAGGAACGGAGGCGGGGGAACGAATAAATCTTCCAGCGCTGCACCGCTAACTTGATTTAGCACTGGGTCCTACAAGCGTTATAAGAATTTTCTGCACGCGCTACAGCGAAAGCGATTAGCGCTGCAAGCGCTTTACTGAAGAAACTGAATTTTAGTGTGGTGTTGTACTGTGGTTCTTAAGAGAGATGTTGCTTTGTTTATTAGTGACTGGGTTTTATTTTGTTTTAGAAAGGAAAAGGAAATGAATTGTTATTAAAAACCACAGACTGATGTTTTCATTACTTTCAACTTGAGTTTATTCTGTCTAAAAATCGTAGAACTCGTAAAAATGTTACCGTGAAAACTTAGGTGTGCTAAATATGCAACCAGCTCGTCAAATTATTATGACGTCGTGTAATAATCATTCGTTTAGATTTTTTGCAATAAGTTATTGTCTTTTATCGATCCTTCTTAGTATTTCGTTTGTTTTTATATATTGTAAATTGCATTACTAGCTTTTTTATTGAAAAATTGATTGAATGAATCAACAAAGCTATAAACAATATCTTAGCGGGTCAATCTCACTGTGGTCTGAGCCTATTTTATTTGAAGTGTGAAGGACTGAAGCCGTGAAAGTTGGATGTCGCCGAACTACTAGCGACGCCTCGGGATTCGAGCCAAACCTTTGATTACGTCACAAAGGAATTACCTGATCACTGGTCTCTTGTGACTATCTGTTTGGAAATGTTGCTAGTTGAGACACGACAGGCAAATAGTGCTAGTCACTGCAGCTTGACAAATATTGAAATTTTTAGTTCGGATTTGCTGAAAAACAGTAGGGTGATAGTTGATTCGGCTGGCGAGCGACACATTGCAACTATGATTTCAGCCGTTGCACTATTCACATAGAAAATGGCAAGTAAAATAGTAGGAAATAAAAAATATAATAAAATTAAATGTCACCGCTACTGAATTTCATGTTTTCTAATAATCTACCAGGCCTTTAGCTAAACTTAGTCAAGTTTGGCTCAAGTTAAGTCTCCTGTAAACAATTTTCAGGATATTAAACGTTGCCCTGTTAATGTTTTGTAAATCTATTGAGGGTCATAATCTTTTACATCGCATAAATATTTATTAAACACCCGGAAGTTTGCAACATAAGCCATTGGACTCAGTTTATTAATGAATCCATTGTTTTCAAGGAAATAGCTCTAAGGACCATAATATATCGTTCTTGCGGATACCAGGCCCGTTACAGCTAGCAGGACCATTCATAAACACGTCAGATTTGCGGTACGAATGTCCTATAAATACTGCTGAGGCGGTTACGTGTGTTTCGGAATTGTTATGGCCTTGTATGGGTACATTTAACTGTAGTTTTAAGCCTCGATGTGGATGGAAGATTGATGTTTATGTGGTTTTATTGGCTTGTGAATGGAGTTCGTAAATGACTTGAAGTGTACTTCAAACTTCAGTCAAAGCAATACGGGTTTAAGTTTTAATCCTAATTTTCCATACTTCGTCAGCCCTAATAACATAACTTTATTAATGAATAGAAGCTTTACTAATAATAATATGAATGTGCTATTTGTTATTAAAGTACTTCAACAATATTAAATGTAAGTACAAATTTAACAGTCTACAATATTTTGTATGAACGATTATGTTGTTAATTCTCTATTAAAAAAACCGTTGGTTGTAAATCCACCGGTAAAGCCGGGTTGACAAATGTGATGGATATCATAACGAGCGTCGGGTTTTATTTTGTCAGTCATCCGAATGTGTCTTATATGACATGGTGAAATTATTTGAATATTGTTCTAGTTGTACACAGATAAATTTTTCTCAAATCCATACTAATAAGTACCATATTATACATGCGGAAGTGACTGTCCGTCTGTTACATTTTCAAGCCTTAAGGTTAACCTAGTCCACATTTTTTGCATAAAAACTTCGGGAGTGTTTTACTCCACTGTCTGACATGGCACATCCAAAGTAAAATATGATATCGTTCTGTCTCATTATTAATATTGCCTGTAAGGAAACAGAATACTAAAATAAAAACCCATTAAAAAGTTAGGAGCCAACAGATTCGTTTTTCTTGCTAATTTTACTTAACTTTGGGCGTGTTTAAGTAATAAAAGAAGTGTAATTTCTCCAAAACCAAGTCAGTACCGACAAAGTTCAATTATCGAAAAGTTCAATAAACTTTATTAGTCATTGATTTATGCATGCGTTTTTTCATAAAACCCGATCTTCCAAAGGACTTTTCTTAATTTTTTCGCGAATTTTTTACTATAAGTGATCCTGCATCTCACTCAACAACGTTGTGCGTGTAGACTAGCGTCTAACTGCTCATCACTGATACTATCTCTGTCGGACACGAAGCCTGGTGAGACAGCGTGATTTTTAGCCAGGCCCACCAGTGAGTTCGAGCCCGCGACTAGGTTCCCCTTAATGGATGCACGGACTTCGATTAAATTAGACCATGACCTGGGTTAGAACATAGAATACGTTTCATTCCGGTAGTACGTTCCCGCGTGATAATTTCCGACCTCCACAAACAGGGCAAAACTTCTTATTATAATTTCCATCTTTTTAACACGCTTTTATTAGATCGGGTTGTATGTATGTATGTAACGGAATCTTTGAGCGCGATTTTTACCCACTTTAAACGGTCAGATTTCATTAAAACTTTGTAAACTTGTCGAGAACCGATGACAATTTAATAATTTAAAAAAAAATTGAGAAAAAAAACACGTTTTGTAGTTAGCAGAACTAAAAAATAGAAAATAAATAATAGTTTAAAAAACTAAAAAACACGCTTTAAAAACCAAACTAAAAAAGGAGAAAATAATTTAATTCAATTAAAAAGCGTGGGGTGCTTGACATTAGTTGATTATAAAAAAAATACCTCAAAAAGCACCCCACGCTTTTTAATTGAATTAAATTATTTTCTCCTTTTTTAGTTTGGTTTTTAAAGCGTGTTTTTTAGTTTTTTTAAATATTATTTATTTATAGCAAGAATGCACAAAAGATGAAGGTTGTAAAATAAATTCACAACACTCGATACAAATAAGAGAAATCAACATAGTTTGTACGATAAAGAAGAAACTCCTTTGTCGTTCAAGATCCGTTCAAAGATTGTCTGAATGCGGGCATTGAATGTTACAGAATGGCTTGAAATACACAATTTATTTTGAAAAGAGTGGGTAAAGTCAGAGAAAATAAAAATAGGTATCCTTTTATTTTCTAATGTTTATTCTTAGTTCTTAGTTAATTCATCAAACTAAGTACTTTTTTAACTCATCCATCGGAATGTGTAAATGGGCCCAGTTTAAATAGTTATAGCGGACAATAAATATGACCATTTGTCAATATTGTAGTGTAAACTGCACCGAACTAGATTGATTGGTTTGTTAGTACATGTCAATGGATTGTGACGTGTTCAAATAGGTTTTCGTTCAGTCAAAATAAATATTTCACTTTAAATGTCAGCAGCTCGCTTGTCTACAACTTTGTTAAGCCACCCACCATTCTGACTTGGCGCTCAATTTTGCAGTAAGTTGTTTGATTATTAAGTTAAAATGTGGCAAATTTGTTATAAAAAATCAACAGGGTGGCTGGGATATCGACGTGCAAACTGGTCCCTCTGCTATTTCATAGAAAAGCGCAATAGGTACCTACACGGTCAAGATATATGGAACAGCTACTTTTCTTTTTTGTGACCGATAAAATGGAGGGCTGCAGCCTCATGTACTGAATCCATGCTAACAGATGGCGCGTCGAAGTCCCTGCACCCCTGTATGAAACCATGACCACCGCAATAAGTTTGGTAACTTCATCGTGAAGTTCTTAAGCGGATTAAAACCCGTCCCAAGTTTTCTATCAAATTTTTACGAGTTACCAATACCATATTGATCACTGACTTTGAAGACTAGTGGCTAGTGTCCTGTGAGGTTATCTTAAAGAACGTGTTGTGGTCAGGACTTGGAACCGGTACCAAAAGTACAGGTTCTGTATCGGCCCTTAGCGGTTCTTGTGGTGCCAGGGTTCCGGTCCCAGACGAGTACTGGTACTCCAACTAAGAAGTACCGGTAGTACAGGTACCTCATATGGTAGTAGTACTAAAAGTACCGGTACCACACTAAGGCCAATGATACCGGTTTCCACAATTACCCGTATTTGAAGCCCTGCTTGTGCAATCATGAACACGAGAAGCAGTATATTTGTGAGTTTGTCAATTATGTCAACATATTTGTGACATAATTATGTGAGATACGTAATAAAGTATGCGAAATATTGAATAAAAAACCATCGCATTTATGTGAGCCAAAAAGGTGGAGATTTGGGAGATGTTATTTACCACATAAAATTGCCAAAACTATATTTATTTGTTTCCAAACTGCACCGTGTTTTTAACAATAAAATGGTCAGCAAAACTTTAAATATTATTTTGGATTGAATAAAAAAAAGGCAATTGTATAATGAATACTAATGATATACAATTTAAGTCGGTTATGAAAACAGCTGAAACAATGGGCAGTATAAAAGCTGTTTTTTCGACATTTAAAATAACAAACCACTCCATTCATATTTTATTTACATAAATTATTAAAGCTGGCGAGGGATCGAATGTAATGATGAATGTTTTCTGATATTCCTGTATTGGAACATTCGCACATATGTTTGGAATCCAGGATTTAAAGCTTTATTATTTGGTTGGTCCTCTTTGTTATTTTTTTCAATTTAAAGCGCGGTGAAGGTAAAATTATGTCGTGTTTTGTTTTCAATTTCAGCCAGGATTTATGTTATGAAATCTAGGTTTGCTTGATAAATATAACGTAATGCTTGTATGTGGTTCAGGAACCTGAATACCTGGAACAGGAAATTAAAATGCTGGATTTAGAACACGTAGAATGAGTACGGTGACACAAAAATAAGGCGTATTTATTTGGAGCGTTATTTGTATGATGATGATGATTCACAGAAGAAGAAGCTTTACTTAAATAATAATACATTTTTCTTTCTTTAATTAAGTACAATGTGTTTTACCCGAAGGCTTATTTTTGTTCTAATACAAAGACTTTTTATTGTGATATAATTACTGTCCTAACCTTGATCTTGTCCGACCTCCCTAGCGGCGTCAGCGTAGTCTGCTACGCTGACGACACGCTGGTCCTGGCGCAAGGGAGGTCGTACCAGGCGGCGGCCGACTTAGCGGCAGACGGGGTTGCAACAAACGTCGATAGGATCCGGCAACTGGGACTCGAGGTGGCCTTGCACAAGTCCGAGGCCATGTGTTTTCATGGTCCTCGGAATGCGCCACCGGCGGGTTCCCAGATAACGGCAGGAGGGGTTCGCATCGGCGTCGAGTCGACGATGAAGTACTTGGGACTCGTCCTCGACAGCCGGTGGAACTTCGCGGAGCATTTCCGACGTTTGGCCCCCAGACTGGAGCGAGCCGGGGCTGCTTTGAAGCGGCTCCTGCCCAATCTAGGGGGGCCAAACGCCTCCTGCCGGAGGCTCTACGCGGGGGTCGTGCGGTCCATGGCCCTATACGGGGCGCTGGTGTGGGCGCCTACATTGAGGCGCCAACCAGCCCGAAAGCTGAAGGCGTCCCATAGGGTCATGGCGATCAGGATGATCCGGGGATACCGCACGATCTCAGGTGAGGCGGCGGGCCTCCTTGCCGGATTACCGCCATGGGATCTGGAGGCAAAGGTCCTCGCGCATATCTGGGAGTGGCGCGAGGAGGCCAAACGCCGGCGCGTTACTCCGCTGCCGCGAGAAATCGAGGTGCAGCGGACAGAGCTCCGGCGGGATCTCATGGCGACATGGAGAGCGCGATTGTCGCAACCCAGTGCTGGGCACGCCACGATAGCGGCGGTAAGTCCCCTCTTTGAGGAGTGGCTTGAGAGACGGCATGGCGTCCTCACTTTCCGCCTGACGCAGGTCCTCACCGGACACGGTTGTTTCGGGAGGTTCCTGTTTCGCATAAGGCGGGAGGAAACGCCCGGGTGTTTCCATTGCAAAGATCGCCCTGAGGACACGGTGGAGCATACGGTGGCGGTCTGCCCAGCTTGGGCGGAGCACCGCCGTGTCCTCGTGGAGGCGATCGGCGGCGGCGATCTCTCGCGTCCGACCCTGGTGCAGGCCTTGGTACGGAGCGAGAGTAAATGGTTAGCCGTCACCTCCTTCTGCGAAGCAGTAATGCTCGCGAAGAGGGAGGCGGCGCACGTGAGGGAGAGGCAGTATATGCGCCCTCACGGCCGTAGTCGCCGCGGGCGACGCCCTGGGCGTCGGGAATCCCAGGCTGATTCCCGGCCACCGTAGGCGCGGGCTTGCGGACGGCGAGTAATGGGTAGCTCGCTGTCCGGTAAGGACCAAGCCCGGGTCGACGGCGCGTTGTGTTCCACGCGTGCCTCAAAGAGATGTCAGCACCAAATCGGGGGTCCGCAAGGGCCGATGCCTGCCAGGGGTGCGGGTTGTTCGAAAGAGATACCGCGGCCCCTAGCACACAGGCAACTGAGGGAACACGGGTGGGTTTTAGTCAGTAAAAGTCTGACACGCCCTCCCGCTCCAGCCAGAGCGGGAGAAGTTATTTGATGATTTCCCACCCAAAAAAAAAAAAAACCTTGATCTTGTAAGTGGTTCATGCTTAAAAGAGAACATTAAATTGCTTATGCTAGGTAATATAAGAAAAAAACATCAAAAGCAATGCCAGCCAGTCAAAATGTTAAAGCCTCTAAAAATGTCCTCTTTTGTACCGTAGCTACAATTATTGTAATAAAAAGCCTCCACTTGATAAGTACAGCCAAAATTACTTGATCCCCCCAAATGCCTGACTTACGGTGGTAATAAAGAAGCTTGTAAAAATAATGTGCTCGTTCCACTGACATACGTTTTACAGCAGCGAGGATGCCAGAGATCCTGTATGATATAGCGTTACCAACCATTTGCACCAAGACAAAATGCTGAAATTATGAAACTGGTTTAAATATCTAAATGATAAAATGTGGGTGTGCCATCATTACACCTCTGCTTAAACCTTTCGGGGAATACAAGCGTGAGTTTACGTTTGGTTTCGTTTTAATTGTGTGTTGAAAGGCTATTAAAGAAGCCCGTTTGGTCCTTTGAGACAGAAGGACCATTTGGTTCATGCATTCCTAGAATGGGTGGGTAGAAATTAATCTGTATTGCGTGGAAACTGGTATTTGGGTCTGATTTTAGAGGCGATTGCCACTGACACTGTTATTATTTTAGCTTTGTAATTGTAGTAGTGTGTAGGCACCACAGCAGTCGTCTCCAGTCACAGTTTTCGTTTATTATAGCTTGCAAAATTATTAATTGTTACAATATTACGTCTATTTACGATAACTGTACAAACCTATAACCATTACAATAATGCTTCAATATATGCTGTCCCTTACGGTTTGGAATTCAATCAAATATCAAAATTAAGCTGTAGGTAATCAAATTCGGTCAAACCGAAACATAACGACGCACTATATCATAAAGTACAAGCAGATTACTCAATCCCCTCAAATGGGTGACTTATGAGGGCAGTAAATGTCCTCTGAAGTGCCATACGTTTTACAGCATCGTACGTACTCTCGAGGTGTGGGATGTAGCGGTGTCGCGATCTGCACTTGTGGAGAATTTATAATGCAGCCATTGTAGAACAAGGATATGAAAGGTATAAGGTTTTATTAAGTTTTAAAGTTTGTTGGATGTGGTTTTTTTATCTGGCATTCTTCTGAATTCTAACTTATATTTGCAACTTAAGCGACAACATTTTGAATCATGTGTTGCAAGTTCGTGTTATATTACGTACTTGCAAATTAATACAGAACAGCCGTGCAGGCTTACCATGACGTTTTTTATTTTTCAATACAAAGTGACATTTAGTTTCTCCATTTTTGACATCGCACCGTAGATATCCTTCTACATTCTGTCATTTTGTCTTCCGTTACTAACGATCTTTGTCTAGGTCCTTAGAAATGTAGACTATTTCAGAAGAATATTTCTTCCCAAACTGTCAAAGTCGCGCTGACAACAAACTTTCTATTCAATGGCCACAAAGTATATACGATTATCTACAAAATTATGATTAAATAAATAAAATCCATTTATTTCAGGTACCTACTCCCATATTCTACACAATCACAAGTTACAAATACGAAATAAATACAAATCACAATATACAAATAAATACAATATCATCAAAATACAATGTGAAATAATATTAACAAGTGAAATGTCAAATAAAATATATTTTTTAAAATAATCGGAAATCAATAATATGGAATAATATGGATTAGTTTAGAACGCATAACTGTGATAATTAATAGAAAAACATAGCTATCTTCTCCTATTGTACATAATTTAGTTAATAGTGATGTCTATTCTTCCGTCGATAAATCGGTGCTCGTGCTAAGCCTGCTGGGCGAATTGGCGATGTTTGGGAGAGGAACTTGTCCAGCAGTAGACGTCTTTCGTGTAGTAACGGAGATATGGAAGGTCAAAATACCAACTGACGTTTCTTCACGAAGACAAGTTTTTAATGTAATAACACAACTTTAAAAACTCCTTACGACCCCCGTATCGTTATCTGAACCTACACTCGTAAACACAAAGTTGTGCGCGTGTTACGGTTTGCACTAACAGCAAATTTTGACGACAAAAAAAACTTTTCCAAAAAAAAAAAACAACCGACTTCCAAAAAAACACAACAAAGTGAAAAATTACTTTAATTTCGGAAGTCGGTGTCTTTGGAGCTGTATTTTAATTTTTTGTCATCGCCTTCCGAAATTAAAGTTATTTTTTACTTTGTAGTGTTTTTTTGGAAGTCGGTTGTTTTTTTTTGGACAATGTTTTTTTTCTTCACTTTTTAATGGTTCACATGTGCTTACCCCTTCACAGCATAGCGGCGATACCCTTTCAAACAAAAAATAATAATCCAAATCGGTCCAGCCATCTTCGAGTAATCGGGGAACATAAAAAAAAGGTTCCGACGAATTGAGAACCTCCTCCTTTTTGTAGTCGGTTAAAAAGTAGTCGTTTCCCAGGAATTATTTTTGTGTAATGTTACTTAGTTCGATGTATAGAATGCGCAGTTGACGGCTATGTGATGAGTATTTTTACACCCTGTATGTTTAGTACCATCCATTAAAGTGATTTTTATCGAAATTATGCTTTAAGTAGAAGGCCTTTAGCTTTAATAACGTTATATTAATTTATAACTAACTTCGCAGTAAAATCGGCAAACCGGCAACACTTTAAAGATTTCAACTAATTTCACGCATTTTCAACACAAAATGTAACTCTCAAACTTAATAATATAAATTATCAATTCCTTCTGCTTTATTTTACGCTTTCGTGAAATTGTAGACTGAACAGCATTAAAATATTAACGACCTAATGTTTTTTTTTTTTGGGCTGGAAATCATCAAATAACTTCTCCCGCTCTGGGTGGAGTAGTATTAGACTTTTACTGATTAAAACCCACCCGTGTTCCCTCAGTTGCCTGTGTGCCAGGGGCCGCGGTATCTCTTTCGAACAACCCGCACCAACGACCTACTAATAGGCCAAATAATGTTTGTTATTTGCATTTCAAATTAACATAGCCAGCAAACATGTCATTCATAATAATGAATAAGTAATCTATTTAGATTGAATGATGGAAATAGACCCCTATTACATGGGACTTAAACTTCACTGACTTAACCGAAATGTGGTTATACTATGTGTACACTTCGGACTAACCCCTCGAGAAAACCAGGCGTGATACATAAAGTTACTAAGAAATTTATAAAACAAAATGTCACTCATAGGCAACTGTTAAATCTATATCATAAATATAAAAATAATAATCCCTATTTCCCTTGGTCACGGCAACACACGTGAACGGCTGGACCAATTTTGATAATTATTTTTTTGTTGTGTTTGTTATTGTCAGGAGAAGGTTCATAAGAAAGAAAAAAAGAAAAAAGTTGCGCGTAACATAATATATTCTTAGTTAAGGCAGGACAACGTCTGTCGGGCCAGCTAGTCTTATATATAAAAATGAATCCCTATTTCCCTTGGTCACGGCATCACACGTGAACGGCTGGACCAATTTTGCTAATTCTTTTTTTCTTGTGTTTGTTATTGTCAGGAGAAGGTTCATAAGAAAGAAAAAAAGAAAAAAGTTGCGCGTAACATAATATATTCATAGTTAAGGCAGGACAACGTCTGTCGGGCCAGCTAGTCTTATATATAAAAATGAATCCCTATTTCCCTTGGTCACGGCATCGCACGTGAACGGCTGGACCAATTTTGATAATTATTTTTTTGCTGTGTTTGTTATTGTCAGGAGAAGGTTCATAAGAAAGAAAAAAAGAAAAAAGTTGCGCGTAACATAATATATTCTTAGTTAAGGCAGGACAACGTCTGTCGGGCCAGCTAGTCTTATATGTATATAAAAATGAATCCCTATTTCCCTTGGTCACGGCATCACACGTGAACGGCTGGACCAATTTTGCTAATTCTTTTTTTCTTGTGTTTGTTATTGTCAGGAGAAGGTTCATAAGAAAGAAAAAAAGAAAAAAGTTGCGCGTAACATAATATATTCATAGTTAAGGCAGGACAACGTCTGTCGGGCCAGCTAGTCTTATATATAAAAATGAATCCCTATTTCCCTTGGTCACGGCATCGCACGTGAACGGCTGGACCAATTTTGATATTTTTTTTTTTTTGTGTTTGTTATTGTCAGGAGAAGGTTCTTATGAAAGAAAAAAATAAAAAAAGTTGCGAATTCAAAATTCATAGTTAAGACAGAACAACGTCTGGCGGGTCAGCTAGTAATATTATAAATCCAATCACGACCACACACCAATGCAATGATCAGTAAAGAATGAAGAAACTCAATCACTATAGCTCGTCTGGTCAGCTTGCCCTCTGAATAAAACATGGTGGCCACTGGAGTATATGAACGTGTCGTAAAACATTGAGGAACACGTCACCGCGTTTAAATGATGTGTTGTGTTTCCAAATGACGGGACTCGGGGCGTATAGAGTGTTTGAAGCCTGTCTTGGGTTTAGCACGTAGTTTTCTGCAAAATTAGTTAGTAAAAGAGCTTTTAAATAAACGTTTTCATTTTATTTTAAAATATATATTTTTTATTCTTAAATCAGGGCACGTGTCTCAGGTTCCAGTTGATTTGAAAGGTAAACTTGACCACGATGGCTTCTGACTATTTCAAGGCACTTTTTGAGTTATGCTAGATTAGTCACCTCTGTCTTGATAAGACACGATGTTTAGTCGTAACCGCGCAGTGATCAAGGATAGCGATTAAAACTCATTACTTTCTCTATATCACAAGAAACCATTAGCAAGTTGAGAAAAAAACTGTGTAATCCTAAAAAGACAGTAAGGGTATCATCGTTATCATGATTTACATATAGGTACTATTACTTCGTACCTTTTGAAGGAACTTATGACAAACAGTTACTCTAAAAATGTGTTATAAAAATTTCGAAAGACCAAAAAATACGGTTATTTTTAGAAGCTTCGAAGACATTTTACAGTCTCTACAGCGTGAGATAAGATATCGGCCCTCAGAGAGTGCGAAAAATATACTAGACCCTCTTCTGAAAATAAAGGCATTTTACGGTTAAAATAAAAAGAACTTGATAACAAAGGATAAAGGAATATTGAAGAAAATGGAGCTTTCAGATCTCTTTCAGTTTTAGCATACAGACATTAGACATATAAGTGCCTGTTAATAATCTGTTTCTATTCTTTTAGTTAGAAGAGCAGTAGTGGCCCAGTGGTAGCTGACACGAGTTACGAGATGAAGGTCCTAGGTTCGAACCCAGAGAGGCGATTTACTTTGTGTAAAATATTTCATCACCACTGCTCTCAAAACGGTGAAGGAAAACATCGTGAGGAAACCGGCATATCCTAGAACCAAAAATTCGAAGACATGTGACATCTACCAACCTGCACTGGGCCCGCGTGGTTGATTGTGGCCCACTCCCTCTCACAGAGAGGAGGCCTGTGTTCCAGCAGTGGGAGCAGTATAGGCTGATTATGATTCTTTTAGTCTCTATTTTTACACGCTTTATATTAGCTTCGCTTGTATGTTTGTTTGTATGTTTGTATGTAACCGACTCCTTAGAGCGCGATTTTGACCCACTTTAAACGGTCAGATTTCATTGAAACTTTTTAAACTTATCGAGGACCGATGATAATTTAATAATTTAATAAAAAATGAGAAAAGTGAAAAAAAAAGGAAAAAACATAATTAAAAAAACACGTTTATGTAGTTAGCAGAACTAAGAAAATTAAAATAAATAATAGTTTAAAAAACTAAAAACACGCTTTAAAAACCAAACTAAAAAAGGAGAAAATAATTTAATTCAATTAAAAAGCGTGAGGTGCTTGACATTAATTGATTATAAAAATACCTCAAAAAGCACCCCACGCTTTTTAATAGAATTAAATTATTTTCTCTTTGTTTTTTAGTTTTTTAAACTATTATTTTTCAACTTGTCTTGTAATTAAAAAACTCTCATTGTAAACTTATAATAACAAAAATACTTTTATGAAGCTAGACGATGAATTAGTTAATTCATCGTCTAGCTTCATAAAAGTATTTTCTTAAACTGGCCACTGGGTGTAACTTTTTGGTGAACTTTCTTACGGTCACAAAAACAACCAGCCTAAAAGTCATAAAACATAAACCCTTTTATAAAGGAGCCCATAACGCAAACTATTTACTCCGAAAATTTCAACTTTTTACTTTCAATAACAACTCGATAGCACAATATTTGCCACAAACTCGTGTCCAGGTGCCGTCTATTTCGTACTCGTACCGGTACGAGTGCAAACCGACGAGCATGAAAATAGTTCTATTTGTCAGCTATCGAGTTATGGCGCATGCCGCAATCTTCCATTTTGAGGATGCTTTTGATTTTTATGCCGGAAATATTGCGGTTTAGATGTGTAAAATGTTTTCGGGATTTGTTAGAATGGATAAATCTATGGGAATTTGTTGCAAAGCTTTGTACATAGCTCAATAAATAACAATAGTTTCGATATTCGTGCATGTGGGTGAAATGCCACAAAAGTCAGAATTCAGTAGGTACCTTTTCATTTTTCAGATCCTATTAAAAACCTTTCTAGAATTGATTTCTTGTTGTCTAGGCATATCTTAGAAGAAGTCAATTCAAGATAAACCTGTATCTAGTGTTATAAGTTTTTGTCTCACCTTACCTACGTACCTTATATTGTAAGCAAGCATGCTCCCGCGTTCTATACATGCTTTATACAGGTTGAAATTGAAAACATGCGACAAACCGAAATGGGACATTGTACTCATCATTATGAACAACTTTTGTACGTACGCAAAAAAAAAACAGCTGTTCCCTACATTTTGACGAGTCATGCGAACATAAATGTCGGGAACAGATGTTTTTTTTTTCGCGATTGCATCTTTGGTCCTTTAGTAAAAGTTGTTCATAATGATGAGTACAATCTCCCATTACGGTTTGTCGCATGTTTTCAATTTCAAACTGTATACACCTTCTACCATTAGCCGATATTATGCTACCAAGTAAAATTCCACATAAAAAAATAATGCTTACCTTACTGTGATTGAAAACTCTATTACAAAAACAGTCTTCAAGTAACTCCAGGTTTATAACTAAAACAAATCCAAGACAGTCGTCTGTTCTACCTAATAACATTAATGGGAGAGGATTGTCAACAAGTTGATAGCAGTGCAAGTTCGAAGCTGCTGAGCTGCCGAGCTGCAACTCAATTCAAACGAAACTATCACTAAGATGAGCCACTTACGGGATTAAAAGAGAGTACTTGGAGCCGTGACGCTTGTTTCTTTTTTGTTTTAGCACTTGCATAAAAGCGAGGGAATTAAATTCTGGATTTGTGTTTGAGTAGGGAGTTTACTCTGTTATGTTTTGTATGTTTTTGGTCTAATAGGAAAGCAATGAAAATAATATCAAACCAGTGTGCGTCTTATCGAATTATATATTATTGTATTACTTTTTTCTGTCTCTTATCCTCTGACAAATTCAGATTCTCATAATATTGGAAACAATTTGAAAATTAGTTTGTATTAGTAATGGTTTCTCAAAGGTTTACTCAACTACCCGGTATATAATAACAAACCTTTTATTGCTTATCTTCAGAATATTATAATAACTCAGCCTTGACCCATATTTTAACAAAGCACAAAGATATTTTCCAAAAAGAAATAATTTAAGTTCCAAGTTCAGTCTAAACTGAACAGTTTTGTCTGAAACTTTGAAGTTTAGCTCTGTTCTTTGTTACAGTAGACTTAGATCTTAATAAAACTTGATTGGGTACAAAAGTTAGAACATTTGGATCTTGTCTGTTGAAGTTCTGGATGTTGGGAACAGGATGTAACATGGTCCTGGAGAATATTCATTGATGATGTTTAAAATAATAAAAAAAAAAAATGTTTAGCACTAGTTTTTAAACACTGCCAACATTTTGTCTAGTAGAATTTTCGCTGTGACAAATTACAAAACTATTTTGGAAATACAGGTTACTGCTACAATCTACTACCATTTTATCATACAGATCGACGGTCTCTACGTACATAAAGACATGTCGAAAATGGCATTTTTTTTTATTGCACAATTTTATGGCTTTAGATTTTCCATATGCACATACCTGTATATATTTTTTTTAATATTACGTATTTAACGTCATTTACAAATCGTATATGAGAACAAGTATTATATTTACAACGAATAAGTGTCGTAGATGCGGATATCTATACGTATCGTTTTGTACGGTGTTTTAAAATGCGCGCCACTCGGTGCGGACGCGGCCTTGTCTGACATAACGTCATTCACGGCGCGGCGGGAGTTCCCCAATAAGACGGGTCGATGCTTGTTCGCGTGGTGACATAATAGATGATCTTAAATATTTCTCTCTGCGTTTTACAATGAAAGTAAGTACTGTATGTAACTGTAATGATATCGCAATTCCGACTCCCAAGATACAGGCAATTACCTAGTTTGGGGGTCAACGGCCACCCTTTTTGTACAATAATTACTTATCGGTAGGTACTATATCCCTACGATATAAACTTTATAATATTATAAATGTGAAGCTAACTCTGTCTGTCGGTTTGCGCCTAAACCGCTAAACCGATCGTCATGAAATTTCGCAGAGAAAAAAAATAGCCTATGTCCTTTTTGGTATTTGGAAAAGGCCATAGGCTACTTTTTTTCTCGATAATCGACATCCACGTGGGCGGGGCCGTGGGAAAAAGCTAGTTATTAAATACATTTGTAATATGAACTGATCCACTGTTTAAATTATTGCAAACCGACTTTCTTATTTTTGTCGCTCAAATTTACACATCAAAGCAAGGTGTGAATTAGTCCATCTGCCCGGTGTGCGATAGACGTAGGTACATAATATACCCTTTACCAATAATTCGAAGCAAGAAAGATTAGTGATAATTGCTCATTCCTGCACTCATGGCCTTACACAAATGACAAGCGCATTTCACGTCACCAAAGAGATTAATTGAAAACTGTTCATTTCTAAAAAAGGATTATGAACACTCAATGTTAGAAGCTATAAAGAAATGGTTCCGAAAATTCAGGCGCATTGCAGTGTCATTATTATGCGAACATTAAAATTTATGCATTTCATAAAATTTATGCGAATCCAGTCTATTATTGTGCTCATTTTAATGAGACTTTAAGTTTACTGTATAATAATTGGTAAATGGGCCAAATTAACATCACTGTTTCTATATTTTATGGAGCTTTAATGAGTCGTTTGATTATTCTGTTTTGATTACGAGATCGTATCGTGTTTATAGTTTTGATTTCAGGAATTGTAAATGCAGCTATACAAGGTTTCTGCATGTATCGATTTCAGTTCAGGTCAGAGCTCATCAAGTTCTGAGTTGAGCTGCATGATTACTGATAAATGCGTGCACTGATTGGACAGGTCCACTCAATCTGAGTGGTTCTTTCCTCAAAAGATCATTTCAAACACCAATCCACATGGTCTTCACATGGTCTGACCAAGATTATGTCTGGACTTTAAAAGAGACTGTGACTTCTGAGTTTGTTTCGGCCTTTCTTCTCAGAGTAGTCAGATAGGAAATGCCGGCCTCATCTAGTTTAAAAAAATAATGTTTGACGTGTAAAAGGGTTTGTACAAACCTACTTACAGAAATAAAATCATTTATCAGTGTTTTACGTATAATGCAGGAATCTTTGCCAGAGTGTCTGTTTCTGCAAATGTGACCCTATTCAGACTAATCAACGTACTAAAAATGATTAAATACTGCCTTTATCAAAACAGCTGGTAACTCGATTGGGGCACATACAATCATGCACTCGTAGCTAGAGTAACACTTGATAAAAAGTTCTTATAGTAACACACGGTTACCTCGTCCCATTACAATTGCCCCTTATGTCGCATCTACTACGAACGTGGTCTAGAATCTAGATATCATTGCATCTACCACGTAGACACAAAGTTAAAAGTCTCATGTGCCGGTAATCCTATACTATTCGATATCTTACCATTTTATCTAGTAAAGCGCAGTTCTATTGCAGTCACGTGCGGTTCGGGGGTCGCTGCGGGCGTGAGCCGCGCTGTTTACAACGCATTACATTGACTGATGGATCAGGTTGTATTTACGGATAGCTAACAATATTGAATGAATCGTTGTTAGTTTAGGACTAAGATGATTTGTTTATTGTTTGATTTACTGATTCGTTATGGGAGTTTGTATAGATAGAGTGAAGTAGTTATTTTCAGCATAGCGTCGAGTTTTTTCGCAGCTAAATTATGTTAAAATTATTAAGTTTATTCAGCGATATGAGAAACTTTCGTTTGTAGACCATGGTACTTAGGTAACATACTGACAAATACTGTTTCTTTAGAGTGTTTTTACTAAATAAGACTTCACTAACACAAGAAAAATGTACCTAGTAAAGTGAAATCAGGTAGTACTGTCGAACTTTTATGTCTTTAGTAAGTTCTAATAAAAAAAATGCACCATGTCCTGGTAGTCTGTAAAAAAAAGTTTAGCAACATTTTAATTAAGTTTAGTCGTTTACCTAGAGAACTAACTGCCTTCACTATTAATATTACTTCTCCAACAAATTCTATTTCGCTTCACTTTTTCAAAACTTAAAAGCAAAAAATTCTACAACATCAAGTTTGATGAAACAAACTGTAAACACAAAACTACCTGACTTCGAAGTCCGTCCATAAAGTTAGTATTCTTAATGAAAATCTTAATTTAAAACTAAATAAGACATCGAGGAGTCGCAGTAATGAGAAAGAGTAATCAGTTAGAAAGTAATTAAAGTTGAAATCTAGTTTACTGGTTAGTTGAGACCCTGACTCCGTTGTTACGTTTATGGACTGCTCGGCTTGAGTATTTATTAGTTTGTAGTTCCTAACAAACCATGCTACCCTGGTAGTTGTGCTTCTGAACTTGGTTATGGAAATGGATGGGAATTAAGGACGTGATGAATGGACATGTCGTTGTTTGATTGATCTCTCTCAGCAAATATCCTTTGACCAATTTCTAAAGTTTTTATCAGAAACTTGACTAACTGAAAAATCACTCTCTACAAAATATGAAACAAGAAAATATTCTCATCTGAAAGCTTTGGTCATATGCCACTTTGCCATAAAGCTTATGATAGCTTACTACTGTGAGAATGTATTGTTTAGGGGCTATGACTAAGGCTATGAGATTATTCATTTCAGAAAATTTCATACTTACTTTTTAGAGCGTGATTTTTCAGTATTCGTGTTTTAGTTTCTGAACTTACCTACTTTTTATTTAAATTATTTTAGGGTTAGCTCAACAATATATATAATTATTTATTTGAAATGTGTCAATTAAGCAATCATACCCAACACCGCTTAATCGATTTTTTTTTAGTTCATCGCTTTGTCCTCTAGAGGGCGCCATATACAAATTATTGTGACGTCACAAAGCGGACGATCAAGATGCTTCCTCATTTATCAAATTATAATAGTTTAGAAGATAGGATCCCAACAGATGAACATACAAACATACCTACATACATTATATATACCCACATACATACCGGTCAAAATCATAACCCTCCTTTTTGCTTCGCCGTAATCGAGTAAATATGGGAATACTCATGTTATTCGTGATATTTGCAAGTATCAGTAAAATTGGTGGTGTTACCAAAGTTCCAGCTTCGTAGTAATATTTTTAACTTTAAGGAATGCAGTTTGATCCTTATTTATGGGAGCACTCATTGACTCATGCAGACATGCATTACACAGACCCACCTTCACAGTATCTGGCAGTTCTTCGTCGTGGTATGCAGGGCACAAAAAACCAGACTACCGCATCATAATCGCAATATCGAAGGTTTGCTAACTAGTGGCGCCACCTGGCGGATTAAATCGTAACAAAAGTAGTTTAATATAGGCCAAAAAACAGCGTCAGTTATTCGACTCGATTCTCTGCGATAGTTGAGAAACGAGCGAGCGGATTTTAATCATTGGGATCATTTCCTGAATCATCATTCGCTGTTCAGTCGAGTCAGTTAAGACCCTTCTGATGGCAACTCGAACAGCGCGCGCCCGCGGTAGTCATGATTCCGCGGTAACGAAACCATAGCGAGATCTAACTCGATCCCATCGCCATCTATCGAGCTATGGGTCAGTTTTTGTCGAGTTATTTTTTTCACAAGTTTTTTAACAATGATAAAAAATATTTAAATATAATTAATGTGAATTAATAAAGTAGACTTATTATAAATAAAATACTAATTATATTTTAAAATATTGATTACACTACGTTCCGAACCATTTTGTTCGTAAAATAGTTCGGAACTGTGTTTTGTTATAATTTTCTTTGGTCCTTTGCAGCAATCAAACAGCTGATAGCCTGGTCTTTGGTGGCGAAATGGCACTGGTTGACGGTGGACCATAGCGAAGGAGACCCAAGGCTATCCGCCCTCAAGCCTGTACAGGGAATGAAGTGAGGACCATTTTTTGTTTTAGTTCGTCATTTAATATCATCTAGCGTCATAATTATTCAGTTTAATGAGCCGTCACATAGCCTTTAACCAGCGGACGATCAGACACTTCCAAAGATACGTTTTTTGTGAAATTATTTAAATAAGTTTAGAAATTATGAGGAAACAAATGAACATAGGTACCTACCCACATACATACCGGTCAAAATCATAACCATAATTTTTGACTCGCCGCCGCCGCCGTAGTGGGATAAAAAGTTAATCACGCGAATGAACGCATGATTAGTTTATTTAACAATATAACTATGAAGTCATATTGGTAGATGTTCATAGTTGTGTACATAGAACATATTTTGTGATGCTACAAAACATTTCTAGGCATAGAAATAGCCCGAACCTCGCTAAAATTGAAACATACGTATTCATCCTTCACTAACGAATTTATACGAAATGCACAAAGCGGGCGTTTCGAATCAACTGTTTATGGATTAGTATAGTCCATCTCGTAATTGTGTTACCACTTTCAACAACAAAGTAATAAAAAAATTAAGTTCTGTTTATGTTTTCGTTTTTTATTATTCATTCCCGCTTGAGTATATTTTTTTTCTGATAGGTATATTGGCGTGTGTTAGCTGACATAATGGCAAAATTTTTAATTTTGTATCGTAACGGTAATTACGTACCTATTGTATAGAATCAAGTTCTTCTAACATAACAGACAGCTGTGCTGCTGGGGAGTTTGTTGCGCCACTTCTTCTTCCCAGCTAAAGCACTAGGAAGTGGTGAAGGGCGGGCGTTTTGGGGGACTGTCTTATGTAATTTTGACGTTCAAAAAGTGCTGACAACAGTCTAGTTTGAATAAATGACTTTTGATTTGATTTGATTTGAATAAAATATTACCAGCCTATTATTGCCTCACTGCAGAGGAAATGCCTCTTCTTATTTAAAGAAGGCACGAGTAATGATTACCACAATTGTCAAGACGGGTACGTCAGACGTATGTTAACTTGTCCAAGTTGTCTCACTATGTCTTTCCTTCACCGATGTTAATAAGGTCCGAGATAAACTCAAAAAGTACCTACACACAAATTAAAAAAAACTGGACAAGTGCGAGTCAGACTCGCCCACCGAGGGTTCTGTACAAATTTGTAGATACATATTATAAAAAATTTGGTTCGCCGTTCCTTGTATAAAGACCCGGTTTTTTATGATTTAATTACAAATGTATAGTTTTCAGATTTTTCCCTATACTTGTAGTATAAGACGGTATTACTTCCCAAATTTCATAGTTCTAGGTCAACGGAAAATACCCTATAAATTTTTATTCCCTTGAGAGTATCGAAATATACGTTTTTTGTGACATAAACGGCCGTATCTTTTTTTTACGTTAACTTAGAAATTTGATTTTTTTCACAGCTTCAGGAAACTGTAGACCTGAGTATATCGTTTTAACTTCAACTCGATACCTCCATGCGTCTCCGAGATAAAGGGTCTTGACAGACAGACAGACAGACGGACGGGCAACAAAGTGATCCTATAAGGGTTCCATTTTTTACAAAACCCTAAATATCACTCTATATTTGCCAGAATTTGAACTCATAACCTCTTGCATGAGAGGTGAGGCCTTAACCACTACCATCACGACATACACACAATTGACAGCAATCTTGAATCAATCGTGTATTTGTTACATTGACAAAATAGACTTGTCTTTTTATGACGTGCAAGGCATTGAACCTTCGGGTGACTAAGCAATTCCGAGGTCGTGTGTACCAAAGCCTGTGGTCGTATATAATGGATCTGTGCGTACTTGCGTAGGCTGTGGCCACGTGGTCGCAACGTATTGGCTTCCAAAGGAAGGATTAGGTCCCTACCCACATATTGGATATTAGCGATTTGCATATGTTATCTCTCTGAATGGAAGACTTCGGTTTATGTTAGGCAGAGGGAATTGATGTATAAGTAATTGCGGATTAGGTGAGGTAAGGGTTGAACGATATTGTGGGGAACATATTAAAAATGATTGATTAGTTTCTATGTACTTTGATTCTTTTCTATATGCTCGCAGGGATTACAAGGAGGCGAATTGGTAACGAATTTCGTGCGTATCCGGATTTTGTCTAGTTTTCTATTTAGTATAAGGGGTTATTCTGAAAGAGTTTTGTGTATAACATGGTGTGCAGATGCTGCATGAAAAAAGCTTGTAAAAATAGGTAATTTCTAACACACATGACGACAATTTATTAACGTGTTGGAGTGTTTGTTTTAAACTAAAGCTGGATGATATACAGCTTTCTTAAATCGTCGGAACTAAAAACGAAAAGTGCTGGTTCACACCAGCCTTTTCGAATCACGCCAATTAACAACCAAACAAACGAATCACATAAATAGTCCAAAGTGCCCCAAACTATTGAGTAGGGGCGGGTTAAATGGTTCCATTGACATCTCCTCTACTCGCCCCAAAACGGCAACAGGTCTTCACGTCCCGCGTCCCCTCGCTTCGAATACTTCGGATTAAATACGTCAACTCTACCCCTTCGACTGTGTAAACGGGGAAAATGAATATGTATTTTGAATACGGCTGGTTTCCAATGTACGGGAATTTGAATGATTAAATAGAAATACAGGCTGTGTAATAACGGATGTCGGATTGGATGAGGTTATTGGTTCTGGTGGGATTCGGTATGTCTTTGTATCGGGACTATGACATGTTATTGTGTACATCAAATAAAGGCAGATTACAACAGCATTGCTTTCTATTTTGATGATTGTTCGTTTGTTGCCATCTGATATTATGCTGAGCTGAGGCCATTTTGGCATTATTACCTTTGATTTCTGTTTTTTTTTATATAGTTTTGTGGTTTTCTTAAGCTGTAATGCTAATAAACCATTTTTCTTTCTTTCTTTCAAAGCTTTGCCAATTAGCTATGAAGTTGTAATCTAGCAATTAAATTATTATAAAAAATGTTTTAGTTAAATTAGCTCTAAGTTCTTATAATATGTGTGTTTGCGGTTCCTTTCAATAAAATAAAAATAAACCGCTACCAAATTCAGTTTTATATGTAAGCGAATTGTTTATGATTCTGCTCTTGTATAAATCTGAGAGACTATTCCAATTAAGGCAACAGACTAATTGACTAATCTGCTTTGATTCAAAGTTGGTCGGCAAATGCATTATCCCAAACTTTCCGAATAACGAAACAACTTTATAACAACCCAGTTTCAGGTCTGAAAGTGACTCCAAAATCCTTTTCCAAGCCAAAAATGCATAAAGCCGTGCCCAGACTAGCCGAATACGCCGAGTACGCCGACAATTCGTTTTCAGTTCAGCCAACTCTCTAACTTGCATAACTTTATTCACCTCTAAACTGGCTTAAACAAGCAAAGTTGGTACACAAACAATGCTCCAAGCATTTTGTTCAACACGAGTTTATTGCGGACGCCATTTATCCGCTAAGTTCGGACGTAATTCTTCGCAAAGTGTGTTTCTTTGGTCGTCTGCACTTGGCATGGCGAGGGGGAGGTGTTGATGGCAAACTTAAGAGTGCTGTTCTGTTGTGTGTTTTTTCGTTCATGGTTCATGAGGTGTAAGTAAGTTTGTTGTGAAGGTGAGTGCACAAGTTTCTGAGACTTTTGCGGGACATGATGGTTTCAAAGTCTAAGATTTTTTAGCTTTGTAAAACTTTTTTTATGAATAGTGGTAAAGATTATTTTATGATTCAATTTTTTTGACGTTTAGTATTATTTAAAAGGAGAATATACCCATGGACTCTTGAAAAATGTCTCGTATCTCAAAAAGTTGAACAGTATGAAAACATCTAAAATAATTTTTTTTTAATAGGATTAAATTATATTTATAATAGGATAGCTTTTGGAACAATAATTAGTACTTTTACGTTTCTGACTGTACAGTGCGCCATTTTTACAATCCAGTGTGTGGCGGGAACTGCGCACTGGCATCCATTGATAAAGTAATATTTTTATTTATTGTTTGTATTTAAATCGGAATAGTTTCAAACGTCTCAAGAAATAATACTATTTGATCCACGTTGATAAAAAAAAGAGATTTTCATCTACATCAATCGAACAAGTCATTCATCCTATTTGACATTATATTTATTTTCTATCATAGGTACTTACTTTTGCATTATGTCATATCAAAGATCAACCAGAATGTTTTTACTGCTGGTTTGGTACGTTGTGCGTTAGTTTGAGCTTTTAGTTCCTCAGCTACTGCTGCTAACGTTACCATTGAAAATAATATACTTCCTTTGCCGCTGCACCGTGTATGTGTGTTATGTGTGTTGTGTACAACTAAAGACAGGACTTTGACAATTAATGATTTGAGTAGGATCTACATATAACATTAAGCCAATCGGCTATCAAGTAATATACTATTGCTTTTATTATATTATACACTCGAGAGCAATGAATCCGGGTCACTTAAAGAATGTTAAAAATCTCGGAAACTAAAAATGATAGGTTAATGCAATAAATTGTATTTAATAGACAATGTAATACTCCTTAAATGAAAGTAAAAAAAATATGAGTCACCATACATTTTATTAACACAAAATTACATAAAGAAAAAAACTGCTGATCTCTCCTTAAAACAAAAATAGGAAACATGAAATTTTTGAACTTTATTACGATTTTCTTGAATTTTAATACTTCGTATTGCCTCCTCGTGCTTCCATTACTGCGTTTACGCGGTTTGGCATGCTGTACACCAAGTTCCTTATACGATTTTGGGGAATATTCTCCCATTCCTCTGTGAGAGCAATTTTGAGCTCACGAAGCGTGATTGGGGGAGGGTTTCGTTGTTTTACGCATCTGCCTAGCTCGTCCCAAGCATGCTCGATCGGGTTGATATCCGGGCTGCGCGCTGGCCACTCCATACGAGTAATGTTCATCTCTTGAAGGTAGTCATTCACAATCCTACCTGTATGAGGTCGGGCATTGTCATGCATAAATATAGCATCCTCACCTAAATTGACCATAAATGGACCAACGTGATCATTGAGGATTTCTTCCACATATCTTACGCTAGTTAAAGAGCCGTTTTCTATGATCACCAGCTCTGTGCGACTTTCAGAAGAAATTCCGGCCCACACAAGTACAGACCCACCACCGTAGGCTACTTTTTCTTCGATGCATGCTTGCTTGAATCTTTCCCCTGGTCTTCGATACACTCTGTGTCTTCCATCGTGCTTGTAGAGCATAAATTTTGATTCGTCGGAGAACATAACTTTTGACCAATCTTCAATACTCCAATTTACGTGGCTCTGGGCATATCTTAGTCTTGAAATACGATGCCCACGCTCCAGTTTAGGGCCGTTTGCAGGTCTAAGGGGTTTTAAGTTAGATTCAGCAAGCCGACGTCTTACTGTCCATGCACTTGGGTTACTTCCTCCGAGGCGTCGAAACTGATTTGTGAGTTCAGTTCCTGTGAGAAAGCGATTTCGAAGCATGGTGTTCACCAAGTATCGGTCTTCTCGTGCTGTGGTACACCTGGTTCTGCCCGTTCCTGGTCTGCGTAGGTTAGAACCAGTTTCTTCGTAACGTCGGAGAACTCTTTGTACTGTTGACAGCGACACACCGACAGTCCTGGCTGTATCGCGCTGACTCCGGCCGGTTTCCAGCATTGTAAGTATTCTGGTGCATTCTTCAGGCGTAAGCGACATAATTTCAGCTTGAATAATGAATATAGAGCACTATCAACATGGTTTATGTACCCACATAAATGACAGATTACAAACAAAAGCAAAACCAAATGCTGTAATTTCGTAGTTCCATCTTCGAAAGTGGCCCTTTTTCAAATTAGATTTTTTTATGATATAACTTTACAATAACTATGAAGTTTTAATACCTTCATTTAAGGAGTATTACATTGTCTATTAAATACAATTTATTGCATTAACCTAGCATTTTTAGTTTCCGAGATTTTTAGGATTCTTTAAGTGACCCGGATTCATTGCTCTCGAGTGTATTTAACTAATATAAAGTAATATAATATTGACTGCCTCGTTGGTCTAGTAATCGCAAGTGCTACTACAGAGTATGTGATCCTGGGTTCGATTCCCAGGTCGGGCAATCTTGTTGAGTTTTTCCATCTGAAATCGCTCATTAGCAGCCTAGAGTCTGGATTTATGCCCGCTTCATACCAATGGACTAGCCCCCTATTACATGGGACTTAAACATGACTGGCGAAACGTGGGTGTACTACACATAGTTACACCTCTGCCTAACACTTCGGGGAATACAGGCGTGATGTTATGTGATATTTCGAGGTTCTCGCCGTGCGCCACAGCGAACAGACGTGTGCACTCGCGTAAATTACTCGCGCTTAAGTTCTATTTTACTAAATTCTGATTGGTTTAAAAGTAAAATTCTAATTCTCGTTTCTTCCTGGAGCATTTATACGAGTTGGCCACTCCCCACGAAAGTGACAACGATATTATTATCAACAACCTTGTCTAAAACATACGAAGGGGCCACCGTGATTGGATTTATAAACTCGGTTTTGAACCGCCTCCTCAGTGCGCGCGAGTCGGTGTCACTTACCGCTTAGCCAAACTGCGTTGACGCATCGTCGCTAAATACCGCATCCCTACCACCTGTGCTACAGCACCCGGACTGCTACGAGTGTTCGCGTCATCAACAGTCAGCTACGTGCGGAAAGGCTACGAGTGCTACGCGGCGCCAAACACCTGTGCTACGTGTTGATCGGCTACGAAACGGGTTCTATAGTTTGTTGGAAGTTACTACTGTGTATCGTTGCGTGTGCCAATATAAAAATCAAGTTGCAAGTAAACAAGTTAGCTACTATGCCAAGAATTGAGCGTTCGCCCCCTGCTACTCCTTTCCTTGAGACGGACAATCCACCTATTTTCTCAACTCCAGACATTTTTAATAATCCAAATGAGCCCGAAAACTCAAACGTTACCTCGCGATCCAAGCGACTTCGACCAGACTTCTCTCCGGAGTGTGAATGGAAGAATCTCGAGGATAAAATAACGATGTTATTTACCTCTTGGAAAACTGAGCAAGAGGCTCTGCTTGGCAAACTAACGTCGGAGTTGAGGGAAATTAAACAACAAAATGCGGAGATTCAAAAAACTAATGCTGAAACCCTAAAAACTATAGAATTTCTGAGTCAAGATTACGATTCTATCAAGAAATCCATGCAGAGGTTAGAAAAAGAAAATAGTGAACAGCGCAACTATATCCTGAATCTGGAAAAAAAAGTAGAAGATATACAGCTGAGCTCGCGATCATCATGTATCGAGATTAGGAATGTACCGGCAGTTGAGAAGGAAACCACTACTGACTTAACCTCGATTGTTTTTAAAACCTGTGAGACTCTCCAGCCGGCGGTTAACCCTCCTCAACTACGTGATGTTTATCGTTTGCCCGGTAAAAAGGGCTCAAACAGACCGATAATAGCAGAGTTCCTGACTGTCCCCTTGAAGAATCAAGTACTGAATGCCTGCCGTATGTTCAATAAGGGTCTGCCATCGACTGAAAAACTAAACACGGGACACATTGGTGTTCCCGGTGAAGTCAAACCAGTCTATATCGCCGATCACCTGCCTCGCACTCAGCGTCAACTATTCTTCGAGGCTCGTTCATTTGCTAAAACAAACAAATATAAGTTTTGTTGGTCGCAAAATGGGAAAATTTTTCTTCGTGAACGGGAAGGAATGGACTCCGTTGTTATCAGCTCAACTTCTAGTCTTCAAAAGCTGCTCACCCCTGCATGAAAAACGCAAGCCATCTCATTTTCATTATTATTGCATGCTTTTAAAGTATTTTAGTACCTTACAATTTTATTTACAAACCCGAGTACTCTTAGCCTCTTATAAACCAGTTTTTTACTACTTTTTAATTACAACTTGTTACCTCTTTATAAAAATAATATTAATATTATCAACTTTATATAATGGATACTGTATATATCTGCCTCTGTATTACGCATCGTACCTTTTTAGACCTTATAAAAATTATAATATTTTAAAAATTTGTTATGACAAGCACACAACTCATATCATACCTACGTTTATGTACATTCTATCGACTGTCTTATTTGTATATTTAACAACTGCAACTAACAAAACAGAATTACTACATGTAGACAAAGCTAAATTACACATAACCCACGTCATATTTATGGTTGCAATTAAAATGCACTTAACATCATTCATCAATCTTCGATTCTGACACTTTAAATGATATTGACTCTTTCAGTCTAGGCGATTCACATATCTGTGTACCCGAGTCATGCAGTCGTTTCATTCCTGACAATAATAGTAAGTCGCTTAATATAATACACCTTAATATACGCAGTGTAAATTGTAACTTCGATGGTTTTCTTGTGCTTCTGGCTAGGATGAAAATTTCATGTGACGTTTTAATTTTATCGGAGTGCTGGTTGATGGTGTCAACAGTTCCGCCACTGGAAGGGTATCTTTCTTATCACACGAGTAAACCTATCAACCAGAATGATGGTGTTATAATATATGTAAAATCAGAATTACCTCATATCGTTACCGAACCTTCTATATCTGGCGCCAGCTGTTTGATCTGTAATGTAAAATCTCACAATATCTTACTTTTAGCGTTATATCGCTCTCCGTCCACCCGAAATCTTGATAATTTTATCGATAATTTAGACACAGTCCTTACCCAGACGTCAGTCCAAAAAAACCTAGTGATAATGGGTGACATCAATATTGACATCACTCCAGATGCTATTTCCCAACAAGCTAATCAATACCTTAACCTTATTGCTTCACATGGCCTCCTCCCTACACATCTTTTCCCAACACGTATAACATCTTGTATTGATCACGTTATGTTAAGATCTGATCTTAAAAATACGACACTAGTTTTCGATACTTACATTACTGATCATAGGCCCACGTTTATAAGCATCCAGCTTGCAAAGCCACTCCCTACGTTTAAATTCAATCGTATAGTTGTTAATTATACAGCTGCAATTACTGACATTTTATCTATGGACTTTAGTGGAATATTGACTATTCAAGACGCAAACAATGCCGCCGAGTTTCTGGTCTCCATAATTAGGTCTGTCATCGCTAATCACTCCAAATCCGTGTACATCTCATCGAAACGCAGAATTTTGAAACCTTGGATTACCAACGGTCTGCTACGGTGTATCCGAAATAGAGATAGCATGGCTCAAACCTTAAAGGCAGATCCTGAAAATTACACTCTCATGGTCACATATAAGCGATATCGTAATTTTTGTAACAAGCTTCTCAAAAATTTAAGACATGCCTATGAAAGGGAGGAGTTTCAAATGGCGAAGAACAACCCTAAAGCAACTTGGAAGGTCATTAAAAATATTACCGGAACTAGTCTAAATGCGAAATCCCCTAACGAGCTACTAAGGATGGCTTTGGATGAAAAATCTTCGGTAAACGGAGTTAACGAGTTTTTTGTCAATGTTGGCAAGAACTTGGCGAACAAATTCACATCCACCTCGTATACCTCGGAGTATTCTCTAGATGATCCGCCTTCTAACTCGCTGGTACTTCTTCCCACAGATGAAGTAGAGGTCTCAAACATCATTATTGGGTTACGAACGGATGCAGCGGTGGGTTGGGATGGCATTTCATCGAGACTGTTAAAATCCTGTCTGCCCGCGATTATCCCAGCCATCACTCATATCTGCAATCTCTCTATTTCCACAGGCTGTTTTCCCAGGGTTTTCAAAAGGGCTGTCGTTCATCCAATTTTCAAAAATGGGGACAGACACGGTGTCGATAATTATAGACCGATCTCAGTCTTGCCTGCCATCTCTAAAATTTTAGAAAAGATACTCAATAACCGATTGGTCAACTATCTTGAGTCATGCAATTTATTAAGTAATAACCAATATGGTTTTAGACGTGGCAGGTCAACTGAAAATGCTGTTGCTGCCTTGGTAGATCATGTAGTATCTAAACTAGATAGTAAAATGAAATGCTTGGCTGTTTTCCTCGATCTTTCCAAGGCATTCGACACGGTGTCTGTTCCCCACCTCTTATTCAAGCTGGAGGCTATGGGCATTCGTGGACATACCTTAAAAATTTTCCAGGACTACCTGTGTGAAAGAAGCCAATGCGTCAAAATAAATGATGTTATTAGTGATTCAAAATCTTTGAGTTTTGGCGTTCCTCAGGGCTCAATATTAGGCCCTACCCTGTTTCTTATTTATATCAATAACTTATGCAAAATGTCTCTAACGAACTGTTCAATTTATACTTACGCTGATGATACGGCCTTGCTTCTTCACGGTATTGACTGGCCTGAAACAGTCAAATACGCGGAACTTGCTCTAAACTCAGTGATGAAATGGCTATCCAATAACATATTAACCTTAAATCTTAATAAAACAGTATACCTACCATTCTCCTTACTATCCAACAATCTTCCTCCGAAGGATTCAATGGTGCTTAGAGCTCATACTTGCTCACTCGATCTATCCTCCATACAATGCGACTGTCCACAACTCACAAGGTGTGAGTCTGTTAAGTATCTCGGAGTTTATGTAGACAGTTCTTTGAGCTGGAAACCTACCTTAGCAATCTCATATCGCGAGTCCGCAAGTGTATATTTATTTTTAAAAAGCTAAGGCACTCCGCGGACTACCGTACAATTAAAACTGTTTATTATGCACTCTGTCAAAGCATAATAAACTATTGCATCACAGTGTGGGGTGGGACTACCAAGACAACTCTCCTTCCTCTGGAACGGGCACAGAGAGCTGTCCTCAAAGTCATGACCTCGAAGCCGTTTAGATATCCCACCTCGGCTCTTTACACCGAATCCCGGGTCCTCACTGTGAGACAGCTCTTTATTCTCAGCACTATTCTGCGCAAACATCGCTCTCTGGTTTACAACCCGAATGCTGCTAAAAAACGTAGATTCTACGATGTATGCTCAACTGGTGGATGTAGAACGGCCTTTGCTCAGCGTCATTATGATGTTCTGTCTGGCCATTTATACAACAAAATAAATAAACTGTTAACCATTGCTCCCATGTGCCTGAATGGTTGTAAGACCCAGGTCACAGAGTGGCTATTGACAATCAATTATGATAAGACTGAAGATTTATTACGTATTTCAATCGCTTAGCCTAACGCAGTTAATAAGGTCATATATTCTTAATTATTTATATACATACTATAGACTAACATAAACACAAGTTCTCACCATATTTATTTTTATTTTATTTTTTTCCTCTCAATTACATACATATGTTCTTCAATAGGCCAAATCACAGTTGGATTTATTAGTAAATAGTTATTTTGATAATAATATATTGTGCTCGGCTTACAACTATTGATACATGTTCAATTATAGGCGAGGACGCTGGCACCCTAAACACAAGTTAAATCTTACATTGGGTGCCAGAGTTCATCGAAAACACTCTTTCCCCTAGTTGTAACGCTGCATAGTGTTTATTATATAAGTGTTTTTTCTTTTGTACACCTGAAGGTAATCAAATATCTTTTTTTTTTTTTTTTTTTTTTTTTTTTTTTTTTATATAATATAATGTTAGCTTCCATGCTTTGCGTGTAAATGAAACGCGGGACTAAGATTTTGAGGCACAAAGATACTCAAAATCTAAAACAGTAAGACTTGGTGAGGTGGTCACCAGTAATTGGCCATCTAACATACCTAAACTACTACGGATTTTACACAAATGTATTTCAAAGGCACAAGGCTCACTTGTAAGCCCATTTAGACCCCACCCAGCTTTTATCAGTTCATTTTGTGTTCGAACATTACCTCAAAATAGTAATTTTATGTTTGTAAATATCACGAAAACGCCGCTGTAGATTGTGTGGAATTTTTTGAGGACGATTTAGACATGTCATTGAGTATTTTGAAGATGATTTGATGAAGACACACTTTTGAAATGAGTACATTTGTCTATAGTGCCGTGGGCATTCTCCTTTACAAGTTTTATCGCATGCGTCCTGCTCATAATATTTAGTTTGGATGAAATAATTTCTTGGAAATAAACACCATTGATCACTGAACAACAACCGCCTGTTTCCGGTCCTAAAACAAAACACCAAAATTTAAACATACCTGGGGAAGACCATAATTTTTGGCATAGCGACTGGTACAGGCCAGTTACTGGTCCAATCTGGGTACTAGCCACCTGCTCCGAAATTTATCGTCAACTTTACAACGAGCTGGCGAGTTGCCACTCCCCTGTTACCTTGCCGTCCAATTGTGTATTCTTGGCTTAAGCAGCGTTGCTAATCTGGCCTATTTGTGTTGCTTAGTTTCTTGCGTTGAAATTGTGACTGGAATGCATGAATGCTATTGGTATTAGTCATTGATGTGGACCATAAAATGGAGTGTGCATGATCAAAATCAAGGCATGAAGTAGGTATGTATTTCAGAAATATTGTGATCCAGTGGTATTTATATAAAGTAATCTCTGATTCACACAAAACCAGCAGGTGATTCTAATTTTACAATCCGATGTTTCATGCTATAGGTATCTATATAGGTACCATTTCAAAATTCCTTTCGTAAAATAAATTAATTATTGGACATCAATTGGAAATTCTTATTTGACTTAAGCCATGAAACACTAGCACAAAAGGTATTATAACACAATCAATAATCTATACATATACAAATGAATCCCTGTTTCCCTTGGTCACGGCATCACAGTTGAACGGTTGGACTAGTTTTATTTTTGTTGTGTTTGTTATTTTTAGGAGAAGGTTCTTATGAAAGAAAAACAAACCAAGTTGCGCGTAACATTAGAAAATTAAAGAAAACTTAACGACCATATTGACTTTGCTAATATTATAACAATGCGAATTTAAAATTCATAGCAAAGACAGGACAACGTCTGTCGGGTTGGCTAGTCAACAATAGATAAGCCTTCATTTATTTATTTAAACTTCTCGCACACAAAAAGGTACAAACGCGGACTTAATGCATTGATGGTTTTTTTTTTTTTGGGTGGGAAATCATCAAATAACTTCTCCCGCTCTGGGTGGAGCGGGAGGGCGTGTCAGACTTTTACTGACTAAAACCCCCCCTTGTTCGCTCAGTTGCCTGTGTGCCAGGGGCCGCGGTATCTCTTTCGAACAACCCGCACCCCTGGCAGGCATCGGCCCTTGCGGACCCCACCATTTGGTGCTGACATCACTTTGAGGCGCGCGTGGAACACAACGCGCCGTCGACCCGGGCTTGGTCCTTACCGGATAGCGAGCTACCCATTACTCGCCGTCCGCTCATTGATGGTAGTGAAAGGAGTTTGTAACTTAATTTAAATTAAATCACGTTGTTGTTTACAGAAACTCCTGTTATCCTTCCGTCTTTGCTGAATTAAATAAACAGAAATACCTTTTGGATTTATATATTATAATCTGGGTAATCATTAGCTCTATACCTAACTCTGAACAAACAACACCTAAATCTATGACGAACTATGTCAACCCCTGGCACACAGGCAACTGAGGGAACACAGCAGGGTTTTAGTCAATAAAAGTCTGACACGCCCTCCTGCTCCACCCAGAGCGGGAGAAGTTATTGGATGATTTCCCACCAAAAAAAAAGGAAAAAAATGCTAACTTATGTGTGACATAGTTCGTCATAGATTTAGGTGTTGTTTGTTTAAAGTTAGTTATAGAGCTAATGATTACCTAGGTCGTGGGATAGATTAAGTGAATAACTACTGGATGTCATTGACCGATCTGAAAGAGATCCTAACTATTATTATAAATGCAAAAGTGAGTTTGTTTGTAACTCAATGACGCAAAACGACTGATTTGGATGAAATTTTGCACCACACCCTGCTGGAACACAGGCCTCCTCTCTGTGAGAGGGAGTGGGCCGTAATCCACCACGCAGGCCCAGTGCGGGTTGGTAGATGTCACATATCTTCTAATTTTTGGTTCTAGGACATGCCGATTTCCTCACGATGTTTTCCTGCACCGTTTTGATAGTCGTTACCACTGGGCCCCCACTGCTCTTGACCTGGGTAAGAAGACCTATTTTCATCCTGCAAAACAGATGAAGTCACAGGCAACAGCGAATAATATTCTAATACATTGAACACACAATACGCGCTTGCACGTGGTGTTGCGGACACTAGTCTGTTATACAGAACAATACCATACCAATACATTGACTTCGGATATTTCTAACATAAATAATTTTGCTAAATAGTATTTTTGTAGTTTATATAGTTGGTGGTTAATTATTCGCCTTGTTTTTCGCTTATGCACGAGGTGCAGTTGCTTTACTAATGCTTTTATTTTCAATAAATATTAAACTGACGATACTCGACATGTCATATATAATACTATGATATGCTTTCGCTTGTGGATAGGCGTATGATGTTGAATATGTTTTTTCTCTTTGATATACTGTGAGGTCGCTTGGACAGCAGTGATTTGCTGTCATGTATAGATTTCTGTACCCCAAAAACACGTACCAGACAAACAAAATTATTCAGTATGCTAGGCTGCCGTACAAAATACGGGAGAAATGCTGTTCTGACCCGACTGCCTCGCATCTATTCTGAGAGTTTTGAAAATGTCGATATATTTCATGCATCGAAACAATCATCCGGAAACAAATCAAGCAGATATTGTTTAGTAAACAAATTGTGCTATATCCTGTTCTTAAAAAAATGATTTTTTTTTTTATAATTTAACAAAGCACATTCCGATTGCTAAGTGGAAATTTAGCTATATAAATAAAAAGAAAAGTCCTGACTGACTGACTGACTCATCAACGCACAGCCCAAACCCTTGGACCTAGAAAACTGAAATTTTTAACAGAAGTTCCCTTTATAATGCAGACAATGAATAAGGATTTTTCGAAATTCAACCCCTAAAGGTGTTAAATAGGGGATGATTGTTGTTTTTCCTTTTGTTAATTAATATAGTCATAGTATTTAGGTACATACTTGTAACTTTCATTTAATGTAAGCAATGTGTCAACAATCACACATTACCTATTATTGATAGCTGCACTTGTATAACCTTTTTCTTTTTTTTCTTTCGCTACTTTCTAGTAAACCTAGCTTTATCAATGCCGTGAAACTCTATAATTGGCTTAAGAGATAATTGTCATCATCTCGCTATCACTGTGCAGTGTATACAGACTCTTTGATGCTAGTAACTTTGACGCAACTGTATTGAGTTATTCATTGATAGTGAGGTTCTTAGCTCATGTAAATTAATTATAAGCTGTTGAGTTTCCAAATAAATAAATTTATAAATAAACACTACTGTCCTTTTTTACTAACTCTAGGCAATCCCTAAATAAATTCCTAATAAAAAAATTAAAACGTTAAATAATTAATCAGTATAATGATGAAATTATTTGCACTAAGAAAAGCGCCTTCCTGGCACCATCTATAACACGAAAGTCGGGGCCGTTACCACCGGGCCACCACTGTTCCTCAACTGACCATACAGACTCCCCCCCAGTGGGTTTCCCGCATTGTCGTTGGTAGAGGGTTCAGTAGCCGTGGTCACCCTCCCACGGTGAAGCGAAGAGGAACCCCAAGGTGGGGCCGCTCGTCTGGGCTTTTGCCTCCAAACCGACACCATAGTGGCCAAAAAGTAGCTTGCGGTGACGTGCATCGCAACTGAGGCGGGCCGCGATGTCGAATGGGAGGCATCGCAGCTGAGGGTTACAGGCTGCGGTGGACGAGAAGTGCCGGTACTTCTGTGGCCTGGACGGAGCCGCCACCGTTTGATGGCGGACGCGGTGGGGCCGCAGGGGAAGAGGAGTGTCGGTTTAGCGTTGGCCGCTCTCCCTATCCCCTGCAGCCAAAAAGTGGTAGGCGGCGGGGCCACTGCGCTGACCCGTCGCAGGGGGACCAAGGGTGCCAGACACGGGGTCGTCTGGGGCCCTTATGCTACTTAGTTTCTGGGGTAGTCACGGCATGCCATGTGTCCTGTGGTGCGCCGAACTGGTGGGGTCCGCAAGGGCCAATGCCTGCCAGGGGTGCGGGTTGTTCGAAAGAGATACTGTCGCCCCTAATGCACAGGCAACTGAGGGAACACGGGTGGGTTTTAGTTAGTAAAAGTCTGACACGCCCTCCTGCTCCACCCAGAGTAGGAGAAGTTATTTGATGATTTCCCACTCTCAAAAAAAAAAAAAACCCTTACAGGCTGCTATTTATTATTTGACCAAACCTTCTCTATTCTTATAAAACACGAAACTTCCTCAGCCTCCTACCCACATCAGAGATACACATAAACTAAGCAAGGGTATTTCAGGTCGATCGGATCGCGCCGCCTCATCCGTCCTGTGAAGAGTTACGAAGGTTATCACCGAACATATGGCCCATCTACACCGATTTATGACGGGTCAATACCTGCTAACTTACTTACATACATTACTAACCCTTATATTGAAAGCAATAAAGGAGATTATTGCGTGGGTGGTTCCAAGAGGTTGGCAAAGTGGATGAAAAGTCATAATAGAAAACTTGGTGCAAGAAACCTTACATTTTAATGTTTAGTGTTAGTATTGATGGAATGTCTTAAGTGTTGTTGAATTATGCTGAAAACAATAACAATAATTAACAGAAAAAGTTGAAGCTTAGAACGTTGAAAGCCATTGAAATTTTGATAACAGTTATAGATGACACGACAATAGTAAGTATAGTGATACAAAGTTCTTATAGCGCGTGGATAAATCGAAAACAACGCCGCCATTTTGTTTTTTTTTTCAAGACATTCAACAAAATGTTTAACGACTGCTTGATGGGCTTGTGGGTAAGTAATAACAGCCACACTGGTCGATCAATCAGCTTTCGTAGTGATCGTTCATTTTTTGTAACCATTATACGGCTTTGAGCGGCCATTCTAATGAACCGGCCGATAAATATCGTCATAGGTTTTAGGGTTCCGTATCCAAAGGTATGCCACCAAAGCCGTGGCGAGCATTTGGCCGATATTTTGTTTCACACATAATATTGTCATATATCTTTCTATCAAAATATTTTTTTTTATAGATAATTCTCTGAAAACTTTTTGCTGTCACCATCCAAGTAAATAGTAAGTCCTGGCCGCAATTTTTTTTTTGTTCAAAACTCCGAACAAAATGGGTGATTTCCTTCACGTTATGTTTACAGTCTCCTGTCAATTTCTGGCTGTAACCATTAGTAACGTGTGGTTAATTTTTTTGTTCAAAACTCCGACCAAAATGGGTGATTTCCTTTACGTTATGTTTGCAGTCTCCTGTCAATTTCTAGCTGTTACCATTAGTAGCGTGTGGTTAATTTTCGTTTCGTAGAAAAGGAATAATTGTTTATTTACTTTGAAGATATCTAATACCTTTAAACGAGCAATTCTTGTATATACAGGGATCTGAAACTGTCGATCGGCCAGATTATTATCTAGCATTTACCCCACTTATATCGCCATATGCCCATGTAGGTTTTTTTTTTTGATACAGGGGCCCAAAGTTACATAATTACATACAAAAAATGTAAAAATCTGAGAATAAGTATTTTTAGCAATGTTACCTTAGAATGTAGGTAGTAAAAAATCTTGATACTGATCTGATAATACAAATATTCAGGAGTGACATAAAAAAAACGAGAAAGAAACACCAATTGTATAAATGGCAGCTGTTTTTGTAAGAGTAAGTACGATTTATATCTAAAATATCAATAGGTAATTTGGTCATCCATGGGCATATGGCGATATAAGTGGGGTAAATGATAGATGATAATCTGGCCAATCGACAGTTTGAGGGTTATCCATTATTTACGCCACATCCTGTATGACTACATAATACTAATATAATCTGAATCACGGAAACGGCTCCAACGATTTTCATGAAATTTAGTATGCAGAGGGTTTCGGGGACGATAAATCGATCTAGCTAGGTTTCATTTTAAAAAAAAAACGTCCAGCCAAAATAATAGTTCGTAGAATAACATTAATATTTAGATAGATATCAACAGTTCTTACTAAGTAGACATACAAAAACGCAAGTCTGATTAATAAAAACAGCACGTTTTATTTTTATTACCAATACTAGCACTAAAATATAAATAATCAAAAATAATATGCATAGAATACAATATTCTTAAAAAATACATAATTCGAGGAATCCAGAAAGGCCTAAAAAGTTTCAACGGCGTCAGTTTATTGTTAAAATATTCGCAAAAAATCAAAATTGAATTCTAGAGGCACAACTTAGGAACTTTATAAATGTAAATCAAAGGGAGAAAGTTTCAAGAAAAATTGGAATAATAAAAATCTTCTCTGTTAACTTTTAGATTCATTACGATAGGATTTCAAATAATAACAGATGATTCTGGGGTCGTACTATAATCATTTGCAGGGCAAGATGACACCTAACTGCGTGCGCTTACGGCACAAAATCGCATATCACTTTATTTTTTTGTCTTTCATTGACCTGCATAAGGCGTCGGTCCCACCACCGACGAGGAAGTGACTAGCTACCGACTGTCGTACTTGTATAATAGATGAAGATCTTGAGTCAAAATATCGCAGTGAGATCGGGTACTGGATGTTTACCTCTCGGTTTTTAACGTTACGAAAAAATCGAGGCTATGCTCCATAGAATCACATAATTCCCAAAACACATAATTATAATCTATTGATACAATCACACCTTCCACACAAACATTCACACATTCTCTCCCCCACATATACACATACACACACACACACATAACACTGTGCGCATTCCTTTTTCCTTTGTTTATAATTTATGTTTTTTTTTTGTATTGTTTAAAACCTTTGGCATGCTTTCAAAATTATCTATTGTTTATTTTCTCGCACATAAATATGTATAGTTAATGTAAAGTAGAAGACCGGAACCACCTAAAACAAGCAAATATTTGCTTAAAAGGTGACTCCAAATTTAACAATGTTATTTACATAAGTCGATGAAATAAACATTTTTATTTATTATAATTTTTTTATTAACAACCGGGCATTGAGAATCCAGCAAGCAGATTGTATCTCAGAGCGTCGAAAAAACACACAATTCGATTTTCAAATCTCGGCCCTAAGCAGTGTGTTCCAATGCAGGAAAAAATCTCGCCGCGATATTATTACATCGGTGTGAACGTTGACTAAAACAGAAACAATTCTAAAAAATAATTTACAAAATCAAAAAACCCGACTGCCAAAAAAGTTAACTTTTTTTTTTAAAGATGGTAACAAGAAATTTGTTTTAAAAGGATGACTATTAGACTGAATCCTATAAGTAATCGCATGCAATCGGAGGCATTTTATTAAATTTAACAATAAAGATCTTTATTGCCTCCGATGATTTTGTGTTTTTTTTTATATCACGGTTTTTAGTTAATATAATTATTTTTGACGTTAAGGGCGTGGAATAAGTAACTTGTAACTTCGGAACTGTGTTACAGGTTTATTATCAAAAATAATAGTGTTGCAACTAGCTCGCCGGAGCTGACAGTTCCCGTCTTGGCTAAGAACTAGCCCCGGGTCGGGGGAAGTTAGGTAGGAGAGGGCACATGTCTCACCCCTACCAGTGTTATTGATTGTGCAAGCTAATTGAGACCTATTTATGAAACCCTTTATTTTGTTACCCCACTCAATAGGTTTTGTAAAAAAAATTATTTGAAGAGAATAAGATCATAATGTACCATATACTCGGAAATAAATATACTATACTATACCTACTATACTATACTAATATGGTGCGAAAAAGCGGCCATTTAAAAAAAAAATTGTTATACCCAGTGTCACTCTAACAATTAAGACGAATCTAACGGCACCTCTCAAGCTAAAATCTAAAAATATACATACATACATACATACACTCGAAAAACATAACCCTCCTTCTGGCGCAGTCGGGCAATAACAGCTGATCGCTGACTTTACATACTGTCACCGAGGACACTGTTGAACGTTTCTTGAGCGAGAAATTGGTCAATAGCTATTCCTTTCTTCGTCGTCAGTGGGACAGGTGCCTTATGGTATGGCAGCCCCCTGGTATCAATGCTATCATATTGAATAATGTTGGCTTGACGTTTGGCTCCCCAGAATCAACCCTTGTCAATTTCTCACACGAACGATTGCCTTTATGATGTAAATATATGAGATGTGATTCTGATGTTCAGGGGTAATAAAAAAACTGTCAATCAGTCGTATTTGCATGACTTTGAAGCTGATCCCAACATATTTGAAGCTAGAGTGACGTTGATTTCAAATGTTTTCGTTTTTTTTTTATATGAGAGACTATGACACTCAGTGATTGTGTAGCATTTTATCAGTGAAAGAGTTTCTGTAATCGGATCAGTACTTTTAGATATTACCTCTTATAAACATATAAACGAACAAGAAAACAAACAAACAATTTTACCATTAATTAAATTAGGTGGTCGGGCGAGCAGATATTTGGGTTATTTATTTTTATTTATTTGTAATTTATTTCAGGCTAGGTTGTCCATAGAGTGTTAGTAATACACTGAAACTTAAGAACTATATTAGTACTAAACACATACAAAAACAAACTATAATAATTATCGTATATATAGGCGAATCCGGTGCCTCCAGATAGGACTCTCAATATTTTCAGCAATGACCCTCAGGTAGCCGTTAGGACTGTTTCTCACTCTTCGCATCAATGATGCTGCTCTTTTTCTAATTATGGCATAATAGCCATCCACTTGTGATTCTGCAAACATCGCTGACGCACTGCAATAGCGACGCAGCCCCATCAGCACTCTGAAGGCATTTTTGTACTGAACTCTCAGAGCACTCACGATCTGCTGCGTGCAGCATTGTTTAAACAGATATCAGTTTAGACTTTCTCTAGAAAGAAGATAAGAAAAAAAAAAACAGTGGCACTCCGGGAGTGCCGACAGAAGTGAAAACTTAAACAATTACGTGTGTATTTTTTAAATCGTCAATTTAGGATTTCACATAAGCCCCCATTTTTTGGTAAAAAATGATAAACGAGCGATTGACTTCAGCCATTAAAGGTGCAGCACAGATTTTTACGATAAAACTACAAAGGGAAAGAAAGTGATAAAAGAATTAGAATTTCCTAATGAAAGAAAGGGACTTTTCCAAAAATCATCAACGCGCGACTCGACGCAATTCGTGATTCGCACGACGCGATCCGTGTGCTGAAGCGTTCGGTGTCGATGACGCGAGTTCCATGATTTTTGTTCACCCAAAAAGTGCTCAACGCATCTAAAGAAGTTTTCACTTCAAAAACCTGTGCGATCGGGGAACCCCCGTTAGGAACGAAGGTTAAAGAACTTCGTTCCGAAAAACATAAAGTAACTCTAGAGCATAATAAGATCCCAATGATACCAGCTGCTAATAAAACTACTTATAAACTTTGGTAATATTAAACATCCAGCACTTTATAGCTCTTTGTGGCTTCAAAATTAGTTTTCTGAGCTTCATAGTCGTGTTAATAAAGAAAGAAATACCAAACTAAGTTATATAAAATCTAGCAAATTCATATTTTACTTTGATTTATTTTGGAAACATTTTTACGATGTTCTTGGAGGTGAAAATTTTTAACTTCACCTATATCTTAATTACTATTTACTGACAGCTTTAAGTATAATCAAGTATTATTTTAGTGCAGTCAATAGGGCTTTATTTCACACTAGTCGTCAGTTTCTGAAATTATCAGTGCAAGGTACCTAACATGAACACTTGTAAATTTGGGTATGATCATATTTCATTAATTCTCTAAAGAAATCAGGCTAAGAAATGTTTCCACACATAATAAGTTACATGAAAATCACAATAATTTCCTCTCGCAGGAATACAATCATCAATGAACTACTACCTTTATCCGCGTCTTCGTCTGCAGTTATATTTGGTATTTCAACATTTTAATACAAATATCTAGTATGACAAGTAGCCTTTGTTCTTATCCAGTTCCCAGGCGACATATCTGACTAACTTCATAACGATCGGTTCAGTGGTTTAGGCGTGAAAAGGTAACTGACGGAGTTACCTTGGCATTTATAAATTATAATTTACGGATTTGAAATATGAAGCTGTGAAAAATGTTTATAATACCACCAGATAAACAAACTACATGAATCATTTATTTTCACTAACACATAAACAGACTACAGCTCAATCCCAGCTATCTTAGCATCACCTTTACCTAAGAAATCACCATTTGATACATAACTCTGGTGATTAATGTGAGTATATTATGCGAGCGCTGAACACAATCTCGCGTGCCACGCACTAGTTTGTTATGTTTCCTGAACAAAAAGCAAAAAATACATATTCTGTAGACCGAATGTGGAATGTGTATTAGAGGAATTTATGGCTGAAGGTTTAACGCACGTAGTTTAGTGTTCTGGAGTTCCTAATGTATGTCCCGTTTGACGGTGATAGGCTGGGAGATTTGTTGGTTTTTGGTTTTTATGGTGTGAGAGTATGGGTCTGTCAAAAGGTGCCGCAACATCGACAGCAAATTAAGACTGGGTACAAAATTGTGTGTAAATGTGGTATTTGCATCCTTTGACACTGACAATGCCTTCAGGTCACTTTTAGTAGTTCAAGTGTTACTACAGTCGGCTGTCGCAAAAGTCTGGTAGTTGCGGTCAATCGACGACATCTCGGTCATAGACGCTACCAAACTTTTCATCAACATGCAGTCGAAGTGACCTGCGTGGTGCCATCGATGAAGCCCTGGAAGTGTCAAAATTTTATGCTAACAGGATCGTACTGATAAATACTGTCGTGCTAGTGACATGAATAAGCAGAAAATCATATTTATTCAACGTATTTATTTTTCTGAAAAAGTGCGCTTGCGTTTTTAATCAATGTGTTTACAGCACCATCTATCTATTTACGTACAAACTACTTAGTGTGTTACCAGTCACATTCTATATCTTGTATGTTATGCACTGAAATCCAATGAAATGCTAGCTAATGAACTCGTGATTAGAAATCAAGCGACTAATTGGGTTAGCATTTGTAATGGCGTGTGTGCTGTTGCACACAACGGGTCAGGTACCTACAGACTATAACAGTAGTTACAAGTTCATTAATACATAATGGAGTTCAAAAGTAGCTACCTATTTTACTTTTTGTTTTTACTCGACTGTCCCAAAAAGTGGGTAGTATTTTTCAAGATATTGATTTAAATAAAACTCGCGTGCAATTAAAAGGTTCAATACAACGCTCACTTTACAAGCGGACTGCTTGAAAAGAATGACATTACTGATCAATCCCGCCATTTTGATTTTTGTAAAATCTAACCTTTATCGATCGTGGGACGATAAAAACCGCATGTATTAAAATCCATCCAGCCTTTATGCTTCGAGGGCTCGAGGGTATAAAAAAATCCATATACAAAGATACATAAATACGCGTGAAATACATAACCCAACCTTTGCTATCGTGCAGTCGGGTTACAAGAGTAATATTCTATTTTTTCCTTTGAATTTCAATGACCGGCAATTATTAAAGGAATCTTTCTGCGTCCAGGTACTATCTTGAAACTAAGTTATGAACTAGACCCATACAAGCCACTCAATTTCATAGTCCCGTATAGAAAGCGCCATTGATTATTCAAATTGAGGATGCGGTTCACCCACGGGGACTAAGGGATCACTTATCAAAACTGAAATTGAATTTAGGGATATTTTAGAGCTTTGACGTAAATAATTGTTTATGTGCCCTTTGTAGGCAGATACCCTTCATACATGCAGATACCCTTTCTACGTCACCTTGGGATCCAACATCTTTATTCTCTTTGCGAAGAATGTTTATATTGAGAGCTTTTGCTGGGACCCATAAGTTTATTGAATTGTATTAAAAAGGAAACGATTGGTGTCGATGGAGAGTGGGGACATATTTTCAGAACGCTTGAGGTAAAGAAATAGCGAAAATTTTGGGATAAAAATGGTCTCTGATGTTCTAATTTTTTTTAGGTCAAATATTTATTTTCAAACATTGGAAGAGTTCAAGTTATTTCAGTAGCTTGTCTAGGTCTTATTACTAAACAATTATCATTAAACTTTCAAGTGAAAAGTACCACTTTGTATAGTTGAGGATGTTTGCTTTCTTTTCATCCCTAGAATTTAAGGAACAAATACTTTACACCACGAGACGGCAACTTATTATAACATATCCATTTTGTATTTGCATTTTAGATATCGTAAATAAACTTAAAACTATTAACTTATATTGGTAATCAATCTTGCTTAGTAATTGAAAACAACCATAAAATAAATTTCGTAATCTGTCATTCCAGTCACAAAGTAGACGCCTGTCTCAACACTTATAAACTTGCATCAGAGAAGTGCTAAATGATTTTAAAAACGTTTTACGTGCTCATAAAGGAGGTCAGGCGCAGTCGCAAGCCACGCTTCTGAGCTTGTGAGACTTTGATCGCATTACTGCCTAGTGTTGATCAAGGGAGATGCTAGGGCTGTCATCTTTTGGTAAAACTTAGGGGTGGATAAAAACAAAAAGTTTTGTTAAGCCTTTGTTCTTTTACGTCGATCGTCGTCGTCGATCTTTTGACGTAAATAAGTACTACTAAAAAGATCTGCCAAGCAATAAGAATCTCATCAAAGTTATTTTTAAAGGGCAAAAAATACAAGTTATTCAGATAAATCAAAAAAATCTGTGGTTGTAAGAAAATTCACAGGAACCGATTTTATTTTGTACTAGCTTTCGCCAGCGGTTTCACCTGCATGGAGATCAGAAATTATCCCACGGGAACGCACTACCGGGATAAAAATTTATTATATGAGTTAATCCATATTATAAATTATATATGTGCCAAATTTCATCTAAATCCATTCGGCCATTTTCGCGTGACTGAGTAAAAAACGTCCAAACATTCACATTTATAATATAACATAATTAGAATGTAAAATAATTAAGTAATCAAATTCAGCGTGTTTTATATTATTAACCGACAAAAAAACAGAGGAGGTTCTCAAGTCGACGCGTATATTTTTTTTATATATATACCCCGAAGTTGGTTCCATATAATATATATATTATACTCGTATTTGGAAAAAAAATCCAACCCTAAGGGTAGGAAAACAGGGATGATTGATTGTTAACTCACAGTTTTTAATGCTGAGTTGTGTATTCCAAAAAGTAATAAAAAATTAAGCATGTAGTAATTAGTGGATTATAGCAACAAAAAATTTGTTAACCTTAATAACTAAGTTCGGAAGTCGGTGACTTTGGATATGTATTATAATTTTATTCGTGAAGTGTTCCTTCACACTTGACGTGACAATATTCAGAAGAATACTGTACCACATAAAAATAAAACATTTTCTTGGCAAAGACAACACAAGACACCAGAGAACACGAGTGACAATCCTGAGCTCACAAGCTACACTCATTAGCTTCCTAATAGCTGCAGCGCCTTCACTTACACCTCAGTGAGTGTCAAAGTTTTGTACTCAAGTAGATTTTTACTTTTTTATCAGCCTAGTTTTTTCCCAAATATATTATTATAGGCGTCTAGTATAACCGGAATCAGCTAAAAAGTATGTAGAACTTTATATAGGGTGACTGGTAATTAGTGACCGATATTTAAACACATGAATGTACTCAACATAACAAACAACTTTCTCAAAACACTTTTTTTTATCTACCTTATTTTAAAAAATTGAAGAATTTTACTACCCCAATAGAATATTGAGCACTTAACAAAAATAATACCGCGTTAGCTGTAATTCAATTAAGTTACCTACAAACAAAAAATTATAATCCACTTTTACCATGCATTATTCTTTTGTCATTAATTTAACAACCGTACGGACTGAGCGCGCGCGCGCATTTACCTGTGAGTCGCAAGACCCCGATGCATGCACCGATGCATGGTAAAAGTGGTTTTTTTGTTTGTTTGTCGGTAACTAAATTTAATTACAGCTGATGGTGTATTATTCTTGTTAGGTACTCAATATTCTATTGGGGTAATAAAATTGGGGTCAATAAGATAGATGAAAAAATAAAAGTGTTTTGAGAAAGTTGTTTGTTATGTTGAGTACATTCATGTGTTTAAATATCGGTCACTAATTACCAGTCACCCTATAATTATGTAGAATTGAATACTAACATTTTTTGCTACACCTCTACAAAAAACGGATTTCCACTTGAAATGGGAAACAGATATTTACCGCAACTAGGAAATTAGCCCCAGTAGAAAAGCAACTTTTTCTACGTGAATACGGGGCTTTTGGCTTTTGTATGGGTGCATTTTATGTTTAATTTTTTATTTTATTTTATAATGTGCGTTTTGTTTGTGCAGAATAAACAATTTTTCTTTCTTTCTTTCTTCTTCTTTCAATTTTCTTCTCAGCTTTAGATACTTATGTAACGGCTTTTATTTTATTACGGTACAATGACTTTGATCTAGAACATTCGGGTACTTGGAAGAAAGAAATGAAGTGAGTTTTAGTGACTAAGCAGTTTGATTTTTGCTGTCGTTTACATATGCATAGCACTATGTTGCTACTATAAAGCTAACATTTACAGGGTACGTCTTTCATTGACTTGAATGTGCCCTGGCAGCTGAGAGTATGTCATGCTCACTCAAATGTCTCGCTGGTGGTGGCGTGTGCGTTGGATCATTAAGTTCCTTTCAAAAGGGTTGAGCTGAATGGTGCTGATCCATACGTCATGTTCGTGAACGGGCGCCGCCAGTAGGGACTGGTCATCTCTTAGCTCCCACAGCTTATTTTAATTTCTTAATTGTTATTTTATTTTTTGTTTTAATTACGGACGCGTTTACGTGCACGTCTTTTTACATCGTTCTCACATTGACAATTTCAACGTAATGATGTAACCAACTTTTTGTAACAATATCATGATTTTAAAAGAGTGTCCATGGAGTTTCTTGCCCGTTCTTCTCCATAGGTACCCACGCTTTGGAATGGGCAACTAGCTTCACCTTTCGACCTCACCGACCTTGACAATTCAAAAGTGCCTGTAAATGGTTTATTTGAAATAAATGCTTTGAGTTTTAGTTTTGAGTTTGAGTCATACAACATGGACATGTATAATCAGCCTATAACGTTTCTACTGCTGGGACACAGGCCTCCTCTCAGTGAGATGGAGTGGGCCGTAATCCACCACGCGGGTCTAGTGCGGTTTGGTAGATGTCACATACCTTTGATGTTTGGTTCGAGGACATAAAGGTTTCCTCACGATGTTTTCGTTTACCGTTTTGAAAGTAATAGTAAAGAAATAATCTCCACCAAGTAAAGTGCCTGTTTTGATTCGAACCTACGGCCTACTACTCATAAGTCGCGGCAGTTAACATTACCACTGCTGAGCATGGACTGAACTAGCTTTTCTGTATTTTTAATGGCTCATCCATTAAAAATACAGAAAAGCCAGTACGGTTCCTAGTTGTGTTACAGGTCACAAGTTCGATACCAATACAGATAAAACAGGAATGGCTAATAGACTTTACAGACGATTCAAAAAAAAAAGAAAAGTCATTTATTCGAACTAGGCTGAGAGTCAGCTCTTTTTGAACGTCAAAATAAAATGGCATAAGACAGTCCCCCCAAAACGCCCGCCCTTCACCACTTCCTAGTGCTTTAGCTGGGAAGAAGAAGTAGCGGAACAAACTCCCCAGATCCCTGATTGAAAATCTGTTAAGTATTTTATGTTTCCAACATAAATATATTTATGAAAATGCTTGTTTCGTAGGTAGCATTAGCAGTTATTTCATGTGCTGTAAGACCGAGAAGTAAATTAGAGAAAACGATGTCATTCGAGAAATAAATAATTTAACGCTTATAAAATCAAGTGCTCCACTTTGAGATCCACAAGGTAAAGGTGTTCGCAGAGCTTGCCAATTTCCTTACCGGCACGACGAACTACTAACGGAGTTATAAAGTTAAAATATAGCGCCATTTATTTATTGTCGAAGCTATGGTCACGTCCTTTTGGCAGACACTTTATTTATGTTACTTTAATGACTTTCGGTTTATTGATTTCTCTTCTATTTGAAAAGATTGTGTTTCTATTAGGTATCTATGACGCAGGTGGATTCTAGAATCTGCTGTTTTACAAAACAGCTCCGTTGTGTAAACCAATCAAAACAACGTTCAGCCGGTTTGCCACTGCGTTTAAAAAAATTGTTACCGACGTTTAGACATAATGTAGAATAGCCTATCTACAGTCACAATAGCGATTGGTGTGGCTTTAAACTCAAACTCAAAGCATTTATTTCAATTAAACCATTTACAGGCACTTTTGAACTGTCAAAAAGTCGGCCAGTTGGAAAGTTGAAGCTAGTTGCCCATTCCAAAACGTAGATCTCTATGGAGAAGAACGGGCAAGAAACTCCATGGACACTCTTTTTAATCATGTTAAGTATTACAAAAACTTGGGAACATTATTCTTGTTGCTTCTATATGTGAGAACAACGTAAAAAAAAAAACAATTCTAAATATAAGATTTAAAATTAGCCATGGAAGTTAGGAGATGACCAGTCTCAACCGACGGCGCCCGTTCACGAACTTGACGCGTGGATCAGCACCATCCAGCTCAACCATTTTGTAGGGAACCGAATGACCCAACACACGCGCCACCATCAGCAAGACATTTAAGTGAACAACATAATTATTATACGGATGCATGGTACTCACATTTACAAAGTTTAAACAAAAAGCTTCTAAATTATACAAAATTATAGTTTGCAATGTATTTGAGAAATTAATAAAATTTGATTTCCAAAAATAAAGCCAATCAGGTCGCATTAACTAAGCTAGGGCACCCTGACCAATTGGTTTAGGTTAGGTTAGAAACGTGACCAACCGCGCGCGAGCCGAGCGAGCGAAGTTAGCGGTGCCGTGGCAGCGGCCGGTGAGCGCTAATTCCAAGTTGGTCGCAGTGATTTGTCTAATTAGTATTTTTAGCGGTTATTTCAAACGGATTTGAAAATCCATCTGCGGCATCTTCATTAATTTAATTAAATAGAGTTACAAATCGATGCAATTCTTGATCATAGTCAATGCGTAGCAAATTGGTTTTCAGTTTTGATTTCTTTACTGGTGTAGCGTTGGCGTAGGCTACGACCGCTACGCCGTAGCAATCGGATAGTCAAAGCGTTAATTCGTTTGCAAAGTAAGAAGGTTTACCCTTAGGGCCGGTTTTTTGATCCGTAGTCAAATACCATATAACCATTTGTTAGATTAACTATAGTCAACTTCTAATCTAATGGTTACAGGGCTATTACGTTTTTCAATATCCATTTCTTGTATAGTCAAATTTAACCATTGGTTATAATATTGCCAGTGTAATAAGAAATAGTTTCCCAAAAATTGCAATGGTTTTTTGGGGGTAATATTTTTCTATGTGACAACACTAGCTTAGTGACAGAATGAAACCAAAACGAAACGTCATTTTTAACAGTTTAGATGTCAAACTGCAGTCAAAATAAAATAAATACGGATTTTTTGTTTAAATTACAAGCTGTTTTTAGTTTTACTCCGTCTATTTTGTACTTGAATTTTCACCGTGACCGCCAAGGATCTTCATAAAAATGTCAGGAAACAGGCAACAATCATACAAGTAAGTAATACGATGTTTCCGTGTGTTTACTTTGAGTATATTACCGAGAGCATCAAAAGTTGTCTCGTGTTCTTTTTACATAAATATACGCATGTTACTTATTGTTTTGTTTATTCAAGGGACCGCAGCTCTAACTTCTGTAAGGAAGAAACAAATAAACTTATGTTGTTGCTAAAGGATTACCCAGTAATAACGAGTAAAAAGACTGATCACGCCAGCAATCATCAAAAAGACGCTGCTTGGAAATCGCTCACTGAGAAATTTAATTCCGATGCGACAAAATACCGTTGCTCAAAGCAGTTGCAGCAGAAATACAATAATATGAAAAAAACTGCAAGAAAGGTACCTTTTCCCGATCAATGTATTGTTTCATGCTTTAATGCATAGTATTTCAGAGTTTAATTATCATTTTAATTTAGGAAATGGCAGCAGAGAAGTATGGACGGCGGCAAACCGGCGGGGGACCCGCCCCTCCGCCACCATCTGAAACCACCGAATGGCTAAATTCCATTATGGGAGAGTCCATATCTGGTCTTCCAGCAGTATATGACAGTGATGCTATGGGTATGGATCTACACCAACTTAAAAAAAAAAACATATTTAGCATTAATAGTGTATTTATTTTCTTTCAAGTGGTTATAATGGTGTTTATTCTTACAGAAAATATTCTAATATCTGATGTGGTGCCAGTTGAAACTGCAGCAAATGTCAGTTTGGATTTATCAGAAAATAAATTTGATGAAGAGTGTAAGTATTCCAGCGTGGCACATCTATCACCTCGGCTTTGTACAAACAATGCCTTGCCTCATTTCCTCTTAGTTCAGTAACATATCCCGGTGAGGTGATCATCATGTTACATTGTTTTTAAATGTGCTTTGCCATACAGAGTTTTATACAAAGAATTCTGTATAACTTGACTTGATGCCGAGATGATAGATGTGTGAAAATTCTTAACCAAATATTATTAATTAACTATTGCATCTTGGTGCAATGATGAAAATTATAAAATAACATATTATTAAAATTATTACAGGTATGCCCAAAATAAGTTTTGTTGAGGTTGATCAAAATATTGTGTTCGAGTCCGAGGATCTCTTGAAGGAAAATGTACCCAACAATATTGGTAAGTATTATTTTTTGATTGATGCATATTATTTTCGTTCAAGAAAATGGTTTTACAACTTTAAACTTGTTCCAGGAATATCAAAATTAAATGAATTTGACTCGTCTACACCAAAGTCTATGCTACGAAAACCCGTGTCAAAAGAGCTGTGTAAGTTAAATGTAATACAGGCATGATTATGAAAAATTTACCTAAAGCCATTTGGTCTTTATTTATTATGTTATCTTATGTTTCAGCTTTCAATGAAAAGAAAAGAAAGACTGCATTCACTCCCTTGGAAACCAGAAAGCGCATCATTATGCATACTGATCGCAAAATTGAGTTTATGACACAAAAGCAGCAGCGAGAGAGACAACTTTCCCAATATGCCAACGAAGAACATGAACAAAACATGAAACACAAGGAAGAATTACACGAACTGGAGTTACAGTTTAAGAAAAAAATGTATGAGATAGTATTAGAAAAATGTAAATATGAGACTGAAAAGGCAAACATAGATTTTAATAAAGCAAATACTTCTTAAAAACAACTAAACTAAGTTTTATTTAGTCAAGTGTTGATCAGTACGAAAATAAAATGCAGCATTATCAATAAAATTATAATTATGGTTACTGAGCACCTTCTGAGTTTAGTAATGAGGAAAAGTATGTAGATATGAGATCTCTTCTGTATTGCTGATCATTTGCTGTCACTGGGAAGGTAATATTTTCTTGTTCATGCTCGATTAAAACACTTTCACCGGTCGGTAAATCTTCTCTTTTTCTAATGCATAGGTTATGCAGTATTGCAGTGCTGACAATAATAGCCTGCACATTATCTAATTTAACTCTAAATTGAGAGCCTATACATGGAAATCTCCTCTTCCAAACACCAAATGTTCTTTCCACTACATTTCTAGTTCTTATTTGGCTCTCATTGTAGAGCTTTTCAGCTGCGTTTTGGGGATCTGCCAGTGGTGTTAATAAATATGTCTTCAATGCATAGCCACGATCTCCCAAAAGACAGCACCTGCCTAGTTGTTGAGAGTTCATTAGATATTGAACTCTACTGTTGTTGAAAATAGTGCTGTCGTGTACAGAGCCTGGCCATCTTGCAACTATATCCCTTATCTGTAGGTCAGCATCTGCTACTACCTGGGTGTTTATAGAAAATACGTCCTTTCTATTTCTATAAAGCTCCGCATTTTCACCCCCTGAAATGAGATTAAGTTTAGTATGTTTTAGTTTTAAAAATAATACATGAGCAGTTACATTTTTTTATTTGATAGTAGTTATATACTTGCCTGGGCTTAAAATACGTATATGAGTGCAGTCTATCGCTCCAATTACACTTGGAAATTTGGCAATTGAGTAGAACTTCGCCACTACTTCTCTTATTTCCTCTGTAGTGTGCGGCATTTCAATAAAATGATTTAATTTCGTGCAAATAGTTCGAGAGACCGCATGGATAACTTTACATGCGGATGATTTCGATATCCCAAAGAAATCTCCAGAGCATCGTTGCATGGTGCCGGTGGCGTAGAATCGCAATGTAAGCAATATTTGCTCAAGAGGCGTTATGGCTTGATTCCTGAAACGCAAGAAATAATTTGATATAGGTAGGTAAGGTTGTTGTTGTGAAGATGAGTTTGCCAATAAAGATGCAATTATTGAAACTTAAACAGGTACCTAGGTACATGACCTACCTTGTGGTGGGAGTTTTTAGGTCAGTTCCAATTTCATCGACTAACCACATAACTGTTTCCTTTGATAACCGATACCTTTGACAAAAGTCTACACTATCCCAGGTGTCCAAGGGTGGATTACGTGGTCTTAAAATTTTCGGCCTTCTCATTAACACGTACTCCGCCAAAATATCATCGTCTGATGAGCTTTCCGACATAATATCATAATATCTAACTATATTTAAATCCATGATCGACAATACGGAGAATATTACAAAATTACAACGTTGACAACATGAAATCTTTCAAGTACAAAACATCTGTTAGGCTTGAGTTGACCATCCGCCATATTGTTAACCCTCCAACATCGGGTGGTTAATTATTTTGACCAATAGTTAGATATTTGACCATTAGTACAACTAACAATTGATCAAAAAACACTTTTTGCCGAAATTTAACCATTTGTTACTATTTTTAACCATTGGTAGACTTAACTACGGATCAAAAAACCGGCCCTTAGTCTATCTACCTACACATTAAAAATGAATGTCGCGTATTGTAACTGTTTGTGTGACGGCGTCGTCCTTCTTTTATACGGACAACAGATTATGATGCGTTTTTCAACATCATTTGGAACATTTATACGGAAAGTTTATTTGTATACAGGAAAACTTTTTATCCAGTGCGCAAACTGTAACCATGAATTCAGCATATCATCCTAGACCCCCAACGCAGAAATTTTTCGTCAGATATACAAAAAAAAAAACTGCTGTTCATCAGTTTGACCGCGTAGGTATTGCACTTTTCTATGAAACAGCTGATTTCTTTTTGTAAAACTGACGAAAAATTTCTTCGCTCGGTCTAGAATGATATGCTGAATTCATAGTTAAAGTTTGCGCACTGAATAAAACCTTTTCCTGTATAGACCAACCATTAAAAAAATCTCGATATTTTGTCAACTCGTTTAAACCGTGCAAAACAGGGGCGGGTCGCTAGTCTGTGATTCTCATAAACTTTGAATAGTGTTGAGACCATGAATTTGCCTACAACTTCTAGATTTCCATCAGTTTATTTATTCCATTATTCAACCACGACCAAATCAGCACACTTTCTAGTTCAACTAGAACTTAGTTCTACTTTCATTATCAACAGATCTTCGTGTAGTTGCTCGTGTAGATTGGAATCTGGTAACGAATGTGTTCTGTACTTCGTTAAGGGCTATCAGGCTTCATTAGTTAATGAAAGGCATTCTTATCTGCTGCCCGCTCAGGACTTTACGCGACTGTGTCACGCTTACTTCCTATTTTTCTTTTTTTTAGAGTTGTTTAGCCAAGTGTACTAAAGTGATGTTAATAGGCGCCACACTCAGCACTGGTGGCCCAATGTTCGAACCCAGCCAAGTGCTTTCCACTTTACTTTGTGTAAATAATTTCATCACCACTGCTCTCAAAACGGTGAAGGAAAACATCGTAAGGAAACCGACATATGTCCTAGAACCAAAAATTCGAAGACATGTGACATCTATCAACCGCACTGGGCCCGCGTGGTGGATTATAGCTCTCACAGAGAGGAGAACATTAAATACTTATTATGCAGGCGCCACATTATTTGGCATTCTGAATAACACAATTGTTTTTAGGTGAAAAATAATAGTTTAAAAAACTAAAAAACACGCTTTAAAAACCAAACTAAAAAAAGGAGAAAATAATTTAATTCAATTAAAAAGCGTGGGGTGCTTGACATTAATTGATTATAAAAATACCTCAAAAAGCACCCCACGCTTTTTAATTGTATTAAATTATTTTCTCCTTTTTTAGTTTGGTTTTTAACGCGCGTTTTTTAGTGTTTTAAACTATTTTTTATTTTCTATTTTTTAGTTCTGCTAACTACAAAAACGTGATTTTTCCTTTTTTTTTAATTATTGAATTGTCATCGGTCCTCGATAAGTCTACAAAGTTTCAATGAAATCTGACCATTTAAAGTGGGTCAAAATCGCGCTCTTAGGAGTCGGTTACATACAAACAAACATACAAGTGAAGCTAATATATAAAGTGTGTAAAAATATTACAAACTATATTTTGCTTACGACGGAGTTCGTGTTTAGAAACAGGCAATTAGAAGGGGTTTATTTTGGAGAGAGTTTGTTAAGTACCACTCTACACCCTTTCAGTAATATATCTTCCTTTCATGTTTCACTCTTCAGAGCCTGAGGCTGCTGTCTTTCAATCAGTCAGTGACAAAACCGCTTCTCGAAATACAGCTATAGATACAATCATTGAAGAGAACGTGGTCTCTGACATGATTCTAATCATTTTAATTCAAGGATATACTTCAAATGGCCGAATACTTACTACTAATCTAAGGACCGTGTTATTATAAATGGATCTTAATTTAGCGCCTGAAAACAGAATCCCACGAGAAGCTGTCAAAATGTAAATGTTACATGAATTTCATACATATTTCGACAACTTAATTAATAGAATCTGCTTCTTGATTAGTAGATTTCACGTGGGATTTAACAATTCTAGCGACTACCAATCATTTACAAAACCTCTATAAGAACATTTTCTTGTGAAAACACGTAAATTTAACTAAATTCGCCATAAAAGCCACCATAGCAGGTAATAGCCTAGCCATAAATATTCAAATCTCCATTCTAAACACCCCCTTCAATTGTTATGCAAATATTGATGAATAACGACCATCTTATGACGCATCGACCGAACGACGTCGTCAAAGAGACGTCACTCAGGGCGAACTCCTTTCATTTAATAGGTAATCAACTTACTTTATAGAAACAGCTTGAATGGATGTTTTACTTGGGATTTTGGAATAACACAATTTGGTACCAAGTTGCGATAACGTGACCTTCTTTTACCTAATGAAAGAAGTCAATCACAGACGTTGTTAATACAAAGAAATGAATAAACAAATTGTAACGATTGAAATTGTTGCGTGGGTCGCTGTTTTGAACGAATGTTTGTCAAACTATGAATTCTGTGCAGATGAGGTTTGTGTCTGTAAATGTCTTACGACAGATAAAAATACCCAAGTGCTTACCTAAGACTCATGTAAAGGGCAGAAAGTGACTTAACATAACATAAGCATGGCCGTCACGATTGTATTATCCGTAGGGTTAGACAAAATTGTAAATACATATAACGGGAAATGTAGGTGTACTACAAGTCCCACGTAATAGCCAATTGAAAGTGGCTTATTTTGATTTATTCTAATTATAGAACACGACTCAAATGTACAAAGTGATTCTCTCAGTAAGTAACCAAAAAGCTACATACATTTTGGTTTTCAAATTACGTTACGATTTGGTTATAAACGCCTAAAATGACTATTTTACTTGTGATTTTCCAAAATGAAATTAAGCTGGGCTGTTTTCTCTAGGGGCGCAAGCGTCCGTCATTTAATTTTAGCACGTCAGGGGTCCAATCGGCGGTTATTGTTTCTTATGATAACGTCAAAATAAAATTAATGAGGGACCGTTCTACCGGCGGGTGGCGTAATATTATTGTGAAATAAAAGTGCCCCTAGTTTGATAAATTGTTACTTTTTGTTAAGTATAGTGCTGTGAAGGTAATTGTTGGCTTTGGAAGTTATGTTTTGTAAAATTATTTTTTTGGGGTTGAGGTTACAAAAAAAAAACATAAATAAAAAATAGAGGTTAAGGCGTTTGAGACACATTTTTTTGTAAACATTGAAGCTTGTCTTTAGTTCTAAATCTAATCTAGTCTGAATATATTAAGATAGTATTAAGTTAGTTTTCTATTTATAAAGAGAACTCAATCAACTACATGATTTACAAAAGTTATTATGGAAGTTATCGGTAATTATTGTACATTTTCGAGCTGATGCGGTTCATCCGTTGAAATCTGCAATTGGTTGGTTGACATTTTCCGTGACTCAAGGGCTGCCTTTTACTTTGGACAGAGGTTGAGAATTTTTTTTTTGAGTGTGGGAAACCATCAAGTAACTTCTCCCCCTCTGGGTGGAATGGGAGGGCGTGTCAGACTTTTACTAACTAAAACCCACCCGTTTTCCCTCAGTTGCCTGTGTGTCAGGGGCCACGGTATCTCTTTCAAACTACCCGCACCCCTGGCAGGCATCGGTCCTTGCGGACCCCACCAGTCGGTGCTGACATCTCATTGAGGCGTGCGTGGAACACAACACACCGTCGACCCGGGCTTGGTCCTTACCGGGCAGCGAGCTATCTATTACTCGCCATCCGCAAGCCGACGCCTACAGTGGCCCGGAATCAGCCTGCGATTCCCGGCACCCAGGGCGTCTCCTGCGGAGGCTAGGGCCGTGAGGGCACATATACTGCCTCTCCCTCACGTTCGCCGCCTCCCTCTTCTGCTTCGCAGAAGGAGGTGACGGCTACCCATGCACTCTCACTCCATACCATGGCCTGGACCAGGGCCGGACGCGTGAGATCGCCGCCACCGATTCCCTCTACGAGGAAACGGCGGTGCTCCGCACAAGCCGGGCAGACCTCCACTGTATGTTCCACCGTGTCCTCAGGGCAATCTTCGCAGTAGAAACACCCGGGCGTTTCCTCCCGCCTTATACGAAACAGAAACCTCCCGAAACAGCCGTGTCCGGTGAGGACTTGCGTCAGGCGGAAGGTGAGGACGCCCTGGCGCCTCTCAATCCACTTCTCAAAGAGGGTACTTACCGCCGCAATCGTAGCGTCCCCAACAAGGATGTGGGTTAGTAATGGTTTTGTTAGCAAAATTCGTGTCTGTGTAAGGATTTTTATATGCACAATGCGTTCAAAAATACTTACAAAAGCTGAAAGTAATCGTGTCTGCAATATTTTGAATTAAAATGAAAATAATATGTACATAAAATAACAACTAATACCTAATTAGTAAATATAATATCCTAACTTAACTAAAACGATTAACAAACTAAAATAACATGGCGTCGAAAAATTCCTTCGCATCGCAGGCTGGTAACGTACCCAAGAGACTGGTGGTATCCGCAAGTTGTACGGTAATGCTCTTGTGCACGCCAGACTTGCGGTGGTAAGTTCCCTCTTTGAGGAGTGAATTAAGAGGCACGACGGCATCCTCACACTCCGCCTGACGCAGGTCCTCACCGGGCACGTTTCTTTCAGGAGGAAAAACCCACATCCTTGGACCTTCCGCTCTCTACATCCAGAGCAAACAGGGTCCCATGGTGTGCAAACAAGTGCTATGGTGAAAATCAACGACGTTAAACAAACACGACAATGATATCGCAAACACTCACGTCACGGTGCAACAGCAGTTGAAAGGCGAAAATTCTATGATGCGAATCGTGCGAACATAAATGTATCTGTTCTGTTATGAAAAAGGGTTTGTAAAAGACCTTTTTTATTGTGCTTCTCTGGAATATGTCTTGGTCTCAGGCGTTAAAATAAAGGATTAGCAAAGATGGCAGTATTCTTTTCTCTTACAGATTAAAAAGGAAATGTGTGGAAGTTATTTTTATGCTTTATTTTGCTTGAACCGTCTTAATTAAGGAAATACCTTTATTTTAAAATAAAATGTTTTTTTAGATATTTTTTTTTAAACTAACAGCACTCATTATTTTAAATGAACATAAAATTAAAAATAAGGATTCGTTTTCAAGAAGCATTTCTTTTCTAGTTTGAAAAATCAAGAATATTTCTAATTTAAATTCAAATGAAAACTCACCTTGACCCGAAAGCTAAATTAATAAAGGGTCGCTTTTTCAATTTAGAATAACGTCGTTAACACGAAGCCTTTAAGGCAATAAACAGGTTTGCAAATAAATTAATCATGAAATTAAAACGCGCCTAAAAGAGAACTATGTATACGCAAACTAATGAGCAATCTATTCCCTCCATGATCTAACTTTGTGAATGAAAGTCTGGATTAGTTTTATAAAATCTAGTTATGTAGTTCTTTATAACAGTATTAATTAGTTTTCTAGTTCGTATCTACCGTATTTATGTATTTTATTGGATGAGGTTTAATATTGTGCTAAAAGGAGATTTACTATAGCAGTCTATACCTATTTGTCACTGTTATTATTATTATTTTCAGCAGTACAGCACGGCAAAGACGGGTATATTTTTATTAGACGATGTTTTACACCATAAAATAACGCCCTTATTCCTGTTATATTTAAGTATAATTATGTCTGCAAGGGGTGCAGGTTGTTCGAAAGAGATACCGTGGCCCCTGGCACACAGGCAACTGAAGGAACACGGGTGGGTTTTAGTCAGTAAAAGACTGACACGCCCTTCCACTCCACGCAGAGCGGGAGAAGTTATTTGATGATTAGCCACACTCAAAAAAAAGTATAATTATGTAACAGTGGGCAAGCCGATTTTCATCAACCGGACACAAATTCAAACTACGATCTGCTACTGATAAATTCCTAATGGAAGAAAACCCAATAACACGGGCGATGTTTTAATTGATTTCAGATCAGTAACGTTCACGATGAGCTTAGTAATTAACACTCTCAGCGCCATGTAAATATAAGCATTTTATAGAGAAACAGGCCATGTGGGCTGGCGGGATACGCCGTGAACTATGCCAGCAGGCCGTGTGGTCCGCTGTGATCCCACAAATTCATATCAATTTTTGTCACTGGCTTGCTAGATAAGAAATATTAAGTAAATGCATTTAAAATTGCTCTTCGGGTGCCGGCCGCCCACGTGGTCTGCGGAGGTAAGTTATATAAAATCATATTGGCTTGCAATAAAATAATTTATGTGGGCGGCGGACCACATGGCGCTGAGAGCGTTAAGTAGGTACATAATGAGATAAAAAATTACAACAGTACTGGTTAGAATTCGCAATTTAGTCCTTAAGAACCGGGTCATCACGGTACCAGGATAACTATAGACTACGAAATAGCACAAACAAGTCAACCCTTTGTTTACATTCGCCATGCCCGTATGTACAGAGTGGAATAGCCTCTTGGGTCATATTTCGTTGGGTCGGTCTGTCCATCAATTTGTATCTTGACTCGAGAACTGGATCAAGGACGAGGGTAAAATCATACAGAATTTCCTTATGGTAAATTCTTTGAGGCATTTCATGAAAACAATACAAAGTAAGGAAAACATTGTCTCCTTTTTTCTTGAAAAAACAAATACACGAATTTTATCAACATTTTTTGGTTCAGCGCCATTTATAAATGTCTATGAATAAACAAAATATAACATCACGCCTGTATTTCCGGAAGGATTAGTCAGATATGCTCCTATACCCAGTACACCGACATTTCGCCAGTTATGTATATCTCCCATGTAATAGGGGGCGACCATATTGCCCTCAACCAGGCACAAGTCCAGACTCTGGGCTGATTGGAAAAACCATATAATACTATGCCCGACCTGGGAACCGAACCTACGACATCAGGTTCAGCAGGAACGCTTGCGACCACTAGACGAACGAAATAGTTGACGAAGATATCTGTGAATATATTGTTAATTTAAAGAATCCACCATTGTTAGGTTATATCTTAGTCTTTAACCCATTTCATCATCATCATTTCAGCCGAAAGACGTCCACTGTTGGACATAGGCCTCCCCTAAACTCCGCCACTTTGATCGGTTCTATGCTTCCCGCATCCAGAGGACTCCTGCGGTCCTCACAAGGTCATCGGTTCACCTTTTGGTAGGCCTTCTAACCTTACGTCTTTCGGTACGCGGTCGCCACTTCAGAATTTTTCGGCCCCATCGGCCATCCGTTCTGCGAGCGATGTGCCCTGCCCACTGCCACTTAAGTTTGGCAATTCTTCGGGGCTATGTCGGTTACTTTGCTTCTCCTGCGGATCTCTTCATTCCCGATTCTATCTATCTCCAAGCATAGCCCTCTCCATTGCCCTTTGGGTGACTTTAAGCCTTCTTATGAGGTCCATTGTGAGCGACCACATAGTCACCCATAAATTCAAAACAAACTATAGTAACCAACTTACCCCATTCAAAAAATCTCAACATAAGCCAACTTCCTGCAGCGTACACTCTAATCCAAAATCCCTAAATTCTAATCGCACAAACTGCTTACTGTCCTCAACACATTTTACGCTAAGCCCACAATACATCATGTGGACGACCTAAAACCTAAAACCTTCAGGATCTAAGCTCGGCCTAAGTCGAGCCTATCATTAATTCTTTCAACCTCTCCTAAAATGTATCACTAGAGTAGGAAAACAGAAGGAAACTGTAGTTTACAGTAGATAAAAACTTTTGTGAAGAAAAAGGTTTATTTATTTTGGTTTAGAATTCCGGAATGTCATTCTTTCTTATCTTATCTGAAAACAAATTCTCTGAACGTAAGAATTTCTCAATCGTTTTCTTCTAGAATCTAGTATTTTGGAGTTTCAAGACACGACTTTTTAACGGTAATGACTTCTAAAATCGTTAGACATTCAAAAACATTATCAGATAACTTTTATTTTTATGGTAACTGCAATACTTAGCGTAAGAATAACATTAGCTAAACATTTTCGCAAGTTGCTTACAAATTGAGTGTTAATCCAACGTGTTGTTAATTATCTACGTTCAAGTGCCATACAGAGAGATAGATTGGTATCTTAGTCCACTTCTCCTAACTAAGGCACTTGTATCAAAGTGCGTCATGAGATCAATCCCTCTAGGGCACGTTCACGCGTGCACTTAAGTGTGGGTGATAAGAGGAAGGGAGATATGGCTCCGAGTATATAGTAAACATTCCTGATAATATTCGTGCTTATAATGCTTGTTGGTCTCGGCTGTCATTCAAGGATCCTTGACAATAGTTACGGGTCGTCAGAAACCCGAAAGTATGACAACCAGTTTTTCCAAGAGGTAACGTATTACTCAGTAAATCTGGGTTGTGGAAGTCAGAATTCAGTGGCGTGCAGTTCGTAAAGACAAAAAGACACTGCCTACTCTACCTAAATCAGATAAATACTTATAACTAACATTATTTTATCAATAAACAAAAAATCTTTATTCATAAATCAGCTCTAACTGTCGAGCGTCAGTCGTATCATTAGTATCATCGATACAATATCCGTTCGTTTGTAGAATATGACGCAAATTCACATTGCGATGCACTAGCGCCGCTGAGTGCCCCGGGAGAAATACGAACTATTCGCGTCTTAACGTTTATATGTGTGCTCTCGTGATCATTCAGATTTATTTGGTGTGCGTTCCTATACATACGCGGCACACAATGTAACAAATAACGCCCCCAACCGTACAGGGTAGTCACTGGCTTTCTTACAACACGACGAATTATGAAACTTACCGAAGTTTTCCGAACAACGTTGGTTATGTGGCAATTTAAAAAAGTAGCATTGTTTTATTGAATTGTCGCTACATAAACAACCAATACTTTTTTGTCGTTATAGTTTTAAATTCCGTCGCCATTGTTTGTTTTGATTTATTTGTTTTGGTTGTGAGCTATGATAGCAGACATTTAAGATTTTAACGATGATTTGATAACAGTGTAAAAAATAGATAATATTTACTGTGAAAGTTTTTAAGGTGTTGTGTGTCTAGAGAAAAGAAAAAATAATGTGTTTCCAAAACTATCCTTCCGTGAAAAAAAAAACAGGTGGTCTTGAAAAGTAGTTGTATCTAATTCTACACCGGATTTGCAATTAATACAAATTAAAGGTGAAGTCAATCGTAAATTCAGTACAAATTAGTATGATTCATTTAATTGCCTCACCGGTTGCATGCAGTGTAGGTACAGCAAACGGTTATTCTGATTATTTTGCCTTTTTATTTTCTGCCTACCCTGTCTAAAAACTCTGTGCACGATCCTGGGTCAGATAGGCAATCGCTGTGAGTAAAATACTTGTTTTCAGCTACATCCGGTTAGACTGAGAGCTGACTCCGACACAGTTGGGAAATAGGCAGATGATGATGAATGCCCAAAATGTAAATATGCTTCATTTTATGAATCAGTGTCTTCGTAAAGCAGTGCTACGCTGGCTACACAGTTTTCGTAGGCAAAGACTAAAAGTCCTTTAATAATTTTAGTTCTCAAGTAACATTTGTCCCAATATCTATCTAATATTGTCCAAATATAGATATTTATTGATAGTTATTGTTTTTTTTTTTTTTTAGATAGATCTAATAATATCCATTCTTCAATCGTACCTATTGCTGTGGTATGTTTGTGTTATGGTATGGTAATAGTGTATCGTAAGTATAAAATGCATAGCTGCATAGAAGCAATAGAAAAAAAACCGGACAGGTGCGAGTCGGACTCGTCCACCGAGAATTTTTCCTTTATTTGTGCTGTAAGATCTCACTTTTTGCCAAATTTCGTGATTCTAGGTCAACGGGAACTACAATATATTATGGGTTTCCGACCCAAAACCTATAGGGTACTTCCGGCTGACCTAGAATTGTCAATTTTGGTTAAAAGCAAGGTCTTATAGCACAAGTAAAGGAAAAATTACGAACAATAAAAAAGTTGAAAATTAAGGTAAATTTTGGTACTTACAAGTTTTCGCGAAAATCAAATTTTTCCCATATCTTTTTATCGTGTTGACTCAGGACCTTGATTTTTATACACCTAATAGGGACTATAGACCTCAGTGTCTGGTATAAATTTAAGAAAATCGGTGGTGACACACGGACAGACAGACAGACGGACAAGAGAGTGATCTTATAAGGATTCCTTTTTTACCTTTTGAGGTACGGAACCCTAAAAATACAATTACATTCAAGGTGGTTTCCGGGTTTTGTTTAGCAATTACCGAGACATAAGATTTAACACAATGTCATTACAGTTTACATACCATTGCAGTCCCGTCATACCACCCTTGTTCCTTCAGTCCCCACAACACAACCTGATGGCTAATGACACGCCCTGTAGGGAACTGCACACTATGTCACGTCAACGTTTGTTTGTTTCGGTAATAACGGCGACGCGAGCTTGTTTTTACCCGAAAGGGTGACAGTTTGTCAAATGTAGGGAGAGAGCGTAGAATTGTGATTTGTACAAATGAGGAACGCTTTGGGTGCATAATTTTTTGGTGCCAATTTTCCGGGTTATTTTCCGTAAATGGTCGTGACGATTTTTTCTTGATGGCCTGCGGTTTTCTTTTGTTTTTGATGACTATGTTGTTTTTGTTGTGTCGTATTGACATGAACTACACGCTGACAATACTCCGTAAATGAATCTATTACCGATATAAATATGTAACCATTTACCTTTATATGAAATCAGACTTATTGGTGGTTTCTTTCTAAATAAGAATACACGTAAGGATTTTACAAGTATCAAGGGATTCACGAAAAACAATGAAGACTCATTTGGATTTTAACGACTTTGGATATGTTTGATGCTCACGTTTTTATACCTTGGGATTCTCTCGAGGAAGTCCGAACTAGTACCAAAAGATATAAAAAAAAGAGTTGGGAGACAAATTTATCAACTGACTTGAAGACAAAAACAAATAAGTATGTGAAATGGCTCTATAAACCGATCGTCTTAACAAAAATTCGGCTTCTAAATTCGAGACTTAAAATCAGACATATCTTATTCTAAAGCGTTTCTTCAAACAGTTAAATCATAATTTTCGTAATAAGACGGCGTTTAATAAATTATCTGGGAGACTAGATAATTTATTGTCTTTCAGCCAGAAATAATAAATTACGAAGCTATTGTAAGAATAAAATGATTATATTATTATTTATCGGAGACGAGATAATGAAAAAACGTGTCTCGGTTTCTGTTTAAAGGGTACAAAATGTTTTATAGATAATAGCTATTATTTATGAGTCTAGATTACACAATTGGAATATTTTTGCTTCTTCTTTGTCAGGTTCTATTCAAGTCTGCTGTTAAGAAGCTAATAGCCATTTTTTATGTTTTGGTATTATAGTCTGTAATAGCTTTGATAAGCCTAATGATACTTTGTAATAGTAGACAGTTTTTCTTGTTTTTCTATTTCTATAATATTATAAATGTGAAAGTTTGGATGTTTGTTAATCAATCACGGAAAAACAGCATAACCTATTTGGGTGAAATTTGACACACAGTTAGTTTATAACCCTAATTAACACATAGCATTTTTTTATCCCGGTAGTACATTCGTGTGGGATAATTTGCGACTTCCACGCGGGCGAAGCCGCTGAAGCAAGCACTATACATTCTACTTTTCTGTTTAAAATTATAGTCGTTTCTTGTGTATTTTAATTACTGTGTTCTATGTGGTCATCATAATGGCTTCTTTGAAACCGTGCGTATAAAATTCCTAGCTTTTTATAATCTGGCAAAATGACTATACGAATAGCTATAGTTTAATTCGTAAAATCATACTTGCTTTATTTGATACTAGCAGCGCTTCACGGTTTCACCCGCGTGGTTCCCGTTCCCTTAGGAATACGGGGATAAAATATAGCATGTGACACCCGGGGATAGTGTAGCTTACCAATAGTGAAAGGAGTTTTTAAATCGGTTCAGTAGTTTCGGAGCCCATTCAATGCAAACAAACAGTCAAATCTTTCCTCTTATAATATTAGTATAATAATATAGATTTTCAAGACTTAGACGATATTTTGACAATGGTACGTACCCTTTAACAAAAAGATACCTTTTTAATATCTTTTTCTTAAAGTCTACCGTTGTAAAAACACTCTAGTTATCCTTAAAACTTTCTAACCTTATACGAAGACAGCCAAAGCACTAACATTAACAAACGAAATCAATACCCAATTACCAGAAAAAACCAGGCAATACAAACCTTACAAAGACACGACTACAAATTAATCCTTTCTGGATTATAATGGCTTCACAAGTGCCGAAAGCGTGGACCAAAGGACGCGTATGAAAGGGATACGATATTAATTAAAACTTGAGCTCCCGCGGGCCTCGCAGTAACAATTAGTGGGATGGAGGACGCCTCGTACGTCCAGCGGTTCATTTTAAAAGCTGGACAGGCTTCTGCGAATAGATTAGTCCCGAGGGCGTCATAAGATCTGAGATGAAGTATCATTTCTGGATTAAATCAAGGTCGTCTTTGTGAGGTGTGAGCTCATAGAACTGTTAATATAAAGTTTGAGCATGGTACATTATGCGTGTCTAATTAAGAGGGGACGGGGCCTGCGAGGAATTTGAAAAATAGGTATTTGAAGAAACTATTGCCGTCGCGCTGTCAGTAAGTCTGCCCCCGTAGTGTGTGATATGGGACAGCTGCAGCTCAGACCGAAATTATCACAAAAAATTTGACGAAATCGACGTTTCGTATTCCCCTTTTTTCTCCTCGAAAACTGAGCCGATTCAATTATTTTCTACATTCATATTTTAAGAAAGAGTATGTTTAGGTTCATATAATTATTTTTTTATGTTAAAAACTTTTCTAATTTGTCTGGTAGTCCTCTAATCACGGCGGTAAAAATAGGACATTTTTTGTAATTATTAGAGGGTCATATTTTCTTTAGTAATTAGTTGCTGAAAAAAAGAAAATGATAGGGACGTGTTTACGGTAGACCTCGATTTTATGAAAAAAAAAATTGGTCTAGAGGCATTATTCAGGAAGAAAAAAGGGGAATACATTTGTATGGAAAATCGCACGCCGTGTTCCCTCTTAATCATTTGTGATTGTGGATACTTTGAGTAGATATTATAATACTACGTTACTTTGTCATAACTTAAGGCTTACTCCATCAGGACCATACCGGTTGATTGATTAATTGTGACGGCACATAAATGAACATCCATTTTAGTAGTAGGTAATGATTTTATTACAAACTAGCTGTGCCCGCGACTTCGTCCGCGTGGAATAGTGACTTTTTGGGCAGCATATTTTGAATTACATAATAATATACCGTCGTTTGGGTAGCAAAAAATTTACTTTACAGTAATGCTTCTCTGTATACGATATTTGACGTATGGCCATCGGGGATGAATGATTAACAAATGTTCGCCGTGATTCTTTAAATTGACATAACTTTTTTATTTATGAACCGATTGACATGAAATAAACACTAAATGTTAAGTGAAGCTTACTACAATATATTAGTGAAAACCGCATCTAAATCGAATAAGCCGTTTCTGATATTACCGTGCACAAACACACAGACAAACAGACAAACAGACAAAAAAAAATTAATTACAATCTCGGGTTCAGCATCGATATAATAACAACCCCTGCTACTTTTTTTTTATATATTTCGATTGTACAGACACCACTTTTCTACAATTTTATTATATGTATAGATGAGGAAGACAAAAGATATATCTTACAATTGCCAAGGTGGAAACAAATCAGGAATGGGCAGCCCATAAGAAAATCTCGTGAGAAAAGACATTTTGTGAAAACGTTACCCAATCAACAACGCAATTATTTTTCGGGTAAAAGTAGAAGAATAAACAAACAGGAATGTCCGCGGAAGGCAAGATGTTTGCCCACAATACAGAACCCTTAGTTAAAATGAATCCCGGTATTTATTTATCCGGACACAACAACCCACGTTTTCATTAGATACAACTAAAGTTTCATTTTACTCATTGTGTTTGAAACGTGTCTTCAGCCTTGTTTCAAGAATATACCTTTAAAACTAGTTAGAAAAATCGAATTAAACCGATTCCAAATAACCTGAGTAGGTATTGGAATGTCTATTGTTTGTTTATATTATCATACTATCATATTAGAAATGTGAAAGTTTGTGAAGATGTTTGGATGTTTGTTACTCAATCACGCATAAACGGCTGAACGGATTTGGATGAAATTTGGCACACAGATAGATAATAAGGTAGATTAACACATAGAATAATCTTTATCCCGGTAGTATGCTCCAGTGGGATAATTTTCGACCTCCACGTGAGCGAAGCTGCTGACAAAACCTAGTTGTTAATATACGAACTGGATTCGACCGATCGAAATTCACTAAATACACAGACAGTTGACTAGCCTGAGTACAGCACTTTTCCAAATGCTGAAAGTCTTCATTACAGTCTTTGAAAGTAATTCTTTTCAGAATTTACACGAGCTTTAAAACATGCTGCTTCGTATTCTGTGGGAGGTAGTAATTTATCGTCACCGTGGTTTGGCTAATAACTTAAAAACTACAGGTTCACAAATGTTATAGTTTGTCTAAAATCACAATTTAGGTACTACTTTGTGCTAAGACGTGGATTCGCGTTAACACTAGCAATGCAAGTAGGTCCCACAGGCCCGCTCAGCGCATTTCAGCGGAGCGAAGGCGAACCACGCGTATCTTGGCACAATGAACACAGGGTTAATTATGGGGATGACTCGTGGTTTGTTTGTGCAACATTTTCCTTAGATTTTATTGTGAGACAACATTCTATCTTAACACAATTGTGTTTTCATGTTGTTGTTATTTCGCAGAATGCAGTATTTTTCGAACGTAACATTCCAAGCAACATTGTTATTATAATAGTTAGTATCGAAATAACAATTACAGGTACTGTTATTTTCTAGTCAAACGAATACTTCAAAGAGCAATAAGTATGCAATTTCATCAAGTCTACCAGATTGCGTCCGTACCTTTTCGAGCCTAGCCATAAAATCCGCATAAAATATAGGTATTCCGCTTACTTAATATCAAACACAATCGTAAACAATCTTACGTAAAAAACCAATCGCAATTTCAGCGACGATTTACTGTCCAATATCAGATTTACTAGGATTTTATTTGAAAACACGCGGGGCTAGTTGTTACTCAGTCGGCTGGTAACAATTGGCACGGAGGCGTGAAATGGTCAATTGTACCCGCGCCGCACGAGGGGGTTGCGTGTGCCTCTGACGACGTATTATGTAGGTGATTGGGAATCAGACATGTCTTGTATATATGTACAGACACCAGCACATTAAGCTATCCCAAACTATAACATTTTGACAGTTGAATAGGAACCTTATATGTTTGTAATTAAGTTGAAAATCTATCAAAGAAATTTGACAGATTGGGGTAACTTGATGTGCTGGCCTCTGTACAGAAATCAAAGTTCAATAAATAGACAGCGTAGGACACGGCTGTCAATGAAAGGGGTTTTTACGAAACTGTTACTGAATTATAATTTGTGTGTTTTTTTTAATGTAGTTTTTCTGATACATCGGATTTTCTGAGCCCAAAGACGTAAAGTAAGCAGTGCTTCTGCACCCATACACATTGTAGCCGACGGCGTTATACCTAGACATATGAACACAGCCTGTAGACACTTGGAACTGCAAGGTTTGCTGTTATGTTTGTTTGTTCCGCATTAAGTCTCTCTATATTTCTTGTTCGCACATCTAATTCTTTTGCTTAAAACTTTGTTTTGCTTCTATGGTTGTACAGAAATAATGAAGTCTTAAGTTCTAACAACATTAAACCAGATCAGTGGTATACAAATGGGCAGCAGGAACAAAACGAAGTAGTGAGTGAGTTTATCTACGTTGTATGGAAATATCCTCAGTTCTGTCCTATATGTGCGAGTTAGTGGCAGTTGTTCAATGAGCTAGTGTTTGTTTGCGCGCAGACGGCTGTGTAAAGCGACGGAAACGCCGCGACAGCCGCGCGACTCGATTCCTGCACACACTTTTTGTGCGGTCCAAGATATGGGAAGAAGCGATTAATTTTTATCAATGGCATAACACAAACGTGAGAATGTTTTCAAATTACTATTTACTGCAGCCAATGAAAAATAGCTGAATCACTTAATTGTCATCTGTCTTTGCAAACTATCTATGTACCTAATTCGGACAGCTATTGCGCTGCCTTTTCAGTATTAGCTATCATTGGTCATACCATCGATCATATTAGATAGTATACAAAACTTTAATTAACTAATGCGATGCCTAAAAATGCAGCAATAAGTAACCCAAAGGTTCTATTGGGGATGTACATTTTTGTGAATGTGCATATATTGGATTACTGATAGTTTAAACGTAATTTTTTTCTTTGCCATCTCTGTTATTCAACCCTCTACCACTTGTTACCTTCGCCTGTCCCCACAAGAGCTAGTTAAAGGCAGACCAGAGCGTATCCTGGAGCACAGTAGCAGGCGTTTGTTCTGCACTCATTGTTCAGCGAGCTTTGTTCAGAAACTTGTACCTGCAATGAGAGCAGACGCCTGGTTGTGCAGCTTATGATTGGCTTCGTTTGTTGCTTGATCGAGTTACTGTTGTGGTTACTAAGCAGGTGTACTCTGAGCTGTAACAATGGTAGACTTCCAATGCTTACTTTGGTTGTTTGTGATCGAGTTGTTGTGTTGTCGTTGTTTGTGGTACCTACTTTATGTGAATAATGGATGGAAGATGAAAAGGTGGACTCAGAATCATGATGACAGGCCGTAACTGTTCAAATACCTGCAGATATTGAGATAAACGAAAGTGTTGGTGTGCTTTGTGCAGTTATGGCTGAATCCACAGAGTAAATATGACGACACTCAAAATTGCCCGGGCACTCAAAAAGAAAAACAAAAACTTGCTAGCATAAAGTAATAAAACAAAAACTTTCAATATGATACATGATAGATCTAAAGATCAACGGAAGATGAAACTATAACTAGGTTTTTATTTCGATGTATTGTTATTTTGATAAATAATAGCGACTACTACATAAATAATGGTGTCCTTAAAAATATCTGAACATAACGGCCCTGATTAAATATTTAACTATTTCATAAAGTGTTACAGCTTATATTTTACAGCCCATTATTATTCAAATAGCGTTTCGAGCAAAAACTGTTTCGTAGTAATATTTATTTGCTTATAAAAATAATTGTTAATGGTACCAAACGAAAGTAAAAGTGAGAATTAATGTTTCAGTGCATACAATTTTTATTTACTTGTTGGTTTTAAAGTAATAAGTTGCGAGCCACTGTTTGAATTGCTAAAAGTGAGAAACCAATTTATGTTGTTTTTTTTTGTAAACTTCTATCTATTTCACGCCGTTCATTAAGGTTGCTCACTCACCCTCAATTTTAAAACTATTCTCAAACATTTTTATTTCATGATGGAAATATTAAAACGGTATTTTTAGCAACTTAATTTCGAATTTATTTTTAGCAACCAATTTGTTCTATGAATTCATATTTCATACAAAAGTTCATGAGTAGGTACATGAGTTCTTTTACGGAAAGTAAAAGAAAATTAGAAATAGATTACGTTCAACTTACCTATTTGTACGTAGTTTGACTTTTATAAGAAGCCCTTCAACATTTATGTGGCAAACACGTGAAACTTATGCTATTGACATATTGGCATCAACATGGCAGATGTAACTTATGTTATTTAATGATAATAATCCAAAGGTTTTCTCTAAAAAGATAATTTTTAGCGTTATACCGCATACCGCCCATTCTGTCACCCTATGTAAAATTTCTACATAAAATTATCTGTTAAGTATCATTATGGTGTACACTAGGTTTTTTCAGCGGCTTCGGCGCGTAGAGGTCAGAAATTAACCCACGGGAACGTACTACTGGGATAAATAATAATAAGTTTATTAGTGCATTAAAAAAAACAACAACACAATATATTTTATAGCATATGGAAACTGTGCGATGTACTATCAAGTCAGATTTCCGGGCTCCTAAACTAGGTACGCAGACCTGTATTTTAAGAGTCGGAGATTTTGCTGTTTCAATTTATAGATGTGCTAATCGAGGTTATAAACTAGGTATATGTGTGCCTTTCATCTAAATCCTTTCGGCATTTTTTTTGCGTGATTGAGTAATAAACGTCTAAACTCCAAACATAAAACATTCACATTTATAACATTAAATAGGAGTATAAAGAGTATTTTATCTATCTACGTTCATATTCTACAACAACAATATACATCTTACAATACTTCAGCTCCCCAAAAAACCGCTAAGTGTATTCAAACCCTTAACAGTATTTCATCAGCTTCACAACTTCAATAATAATTTTGTTTTAGCAAAAGTGGCGAGCAAATGGAAAAAAATAACTCTTACAAACGTACCACCAACGTAAAAGTAATTATTTTTTTTTCTTTTTTTTTCCATTTGCTTCTCTCTTGTAAGTAGGTGAGAGGCTCTTCTATAATGTTCTGTATTCTAGACTGTTTCATATTGTGAAATAATATTTGTTTTATTGTTCCTATATAGATAAATAATTAGATAGGTATTTTAATTATTAGAAAGGTTTTTTATTTTGCATACGTGCTTGAAAAAATTAACGACTATCTGGACGCGTTTACCTATTGAGTTTTCTGTGATTTGAAAACTACAATAATAAATATATTAACCTAAAGGAAATAAATCTCCTTGAACAGTAAATATTTTATGCAGCAATGTTTATTTCCCTCCTAATTCCTTGCAATTTTAGCATTTTGTTGTCCCCTGACTCTGGTACCAGGGGACTTACAGAAGTAGGTCACAGCAAACATTGAAAAATAAAACGAAAAAAACATATCAGCAAACATTGAAAAATAAAACGAAAACTGTGTTTTATTTTGATTTCACTTTTCCTGCTCCGTTCTAATATTTTGCTTTCTTAGATTGAAAGTAAGTTTGTATACAATTTTGTTTTTACCATAATTTTAGAAGCCAAACAGTTAAAAATATGCGTAGGTCGTAAAACATAGACCATGTAGCGAAATAAAAATAATGAAATTCATCACTTTAACACGTATAAAAATGCATCAAAACATAAAAAGGTTACTATGCTAAGCTTTTCATATATTATTATCATATTATTAAATACAGTTGCGGTACACTGGCCGGTAAATCGACATAAATGGAAAGAGAAAACGAGAAAAGTTAAGTCGGATGGTAAATCTTTGGTATGCAACCGGATTTCGAAATATGGAATCGATTGCATTCGGTTTTTAGATTTGGACTTTCAAAAGAATAATATCTTGTCAAGATTACCGAAGTTGTCCCGATAGAAACAGTCATGGTTAAAAATCAACTCCGATTAAAATATGAAACCTATAAATATTAGTTTTTAATAGATAAAGGGAATGGTTTCCTGGATCCTGGCGAAACGTAGCCTCGATGGAATCACAGGTGACACGGCAATCATGTGTCGCGGCCATAAAGGGTTGGCCGGTCTCGAACTCCACGAATTTTATGCGGCTGGTATAAGCGACCCATTAATACGCAAGCCTAGTAAATAGTCCGGTACTCGGGAAAAAGGGCTGGAAGCACCCATTTTAAACTAGTTCTGTAGTTACGATGAATAAAATAGGGTATGACACCAGAAAAGAAGGCTAAGACTGTCGCTGAGAGAGCGCATAACGAAAAGTACATCCCAGATTCGAAAATCATCATTTGTGCAGAGATCATTAACTAGATTGACCGTTAAATATTTGGAGCAATATGATCAGGTTATAAACTCAATAGAATAATCTTGCCTCCATTTAGAATTAGGAAGACTAAAATTTATCAAAATCTGATCTCGTTTATATTGTTCCGCAACTGAAGTTTTTTTTCCAATAATCAAAAGAGAGCCTTGCAGACGTTAAAACTTGAAAACACTAAGAATGAAAATTGAAGATCAGTTATAAGAAATAAGAAAAAAAATTGGTTGTAACCGCAGAGGCCACGCTGCAGTATGTTTTATTATTTTTTGAGTAGTACATTTAAAATAAAACTAAATTTAAAAAAATAAACAGTTACAGTCAGGTTGAGCCCGTATAATGTAGTAATCTGAGTACACAAGATTTCATAAATAATACTACACATCCAAAACTTTAATTATTTTTTAAACTGTTTTACTGTACCAGCGAACTCAATCTTTAAGGGGAATCTAGTCGCAGGCTCGTACTCACTGGTGGGCCTGGCTAAAAAGCTCGCTGTCTTACCAGACATCGTGTCCGACAGAGGTAATATCAGTGATGAATAGTTAGACCCTAGTCTACACGCACAACGTTATTGAGTGAGATACAAGATCATTTATAGATTAACAGGCGCGTAAAAACATAAGAAAACTCCTCCGGAAGATCGGGTTTAATGAAAAAACCACTGCATAAATCAATGACCAATAAAGTTTATTGAACTTTTCTATATTTTAACTTTGTCAGTACTGACTTGGTTTTGGTGATTTTATACTTCTTTTATTACTTAAACACGCCCAAAGTTAGATTAAATTAGCAAGAAAAACGAATCTTTGTTGACTCCTAACTTTTTAATTGCTTTTTATTTTAGTATTCTGTTTCCGCACAGACAATATTAATAATAAAACAAAAGCATACCATGTATATTTTTTTATGTACATTGTCGAACAGTTGAGTAATACACTCCCGAAGTTTGTATGGAAAAAAAATCGACTAGAACACCTTAAATAGCACGATCATAAATCTACATGTAATTCAAGGAAAAAATAACATTAAAAAAAGATGCAAAAAATGATAACAAAGAGAGCCGGATGGCCAGGGAAAAATCACGAACCAAGGGAAAAGTGTTCCTGACCACTTGTTTCAATACTACCTTCTTGTTACTTTTATTATTTTATACAGCTTTAAGTTGGATAGTAGAAAGGTACGGACTGAATAACTCTAGTTGAATTTTTATTGCCGCGTTAATGGAAGTAGATTTTTCTTAGTTTTTCTTTCTCTCACTGCGACTTACGAGTGAAAGAAAAACGTGGAAATAACGGTACTTATTATCCGGACGATCTGTAAGTCGACTGAGAAAAGGACTTGACTCGACTCAAACGAGATTTTTAAAAGCTATTTAATATTTCCTTAAGGGGAATTTCTTGTAGTTGGAAAGAAATACTTTTCTTTCGTGTTTTATCTGCGAGTAAAATAAATAATAGATGTTTGAAGATAACTCGGTTCACAACAAAATTGGAGCCATTGAATTGAAAAGCCTGGATACAAAATTGTGTACCTATCCTGTTAAATAAACAGTACATCAGCACATCCACTAAGTTTCCCTTAAACAAAAGTTATACAAAAATAACTCGCGAACTAACAAATGAGGATAAAACGAACGGAATATTAAACTACTAATAACAGGGTTAGCAAAAAGTAAGTTTGCTTTGTAAGCGTCCATCTTGTGCACAAAGTGTAGCCTTCTAACGCAAGCTTCCCCTTATAACGCTTTGTTATAAATTAAATTAAAACTCTAATGAGATTTTTTTTAAAAATAAAAAAAAAAACAACCGACTTCCAAAAAAACACTACAAAGTGAAAAATAACTTTAATTTCGGAAGTCGGTGTCTTTGGAGCTGTATTTGAATTTTTTGTCACCGCCTTCCGAAATTAAAGTTATTTTTCACTTTGTAGTGTTTTTTTGGAAGTCGGTTGTTTTTTTTTTGGAAAAAGTTTTTATTTTTCACTTTTTAGTGGTTCACATGTGCTTACACCTTCACAGCATACTGGCGTGATGTTATGTTATGAACTGGTGTAAGCAATAGACAGAGATGAGATTTCAGCAATCCCAGTCCATTTGCTATCATTTATTGAGGAGTTCCGTTGCATATCTCCGAAGTTCTTCATCAGATCTTCACCAAATTGAAATGGAACCACTCTGAGAAAGTACTCTTCCAAAAAATACCTAAATCGCTTTGTGTGCCTATAAAATTTGAAGAGTTCTCTCCATTTCTCCAGGATCCCATCATCAGATCCTGACTTGATGATCATGGGACCACCTGGGAAGTATACCCTTTCAAACAAAAAAAACAAAATTCAAATCGGTCCAGCCATCTTCGAGTAATCGGGGAACATACATAAAAAAAAAGAAAAAAAAAAGAAAAAAAAAAAAAAAGGTTCCGACGAATTGATAACCTCCTCCTTTTTGAAGTCGGTTAAAAACTGTTTTTAAAAGCAGTTACTGTTGTAAAGCGTGGGCTCTGAAGTGTGTTTATGTGGTCTTCAGCTGCAGCACAAAGCTTTTTTTTATATAGACAACACAACTGCTTTCATTATTTATTCGAAAACAACAAGTTACAATTACTTTATTTACTAAAAAAATTAATAAATGGATAAAGAGGACTATGAATATACTTCTTGATTTGAGCGAAATTGAAGCCTATCATTGCTCGATTGATCGGCAAACGACCAATTTTGCTTCGCAATGTGGCGTAAAATGCAATCACATGCAACGATGTATAATGTCAATTACACATTTCTTTGTGAAGCTTATAGTATTTGGCTCGTAATTAGTCAATATTTTGGTGATTACTGTGGTAACAGTTTAGTATTTAACATGATACAACAACATTTCTGTAGGCCTAGTTCTCATAGTAGGCCGAGAGACTACCATTGTCTACATTTTGCCAGCTTTGTGATAAACTCTAATGTATTTATATTTCCTGGAGTTTATTAATAGGACTTATTACAGAGTCTGCTAGATTTATTGCCTGTAACAAGCGTAAATTTATTTCTACCTCTTCTTTATATAATATCTACCCAATTATTATTCATCTATCTATACCTCACGAACCCCACAAGGGTACATCGTCATAATTCCTCCATCCTTCCCAAAAACAAAATACAAAAAATATAATGAAAGCTCTCGAATATATCATTTTTGCCGGAGAGTATATCTTTCCTGTATGATAAATCATTTTAATATAAGGAAAACTAAAGGGCGCACAAATTAGGGACATGACTGTATTTTCATAACACTTAGAATTGTAGCTGTCCAAAACACTATTTGTCTCGCTGGTGGTGGCGTGTGTGTTGGATCATTAAGTTCCTTCAAAATGGTTGAGCTGAATGGTGCTGATCCATACGTCATGTTTGTGAACGGGCGCCGCCAGTAGCGACTGGTCATCTCTTAGCTCCCACGGCTTATTTTAATTTCTGAATTGTTATTTTATTTTTGTTTTAATTACGGACGCTTTTAATGTGTACGTCTTTTTACATCGTACTCACATTGATAATTTCAACATAATGATGTAACCAACTTTTTGTAACAATATCATGATTTTAAAAGAGTGTCCATGGAGTTTCTTGCCCGTTCTTCTCCATAGGTACCTACGCTTTGGAATGGGCAACTAGCTTCATCTTTCTAACTTACTGACCTTGACAATTCAAAAGTGCCTGTAATTGGCTTATTTGAAATAAATGCTTTGAGTTTGAGTTTGTTATGACCATATCAAAATGATACTAAAAAAAGTTTTTTCCGCCTCATGAAATCTGTTGTGTGAATGTGTAGTCATGAAATTAAATTAGAAAAGAGTTAAAAAAATGTCAATAGACTTTCTTGCAGTTAGCCTGATTTATAGAAATTTACCCATTTGCTTATTACAACTGCAACTGGTAGGTTAAGTCTGACTAGAATCAGCTATAACACGAATTTATAGCTAAAAATTTACCTAATAGGAGTTCATAGCCCTCAAATTTGCGCAAGCAAAATTGATACTTAAATGCAAATAAGGGTGTTACTGCCAAAAATTTGCAAAATGTTGTTACAAAATATCGTAACATAATATGCCTAATAAAGTATCGTTATCAAAGTGAGGGTGTTTCGCAAAGTGAACGCTGCATTTTCATAATAGGTGCAATTTGGTGCGGCGTGTTGCGGGTCGGTGCGGGGCGAGGCGAGGCGGTGCGAAACCGTGCGATCTAGCCACTTTATGTTCATAACGTGTGATTCTTCCGCCCCATAATGTAAAGGAAAATGGTGCGGTGTTTTGTTCTTGTATATTTTTTAAGATTTTGTTTTTCTTTTAAGTTTGTGAGTTTGAACTGTGTCAAAGGCAAATTACGCTTGTATTTTTCAGTGTATATACCCCTTACAGGTTTAAGTTGCTACCGATACGGGTCTGATCAGATTCCCTGTAGGCTTTCACAAGTTATGAATCTTAGGACTACAGATCGGTGCAGTGGTTTTATTCAATCTGTCTAAACTTTTCTCAGCTGTGTTGTGGTTGGCTTCCAGTCTATTCATGGAGCATGGAGCGATAGCCTATCTGACCTCCACAACCCAGTTCTGGGTAAAACAATACCTCTTGATAAGACTACACTCGAGAGCAATGAATCCGGGTCACTTAAAGAATGTTAAAAATCTCGGAAACTAAAAATGATAGGTTAATGCAATAAATTGTATTTAATAGACAATGTAATACTCCTTAAATGAAAGTAAAAAAAATATGAGTCACCATACATTTTATTAACACAAAATTACATAAAGAAAAAAACTGCTGATCTCTCCTTAAAACAAAAATAGGAAACATGAAATTTTTGAACTTTATTACGATTTTCTTGAATTTTAATACTTCGTATTGCCTCCTCGTGCTTCCATTACTGCGTTTACGCGGTTTGGCATGCTGTACACCAAGTTCCTTATACGATTTTGGGGAGTATTCTCCCATTCCTCTGTGAGAGCAATTTTGAGCTCACGAAGCGTGATTGGGGGAGGGTTTCGTTGTTTTACGCATCTGCCTAGCTCGTCCCAAGCATGCTCGATCGGGTTGATATCCGGGCTGCGCGCTGGCCACTCCATACGAGTAATGTTCATCTCTTGAAGGTAGTCATTCACAATCCTACCTGTATGAGGTCGGGCATTGTCATACATAAATATAGCATCCTCACCTAAATTGACCATAAATGGACCAACGTGATCATTGAGGATTTCTTCCACATATCTTACGCTAGTTAAAGAGCCGTTTTCTATGATCACCAGCTCTGTGCGACTTTCAGAAGAAATTCCGGCCCACACAAGTACAGACCCACCACCGTAGGCTACTTTTTCTTCGATGCATGCTTGCTTGAATCTTTCCCCTGGTCTTCGATACACTCTGTGTCTTCCATCGTGCTTGTAGAGCATAAATTTTGATTCGTCGGAGAACATAACTTTTGACCAATCTTCAATACTCCAATTTACGTGGCTCTGGGCATATCTTAGTCTTGAAATACGATGCCCACGCTCCAGTTTAGGGCCGTTTGCAGGTCTAAGGGGTTTTAAGTTAGATTCAGCAAGCCGACGTCTTACTGTCCATGCACTTGGGTTACTTCCTCCGAGGCGTCGAAACTGATTTGTGAGTTCAGTTCCTGTGAGAAAGCGATTTCGAAGCATGGTGTTCACCAAGTATCGGTCTTCTCGTGCTGTGGTACACCTGGTTCTGCCCGTTCCTGGTCTGCGTAGGTTAGAACCAGTTTCTTCGTAACGTCGGAGAACTCTTTGTACTGTTGACAGCGACACACCGACAGTCCTGGCTGTATCGCGCTGACTCCGGCCGGTTTCCAGCATTGTAAGTATTCTGGTGCATTCTTCAGGCGTAAGCGACATAATTTCAGCTTGAATAATGAATATAGAGCACTATCAACATGGTTTATGTACCCACATAAATGACAGATTACAAACAAAAGCAAAACCAAATGCTGTAATTTCGTAGTTCCATCTTCGAAAGTGGCCCTTTTTCAAATTAGATTTTTTTATGATATAACTTTACAATAACTATGAAGTTTTAATACCTTCATTTAAGGAGTATTACATTGTCTATTAAATACAATTTATTGCATTAACCTAGCATTTTTAGTTTCCGAGATTTTTAGGATTCTTTAAGTGACCCGGATTCATTACTCTCGAGTGTAGTTGTTAGACTTATGAGGTTCTGGCTAAACGTAACCACTGTCAAAAATCTACGAATGACGGCTGGGAACAACGGCCAATGGTGATATGGTTTCACGAATAGATAAGTGTTGTTGCCCTTTGCAAAGTTGCAAGTACTTTGAGAATCATACAAAATCTATGAGATGAAAAGTTTTTTAAGCTAGTTTCATCTTAGTGCAGCTTTTAAACACTTAAAGCCAGTTCTCAAGCGATTTTACTATTTTAATCTTATTTCCAGTAATAACTTAACCACACAATGCCTAAGTTTGAAAAAATACGGGGATTATGTAGGTGTAATCAAAATAATCTAATGAAAAATCCAAGAATTATGTAAGTTTCATTTAAAATCACAGTTTAAAAGTGGGACATCACCCCACCCCAACTTATCCGCCATTATGAAGTCATCACGGGAATCTGTTCGACTAATATTAAAATCATAAATTCTCTTTATGTCTACGAAAAAGGTTAACGAGCGCTTTATACCAGATTAAGGGCTAGCCTTCTTAAAAGGTTTCTGTTCTGCCTACGTCACAATGGTTTGAACTTTGAAAGATAACTGAAAGATTTTGCGGCGAGTTTGAAAAAAGAAATGCAATGTCGTTTAGTTTAGTCAGTTTAGTAAAATGAGAAATTCTGCCGAATGTAAGAGGGCTAGAGATAAGTACAATGGAGGAGTTCTATTAATATACACTCGAGAGCAATGAATCCGGGTCACTTAAAGAATCCTAAAAATCTCGGAAACTAAAAATGCTAGGTTAATGCAATAAATTGTATTTAATAGACAATGTAATACTCCTTAAATGAAGGTATTAAAACTTCATAGTTATTGTAAAGTTATATCATAAAAAAATCTAATTTGAAAAAGGGCCACTTTCGAAGATGGAACTACGAAATTACAGCATTTGGTTTTGCTTTTGTTTGTAATCTGTCATTTATGTGGGTACATAAACCATGTTGATAGTGCTCTATATTCATTATTCAAGCTGAAATTATGTCGCTTACGCCTGAAGAATGCACCAGAATACTTACAATGCTGGAAACCGGCCGGAGTCAGCGCGATACAGCCAGGACTGTCGGTGTGTCGCTGTCAACAGTACAAAGAGTTCTCCGACGTTACGAAGAAACTGGTTCTAACCTACGCAGACCAGGAACGGGCAGAACCAGGTGTACCACAGCACGAGAAGACCGATACTTGGTGAACACCATGCTTCGAAATCGCTTTCTCACAGTAACTGAACTCACAAATCAGTTTCGACGCCTCGGAGGAAGTAACCCAAGTGCATGGACAGTAAGACGTCGGCTTGCTGAATCTAACTTAAAACCCCTTAGACCTGCAAACGGCCCTAAACTGGAGCGTGGGCATCGTATTTCAAGACTAAGATATGCCCAGAGCCACGTAAATTGGAGTATTGAAGATTGGTCAAAAGTTATGTTCTCCGACGAATCAAAATGTATGCTCTACAAGCACGATGGAAGACACAGAGTGTATCGAAGACCAGGGGAAAGATTCAAGCAAGCATGCATCGAAGAAAAAGTAGCCTACGGTGGTGGGTCTGTACTTGTGTGGGCCGGAATTTCTTCTGAAAGTCGCACAGAGCTGGTGATCATAGAAAACGGCTCTTTAACTAGCGTAAGATATGTGGAAGAAATCCTCAATGATCACGTTGGTCCATTTATGATCAATTTAGGTGAGGATGCTATATTTATGCATGACAATGCCCGACCTCATACAGGTAGGATTGTGAATGACTACCTTCAAGAGATGAACATTACTCGTATGGAGTGGCCAGCGCGCAGCCCGGATATCAACCCGATCGAGCATGCTTGGGACGAGCTAGGCAGATGCGTAAAACAACGAAACCCTCCCCCAATCACGCTTCGTGAGCTCAAAATTGCTCTCACAGAGGAATGGGAGAATATTCCCCAAAATCGTATAAGGAACTTGGTGTACAGCATGCCAAACCGCGTAAACGCAGTAATGGAAGCACGAGGAGGCAATACGAAGTATTAAAATTCAAGAAAATCGTAATAAAGTTCAAAAATTTCATGTTTCCTATTTTTGTTTTAAGGAGAGATCAGCAGTTTTTTTCTTTATGTAATTTTGTGTTAATAAAATGTATGGTGACTCATATTTTTTTTACTTTCACTTAAGGAGTATTACATTGTCTATTAAATACAATTTATTGCATTAACCTATCATTTTTAGTTTCCGAGATTTTTAACATTCTTTAAGTGACCCGGATTCATTGCTCTCGAGTGTATTATCGCCTTAGTTACGAATAACAGAGTAGATTATATTTCTGGGTAGAGATGTTAATTACCATAAAATACTGCAGAGAGGGAAGAACATAACACATCTAATGAAAACTACTTGATATTCGCCTTCAATTCCCTAAACTTAACATACACGCTATATTTCACCCCATCTTCATCGAATCTTCAATTAAATTAATACGAAACTACCAAACCACTTGTTCAATTTAGAGGAACATAGTCGTAACGGAGACTACAAATTTATGAAGGTGTAGCTATGTTGTGAGAACGATGGTACCACAATCATGTTGATAAGTACAGAAGGCCGAATACATACAATGGGCGAAAATGGCGCACTCAAACATAGACGCGTACGTCCGGCGATCTCAAACAATGACAGTTCGAATATTTGGAGGGAAGCCTACACCCGTTTAATACATTTTTCGGACAGGTAAAAACACATCGCGGGTAGAGACAACTGTCAAATCGTATTGTCATTCATCCTTAAGTCTGGCTCGAAACTAATCTTATGTCCATAGGTGATACGGAGTAATTGAAATGACATCTTTGCGCTTAGTTGGTAAAACTTTCCGTTGTGAGGGCGCTTGCACTAGCCGTGTACGTAAAACCGTGTCTATGTGTGCGTGTGTTGTAACTCGTCGTATGCAGCCCATACAATAATCGCCAGCTGTACAGTTGCCAGCTGGCCTTCTGGACTTGTGTTGCGTTGGTGCCACAATAGCCGCCCCGGTTCGTTTGATACCGACCCTTTTTTATTTGTAACTGTATTGTTTTACTTGTTCCTTGTTTGGTGTATCACCTAACTTTTCCACTTTAACGGTTACGAATAGCTGTAGTTAAACGTGTGTGTTAACGGGCGTGTTGGTTTGGAATTTGTAAAATACGACGGATTTATGGTGTTGATAGAAGAGAATAACAATATAGCAACAATTTTACAGTGTTCTATTTTTATTTATTTTTTTAGTTCAGGTCAATTCGACATAATGACTGTGTACATGTGTTACATAATCATATCCAGAAACAGTCGATGATAGAAAACATAACTTTTCGTAACACAAACTTCTTGAACATGCTGGTCTAAGCAGTCAAGCCGTGCCCTATTAAAATTAACCAGAAATCAGTTCTCCATATCTCCACAGGTAAAGTTTTTACTTATAAACTGAAACACAATGCATTTATTTCAATAAACCAACTGCTTCTGCTTTTGAATTGTCAAGGAGTCAGTCAGAAAGTTAAAGCTAGTTGGCCATTCCAAAGCGTATTAGGTTCATTTGGAGAAGAACGGGCAAGAGACTCTATGGACACGTTTTAAATCATAATATTGTTTACTAAGGGAAAATGGAACAGAAGGATAGTGCGCTCAACGTTTACGGACATCTACGTTGGTCGGAGTGCACTCTGCGACTAATCGACGAAACGACGTCGTCACGAAGATAGAGAGAACTATTTTATGGCCAGAATACACGAGACCAGAGGAGTGGTGGTGTAACGCACTAACAGGAACGGCTTTCATTTCGACAGTTTTATATTTATTGCGTTATTTACGTTTTCGAGCATTAATTTTTTCGAACATAAGGAGCAACGGATTTGGAATATCCTTAAAATTATTCAGGTTCTAGTTTATAGTGTTTTACGCAATTAGGGTGCTAGTAATGGGTAGTAGAAGCATAGGTGGTTGTGTTCTGAGTGTTATGATACCGAAGATAGCTGTATATTTTACTAGTGTTTCTCCAACAGCTGTTGTGACGTGGTACCTAAATCAATTACAACACTGCGAACTTTAAACTTAGAAATATTGCAAAGATAGTACATTGCACACTTGAACCTCGTTAATGATAGTTTGAAGTAAAATAAACTGAATAAACCCCAGTACCATGGACTGCTAACAACAAAAAAAACGAATACAAACTTTGGCTGAATCAGAAATCTGCAAACGACTTCAAAATTAGGTGGAGGTCATCCGGTTTCACTTCTAGATTAAATACCCTGAGTAAAATAACTAGTCAGACACTATTATTATGCGCCTTAGAAAGTCTTTTATTCTCTGAAAGAAGTCACTCTCGAAAAACAATGTCACCTTAAAATACATTTTTCCCCAATCTTCATAACCACTTACCTAGAAAAACCGAAGTTCGACTTTTAGACAAACATTCATAAATTGTAAACAAGAGCCATAACTCAGTCCACCGAAAGACAATTTATATGTTCTGTGTGTTGTATCTCTGATGTCATTCATCTTACTTGCTTTTAGTTCGGGCTAAGTTTCGACACACGTGTAGGCTTAGAGCTGCTAGGTGCATGAGTGTCGGCAGGAAATGGAGTAAGTGTTATAAGAGAAGTGAGTGGATTGGAGTGATAATAGATAAGACGAACTGTATAGGTCCATTTGAAAACCAGCGTCAGGCACTAGTTGTCTGGCATTTATACTGGACTGGACCTTTTTAGCGCAGCCGTGAGGCATACTATAATGCTAGTTTCTGACTTCTCACCTTACACCTTTAATTGATTTTTATTTTACTCTTTCTTGCTGTTTAATGTATTCGTGTGCTTTAAAGTCTGTGCTAAATAAATGTATTTTATTTCTTTCTTTCTTTATACAAGGTGAATTTTTAGTCACCATTTAAATTTTTAGGGGTGAAAATGAACCACTATCTCCATAGAATATGGATTGAAATATGAAAAAAGGGCCTCCCATACAAAATCGATCTGCTGACTATTGATTTTGCATGGGAGGTCCGATTTTTTTTTCATATTTCGACCCATGTTCCTTGGAGAAAGTTGTTCAATTTCACGGGTATTATCACCCTGAAAAATTTAAACGGTGACAAAAAATTCACCTTTTATAGTTAAAGTGTAGGCTGGTTATACCAGACCGCAAAGATGGATTTATGTATTTACCGTTTACTGAAATTAAGATAGAAGAAGCATGTGTATTGAGACGATGAATGATAGACTGAGAAATGATGTGATAAGGCAACGGTGCAGCATAAAAGAAGAAGTCACTACTTCTTCTTTTATGCTGACGTCACGTGTGGTCACGCGATAAAATGTCATCGTAAAGAGCGTTTTGGCGGTAAATTCAAAACTACGAAAAATAAATTTAATTTAAATCGTTTTTAATTGAGAAAATGGATATCAATCAATATAATTTTAATTTTCTGTTAGCTATTTCGTCCCAATCTTCAAATTAAAATAGTTTTTAATAAATTGGAAAATACCCTATTGGCGTAATATTTAGAATAATTAATAATGTTATATTTTTTGTCAGCTGTGAAATTAAATTAAATTTGTACCTTATATAAATAAATAAAATAAAAACAGAGTATGCTCAGATCATTTGGTCGTGATGAGAGTATGAATGAAAGGCAACTAATAAAATGTATTTACAAGGCAAATGTAAGTAGAAACGCCTGGAGCGGACGCCTTAGAAAGACATTTAATGACCTTATTAGTCCTTCTTCGTCAAAAAGGACAGGTGCGTATTACTCGCAACTGTTGTACATGTATGAACCGAAGTATGAACATTAACGAGGCAAAAAGGGAGGGGGGGGTGTAAGCAAGTGAAGTCAAGTCAAAGTCAAAGCATTTATTTTAAACAGGCACATAAAAGGCACTTTTGAACGTCAACATTTACATTAAAATAGAATTGATTCTAGTCGCCCCTTCCAAAATGTAGTTTCGTATGGAGAAGAATGGGCAAGAAGCTCCACCGTTACTCTTTTAAAATGTTTCAAGTACAATATTTAACATAGTACATTTATTATAATTAGGTGAGAAAACGATGCACCCAGAATAAAATTACCATACCAAAATAGGTAAACAGAATGAAATTGAAGCAATACAGATAAATTAATTCTGTGATAGATACATAGTGCTCACATAATTTACAAACATTGCAAAAGTAAGTATGTATACGATTTTCCTAGAATATTAACAAGTAATAAGTCAGTGTGTGAGTTAAAGTAGTCACTGAGTATAAATCAATGTCACTAATATAATTAATTATACAATTCAATTAGCAACCAGTTTGATTTTTTCTAGACTCTAGATTGTCCTATGGAGCAGAACCAGCATGTTTCCAAGCATTCTTACCTTGGAAGCGTTGTACCGGGTGGCGGTCTGCTGTTTCTGCCTACCCTCACGGAAAGAAGGCGTGAGTTTATGCATGTGTGTTTGTAGGATACAAAAAACTGACAGCATGTACACACGGCTACACATCAAGCTATACATTTCCAGTATAAGTTGATCTCGCATTCTACAGGACTTCCGTACAGTGCGAGATCAGAGTAAACTGGAAATGTATAGCTTGGTGTGTAGCGATGTGTACATGGCAAATGGCAGCAACTAGGTACTTTCAAAGAAAACTTTTGTTTCATTAATTAAACTCGTACTTTCTAGCATTATTTACCGCACTTAAAACGTCAATGCGCAAACGAGCACGAAGATAAATTAATTACACTTAGCAATAAATAAACGAACTGACGTTTTCTATCAAAACTTTTAATAATTCCTAGCTAGTTGAAAGTAACACGTTAACCACTCTAAGTTGACCAAAAGCTGGAATTTTCTGGGCACACCTGGTTACCCGATATTGTTTACAGCACCAATGATTAAACTTTGCTAATTAAAATATATGGGGTTTTGTTACCTGACGGAATTTAGTCTTTACGTTATAATGAAGTAAATATTTGGGTCGTAAATTCTACGAAATTCCCGGTAAAGGGTTGAGCAAACGATAAATTATTTAGCCGTTATTTTTATCTGTCATCGCAATAAAAAGGGATTGTTTTGTAATGGTGTCTTGTGTCCGGTCCTTGATGTCAAATGGTTTTTGATTATACTTTTTGTTTGATACCTAAAATGTCAGCAGAACCGTTTTATTAGATTTTCTTCTTTTTCTTTTGCAAAGCGTCTTAGACTTGAATCAAGCCTTTCACAAAAAGCTCATTGGTTTCTTTTCTGAATTCTTTATATTGAACTTAATCCTATATTTGCTGACTTTGTAATTGGACTTAGCTTAAAACAGAAATAGTTTCCAACCTAACAAACAACGGCTATACCGCTCCACCTCCCCAACTACAACCTTTAAATATTAAACGAATCCTCCGGATCCTCCACAATTTATGAAGCCTATTACCAGTGCATCCTCAAGTGTTCGGACAGAGGTGGTGCAGGGCCCATAAAGTGATGCAAATGGTTCATAAATCTGAGTGAGGCATTAAAGCATGGCAGTAAAACTAAGACCCACTTTCGCTAGTATAAACCTGCCTGTATGGTGGGATGGTTGATTTAAAAAGATTTGTGAAGATGTATGCGGTAGAAAATGCTAACAAATGTGAAGTTAGTACCCAAATGAAGTTAATGAGACTTTGGAAAGCGCCCATGAATTTACTTCTGAGCACACGCCTGCTCCAAATTGCACTTCGTTATCTTGTGGCGTCGTCAGTAAATGAACATGAGAGGTGAGTCATGCTAGGTGTGTTAATTTGCGGTTTGGTCTCAAACACTCGCCTGAAATAATGACTGTTGGTTCTTTGGGATTAAAATACTCATGGCCAGCCTGCTTCTACTTTGCACGGCATGCTGATTCTTGTAATAACTATCTCGCAAGACTTTTTTACTACTCCACAAACGCAAAAACAGACTTTGAGTAATGAATATTCTTCAAAGCTTGCTCTTAAAATATGTCAGACGCACTTTTTACTTAGCTAACATTCCTTCACATTTCTCAGTCTCGCAAGTACTCCTTTGAAGAACTTGAAAATTTAATCTGAACAAAATCATACAGAATTTGCGAGTCATTTTATACCACCTAATCCAACTGCATTTCAGAATGAAAAGCTTTCAAATGTTCTGAGAACAAACAGAGTCTGCATTTCCTATTTGTAAAAAAACAAGTTCTTCTTTCTCGCTTTCTATCTAAACTTTGAAGTCTGCGGAAACAGAAACATGTCGAGATTCTTAAGTTTAAAGAGATCTCGACAGTCAACAGTGTCGGTACAGTGCCGCACAATGTTAACATTGCTGTACTATTCAAAGAAGCGAAATGTTATTACTTTGACGGTCGGGGCACGGATGTTGAATTTTGTCAGAGAGAAAATGAAAGGGGAAGACAAAAATGTGGATGAATTTTTCTCATACATCTCTTTGGAAAATATAAATACTTGTGTTTATAAGTACGCACGAATTTGGACATGCGTGAAAGAGATCAGTGTGAAACTTTGCTATATGGACCATCAAAGCTACTTATCTGCTAGTAAATAGTTTTTTCAAAGATCAAAGCGCCTACATCTATTACACTAGTGATTGGTTTGGATACTATTTTCTTGACCTACATCTATTTAATAAATAAATGTTCGTGCCCGGCGTCGCTTGGGTGAGTTTTATGTATTTGTGAGTGATGTGGAGATTTTCATACAAAAATACCATCCAAATTTCCGACATTTCTAGTTGATTTAAAAAAAAATCGATACATACCTGACAATTATGAATACAACAAAAAACCAGCTGAAATGGGTCGAGCAGTTCTTGAGTGATGATCGTACCTACATGCATCGACTATACTATTGATTTATTAGAAGACCACGATAAAAGATGATCTATTAAGATCCTCTTAGGTGGTCTACAACCAAACAAGACAATATTCCGTTCTCACAAATGAACCGTGAAATATCAATAAATACACATACATTGTGCTACAAGGCCCCAGGCTGACTCACATACGTCGAACAATAGTCAATCAGCGCAGTAAAAATGCAGCCGACGTAGTGCGGCACGAATTTGACGGCACCAGGTGTACCGCGTATCGACAGGTGGTAGATATTTTTAGGTTCAAAAAGTTTTTCCTCGGAGTAGGAAGTCGTAAAATGTCTATGAAAACTTTTGGAATACATAGTTACGGCTTAAACATGTTGGTATGAATTGGTAGACCTTTAAACAAAACATCCAAATATCTATGATACATAATAATTGATTTCTTTTACCTAAGCGTTATAATTAGAATTTTGGCATCCTTCTATTTTGTGGTTGCATTACTTTGCCCAACAGTTGATCAACACAGGCTAAAAATAATAAATGTATACGTAAGATGTTAAACATGCTATGAGTCCAGAAACGGAATGGGTATGGTTATGAGCTAAATACAATCTGTCTGTAAATAACAAATAAACCGTTTCGTACATATTATCTGAAGATAATCTACAAGCATTTTCTATATCCTTTTCTTTATCCATTCGTTTAGTAAAAGAGAAGCCGACACAATTTTTCAATGCCACTTGAGCCAACGAACTTAACCAATTAAAGCCAGACGTTCTTAAACGCAAGATTAATTTGTATTCTCAACTCTCATTACCCTCAAACGATCTGGAAACTTCTGCAGATAGTTTTTCAATAGGTTGAAACGTGGTATGAAGAAAAAGGGCAAATTGTCACAAAAGTTGATTTTTGTCACATATTTCACTATTCATGGGTAAGCTGTTGATTTGCTCACTATTTTTGGCTGTGATATTTTTACACTGCTTTAGTGTCACTTCAACATGATTATGGACCTAAAAAAAGCAGCAAGACGTTATTGAATGTCAGGCGGTGTTCTAACCAAAGTGATTGTCGCGCGAACTCAAGAGATCGCACATCTACATATACTTACTCGTACATATACTTACTCTTACAATGTGTGAACACCATGTATCTATCACAGAATTAATTTATCTGTATTGCTTCAATTTGATTCTGTTTACCTAATTTGGTATGGTAATTTTATTCTGGGTGCATCGTTTTCACACATAATCATATAATGAATGTAAATATTGTATATAGTAGTATAATATAGTATTTTTTTTTTTTTTTTTAGTTTTTTTTTTTACATTTTAAAAGAGTAACGCTGGAGTTTCTTGCCCATTCTTCTCCATACGAAACTACATTTTGGAAGGGGCGACTAGAATAAATTCTATTTTAATGTAAATGTTGACGTTCAAAAGTGCCTTTTAAGTGCCTATTTGAAATAAATGCTTTGACTTTGACTTTGACTTTGCAATGACAGAGGGTGCTTTTCGGGAGCTTCCTGTTTCGGATAAGGCGGGAGGAAACGCCCGGGTGTTACTATTGCGTAGATCGCCCAGAGGACACGGCGGAGCACCGCTGTGTCTTCGTGGATGCGATCGGCGGCGGCGGCGATCTCTCGCATCCAGCCCTGGTCCAGGCCATGGTATGGATACGGAGCGAGAGTGCATGACAAGCCGTCACCGCCTTCTGCGAAGCAGTAATTTCCCAAAATTGAAAAAAAAAAGATGGCGCTTCCAGAATTCTGAAAAGAAACTGGCATATTACGAACGCAATGATCGCGAAATCGAGCATCCGTTCGCTTTTGTTAGGACATGGGGTACGGTGTACCAGTTTGTTCGAACCAGAAACAAAGAACAATGTAAGATGCAGCCCACAATTATAATTTTGGCAATTTTTTTTCGATTTTGATCATATTAAGTCGACAATTACAAGATTCTTGTTTGTACTCTGTATCTTAAACACTATTATTGTTCAGCTAAGTTCAGGCGAGCGTATCGTCCTCGAATGTTAATTGCAGGCAATTATGTGTAAGAAGAAATTTTGTTTCAGAAAGTTCGCGTAACTATTGTACAGCCTAGTTGAATCTATCGGCTTACCTTCTGGAGGGCTTCAAAACCCAGCGATCTCTTGATCTCTTGATTCTTTATTTTCTTTGTTGCTATTATTCTTTATATTTTTCTTTTGTTCGGGTATTTTCCGACATAGTAGGAAGAGAGAAAATCAGTTTATTTGCGCCTTATATAAAGTACCTACAGTCATAGCATAATGGCGAATTTTACAGTCATGTTTTTGCATTTTTGGTAGGTACTATTACAAGCCGGTTTCCGCACGATGTTTTCATTCACCATTTCGAGAGCAGTCGTGATGAAATAATTAACACAAAGTGAAGTGCCTGCTTGGGGTCGAACCCACGACTTGCTGCTCGAAACTTGTGGCTGTTACCACTGGACCACCAATACTGTCACCACTGTTGTCTTACTTTACTTTGATTAATATGATACAAATACTACCAATGCCCGCCATTTTCGTGGCTCAACACGAACAGACAATGGACAGACCTTGTCCCGTTTCGAAGAAACTTTTCAATTTACAAGGAATATTCTAGACAGGTTTTTTATCATGACAGGAATAAAACAGAGCTAGGTGCTTCGGTCTGCAGACAATCTTGTTGTATTCTGATTTATTCACTTTATTAAGGAACACTTTTGTATTTTTAACCGACTTCATATGAGGTGTGCATCGAATTTACATTCACGTTAATTCCGGAATTCGGTGAACTGGATATGTATTTTAATTTATTGTCACCGCCTTCCGAAATTAAAGTTATTTTTCACTTTGTAGTGTTTTTCCGGAAGTCGATTGTTTTTCTTTTTTGGAAAAAGATTTCTTTTTCAATTTTTAGTTATCCACACCAATTCGAAATTTCATCATCCTTGGGGTCAAAACAATGCATATCTACGCGATAGCAGCAATCGCGGTTGATTTGCTGTAATTTTTTGAAGAGTTCCGTTGTCTGTCTCCGAAACTCATCATCAGATCTATATGAAATTTAAATGGGACCATTACGAAATAAACCCCTTCCAAACAAAAAAAAAATATTATACAACGCCGTCTTTATATGACGGAGTTATGCTCGAACAAACATTAAAAAAAAAATACATAAACATGTCGAATTGATAAAGTCCTTCTTTTTACATTAGAAGTCATGTCGAATGGCTATTTAGATAGTTAGGTAAATTCTTGCTGGTTTTTGGCTTGTTTATTATTTATGTGCGTAATATTTGAGCAGAACAAAGAGTTTTTCTTTCTTTTTTTCTTTGAGAGAGAGTACGTACGTCGATATTGAAGTAAGATTAAAATTGCTAATAGATTGCCTGCAGTCTCCTGCAGCGTCTGCAATGTTAGACAATTAATAAGCTGACACTAACTAATTGCCTAGGACGACAAGCACCTGGTACTAATGACCTTTTTCTGCTTTTGTTATAAAAGCTCAGGCTGTATTTAATATTATATAATATTTATTCAGCTACCTATAGAGACTTACAAAGTATTCAATTACATGGTGTAGGTACAACACATTTTAGGGTGAATCACTGCTCTCCTAGCTAGATTACTGAGTGATTTGTTTTAAATGTTGGTATTGTTTATGAGATGAATTGATTATATATTTATATGTTTTTAATTTCGTTATAGTATTTAACAGGTGTGACAGTGTACAAAATGTGTTTTATTAGACGTACCAAACTGACTTTTTCAATACATAATAATAATGTAATTTTCTTCGCCTAATTGAACAACGCATCTAAACCTTTCCTTACATATTTATAAAAAAAATTGATAATTGAAGGGGTGACTGGATAAAGGTGAAAAAAGTAACTTTTTTCATGAACATAGGTTTTAAGTGATGATAATTATATGAATATTTTCAAAAATATTTATTGATACTTAAGTTTTATGTAAAAATTTAAGCTGTAATAGCTACCTTGATTTTATGGTTTAATATTTTGCAATAACCTTATCTCATTTAGTACTCTTTGTTAGTTAACACCTTTGTCCACTCACCCCTTAAATTTTGATGTTTGAGACTCTTTTCTAGTGCACAAAACAACAACCGACAACTACCATTTTTTCAATGAGTGCCTAATGCATAATACTAAAATACAAAGATTTATGACTCACTGTAAAACTTAGAACAAACTTAAGCTGCAGACGTAAATAATTGATGCTGGTAAGGCAGTTACGAAGAAAACTGATCAACTTTGAAAGTTAGATTTTGCAAATTGTACACTAATTAATATACGTCCAATTGGCCGAGTTGTGAGATTCTAAATATACGGGGAAAAGTTAGGTACAGGAACACTTTATAACGTTTTTAAACAAGCACTATCACCGCATTTTTCGATGTCAAGGCAAAAAAAGTAGAGTTGGCGGATTCTTTTTAGGAATTGTCAAGTCATCATACTGATACATAAACTCTAGGTGAGTACACACTAGAGTATCCTAAGTCCTCAGTACTATTAGGGTAGAGTATTAAACATACCCTTTTAGTCTAAAACTTGCTTGAAAATACTAGAAACATTGTCAAAATTAAAATAATGCTCTTTTAAATATCATGTTATCTGTCAAATTATATTCTACAATATTAGGTCCGAGTTTCCTCAAACAATAATTAATTATTCAGACGTTGACCTCGGAGAGTTTCCGCTGGCTTCCGGAGTATTAACGTCAATCATGGTCTCAATATAACTAATGGCCGTCTCTCATTGATTGCATTGCCATTCATCGACAATTTGGAATTTATTTTCGGCAAATTGGTTCGTAGATACCAAATATTTTATTGCGGGAAGTTTACTGCTATAAACATAATAACTTACAAAATACATTATTATTAAGTACTAGCTTTTGCCCGCGACTTCATACGCGTGGACTTTAGAATCAAGTAGATAATCATTTTTTTTGATAATATTTTTTAAGTTAGACCTCTCGAAATACATCATTGAAAACTGCATTCAATTCCATGCAGTGGTTTTTGCGTTTTGCGTGATGCGGTAACAAACATACAGACAGACAAAAATTCTAAAAACCGTTGTTTTGGCTTGTGTTGCTCTACTAAAGACCCCCCATACTATTTTTTCTTCAATATCTTTAATGTACAGACATCGGCCTGTTACAATTTTATTATATGTATAGATACATGTTACGTGATTGTACAATAGTTTTTTTGGTGGGTATTTTTTTTTCTTCTCTTTCTCTGTTAGTCTTAATAAAGTATTCCCGTTTGAGCACCAAGAGCACCAAAGGTATGGGAATACCTTGGTGCTCAATGCATTAGATGCTCTAAAATTTGGTGCTCATGCGGGAATTACCCGTCTAAATGTTGGTCTGGCAGTTGTGATTACTTTACGTGGATTACCCAAATGTCCTTTCTTTGATATGGTTCGTCGAGTCGTTGAGCTCCTCAAGTACTGAGTTGAGCTACGCGATTATTTAAAAACGTATGCACTCACTTGACTAGTCTACTCAAATCTGTGTAATTATTTCCTGAAAAGAACATTTCAGACACTAATCTACGTAGTCTTCACATGATCTGACTAAGATTATGTCTGGACTTTAAAATAGACTTTGACCCCTAAGTCGTTTCGCTATTTTTTCTCAGAGGTCAATAGGAAATGTCGACTCCATCGAGCTTATGTTTTATTTAACATACCGGTGTAAAAGTGATTCCGATATCCTATTTACAGATCGTATCCAACTCGAATAGACATCCGTTCGAGTGAAATCTGGCCACATGTCAACTACAACTAGAAAGTTGTACTAAGCTAATATGTACGGCTAGTGCCTATTGGGACCCTGACGTCATTTACAGGGCACTGCATGGGCTGGGCAAGTCAAGATTACAAGTACATAATAACTGCACCGAACGTGGATTACAAGTACATAATAACTGCACCGAACGTGGATTACAAGTACATAATAACTGCACCGAACGTGTACACATCCGCTTCAAACTTTGCATAACCCTTATTTTCTTGTCTAATATGATAGTACTCGTATAAGGAAATACCCAGCCTGTATGGCGTTTCGGTACCAAAACTAGCCTCCCGTATATTCCACAACCGAGCCGCTCCGCACCGAAATATCTCACAAAACGTCTGAGAATTTAATTTAGAAACTTGTTCTCTGAAAACTAATTATACGTTCACAATACGACGCGATTAATTTCGTTATCTTAAACTGTTTCACCTCCTAAACGTTTGTTTGTGAGAATTATGCGTCATTTGAGAGTACTTCTACAATTTGTATTGTTCAGCTCGTGAATTAAATTCTACGCGCTGGATTTAAAATAAATGTATTTAAAAGAGATACAAATTGGTCGGTAATTTGATAATGGAATTGTGTTGCCTATTGTTTCACTTTTTAATTCATTCCAGGCTCGTATTTATGTTGAATGTTCATTGCGTACAACACAACGTAGGTATTGCAGCGTATTTCCGATTTTATCAAACATAATACAGTTAACTTTACTTTATACAACAAATATTTAGATTCACAAGTGTGAGTAGTGATTATTATATTAGGGCAACCTGTAAACATAGTAGTGTATGAATAAATTAAACTTTAACCACGACAATAATGATGTTGATTTTTAACAAAAAGAACATAAGTAACAACAAAGAAGTAAGAAGTGATTGTTGCACTAGTACATTATTTATCTTACATGTTATATTAAGCATAATACCAGTGTAGACAATTGTTGGTGAACCTAATAAATAAATAAATAAATAAAACAAAAGATAAATTGCTAGGTACTGAGAATAAGTTTTAAAAAACTAAATTATGTACTAAAGGCTGAGAATCTTCGAATTTAAGTGTCTTCGAATGTCTTCATGTAGAACGCTTTTGAAAAATGTCACAGCCAGCAAACGCAGTTTTCGAGAGGAAACAAACTTAAAGTTTCTAAAGATTCAACTTCTATTATACTTATGTAATATAACTGACTTTTTACCACAGATAATTTACGAATTTATCAGAAAAAGTGACAGGGGATTTTAGTGGTGTTTAGTATAAATATTATAAGTTTAACCGCAATTAACTCAATAACAAGCAAATAGTATAATTAATGAAATAAAAAATAATAAAGATTTATTTGTACTCATAAAAGATCGAGGGCAATGAAACGTAATCGAATGTAAGTGACGCTAACGTTTGACAATTTTTATTTTTTTGTAACTCATTACCTAACACACCAACCCAACATAATAGGTATTCAAATAAATATTATTAAAAAAAACTAAAAAACACGCTTTAAAAACCAAACTAAAAAAGGAGAAAATAATTTAATTCAATTAAAAAGCGTGGGGTGTTTGACATTAATTGATTATAAAAATACCTCAAAAAGCACCCCACGCTTTTTAATTGAATTAAATTGTTTTCTCCTTTTTTAGTTTGGTTTTTAAAGCGTGTTTTTTAGTTTTTTAAACTATTATTTATTTTCTATTTTTTAGTTCTGCTAACTACAAAAACTTGCTTTTTTTTTAGATTTATTTCATTTTTGTCAATTTTTTTTTAAATTATTGGATTGTCATCGGTCCTCGACAAGTTTACAAAGTTACAATGAAATCTGACTGAAAACAACTGGGCCATAACTGCTAAAGTGATGTCCTGATTAGAAGTGAGAAAAACTTGATGCCATTCCCATTTTACTATAATTGTATAGGTAACTGTATACTAATAGTTAAATTAATATTTTACCATTATTAAGTTAGGTGACGTATTCAATAACGGTTTCTGTAACGCCTACGCGGTAAACATGAAAGGGAAAATATCAGACGAAAATTCAGGAAGTTGCGTCTCTAAAATTAAAGTTTATTACTAAATCAGAACGACAGAATTTTCAACAGGTAGGTACTTCAGCAAATCACATTAAAATTCTCAACTCTTTGACACTTCAAATCACAAACTCACATTATCCGTGAAATAAAGTCCCAAGTATCATGTACTTACGTTTAAATGTTTGGCGATGTTTCGTTTGATAAGGGCTCGGGCCGCTGTCAGATCGACCCGACCCGAACTGTCACTTCGAGATTAAAACGTAGCTCAAGTACAACCGTATAAATCTCCGGATAAAAAACGGATCTGAGATTAAAGTATCAAAACTCTCCGTGTATATCGAAAGGACTGATTGTATTTATTCTGACAATGTATTGGTCCTATTGTGCCCTTGTATTTCAAGTTATTGAGGTTCTAATTTCTTTAGAAAAGACTTATTGATTGGATTGACTATAGATATAAGTGTATCTGTCTAACAACCTTCCAATAATATTACACAGCGATCCTTAATCTTTACTTTGTAGTAAATAAAAATGTGCGTCTGCCGGTGTATTTTTCCCTTTGTGCCTTTATCTTATAAATCACCAACAGTTACCGATCCTGATGGCTCAGTAATTAATTAACAGTTTACGGAGAAGAATAAGTACTTAATTTATTGGAAATTATGTAAAGAATTAGACTAATTAGTAATTAATTTAGGTCACATAAACCTGATCTGCTTCTCATTACCAGTTACCGTTGCCGAAATACACTACCAACTGTATTGGCTCTCCACTAAGAGAGAATGAGCACCGAATATAAAACGTCCATGCATGTATTAACGTGAAAATTAATTTAAAATGAGATATTTGGCGTATCGCGTTCGAAATTCACTTTATTATTACGATCGAGGGATATTATAATGAACGTGGGACGTGTTGACGTACGATAGAGGATGTTATGTGCTGTGGGGTTTTATCTTTGTAATTAGATAGTTGGTTTAAAGGTTTAATTTCGAGCGCTTGTCGGCTTATATGATTTAATGAGACAGATAAACACTAGCTTTATCAGTTTCATCATATTTGCACTGCTGACATTAAATTCTATTTTTTTATTTTTTTTTATTTAATTGAGTTTTGTCAGGTCATAAATCAACAAAGAAATGGTTCGCTTGCAACTAACTTTCAGTAATTTTTAAGAAAATTTCCGGTTCCGAAAAAGAAAAGTCTTTGGTAGGTTGCTGTATTAAATTATGCCAAAAAAGAAGGTATACCATCTCTCGTAACTTTTTCCTCTCATTCTCGTGACGTCACGTCGTCCCGATGGCAATATCTTAATGCAAATTGTAAGGCATTCTCAAAATGTCGGCAATTCAATTTGCCACCAGCCACCAGACGCATGGGTACTTAAAACTTGGAGAATTTCTACAATTGTTTATTTATAGGCATTTTAAGCTAAACTTTTGGAGATGTTTTATTTAATTTATGTAACTTTGTTTGGATTCTCTGAAGACGTTATTTGTAAAAGTCTTTAACTTGTCTCAAAGGCGAGCATAAATTCTTCAAAAAGAGTTTATTTTCGAAAAATAATAAAGCATTAATTGAGCGGAAAACAAAACCTGGACGAACTACGGACAAAACACACGCCTCTGTAAAAAATAACATCATCCCTCGAAACAATAATAATTTATCACACAATAACATCGTCGACAAATTGTAAATAACGATAAAGGGTGCTTCAATGGGAAATCAGAACGCCATACATATTGATGGAGAGAAATCAATGGCGAATGAATTAATGAGCATCGGCGGGCGATGGCGGAGCTGTAACCAAATACCTGACGTCACAGACCAATATGGCGGCAGGTCGGGACTTTATTTCCATTTTTCATTAATTTTCTTTTTAACCTCTCCGAATCTGAATTACAAACGCTTGGGTAAAAGGGTAGTAAATTGTTTCCACTTACAGACCTAAAACGAGGGTAGACAGCAAATAATTTATTTCGTTATTAAAACGTTTTATACAAACATACAGACAAGAAGTACACCGTCTTTCATAAACAAATCTTTTATCATAGAGGAAACTTATAAAATAAAATTGTCATTCTTGAAAAAGCTTTTCTATTAGGAAGAAATGAGAAATCACGTTAATACTAGTAAGTAATAGATTTTATTTCAATTAAAAAAAATCAGCTGAACTAAGAACTCTCATTAAAATCTTTGAAATGAGTCCTTTTCAAAGATGGATGAAGGCGAGTACTATCAATTTCTTTTTAACCCTCTCTGGGACATAATGGGAACTCCTCGTTTAATCCTCTAATTGGTTTGTGAAAGCCAGTGTAGGTAGCAGCAGCTACTAAATTAAAGTTTTTTGGTTTTAGAACACGTTTAACAACAGTAGCTATACAGGGTCAGATTTGCTAGCCAAACTCCACAGATGAGATGGGTATCGAAATCTAAACATGTGGTAAATAAGTGAGAGAAATTTTGGTGTTATATTATCATCAACAAACACTAAGTGGTTTTTTTTTAAAGAAGCTCTTTTGAAAATAATGTTCTGATGATAGGTTTTGGAGTTATCCAAAACCTATCATCAGAACATAAAGGAACATACAAAAAAAATACATACTCACAAAAAAAATAACCTCTTCCGGTTAAAAAAAACTTAACGAAGTGGATAATTCCAATCCCACTATTATTATTATTAAAAGCCTGTGATGTCCCACTGCAGGGCAAAGGCCTCTCAACCCTCCTTCCACTTCTCTCTGTTTAATACTGCTAGTGACCAGTTCTTGTTGAAAGAGTCCAGGTCATCCCGCCATCTCCGTCTGGGCCTACCGCGATGTCGCTTGCCATTAAGAGGGACCCATTGGGTCGTAAGTTTGGCCCATTGGTCGTCTGACATGCGGCAGATGTGTCCAGCCCAATTCCATTTTAGTGTGGTAGCTTTCCAAGTGACATCAGTTATCTTTGTGATTGAACGGATGGTCGTATTCCTAATCCCACTAATCACAGAAGAAAAAATGTCCTGTACTATGGTATGCTTTGTTGCTCACAGGTATGAAAAAAAAATGACAATAGCAAATTCCTCTTTGACTATAATTCTTTGAAGGATATTGTGAGTCCAAGCTCACTGAAGATTATTTGAAAAATTTCAATTAATCAACAGCCATAAATTCAAAATTTCATACAGTAACACGCTCTAGGCTCGTCGCTTTGTTCGTTTTACAACCAGCGTATTGCAAGTGATAAAAATTTACGCGCCACTAAAATATGTTCGTCGAGTGAATCCATACGGAGAGGTTATTACCTGTAAAACGGTTTACGTCAGTGTAAATCTTGAGTCCTACAACTTAAACGGAACGGTTTTATTGAGTGGACTTCACCTGTGTTTGGATGAGGAAGAAATATAACTCAGTAGCTACTTTGTTTGGTTTTCAAACCTGTCCAACTAAGTAATAGTCTTATCTGGCATGTGCGAATGTTTAGCTTCATATTATGTCAGCGTTGTAATTTCTAACGTGAATATAATCATCGTGGGCGTACACGTACCCGTCACGATATCACGACACAAGGAAGTAAAATGTATGGAAACATAATTATGAAGACACTTTTAAGTTTCCGTCCACGACAACGTTTTAACGTGCACGTATTTCCATACATTTTGTGGACCTCGTTTTCTAGGAATATTTTGGCTGAATTATTAATCAACCTCGTGTTTGAGGCTACTCAAAAAGAATATACAGATTGAGAAGACTTGCCAATCACGTTACAAGTGGTGTCTAGTGTGTTATGTAGTTAGTATTTTTTATTGGTACCAACTAAAAAAATGTTTAAAGGAATGTCATTATTATTTTAAAACGAACTTATTTGTACCTGAAATTCGATTATCTATATGAATTAAAGCTCTTATTTTAATCATAATAAATAATGATCGTATGTGTTTGTCAATGTTAGTATTATATGCAATATTGCCAAGCAATTTAACGCAAATAGAGATAGAAAAATGAAGTAACACCATTAAAATAAAATAAAACTAACTCGCGAATGCGTAAGTTATAGCTTATCTTTTGAAACTGAAGTACTAACAAATACTTACTCTATTACAATTCCCTTTGAAGCTAAATACAATAAATTAACCAAGAAAAACAAATGAAAAACTGAATGTACCTAACGAAAAAAAGATAAAGAGGTTAGATACTCAACCGAACATTTCTTCACGAAAATACAATTGGAATTTAAATGTCAATCGAATAAACGCTTCGCATTTTAGTATCCAGTTTCAAGCATAAAGCCCAGCGTCCACACTGCTACCCAAAAGAGACAAAGGTAACAAGTTTCTAACTGAAATCACCAATAAGGAGCCAGAATGTCACAGCACTGGTATTTCAATGGCGATCCTGTGTCGGACATTCACGGACATTCTGATTACTCATTCGATATTTGAGTTTGTAATACGTTACTTTTGAGTAGAATCGTGGACGATGGGCCTAAAAAGACATAAATTACCTAGCAAAGAGTATCAAAGGCTTAGTGTGACGACAGTTATTCAGTAGACATCTAAGTATTTTCTAGATAGAACACAAAACGGAGACAAAACCTCAATACATTTACATGGAGTTAAATATTCATGCTCATTCATTTAGAGTCGAAATACACGTATCTGAATAAAGATAGTGTTTCGTTTCTTTGGTATTACTTTGTGGTCGTGGTTGGCATTAATTTGTAAATGGAGTGTGGAGGTCCTCAGAAAACCTATCTAGATTATCAAGACTAGGGACGGTAAATGTCTGAGGCTGAGATCTATAAACGTTACTTGGCATGAAACGTTCTTCTTTATGACTGTCGCTCAAGTGTCACAAGTGCAAGACACAGACGAGAACATGACTAAGCCAAACACGAGATCTATAAACGCCAAGCGCCGTGGCGCTTGGCGTTTATAGACACGTTACGTGTAACGTTCACAGATCTCGGCCTAAGTGTTCTGTCCGCAGTTTCCAATGGTTTAGTCTATAGGGCGAAATAATCTTGCCCCGAAAATATCTGCCTTAAGCCTAATATATTGTCTTGGAGGACATGTTAATGAAAAAGTAAAAAAAGAGATAGATAGCATTAAAAAACTGCAATTGTCTCGCAATCAGGACATTGCAAATTTATAAAGTAAATTATTAACTAAACAATCATTTTATTAACACAGAAAACAGAGTGTACGACCAAACGCCGACAGACACTACGCCAACAGACTGAACACCGACAAGACTTTACTTCGACGAGACTCTTCGCCAATAGGACACTTTGCCGACAAGACTCTTCGCCGACAGGGCTCATCCTTGCGCTATTACTAAATAGTCAAGTAACTGCCACTAACATGGAAGTAGCGCTCGACCACTAGCTAGCCGCTAGCCACGGCACCGCTCGCTATGCTTGCTCGGCTCGCGCGTGTTTGGTCGCAATTCTAACCCAATCTAACCAATTAGGTACCTACCTGATTCATGAGCCTTGTCAGCGAAGGGTCCTGTCAGCGAAGTGTCCTGTCGGTGAAGAATCCCGTCGAAGTAAAGTCTTGTCGGTGTTCAGTCTGTCGGCGTAGTGTCTGTAGGCGTTTAGTCGTACACTGCAGAAAACAGGCAATCATAACCTTAATACCTTTAAAGCAAGTTTCCCAAAACAATCTCTACCGCATCTCTTCTGGCACGCTACATTTTTTCTACCAAGCTTGCACATTTATACCCGTTGTCACCTGCATCTTTCATCTCTTTCCAACGCCAATAAAATATCGCCCTGTCTTTCTCTTAATTTTTCACCCAGACCACTGGTGTTCCTTTTTTAAAAGAGTGATGGATCTAATGAGAAAGTTCCTTAGAAATCTAGGAACAACGTGAAGTAAAGGGAAAAACTAGGGATTTTATTTTTCTTTCTTTCCAGCTCTGTTGTTACTAACAATGGTGGATGCAAAGGTGTGAACGAATGAAAAGGTTTTATTTTATTATTTCGTAGTGCGTGTGAAATGTGTGGGAAGTGCTTTATTTTCTATGAAAGAGTTCTCTAGGAGCAAGTTACTTATATTGTCGCTGCAAAGAAACGTGTTGTTGTAAAGTAGTAGCAATACTAACGTTATTGTGTGGAGGTAGCTTTAATCTACAGTTGGTTCGCATTTGCAAGTGCGGGCTGTATTAAGAATCGCACAAGAGAAATGAACTTTAGTGGTTTGATAGATTTCGTCTTTTTTTTTTGCAAATCTAATGATTGGCAGTAGCAGCCCGGAGTTTGTGCCCGATTGATGGCAATAGGGTTGCCCCCTATTACATGGGACTCGGACCTAAATGCTCGGTGTGGTGCCGGACGGTTCCGTGTGGTGCCGGACGTAAAAAATAGCACCATCCCATCTCTTCCCGTGGGTGTCGTAGGAGGCGACTAAGGGACTTACTAGAGAATGGACAGCAGCGTTCTCTATGCATTTTACTACCATACTGCGATCGCCTACCGGCTGCCAAGCGCGGCGATTATGGCAAAACCCCCCTTTTGGGGAGAGGCCTATGTCCAGCAGTGGACGTCTTCCGGCTGAAATGATGATAAGACCTAAAGGGCGAAATGTGGGTGTACTCCGTGTACTACAGGGATACTTCTCTTTAACCCTTCAGAGAATACAGACGCTATGCTTCGTTATGTATTAGATGAATCATTCCCTGTATGTCGAGTCCCGTTATCAACTAACTAGTATCGTTAAGCATAGCAATTAATTTGGATAAATGGTGCAGAAACAATAATCAAAGCCACTATTTACAAACTTATTACAAAAACCGGAGCCTCCCTGAAATTACAAAACATATCGATATTAAATAACTTCCTTTAGTCACAAACTTGGCAATCATTCTCCAGCTTTACCATTGCAATATCGACTTAAGACTTAACAAGATAGAGTTGTTTATCGAACAGCAGTGGGTGCTTGCATTCATGCAGTATCGTCCTAATGAGGTGCTTTCGTATAAACTAGGAGTACACTTAAAGCTTTATATTCTGTAATTCCTTTTTTGTTGGAAACTCCGGATTCAGTTAGAGGAGTTTAATTTAAAGCGTAGTTTTATTTTCAAAGTGATTTGGAACATTATTTCCGGGTGAGAAAAGGGAAAAGAAAATGTGTAGTTATTTAGTTAGCTTTTGTTTCAATTTATTTTCAGAGAACAAAATAAAAGCCACAAGAACTAACTGCTTATTATAGCTAAGTAGGAGAGTTTATGTGTTCAACAGAAAAACTCCAATATGTACGACCTACATTGGCTTTAAAATAGGTAAGAATCCGTCATATACGGGAAAAGTTTTTATTCAGTGCGCAAACTTTAACCAATTAATTCAGCATACCATTCTAGACCGCGAAAAAAATCAGCTGTTTCATAGAAAAGTGCAAAATATATGGAACAGCTGTTTTTTTTTGTATATCCGACGAAAAATTTAGAAAAGGTAAAATGATATTGCTGAATTTATGGTTACAGTTTGCGCACTGGATAAAAACTTTTCCTGTATGTTATTAATTAATCTATTTCTACAAATGCCTATGTCCGCCTATGAAGATTTGTGTGCTTAAAGTATTCAATAAATAAATACACTACTTATATAACGCTTTTTTTTGGGTGGGAAATCATCAAATAACTTCTCCCGCTCTGGTTGAAGCAGGAGGGCGTGTCAGACTTTTACTGACTAAAACCCACCTGTGTTCCCTCAGTTGCCTGTGTGCCAGGGGCCGCGGTACCTACCCATTTGCTGTGCCCTACAGGGTCCATAATGATCTCAATTATTATAGTTACCACCTATACCCCATTTGTTATAGCTTTAGAAAAAAGAGGCTCGTAGAAGCAGGAGTGCAAAACATTTTATTTCAAAGTTAAGTTCTAACCTATTTTAGGTAGATTTAAGACAGTACTTAATACTGAGGTAAACGAAGTAAAAGTAATGTTTATTTTAGATAATGTTGTATTTACAATAACATCTTCATCACACATTACAAACCTACAACAAAACGAATTAATGAAACAAACAATCACATTATGATTTAAATCTAATTAAGGTTATAAGAAAATAAAATATATATTTTTTACAACACTTTATTTTAAATAACAACTTACGACCCACAATACGTTTGGTAAAACTTCGTCGTCATAAACTAATTTAGTTACTCGGTGTTTTTCACTCCTGCTTCTTTTAGATTTTTAGCATTGACACTTTAATTTTTTTGGCATAAATCGTAACTGCAACACCTTTAATATAATATTGTTACGAAGTGTACATTAAAAAGCACGTTTTTTAACTTCTGTCTAATGCTATTGTAAATAGAGTATAAGTACACATTATGGTAAAGAAATAAAGATATTGAGTATTGATATGAGTATCTTTCGAACAACCCGCACCCCTGGCAGGACTGTACAACACTTTACGTAATAATAAAATCTTCTAAATTAAAGTCGCTTTTCGTGGCAGTTAGTGTGACGGTTACGGATTTCATTCCAGTTTTCACCATCATTTAGAGAATTTATTCTGAAGGGTTCACGTGTATATTACATTGATATTAAACTTACATATCATTAAAAAATCTCTAGTCAAGTCTTGGAAAGCGTGCGAAGCAGGAGCGGGTCGCTAGTTAATTGATATTAATAAATTCCATTCACAGGAAACAGGAGCTAACACTTTACAGTAAAATAAATCCTAGTTGTTATTCACATAACAGTCATCATTTATCTCTGTACAAAACTATACCGGTAACCAGCAATCATTTGATTATCAAATTGTGCTGATATAATGTTTCCGACCACTAAATAAAGTGGGTTATTGGGCCCCTGACCACCAACCGATCCGTGAATAATATTATGATTAAACCAATGACAATAATATTATCATAAAATATGTATTGCTCCTGTATTCGTTCGCAGTTTATGTTTGTTCATCACACGTTGTTGTTTATTCTACGAAACAAGAACAAAATGGTAACTTGTGTAATATGCAAGTAAGTTGTGAATACCCCGGGATTTCTTCTTAGTCCTTGCGAATCTTTGCTCCTTGCCAAGTTTTAATTATTTAAACTTACTAATTGTGTGCTCATTAGTAAGTGGCAATAATAATTATGAAGAATTTATAGAATCACTAGCTTTTGCCAGCGGTTTCGAAAATTATCCCACGGGAACGTCCTACCGGGATAAAAAGAATTCTATGTGTTAATCCAGGTTATAAGCTGTTTGCGAAATTTCATCCAAATCAGTTAAGCAGTTTTTGCGTGATCGAGTAACAAACATTCAAACATCGAAACACTCAAACTTTTATATTAATAGGATAGTAGGATGCATAATTACCGAAAAGAAAGAATTTTTATAACATTCGAGAAGTATTCGATTTAGCTTCCTTTTAGCCATTGGTGCCGATTCTGTTGTACACCGAACTAAACTAACTAAACTATCACTAAAATTCCTTACTTTTGGCTATGAGAATCTTAAAGCTATTCTGAAAAAAAAATCTCTAAACTAAAAAAATAATTTTGACACAACTAAAATCGAATTTGACAATCGCGACTCCTGCAGGCTTAGCATGATGCTTTCTATTTCTACTCTACTGTAGAATAGAAATCGCTTGTCTACATTTCTCGGTGAAAAACTGACAACTGTCTACACGGAAACGTCATTTTTGTCTAGTCTTTCGTCGACAAAACGCTTCTCTACGGTTGTCGTGCCAAGCCTGCAGGTGGTATTTTTTTTATTTTGGCTTCGCAACGTGGTACTTGTGTGCCCCACGCAATGACTTTTTTAAGAGCTGAATGAAGCGTGCGCAGGGGGCGGGCAGCCTCGACGTTTTTTATATGGAATTTTTCACTTATTGTTTGGAAAATAAAAAAAATATTACATACATGTTGAGATTATGGGGCTTACGGGTTTATTAAAGGGGGTCCAAATTATCATCATTTTAGATCATCATCATAAGCAAAAGAAAAAAAAGATCTGTACTGTTTTTGCAACTGAAGTCGAAGTGTTGGTGTGAATTTTAGTTCATGACCACTAGTTTTATTCCACACTTTTTTAATCGCGATTAAAAATAGTCAGATTTAGTTAGAAAAACTAATATAGTCAAAATTTTTGGTGAAAAACGGCAAACTAAGAATAGCAAAATTACCATCTTCACTAAATTAATTATTCAGTGCAATCTTAGTGCTGTCAAACTAAAATATAGTTAAGTTGTGTCACTTTAGTCAATTTCAGAATAGGAAATCGTCGTTTGACAGGAATAAACTAAATTTTGGTGATTTTTAGTTTAGTTTAGAGAATTTTGTGACAACAGAATCGACACCATTGTCTCTTGAATCTAGTCCACATTTTTCCCATACAAACTTCGGGAGTGTATTACTCCACTGTTCGACAATGTACATCGAAAATTAAAATGGTTTTGTCTCATTATTAATATTGTCTGTATGGAAACAGAATACTAAAATAAAAAAACCATTAAAAAGTTAGGAGCCAACAAATATTCGTTTTTCTTGCTAATTTAACGTAACTTTGGGCGTTTTTAAGTAATAAAAGAAGTGTAAAATCTCTAAAACCAAGTGTGTACCAACAAAGCTCAAACATCGAAAAATTTATTCATCATAAGAGAAAATAATTTAATTCAATTACAAAGCGTGGGGTGCTTTAACATAATTTGATAAACACAAAGCAAAGCTATTATTATGTACAGGTTATTATTATTATTATATTATTATTCATCATTGATTTATAAAGTGGTTTTTTCATAAAACCCGATCTTCCGAAAGACTTTTCTTAGTTTTTACACGACTGTGTCACTATAAATGATCCTGCATCTCATTCAACAACGTTGTTCGTGTAGACTAGCGTCTAATAGCTCATCAATGATACTACCTCTGTTGGACACGATGCCTGGTGAGACAGCGTGCTTTTTAGCCAGGCCCACCAGTTAGTTCGAGCCCGCGACTAGATTCCCCTTAAATTTCTTTTGGTTCATAACATATTATCATCACGCCTGTTTTCCCAGTAGGGTTTTTTTTTTTTTGGTGGGAGGCCGTGTCAGACTTTTACTAACTAAAACCCACCCGTGACCCTCAGTTGCCTGTGTGCCAGGGGCCGCGGTATCTCTTTCGAACAACCCGCACTTGACGGCACTTGACGGCACGGTTGGCGCAGTGGTTCAGCGATCGACTGCTGCGCTGCGTGTCGCGGGTTTGATTCCCGCACGGAACAAATATTTGTATGATCTGCAAGTTAGTAGTTGTTCTGGGTCTGGCTGTTTGTGTATGTGAGTTTAAATGTTTGTAAACGCACCCACGATACAGGAGAAATTCCTAGTGTGGGGCAACGTATTAAAAAAAAAAAAAAAGATCTACGAGACATTTCTGCATGCAAGCAAATCGGTTGTTGACAGGATGGTCATGTTTACTTCAAGAAGTTTCTTTCCTAATGTTCGATTCAGTGCAATGCCACGCCATTCATCTAGCTAGAGGTTTTGTTAGACTTAGGCCCGCATAACCAATATTCCCCAAAAATGATAGATGACCCTGACAGCTCTTGAACGCGGTTTAGATGAGCTGATCGAGTTCAGTTTATTTGTTAAATTCGCCCTAAGTGTCAGTGTTAATTGCCTATGATCGTTGCCTTGAAACTGTATACGTGAGACGACTCACTAAAATTCAAAGTCTCATAATATTTAATTGAAATTTAACTACACAAACTAAACACCAAGTAAACTGAGCTACAAGATCAAAAGTGTGAAAGTTTCCGAAATCTGTAGGTGTGAATGAGATCATGATAATATTGTAAATAAAACTTCTTGGTGGCTCTCTCGTGAGCTACTACTGAACTACATCCTGCGGCACTAGCCATGGGAGGCAGCGGACGCAAAATATTTGTATTTAGAATCACTTGCACGACCAACTGCTAATTACATTTAGCGCCACTCGTGTTTAAAATCTCTCTGTCGTCTTTAAACGATTGGCAAAAACAGAATGGTGTTTAAATTCGTTTAGCGTTAAATGGGTTTACTGATGTGTGATGCAAACGGGCCCTAATTTTGGTTTTTATTACAAACTATTAACAATTCGTTTTTATTATCAAACTATTCTTTATGTTGTTTGCAAAATAGTCTAGACAGATTTCACAGAAATGCTTACATAAATTTCGATTTTGCGTATGACAAGGCCATAGCACGTCACTTACGTAATGAATCAGAAGGAATACATTATAATCTAAATAACAACAAGGTTTCGTGGCTACTTAATAACAGCAGCACGGATCGCTTGCCGCGGTTGGTCCGTGAATGGGTGACTTACTTTACAAACCTAGACTCCTCTGTACCCCGGAAAGCACTTTAAGCCGTTGGTCCCGGCTCCCATTCGTGGATCTTTGGCAGTCGTTACGGGTCGTTACGGGTACAAGCCTGATCTAATAACCAGTCAACCAAGAGGTATCGCATTACCCTATAACTGGGTTGTAGGGGTCAGATAGGCAGTTGGTCTATATAAAATACTGGTATTCAGCTGCATCCGGTTAAACTGGAAGCCGACCATAGAAGTTCCCGACATAGTTGGGCAAAGACTAGGCATTTAATGACGTTATACTCTGAGCGTTATGATAATGCTTGTACGAGTATTCTCATGTCGTAGTGATTTCGTAGCATCGTAGCCGCTCTACGAAGACAATCCGCGTAGCACCTCTACGAGAAAAAGCTTAGTACTTTAGCGTCACAAACTATCACATAGCAAATTATGTAATATCATCCCTGTATCCCCAATGGGTTGGGCAATGGTGTACCCATACTATTCATATCGGGCAAGCCTATTGCCAAGAATCGCCACAAATCCAACGTCACTTACACTTTGCCTGGCTTAGGAATCAAACCTAGGGTCTTATGGCTCAGCAGTACCACTTGCAAACACTAGACCAACCGACGAGGCAGTCATGCAACATTACTTTAAGATTATCGCAAGCCTTGGTTACACTTGCAGTACTCATATTGACCCTGACTGATGATGATATGATTTAAATACGGAAAATATACAATTTATCCTATAATAACTAATTGATCTTCTAATAATAATCTCTTTTTTATTGATCCTCTAAAACTCTGAAAAATGATTGGTCTTCTAGTGATTATCTTTTAATTCCATTGAGCCTTTTTAAACTTTTCGGCCTTTTTCCCAAATGGGTCGCGGTTACTAAGCTAGGGCACCCAAATAAATGGCTTAGGTTAGCATCATTTGGTGTTCGGTTAAATACATGCCTTTTAATACCCAAGTTTGAAATGAAAGTTCAACCTACATCTATGACTTGCGCCGCGCAGTCCATTTGCATAAGACTTCCCGACGATGCTTTTAGCACGAAACTAACTCAAACTGCGACTGTGTTTGTGCATACGTCTGAAGCCGTAATCACATTAAAACATATGCTGCACACATGCACACTTTTTGTGTGTGCACCGTTCATATTTGATGCATTAGACATAGACATAAATGGAGCCGCTGAGAGGGTTGTGTGTGTTTGCAGGTTTGCAAATTATATTTCAGGGTAAGGTGTCTATAAAGTTTTACGGTTTCTACTTCAGATGAATTTAGCACCTGCATATTGTAGTGTACCTTCTTTACCCAAATCAAAATAGGTAGGCACTTAGGTACTGCTCTGCCTAATCCCTAGAGAAATACACGCATTGTGTTATGTTAAGCTACGTATGAACGTACGGTTGGCGCAGTGGTTAAGCGATTGACTGTTGCGCTGCGTGTTGCGGTTAAATTCCCGCACGGAACAGATATTTGTATGACCTACACGTAGTTGTTCCCAGTCTTCATGTTTGTGTATGTACACAAACATGAGTTGAAATGTTTGTAAACGCATCCACAATACAGGAGAAATTCCTAATGTGGGCCAACAATATTTTTTTTTACAAAGTATTCAATAAGAAGGTAATTATTAAATTAACCCTGTGGAACGTCATTCACAATATTTACTCATGTCTGAATCGGTTTCTACACTGGAACACCCCAAAATAAAATCAGATTAAAAAACATTAACATTTTAATTTCCCGGTATTAGGCGTGATTTAAGAGTGGCGTCTAATTCCGTCATGTCCGCGGCCGCTAACAGCATCATTAGCAGGATTTGTACCAAATGACGGATTTACGGAGTTCCGGAGTTGAGAGGCACGAAATTTATTTTACAAATGTTTTCAAGTCTTTAATGAAATTGTCAATCTATTTTCGTGGTTTTTTAACAAAATTTAACTTATCATCTTAGCTTGTTTTCCCGATGGTTTGGGCAGTGGTGTACACATTGTAGGTATTTTTAGTGTGGGATATTATGGTTGTTTATTATATTTTGTAAATATGCTTTCGCATAAAGTTTTTCTAGTGCACGAAATCACTAAAAGGAGACTGGTATACTATAAGCGACATAAAATGAAATACCAGCATTTAAGTACGACCTTTCAGTTATTAAATGTTTACTTGAGTAAAGGGCTTCAAAGAGGATGCTTATCTCTCGCGTCCGGCCTTGGTCATGAGAGTGCATGGGTAGCCGTCACCTCTTTCTGCGAAGCAGTAATGCTCGAGAAGAGGGAGGCGGTGCACGTGAGGGAGAGGCAGTATATGCGCCCTCACGGGCGTAGTCGCCGCGGGAGACGCCCTGGGCGTCGGGAATCCCAGGCTGATTCCCGGCCTCCGTAGGCGCGGGCTTGCGGACGGCGAGTAATGGGTAGCTCGCTGTCCGGTAAGGACCAAGCCCGGGTCGACAGCACGTTGTGTTCCACACACATCTCGAAGAGATGTCAGCACCAACTGGTGGGGTCCGCAAGGGCCGATGCCTGCCAGGGGTGCGGGTTGTTCGAAAGAGATACCGCGGCCCCTGGCACACAGGCAACTGAGGGAACACGGGTGGGTTTTAGTCAGTAAAATTCTGACACGCCCTCCTGCTCCACCCAGAGCGGGAGAAGTTATTTGATGATTTCCTGCCCAAAAAAAAACAAACTTTTTAGTTATTAAATGTTTACTTGAGTAAAGGGCTTCAAAGAGGACGCTTAAAAACCTACTGAAGGAACTTCAAAAAGCAAAGTGCTAACCAGCAACATGCAAATCCCGTTGCTTCAATGCACTCTGATGTTCAGATAAAACCCACACGGAGGACGCACTAAGACTGTGACTGATCCAAACTAAGCTGGTTTGAAATGTTGAAGTTACTGTACAAATACAGCCAATCCAATAAACAACCTGCTTTAATAGTTTTGTAGTATGTGCCTAAAGCCACAATGCTAACTAACATCCCACTACAAACCTACCTCAACACGTGTATATTAAACCGCAGAAAATGTAATAACATCTCCCTTATTGATATTAATGGTATTCCAAGATTTACGCACAATCACAGGATATTAAACGTTTATAAACGTTGATAATACACAGCGGGGTTCCGTGGCGCCCATTAAGCCTGATAGCTTTTGTTTTGCGTCAGATTAATAAATCAAGACCCACCCTTGCCATCCGGGCAAAAAATGTAACAATATACACAGCTTGAATATTCCTAGATGATAATTACTTTTCCTGTGTAATATACAACACATGTGATATATTATTATTTAATATCTTCTTCGTAAACCATGGTACAAATTGCTCCAATGTCTAATGTTACATAAATGGCTAGCAATGCCAAACCACTACGTAACAGCGAGCTGTTGACAATATCTTTTCAAATTGAACATACTTTTGATAGACTGTAATGGCTGATATTAGATGGTAAAAGGGACTATCGCTTCAATCACTTCACTTCTGGGCAATTGCTTTCAAAGCATTTTGTATATGCTCTGCAACGACTTTCACCGGATAGACATAAGCTTTACGGTAATGAGGGAATGAGGGAGGCGGCCCACGTGAGGGAGAGGCTGTATACGGCCGTAGTCGCCGTGGTAGACGCCCCGGGCGTCGGGAATTCCAGGCTAATTCCTGGCCACCGTAGGCGCGGGCTTGTGGATGGCGAGTAATGGGTAGCTCGCTGTCCTGTAAGGACCAAGCTCGGGTAGACGGCTCGTTGTGTTCCACGCGCGCCTCAAAGTGATGTCAGCACCAACTGGTGGGGTCCGCAAGGGCCTGCCAGCGGTGCGGGTTGTTCGAAAGAGGTACCGTTGCCCGTGGTACACAGGCAACACGGGTGGGTTTTAGTCGGTAAAAGTCTGATACGCACTCCTGCTCCACTCAGAGCGGGAGAAGTTATTTGATGTTTTCTCATCCAAAAAAAAAGTTATTTTGCATGGGAGGTCCGATTTTTTTTTCATATTTCTACCCATGTTTCTTGGACAAAGTTGTACAATTTCACGGGTACTAGCACCTTGAAAAATTTGGACGGTGACTAAAAAATCACCCAGTGGTGCCAATTATGTTGTACACCGAACTAAACTAACTAAAATATCACTAAAATTCCTTACTTTCGGCTATGAGAATCTTAAAGCTATTCTGCAAAAAAAAATCTCTAAACTTAAAAATAATTTTGACATAACTAAAATCGAATTTGACAAATCGCGATTCTTGCAGGCTTAGCATGACGCTTTCTATTTCTACTCTTCTGTAGAATAGAAATCGCTTGTCTACATTTCTCGATGAAAAACTGCCAACTGTCTACACGGAAACGTCATTTTTGTCTAGTCTTCCGTCGACAAAACGCTTCTCACGACACAATGATTTTTTCATAACTGTATGGAAAAAAATTAAAAATATTACCTACATGTTGAGATTATGGGGCTTACGAGTTTAATAAAGGGGGTCGAAATTATCATCATTTTTGCGATATGACACACCATTTTCGAGATAAAAGCAAACGAAAAGAAAAAAAAAGATACCGTGTTTTTGCACTGAAGTGTTGGTGTGAATTTTAGTTCATGACCACTAGTTTTATTCCACACTTTTTTAATCGCGATAAAAAATAGTCAGATTTAGTTAGAAAAACTAATATAGTCAAAATTTTTGGTGAAAAACGGCAAACTCAGAATAGCAAAATTACCATCTTCACTAAATTAATAATTCAGTGCAATTTTAGTGCTGTCAAACTAAAATGTAGATAAGTTGTGTCACCTTAGTCAATTTCAGAATGGGAAATCGTCGTTTGACAGGATTAAACAAATTTTGGTGATTTTTAGTTTAGTTTAGAGAATTTTGTGACAACAGAATCGGCACCAGTATATGTCAATTCAATAAATTGTATATTCTTCTGACTTTGTTTTGGCCTTAAGTTAAAGCGCTGTTGTCTAACACATTTTGCATTCAAGTTTTCTTATTTCTTAAAACACACATCGAAAAACTTCTGAGTTTCAACTGGATTGTCACGCCTCTCTAAAAGAATATCATCATAAAAATATCTTTCATACACAAAAACAGACACAACTCCAATACAGTGCATTTCCTCACACCATAGGATCTGTGTTCCACAGAGTTAAGAACTAGTAAGTTATGGCTTTTATTGGCTGAACAGGGAACCGGGCCTTTATAATATGGAACGAGACAAAGTAACATCGTAAAATATAACTTGCATGTTTTCTTTCGTACCTAGTTCCTTCTTGCTAGTTTCAAGTAGTATGTAAATAAGTTTATTTTCCTTAAGGAGAAAGAAGGAAGTAAGTATGGAATGGCTTTGACACACTTAGTTGCAGAAACCTACTTGATTCTTCTTTTTGTATATTATTTTGCTATGCTTTCCAGTAAAGAATAAGCTACTTATTTTTAAAACAACATCCTTTGGTTTCCTTCCTATTACCCCACTGAGACGATAATCTATCTACTTCAGTGATGTAGGTAAAAGAAAGGCTTCGCTGTTAATTTCTATAATTTTCTTCAACTCCTCAATCATAATTCTCCTTCACATTAACAAATTATACAAATTAAAATAAAACTTCTCATTTCATATTCGTCTGCAAGTTAACTTAAACACCAGTCTCTTGAAGAGCTCCTCGTAATTAAGGAGACGTCCTCCGTCCGTCGTGTCGACCACTGTGGCTCAGCGCAGAGCATTCATAACTTTACCTAGAGTTAATTACACTCAGATACGTGCTTTATAAGTTTTCTTTTAATGGTGTTAAAGTTGGTATCGTCTCAAAGAAGTGTGTTCTGCATAGTACGGGTTTTGTAAACAGGTTTTTATATCATCTTTAAAAAATATATCCTATGATCACCAATTCATTTGTCAAGCAGGTGATTTAGGCAATATCCTCTGAAAACTTTCCTGAACACACCGGGAATGCTTCCCTTTGGGAAAATCGATAAAAAACTCTATTCAGTAGTGGACTACATTACTGTTTTAATTGAGGTACACGTGTATTTTATTTATGCTCGTGAACGGGTGTTGCTTGTGGTGACTGGTCATCTTGCTGACCATGGTTTTTGACGTTCAAAAAGAGCTGACTCTCAGCCTAGTTTGAATAAATGACTTGATTTTTATTAGGTATGCCGAGAATTTTAAATTCATGTCATGATATTTTCCGCGAATATGTTGTAACGTATACCACCAAAACTTGCTGTAATTTTCTTGTAAAACAGCATAACAACCAAAATAATATAACACAAAAATATTCCACAAAATGTTATACATTCGAGAACACTGAAAACCCTATTATTACGGCAGTTGTTCGCCGAAGTATATGCAGAGTTATGTACGGCCACTTACTACGAAATTACTGAAGCCAGTAAAACGTTGGCTTTGCTAAAAACTAGGCGCACTATTTTACAAAATTGCCTGTCGGCTATGCATCACCGGAACTCGCTTGCTTAAACTAGCTATAAAATTATAGCTGGATACAATACAAGGTTATAAGTGACTGCGATTTAATGGCATTGCATTGAGCATACAAGTATTAGTTGAAATTTTTTACTGCATAACTGTCACGGTTTTAGAGACACAACCTTGTGACAGACGTAGGATCAGTTTCGGTCAACTCAGCCAGGGTGGACTTATGGGTAAGTATTAAAATGATGTGTATAAAGCAAAATATGCTGTTTTAAAAGTGTTGGTTTTACCCCTGTTTGCATAGTAATAAATTATTTGATTTTAGGTATTCTAGTCTGGTGTCCTACTAACGCCATGAATAAAGCTATAAATAATGAACTCACCTATCATTGGTGCCTTTAATTAAGTCAGTGTATCTCCGCATTAGCTCGTGCCACAGGCCGCGCGCATCCGGTCAGTGCGCGTCCAACGATACGTTTGCTGTCATCCTGCCACTGCGCACCTCTGTTACGTAACTGCGCTGAAATACAACCACCAAACGCCTTCGGACACGTAATTATGGCCTATTTCAGACTTTTTGAACTACTAAATTGTGCTCTTTTCTTTGTAGCAAATGCACAGGTAAAGTTGCATAATAAAAACGTTTGTGGTGGAACTTTTGAGCAGTTTTTGTGTTAAAAACCACCCTATGTTTCGGATATTTGCACCTCCATCCGCAATTGCAGAGCTTCCGCATCGATTTGGACATCTGCATCCGGATCCGCGATAGCGCAGTTTGCGACTAGAATGAAATTGGGCGGGGCCGGCTAGTGCTGTCTGCCGTAGGCACGTGCTGATTGACTAATACAAGCGAACATTTTGGTGACGAGATCCGACGCGTTGGTTATTGTTTCTCATAAATCCATCATCATAACGTGTTTAGTTGCGCTTATCGTAAGAACATATAAAGTTTTTGAATGTTATTGTGAGTATACAGTGAGTATTGTGTGTTTAGCGAGTTTTCTGCAGTTCATAATTTACTGAACAAGTGAATTTACTATGTCACGCATCAACAAAAAGTGAAATTTTCTGCACCCTTGCCCTTTCATCCGCGGCAAATACCCACATCCACGGATGTCAAAACATCTGCGTCCGCAACATCCTTATTTAGAACTTGATCATATGCCAATATGACCATAGAAATAGAAAATATTTATTGTCCAGGTAATACAGTAAGCATACATACGTTATCATCAAGTTGAGACGACATATTAAGTAGCTTAAATATTTCCTACGGCTAGTTACAGATATTATTTGCCAGTGAACCCCAAACTAGACAGTTAGTCTGTATCTTGGAGTTCTGAGGGCCTACTCTCTAATTCTGTCAACGATGATACGGTGTTGACATTCATTCTTAGTTCGGGCTCCAAACTAATCTTCTATCCTTAAGTGATACGGAGTTGGAAACGCCCGTTACTTAGACCGAAACGACGGACTTCGTGCTTAGGGAGTAGGCCCCAGGATACGAATTCTAGAGTGGAGACTAGAGAGGTGCTTTCAAGTATCGTATGGTATAAGTGTATGGTATGTGTCTGTGTGTGGTGTGGCGTGTAAAGGTGTGTGTAAGTGTGTATTTTTGTTCCCCATAAATATACTTCGTTTGATTCAGTGTCTAGGTCAGGCTCGTTATATTAATTGTTCCGAGTCATCATATCCAGTAACATGCATCATGTTCATTACATTTTTTTTTGCATTCGAATGAGTTAATGTTTTTAATTTTGCAGAGTTTGCAGACTTTATTGTACGTATTAATGAGAGAGTAGGCCGGGGAGCGTCTAGCTAGCAATGAGGTGACGTCAGGTGTTGGGATTCTATAAATTCTTTTGCTTATTATTGATGTATATTCGGGCCTGCTTCTAATATTTTTGTGCGTGTATATTACGGTAGACTGAACGGCCGACATTGTTTGTCAATGGCCAGTGTCTATACTCTATAGACAAACGATTGGACGTGGACGCATGCTAAAATCGGCTGTCAATTGTGTCAGAACAGAGAATAAAAGAACCGAAATAATATCTTAAAATTGCAATATACACTGTTAATTGCTGTCCGAGAATTTAATTTATCTCCCTATAGTAAATTTGTATATCTGTTAGAAGCAGGCAAACAGTATCTACTTCTGTTGAGAGATTAACATAAGAGAACACTAAAAATGGTGCGAGTATATAAAATTGTGTAATATTATGGTTGCGGTACGTGTGTTGTGTTGCATAAGTCGCAAGAAAAAGTGTTGAGTGTTACTCAACAAACAAAACAAAGTGATAGAAACAAATCATACTGCTGGGAACATTTGACTTCGCTCATCACTAAAACCAGTTACGTGCAGGCCCAGAGTTAGTTAAAATTAAATATACTCTATTTTATTTTAACTTTTGTAGGTATAGGTGTGTACATATGTACATGTTGTTTATACTTAGAAGTAAAAGTACCAACTGTGTGCTAATATACCCATCTCATGACTACAACATATTATTTTCCGTACTTGACATAACTCACGCAACACAAACAGAGCTATTTAATTTTCCACCACTCTAGCGTAATAAAGCTCATTACTCACGCATATTCAACTACCCACATAAACATACCCCGACACTTAAGTCGCAAAACTAACACAACTCTCAAATTTTATTCAAAGAAAGCCGTGCCCGAGATATTAACGATCTTCTACCATCGGTAATCCTACCGTTAGCTAACGGGAATAATATTCTTTGGTATACAAACTTAGGTTTACCTCTCAACTAACATTTATCACAAGGCATTAAGGTACAATTCCTTGATTTTGGAGTGTGAAAGTAAGGTTGTAAATTTTTTACGAGCAGTACCGTTTACATATGTCTTTGCGAATTGGCATCGTAAAAACCTACAGTGGGTACAGCACGGATTCATAATAAAACCTTGAATGTACGCAGAATGAGAATGAAGATGGATCCTGTACGTTTTATGTCTATCAAAAGACAGAATTTTAACAGCTTTAAAGAGAAAATGTGAAACATGGATTACTTCTCAACATTTAAACTGGGTAAATACAGGTTTTGTTTGGTGGAGCGGGGCTTTTAATAAAAGGGTTTGTCTGTAGGGGTTTAATGTTCTGTGAACCGAGATTTATAAGTTTTTTATGTTCTCACAGTGACGAAATTTTAGGCTGTCGTCAAATGTCAGTCAAAGTGACGACTTCTTAAAGGGCTTTCATTGAATAACTCACCGTACTTTACTTTGCTCCACCTAATATTGAGCTCAAGGTATATAAAATGTATTTCCAGTTTCTAAACTAATTAAGGAATGTCAAGGAAAGGGGTTGTGGAGTTGTTAATGATCGCACTCAAGTTGTAAGAAACAAACAGCTCTGTGTGTTATTTTTTCTTTTGTATTTTTGTTTATTACACAAATGGGTCGTGCAGTTAATAGATGATTAAGGACAATTTCCTAGAAAAGATAGTTGTAGAAAGTTGTCAAAAGCAACTATTGATACAACTTAAACTTTATAAGGTCTATATTCTATCGAAATCCACCAACATATCATCTTATAGGTGTCAAATTAACAGTAGGTATTTTCCTCATGTCGTACCAATATTACGAAGCTTACCACTTTTATAAAGTACTCCTATTTATTTAAAGCCACAACACAGTCTGGCTCAACTTTATTTTTGACTGACGACGACGCCAGGCTATTAAAAAATAAACATTTCTCACGTCTACCGGACTGCCCAGTATTTTGTCAAAAGCCTAGTAATTACGAAAGAGTTCACAACGAAATTGTTTCAGTTTTTAATTTGAAACAAAAATTACTACATTTTTATTGTGATGGTCGACAGGGTTTTTGTTGGCAGCCTGTTACGTCGTATATTTTTATACCCTTTATATACGTCAGGGCTCAGGTAGGTTTTGTCTGAGTTTGATATATTTGGAAGGTAATATATCTACGAAAAGGCTGAGGCATTGTCTGTGGTGGAGTTTTGTGTTACAAATTGCTAGATTATTTTTAGTTTCCACAGACCTAGTGTTTCTAATTGCGTGAGGTTACACATATCACAACGATTTACTATGAAATATATTAATAATAAGTAATAATTTTACATGGCCATAACCTTAGCAACTATGTAAAATATTATAATCAGCTTCAGACAAGACACAAGATCATTTTTAATTGTCCATGTATGGATATAATTTGGTAGTGATGCCTAATGTTTTTATATTCGAAGTAGAGATGTGTCTAATGTGTCTTGGGCGATTAGTGACAAATGCGTGCACTGGCTGGACAGGTCGACTCAATCGGTGTGGTTCTTTCCTCAAAAGACCGTCTCAGATACCAACCTACATGATCTTCAAATGATCTGACCAAGATTAGGTCTGGACTTTAAAAGGGAGTGTGACCTCTGACTTTGTTTCGGCCTTTCTTCTCAGAGTAGTCGTATAGGAAACGCCGAAATCATCTAGTTTTAAGATATGATCATTAAATAAAATAAAATCATTTGTCACTGAGCCGACTGGCGGACTAGTTGGTCTAGCCGATCATTGCGTTCGGTGGGGCCATAGAGGAGAGCAAATATATCGGGTATAGAGAGCCCCCTTCCAGACGTTTTTGACGACCGCTAATGTCAATTGATCGGACAAACATGGCATCTGGAGTTTAGTGGGTAAACCTACGGGGTAAACAAAACTTGGCAGCCATCTTATCTTGTTTGTCAAATTGTCAAACAAATTTCACTAACAATATTAAGAAATAAAAAAAAAACAAATAACAGTAACAAGTAACAATTTTAACAGAATTAGCTAAATTATTATTATATTTCTTCATTATTTTTATTCTATATGAATGAAATGTGCAGTCTGCCACTTCAAAATGGTGTCATAATGTCTTATGCTGATGACACCGCTCTCGGTTCTCAGCTAAATCAAGAATTGAGGTCTAAGAACATGCTCAAAATGGTTTTAACATAGTGTCCGATTGGCTCCATAATAACATCCTAACATTAAATGCAGATGAAACAAAATACATTTTATTTGCAATGAGAAATACTAACATACCGCTTACTAATCTAAACATTTACGCAAATAATTGTAGGACGTACGCTGACACTGCATGTTATTGCACTACTTTAGCTAAAGCTGACCAATTGAAATATCTAGGTGTCACTATTGACTCGAATCTAAATTTCCGTAAACATATCGATTTACTATGTACTAGAGTGTGCAAATTAATATATGTTTTTTAAGAATTTATGGAACATAGCCGACTATAAATTAATTTTATTTTTTGGGTGGGAAATCATCAAATAACTTCTCCCACTCTGGGTGGAGCAGGAGGGCGTGTCCGACTTTTACTGACTAAAACCCACCCGTGTTCCCTGTGTGCCTGTGTGCCAGGGGCCGCGGTATCTCTTTCGAACAACCCGCACCCCTGGCAGGTATCGGCCATTGCGGACCCCACCAGTTAGAGCTGACATCTCTTTGAGGCGCGCGTGAAACACAACGCGCCGTCGACCCAGGCTTGGTCCTTACTGGACAGCGAGCTACCCATTACTCGCCGTCCAACTTAACTTCCTGGGGTGGTGCAGCAAAAATAATTTTACTCCCTCTAGAGCGTGCTCGAAGAGCAATTCTAAAAGTTGCTTCCTTTCGGCAATTATTCATTCTAAGCATACTAGTACTACACCAGCACACTGCATTTCTTTTGACCCAGTACCTTCCGACAAGAGAAGGAAGTATTTCGTTTGCACAAAACCTCAAACTAGACATGCGTTTGCTAATCGATTTTATGTATTTTTAGGTCCTTTCCTGTATAATAGACTTAAAAAATTAATGACCATCTATAGTTTAAGCTATTAAATATGTAGTAAAATGTTATCAGAATACTTAGCGTTAATAAATTACACAGACACAGAAAAACTTCTATAAATTATGTCGTAGTAATTTATTCCCTCGTAAGTATTTACTTTTGTAGTATTTACATAGGCTTAGTTGTAGGTATTAATGTTTAATTACCAATATGCTTTATCTCTTAATTGTTAATAGATTATTTTTATAGCAATTGAATTGTTTAAATGTTAATGTCCTAATTTAATTGAAATGTAAAGTGATGGCTCGAAACACAGGTTTGAATAAACCTAGATCGGGCGGGTCGCTACCTAACATTCTAATTCCAAAACATTATCAATTGTACTTGTAATAAAATATTTTAGAAATAGTTTATTATTAGGCACTATAATTTTATGGGAACTTTACTACTGAAATGTACTCTTTTTGTATACGCTTTATTAAATAAATTATGAATTAAAAAAAAATACACTCGGAAAGCGCATCAACATCGGGAAAGCCGAAGTTGACAATGGCCGAATGTCGACATTGATATTTGTTTTACAAATTGGCAAACAAGATAAGATGGCTGCCATGTTTTATTTACCCACCAAAGTCCAGATGTCGCTGTTGTCTATGGAAATTGATGACTGGTTCTAACTGTCTCGTGGTGGGGCTGGGTGGGGCTCGGGTTCCAGTTCGATTCAATTCCGAGACAGTGATTCTAAAATAAACAATTGGTTACGTACGTACTTTATTTAGAGTTGTAAAAGCTCTCGTTTAGATCAGTTAATTGACTCCAAAAGGAAGAGTTCCTATTCCTAGATTTTATAATAGACAGTAAGACTGATATTGTAAAAAATTTGAAAGTTTGTATGTTTGTTACTCAATCATGCAAAAACAGCAGAACGGATTTGGATGAAATTTGGCACACAGTTTATACTCTAGAGTTTTATCCCGGTAGTAGGTTCCCTTGAGTTGATTTTCGACCTCCACGCAAGTGAAGCTGCTGGCATAAGCTAGTTTATGATTAAAACCAAGAAGGTCTAGTACCTACTTCTAAAGATTTATCTTCACTCATTTCTAGTTAATAAATATTATTAAAATAACAAAAAACAATCGTTTTAACGTAAAAGACAGAATAACAGGAACTTATATTGTTGGATGTCAATTAGACGCATAATTGCGCATTTTAGCTAGAAAAATATGATAGCGCTTCTTTTTATTTTTGACTTTTATTTTTCATAGGGATTAAACCTTACGAAAAATAAAAGTATCTAGTCACAAGACTATGAATAAAGTTACTAATGTGTTTTTCCGTATAGTCGGGGATCAGTCGGTACACCTAATCTGAATCTTAACGGCGAAGAGGTACTCATTTTCTTATCATTTCCTCTCTACATTGTAAAACAAAACAGCCAGTCGGGTTGAAATATTGCTCCCCCATAGATTACCATGGGATTAGAGAGAACAAGTGGGGTGAACACAACAATAATCAGCAGTCGTGTCAGACCTGTTCTGCCTTCGACTCCAGCCAACGTCTAATGAATATTAATGATATTATATTTGTAGAGGTCTGACTGTGGTGAGCGGGGAAGCGGGTTTGAGGTTCAGACAATGTAACCTGTTTCTGAAAGAAATTTAATTTAATCTGTTGTAAAAGCTATTTGTCAATATTGAAGATACTTTGGTCGCAGAAACTATCAAAGGCAATGTTAGACTTGTGAATTATTTTCAAAGCTTTAAAAATAATTTAGCAGTATCATAAAGATACTATGCTTGAGTTGTATCTATACAATTTCGTTTGCTGGGATAAAGTTTCAAGGTTTATGATTGCTACCGTAAGTAGTTCCGATGTTATTTAAATTTCATGATGAATAATCTTGTGGTGACCACGAGGTTACTATTTCCACGACCACAAGATTATTCAGTCATGAAATTTAAATAACATCTAAGCTACTTACGGTAGTAATCGTCGTTCTAGTAAATAATAAAGGTTATCTCTGGGTGAAAATATCTTAATAACGTTTCATCTAATAATACACCCTGTATAAAGTCGTAGTGTTGATTAAACTGTCACTTATGGAACTTGAAGTGGTTCCGTAGATTGAATTCTATTCCCAACGATGTTAATTAGATTAAGTGTCGAGTTATGACGGCTTGCTAATTAAAAATATGTTGTTTATTATATAGAAACGACGAAGATATTATTTCTTTGCTTATTATTTTTATTTTCCGGAATTGAGAAGTGATGGGTAATACCAGGAATTAAATATGAATAAATAATTATTTGGGTCGCAGTCTTATTTTTAAATTTCCAGCAACAACATATATACTTATGTCTAGGTGTGATTTTATTTATTCTGAAGTGTATTTTGATTGAAAGTATTTAAGATGTAAAAAAATCAACTTATCATCGTAATCGGTTATCATTAAACTTACAATAACGCTATAAGAAGTTTAACTGAAGCAATCAGACTCACGCGAGATGTTATCAATAATTGCTCACAGGCCCTTCTAACTCCCCTGTGTATCACAAACAATACTGTTGGTACAACTCCTAACAAAGACAACACACCTCTTACAAGCCCCTATAACACACAGGCTGTAACTACCCACATGTAACATAGGTGGGTACAGTCGAACGACCTACTTGGTCAATCAACTCAGCCTATCGCAGTCCACTGCTAGACTTAGGCCTCTCCCAGGCTGCGCCACAACACTCTATCCTCCGCCTTCTGCACCCAGTACAGACTGGCTGGAAGGTTGCTGGGACAGCCCAGCTACCTTTTTAAAGCCTACTTGGTAAACAAGCAAAAATATTCATATTTCCACTACCACTGGCAATTATTTTTTTTATTATGTGCGTATTAGCTTGAAAGTCTTATGGCATATTTAAGAGTGAGATGTAAAATAAGTACACTCACAAGTCACAGAAGTGTTTGCAAAGCAATGATTTGATTTAAAAGTGATACAGATGAGTCCACCCCGGAGTTTAAATGTGGTGCTGTTCTAATGGGGCACTTCATGAGAAATGATGAACGCTATTGAAGGTGCCAAACTCGTGGCTAAATTCTGGACATACTCTATTTTTCTATCTACATGCTTAGAAGAAGACTGTTGCAAGTTAGCTGCAAGTATACTAAATAACTTGTTCGACTGTACCTATTCATACAATATCTCCCAAAATACGGGCGATCGGTATCAACGCGTAATATATCAAAAAGGTAGCTCACAGTAACTCATACTCTAAAGATAATTTGAAAACGAACAAAAGGGTTAAATTTATAGAGTGCGTGCTCCACTGAAAAGCTTTATTGGCGAAATTCCTTTGAAATAGCGGCATTAGTCGCGTGTCGGTAAACACGCTAAGGCCGTACCTACCGACGGAGAATTTTAATAACTTGATGCAGTCAGGTTGCAAATTCTGGAAAATATTCAGGCGCTGTGGTATAATGAGAAATGTCTAAATAAAAAGCCTAAACTATCAGGCTAACTTCGTCCGTAAGCCCGCGCCTATGGTGGCCGGGAATCGGTTTGGGATTTCTGAAGCCCAGAGCGTCTCCTGCGACGACTAGGGCAGTAAGGGCGCATAGATTCACGCGCGCCGCCTCCCACTTCGCGAGCATTACTGCTTCGCAGAAGGAGGTGACGGCTTCCTATGCACTCTCGCTCCGTACCATGGCCTGGACCAGGGCCGGATCGGAGAGATCGCTGCCACCGATCGCCTCCCGAGGACAGAGCGGTGCTCCGCCTAAGCCGGGCAGACCTCCACGATATACTCCACCATGTCCTCCGAGCGATTTACGCAGTGGTAACACCTGGGCGTTTCCTCCAGCCTTATCCGAAATAGGAACCTCCCAAAACAACTGTGTCCGGTGAGGACCTGCGTCAGGCGTAAGGTGAGGACGCCATGGCGCCTCTCAATCCAGTCCTCAAAGACTCACCGCGACTTACCGCCGCAATTGTGGCGTGCCCAGCACGCGATAATTTCACTCTCCATTTCGCCATAAGATCCCGCCGGAGCTCTGTCTGCTGTGCCGCAATATCTCGCGGCAGCGGAGTTACGTCCCATCGTTTTGCCTCCTCGCGCCACTCCTATGTGTGCGCGAGGACCTTTGCTTCCAGATCCCATGGTGGCAATCCTCCTACATGGTGGCCCGCCGCCTCACCGGAGATCGTGTGGTATCCCCGGATCATCCGGATGGCCATGACCCTATGGGACGCGTTCAGCCGGCGGACTGGTCGGTGCCTCGATGAAGGCACCCACACCGGTGCCCCGTAAAGGACCAAGCCCGTGTCGACGGCGCGTTGTGTTCCACGCGCGCCTCAAAGAGATGTCAGCACCAAAGGGTGGGGTCCGCAAGGGCCGATGCCTGCCAGGGGTGCGGGTTGTTCGAAAGAGATACCGCGGCCCCTGGCACACAGGCAACTGAGGGAACACGGGTGGATTTTAGTCAGTAAAAGTCTGACACGCCTTCCCGCTCCACCCAGAGCGGGAGAAGTTATTTGATGATTTCCCACCCAAAAAAAAAAAAAGGGCCATGGACCGCACGAACAACTGCATGGTTCACCGTTGAAAAAAAAAAACAAGAGAAATTTTGCATCAAATAGCGTTGAAAAGGATCAAAGGAAAAAGTCCTGAACCAAATTCAACATAATTATTCATTTCGGTAGCGTGATGTAGCTGCGTTGAAATTAATTAACAACTTATTTGGACAACGTGTTCACATATCGGGATTAGTTCTCTGAAAATACGTGACAATCAAATTCACATAGGTACTAGAATTGAAAATAATAATATTATCCTTTTATGCTTTAGGCATGTTGCTATCAAACAGAGTGTCAAAAACAATAACATATATTATGCGTTGACAAGTGGATGCTTTTTATTTTGTGAATTCTATCGTAAAAAATTGTGATAAAGCTCATGGAAATAATATAAATTCCAGTTGTGGTCCTTCCATCCAGCAATTGCTAGTGGCCGTGGCTTCAAGCACCACAATGCATCTTGCATTGGTACCGGCCACAGCTAAGTTCAATTCGTGCAGGAAAACAAATGAACCTGCCCGCACACACATAAAATATGGTTAAAGTGAAATACAGTAGTAGTATAGAAAGAAATTGAATCACCTTGTTGTGCAATACAACTTGAAAGCACCTTACTAATGTATATTTAAGTTAAATTAGCAAAATAATACCTACTCCTTTGCTAATTTACCTTTAATGTTTTTTTTTCAGAGTTGTTTTTTAAAACCGTTTAAATGTTGAAAACTGATTGTTTCTTCCAACTTTGAGGGATTAACTAAAAATAATAGAAATCATTTTTGCTTAAGTCTATAGATACGATGTAACATTGACTATGAGGCAGTAATCATTTTGCATTTATCTGTGGGGGCTTCCATAATTAGTATTATTTAGTTTAATATTTTGTTTACCTTCCAAAAATAAAGAAAATAAAATAAAATGGGAGTAAGTTGTAATAGTGTGTATAATCTGAAGTAGTCTCCGAAATCCTTTTTGGAAAAATATGTTACTATATTCGAACTGTATTTCAGGAAGGTCCAGTAGTGGACGTCTTTCAGCTGAAATTATGATGATGAAAACTCTCTGAACTGTCATATTATAATGGGTAATTAAGTATGAAACCAAGTTTAATACTAAAATACCTATTACATAAGTTATTTCTGCATAAGAACAAAGTCCTCACGTCTTACACTAACTAGTAAGAAACCCCTTTAATTTGCTAACATTACGAGCCGGTGTCATCATAAATTAGTTAGAGACGCGAGATTTAATACATTGTGACAGTGTAATAAAGTGGAGGAGCCACAGCCGTGCCGCGCCAGCCCGGACCGGTGCCGGCACGTGCCGGACCAGCTGATGAGAAAATGTCGGGTCTATTAGAATATAAGTATGTTGGAGGAGACCAAATATTATTCATAATTCGCGCGCAGACACAAAAAGATGAACGAGAGTTATGAAGTGCATTGCAGACCAACACTTTTGAAAATAAAGAATGAAAAATGTTTTTTAGCCCAGTTAAAATTTGAGTGAAATTATAACGACTGCGTCAGATTTATGAATTTCAGGGAAAGTGTTTAATTTAGTCAGGAGTCCAGGTACTCTGTCTCTCATCTGACACTATAAGATAAGATAATATTTATTTGCTAAAACATGTGTACACATACAAGAATATAAACTTGCATGCAAGATAACATAAAGAAAATTTTACGGGTTCAGACATGTTTGCCACATAAAATGGCGTGCAAATATATGAATAGTCCTGATTGTTGACAATTAATTTCAAGTCAATCTAAATTATTTAAAATGAATTCATCAAATAATAATAATTAAAGTGTCAACGGTAAATAAAAAATCATTCATAAAAAATTCAATAACAAAAAAATTAAGGTACTTGTGTTTCAGTCAGAAAGAAATTACCTACATAATATTAAAGTAAACGTATGTCATGAAGTCAAAATAGTATTATTTATATCCAATTCATAAGAATATATTTCAATTTTTTAATTAATACTTAAAAGTCAAAATTCGTCTGCAAGAAAATCTAAGACACTATAATAACATTGTTGACACAACATAGTTTTTAATTTTTGCTTAAATAAATTTACATTATTTTTTTTTAGTTCCTTTGGCAATTTATTATAAACGACTGGTGCCATATGAAAAATACTCTTATACATTAAGGCAGTGTTCGTTTGGCGTGGTGTTTGGTTTCTATCATAGTCCATGGAAAACATTTCCTGTGAACTCAATTAGTCAGTATGTCCAATGTTTTGTCGGAATTATAAAGTGTACTAGCTTCTGCGACCGGCTTCGCCTGCGTGGAGGTCGAGAATTATCCAACGGGAACAACCGGGATAAAAAGTATCCTATGTGTTAATCCAGGTCTCAGTATATCATGGTCTGGCAGTTTGAGTAATTTATGCGGCCTACCCAAATGTCCTTTCTTTGGTATTGTTCGTCGGATCATTGAGCTCATCAAGTTCTGAGTTGAGCTGCATGATTACTGATAAATGCGTGCACTGATTGGACAGGTCCACTCAATCTCTGTGGTTCTTTCCTCAAAAGACCATTTCAGACACCAATCCACACACACATCTTCACATGATCTGACCAAGATTATGTCTGGACTTTAAAAGAGACTGTGACCTCTGAGTTTGTTTCGGCCTTTCTTCTCAGAGTAGTCAGATAGGAAACGCCGGCCTCATCTAGTTTAAAAGTGTTTGTAGAAACCTACTTACAGAAATAAAATCATTTATCATTTAGGTTATAAACTATCTCATTGCCAAATTTCATCCAAATCCGTCCAGTAGTTTTTGCGTGAAAGAGTAACAAACATCCATAGATCCATACATACACAAAAATAAAAGTATCTAGTCACAAGACTATGAATAAAGTTACTAATGTGTTTTTCCGTATAGTCGGGGATCAGTCGGTACACCTAATCTGAATCTTAACGGCGAAGAGGTACTCATTTTCTTATCATTTCCTCTCTACATTGTAAAACAAAACAGCCAGTCGGGTTGAAATATTGCTCCCCCATAGATTACCATGGGATTAGAGAGAACAAGTGGGGTGAACACAACAATAATCAGCAGTCGTGTCAGACCTGTTCTGCCTTCGACTCCAGCCAACGTCTAATGAATATTAATGATATTATATTTGTAGAGGTCTGACTGTGGTGAGCGGGGAAGCGGGTTTGAGGTTCAGACAATGTAACCTGTTTCTGAAAGAAATTTAATTTAATCTGTTGTAAAAGCTATTTGTCAATATTGAAGATACTTTGGTCGCAGAAACTATCAAAGGCAATGTTAGACTTGTGAATTATTTTCAAAGCTTTAAAAATAATTTAGCAGTATCATAAAGATAGTTATGAAAATGTGATCATGAAAGAAATACAATCATCTCTTATAAGTTCGTTCTGGGCAATTTACGACTTGTCTTAAGGGGAACCTAGTCGCGGGCTCGAACTTACTCGTGGGCCTGGCTAAAAATCACGATGTCTCACCAGGTGTGTGGTCCGACAGAGATAGTATCGACGATGAGCAGTTAGACGCTAGTCTACATGCACAACGTTATTGAGTGAGATGCAGGATCATTTATAGAAAAAAATACGCGAAAAGATTAAGAAAAGTCCTTTGGAAGATTGGGTTTTATGAAAAAGCCCATGCATAATTAATGACCAATAAAATTTATTGAACTGTTCGATAATTGAACTTTGTCAGTACCGACTTGTTTTGGAGATTTTACATTACTTTTATTACTTAGACACGCCCAAAGTAAAGTAAAATAAATAATAGTTTAAAAAACTAAAAAACACGCTTTAAAAACCAAACTAAAAAAGGAGAAAATAATTTAATTCAATTAAAAAGCGTGGGGTGATTTTTGAGGTATTTTTATAATCAATTAATGTCAAGCACCCCACGCTTTTTAATTAAATTAAATTATTTTCTCCTTTTTTAGTTTGGTTTTTAAAGCGTGTTTTTTAGTTTTTTAAACTATTATTTATTTTCTATTTTTTAGTTCTGCTAACTACAAAACGTGTTTTTTTTTCTCAATTTTTTTTTTAAATTATTAAATTGTCATCGGTCCTCGACAAGTTTACAAAGTTTCAATGAAATCTGACCGTTTAAAGTGGGTCAAAATCGCGCTCAAAGATTCCGTTACATACATACAACCCGAGCTAGTAAAAAGCGTGTAATAAGCAAGAAAAACGAATCTTTGTTGGCTCCTACTTTTTTAATGGGTTTTTATTTTAGTATTCTGTTTCCATACAGACAATATTAATAATGAGACAAAACTATATAAAATTTTACTTTGGATGTGCCATGTCAGACAGTGGAGACACCCGAAGTTTGCATGCAAAAAATGTGGACTTGGTTTACCTTAAAGCATGGAAACATTAATTAAGTATTATGTGTTATTATCACTGTGCCAAGCAAGTATCGATTGTAAAGTCTAGGTTTTCCATAACCAATTTGTAAGTATGTCTAGCAAGATTATTTTGTTTACGAAAAAAGTCAAATAAGTCACGTAATTCGCTGTTAGGAGTACTATATTCTTACCCTAATGTTAGATTCAGCGGAACGCCTACGCTGAGTTAAACGTTTTATATTTCTCGTATGCCATCCCATATTATATATCTTAGCAAGTTGTAACCCTTGCCATTGGAGAAGCCTTACAAGATTTCTAGGTTTCTGGTATGTATAATTAATCAGGTTTTCGTTTCGTTGCGAAGATGTTCTCGTTTTTAGAATTTTGGAAAATAATCTGTTAAGTTAGTAGTCTAGTTATTAGTAAATCCTACTTCCTATCCTACTAATATTATAAACGCGAAAGTTTCTAAGTATGGATGGATGGATGGATGGATGTTTGTTACTCTTTCACGCAAAAACTACAGAATGGAATTGGATGAAATTTGGCACACAGATAGATTATAACCTAGATTAACATATAGGATACTTATTATCCCGGTAGTACGTTCCCGCGGGATAATTTCCGACTTTCAAGCGGGCGAAGCCGCGGGCGGAAGCTAGTTTATAATAATTATGTTCTGACTTTCAAGTTTACGTTTAAACCCAGAATTTTATGAAAACATCCTGTGGAAGATTTAGGTTACTTTGGGTCGGTTTATTTTTCCGAACTCTCTTCTTACCTGAGGATGGCGTGAAAAGGGAACTACAGAAAAATCTGGACAGCACTGTCCTACTGTTTGTTGTTGTAACTACATTCTGCCTGCATCCCGGGGAATCCCTTTCATTTGGACAGTTCCAAAACATTCAGATTCAAATTATTTATTTGTAAATATTGTGTAAAAACATACACAAGTATATGAGATGTTACATTTTTGTTAGTTCTTTATGCTTAGCCATTTTTTTTTGTGGTTGGGAAATCATCAAATAACTTGTCCCACTCTGGGTGGAGCGAGAGGGCGTGTCAGTCTTTTACGGACCAAAACCCACCCGTGTTCCTTCAGTTGCCGGTGTGCCACGGTATCTCTTTCGAATAACCCGCACCCCTCGCAGGATGCCATTAGACGTGCAAATGTTAGTATCAATGTCAATTATTTCATTATTTATTTTACAATATCAAATAAAATATGACGATGTTTACGTTGCTAAGCAGACAGTTTTTTCAAACATATGAAAGAATGGATTAGCAATAACCTCCAAATTAATCAAATTCTGATTAATAGTGTGTTTTGTAATTAGGGTGCTGTACAGGCGGCATGAATTCTTACAATTAATTTTAAGATAACTGATTTCTTAACAGTATTTAACTTAAGTTTTGTGAACAGTGGCATTAAAAGTCACCTATTAAATAGTTATTTATTTATTAAACATTTGATGACAGAAGAAACCCATAAACTTCATCTTTATCTGCGTTCGTTCTATGAACTATCTCATCATAGTAAAACAAAATATTAAAAAAAGAATAAAAAAAATATCATTAATTGGAAATCTAACTTACAAATTATTCCAACACCACTCATCGAATACCTATAGAACTAATCTGATTATGTTACATTTAATAAAACATGACATGTTGACTAAACATAAGAACCTTGGCATTGTAATACACATTTCATAGAATTTATGATCAAGATACTTCAGGATTTTCCGTGAAATCGGAAACCTACAATAATAATTGGTAACTGGTAAACAGAAATTTCGCTATAAATGTTTGTTCTTCAGTTTTCTGCTTACTGCCATCACAATATTATGAAACATTGCATATATTGTGTTTCAAAATAAGGAGTCATATCATTTCCATGATTCCTATTCAACATTGGTACAACAAAAGATTTACTCTATTTCCATGTCACCTGTGCAAGAAACTCTGAGCCGCTTGTATAATACCATATAATAACGTTTAGAAGGCTCACTAAACACAACACTGAAACATTCATTACAGTAGAACATGTTTAGTAACACCATGTTTATGCCCATACACAAGTTTTGATAGTTACACGTTTTCGACAATTCTTGTATTGTAAGACTTGCTAAATAAATTTCAAGCATAAAACCTGCTTGGAGCTGCTATGCTTGGAGTTTCTTACGTAATCGAATCGCAAATGAAGAGGTCCTCAATATCAAGCAGTGTGGATTTATAACAAGTTGCCATTGGACTTAAAAACTTAAATTTACAAGAGCTCATTTAAGTCAAGACTCAAAGCGTTCCTATTGGAGAAATGTTTGTATTCGATAGACGATGACTTATCCACGTTTTAAATTTTTTATAGTAGTTAATGTGAGACTGGGTAATATTAGTATGTAATAGCAGCTGTAATGATAGTGAAATTTAATTGATATTTTCTATGTTATTGATTTTATTGTATTATGAATGTGATAGTTTATAATTTTAACGAGCTTGTTTATTTATTTATTATGTATGTTTTCAAACACAATGTAAATTTTCCTGAAATAAATTGAATTGAATTGAAATTGATCCGCTAGAGAACCAAGAAAACAAGACAGCCCGAAAAATTGCCAATTTAAGTGGAAGTGGGCAGCACATTGCTCGCAGAACAGACCGCGAGCGACCGCGTACCGGAAGATGTAGAGTTAGAAAGCCCACCCACAAGGTTGAGCGATGACCTTGTGAAGGCCACAGGAATCCGCTAGATGCGGGAAGCACAGCACCGGTCAAAGAAGCGAAGCTTGGGGGAAGCCTATGTCCAGAAGTTGACGTATTTTGGCTGAAATGATGATTATGATGATGATAAAACGACGTTGTTTCTGACACTTATTTAAAAAAAAAATAAGTTCAGGAAACAACAACTTCTTACAACTTTATTTGGTGGTTAAGGTAAAAACGATAAATTAAACTAGACGACACAACATGTATTATAAAATGTTTTATCCCTTGTTGTAACGCGAGATAACAATGCATAGGTACTGTGGGATCGACGGAAGGATGGTTATAAATAAAATACTTGATAGCGTTGAAACTCGTGAGACTCCACGTATATTTTTTACACGCTTTATTTGTATGTTTGTTTTTTTATTTGTATGTTTGTATGTAACAGACTCCTTTTTTTTTTTTTTTGGGTGGGAAATCATCAAATAACTTCTCCCGCACTGGGTGGAGCGGGAGGGCGTGTCAGACTTTTACTGACTAAAACCCACCCGTGTTCCCTCAGTTGCCTGTGTGCTAGGGGCCGCGGTATCTCTTTCGAACAACCCGCACCCCTAGCAGGCATCGGCCCTTGCGGACCCCCCCATTTGGTGCTGACATCTCTTTGAGGCGCGCGTGGAACACAACGCGCCGTCGACCCGGGCTTGGTCCTTACCGGACAGCGAGCTACCCATTACTCGCCGTCCGCAAGCCCGCGCCTACGGTGGCCGGGAATCAGCCTGGGATTCCCGACGCCCAGGGCGTCTCCCGCGGCGACTACGGCCGTGAGGGCGCATATACTGCCTCTCCCTATGTAACAGACTCCTTTGAGCGCGATTTTGACCCACTTTAAACGGTTAGATTTCATTGAAACTTTGTAAACTTGTCGAGGACCGATGACAATTCAATAATTTAAAAAAAAACTTGAGAGAAAAAAAAACACGTTTTTGTAGTTAGCAGAACTAAAAAATAGAAAATAAATAATAGTTTAAAAAACTAAAAAACACGCTACAAAAACCAAACTAAAAAAGGAGAAAATAATTTAATTCAATTAAAAAGCGTGGGGTGCTTTTTGAGGTATTTTTATAATCAATTAATGTCAAGCACCCCACGCTTTTTAATTGAATTAAATGATTTTCTCCTTTAGTTTGGTTTTTGAAGCGTGTTTTTTAGTTTTTTAAACTATTATTTTTACAAAAGAGCCCTTTACATAGCCACGTCTTATACAAGAATGGAAATCATCTGCCGGAACAAAACCTATGTCAAACTTTTCTTTAATTCAAAAGTTAAACTTCTTGGCTGTTCGATCATAGACAACCCAATCATTGGCTGCCAGTAAACGTAAGGTTCTATGATGAGCATACAACCTTTACAGTACGTTATTCGCTGAAACGTATGTATGTAAATGTAATAGATTAGTATGATTATACTCGAGTGAACCTTCTGTAATCTTATCTGTTGCTTGCCAGTCGACACGGAAATGAGTAGGTCTCGTCCACTGCGGATATTGACTCGTCTGCTCAGCGCCGGATGAACGGGATCTGATGCTGCAGCTGCACAGCTGTGGAGATGAAGTTTCGCGGTGTTCGTAATGTAATGGAAATGGGGAGATGATTGGCAACTGTTTTATGTGGGAAATAGGTTACCCTTACCTAGTTGTTTTTGGAAACACGCTGCTTGGCTTATTGATCTGTTAGCACAGTGAGCGAGATGTCGCTTATAGATACATATTACACATTGTTTTGATTCTGTTTCACCATCAGACACTTCGACTTTATAGTGTAAACACTGCCCAGGGTTTAAACCAAAAATTCTTTTCTCGCATTTCAGCCCTTTCAGTTCACTTCAGATTGTGAAGCAACACATCTTACAAAAACTACTAAAAAATTTCAAACGAAATGTATACGTACAAAAGACAATAGTTAACCTTTTGGTGACCACAAAATCAACATTCCTTTCATCAAACCATTTTTTGATAGTAGATAAAATAGGTATTATATTTCAGCCGTGTCGAAGTTTCTCCAAAGGCTTCAGGTAACAAGACTTCAGACGGCTATAATGTAGGTACCAGACGTCAATTTGTAAGAATATCTCTTCAATATTACATCATAGGTTTATCAAAGAGAACTTATAATGATAGGTACAGGAGTGACAGATCTTGTTCAAAGGAATATACCGCGCCCTCCAAAAACTATAACAGGACATTTTTCCACTTCAGCTGTAATGACACATTAGGTGTGATTTAACATAGTAGTTTCAAATATTTGAACTGTACCTACACTATAATGTTTTTATTGACTAATTCAACTGCCCGTGATAAGAAAGAAAGAAAGAAAAAACGTTTATTTGTGGTAAAAATGACGCAAAAAGAAAAGGAACACAAAAAAATAAATGAGAAAAGGTTGAGGGAAACATGCGTCACATCCACGCAAAAACGCCACGCGAAATAACTATTTATTTACGTTTTATTAGCCTATACTATCCTATTGCTGGGCAACAGCAATTATGGTCCAGTGGTGATGGCCCCGACTTACGTGTTGTAGATCGTGAGTTGGAATTCAGGTAGGCGATTTACTTTGTATAAATAATTTCATCACCACTTTTCTCAAAACGGTGAAGGAAAACATCATGAGGAAACCGGCATGTCCTAGAACCAAAAATTTGAAGACATGTGACATCTACCAACCCGCACTGGACCCGCGTCGTGGATTATGGTTCACTCCCTCTCACAGAGAGGAGCCATGTGTCCCAGCAGTGGGAACGATAAGATTATGATGGGCAGCAGACTTCCCCAAATCCTTCAAGGAACTCTTTTCCCGCGCACCCTCGAACCGACCCTCGCGGTACGCGTCCAGATCATCAAGCCATCTCTTTCTCGACCGGTCTTCAGGCATCCATTTTTAATCGACTGTGCGACGCTTTTTTTTTTTTTTTTTTCAGGGTGGGAAATCATCAAATGACTTCTCCCGCTCTGGGCGGAGCAGGAGGGCGTGTCAGACTTTTACTGACTAAAACCCACCCGTGTTCCCTCAGTTGCCCGTGTGCCAGGGGCGACGGTATCTCTTTCGAACAACCCGCACCCCTGGCAGGCATCGGCCCTTGCGGACCCCACCAGTCCGGCGCACCAGGACACATGGCACGCCGTGACCACCCCAGGAACCAAGTAGCACAAGGGCCCCAGACTACCCTGGCACCCTTGGCTCCCTTGGCCCCCTGCGACGGGTCAGCACAGTGGCCCCGCCGCCTACCACTTCTCGGCCGCAGGGGATAGGGAGAGCGGCCAACGCTATACCGACACTCCTCTTCCCCTGCGGCCCCACCGCGTCCGCCATCAAACGGTGGCGGCCCCGTCCAGGCCACGGAAGGGAAGAGCGCTACTCAAAAGTACCGGCACTCCTCCTCCGCCGCAGCCTGTAACCCCCAGCCGCGATGCCTCCCATTCGACAACGCGGCCCGCCTCAGTTGCGGTGCACCTCACCGCAACCTACTTTTTGGCCGCTACGTCGTCGGCTTGGAGACCAAAGCCCTGACGAGCGGCCCCACCTTTGGGTTCCTCTTCGCTTCACCGTGGGAGCGGACCACGGCTACTGAGCCCCCCCGCAACGACAATGCGGGAACCCACTGGGGGGGCTGTGCGACGCTAAGGAGGGTAATGTGTTTATCTCCATATGGTATGCATATACGTAAGTATATATGTTTATTCCATTGTGGCTCTCTCGTTTGGTCTCTCCGAATTGTTGACTCTTACGTCAATAAATTAGTCTTAATCTTTCAAGTATGTAAATTAAAGACGTTACAGTAATAAAAAATCAAAATGGCGACAACGAGACGCCATACATAGTGAAAAATAAAAAAATTAAGTAGACGAACTATGTCAAGTGGAATACCAATGAGTAGGTTTTTCGAATGATTTTTCATTTAAAATGACTATTTAGGATCTATAACGATTTAAAGTTGCTTGGCAACCATTTTCACTTATTACATTTTAAAAACTTTAACTAAAGCGGTGATAAAGTTTTCATGTTAAGGATTTTCAAACATGAAAGTGAAGCTAATATAAACCGTGTAATAAGCAGAACTAGACAAAATCACGCATCTAGGGTTTCTTTTTTTATACTCAGGCGCACCCCTTTTGCTTACAGCGGCAGCATTGTAAATACCTATAGAATTAGGTTGTACTTACTTTTAATTTATGTAGATACTTAGTTTAAAAAAACCCGATAAGTGCCTATAGGTGGTTGCTATCATATACCTAACAAACACTTTATTTGAGTAGTCTTAATAGGTACTTCATTCTACGTGTTTTGCTAAATTCGTACAATTTCTGAGCTAAAATCTCGTCACGTAATATTTGCTTAATAATGTATGCTGTGTTTCAAGAAACCAAACTCTCAAGGTATTATAATAACAATAGGTATTCATAATTATATCTTGTTCCAAAATTATCTGCTGAAAATGTAAATAAACGGATCAGAAAATGGACCTGTGTATGCTGATTTGTACTGCCACCTATAAATTGAGTGCTTGGATTTGGTTATTGGAAAACTTAAGCGCAATTGAATATATATATATATTATTTAAGAAAAAATGGTGGTAAAAGTGGTCAGATATAAAGTTGAACACTTCTAAATACAGATGAATGTGTTACTAATTTCCGTTACTGAGTAGATAAGAATAATAAACATACCCTGTTCAGGTCAAAATCAAAATCAAAATATTTTATTTCACATAAGCCTGCATGGGCACTTATGAAACGTCAGAAGCTAGGTGCACGGTTCCAATTTGTCGTTTCCTATGGAGAAGAGCCGGCAAGAAACTCCACGGTTACTCTTTTAAAAATAATTGGCTTTTACAATGTTTTCAAATTACAGTGATAATAGATATGGGAGGACAGTGCAGGCCAGTCAATAAGTACCAGGTACTTACTGAACAGGGTTTGTTTATAATTTTATCAGATACTTTTGTATGAGAGCATACGTATTAACATCTCTAAGATACACTTAGTTAACCCAAAACCTAATCATATATCCATGAATTTGTATAATATTCTGAGAAACAACATTTATACATTCATATAAATAAATCAAATTGAAGTGTCTGTCTGTAATGTCAAAATAATAGATTTTCACTAAATGCATAAATAAGAAATTTTATACGGTACTTATAACAAAGAAAACAATTTTTAAATTTTTATCTGTCTGCCCGTTTGTTTCGGATAATCTCCGAAACGGCTGGAAAGGTTCACACGTTCCCGTGGGACAATTTCCAACATCCACGCGGGTGAAGCCGCGGGCAGCAAATAGTATTTTAATAATAATATTCTACCGACATAATTACATTATTTTGAGGCAGTGAAAAGGTATTTTATTACAAGTTGAACTAATTATCCTTTTCTTACATGTATACCTAGTTTTATTGTGGTACCAAGACGCTGTACCCTAATTGCGTAACACGCGATTAATCATAATCGGTTTCATTGTGACAGTTCAACAATATTCATTGAGTTATTAACGTTATTGAGCAGACACACTTTTCGAACATATGAAGCAATGGTTTAGCCATCAGTTTCAAAACGAAACAGATTATGATTAATCGTGGGTCACGCAAATAGGGTTTTTTTTGTGTTTTTTTTTTGGGTGGGAAATCATCAAATAACTTCTCCCGCTCTGGTTGGAGCGGGAGGGCGTGTCAGACTTTTACTGACTAAAACCCACCCGTGTTCCCTCAGTTGCCTGTGTGCCAGGGGCCGCGGTATCTCTTTCGAACAACCCGCACCCCTGGCAGGCATCAGCCCTTGCGGACCCCCCCATTTGGTGCTGACAGCTCTTTGAGGTGTGCGTGGAACACAACGCGCCATCGGCCCGGGCTTGGTCCTTACCGGACAGCGAGCTACCCATTACTCGCCGTCCGCAAGCCTGCGCCTACGGTGGCCAGGAATCAGCCTGGGATTCCCGACGCCCAGGGCGTCTTCCGCGGTGACTACGGCCGTGAGGGCGCATATACTGCCTCTCCCTCACGTGCGCCGCCTCCCTCTTTGCGAGCATTACTGCTTCGCAGAAGGAGGTGACGGCTAACCATTCACTCTCGCTCCGTACCATGGCCTTTTTTTTTTTTTTGATTAAGGGGGGAAATCCTCATGGATGTCCTCCGCCCTGGGGAGGGCGGAGGGGTCTGTCAGACTGTTACTGACTAAAAACACCCCGGTGTTCCGCCTCACACTTGCACCAGAGATCACGGGAACAAAAGTGACTTCCGCGATCCCCGGCTAGTGCCGGCCCGCCTGTGCGGGCCACCTCGCGTTAGGGGGGAGTGAGGTGTTAAACTCCCCCCTTACATCATATAGAGGCGCGCGTGGAACACTACGCGCCGCCATCTTGGGTCCTAAGAAGTAGTAGGAGGCGACGGATTTCCCCAGATCCGTCACCACTGGACCCATTTAAGGGGGCCGGAAGAGGGCGTTATCCACCCTCCGCCGACGCCCGGTGCGTCTGCTGCGGATCGGGTTAGCGGAAGCAATCTCCCGCTCCCTCTCCGCAGCCTCCTACTGCGAAAGTACTGTTTCGCAGAAGGATACCACCGCGTCCCAGGACTCCTCGCTGCCGACCATCGAATCGACAACGGCTGGCAGCGACAGGTCACTGCCGACTCCTGAGATGAGGGCACGGCGCGGCTCCTCCCAAGCAGCACACTCTGCAAGCCAGGGCCGGACGCGAGAGATCGCAGCCGCCAATCGCCTCCACGAGGACACGGCGGTGCTCCGCCCAAGCCGGGCAGACCGCCACCGTATGCTCCACCGTGTCCTCAGGGCAATCTTCACAATGGAAACACCCGGGCGTTTCCCCCCGCCTTATGCGAAACAGGAACCTCCCGAAACAACCGTGTCCGGTGAGGACCTGCGTCAGGCGGAAGGTGAGGACGCCATGCCGCCTCTCAAGCCACTCCTTTTTCTTAATAATATCAGTAAGCTTTAAAAAAAAATAGTTTTCGTCTTCTTATGCTTTTAACTCAATACTCTAATTGGGGTATATGAGGTCTTGCGTTAATGATGTTACTCGTTGCGTTGTGTCCCAACAATATTCTTTTCTCAATGTTACTTAAATGGATGGTCAGAATGCGCAGTCAACGGCTAAGTGATGGATATTTTTACACCCTGTAAACCTATTTATGGTTATATTTACATCCACTACATAGTACATACACTCTATTTAATTCAGTCTTCCTAAAACTGAAGCGAATATTCCACAATGTACGAGTATGCTTTATTCCACAACATTGCATATCCCGGGAAATCATAACGATATGGTTCACGTTTTTGCTCCCTAGCGACGGCTTAGGCCGCGTTCACAGCCTCGAGCGGTGCGACTTGCGACGCGACTTAGGTCAACGATACGCGTGCGTCGCGTGCCATGTTCCTGACCAAAGTCTCAAGTCACATCGCGGTGACTCGTGGCATGCTTTCAACCACTTCTTTGTTTTCTCCGCTGTAGCAAGACGTATGTCGTTTGGTCGTATAGTTCGTCGCCATGGCTACCGCGCTGGAGCGTTAGTTTAAGGGGGAAGCGCCAGGAAAACCCTGGAAATTAAAATTTTGTTACGATTTTTTGCAAATTACAGGTTCTAGTTAGATTGTATATTGATTAAAATATGATTTCCGACCACGTATGTACTATTTACATAATTATTTTTCGTTTATTGATCTTTATACACCGTTACTACAGTTTTAAATATTTTTTACAAAAATGGTATACCTAAGAATATTTAAAAATTATAAAAAATTGCGAGGTCCAGGCAGCCGGTGGTCTGGACTTTACAAAGAGGAACCTCCTGACTATGCGAGCTGTGTCCAGGAGTACTGCTTTCTGAATCAAGCCCTTGATCCGGCCGCGCAATTAGAGTCTCCTGAGGTGTGATCGAAGCTTTTCGTTATTAGGCCATTCACTGTAAGATAAGATAACATTTATTTGCTAAGACTTGTGTACACATACAAGAATATAAACGTGCATGCAGGACAACATAAAGAAAATTTTACAGGTTCAGACATGTTTGCCACATACAATGGCGTGCAAATATGAATAGTTCTGATGGTTAACAATTAATTTCAAGTCAATGTAAATTATTTAAAATGTAGCCATCAAATAATAATAAATTTGAAATATCAACGGTAAATAAAAAATCATTCATAAAAAAGTCATTGACAAAAAATATAGGTACCTGTGTTTCAGTCAGAAAGTAATTACTTATATTAAACTTATGTCATAAAGTCAAAATAGTAGGTATTATTTACATCAAATTCATAAGAATAAATTTAAATTGTTTAATTAATACATAAAGTCATGCCTGCAAGAAAATCTGAGACACTATAGTAACATTTTTGAACAATATAGTTTTTAATTTTTGCTTAAACAAATTGACATTATTATATTTTGGAACAGTACTGTGCTATTAATTGAAATTCTGAAGTTGTTATAATTCACAGTTGAAAAAAGTCTATTGCTTGCACTGGAGCAATGGACGTCTTCTTCTTTAATTTAAAACATATCCTTTTTTTTGTACTTTAAATTGCAATAATCTGTTGATCTAAATATTTAAGTTCATACTTAAATGTTTGAGCCATACTACCCATAATTTTTCTATTGCTCTATCTTTTGAAGTTTGTTTACAAGAACCGTTTTATTGCTAACGTAGCATGCGTACGGCATAATATGACCTATATTACAGCTGCGCGGGGGTGGACGGTCAAACAGAATCTAGATCTGCCGCTAGGGCTTTTGGCTGGTTATTTCTTTTTAGTTCCTTTGGCAATTTATTATAAAAGACTGTAAGGCAGTATTCGTTTGGCGAACACATAGACGACTTTCATCTCTTTACGAACTAATAATTAATTAATTTTGTGAAAACTAACAATATTAACCTATATTTCTAAGCACTATTGTTACTAACACCAAAATACTAGCAAAAATATGGACCTTAGTCTGAAATAAAGTTTAATTTATTTATTTGTTTTATTAAATCTCGGCAGTACCTTAGCGCATCCACCTTAACACTAACTACGCAATGGATGGGGATCATTATTACTCATTATTATTTGCAACATTAAAGCGCTAGTACTTATTTTACGATGTTGATTATTAAGCGCTTTGTGCTACCCGTAGAGCTCGTATTTCATTTTGTTAGAATTAATAACTTCTTACTTTTTGATACGTACATAAAATATTACTAACTGCAAAGCTGTCTATACGTTATAAATGTAATGATAGCTTAGTACATGAATGATAATAAAATGTGGTCTAGTCTTTAAATGTAGTAGTCCGTTCTGATCACATTCCTTTATTGGAAAACAATATTTAGATAAAGAATATTTTATAAAATAATAATTTTATTACGATGAAGAGTTCAACCAAACTCAATTCCACAACCATCAGACAAAAGCAGATTTTTAATTTTAAAAACATTTTTCTAAATCATTTTCGGTACTCTAAAGGACTCCGTGGGCTGTTTGTAGAATAGATTATTTAAATTTAAAATGTGAAAGGTTTTTATTACATTATGTAAATCTTCTAATGAAAAGGGGGAAAATGGAAAAGCCAGCGGTCTGGGTCAGCTCTTATTTGGGTACCATACTAAATATTAAAAGGTCTAAAATTATAGATGGTATAATACGAAACCAGGTTTATATAGTACAGTATACCACTGATAGAAAAGACAAGAAAATCCAGCAAAAGTCACTCGGAGGACGAATTACACTATAAATTTACGACATGAACGATACTCAGGCCTCCCTCCCGCCTTATTTATTTATTTTATTATTTATTTACACACAGTAAAATACATAAAGATACAGCATAAACAAACAATTGAGTACAAAGGTACTGCTTATTTCTTTAGAAATTTCTTCCAGCAGACCTGCGAAAGGAGAAATGAAAAAGAAATGTAGACAATAGTGTGTGAGAACAAGAAGAGAAAATATGAATATGTGACGTCTTAAACTAAAATATAATATACTTACACATATAATGCAGGAAATGGACATATACTTAATTAAATACATATTGATACAATATATAAACAATTATTATAATACATAAACAATCAAGAGGAAAGGTAATGTTTATCTTCTAGCCGTGAAACTTAACTCACAAATATTTAGAGGCTGATATATAAAAAACAAGTAACCAAGCAAAGCAGTCGAATTATAAACCATGAAAGAATGACTTTATTATCAACACTAATAAAAAAAGTCGCTTCAAAAACCAACCGTAAATAATGATGTCACATAAAACTTCCAGATCTTATTATTTAAAAAAAGGTGTTAAAAGTAACCTCCGCATTAAGTATCCGGACTTATCTCGCCAGAAAATAAGCCCAAAGATTATGTTAAACCGACTTTTTCGTCGGGTAATGAGATCTCTATCAGGAGGTACTTCTGGCACCGACTTCCCCTAATTGCGCTTTTTTGGCAAATGGTGAGCAAACGATATCTCCTTCTAATGTGGCCTGGCTTACTTTAGCGCAGCTTGAGAGAACCAATTGGGAAATAAATTCAGATCACAATATTGTGGAAAGGCGATGTTAACTAGACAACGACGATAAATTAAGATACAATGATAAAAATGACAGTATTCGTGGAAAATAGATTGCTGGAATTCATCATTATTAATAAAATCAAAATTAATATTTTACTTCACTTCACTTTTTCTAGTCCGCTACAAATTGTTTTTTTTATTTTAATTTAACATAAAGCGGCGATCGACCAATTTACAATACTTGAGCCCTTTCGGGAAAGACCAATCTCTCCCAAAAGGAGAAGTAAATTTTGAACGGTTATTCCATCTACCATAAGAGTTAAATTCATCATCATCATCATTTCAGCCGAAAGACGTCCACTGCTGGACATAGGCCTCCCCCAAGCTCCGCCACTTCGACCGGTTCTGTGCTCCCCGCATCCAGCGGACTCCAGCGGACTCCTGCGGCCCTCACAAGGTCATCGGTCCACCTTGTGGGAGGCCTTCCAACTTTACGTCTTCCGGTGCGCGGTCGCCACTCCAGAACATTCTGGAGAGTTAAATTGCTCTTAATAAAATAGACGTAGTGCACTTCACTTTACAACATTTTTTATTAACAAACTCAACTTTTGTGTGCTGAAAATTCAGTTAAAATATTTGTCATAAATGACTCACGTTTTCTGTATCCTACATTATTCTACTGAGCTCATAGGTAAAACATAGGCCAGCCATTTGCAAAGCCCCGTATGCAAATGTGAAGCTGCCAACACGTTTTTTAATCTTGTTTGTACTATTTCAGATAGACTGAAAGCGTTTCTGAAACTTTTAAAATTGGTTCTTAATGATTTCTATCAATTTTTTGTAAGTTGTAAATTGTATGATTATTATCAGAGATCGGATATTCGGATGCATATTTACCTAAAGATAATTTTAAGCTATGAAAGTATGGAAGCGGCATTATAAATAGTTTGTAATATTTATTAAAAACCCCGGAGATTCTTGATGTGTATTAATTTAAAATTAATGTTTAACCCGATACAAATATGTGTATGTACTGGAGAAGGGGTGGTTTGTATTAGTTAAAACAAAAAATAAACAAATTACTTACCTAAATTAAGATTTTTTCGATACAAAAGCGCATTCCATGTTAGCCAACATCTCAACTTTAGATAATATGCATCTGAATATCCGATCGCTGATTATAATAGATGTGACATTTACCATGGCTTTAAATGTATCTCATTAATCAATTCGAATAGGATTACCCATCGGCAAAAAATCAAATTCCCATATAAATTTCTATCCCCTATTAAACCCCTTTAGGGAAAGAATTACAAAAATCCCTCCACAGTGCTCACTGTCGTTACAAAACAAACTGTTGTGCAAAGTTTCTTGCTTCTAAACCGCTTTGTTTACGCTTTTCGTGGTCTGTCAGTGATTTTTAGTAATTTTAACAATAGTGAGAATTATCGTCTGACTTTTCGCTAGTTATAAGTTGGCAGCAATCATTGACGTTCACTTTATAATCATAATTATGTTTCGCTACAATACCAGTCACCAGTGAGTGTGCTAAAGCCCCAACTCTTAAGTCTTCTGAACACCATGATAATAACGTTTTCCGTATGCAAACAGTACGCCATGTCTTTTATTTTAAAACCAGGAAGAGAATGACTGCATGTAACATTTCGCTCACGTCCTGTCCCTTACATTAAGGGCTTAGCAGAGTTCCAGTCATTACGCCATTATGTCTTGGGACTCTGCTGATCTTAGCCCATAATTATAAGGAAACCGTTAAACCTACTTTAAGTGCTTACCAGTTTTGTACGACAGGTGAATTCTAAATGCTATATTATTACGTCTTGTTTTCTTTGATTTATTCGCGACCTTGCATAGCTTGTAAAATACGAAACTGATATTTTTTACCCTGATATGATCACGAATATTAACTTGAATTAGCATTAGAGCACTGGTGTTTAAAAATAACATATATTTATTCAAGCGCAGAAATTTATCGTCGGTTATACAAAAAAAAACAGCTGTTCCATACATTTTGACCGCGTAGGTATGGCACTTTTCTATGAAACAGCTGTTTTTTTTTTTATAAAACTAGAATGGTATGCTGAATTCATGGTTAAAGTTTGCGCTCTGAATGAAAAAATGCACTGAAAAACTTTTCCTGTATATGACACAGAAATCTGAGCATGGAACTATAATGGTAAGTATTGAGAACCACTGATACAAAGATATGGCAAGCACACGGGTGTTGCCATGTATATTTTATATAAACAAGTACATATTTGTTCATTTTAATATAAAATTTTGCCAACGTACGGTTACGGGAATGTTTTTTTATCGTTTTAACGTTTTCGTGAAAGAAAATATTGTTGTCACATGCAACAATATTGTCTTTTTGTCAAAAACATCGCAGCACACAATACTGTCCTCTATTTTGTTAGCGTCGGTTGTTCGTGCTTATTTTTATCTGCTGACGATGTTTGTAGCGAGATTTTTTTTAAATTTTGCTTGCTCTTTTATGTAGAATTTGGTAAAGAATGCTTGCAATATTTTTTGTGAAATTCAACAGAAACATCTCAAGTTTCTATAAAAGTGAAGCTTGAAAAAAATGCACAATTATAGGTAATGATAATCCAAAAGTGCCTGTAATTAGTTTATTTGAAATAAGTGCGTTGAGTTTGAGTTTTAGAGGTATCACGGGCGAGGGCTACAATTAGAAAATCTCCCAAAAGTGCCTCTTTTCCTGAAGAATACACTTATAATTAAGATTTATTATGCTATTCAATCAGTAAGCATTTTTCTCAATAAGAAAAACATAGTGAAAAAGAAATATCCTTTTCATAATTCCGAAAACAACATACAAAAAGAAAATTATTTACCCAAACATTATCCTTAATTTGAAAAATAATGATTTAATTCAACAACACAATAGGACATAAGGGCCAAGGCGAATTAGTCCGCAAATGTCCGGGATAAAAATGGCCGCCATAAAAAATGGCGACGGCCCACGACGTCGACGACGGCCCACGACGATAAATAATTTCCACGGTAAACGTTTTCATACTGCCGAGGACGTTACGGTATTAACATACTACTTGAGTGGTAATAAGTGGCTACTTTTCCTTACACTCGTTTTCTCGTGGGGAAAGTGTTATTTATTTGAGTTTCTATGCTAATGTTAACGTGCAGCGATGTAGCTTTTATGTGATGTTTTTATTTTATTACGGCTGTTGTGCTTCCTATGAACTATTTGTTGAAGGCATAATTTGCTGTACGTGTAGGTACTAGCCATATATTTTTGTAAAATTGAGCGGCTTTCACGCTACGTTTTATTTATAGTAGGTTCATACAGGGAATTAACTAAAAAATGCACTAAAATTATTATATTTCCTTTACTAAAGCTAGAAAAGTAACCAGAGGAAGTTAAAATACTATTCAGGTTGCTTTTGGAATTAAAAAGCATGCCAGAAAATCAAAATTTCTGCTCTTTTCTACAACATTGACAGACAAAACACTAAGTACCGACCTACATAGATCCAAACCAAAATAAAACTTGCCTATTTTTCTCTCAATTTAATTCCATATCAATCACCCACAAAAGCCAATCCCAACATAACAATCCACAATAACACAACTTTAATCCAGTCCATCACATCACAGCGCAATAACTTTGTAACTATCAATTGTTTGCATGCGGCGCCGACGCACCGACGCACCGTGGAACACGGCTTTATTAATTTATGGAATAAATTACCCAGTCCAGGTGCTGTGATATTACAGGGAACGGAAGGATTGGCACAATTTATATGTTGACCCTGGTGACAACAGGATTACAGAGTTATTGCCTGCGGTGACGGAGGAACGAGTTATGGGCTTAAGAGAATAGTTAGGCAGGAAAGATGGGGGTTAATTATTTTTAATTAAAGTTATTTATGATTCACATAATTAACAATGAGTGCATGCTAAAATGTTAAACAAAAAGAAATATTATGTGGAAGGCGATCAATCTGGCATAAGATTAATTAGCACCGTAATTGTGTTCACTTCCAATCACAATTCTAGAGTTTTGAAAGAAATTTTAATCCATTGCTTCATAGGTTTGAAAATGTCATATACCCAACAAGGTAAATCACGCCATGAACGTATCTGAACTGTCAAAATGTAAGGCGATGTGTGTTACGGAAGTACCCCGTAGGTCAATCAGTTTTCAATCTGATGGAGGTGAATCAAATGTATAAATATTTTGCGTGTGACACAAATCATGTGATGAAGAGTTGATGTTCAATTTAAATACAAATTGTAAACGAATACTAACGTCATGTACCTAAATGAAAATTCTTGCTGACTGAAACTTAAACGAACGGTAAATCTTTCACAATAGAACAAAGAGCCAGCTGAACTAGTATGATAAGACGATCATAAAGTTAAGTACTTCAATACCACCCAGACCTCATAGCAAATTCATTTGTTTAGGTTTCTGTTCCAACAATACTCAGTTTTTGCTACCGAATCGTCTATTATAATCCGAAAGGGTGGATTGACTTTGAATAAAATTTACTTGCGGCCCCAATGAATATTTATATGAGAACGATATGAATTAATTTGGCAAATAACCTCTTATTCAAACAATAGGGTGTTAGAATTTGAAGCTTCAGCTGAAAACGGTAGGTAAAGGGTTAATTTACTTTATATGCTAAAAAGGCAATCATTTATCACATCGAAAGTGGGCAGAAGTAGTTAACAAACAAAAAAAAAAACATCCAAACTAATTCAATATTAAATTATGTAATATAGGTAGATATAAATCCTGATAATATATCCAAGCTAATTGTTTAAATAAAAAACTCAGTACCTAAAACCCATAATTGATCACCAGATCAATTTGAGGTCAGATAAATTGACAATTTAGCCTAAAATTAATTTTACTTCAAAGAAATAGGGATTCAAACTTAGGCTGAGAACCGCATGACACGGATAAGTGCACAATAACATGAGATTACTGGCATGGGACCTTGTCGACTTAGCCTTTGGCTGACGAGCGAAACGTAATGACATAATTATGTGTCATTATGTTTCGCCACATGCTAGGTAAGTATGACCTACGAGGTATGTTTTAATGGGCTATAATTGCAGATTGATATGCTTATGCTATACTATCCGGCTCGAAGGACCAAAAAATCCAGTCGATGTATAATAACAGATGCAAATTAATGTATGCAGAAAATGTCACTTAAATGCGAGATCTGTTAGTGAATGCTCCACGAGTACCGTTCGGATTAAAAACGCGAGTTGTTCGACTCAAACTATGGAGTCATGAACATGTAAGTTAGGCAAAAAAATGTAGATCAATTTTATTGGTGTAAGAGTAACACTATAGAAGAATCAAATCAAGTAATCCTCTTTCAGCGCATCAACTTTGCTTTCATAACAATCTAAGCACAAAAACATAATCTTCTAAGAATTTCCGGAGCTCCCAATTTTCACGTGTAAAACTTCGAACTGATAGCCAAGGAACTCGCGGCTAATGAGTAGCAACTTTGACAGATTGTACCTTGATACCGACAGCTTTTATTACTCAAAACAAAGTTTTAATTAAACATTTTGCAGAAATCCTTTGGGAAGCGAAAATATTTTGGAGGTAATAAAACGCTTGAAGAGGTTGCAATTATAACTTTGCACTATGATTCCCCTTGCTACGGTGTGAATAAACTCTTTTGATTAATAGAACATTCTGTGTATCGATTTTGAAACGGTATGACCTCTATGTATAATCCTATTGATCCCGTATTTAAACTAATTCTATCACTATACTGGCTCATCACCACAGCTAGCCTCTCGTGCAGGCATCGCTTCACTTTTTCACACCAATCACCATAAGTGGTTAACTGACAGTTGATATTAATGAGAGCACTTACTTTTGATGAGCATGAGATAGTAATCACATATCTTTAATTAATAGATACACTACCCTGTAGATAAATAGAAACTCAACATCGAATTTGAACCACAAAGCAGTCACTTGATTGCAAATTTTTTTATTGTTTTTGCTTCGATTGAAAATCTAGAGAACTGTTTTATAATCTAAACTAAGGCGTTAAAGGTGTTTACAAGACTGTCTAAGATGACCTATTTTTTTTTGTTTTTCATGCATTTATGAAACCATATTACAAAGACGAGAATTTACTTTCACATCGGTAATAAAGTATAACCGTAAGTATTTTACGAGTTGGCACCTCGTCACTTGTCATATTCAAATAAAAAAACAGCATTGCCCTACAACGTGGCAATACTAGCAACCTTTTGGGCACCTTTCCTGTTGACAACGATGAATTTTTTGATGTCCTTTGATACTGTTCTTTTATATTATTATACTTGCACATATTATCTTTTTTTTAAAGACAATAAAAAATTGATTGGATTAATTTGGAAAATCTACTCTAACCTTTTTCTTTTAACAGTAGCAACACAACAAAATGCCCTAGTTACATTACATTTCCTCCATTCCTGCAACACCTGATTACCATTCGCAATCTTGTGAAATCAGCATTTTAATTAGGCTCGCTACTTAGTTCTTAATCAGTGTTAATCTCTAGTGTTAACCCAACCTTTATTTTACATCCCACATAGATTCTTCCGCTACGTTTGCCGCCTTTATTAGGCACCTCGGTAGAGATAGAATCTAATCGCACCTAAGTTGTAGTACCCGAGTCTATTGTATGTAGAACCTAACTACAGTAGGAACGATTAAGGTTAATTCGTACTATAGATTCACTGGCTATCTACATTTTGATGATTTTTTTTCCTTGCAAAGAAGGTAAAAAGTTGAGTTATTTTGTTGCAAGTCGGAGTGAGTTTAGCTCTAATTACATACATTTTTGTACTGGCTATAGTTAAGTAGTTTATTTTAATCATTACACAGTTTTATACGGTGATTCATAATTCTCTTTCATCAAAAGCAAACTATCTATAAACTTTGGCGTCTATTAGATTTTGCAAAGAGAATAAAGTTAGACTAGAATATTATAATTAACTTCGTTGTGTGGCTCCGACTGCTCCCTTTAAAACTTTCGACATCAAAGAATATTTTGCGGCCTCTCGCTGTAAGATTAAAACTGTAATTCAATACTTATTTCACTGGTTTCCAATTTATTGACGATCGTTCGATAAGCCGCCATATTTATGAAAATACTGAATCATTTTTCACTGGCACAGACACTTAAAGTTATCATTGAATCATAAATCATTTAATAATGTATATTAATAATATATGTGTTTCATTAAGAAGATGAATATTTTCTCAATTCAAATTAATATTACAGTATGACCAAGAAACCACCAAGAAAACTACCTTTACAGAGCTTACGATTACAACTCCCCATACTATCCTAAATGCATAAGGTTTTACATGTATTAAAGCGACACACATAGCAAACCTAAAGTAGGTAAGCGACGTTACTAAATCTGCGCCCTAAATATTTCCAGATTGCCTTTTTCAAATGAATACTACAGTATTCCCTTTCGCCTGCTCTCACGAACATCTTTAATGAATAATTCCAACCCGTAGTTGTAATACAGGCCAGATCTATCTCGAATAACTATACGTCGAACTATGCCGAAGAATTTTCAAACTTCGACGTTTACAAGCGAAATTCACCTAGAACAAGTTCAGCCATAATTATGGGTAGCCAACATCGAGCTTCATAATTACATAATTGACTCACCGACCTCACATTTGCAAAGATAGAAGATAATCTTAGTGAGGTAGTAAATCATGTGGAGAAACATGAGGCGACGGCAGTTGTGAAGACTTCATTGCTGAAGTTATGAATAAGCTTACATTAGCAAGTAATCATGTAGAGAGTTGTGCACTGTTTTCTAAAAACCTTAAATAATTTAAAAAAAAATAACGAACCTTGGCTATGAAACCTATAAACTTAATTACAAGTAATTTCAAAGACAAACAAAAGACAGCCGACAAAAACAAAAACTTTACCAAAAGTAATAATTTAGTAATCGAATTGGATGGAGATACAAACAAATCGCTAATTGCTTTAGACTTTAGAGACGGTTATCATCAATTTGTATCCACAAATTCTATTAATCAAAACGTTATACGGTATCTATCTGTTATGGCAGCTGTAAAGTTTATGTGGCAAACTAATCTTGGACCACAAAGGGTTGAGAAATTAGAAGTGTCATTTGGGAGGTTGAACCCTTCCGGAGGGAGTATTAGCATTCTCATTGAAGTGATTATTTTGGACTAGATGGTAGATTATCAGTGAATGGCTAATGTATGAGTAACTTAGTGCTTTAAATGTGGTAAAGCTATATAACTTAAGGCTTAGGGTAAAGGGATCTTTTGTAGTTAACAAAATTGTATGCTAGCTTAGAGGGTAACAAAATGGTGGCCCATTTTCATTGCGTTTATTCCGTAGACTGGCCGATGGCCGGCGGAGCAGATGAGTCCTGTTATTTTTAACCAACTTCAAAAAGGAGGAGGTTCTCAATTCGTCGGAAACTTTTTTTTTTCTTTCTTTTATGTATGTTCCCCGATTACTCGAAGATAGCTGGACCAATTTGGATTTTTTTTGGTTGAAAGGGTATACTTCCCAGGTGGTCCCATGATCATCAAGTCAGGATCTGATGATGGGATCCTGGAGAAATAGTCAAGGCAAATAATGTTTAAGCGTGAATCTGGAGTCACTTGAACGATATAGGAATCTCCGTGGGAATTATTGGAAGCCTCGGGATCTGCGCTAGCTGGCCAGCTCCTGGTCCGATGAGAATGGTCGCTGTAATTAAGTGGTCGTATTAACCGACTTCAAAAAAGAGAAGGTTCTCAATTCGTCGGAAGCTTTTTTTTTATGTATGTTCCCCGATTACTCGAAGATGGCTGGACCGATTTGGATTTTTTTTTGTTTGAAAGGGTATACTTCCCAGGTGGTTCCATGATCATCAAGTCAGGATCTGATGATGGGATCCTGGAGAAATAGAGAGAACTCTTCAAATTTTATAGGCACACGAAGCGATTTAGGTATTTTTTGGAAGAGTACTTTCTCGGAGTGGTCTCATTTCAATTTGGTGAAGATCTGATGAAGGAATTTGGAGATAGGCAACGGAACTCCTCAATAAATGATAGCAGATAGACTGGCATTGCTGAAATCTCATGTCTGTCTATTGCTTTCACCAGTTCATAACATAACATCACGCCAGTATGCTGTCAAGGGGTAAGCACATGTGAACCACTAAAAAGTGAAAAAAAAACTTTTTCCAAAAAAAAACAACCGACTTCCAAAAAAACACTACATAGTGAAAAATAACTTTAATTTCGGAAGGCGGAGACAAAAAATTAAAATACAGCTCCAAAGACACCGACTTCCGAAATTAAAGTTATTTTTCACTTTGTAGTGTTTTTTTTGGAAGTCGGTTGTAACATCACTAAACCAACAATATTCAAATTACGATGTTGTTATTACGTGATTGAGAAACAAAATTAGCATTTTCTTTTGATGTCTGGCATAAAATAAGTTAATTTACCTTTATAGATTAGTTTCGAAACTAATCTAATATTATGACTGACCATACAGGGTAAACGTTGTAGCTATGCATTTTGCTTTTTTATGCTCAGTCTTGGATTGCAAGAATTTGGAAGGGCAATCAAAACGTATAAAGCAATTAGAACCATGTGGCAATTTTAGATTTTATTGATGAATTATCCCCCTCATCAGTAAAATACTTGTCATATGCTACTTGCTTATCTACTTTATTAGGTTCAGGTTTATAAGGAGGTGACCATGAAGTAGGAATGCGGGGTAGGTAGCTAATTCGAATCCATAGGGTAAGCTTTGTGATTAAGGTGAGTGTTGTCTATTGTTAGCATTCTGGAATCTCCACAAAATCTTATCCATTTTACTCCTGTCTAAATCAGACCCTTTCAAAGGTAAACAAGAACTACTCCGGAACACGGTTGTTTTTAGTCGGAAACATAAATCCCTTAGACGGGCCTCTGTGAGTATCTCCAGGTTTTTATTTTTGCCTCAATACACTTTTGTAGTATTATATTTACGACGACATAGTTCCATATAAATACTTGACTTTACTTTAGCCATTCTATTCTCTCACACACACAGAAAACATTTAAAAAATACCCTTAGTGTCCCTTTGTAATCTCAGTAAATTGGAGTTGCATTGCATAGTCTTTTAGGACATGAATTTGTACAGTTACATATTTAATCTATGTGCATGTTTCTTTGAAATTTGTATGACGGTTAATGAAAGCAAGAGGTCTATAACAAGCTTATTTATCAAGTAACCTTTTGATGTTTTATTTCAGTGCAGCCGTAGGTTTGGCCTATTGCTGACAAGATTCATTTTAATTTGAATAGAAGATAAAGCATTCTGATCGATTAAATATAATTTTGTAAAGTACGACAGTAGCATTAAAAAGTCTGGCCATTTCTTAAAAGTTGCATTAGTGTAAGTCCTCTTCAATTAGTTAGGCTTAAGAAAATAATTATTCTGTTTTTAATGACCAAAAGAACGAACAAAATTAACAACATCAAAATACTGTTAAGAAGTTTCAGAAGAGAAAGTTAACTTCGTTATCTATTTTCACTTTAAACAGGCGAAAAATACAGAACAGATAAAAAAGAATTTATCACCGAAGTTGACAGCGAGAAGTAAAGTTGTGAAGGTACTTGCGACGAAAATAAAAATAAGAAATTTTGTAAACAACAGTGCGGAGTCATTTGCGACCTCAATCAGTGACCCAGTAACCTCACAGATGAAGAAACAACAGAAGTTGGCTTTTTCTATGATTAAATACACGTAGGTAATTCAAGATTTTGATGAAGGAAACAATAATAATTAAACACTGGAAAATGGATAAGTTAGGTGAAAAGATAACCATGGTCAATTGCTTTTTAATACATCATTATGTGCTAAACTTCATTTACGATTGATTGATTAACCTTTAAAATTATTGCTCCAATTATATTTTTCTACTTACTTTTCTCTAGTAGTATATTTTTTTACTTTCACAACAACTCACTCAGGTCATCAACATCGCTTATCTTCTAGACAAGCACTCGCCTCACTACCTGTTTACATCTCCTACGTGCCTTTCCTCATAATGACGACAAAATCACATTTACGATGCAAACGTGGCCAGCGTCACGTGACAACTCACTTGGTTTTCATTTGCACCCCCATTTTTGTCGACCCATATTTTTGGCCTAAAATGTTGTTATAATTATGCTGAAAAGTGTTACGGTGATTGTGAGTTTTGGCTTAACTTGTATAATTAATTCTACTTGGTTGTTTGTTTATCCTGAAGTGACAACTGTATCTCAAGTTTTCTTTAGTTAGTAGAACACTGCTCTAATTTTCTTATTCTAGCATTATATGTTTCTACGAAGGTTTGGACATAAGTATAACAAACAGTACACCCACATTTCGGCAGTTACGTGTAAGTCCCATGCAATAGGAAGCCTATTGCCATCAACCGAACATAAATCCTGACTCCGGGCTGCTTAGAATTTCCAGATAGATACACCCAATAACATTGCCTGACCTGCGAATCGAACCCAGGACCTGATGTTCAGCAGTAGCGCTTGAAACCACTACATCAATGAGACAGTCCTTTCTTGTCACAATTCTTGCATTAGAAAAATATATTATGAACTAAATTCAGAATACTCAAGTACGCGACATCACTTGCTCCATCCAATGCTGAGAACCTCCTCACTTTTATGCCCTGCTTCCTTGGTCTGACGACATAGATATATTGAAGTTAATTTTCCCCCAAAGTGACTAAAATATTCATAATGAACCTTTTCGCTGAATATAATTCTGTAAAGGAGCCTCAGACTAGGTCAAAGTATTTCTAAACTGTTCTCTGATTCAGCTCAAAGGTATTTACGTTTCCAACATTCCTAAAAACAATACACTTCTTTGTCTCTTATACTAACAAAAGAAAAGATACAAAATTCAGTATTAAGTATCCAGTGTTTTGGATTAACGTATGAAAATGGGTGCCAAAACAGATCGTGCCAAAACTCGTGAGCAGTGTTATGCGAAGCTTGGTAGAACACGCCAGGTACTAAAACTTGCATACAACGGGGAAAAACTGCTCCTGAATACTGTTCAAACTTGTGTCATAAGCAAGATAACTTGGGTTCTGAACGTAATTTTTGGTTTTCATTAAGTTTATTATTGTCGACACAGAACTTTTTGTAATTTTGCAGAAACTAGTTGCAAGATTTCTATGGCACGTTCGTGGAAAGTTGCAAAATTCTTTGTCTAAATTCGAGGAGATGCAGCGGTTTTTGCTTTTAGTGAAACCCAACGATGACAAAAAAAACCGCCAATTTTCCTTCACCCAGAGGCAAAATAGGAAATTCATGCCAATAACCGGTACAAAGCATAACTATGAATAATTCCAAAAAGGTTTCCACTTACCATCGTCCACTTAATAAAACTCACCTACTGCGGAAATTCCAACTTTAGCAATATACCCATTATTAATCTACATTTCCACAAAAGCTCTAGGTACTATTAATTAATTCAATAACCTTTATATCGAACATTTTTCGAACAAAGTGAACCAGTGCTGGCCACTGATGTGCGAAATACTCGATTTTTAAATCGAGTTGTTCAATTTGATTTCGGTAGGAAAGCTCGTATTTTAAAATCAATCGGAATAATCGGCCGTGGTTTGCGGTTCTCTGGAAAATGTTCAAGTTTTTACTTTGTTAACTTTGTATAGTATAGGCGAAGTTTTTAAGCTTTTTGCTGTTTTCATTTTAAGGTTATGTTGGTTTTTCTGTTAATTATAAGTAATACATTGGTGGAAGTTCTAAAAAATTATAGTCAGATGCTTTGTAGTAACTGTATGTATACCGATGTTGTCGTTTTTAACCGACTTCAAAAAGGAGGAGCTTATCAATTCGGTATGTTTTTTTATGTATGTTCGGGCATAACTCCGTCATAGACGGATTTGCAAAATTATTTTTTGTTCGATCGGGGTTTATTCCGAAATGGCCTATTACAATTTCATATAGATCTGATTATGAGTTTCGGAGTCAGACAACGGAACTCTTAAAAAAATGATAGCAAATCAACCGCGATTGCTGCTGTCGCATAAATATGCATTATTTTGATTTGATTGACTTGAGAATACCCCAAGGATCATGAAATTTCGAATTGTTGTAGTACTATAACTAAAAAGTGAAAAATAAAAACATTTCCAAAAAAAAAACCGTTTTCGGAAAAAACACTACAAAGTAAAAAAATAACTTTAATTTCGGAAGGCGGTGACAAAAATTCAAATACATATCCAGAGACACCGACTTCCGAAACTAAACGAAATTTTCACTTTGTGGTGTTTTTTCGAAAGTCAGTGGTTTTTCTAGGGTTCCGTATCAAAAGGGTGCCTTCGGAACCCTATTTGTAAGCCTCCGCTGTCCGATCGTCCGTACGTCTGTCTGTCAGCGGGTTGTACTGTATCACATGAACCGTAATAGGTAGATAGATGAAATTTTCACAGATTGTGTATTTCTATTGGCAAAAATAAAGTTAATAGAAATTAAAGGGGTCATACAAGAAACGGCTCTTTGTTAGCGTTTTTTGCCTCGTGGTACAGAGCCCTTTGTGTGCGAGTCCAACTTGCACTTAGTTGGTTTTTAAATACAAAAGTAATTGCGAAGGACTACGCGTCACCACTAATTTCCGCACACCATCCGACCCTCAATGTTAAAGACATGTCATTAGCGATTGCATTATGTTTCACACTTATTATCAAAATCAAAAGTCATTTATTCAAACTAGGCTGAGAATCAGCTCTTTTTGAGCGTCAAAATTACATAAGACAGTCCCCCCAAAACGCCCGCCCTTCACCACTTCCTAGTGCTTTAGCTGGGAAGAAGAAGTAGCGCAACAAACTCCCCAGCAGCACAGCTGTCTGTTAAGTTAGAAGAACTTGATTCTATACAATAATAGGTCATTAAAATTACGAAACAAAAAAAACATTAAATTTGCCATATGTCAGCTAGCACACGCCAATATACTATCAAAAATTTAAAACTAAAAATAATCAAAAATTTAAATAAAACTTAAACAGAACTTACAATCTAAATAAAAGCCTCCAGGCATAAAGGACATGCCCGCTTACATATGCAATTCTGCATTATGCAAATATAGCTATAACTTATAGTAACAAAAGTTAAACTAGGACCTCTGGACTAAAATTAATAAAAACTTAATACAATTAACAATAACAAAACCATGGTCAGCAAGATCAATATCATGAGGTTTTATATCTTCTACCACTTCAACTTCTCATCCACCACACTAGAAAACAACTAAGTAGGTACATGTAACAGTCACTCTTATAGTGGTAGTAATAAAAGTTTCCAACTTTTAACACATTCTGAGTACCCTACCTACCTACGTCGAGAGATAGAAAAAACTTCGTAGACTAACTATCTACGTTCGTCTAGAAAGTTCCTTTCCCACCGATCATCCGACACATCTAATATGAATGAAGAACGTGGCTTCAAGAACAACAACATTATCGTGCGAATAGAGAATTGCTACATATTTAAGTGCTTACCACTTGTTTTGTACTTCTACACCGACTTTAGTACTTGCGGTTGTAAGTAGCTCTTTAAAAGCTCGCTAAAGGTTTCAACGAGTTTACAACAGGGTTCACTGAAATTCTTGTAATAAATTATCTTTGCTGGTTCCGAAGTGTTTTATTTTCATAACTTGTTTAGAGTTTTTCTAGTTTCTTCTTGCGTCTTTGCAAACGTGTATGTCGGAAAATATCCCATTTATACATTGTTTTCATATAACTCTTATTGGTTTACGTCACGCACGCCAATAAACCTCCCAGTCGGCATGTTTTTTTTTTCCAAAATCTTCAACCATCATCGTCACAATTCAGCCAATTGACACAAAACTTTAATGAATTACACACCTTCAACTTGCTCACAAATTACTCCGTCTATTGATGGAAACTGTCTGAAAATCCGTCAGGGAGTTTGTTAATGCACCCGATAACTGGCAACTGCCCAATAAATCCAAATGAAACAAAGTTTCCTGCGAGAACAAAATATATTTAAAAAAAAACTATTCAACTCATCACATTTGTAGAAAATCTTAACTGTGAGATTCGGAAAACTTAACAACGCCATCTATCGAGCTTTGAGAAAGCTCTCACTCAAACAGAGTTTTTGAATTTCGGACAGATACACAGACGCGGCGGGAGGACTTAAGTTTTATAATATGTAGTGACTAGAAGAACTTTAGGAGTGTTAAAAATAAAATAGCTACCAGAATGTTTCAAAAAAGCAATTAAATTAAAAAAGAAAACGGTTTCATAATCCTTAAAAGTATTTTGTAAGCTGGTACTGGTCAAAACATTTTAATAATAAAACATATTTGAAATACAGTGCTATGATGATCTGCTTACTCGCAGTCACAGCAAGGTTGCTCCAGTCTGGAAAACACAAAAAATTATGACTTGTTAACCGTCAACTTTAATCCCCTTTTAATATAAATTATGCTAAATATCACGAAGTACTGCTTGCCCTAATTACTGCTAACCCGTCAAGGATCACCACTTAGTAATTACGTATGTAAATCACTTACTAGTCACGGATGTGTCGCGGCCCTTATTGACGTACATAACACCCATAAATTATTCCCATAATACTAGTAGCTATTGTAGTATGCAAATAAACGGCATAACGACATATTATTAATTATTATTGTACCAATAAAGCACAATAGGTGCTCAGTGTGGAATTATAGACAGTTGACTACACAACTACTATAACATTAAGTAAATCAATTTGTTATCAGATTACTCCTGTATTTTCAGTAGAAGAAGCCACGCGTTCTGTTGTTCTATTTAGTTTAATGGCAAACGTCTATTGGCACTTTTTCAGTAAGTACTATTTTAATATTCAGGATATTTGTAACTGTAGATTTCCAGACTGCAAACCTATATAATTTTGTGCGTTGCGGAAGTCCAAGCGAAATGAAGGATAGAGCCCAGCCCAGCTTAAAAAAACTACACCAATTATGAATTCTCCAAATAAATTATGTATTTTTTATCACAGAAAAAACTGTGATTTATTTCCTGTTAGTATAATTTTATTGAACCTCATGAATAAAACAAAAATATTCAATATAGTGAGTTTGTGTGAAGCACGCACTGACCCAAAAATGTCAAGAAATCTATATAAAATACGAATATTTTATGCAGGTAGATGTAGAAGAAAAATTCAGACATACCGGCAGGTATTCATTACTTTAAAATACAGGGAGGCAGAGAAGGACGTGCAAACTGTAAGTATGTGTCCAGACCTGGCGAATGCGCCGCTCACGAACCGCTTGCGAACTGCGCGCGAGCGGCGCGCGGACTACGCAAGGGGCTGCGTACGAACATGAAATGCACGCGCGCAGTTCGCAAGCGGCTCGCGAGCGGCGCATTCGCGGCGTATTCGCCAGGTCTGGACACACCCTAACCATCAACCATTATGTCCGCATGGAGTAGACCTCCATCCGGACATAAATGGTTAGGGTGTGTATAAATTTCATCGGTTTAAAAAATCCAGCTGTTTTATAGAAGAGTCCAATACCTACGCGGTAATGTATGAACCACGACTTTTTTTTTATTACCGTCTCAAAATTTTAACGCATGTTCAGAATCATCTACTGGATCCATGATAAAAGGTGTCATACCTTTGCCACCGTGTATTAATAAGCATTAATGTTTTTTCTTTCATAGAAAATACGTTATTGAATTCAGTAGCTTATTTTCGATGCAATGAAAATTCTTGCCATTCATTTATTGGCAACATTTATATTGAGATTTTCATTTCGTCAAACAATGTATTCTGTATCGCTATTAAAGAGATGTGAAAAATAAATCAGACATTGTGTTTTGTTCTGCTAGGATTTTTCTTTAGCTTTTATTACTAAGTTTTCGCTGACTCACATTTACCACACATTTGCAATGTTTTTTCAACTCAACTTTTTACAAAAATTCGTTTCACAACCTTTTTATTTTGAAGCCTCGATGTGGACGTAGTAAGTAGGAGTCCTCACGTGTCTGTGTTTCAGTACGCTATTATGTAAATGATTAAAAAAAACATCACGTAATTAAGCCCAATATTCACGGTCCAACATCCTTACATCAAAAAGATTTTTTACAACAACAATTAACACGAATACCAGTAGTCCAATTAACGAAATAATTGGAGTGCGCCAAAAGTATCTGATCCATTTTAATTTTAATTCGAATCCCTGCGGTCACGGTATCAGTATAAATGCAATATTATTCGAAATCTGACCCGTATTTGTTATAGCATTCCGATGGACCAGATTGCAGAAATTGGTTTATTGAAGATAGATTATTATCTTAAACTATTCAAGTAATAGCTGATTCCCGTCTGGTGCCGGGTGTAAAAGAATAGCATCATCCCATTTCTTCCAGTGGGTTTCGTAGAAGGCGACTAAGGGAGTTACTAGAGAATGGGCAAAAGCGTTCTCTACGCATTTTACCACCATACTGCGATCGCCAACCCGCCTGCCAAGCGTGGCGATTATGGCGAAACCCCCCTTTCAACTTGGGGCAAGAAACTTGGGGGAGACCTTTGTCCCTTTGTCCAGCAGTGGACGTGTTTCGGCTGAAGTGAAGATGATAAATTACAAAAAATAATGCCCACGTCCCATACATTTAAAAACCTGATAATGAAAGACTACCTGTAAGTTTAGAAAATAATGTCATATAGTAATTTTTACGATTTAATCGCTACGAAATCCATAAAATATTAATGTTACTTTTTAGGTTAGGATTCGCCGTTAGCAAAATATAAACAATTAAATGTGCTAGAACTGCTTATTTTATGCGAATTATTATGTTATTTTTAATTAATATGTATTAAACAAAGATTAATAAGGAAATACTTACTGATTAAATAAAATGATGTATAAAACTTAGTAGAAACAAACTTGAATAAAATCAAGTAGCAGTGTGGAAAATGGAACATCGTAAAAATGGGTAGTGGAGATGCGTTCAAAATCAAAACCCTAGACGTAGAATAAGCATTAAGAAATATGGAAAAATATTTTTATCCTGCGTTTCTTTTAACATTATGATAAGCGTAATTAATATACAACAAAATTCGCAGAATTTTAAGATTTATTTAATTTCTATACATAGCCAGGTGAAAAATGGGCAGTCTTCTTTGTAGATACAATATTGTCATCGAAATCTACAAGCGTTTTCTGCACATGTAAACGTTTACTAAACAGCATTTGTAATATTAGGTCTTTACCTATGAAATTGCCGTTTTGCAGTACTGGCCATTTCAAATCAAAATAATTTTTGTTTGGGTAAGAATTCTAATTTCAAATTAATTTTATTTTAAAAACATGGATTTTTTTTCCAAAAGTAGTCATTTGTTTATTGATTAGTGTTACATTTTCATCGCATTTCAATCTTTTTCGTCATCATGGATACGTTAAAAATTCGAGTAATTATGGAATATGAGTACCGTCGTGGCAGCAACGCGGCACAAGCGGCACGCAACATCAACGACGTTTACGGAGCTAACACTACAAACCAACGCACCACCTGTTATTGGTTTGCTCGCTTCCGTTCTGGAAATTTCGACCTGAAAAATGAACCTCGCGGTCGTCCGAAGACTTTGGTCGACAATGACGAATTAAAGGCGATTGTGGAAGCTGATGATACACAATCTACGGCTGAATTAGCAGCAGCTTTCGACGTTAGCGTCAAAACAATATTGGTCCATTTGCGTCAAATTGGCAAGGTAAAAAAGCTTGACAAATGGGTGCCCCACGAACTCAATGATCGTCAGCGCGAAGTACGCGTCGAGACGTGCCTTGCACTGCGCAACAGACACACAAATGAAGGAATTTTGAACCGCATTGTTACCTGCGATGAAAAATGGATTCTGTTTGATAACCGCAAGCGCTCAGCAAGTTGGTTGGATCCTGGTTCAGCACCTAAACAATGCCCTAAACGAAAACTTACCCCTAGAAAAGTGATGGTCACTGTTTGGTGGTCTAGCGCCGGTGTGATTCATCACAGCTTCTTACCAAACGGGGTGAGCATTACTACAGATGTGTACTGTGAAGAACTGAACACAATGATGGAGAAGCTGGCACATCTCCAACCAGCATTGGTCAATCGCTCGTCTCCGCTGCTCCTGCACGACAACGCGCGACCTCATACTGCACAGCAGACGGTCTCCAAGTTGCAAGAACTGGGGTTGGAAGCTCTCCGTCATCCGCCCTACTCACCAGACCTTGCGCCTACAGACTACTACTTTTTCCAGAATTTGGATAACTTCTTGGCGGGAAAAAAATTCAATACCCGAGAGGCAGTACAAAATGCCTTTGAAGAATTTGTTGCCTCCCGTCCAGCTGATTTCTTTAAGAAGGGCATCAATAAACTGCCACTGCGATGGCAAAGATGCATTGATTGCATGGGTGATTACTTCGATTAATACAAATAAAAAATACATGAAAAAAATTCGTTTAAATTTTTTCATACAAAACGGCAATTTCATAGGTAAAGACCTATTATTAATAACTCTGACGTTTTTACTTGTAAAATACTTACATATCTAATTGTAAGGTTTATTAAACAGCACTTGTCACACAACTTTACGAATATGTCACTTATTTCCAAAATTGTCGGACTGTAACGTCTATTAAACAAGGCCCTAGACACACAAATCTACAATTCTACATTCATTGATCTCCGCCCACCAGATTAAAAGGATAAGTTATAGTTCCTCTTACCCTACAACTAAATAAAATAAACATAATACCCTAAACGTTCCAATTTGAGCGTAAACGTCTCCTTTCCTCGTTAGTCTCGTGACGGATTTACATTCAAATTGAAAAACATCCATTAGCATAATAAACTATTTGTATTTGAGCTCTGACACGCGACGACGTCGTACATAATTGTGCCCGCGACTTTCTGCTAGCCTGCTACTGCAATGCGAAACTGTTGAGCTTTTTATTAATGTAGTTGTACTAGTAATTGGTTGTTTTGTCATTGTATCTACCTAGTTTGTTTTCAAATATTCTAGAATATGAACTCAGCTGATCTGATGGTCATACATTTTTTGTGACAAACAGACATTAACATGTAGTATATGTTACCGGCCAAACCCGATTTCAGGCCAAACTGGGCACCCCGATTAAATGGGTTAGGTTAGGTTAGAACTGTAACCAAAAGGGCGCGAGCCGAGCGAGTGCAGTGAGCGGTGCCGCGGCAGCAGCCGGCGAGCGTTACTTCCAAAGGCTGTTAACGAAACGGCTAATTTCCTACGCGTGATATGTCGCAGCCAACTAGCTTAATTAGCCGTTTCGTTAACAGCCTTTGGAAGTAACGCTCGCCGGCCGCTGCCGCGGCACCGCTCGCTGCGCTCGCTCGGCTCGCGCCCTTTTGGTCACAGTTCTAACCTAACCTAACCCATTTAATCGGGGTGCCCCGGCTTAATAAACCAGTTTGGCCTAGGACAAACTAGTTTGGCCTGAAATCGGGTTTGGCCGGTAACATATATAACCATAATAACTTATGTTGGTTATTTTTATTATAAAAAAAAGTTATTCTGGTAAACCAAAAACGCAATTCTTGAACCAGTCTTGAAAAACTATTGGCTAATAACGATGTTCATAAGTCAGAATATTCATAGTAACCCCGAAGCAAGCGGTTTCCAAAAGATAAATCTTACTAAAATCCCTACATCCCTAAAAGCAAATAAAATTGAGTTCCATTCACAGAAATATCTTCCCATAAAAATCCCAGTCCCCAACGTATTAACATCTCCAAACGCTGGAAGTTCCAACCGTTACTGATACCTACAAATAACTCTCGGACGAGCAGCGACGATTACAACTTGTGTAAGCCGACTGAGCTCTTAATCCTGTTGCCTAGTTTGTGCGCACGCATCGCGGATACACAGCGATGAAATTGATGGGGTTTGTTACTTGATTAGTGGAGTACCTGTCTGTTTTATTAAATGCTGCTCGATGTTTCAAACAAGCAAGTTAAAACATGTACGTCATTCATTCTTTCGTGACATAAAACTACGAACGCAACTTAATGTCTACCCATATGCCCGTTAGTGCACTTACTCGAGAACTACTTGTTCGTTTTATGTGATCCTTATTTTATTCGTAGTGTTTTCTTTGGTTGAATTTAATTCAGAGCCGTCATACAGGCCGCTGTACTAAACTATACTGCCATACTCCCGTTGCGTTGCTTCAAACGCAACACTTCCTCAACACATCTTGTTCGAAACTGGGATCCTTTAACCTCCGGCACCCTAATTGCGTAACACGTGATTAATCATAATCGGTTTCATTTTGACAGTTCAACAATATTCACTGCGTTATTTACGTTGTTGAGCAGACACATTTTTCGAACATATGAAGCAATGGTTTAGCCATCTGTTTCAAAACGAAACAAATTATGATGAATCGTGAGTTACGCAATTAGGGTGCTGGCCATCACGCCAAGTGTATCTTTTAGTATTCTTTCTTCAAAGTGAACAACAATTACACCTAGTCTACTTACCTATAAACGTTAACATTATTTCTCTTCAAGATTCTAGTCTCCCTCACAAAATTACCTTCTACACGTACAAACAAAATTAAAGAACAACATCTTTACAATTTGCCTAAAATGTTTCGCGGAGTGACGTCACAGGGTGTAGAACGGGTGGAGACATTCGAGGGGGGAGGGTACAAAGGAGCTCATCAAGTCGAGTCATCGCCTTAATGCTGGTAATGAAGACACGCATAGGATTACTGTTCTCCTAACCTTGTTTTTTGCCTGGAAAATTAGAAAATGGACTGGTTTTGTACAGTTTCTTATAGTAGTGTTGGTTGGTGGTTCGTCGTGTGTATTTGTTTCTGTGGAGTTAAAAGCGTTTAGTAAAGTTGTTTTAGTCGTGTTTTATTAGGTTTTGTTTGTCAAGTTACTAGAGAGTTTTGTATGTTTAATTTTATGTTTGTTTTCCGTTTCATTGTAATTTAGCGTCACAAGTATTCTCTTGGAGAAGCTAACAGAAAATACCCATAAATAAGCTAAGTGTTTTCAATGAAGGATAAAGTTATTTATTTATGTAATACTTTAAGACTACCGCAGACTGGCGCAACGTGACGGTGCGACACGTTTCTGGTAGAACAATTTCTACGAAGTTTTCATAGAAATTGTGTCGAGTCGCGCTGTCGTGTCGCGCCTGTATACGGGACACAAATGAACAGAGGCTAACTTAATGCAATACGCATTTTCTACCCGTTACTTATATAAAAAAAATATAATCACACGTTTTTAGACACGTTAAGTTTCAGATTATAAAAATACAAACTATATAGATCGATTACTGTTGATCTACACAGATTAGTTTACTACAATAACACAAACCAAAGAAAAATCATTAACTAATAATCTGAAAACAAACCCATCTTACCCTACCAAACTCAATTACTATTAAAAATCTAATTCGTCAAAATAATTAACTTCATAATAAACAAAATTGACAATCCTTCCACATTAAACTCTGTGAACAAATCACCGGGCGATTCGTCTGAAGGCTGCAAAGCAAATCATCTAATCGGAGCGGTTTATTCCAGTGCCGAAATAAAGACGGAAAAATGTAAGACGAGTCGCATTAAATAAATGTTTTACAATGAAAACGTACTGCGAACAAAGTAAGACGGCTCCGTAAGACAATGTGTGGCATTCTTTCGAAGTTTAAAATTGGAAACGATATTGACTAGAAAGATTTTTTTTATTTTCGTCTGTCCTCTGCTTTGATAGAATTCAAGCGCTAGGTACTTTCGTATCAGAATGAAACTCACCCGCTGCTAGGAATTTCCCTCTCCTTTCACGGTTCCGTAACCGTAGGGCGCCAACGACTATTTAAATGACAAGAATAGGTGGTCGCTGTGATTAACTCAAGACAATGTTTGTGTTCTTTCTCCAGAATTAGCGTAACTAGTGACAGGTTATATGTAACCTGTCACTAGTTACGCTAATTCTGGAGAAAAAATATGCAAAATAATAAAATAAATATATTTTTATTGACTGAGTATTTTTTATTTTATTATAATCTATTATATTATTATTTATGTCATTAGTTATTGACAAGATCTACTCATAACAATAACCTGTCACTAGTTAGGCTAATTCTGGAGAAAAATATGTAAAATAAAATAAATATTTTTATTGACTAAGTATTTTTTGTTTTTAACCGACTTCAAAAAGGAGGAGGTTATCAATTCGTCGGAACCTTTTTTTTTTATGTATGTTCCCCGATTACTCGAAGATGGCTGGACCGATTTGGATTTTGTTTTTTTTGTTTGAAAGGGTATACTTCCCAGGTGGTCCCATGATCATCAAGCCAGGATCTGATGATGGGATCCTGGAGAAATAGAGAGAACTCTTCAAATTTTATAGGCGCACAAAGCGATTTAGGTATTTTTTGGAAGAGTACTTTCTCGTCGTGGTCTCATTTCAATTTGGTGAAGATTTCATGAAGAACTTTGGAGATAGGCAACGGAACTCCTCAATAAATGATAGCAAATGCACTGGGATTGCTGAAATCTCATCTCTGTCTATTGCTTACACCAGTTCATAACATAACATCACGCCGGTATGCTATGAAGGGGTAAGCACATGTGAACCACTAAAAAGTGAAAAATAAAAACTTTTCCAAAAAAAAACAACCGACTTCCAAAAAAACACTACAAAGTGAAAAATAACTTTAATTTCGGAAGGCGGTGACAAAAATTTCAAATACAGCTCCAAAGACACCGACTTCCGAAATTAAAGTTATTTTTCACTTTGTAGTGTTTTTTTGGAAGTCGGTTGTTTTTTTTTTGGAAAAAGTTTTTATATTATTATCTATTATATTATTATTTATGTCATTAGTTATTGACAAGATCTACTCATAACAATATTTTTTTAATGATGTGTTGTATTGCTCTATGTGGTTAGCTAGCGACCTCGACAAGTGATAATTCTATTCTTGCCTGAGTAACCGGCAGCAAGTTCGTCATGCTCCCGTAGATGTCACTGCTTTCGGTAGCGTCGGGAGTCGGGTTACCTCCTTCCCTCAAATATGGCGAGGGGGGGTAATGGCTGATCTTTACGTTATGCTCGTGAATGAGTGCTGCTTGTGGTGACTGGTCGTCTTGCTGACCATGATTTTGTTATTTTTATTTTATTATCTACCCGTTTATTTATTTTACGTCGATGGTCCTAGGTTATCTTTTGTGGCCTCGAGTTGTAACTCGGGTAGTAACAGCTATGTGAACATTGCATTGTATATGTAAGCTATCACGCCATTAATACCAGGAGGCTCTTATTTTGGTATTATGCTTTATTTACATTTTTGTTTTATGTGCTCGAGTTCAGTTTTCATTTTATTTGTTGGTATATTGGCATGGCTGGCTGACATATGTATGACTAATTATTAATTAATGTTTTGTGTCTCGTAACGTTTATATTACTTTATCTATGTATGTATAGAATCAAGTCTATCCGACTAAACAGACTGCTGTGCAGCTGGGGATTTTGTTCCGCCACTTCTTCTTCCCAGCTAAAGCAATGCAAGCGATGACGGTTGGGCATTTTTAGAGAGACTGTCTTATGTATTTTGACGTTCGATTCGAAAGTGCTGATTCTCAGCCTAATTTGAATAAATAACTTTTGATTTTGATTTTGATTTTGACTCAACGCCGTCCGTCTATCTGTCAGCGGGTTGTATCTCATGAACCATACTTTATAGGTAGACAGCTGACAGTATTGCCACTATAAGACGAAATAAAAATAAAATAAAGTTAAAAATTAACCTGTACTTTTTTATATATACATACATACTACATAGGTACACACAAATAAATAAAATTGGAGTCTGTTTGAAATATTAAAATAACCGCTTTTTATTAAATGCATTTGTATACTACACGGTACATTTAACAAAATAACATTTATTTAAATTTTTGTCTGTCTGCCTGTCTGTTTCTTCCGGCTAATCACTGAATAGCTGGACCGATTTTGACGGGACTGTCACTGGCAGATAGCTGATGTAATAAGGAGTAACTTAGGCTACTTTTATTTTAGAAATTACAACAACAATAAAAATAACCTTTTTGTTAAATTCCACGCGGACAAAGTCGCGGGCACAGCTAGTTTGTAAATAGTATAGTATATTGTGCGGTGGTGCGAAACCCTTCGTGTTCGACTCGCACTTGGCCGGTTTTTTTTTTCAGGATACGGGTGAATGACACGGCATATTTAATACAAATTTGCACGGTATTAGATACGACGTGCCCACACCAACTTTAATCAAGTATATTTCCAAAAGTGTGACTTGATAAAATAACAGTTTAACAGCGAGCCGCGTTAATGGATTCCACAATTTTATTTCATTCTGTGCTAACTGACCACGCCCACTACTTTCACGAATAGACGTGAATTAGTCACCGCAGTAATGTAACAAAATGTTTTAAACACTAACTGCTGTGAATAAAAGAGTTTTGGAGTTAAAAGTTTTCGCTGAAAATTATGTTAAAGTATTTTGGTGGTTACCAATTACAACTATAATACTTTAACAGGTTTAAGAGGTTTAAAACTAACCAGTTTCAAACCTTTTTGTCCTGGAACATTCTCAGAAAGCCTTACTGCAATAGTCTTCATAATATAAGTTCTGTATATCTCCCGCTGGGAAATTCCAACCAATTGAATTGGAATCTGGTACTGATATCTGTTACATTCCCTACGAATTTAATTAAACACTCAAACTGTAACAGTACTTAGTTTATGCAATCTACCAGCGCTAGCATCTTGACTATATCAAGTATCTAGATATTTTAATAATAACAAGCTGGAAGCTACTGCTATATAATGAACTCGATCTTTATTCATTTTCATAAAAAGAAAATCCTGATGAACCCTGCATAAATAATTAAATCATGTGCTGATAGTACAACATTCTGAATGATTAAAAGTTCGAATGAATAAGATCTCTTTCACAGTTTTCAATAGATATTCACACTCAAACGTTTTCATCTATTCTTACTCAAAACGCGAAAATAACATGGCTATTTTCTTTCGATATACGGTTGCCTAAAAACTTTTTCGCTAAATCCCATCATCGATGTTTTCGAAGTCTTCAAGTATTCCTTTGAATGTATTGTTTCAATCAGCCAGCTCTCGTCGGGTAACAACAAGTTTTTCTCAGTAATAGCAAAAAGTTAGGAGCAATATACCGCCTCCTTCACTTTGGCGGTAAAAAAATATGCCAAATCATTCTTCAAGAAGTACTTTCCTGTAAGGCTTTTATTACCCTAAGCTTTAGGTTTAGGAACAACGCTACCTATTGTTATTCTAGTATGTTGTAAAAAGTGGAGCAAGGAAGGCGTGATTTATGATTTTCAGTACAATGACCGGGTTTGAAAATGAAACACTATATTATTATGGATGACCGTTTTTTCGTAGGTCCTATTTCATAAAATTTTCTTGAGAACTTGTTTGAAGAAAAGGTTACCCACGTGATTGAAATCAGAATGATCTAGGTTCTTCGAAAATAGGCCGTGCTGTCACTGGCGCCTTTTCAAGTCAGTTCTTTCCAGGAAACCCACATTTTTCATTTCATTTTGTTTTTAGATTTGACTTAAAACTTAAAAAAAAAACATCAGTCAATACCTCACGATCAACATTAAAATTCGTAACCTCACTTCTTCTGCCATATGAAACTCCAAACAATATAAATTACACCTCTTGTTGTTTGTACCTATCGACACGAGCCATGAGCCCCTGTGTTATGATTTATTCCCACATGTAAATGTATTCGGAATGCGCGGATCAATCTTCTGTATGAACCCAGCCGGGAACTTTCGCCATGTATTATTTATTAGTACTCCGCCTTTGAGAGTACACGGATTATTTTTTGAAGATTTCTAAGTGGTGTGTATTGTTGGAATTCAATTTATGAGATTACTTGTTGTTGTGTTTGCTTGGTTATTTGATTGTGACGACATTTATGAAAGTCAACATTAGAAGAGATGTTCAAAGTTAGTAAGTTTTTTATTAGATCACGTGTTTGCTTTTCATCAAATTGTTGTCTGGTAACTATAATTGGATTTATCGGGTTTGTCCAATTGTTTTAGTTCGAAAGACGAATTCGAAATAAATTTGGGTTTTCTTTTCTTTATAAATGTGGACCCAATTTTTTTAACACATTTAGTCTACAGAAAAGTCCTACCTATATGGATGATATATTTGCTATTTTTACACGCTTTATATTAGCTTCACTTGTATGTTTGTTTGTTTGTATGTTTGTATGTAACTGACTCCTTAGAACGCGATTTAGACCCACTTTAAACGGTCAGATTTCATTGAAACTTTGTAAACTTATCGAGGACCGATGACAATTCAATAATTAAAAAAAAAATGAGAAAAATGAAAAAAAAGGAAAAAAATATGAAAAAAATCACATTTTTGTAGTTAGCAGAACTAAAAAATTGAAAATAAATTATAGTTTAAAAAACTAAAAAACACGCTTTAAAAACCAAACTAAAAAGGAGAAAATAATTTAATTCAATTAAAAAGCGTGGGGTGCTTGACATTAAGTGATTATAAAAATACCTCAAAAAGCACCCCACGCTTTTTAATTGAATGAAATTATTTTCTCCTTTTTTAGTTTGGTTTTTAAATCGTGTTTTTTAGTTTTATAAACTATTATTTTAATTTTTTTTTTCATACCTCAATTTTACGTAACCTAGCACCCACTTATCACGAACCAGCATATCTCAAGACATGGAGCACAAGTTGCAAATCAGCCGTAACTCTTGAGTTAACTCCCCGGTGTTACAGTAATGCCGTTAATGGCGTGGCTTCGGACGTAAATCAGAGATGCCTGCGTTTATCACCGCCGTGCTGGTGATTACGAGAACAATGAACTGGTGTATGGTAAAGAGCTCACTGATGTTACGTGGTTTGGCGGTAATGTACCAGATTAGTTTGATATTTTGTTCTGTCAGTGGTTCTGAATGGGTGATAAAGGCTATGAAGTATGAAATAATTTACTAATAATAATTGGTGTTATACCCGTAACAGAAGATTATGGATAAACTATACATGTAATCGTGTAATTAGTCATGTTAGGGATTTTATTTTTGGGTTGCCTTAAGAGTAAAAAGTGAAAGACATGATGTGATGTTTGTGTGTCTTGCATAAGTTATTATATTCGACTGTAAATATTCCAAAATAGGTAAATTCGTCGTAACTAAAAATTAAAAACCCGCTTGAAGCTCTATCGCTTTAGTTGCACCTCGTAAAAATACAAGTCATCGCGTGACTTCTGACAATGCTAAATATAGAACACCACACAGAGACAGACCTACAAACAACGCAGACTATTGACAAATTCACATTACATAATAAATATAGGACAGAAGAATGTAATAATATTCATATCGCAGCTTGGAGCGACGAGTGAATGCCAGGGAATTCTCACAAAGCGCCGTTTTATATCGAAAGCCGGCGATTATGCGACGCAATGCCACGTCAATGTTTTATGGCTGCGCCAATATATAAGTTAAATGGCTAAACATAGCGTTGGGACTACATAGATTTTGTTCCTGTTTGGTTAGGAAAATATTAAACAGACTAACATGAATAAAAGTGATTTTAAATCTACTAGAGTAAGACATTACAAAATTAAAAACAGATTTGGTAAAACCGAAGACCACAAGAAAACAAGAACAAAGCTTTTAATAGAGATAATATATAATAATCGTCTATGTGGGGGTCGGCTTCCAGTCTAACCGGATGCAGCTGAATACCAGTATTTTACACGGAGCGACTGCCTATCTGACCTCCACAACGCAGTTACTGGGTAATACGATACCCCTTGGTGGAACTGGTTGTCGGACTTTCAGGCTTCTGACAACCCGTAACGACTGTAGATCCACAAATTACAGCCGGGACCAACGGCTTAACGTGCTTTCCGAGGTACGGAGGGGTCTTGGTATGAAAAGATGGTCACCCATCCACGGACTAAACGCGGAAAGCGTAGCTTAACCTGATCGATCGACCCGTGCAGCTATTGTTACTTAGTCACCAGCCCCTCCCTTTTAATAGAGAAAATATAAATGACCAAAATCAACCTAAATCTCTCCATACACCAGTTAAAACTGTAGACCAAATTACATTACATATCATAACCTCGCGTGACAATATCTTCTCGTCCCAAATACCGCAGTGTCTCAAGACGAAAGTCTTTGACCAGTGTGTGTTGCCAGTGATGACCTATGGTACAGAAACGTGGTCGCTCCCAATGGGCCTTATCAGAAGGCTTAAAGTCACCCAAAGGGCAATGGAGAGGGCTATGCTCGGAGTTTCCCTCCGCGATCGAATCAGAAATGAAGAGATCCGCAGGAGAACCAAGGCAACCGACATGGCCCGAAGAATGGCCAAGCTTGAGTGGCAGTGGGCAGGGCACATTGCTCGTAGAAAAGATGGCCGATGGGGCCGAAAGGTTCTGGAGTGCCGACCGCGTACCGGAAGACGTAGAGTGGGAAGGCCGCGGGAATTTGCTGGATAAGGGAAGCACAAGACCGGTCGAAGTGGAGGAGCCTTGGGAAGGCCTATGTCCAGCAGTGGACGTCTTTCAGCTGAAATGATAATGATGATGATGCTCATAACATCACGGCTTGTTTCTCGAACGATTAGGCAGCGGTAAATCATAGCACTCAGTACTAACCGAACCACACTCGTAATTTCATCAGAAGTAAAAATGTTTACCGCCCAACGAAGTGGGCACGGGTCAGCTATCATTGTTAAACCATCATAATTGTCCCAACACAGTGCAAAGGCCTCTTTTCATACAGAGACGACACGTCGAGCAATTGATAACCACGCTTGCTCAAAACGGGTTGGCGATTCCGACATTATTGTAAGTAAAAAGAAAATCATTTAATTATATTACAAGGCTGTCAGAAAGCTGTAAGTAATTCCTTATCAAGTCAATCATAATGCCACCGTTTGGATTACGGTACTTGAGCGGACATTCTTAAAACAAATTGTGTGTCAATGTTAATTTCCTTGTTCATGTTGTTTCACAACTTTTATTAGATGCTTTGCCGTTTTTCCTTGTTGATGGTAGAAATAAATATGGTAAATTGGGATTACTTTGAAAAAAAAGCCACTAAACCACCAAAAAAGATTTATTATTTTCTTACTAAGAATATAATAAATATTGTTTCAGTTAACAATACAATACTGGTACAATTATATATATATATAATTGTCATTATATATATATAAAATGTCTCATGCAGGTAAAGTTAATTAAAGATGAATGAGAGTTATTATAAAACTCAGATTTCAATTTTAAAACTTTATCCCTACAGCTGCAGACAACCCTGTCCAAACTAAAAGAGGTGGAATGAACGAGCAATACTTTTAAGACGTAAATTCTCTTTCACTAAATTCCAACAAATAATTTACAAAGCAGGTGTAAGTAAAAACTGCAATACAGGATTCATTAAAATATTGCAAATACAAAGTTGGTGGAAGTTCGCGAAAACTTGCTACTCGAGTCTCTACTCGATACATCGAACATATCCAACTGAATTGAATACATTACCGGCGAGGTTTAACGACCAAAATACAACACTCCACTTTCTTATCTAAAGTTTGCTCCGTTTTATATTTGTCGTAAAATCTTTCATTTACTTTTCTTTCGAGTGTGTATCGAAATAAAATATGGGAATTGAGTTGTAAAAGACGAGTAAAATTTATTCAACACTGTTACTTATCTCGGATGAAAACAATACTGTGTCAGTTGGTCACCGGGTGTGAGCTGAAAATTTCATAATGCTTTTCATTCTTTAACAACTCATTTAAATACGCTCAAGATTTTGTACATATTTACGAAAATCCGCCACTGAAGACACAGCTCGCATTTCGCTTAAACATTTATGCCTATGACTTATTTACCTACAATGTGTGAGCGTTCTATCTAAGATTTTATATTATAGGTAGAGCAAGCCTCATGTTCCCTATATAGACACACTTTCTTACCATTTTCCATTCTGCTCACGTCATTTGCGGCTGTAGTTAAGCCAAGCTTAACACAAGAACAAGATGGCGGCATTGAATATTTGAGCAGCACTACGTTGCCGACAAACGGTGTGAATAAGTAACGCCTCACTGAAATGTCCTGTATTACAATGTTCCTCTTATTCTAAGAGCAGAATCTTGGCTAAGTTTTTAGGGGTTGAATTTTGGTATTTTTCTGTGCAGGTAATTTTGGTTTTGATACCATTTTATCCTACTATTCTATTCCTACTATACATACTAACCCTACTTCGTATTAATATTATAAAATGTGAAAGTTTAGATGTTTGGATGTATGTTACGCAAAAACTGCTGAACAGGTTTGGATGAAATTTGGCAGACAGATAGTTTGTAACCTGTATTAATGTATACGATAATTTTTATCCCGGTATTACGTTCCCGTGGGATAATTTCGACCCCCACACGGCGAAGCCGCTGGCAAAACCTACCAAATATATTTCCTTTAACCAAAAGTGCTCGTCAAAATATATTTTTTTTACTGTTTTATTTCTTGCACGTTCACCGTAAGGTTGAATTTTTCCCCAAACTTGGGAATTCGTAGAACAAAAACGATACCTATATTTCGATTAGCGCTGAAACTTCGGATCTTGGCTCTAGGGGGCAAAAACCCACCTGCAAAGTTCTATAAGAATTTTCCTGGCCGAGAGTTGTTCGTACTCTAAATATAACAAAGTTGTATGTTTGAAAACTTTGAAATATAGCAAGTTTCGTTGGTAACTGCCAAAACAGATCTCTGGCTTGGCACGAGCACGACGCGCGAGGCGCGGGGCTCGGTCGCAAATCAAATGAAACTTTGTGGAAACTAAAGCGCGGACTGTATTGAGATGTTTGGCCGTAGAAAATGTAAATAAAACTAATGAAATATAGCTGTAATATCTGTTTATGGAACAAATTTCATTGAATGTTATATTTTAAACAAATATTGGAACCAGACTTAAATGGTTTAGCATGAAAATATATTGGCTGACACATGGAATTACTGCTGTATTGTGAATGCGTTTAGTTATAAATTTCACAAAACTTCCGAACACTACTGATATGTACTATATCTTCAAGAATATTTACAACAAAGCAAGCCAGCATTGCAATGAATTCATTCATTTGGTTCTGTCTCAATATCCAAACATGTTTTGTTATCAGAATGCGTTTCCTCTGACAAAATCCACCATATAATTTTGTTTCCGTAACGTAACTGCAATAAATAGTGATGCTAGCACAGCAGTGGTCGGCAATATAGAGGAAATATCGTCGACAGGGAAACAGGGAAGTAGAAGGGACAGCAACCTTATTGTAATAAGTAAGTATTTGGAACTGATATGTAAATAAATGTGAATTGTTATTATTGATTGAGGGTAACGATTGTATGTAACCAGACTTAAGGTAAGTTTCAGGCTTGTTTTTTTAAACCTAAATCATTCAACATACTTTTAACCGACTTCAAAAAGGAGGAGGTTCTCAATTCGTCGGAACCTTTTTTTATTTTATTTTTTATTTTTCTTTATGTATGTTCCCCGATTACTCGAAGATGGCTGGATCAACTTGGTTTTGTTTGATAGGTTATACTTTCCAGGTGGTCCCATGATCATCAAGTCTGGATCTGATGATGGGATCCTGGAGAAATAGAGAGAACTCTTCTAATTTTATAGGCACACTTGAAGCGATTTGGGTATTTTTTGGAAGAGTACTTTCTCGGAGTGATCCCATTTAAATTTGGTGAAGATCTGATGAAGAACTTCGGAGATAGGCAACAGAACTCCTCAATAAATAATAGCAAATGGACTGGGATAGCTGAAATCTCATGTCTGTCTATTGTTTATACCAGTTCATAACATAACATCACGCCGGTACGCTGTGAAGGGGTAAGCGCATGTGAACCACTAAAAAGTTTTTCCAAAAAAAAACAACCGACTTCCAAAAAAACACTACAAAGTGAAAAATAACTTAAATTTCGGAAGACGGTGACAAAAAATTAAAATACATATTTTTCACTTTGTAGTGTTTTTTTGGAAGTCGGTTGTTTTTATTTCATAGTAAGTTACTATCATCATTATCATCATCATTTCAGCCGAAAGACGTCCACTGCTGGACATATGCCTCCCCCAGGCTCCTCCACTTCGACCGGTCTTATGCTTCCCACATCCAGCGGATTCCCGCGGCCGCGGAGTTACTATGCCTTGCTGTAATAATAAATAATATCCGTGTGTTAATTATAATATATATAATTTTTTATGTATAAAGCTAGATATAAGTTTAATTAATATAATATTTTAAGTGTGGAAGTCCCTAATCTACGTCATATTAGATCTCACAGTAATATGTACCTATATTCGTTTTTGTTATCTTGATGCGCCCTAACAGGGTCATGTACTCACTAGTTTTAAGCCTGGCTTATAAATATGGTTGTGTACATTGTGCATTTAACAGATAAATAAATAATAATTGTGTTGTAAAAATAAAAGTGTTGATGTAAGTACAATGGGTTTAAAAATAATAGAAAAAATATTTTGGGAAAAAAAAACCAAATAATTTTAAACAAACAAAATCTATCTTACAGATTTTTTTTTAATTGGTATACTTAGAAATTACAGTAAAACGCCTGAATCATAGTTTCCCCATGTTCTATTTTAGCGCACTCGTCCATCTTTTACTAATGCAAGAGTGTTTCAAGCTCGATTTATTCCGTAACGCAGTGCATCTTTTTTCGAGCGATGCACGAGTATTTGACGCTCCATTTATTCCCTAAGTGTACAAATCGCGGGTCGAGGAACGTTAACAAAACAGTGAAGATTTGGAAGAAAATATCGCTGACAGGAGCCGGGTACTGACGCTATTTATTGTGACCCAGAATGAGGTCACGGCACGGACAATTGGGCGGAATTTAGAGGAAGTTTTATGAATTCTTCGTCGGTGAACAGGCGTTCTGATAATGGATCTATTGACGTTTTGTCTACCTTTATTTTCGAGAAATGTATTGGAAAAAGCGGAGAATTTTCGGACACCATTTTTTGTGTTGTATCGGGGAAAATTATTCGGAAAATTGGCGGCTGGTAATTTCGTCTAGGCTTTCAATGTCGTGTTACTGAACACAATTCAGCTTTAATAACTATATTAGAAATCTCAAATATAGATATTAAAGCTGAATTGACAATTCTGAACATTGCCCACTGATTCTCTTCCGAATATGAAGTTACCAACACTTGCCACCCCAAAAATAATAAAACCAAATCATAATGAACACAAGTTACCATCACGAATACACCCTGATGATTACGACAATGTCCCCAATTATCATTGAACGTAGCTCTGCATAGCAACACCCCTCCAGTGGACATTCAACTGATAATAACATGACAAACGGGAACGTTATGCGTCCTTTAAACTGTATTTGGCGTAACATTTGGCGCACCAGTGCCAAATTCCGAGTAATAAGCTGTAACAACTCAGTGGTCCAATTTTAGACAGTTTCTTTGGGAAAATTTACTTGGTACAGTTGACACTGAAAATAACACAACTTATGACAGTTATCTTATGTTGGTGACTAGATCATAGCAAAGTAATAAAATTGGATACGTAATTGCCACCGGTCAAAAAAATCAAAGCATTAAATTGTAACGATTAAATGAATAACACCATTTTTTAACTAGACCAGTAAGTATCAAAATTCAAAAACTGAAAACTAGTTGGATTGTAATGGGAATAGACACCCATTGCATAGATTTGAGGTTGGTATTGATCACGTTTTGTTACTGACCGTACCGTACATTTTCTTATTCCCTAAATCAACGTAGCTAAATGACTTTCTCAGACGCCTGCCAAAAAGCTCAAACTATTCCCTCGCACAGGTAATCTAAGGCATGATGAGTCCTCCGACGTTTGCCTGAATTATTTACAGGCCACTATGACGTCACGAGGTAGCTAGGCACCTTATGTGCCCACTTTGTTTAGTGTCATAGTTACGTAACTGAGATGGATGCTGGATCCTAAAAGTTAAGATTTATGTTCTCTCGTGAGCTTTTGATGGGTAGTAGGTACTAGCATCCCCATTTGTGAGCTAAAATCTCAATTTTTCACTGGCAGTCATATAGTTTTTGGGTTCTGATTTAACCGGAAAACTTTTTTCAGAAAAAGTTTCCTGGTTTAGTTGTAAGAGCTACTTATTGTCTAACTATTCTAATTAAAAAATTATAATAAACAGCTACTATTATTATCTAATTACACCTTACTAATGCTAATTTACGTACAAGTTACTTAAGTTGAGTCTCTACATGTCATGTAACATGACTTACAATCATTAAACCAATTAGTATCAAAGACCAAAGTATTCACCTGAGGTCGTGTTCTGTTTGTGGCTATTTATATCTACATTAACACATAATTTTATACTACTTATGATCAGGTTATAATTAGAATGTGAACATGTGGTTGGTAATTATACTAAAGGGTGAAGTAGATTGCTTGGCTCAGTGACTAAACTATGGGCTGTTTTCATACAGGTCGCAAGTTCGATTTGTTCATAAAAAAATAATTGCACGGTACGGTTGACGCAGTGGTTAAGCGATTGACTGCTGCGCTGCGTATCGCAGGTTCGATTCCCTCACGGAACAAATATTTGTATGACCTACAAGTACCTGTTCCGGGTCTGGCTGTTTGTGTATGTGATTTTAAATGTTTGTAAACGCACCCACAATACAGGAGAAATTCCTAGTGTGGGGCAACGTTTAAAAAAATAAAAATGTATGCTTTGCAGAGTTATCTTGAGCAAGGCGCAGTGATGACAGGTGGATTAAGGTTATGACAGGGTGGCGTCCAGGACTGGAAGTTGAGACATCGGTTTTCGGAAAGATGGGCGGACGCCATTGTTGCCGTCTTGGGGAAAATCTGGATAAGGCTAGCAGAGCAGCGCGGCAGCGTGGGGATCGGCACAAGACAAAAGAGGCCTATATCCAGCAGTGTTTGGTGTCAGACTGTGGATGGTAATGATCATGATACAAACATTTTAGGATACTAGATAACTTTTCTGCTTACTTTAAGCACTAAAACCTACTATATCCTATTTGAAAGTTTGCGAAGATGTTTGGATGTTTGTTACTTAATCACGCAAAAACGGCTGAACGGATTTGGATGTAATTTACCCCACAGATAGTTTGTAACTTCGAATAACACATAGGGTAGTTTTCATCCCGGTAGTACGTTCCTGTGGGATAATATTAATCTCCACGCGCGCGAAGCCGCGGGCAACAGCTAGTAATATTATTAATGTGAAAGTTGATATGTTTTTTTTTTTTTTTTTTTGGGTGGGAAATCATCAAATAACTTCTCCCGCTCTGGGTGGAGCGGGAGGGCGTGTCAGACTTTTACTGACTAAAACCCACCCGTGTTCCCTCAGTTGCCTGTGTGCCAGGGGCCGCGGTATCTCTTTCGAACAACCCGCACCCCTGGCAGGAAAGTTGATATGTTTGGATGTTTGTTACTCAAGCACGCAAAAACGGCTGGATGGATTTGGATGAAAATTAGCAAACAGATAGTTTGTAACTTGGAATAACACATAGGGTACTTTTTATCCCGATAGTACTTCCCATGTGTTAATTTTCGACTTCCACGCGAGAGAGCCACTCGCAAAAACTAGTAAAAGAAAAACTTGAGAGGTGTCAAGGGACATCCGGATGGAACAAAGTTAAAAAAAAAAGACGAAATGAAAATATTTGGCTTGCTTTCTATAAGAGAGAGAGACAGACAGAGAAACATGCGCACGCCGCACGGCTTACAATAGCTTACTATAGCAAAAAGTGTCGTTACAACTTTTCGTATGAATTTTTTCCGTCTAGCCCTCTTTCACAACGCGCGATAAGGAACTTCGTTCCAATAAATTCAAGGTAAAAAATAAAAAAAATAAGCGACATTTGACAAAACTATCATCATTTATAACTCTTTCTTCAACTGCCCATTTCACTAACATTCTTCCAGTATCTATTAATCACCGTTCTAATCGAATCTCCTTTAAACCTCTAATAGACTCAACAGAGCTGCAATAGAAACAAAGAGCCCCGAACTAGATCGAACGAGGCTCTTGAATTAATAGACCGGAGCTCTGGCATGTCTTAATGAATATTAATTGTTGCTTAGCAATTATCATGAGGTAAATGTATCACTATTTGTTTTCGAAATAAATTTTAAAAATGACGTCATTCAATGAAACGTGTAGCCTCAATATTTTCTCATGACAAAGACAGTTTTGTTTGAAATTATCAACCGTCCCATACAAAACTTTGATACCTACTCAACCCAAATGTATAGAACAGCTAATTTTTTTTACGATAACAATGTTGTTCCCATCGAGAAAGTTAGGTATTCAATTTAATGGTCTGTAAGTACCAGTAAAATAGTTTTTTTTTTTTTAATAATAAAATAGTAGTATGTTGTCGTAGTATTCCGATAAGAATACCACACCTGTCTGATACCGTCATGATAGATAGGTAGAACTCTCTTTATTTTGCACACCATACAAATTACTGATAATAAATTTAAAAAAATACCCGGTGTGACACAGTCTTTTATCTCAGTTTTCTATCAAAATCTATTTTTACAATATATTTACTACGTTGCAAAAGTACTTATCTTGCTAGTCTTTTTAACCGACGACTCCTTAAAAAGGAAGAGGTTGTCAATTCGTCTGTTCATATAATACATTTTCGATACGTAATTGCTCGCACAGTCCGCACGATATTTTCGTCAATATTAAAAAAATCTCTTTTCATTTTCGAATAAATGGTGGAAAAGTAAGAGGATCAAGTGTAATAAATACTTTATTAAAATTTATTCGGCACTCCAATGTCATTTGAATATCAGAAAGGTATGCGAAACACATAAATGAACATTTAACTCCGGCCTGCACCGGCTATAATTTACTGTAGCAATAAATCGCTTCTCCGCGTGCTATCTCGATCAGGTTTCACTTTAAACCAACATAATTTCGTATTCGTACCGTAGTAGCCCCGGCCAGAGTCCGTCGAGACACAATTTATATCAATTTATATTACAAGCCCCATTAATTTACGCCACGTCTCCTCTATTATACGGTTATGATACAATTATTTTAAATTCACGTGCAACCCTAGGGGTTGTTTTTTTTTTTTAATAATTTTGAGTAGAGTTTATAGTTGGGAAGGTTGGGGATAAAAAAAATATATCCCCAACTTCCCCGGTAACTAACAACATAGACCCTCTGTTGTTTTGTGATACGATTATTGTTTCCAGAAATCGGAAATGAAATGTTTTGGAATTGATCAACTTGTTTTGTAAGTAGTCAAATGGAACCCCCTAATCAAGTGCAGCAAATTGAGTGAAATATATATCTACCTAATTAAGTAATTAATTGACGTTTAATTATTGAAAGCAAACCGTTTCTGTTAAAACAAAGCCTGTTTAAATATCTGAATTACGTGACTAGATTCGGAACCATTTCCGTGAACGGAAATCTATTGTTTACACACAATTTCTCAAGTTTATCCACCGAATCCAGAGTTTATAGTAGGTAGATAAGTTAAACAACTAACAAATTAATACTCTATTGGAATAACATCATCATTCTGTTACGAATTTCCGAAGTTTGGATCTGTATTGTTTCCGAGGTCAAAGGTTGGCAAACAACCGACGATGATTTACCTATTTCAAGGAAGGAAATTATTTTATTTACGAGTATTGTCGTCAATAGAAAACCTGTAAAACACAGAGCATTTTCAATTTGCTCACTGGCCTTGAGAAGAATATTTGAATACCTTATTTTTCAGTCGATAACGAGCATTTATTCTCATCCAGATATTCCATGCCATCTTTTGCGAAAGTCATTATTAATATCCCCGACTTATCTTTCGAAATCATAACGACCAAGAGAGAACTTCAAAAGGTAAGGATCACACATTTTACTTTGGCTAAGGGCACTTAAAACCTCAGAAAGGTAGAAAAGGTATTTTTTCTGTTAACTTTTCCTGTTTTTGGCCGGATATCTTAAGGGGGGTGCGCCAAGGTAGCGCATAAAATTAAAATCTTCTTACGTTTTTTAAATTTTTTAGGTTTACGTCAAGTTGTATGTTGATTAAAATATGATTCGCGACGGTAACAAATATGAGTTTACAGAATTATAATCATTACAATCAGAATACAACTCCTTGAGTTAGAATTGGCCCCAAATGGCAAGGCTAATTCTAACTCAAGGATTTCATGAAATAGTCATGCAATAGGATAATTATATTGTTGATTTAAATGATGACAATTCTATAAATAAATATTTTTTACGCCGCGAATCGTATTTAGATTAACATACTATAGGTTGAAATTGAAAACATGTGACAAACCGTAATGGGAGATTGTACTCATCATTATGAACAACTTTTACTAAGGGACCAAAGATGCAATCGCAAAAAAAAACAGCTGTTCCCTACATTTTGACGAGTCATGCGAACATATGTAAATGTAGGGAACAGATGTTTTTTTTTTCGCGATTGCATCTTTGGTCCCTTAGTAAAAGTTGTTCATAATGATGAGTACAATGTCCCATTTCGGTTTGTCGCATGTTTTCAATTTCAACCTGTATATTAATCACCGTATGACTCTGACCACCGTTAGTTTATAATCTATCTCGCGTGATTATAAACTGTCGATAAATTGTGAACTGCATCATTCTGCTTACAATATAAATAGGTTAGATTAGGTTAGAATAGCGACCAACGGCGCGCGAGCCGAGCAAGCGAAGCGAGCGGTGCCGCGGCAGTGGCCGGCGAGCGCTACTTCCAAGTTAGTGGCAGTTACTTGACTATTTAGTAATAGCGCAAGGTACTGTGATGTGTAAGGAAGTTACACTACGAAATGAAACATTAATGGGAGCTTAAATTCGTGTTTCCACGTGTATTTTAAAATAAATAGTACAAGGCAAGCCTGCGCCCAAAATAATAATGAAAATTATCTGCGGAACAAAAACCTATGTCAAACTTATTCTAAATTTTTTTTACTAAAACTTTCTGGCTGTTCGATCAATATTCATCATCGTCTGCCAGTACACGTAAGGTTTCATGCTGAGCATACAACCTTTACAGTACTTACTATCCGTCTGCAGTTCACAATGTTTCGAATTTTCGATACTTTGTAATCTCGCGAGATAGATCATAAACTGACGATGTTCATAATGTTACGGTGATCTATATACAACGAGTAACATAATTAACGCAAGACCCCATACACTCCAATTAGAGTATTGAGTTAAAAGCATAATATGATGACCATAACTATTTTTTTTAAAGCTAACTGATATTATTAAGAAAAACGTATCGACCCAAGCATTACTTTATGTATTTAAAATTGAGTCTTATTTGTTCTACTATAAGATTGAATTTTCTTTAGCTCAATCACTGGTAGGTATGGTAAAATACATAATAAAAAGTAAATACTAATGTTAAAAGTTACTGAAATCGATTCAGTACTCAATTAGGAACAAACTACTTTCAGGTTGTTACACCTTGTATACGTATATGGCAAAAAACTTAAAAAAACATTGAATTACGCAGGCTACCCTGACGCTTTCGCCTTAAGTAATAGCATCAATATTTGACTAAAGATTACGTAAGCTGGGCCTTTTTCCACGACCCTTCAAGGAAGTGCTCACATCACCCTTTGTATAGTACTTTACTTCATGGTTCCATTATAAACTGTAAAGGTACATCAAAACAAATTTTATGTAAAATCAGGGAAACTAATTGTTGTTGGACTGACGATCTTGTGAAGGTCTCAGGCATCCGTTGGATGCGGCAAGGACAGAACCGGTCCAAGTGACGGAGCTTGGGGAAGCCCTATGACCAGCAGTGGACGTCTTTCGGCTGAAATGATGATAACGAATTGTTCAACTAAACATAAATTAATAAAATCGTGTGTCAATTTAATCCTACTTAAAATTATAAATATGAAAGTTTATATGTTTGGATAATTAGATGTTTGAATGTTTGTTACTCAATCACGCTAAAACTGCTAACCGGATTTAGATGAAGTTTGGCACATAGGTAGTTTATAATTTGTATTAACACATAGGATACTTTATACGCTGATAGAACGTTCCCGTGGGCGCGACCGAAGCCGCTGGCAATAGCTAGTAAACAATAAATTTACCTGCCTGTACATGAATATCAAAATCACAATTAGAATACGGACGTACGTACGGATTGGTATAGGTGATTGGTAGGTATTTGAAATTCGTGTTCAATACCGATTGCAATTTTTTCCAAAGAAAGCATATGTATGTATATGTATACGAAGAAAAACTTAAGTCCTAGACCTCTAAAATAAATTTATCTTGACCTAAATACAAAACAAGTAAAGCTAAGAACATAACAAAACCGGTCAAGTGCGAGTCGGACTCGCGCACGAATGGTTCCGTACCATTATCTATAAAAACGGCAAAAAAATCACGTTGGTTTTATGGGAGCCCCCCTTAAATTTTTGTTTTATTTTAATTTAATTATTTATTTGAAAATTGAATACTTATATCTAAATGTTCTGCGAATATTTCAAGCGTCTACCTGTTATCATTATCAATATCGAGCTAAAACGAGCAAAAAAATCACGTTTTTTGTATGGGAGCCTCCTTAAATATTTATTTTATTCTGTTTTTTAGTAGGTATCTGTATAGCGTATATCGGCAACAGAAATACGTCATCTGTGAAAATTTCAACTGTCTAACTATCACGATTCATGAGATACAGCTTCGTGATAGACGGACATCGGAGTCTTAGTAAGAGGGTCTCGTTTCAACCCTTTGGGTACGGAATACACGCTGATCTATAAAATAACGCGAAGCAACCAAAGAAAATAATCATTCAAGTGAAAATATAGTATGTAGTGCGTCACTCAACCATATTCGTTCTCGTCGCGAACCTATTGATGAAAAAAGTTCCGTATCGCGAATTGAAGAGAGTAGGTCACCCCACTTGGGGCTGTATGCTGTATGCTTGAAAAACGGAAAACTTTCAAATTAAACCAACTTCGCGCGCTGTTTCCGCGGTTATTGTTTAGATCTGTTCTTTTTGTTGGATTTTACGTTTATCGTGCATGGTCCTAGATTTCGAGTATGAATGTGAATGATTCTAGGAGTGGAGAAAGACTAAAGAAATGATGTATGAATTGTGTGACGGAAGAAATGCTTAAAAGCTAGCCTACTGAGATAAGGATAGTAAATCTGTAGAAAGAAAACAATATGCTGCACCTACCTTTCATAAATTGTTGTAAGGATAGCAGAATGATGAAGATGATGTTAAAGAGTGTAAACCAGAATTATATACAGACTACGAATATATAGAACAATAATTATGGAACTGATAGCAAGAAAAACTTTTACAGGGTGACAGGTACATCGACGCACAACCTGTTTTCATGAATTCAGTACATGATTCTAAACCTAAATATATATAAAAGATCGAAGCAGGGGACGTGGTAATTATTCGTTACTTCATCAAAAAAAAATGGGGTGTGGCTGTGTCATAGACACGGCCGTGTGTTGTACGTGAATAAGTTTATGTAGCGGGTTATATTATTTAAATAAAATATTTTTATTTTTGTATTTAGGATAAAAGCAAGGAAATAAATAATTATTGTGTTACAATATAAAACTTAAACGAACATCGTAGCTTCTCCGAGTCAAGTTATACTAATTGCAAATCTCGATAGGCAGTAAAATAACCTCAAAATAGCGGCGCTTCCCTCTCCATCACGCGCGATGCGTCACTGTTCTCGTTTATCGTAATTAATTTTTTGATACTTTAGCTATCCAGTGGTATAATTTAATTTTAGAAGTAGAGGATAGATTCTAAACTACAACGCCAAACTGTATCCCCCGATTTTGTTATCATTAGGTTTTTTAGATTGCCCCCGTATGGTAGCAAATTTAAAGACGTATCCACGTAAAAAAGTAGCACTTACGCGGTCAATATATTTGAAATGTGCAATACTTACGTAGGTATTGTATAATTCTATGAAATAGCAGTTTTATTTTTTGATAGCCGATAAAAAAATTATATGCTAGGGATAATAGATTTTAAGCACAAATGGTGACCAGCATATTGTGCGGACCTTGAGAATATTTATTTAGAAAATCACATACAACACTTAGAATTTCGCAAGTGGATTGGAGCTTCTTTTTATCTCTAACAGTGGACTTTTATTTGCCAATTAGCTTGGAAGGAAATACTTGCACTATTCCAACATAAATCTCAGTTGTAGCTCTAAGCAAGGTTTGCTTGCAGGAAGATTTCAAGGAGATTCAAACAGCGTTAAAATCTTGCACGGTTCTAGAATTCCAATGGTCTGGGGCTTAAATGTACGGCATCTAGGAAGTTATTAGGAATAGCGTTTCTTAAAATTATTGATGTGCTCAATTTCTTGTACTTTTGTCGCTTTATTTATGTTGCTTTTGTAAAGTACTGCCTTTTTAGTTACTACATGCAATAATTAGGTACTAACAGAACCTAGTTCCAAAAATCTTGTTACTCCTTTCTCAGCCATTTCCAATGTTTCACACACCATAATACACCCCTCATTTACAAAAATCCGAGATGCCAGTGGTCTTCATCCAAACATTCAACGTTTGAGCAAATATTGTTGAATGTAAATTGATAAAACCACGCGTTACAGTCGGTCTGCGTTTGTACAGCAAACATTGGCCCAACGAGACCAGATTCCGGCTCAGATTTGTATAGCCATCTGGCTCAGTTATTTGCTCTCGTGTGTTTGATAAAGAATACGTTCATTTCAAAGCGGTATGTGTTAAAGAAAATCGTGTATTCTTGAAGAATACTCAGACGTTGTTGCATTGGTCTCAACAAATATTTATCAGTTCTCTCGTCCAAAACCTTATGTCTTGGGCATAGAAAGAAGTGATACATAGTTGTTTTCCGATTGATTAAGTGAAACTTGCTCATGACTGGTTTTCATTACATAATTTACAAAGTAAATACTTTTAATATAATGAACATGACTGACCTAATACAAATTAATAAACATGGTAACAATTAAGCCACGAGCCACTATTTGTATTACATCAAACAATAATATTAATGTAGTTATATTGTTATTATTTGAGGTCATAATATTTGAGTTCCCACCATTCTTTTAATAACACAGTGTTAAACTGGCACGTGGAAATGCTGTAATTATGTTTATGTAATAATGTTATAAACACTACAACGTGTTTTAGTTATAGGCATTATTTTAATTAACTTTCATGAGTAACAATATGGGTCATTGCCCACGAATGCTGTTATTTATACATTTAATAAAGTCATGGCAGAGTGAAGACTAGCTGTACATCGTCATCATTTCAGCCGAAAAAGGTCCACTGCTGGACATAGGCCTACCCCAAAATCCTTCACTTCGACCGGTTCTGTGCGTCCCGCATCCAGCGGATTCCTGCGGCCTTCACAAGTTCATCAGTCCACTTTGTGGGAGGCCTTTCAACTTTACGTCTTTTGGTACGCGGTCGCTACTCCAGAACCTTTCGGTCCCATCATCTATCTATTCTACGAGCAAGGTGCCTTTCCCACTACCACGTAAGTTTGGCAAATCTTCGGGCTATGTCGGTTACCTTGGTTCTCCTGCGAATCTCTTCATTCTTGATTCCATCACCTAGAGACACTTCCGAGCATAGCCCTCTCCATTGCCCTTTGGATGACTTTTAGACATCTGTTAAGGCCCATTGTGAGCAACCACGTTTCAGTGCCATAGGTCATCACTGGCAACACGCACACAAGACTTTCGTCCTGAGAGTGCGGTATTTGCGACAAGAAGACATTGCGTAGCCGGAACGCTGCCCTCCCGAGTCTGATTCGATGATTGACCTCTTTCTCGAAGTTGGACCTACCTAACTGGATAGTTTGTCCTAGGTTCACAACTTTGAGTGTAGCGACTCCGATCGTCACGAGAGTGGGTGTTACATGGGCATTTGACATTACCTTTGTCTTGTTCATGTTCATTTTAAGACCTACTCATTCGGAAGCTCTACTGAGGTCATCGAGCATTGTATTGAGGTCCTCCATGGTCATAGCCATGACAACTATATATCATCAGAAAAACGAAGGTGAAGTACTCGCCATTGATGCCAGCCTCTTTCCAGTCCAGAACCATGAAAACATCGTCCGGTGCAAAGCCAGCGCCAAAAGGGATTTTTTCGAATTCCATTTACTCTTTAATAACGCATGCCTATGTCCATCATTTAAAACGCACCGTCCACAGCGTTGCAACTGGCGACGAATGCCGCGATCACGCGACTCTCTGATACAATTTCCTGAAGAAAGTAAATAATAAGGTATTAAAAGGACATTATCATAATGAGTGTATAATTATTTTATGTTTATCTGTTCATTTTTGTACGTCGCTGAGGTAAAACATGACTCTGATTTAATTTAATGTCATGGACAAGTAAATAATCTTACCTTATTTTGATCTTATAACTAATAATCATAATAACAGAGTCTACAATCCATTTGATAATAACAAAAACGAATGAGTATCAATTTTTTTTTTTTTTCTGTATAAAATACCCATTTATTCTTACAAGACATGACTAGGTCCATCATTTAAAACGCACAGTCCACAGCGTGCCAACGTGCGAGGGATGCCGTCACGCGACTCTCTGATACAATATCCTAAAGAATGTGAGGAACTTCTTCATAAAGTGAGATTAGTTGAGAGGCGCCGTGGACGGACGTGACGGCGCCGTGGTATTGTGTTGGAGTTTGAGTTGGAGTTCGAAAGAAAGGAGACTGTATTTTATAAAGGGTTAGGAAAATCTAAAACTGTACTTTGTTTTGGTACACCCTTTTCATACTCGTTTAATTCTAGGTATTATCGTATTCACTAATAATTATAATTAGCATAAACATAACCAACGTATAATAATCCCACTGAAACGGTGTGACCATAATCCACCACGTGGGCGAAGTGCGAGTTGCTAATTGTCAGAATTCTGCGATTTTTTTGTTCTAGGACATGCCGTTTTCCTCACGAAGTTTACTTAATGTTTAAGTACATACTATAATACGGAGTTCGGTGTTTGGAGTAAACGGAGTTTCTTACTCATTCTTCTCCATAAGAAACTACCCTTTGAAAGGGGTACCTGGAATCAATTATATTCTATTATAAGCGCAGTTCAAAAATGCCTTTTAATGGCCAACTTGAAATTAATGATGTGACTTTGACTTTTTATTATTTTTAATCTATGGCATGATAAACCGGGTGGCGCGACCCGGCCATGAATTCAGCACAATGAAATTATTCTAGACCCTTTAGCGTCGAAATTATTCTTCGGATATCAAAAATAAATCAGCTGTTTCATTGAAAAGTGCAAAATCCTGCGCGGTCAAAATGTATGGAACAACATTTTTTTTTATAACCTACCTACGTAGAATGTCAACGCAGGGTGAGTTCAGAATCTTACTGAATCCATGGTATCAAGTGACGTGCCATTGTCCCTGCCACTTTGTATTTTAATATTGATTACCGAATAAAGGTTATATTTTGTAGGTTTGTGTGAGAAATCAATATCTATAAAATGAATAGAGAATAATAGTTACAGTTGAACGTAGAATTTGCTTTAAATAATATTTATTGGTGATTTAAGAGTAACGGTTACGTGGCTTGAAATAAAATCTAAGAATACGCAATTCTATTGAATTGCTAATATTTCCATAGATAAGTAGGTACAGTAAATTCTGAATTCGATCAGTACTCAAGTTTTTAACTACCAATCAAAATGAAAAATTACTTTTTTAATAAAAAGCTTTTACTGATGTTAAGCGGATTTTTTATTGAAATATTAATCGTCTCGCAATCCTATAGACTTTTTATGTTCTCTTTTAAACTCACAATCAAAATTACTCCTAAAATCTATGATTGCCAGTGATAAAAAACCTACCCGTAAAAAAATAAAGTACTTTTTCTTAAAATGTTATAATTCACCTTTAATACTTCATAGAATATTTTTTTAAGAACCTCCACGCTTTGGTTTATGATTTTGTTTTGTAAATTTTGGAATAATATGGGAATATACTCACATAGACCATTAAAAACATACATACATACTTCTAAAATAAATATCACTAAAATAGTAGATAATAATGTAAATAAAATAATACATACACAACTAAGACGATGTGGACAGATAATGTTCTTTCACTCTTCTTTTAAAAACTGCAACGGTTACTAAAGTATTAAAATAGTTTATTCTGTAGGGAGGGTCTTTAATTTTATCTTTTATTATTTGTTGTTATAGTGGCCACAGTAATATAATAATTAATTTATTGACACGAAAAATATTAACTTATCACATCCATATGACAATGGCCAATGCTGTTATATGCAAATGGCCGCCAAAGCAAACTCGCAATCCCCATGGTGCTTCTATGAAATTATGTGTAGTATCTATGAAGTCTTCATTACTTCAAAATGGGGCCTTAATTGTGTGCAGTATATCGAAATTATAATTGCTACAATAGCATAGAAAGGAAAACACACAACGCCTGGTACACAACGTCTAGAGTAATTACTAGTACCGGTAAAACGGGGGAATAGAGATGCAGAGGTGAATCGAGACGAAACTTTACAGTGGATCTGATGAAATTATTGAATGATCATCGGTCTTTGATATGAGTGCAAAGTTTCAAATCAATCCGACGTTTTTGAGTGGGTGGAAATCTTGATCAAAGATTACGTAAATCCATACCAAGCTAAAAAAAAGCGTGTTAAAAATGGAGAAAATGTTTACACCTGAATGAGTTGTACTCGTAGAGTGTAGAAAGGAGTGAGTAGGTCGGTGTGCGTGAGTGCGTATGAGTGTGTGTATAATATTGGTTTCTCTGGAATGATTAAAAGTTTTTCGGACTCCTCATAAGATAGTTTCAAAAAGTACTATTTCAGTATATTTTTACATTGGGTCAAAGTTAATTTTATTAATGATATGTATAGGATCAAGTGTCTAATTATTACGGTTAAAAAAATACAGATCTGCGGCAGATGGAGGCTGGGACGGCCAGCGGAGCCAGTAATAGAGCCCCGTTGGCACCCTTTGAGTACAAATTCCAAAACAACGTAAGTTTTTAAACATAGAAATAATGTAATCATTTCCAAAATATCAAAGTAATGACAACCTTTACAGGATTTAGCCTTGCCAAGTGGAGTACATTACCCAATGTTATTGCTTGTGTTAGGGATCAGGCGATTAGCGGACCGCACGGACAAGCAACAAGTACATTAGATGGTCATCAATTATGATGGTCTGTCCTTTATAGGTCCGTCCATAGAAAGATTCAAATCTGTTTCTGACAAATTGATTTTTGTCGGGATATACATTGGGAATAGCTTCCTGATAGATTAAAGGGCTTTTAACGTGATTGATTGGATTAAATGTATGTATGGTGAGTTTGAAAGTTGGTGGCTTGAAACGAAATTGATCTGAATCCATTGATCAACACCGCACACCTGTGCCTACCTATGTAATAAACAGGGTCCACAAATGTACAGGCTACTAGCAAATTCCTTACACCTTAAGTACCGGGAGAGTTAAATATTCATGTTCTACTAACATCCTAGTAGGTACGTCTCTTATTATGTAAGAAAGGGTTTCTAGTTCAACAAATAACATATTATCTTCAAAATTAAATTAGTTGCTGCGTGACCCATTAGTGGAATCAACCAAGAATTACAAATAGGTTATAACAGTAACTATGATAAGCAATGGCGTGTCGACAACCATAGCACTATGATAAATAATATTAAATATTCCTTCTACAAAGGAAATTAAAACAAACGTAATTAATTCAAATTCTCAGTGTCGCAATAAATAAACTATGCCGCGTTCGAGCCTCCATAACTTAGTTATTCAGAGCTCTAAATTTCTTTATCGTTGTATAAATAACTGTATAGCCTAGGTATGCTAATTAGCCCACATTTCTGCTAGGTCCTATTTATTTTCGTTCAAGTAAAATTATGCGGTATACAGAAACCTTATTATTCAGTAAAAACTACTTTTGAATAAATGGTTTGAACTCAGCATAATTTTTTTTTTTGACTTTGTGTCGTTGAATAAGGTTCTTGATTAAGGTAGAAGTGGTGTTATTAATTACATTGAGCGATTTTATCAAAGTCTTTTAAAATGGATAAAAGGTTATTTCTTAGATGTCAAAGAAACTTGTTCAAACTTTTATATCTGAAGGTCGAAGACATGCTTCATGATAAGCGCCTAGTTTTTGAATAGTATTTAAATTAACATCCACATTTAATCATCTGCCTTCAAAGCAGGAGTGAATGGGACTCTTCTGGACACGCTCTTTCCATTACAGATGTCATATCTCATCAATCGATTTCCATCAGGCGTGATCAAGCTCAAGATCAGGCCCCATCCCGCAATAAAAAAAAAAACAAAAAAAAAATGTATGAATATGAAAATGAATAAAGCATTTGCAACTCTTATTAGAATTAATACAAAAGACCGGTTCTACCACAAATCACCTAACACGTTTAACGGATTTATAAAAACATGGTTCTGTTTCTGACAGTCTTGAGAAAATGACAGACACAGAACTATATTTTAAATACGCGTAGCGCTGAGTGCATGTAGTGATTGGTGGCGCAAACAGGCCTGAGACTTATTAGAGAATATTATCATTTAAACAAGTAGGTATAACTTGAAATAAAACAAGCACAATGAAGGATTCTGTAGCTGGGATGAATTTATCCCAAAAATTAGCTTCTCTCATACATCAATATATGTCACGATTTACTGTCCAACTGCAAAAATGTGAGTTTAAAATCGAAAAAAAAAAGTGTGTATTTAAACTGACACATACAAATGTGTGTGTGTTTTCTGACTTTTTCATTTACTTGTGCTGAGAGACCTTGCTTCTTGTAAAATTTCTAGGTCATCGGGAAAAGTACCCTATAGGTTTTGTTTTATTTGCGAGTATCAAAATATGTTGCATAAGTGGCCGTAATTTTTTCTTGCGTTGACTTAGATGCTTGATAATTTTAGAGCTCCAAGAGACTATAGACCTACGTACTTGATATTAATTTCAATTTGATTTAACTTAATTATTAAAAGTTAACAACGAAGACGGACTTCTATAAGGTTCCCGTTTTTTTTTTACCTTTTGAGTTATGAAACCATATTTAAACAAAAAAAAATACCTAATAAAAGTTTAAAATACCATGAATACTTAAAAATATATTAATTCTGCAAAATACAACTCCAAAATGTTCTTATATAGCCAAATTTTCGGTATAAACAGCACAATCTGAGACAAGTACAATAAATCCTTTCGAGTTGATCTATCGTCGGCTAAGAGCCGGATCCGCGGACGATTCATTACTTAAATTTATGCCAACCGGCTCTGATGAAATAAAATATTAACGACTTGGAAAATTCCTAATCTGAACAACGAAGAAAAATTGGGCGAACAAAGTTGATAAATTACGGAAGTATATTATCGGCCCGATTTAGGGATGAAAAAAGTTTTTCGAACTGAACACCGTTGTCATAAAAATGTTTCGTTTGTAGATTAATGCGTAATTTATTTAGGCTTATTAAAAATAAATTGGTTGATTTAAAAAATAATTGTTGCTATGTAGGTACTGTGCCATAACTGATGACTTAAAGATTACTAATACAGTCGTAGCACTGAACCAATCCGCTATTACTTTTGGCAATTAAGTACTTTTTTTGGATCTTTGTTGTGCATTTTCTTAGCACCATTGTTTTCCGTAATGGTTTTAATTTTTAAACATTATAAAATCTTTTAGGAGTTTTTATTTTGGGTGGGTTATCATCAAATAACTTCTCCCGCTCTGGATGGAGCAAAAGGGCGTGTCAGAATTTAACTGACTAAAACCCAGTCAGTTGCCTGTTTGCCAGGGGTCGCGGTATCTCTTTCGGACAACCCGCACCCTTGGCAGGCATCGGCCCTTGCGGATCCCACCAGTTGGTGCTGTCATCTCTTTGAGGCGCGCTTGGAACACAACGCGCCGTCGACCCAGGCTTGTCCTTACCGGACAGCGAGCTACCCATTACTCGCCGTCCGCAAGCCCGCGCCTACAGTGGCCGGGAATCAGCCTGGAATTCCCGACGCCCAGGGCGTCTCCCGCGGTGACTACGGCCGTGAGGGCGCATATACTGCCTCTCCCTCACGTGCGCCGCTTCCCTCTTCGCGAGCATTATTGCTTCGCAGAAGGAGGTGTCGGCTACCCATGCACTCTCGTTCCGTACCGTGGCCTGGACCAGGGCTGGAAGCGAGAGATCGCCGCCGCCGATCGCCTCCACAAGGACCCGGCGGTGCTCCAACCAAGCCGGGCAGACCTCCACCGTATGCTCCACCGTGTGCTCAGGGCGATCTTCGCAGTGGAAACACCCGGGCGTTTCCTCCCGCCTTATTCGAAACAGGAACCTCCCGAAACAACCGTGTCTGGTGAGGACCTGCATCAGGCGAAAGGTGAGGACGCCTTGCCGCCTCTCAAGCCACTCTTCAAAGAGGAGACTTACCGCCGCTATCGTGGCGTGCCCAATCTTTTAGTGGTTAAAATGATGTTTCGAATACTTTCTTTAATGTTTTTAAAAATTGCATGAGTTTGAAATAATTAATCTACCTTTTCTTTTTATATCCCCTAATGAGCCACAAACTGTCATCTAGCTTCGTGAAACAGACTTACTTTGACAAACTGCTTTAAAATAATACCTTGAAAACTTTTACTTTTAAGAATGTAACACTTTCTAACGAAATAAAATATGAGTGAGTTGGAAATGTTAGGTTTTATGTAGTTAAATCTTGTTGAGACGAGTTATGTGTCCCCGGACATCGTATAAATTATTTCTCCGTCGTGAGGGTTATTCAACACAAGCCGGAATAATAGACTAAGGAGCAAAGTATCGTCGGAAATATTATACTTGAAAGTTGGAAAGTTTGGCGTAATAGTTTGAGGAAAGAAATGGGCTTTTATATGGTTTTAATAAGATTGAAAGTGGACACCACTTCTTGTGTATTACTGATTTTCGATACTTAATATAATTATAATATTATAAATGACCGTTGGAAAAACCGACCCAAATCAACCAACTTTTATGTAAATCAATTAAACATTCCTTACCATTTCTGCCACAAATATGATTTTAGACATTTCATGTCCAAATGGGTACCGTACCGCATTGCAACACAAAGTAAGTGTTTTTAAAGAAGTAAGTGACTGCAGCCGACCAATGAAAATACTCCATTATTAGAGCCATAATTGGACCAATTACAATATTGCTAAAGCCAAACACGAATTTTATTAGAATTCAAATTGGTTTTAGTCATGAATTTTATTTATTTTAATAGCATGTTGCAGTTCTGGATAAGTTTGTAATTATAGTATCGTTAGCATACGAGTACATAGTCTGTGGCAAATGCAGCTTTTCGATTTACTGACTTGAGTTAGAATTTTGATAACTACGAGTAGATGAGTTTCTTTAGGCTATGTTGAGTTATTGCCAGTAGGTACTGTAAAGGTTATATGCTCATCATAGAACCTTACGTTTACTGGCAGTTAATGATTGGGCTGTCTATGTTTGAACAGCCAGAAAGTTTAACTTTTTAATTTAGGAATAATTTGACATAGGTTTTGTTCCGGCAGATGATTTCCATTCTTGTATTAGGCGCGGTGCTGTAAAGTCTTTATTTATTAAAATAAACGTGGAGTACCACGAATTTAAACACTATTAAGTATTGTATTTTATTTTATTTGGGAAACTTACAGCTAACATAATGAAGCTGAAGGCCATTTACAAGTTTCCACTGATAAACACATAGCTTAAACAACAACAAAAAACGGTCGGTAGGTACAAAATAACTAATTATGACTTTGCTTAAATAATATACGCTTAACTTATACAAATTAAAACAACAAAACAAAAAAACAAAGCAAACAATTACTTTTCCTTAAAGAAGCTTTCCACCAACTTCTGCTTAAGCTGAGAAACACTAGTATTGAATATATCCAAATCATGTTCAAAAGACAGTTTATTAAAACTTCTGCTCGCACGGATTATAAATTAATTCTGCCTGTACGCGGACCTGGAATGAGGGACATGCAACAAGCTAGGTTTGCGAAACATTTTGCAGTGTGTGACTAATCCTAACCTGCCTAACAGTTCAGTATTTTATTTATAATTAGATTCTCGTCAGTACCTTGGGAGTTCAGCAGTACTCCCACAGTACATATGCTTATCAATCCTATATCTAGCTAATATCAATTTAGGCAAGGGATAGGCAGCTATTTTGAAGGCATATTTTCTGTGGGTGTTCTATAGGTATGCCTCTGCCGACCCCTTTATAAAACAAGGCGTGATGTTATGATATGTTATTATCTGTAAAATCCTATTAAAAACTACAAGCTTTACATAAAAGTCAAAACAATTTCTCATTGAAATAATAAATATCAATGCTATTTAAAGCATAGTAATAATAAATTAAAATAGAACTCAAACTTAAGGGGAACCTAGTCGCGGGCTCGAACTCACTGGTGGGCCTGGCTAAAAATCACGTTGACTCACCAGGCTACGTGTCCGACAGACATAGTATCAGTGATAAGCAGTTAGGCGCTAGTCTACACGTAAAACGTTATTGAGTGAGATGCAAGTTCAGTTTTAGTAAAACAGGCGACTATAAAATTAAGAAAAGTCCTACGGAAGATTGGGTTTTATCAAAAACCACTGCAATAAGATGTTTATATTGTGCAGATATAGTATTTACAATTTTCAGCAGCTCGAACCATATTTTTAAATGCTAATCAGTTCGTTTATGCGCCCTTCTCAGTGCTGGTTCTGCTTTACAGCAGGACCAGCGCTGAGCCACGTTAATCAGCGATGTAATTAAACTTACACCAACCCCCAACTTATACATCCCCAACGTATACCCGATTTCAATTTCATTGCATTCAGTTAGAACATCTGGGGAGATAAAGTAATTGGTACGCATAAACGGCTTTCACAGGTGCATATCTCTAAGGGAACTGTTTAAAGATTTCACCATCATCACGATACCTTGTCAATATATCTATGAAAATATAATGTGCGTAAGGGACGATCAAAAATTTTCATATTTAATACAACTGCCCACACTATTGGTTCTCGTAATTAATTAGCATTTGATATTCCTGTAAACAATGTTCAGTAAAACAAACAAAGTCAAACTTTGTTTTTCTCAAAACAATTTCAATTTCTAATAATTTGGAAGAAATCCCTTAAATATTTTTCAATAATTACCCTTAATAACCCTTAAAATATTAACCCTTTTCAATAATTACTTATTTTAGAGCAAGAAGATGACTTGTTGTTGTTGATAAGTATAGGAATTTTCTTACTAGTATCTTCTTAATCATCATCTGCTTAGTCTTTGCTTTGCTGTTTGTGTATGTGAGTTTAAATGTTTGTAAACGCACCCACGATACAGGAGAAATTCCTAGTGTGGGGCAACGTTATTAAAAAAAAAAAAAAAACTATGTTGGGGTCGGCTTCTTGTCTAACCGTATGTAGCTGAATACCAGTAGAAAACATGGAGAGACTGCCTGACGATGATGTTTGGGTAAAAGCCGTCTTTACGTGTCTCTGCGAATATCCCTGATGCGCTACAGTGTCATAGCAACCCCAACAGCGTCCTGTATGTGTTGTTGTACTGGACACGTCAGGCGCTGTAAGCCCTTTGCGTATAATTTCTCGAGGCAAACTACTACGATAGTATGGAGCACTTTATAAACCTACGGATCAACGTATTGATCCTGACTGACAGCGCCGTACGCTGACTCTTCATGTCAACACTATCCGTCTGCGTAGCAGTAACCCAATGCCTCAGATGTTTAAAAACAATAGCACAATCCACAAACAAGATTTTCATTTCTTAATATAAATATATAATAATTATTGAATTTTCTTCAAAATAGTAAAATATGCCCCAAATTCTATATACAAAATTCGAATACAAAGAAATATACCGATCAGAGGAATGAAAAAGAGCAAAAGATTCCGTTGCGTATTGGCAGGAATTTGAAGCGAATCGTATACATACGAGTGAGTTTGAGTAACGAGGTTTAAGTATGGGAAGCTGATATTTGGTAGAAATAAGTTCAATCATCAATCGTGAACATTACGTTTGGATACATCTGAGGACATGTTGGTTGAGGTTTCACTGTTAGCTGAGATATATGAGTATTGTTTATTTTGTACATACCGAGCCTTTTCAATGGATGTTGTAATATTTTAGTTTACTGTTTATAAGCAACAAAGAATACACTTGTATGAGAAGTGTATTCTTTGTTGCTTCGCTTTAAAACGTCATTCAGTATGTGTTTTATAACTTTATTAGAAAAATAAAATCCACATAATCATGATTAACGACAAAAAGTAAAAGAACGCATTTTTTGTCTTCTAATAATAATAAATAAATAAATAAAAATAACTGTATTTACACCATAAACCTTTGTAAACAATACCACAATACATTTCACTTAGGTAGATTGAATTGAAAGATTTAATTGAACCAATTTGCTGTCTTCGAGAGCCGAAATCAATAACTTATAACAAATAATGAACCAAAAGGTCGCTTCCCTCGCTCCGCTTGCAAGGACGTGTGTCCTTAGTCAGGAGATCGCGTTACGTAGATGAGCTTCCAAACAAGTTATTGCCAATGGCAAACTATTCGAAGGTGATACGCAAAATATCGGCTTAAACATAATTTTCAAAGTTAAACTGGAGATTTCTGGTGCCCACAGAATATATGAACGTTTTAAAACCGCAAAAAATAACGATTTCAAACCTGAAGAAAAGGGTAAAAACTTGGAATTTGGTGCTGTCTAATATTTAACTATTTTCATCTGTTTTTTTATTGTCATCATGGTGAGCACTTCTGCATTTTCATCGTCGTTATTTTCATCATCGTATACAAAAACACATTATTTTATAAGGGATTTTTCCATCACCTAGCCTCTTTGGTCTAGTGGTTGCTGAAAACGACCTCTTGGGTTGGATTACCGGGTTAGACAAAGTGTTATAAGATTTTTCTTTCAGGAATTTCTCAGTAGCATCGCAATCTAGATTTGTTCACTTAAACTTATTTGGAAAAATTAAAGTGTAACACCTTCCTAGTGTGATGTTATGTTAAGTGTTTTCAATCAAATCGTGTCTCATCTTGGTACTACCAAAGAGATTCTAAAATGATCCTTTTATTAGATAATCCATCAGGAAGGTTTATAACGTCCTACGTTCAAGTTCGTTAAGTCCATGCACGTGTTGCTGAGTATATACCCTTCAACTGCACACTGAATACATCTCTTTCTGACGTGTGGTGGTAGAAAAGGATGGAGGTTAGGAAGAATGACGGTGAAAAATGATTGCATGCGTGGAGTATGTAAATCTTGTGATGAATGGCGTGGTGATGTCAGTAGGTATTCTTCGGCTTTGAAAAATAGTTATTCAAATCCAGCAATATAGTAGGATTATCGAGTTGAAGATTACGTTTAAGACTTACTTTTAATTCGGAATTATACCTACATACATAAACTAGCTGGGTTCCTAATAAATCAAAACAGTAATACGATATAAATATTTTTTTTATTCTTTCAGTAATTCATAAGCAAGCTTTTAGAACAGAAACTGCTTTTAAATGATACATCTTATAACTAGTAGTATATTAGTTTATTTCATTACCAACGATTCTACAGCAAATTACAACAACGCTCAAAGTAATTCAATGAATAATTGAATATTTGTTCTGCAAAGTTTTTTCAATTCAACCTTTTCATTAAATTAAAAAAGAAAAGTCATGAAAGACGTCGGCACAAACATTTAGTAATAATTTCTCCTTTCAAGAACAATTCGGCTAACGAGAGAACTTTCTAGAGCAACATTTATTTTTGCCAAAAAGACGAAAACTTTAACGTTTTTGACGAATTGGCTATCTTTTATTTAATTTTATTTCTTTGAATTAGAATAGAAAATAACTTTTAGTATAAAACAAATCCTCGTCTCAGTCATTTAGTTAAACGTTCAAAATACGATGAGTTGCACTTTTGAAACAAGAAACACTCATATTGTAAAGAACTCAGTAAAACGTAAAGTAGAACGTTATTAACCGACTTCAAAAAAGGAGGAGGTTCTATGCTCGAATGTATGTAAATAAATAAAATAAAAATAAAAAAGCCTTTTATTTGATGCTATTTAAACTAAAAAATATAAATACTGCATGCAATCATATTCAAACATTTCAATTCATAATTTAATAATTTATAATTTTACATTAATTCGTTTTTCTTTACAATGCCTATCTCATAATTATCACAATAAAATATATTAAAGAATTGATTATTTTCTATTATTAAAGATTAAGATTATTTATATAAGTACATTTAATCTAAATACATATTATTATAACGATTGTCTCAAATTTTTAATAGCAGAATGTATGTATTTTTTTTTTATGTATGTTCACCGATTTCTCCCCCATTTGTGGACCGATTCTCAAAATTCTCTTTTTATTTGAAAGAGTATACTCCTGACGTGGTCCCATTGGCACCAAGTCAAGATCTGATGATGGAATCCCAGGGAAATCGAGGGCAACCCTCAAATGTTATAGATATTAACAATGTTTTTCGTTCTAATTATTTTCAAAAGCTATTGAGACATTTGCGTATGGCTATCATCATCTCATGACGCTGAGCTGATGAAGGAAAGTCTAACTCTTTAACGGTTAAGAGTGGTAAGATGTTTGGGCATAACTCCGTCATATATAGATGAATTTGCAAAATTCTCTTTTTGTTCGAAAGGGGTTTATATGCCGAAATGGTTCCATTTAAATTTCATATAGATCTGATGATGCGTTTCGGAGACAGACAACGGAATTCTTCAAAAAATGCCAGCAAATCAACCGCAATTGCTTCTATCGCATAAATATGCATTATTTTGACCCCAAAGATGATGAAATTTCGAATTGGTGTGGTGTAGGTACTATAACTAAAAAATTAAAAACCAAAACGTTTTCCAAAATAAATATTAGTTTAAAAAACTAAAAAAACACGCTTTAAAAACCAAACTAAAAAAGGAGAAAATAATTTAATTCAATTAAAAAGCGTGGGGTGCTTTTTGAGGTATTTTTATAATCACTTACTGCACCCCACGCTTTTTAATTGAATTAAATTATTTTCTCCTTTTTTAGTTTGGTTTTTTTTTTATTTCTCCTTTTTTAGTTTGGTTTTTAAAGCGTGTTTTTTAGTTTTTTAAACTATTATTTATTTTCTATTTTTGAGTTCTGCTAACTACAAAAACATGTTTTTTTTCTCATTTTTTTTTAAATTATTGAATTGTCATCGGTCCTCGACAAGTTTACAAAGTTTCAATGAAATCTGACCGTTTAAAGTGTGTCAAAATCGCTCTCAAAGGAGTCGGTTACATACAAACAAACAAACTAACAAACAAACATACAAGTGAAGCTAATATAAAGCGTGTAAAAAAACAACCGACTTCCGGAAAAACACTACAAAGTGAAAAATTACTTTAACTTCGGAAGGCGGTGACAAAAAATTAAAATACATGTCCAAAGTCACCGACTTCCGAAATTAAAGTTTTAGGAAAAACTTTTTACGTAACAATCTGGACTGTGCGCCAGTTATTTCTAGCAAATATTGGCCAAGACGTCGGTATACACAATGATAATATTATCATATTCAACTTGTACTATAGCACGTTTCGTTTTTTTCAGTTCTCCCTCTGAGGACATAAAAATAAAACGTATTCGACAGTTTCCACAGATCTCCTGCAAATAGAATGCCTCATGATTTTTTTAAACCATTTCTTTGCTCAATTTACCCGAAAAGACTGATGTTATAGTGAAATACTGCCCAATCTTTTAAGCTTTTACTGAATTCCGTTTCGTCTGATAAAATGTTACAGAGTGCAGACATATTTCTCCTGTAACAATGTCGTGATTCACATTTGTGGATAAGCTGGTCTACCGCGAACTGTTTACGTTTCGAGATTGAGGTTTTAATGAAAACAGTATATGTTGTTCGATGTAGTATCTGTGTCTGTGTTAACTATGACCGCATAGGTTGTAGAATCGTCCGTAAGATGCATACATAAACTCACACTATTTTCCCCACAGGGATATCATTCGTGCAAAATATTGAACGATTTAAAGGATATCTACCCCCACCCAGTAATGCTCGCGAAGAGGTGGTGCACGTGAGGGAGAGGCAGTATATGCGCCCTCACGACCGTAGTCGCTGCGGGAGACGCCCTGGGCGTCGGGAATCCCAGGCTGATTCCCGGCCACCGGCACCGTAGGCGTGGGCTTGCGGACGGCGAGTAATGGGTAGCTCGCTGTCCGGTAAGGACCAAGCCCGGGTCGACGGCGCGTTGTATTCCACGCGCGCCTCAACGAGATGTCAGCACCAACTGGTGGGGTCCGCAAGGGCCGATGCCTGCCAAGGTTGCGGGTTGTTCGAAAGAGATACCGCGGCCCCTGGCACAAAGGCAACTGAGGGAACACGGGTGAGTTTTAGTCAGTAAAAGTCTGACACGCCCTCCTGCTCCACCCAGAGCGGGAGAAGTTATTTGTTGATTTCCCACCCAAAAAAAAACCATTATACTTACTTATTGTTTTTTATCTACACAAAGTCATTGACATCCATCGATAGGTAGCTATCGACATCTGGTTCTATAAAATAACAAACCGTGTGCCCGATGCGATCCATCGGCAAAAATGACGAATTTAGGTAAAGAATATTAATAAACCTTCCTTCCTGATTACCTTCGTTATATAGGGAACTCTTCTGCAAAAGACCATGCGTCTAGACCCAGTGGTTTAGATTTTGCGTTGTCTGTCAGTCAATTAAGGTTAAGTAAATGAATCAACCCAATAAAATATTGATACCATTTTCAAACTTCCAAGAAATAAACAAAAGAACTTCGACCTCTAAATTCAATCACCTTTGGCCCCTCTGCCTCATAAATATCAAATCTCATAACGCCCGTCAAAGGTAACAAGGTCAGCAGATAATTAGGCTCACATCCCAAACACGAGCTCTTTAGGATTCTCAGCAGATCTTCACTTTTGTTTGAGTCGCCAACGAGTGTCGCATACAAACAAGTGTGGGAATCACTGTTTGAAAATAATGTTTCTTTTTGCGAGGGTTTTTTCTTAGATTTTCCTGGAGGAAGTGCGATTATGAATAACAATATGAGGAGGGAGTTATTCGTTAGGGTTGAGGATTTTTTTTTTGTGGAAACAGAAGATTAAATTACAAATTAAAAAAAAAAAAATTGTCCAAACCTTGTGAAATTGCTTATAGTCATCAACTATTTAGTCCTTCTTTTGACAAGGTTTGGAGAACAACAAGAACATTTACCTATCTATGATCTAATAAAATCTTGCGATAGAGTTTTCAGGATGATCCTCATAGATAATAATTAATAATACCACTACCCTCAAAACGGTGTAGAATAAAAACTTAAAAAAACATCAACCGACTTCCACCAACCTTTTTAAATGTAACATTCCATATTTAAATTATATTCCATATATAAATTGCTCTAACCTCACGCATTTATTTCGCATCTAATTTCGAATTTTAGTCGGTTCGATTCCCAGGTGTGGTAAGCGTATTTTCAAAAATCTTTAAATGCAGTTTTTTTTCTTTTAATAAATAAAATACTTTTGGAGTACTTTAAATACTTTTAGAGTACTTTTCTTCCAGGTACGTTTCGAAAATTAAACCCTGTATAATTATGACGGCCCGGACATACATAAAAAAAAATAAACATGTCGAATTGATAACCTCCTTCTTTTTGAAGTCAGTTAAAAACATCGTGACCACCGGCACGTCTTAGAACCAAAAAATCGAAGACATGTGACATTTTCCAACCCGCATTGCGCCCGCGTGGATTACGGCCGACTCCCACTCAAAGAGAGGAGGGGTGTCTCAGAAGTGGGAATATTATAAACTGATAATGTATGTACATACGTATGTTATGTAATGCCGCTGAATGTATGCTTGATTCCATCTGTCAGCCCAGAAAACCAAGAAAACAAAAGAAGACCGAAATAAGTGGAGTAACAAAAGCAGGTCTTATTCCACTTATTTGTTTTTGCTCTTGCGCTCATATCGTACTCAAAAACCAAACACAACCATCTATTGATTACTTACCCTACTTTCTGGCAAATGATACCTTCAGAATCCGATACTAATGTAAGAAATAGAAAAAGCACATAACATCCCTGCGGGCCTCGGCGCGCGGCGTAAGAAAGTCTTTGACCCGGCGTAGTTTTGTTAGCCCCTGGGCCTGTACAGCCTTGTAAGGGCTTACAAGCTTAGTCACTTATACGAAACCTCCTAATACCTACTCTCCAAGTATTTCGTGCTGTTTTAGCAAAATATAGGTAGGTAAGTAGGTCGGCAAAGATAATAGAAAACTCACCAGCCAGTGCTTATGTAGAAATTCGCTTTAGGTAATTTTTTTTCTAATTAAATCAAGAACTTATTAGATTTTCTTGTATTCAAAAATGTTGTGTTCTTTTTACAATCGGGATTTAACCGGCTTTTATTTTTGGTCTGTAGAATATTTCGTTATTATCCTGTGTATTTGTTCTTACAGATAAAATACTATTATTAAGTACCATCCGGTAAGACTGCAAGCCGATCCAAATATATTTGGGAAATTTGAGATGATGACATATGCTTTGCCTACATAGCTATGAAAATTTCTTAAAATTAATCAATTAGTATGATGGACGGTCCAAGACGGTCAGCCAGGTATTTAATAGCCTTCATAAAACCAAAGAAAATAGTGTACTGATAGAATGAGGTCAAAACAATAGTACGCAGTAACTCCCTGGAGTCAACAAGTAGCGGGTGACACTGAGCGGTTTACGAGACAAGCGGCGACAAACTTGTTATGATCGCTAATCTCTAACAATGTGTGGCTTATGGCGAGTCGTTTGTCTGGCTCATCTCGGTTTATGGGGGCATACTTTTAGGATAAAATTTAAGTAGTTTTGAGATCCCTACTTGCTCTACTTAATAAATTCCTGGAAGGCAGGGTCTACCGTCTATACGTCTGAAGAAGTACAGAACGGGTCGAAGTGTCGGAGCTTGGGGGAGGCCTAGGTCCAGCAGTGGACGTGTTTTGGCTGAAATGATGATGATGAATAAATTCGTAGTCGGATGTAATTAGGTAGAAAAAATCCCTGTTTCTAATATTTAAAAAAATAAGAAATCTCTCAAATAGTGCTTACGCAAAGGGATGAAGTAACTACACCTACAGTAACATGCGAAGAAACAACATTCAGAATTACATACAATTTTCCAATTGCATAAAAGGCACAACCCACGAATTGTACAGGTAGAAAGGTGGTGACTGGCGATACGGGGTGTAATGTAACATTCGCAGCGAGCATGTCGTTACGCCGTGTGCTAAAATCTGTGTCTCTATCGCTTGTTTCCCCGTACTGACTGCACGAATGCTCGCTTTGTAACTTGTTACATTACGCCCCGTAACGCCGGTCAGTACCCACCTTAAGGTGCCTTGCAAGTTAATTCAAAACAAAACAATCACTCACACACTTTTTGACGATCTAAAAGTGCTGACTCAAAGCCTAGTTTTGATTTGACTCTTATAATGAGCAAACATTGCATTTAAGCAAATTATAAAAGTAGTTCAGTAAATCAATAGACCAAGTCAAGTCTAAGTCAAGTCAGTCAAGTCGAAGTATGTGGAAGTCGGTGGGAGCACGCGTGTTCATTACGAAGATGAGAAAACTTCCGAAGTCGTTACCCACGGCTTCGAACTTCCATGTGACGTCATGATTTAGTTAGCTTTCATACGAAAGCTGTATCAACTGGGCGCGAGTTTTGATGTCTCTTTGAGAAACTACATCGAGTGGTTAACGTTTGGGCATTTATTTCGAATAAAATCAGAAAAGTTCCTGATTTTATAGTTGTGGCTTTTCGGCACTGATTTAAAAAGACTATAAAAATGGAATAAGTTGAATACTTTTTTTAAAGCCTTTACGTGTTTTATTTAAAACTCTCACTCTACTAGACCTTTTATGCTCACCATTAAATAAATGGGGTTCAATCAATCAACTCACTCTATTACAGTCAACTGCTGAGTGCAGGTCCCTATTACGTTGTATCTACTATGAAAATTAATTACATTCGTAAAAAACACCCTGATCAAATCTTTGTTATGACGGGTAAATTAATAGCTTAGAAAATTGATCACCAAATTAAATAGTCTGTACCAGGCCACTCAGAAAGTATGGCGAAAAAAAGTTTTTATGTACTTATGAGAGACTGGTCAGATAAAATCTATTTTGAAAATATGATTATTTGTAAATAAAAATAGGTCGGTGCGTTCCAATTTAGCGGGCTAATTTAAATTAAATTATCGTGTCTCATTTAAAAATGGATCTGTACCGGGAACATTTTCGCGCTATGATTTTTTACGATTTCAAGTGTCGCCTGAAACCGGACAAATCGTACGATAGACTTTAAATCGCATTCATGAATGAAAGCCCTTCTACATAAGGCAACCGTGTATCGTTGGTATAACGAATTCAAGCGCGGTCGACTAACTTTGGGGGATGAAGAAAGAAGTGGTCGCCCTTTGACGGCTGTTACGGAAGAAAACGTGCTAGCAGTGAAACATTTAATCCATGACAATAGGCGAGTTACGTATCAAGAGATTCAGCACATACTGCAGGTTGGATCGGGAAGCCTTCCCGGAATTCTACACGTGCATGTTCGCGTGAGGAGAATAGTTTCACGCTGGGTGCCGCAGCACAACCTCACCAATGCTCAGAAGCAGGCCTGCTTGGCAGAAGTGTTCTCTAATGTTAGCAACAAGCGACAGAACACAGGGCTCCGCGGGCTACTGCTCCATCACGACAAAGCACCTTCGCACACCGTGCTCAAGACGAGGGACTTCCTGGATACCACGCCGGTCAAACTCCTGGTTCACCCTCCTTACAGCCCTGACCAAGCACCGTGTGACTTCTTTTTAATCTCGAAAATAAAAAAATCAACTCAAAGGGATACAATTTTCGCCGCCGGAAATGTGCTGTCAGCGTTCGAGCAGGCTGTAAACGCGGTGTCTGCGGCGGACTAGAAAAACTGTTTCGAAAACTGGTTCAAAAGCATGAAATTTTGTTTATAGGCTAGTGGAGAGTACTTTAAAAGATTTAATAAAAAAAATATCTACATAAAGATTTTTTTTTTCGCAAACCTAAGAATGTCCCACATATATTCAAATCACAACTGCCATTCTTTGTCATACAAGTATAGTCTTACTCGTCCTACCAAGGTGTTGTCGGGGTCGGATAGGCAGGCGCTCTACGTAAAATACCTACTCGTATTCAGCTGCAACTGGTTAGACTGGAAGCTGACCCCAGGCAGATGAACTGTCATTCTTTCTCATTCATTTCATTTTCAAAAATGTACTTCCTGGACTGGGCATAGATTACAAATTTAATGTTTGTAGATGACAAAATCTTAACCAAATCTTATGTTTTACGCCTGCGGGATTACTTGACTTAAGTTCTAAGACTTGTAATAAACTTCAAGAGCTTAGGATTAACTTGTTTCCTTTCAAACCTTTCTTAGAATAGAATGTTGGTAAAACTTAGCCTTCCGCCGGATTTAATCCACCACGACGAGCAATATCAAAGGCATCGCCACAGGGGGTCTACTCTCTAAGTCCGTCAGCGAAAACTCGGGCCCGTCCGAAGGTTGTTCGAAACTAAGGTGTAAACCCTACTCGCGATTGATTTCGGATTCATGAGTTTCTAACAGATTCATAGACAATATTCGTGAACGAATGACACATGACGATAGAGTTGAGCTATTTTACCGGTCGATTACCGGTTTATTTAATTCGTGGATTTCAAGATTTTAAGCAAAAATTATTTTTGCTATTAATAGAAAATGACCACATTTTAAACGATATACTGTTTATTATGTCTTTATAACTATAATATAACAATTTTTACCATTTTTGTTCCGATTGTAGCCTGTAGCCCGTTAATACCTTCGCCTTCCTTCTTTTGACGGCAAATTTAAAGTGAAATGTCAGTATCATTGTAAACAATTCGCATTATTACAACGCGTGAATTTTCCGTACTTAAATTAGTGTAAAATGGCCCCAACCGCTCCAGCAGCAACTCACGTGCAAATAGAAGCACTCCTCAATTTTATGAGTGAGAACAATGAGTTAGCTCGTGGACTATTGAGGGGTGCCGACGGAAGACTCCGTTCAAAACGGCTGTGGGAAAGCCTGTGCAACTCCCTTAATTCAATGGGAAGTTGCACAATTCACATTGCCTAGCAATAATTTAGGACTACAACACATAAATAGAAGTGTTTTGTTGACTGAATTTTATTCAGATTATGTATTAGGTATTTGAGATATTATTAGACAACTAAGAGAAACTACGTTCCTAACAATAATTGAAGACTACAATAAAGAAAATATTTTTTGATTGTTATAGTGTAGGTATTGTTGATTGTATATTTACTCTATTTGATTGGTGCTAATAAAAAAAAATTATGTTCATAAAATATAATGCTTTTATTGTGTAAATCTTTTTAAATGATAGTCTTTTCCGCTAGTCCCAACACCCATTATGTCCTGTAAACAAAATAAACAGTTTGTAAAATATTTATTTTACCCTAATCAATATTATAAATACCCTATGTATTTATTGACATGTAATAATAGGAGATTAGTTTTGAGATTGCATAAGTACCTATTTCTCTCCAGCAATTGCACTAATCTGTCCCTCGCTCTTTGCCCTTGCTGAAGAGCTTGATGAGCGGACATAGACTCATCTCGCTGCTCTCCCTGTCTATTGCGCTCTAATATCAGGTCGTCCTCGGTGAGGGTAGGAGCTTCTAAGCCCGCTCGATTACACATATTGTGTAAAACAAAGCATTTTTGAATCAACACCATTTCGTCGCATTTGTTGAGGCAAAAGAGGTAATAGGTCCTCACACAAATCTTCGAATAATTCCCGCGTGAGCCTATAGTTCCCTATAAACTCAACGTCGGCAATACTCGCCAAGCGAAAGTTAAAAGTTTTGGCGCAAGTATAATCGGCGTCGCCTCCGCTCTTCTTGTAAAAGTTCTTCGAGCATTAAAAAAGTAGCCATAATATATATTTTTTCCCGAACTCTAACTTTCGTCAACAGCACGATAACTATTTTGTTGTCGCATCAAATGACATAACGATCCGTCTAAACAAGTGTCAAAATAAACTTTTCGGACGGGCAAAAACACATCGGGAGTAAGGACAACTGTCAAATCGTGTTGTCACTCATTCTTAGTTCGGACTCCAAACTAATCTTACGTCCGAAGGTGATGCGGAGTAGGAAACGCCCGTAACTAAGGCCGACACTACGGATTTCGTGCTTAGAGAGTAGACCCCCAGGAACAAATGAATGATTCGCAGATATTTTCATAAAACAAAATACCATTTGTATTCATTAATATCAAATCTTTCAAGTAAGACCGGCTACCAAGGTCACCTCTTTAGTAAAATAAGGTTATGGTTCTAAAATATGTCAAATAGATTAATGACGGATTTCACCAATGAAATTGAAGGCACTTCTAAACCAAATTCATGAGCTTTTGTATCAATCTTTCATACCAATTTTGACACTGACATCTCGTGTCACTCGCTCATTGGTAAAATTCACCGTTAGATGAAAAACTTGGTCTTCAAACGTTGTCATCCATTTAATATTACTGCTGAATGAAACTTTGAAGTGGAAAAACAACAAGTTCATCATCCACAAATTACAAATACGACCTTAACCTCTACAAGTTTCCGGAGATACCACACGATCTCCTGTGAGGCGGTGGGCCTCCTTTTCAGATTACCGCCATGGGATCTGGAGGCAAAGGTCCTCGCGCACATTTGCGGCGGAGTGGCGCGAGGAGGCCAAACGCCGGGCCGTAACTTCGCTGCTGCGACAAATCGCGGCACAGCGGACAGAGCTCAGGTGGGATCTCATGGCAACATGGAGAGTGCGATTGTCATTACCCAGTGCTGGGCACGCCACGATTGCGGCGGAAAGTCCCCTCTTTGAGGAGTGGCTTGAGAGGCGGCACATCGTCCTCACCTTCCGTCTGACGCAGGTCCTCACCGGACATGGCTGCTTTGGGAGGTTCCTGTTTCGCATAAGGTGGGAGGAAACGCCCGGGTATTTTTACTGCGAAGATCGCTCTGAGGACAGGGTGGAACATACGGTGGAGGTCTGTCTGGCTTGGGCGGAGCATTGCCGTGTTTTCGTGGAGGTGATCGGCGCCGACGATCTGTCGCGTCCGGCCCTGGTCCAGGCCATGGTACGGAGCGAGAGTGCATGGGTAGCCGTCACCTCCTTCTGCGAAGCAGTAATGCTCGCGAAGAGGGAGGCGGCGCACGTGAGGGAGAGGCAATATATGTGCCCTCATGGCCTTAGTCGCCGCGGGAGACGCCCGATTCCCGGCCACCGTAGGCGCGGGCTTGCGGACGGCGAGTAATGGGCAGCTCGCTGTCCGGTAAGGACCAAGCCCGGTACAACGGCGCGTTGTGTTTTACGCGCGACTCAAAGAGATGTCAGCACCAACTGGTGGGGTCCGCAAGGGCCGATGCCTGCCAGGGGTGCGGGTTGTTCGAAAGAGATACCGCGGCCCTGGAACACAGGCAACTGAGGGAACACGGGTGGGTTTTAGTCAGTAAAAGTCTGACACGCCCTCCTGTTCCACTCAGAACGGGAAAAGGTATACCCAACAAAATAAAAACCTCTACAACTTAACAATCAATACTATAACAGAGTTTCTATCTCACATAGCATCAATCAACTCCCGAAAAACCTTAGTCGTAGTACCACCAACCACAAAGGGTGATGTTTGACCCAAATGTTTGTCACAAACACTACAAAGGATAACAAACAGTTTGTTGGCTCAAATGTTTGCAGACTATTGAGAGGAACAACGCTCATTGTCAGTCGATTACGGAAACCTTTTTGTGATTGTTTGCCGTTGAATGATGAACAAGTACTTCTAAATAGAAGCTACGAACGAGAGTGAGAGGAGAGCGTTAGAGTAAAACATGATTAGTAGTGCTCTTTGTGAAGCAAGTCTATCGAGGTAACGCTACAATTATACCACTTTCTACAGAAAAGCAGCGTTGCTGTGTTCCGTTTTGAAGGGTAGTATCTAAATAAATAAATAAAATAAATTTAGCCTTAAATTCCTCCAGCCCTTTTTAAATGAACAAATTCTTATAAACTAATTTAATCTAATAATTTAAAAATGTTTGCTTGCTAACCCTACTTTAGCAAATAAGTTATTATCAGCTACCAGGTCTGACTGTCCCGCGACATAGGCCTCCTCTATTTCTTTCCACTTATTCCTGTCCAAGGTAGCAGTGCTGTTGTAATTATGTACGAAGAAAACCGGCCAAGAGCGAGTCGGGTACAAGGCAAAATGCCGATAAAGAACAACACGTTTCTTGTTTGTGTTTTTATGAATTGTTATTATAGCGGCAGCGTAAATATACACTCTGTTAAAATTACAACTGTCTACCTATTACGGTTTATGAGATATAGCCCGCTGTCAGATAGACGGAAGGACTGAAGTACAACGGAGTCTCAGTAAAGTAACAGGATTCCATTGGCACTCTTTGGGTACGGAACCCTAAAAGGCTGTATCATTTACAAAGAAGAAGAAGAAGAATATGTTACAAAATCTCACCCAGTTCGTCTGAAACAAAAGGAATGACAAATGTCGGGTTTAGCTAGAAAATAGTTCTCAGTTTTTCCAACTGGGTGTCGTAAAATGCTACTAAGGGTTTTTGTGAAATTGGGCAGCAGTGTCTGCGATTGATAACTTATTGCGACGGACAATCTGTCTGTCCGTACGTGGGTGTGATTATGGCGATGAAATCTCTGACCTTTTATTGTGGCGGTTACTATAGGAGAAAATTGAAGTATAATAAATGATGGTTAGGTTCAAGTTCTCATAGTTTAAAGCCAAAGTTTTGGAAATCCAGTTAACCTTTCACAACTCCAAATCAAATCAAATCATTTATTTGCTTAAATATGGGTAGTTACATGAGGTGATACATACAATAATAAAAGTTCTTATGACCATATCCTACCTTAATAGGTGTGCAAATATCTATTGTACTAAAATATACACATTATCATAGGTCAATTAAATTAAAACGCACGCCTTCCTCCTATGGAGGTAGGCAGAAAACTACAGAGCGCCACCAGTTCCGATCCTTACATACCACTTTTGCCTCGTTTACTACAACTATTATGATTTGACAAATATTATGATTTGAGCATTTATTGACAGTTATTAATTATATAATTTTATTATCCTTATTTTAATTAAAAATTTAATAAAATTAAATACTAATTACATTTATCATTTAAATAATCATTAACTTTATAATAGGCTTTATTGATTAAATAAAGCTTTAACCTATTTTTAAATGCCTTATGATCAAATGTTTTACTAATTGGTAACATTTAGATATTTAAGATAATACATCACCCACAACACGTGTTACGTAATATACATAATCAACATAGATTATAAATAAAATAATAAGCGATTTTGTAACGCTACTTATAACAAAAGCAACGTCCGCCTCCACATCAACCCCTAACAGTAAATAAATGATAAACGAACACAACTCAAACGCGAAGTTAATGATGAAATAATAAAACTTTATAGCGAGTTTCCAAACAAAAGAAAAACATCCAATGGAAATTGGGAGTTAATTTTTTGTTTGTTTAAAACAATATTGTTGCATCGCTTGCTGGGTCTTGATAAGACTGGGGGAAGCTCGTTACTGGAATTATACTTGGGTAAGTAGTTCTTGGTTGTATGAAAATTAATTTAAAGTGCTTCCTTCCAATCATGGCTTTATTTAAGTATCACCATTTCTAGTTACCTAATCGTTTACAGGAAACGTTGGCGTGATGACCTGCACACTAATTGCGTAACACGCGATTAATCATGATCGGTTTCATTTTGACAGTTCAACAATATTCATTGCGTTATTTACGTTGTTGAGCAGACACATTTTTCCAACATATGAAGCAATGATTTAGCCATCTGTTTTAAAACGAAACAGATTATGATTAATCGTGAGTTACGCAATTAGGGTGCAGGATGCGTTTACGGGACGTTAGTCGGAGAAGATAAAGTCGCAGAAATAGAAAATGTATATTTAATTAGCATATTATTCAATTAATATATTCTAAATTGCTATATTATATAGATCAGTATTGGGACAAAATCCTAACAACACATCTACAGATACATATAAAATATTCAGATTGATATGGAAAATTATTTTTTAACAAGGTTTGTAATGCATGAGAATATATGTAGGTGCCAGTGAAAGTGCCCGTCAAGGTGGAGGGACCAAGACTTCCAGACCAAACGGTATAACAAAAAACAAAAAAACATTACAAATAGCCACGATAAACCACCCAACCGCCAAACGCTCCACGAATTCTATTCATCCTTTAAACGAATATAAATAAGTAAACAAAACCATACAAATCTACTCATCCTCACCAACACGCCTTCAGAACATCAACAAAAGCCACAAAACGTATATGCAATTAACGTTTTATTCTGCTTTTAACGATATCCCAAATTAATACCCAGCTCTTTATTCACGGCGAGATATTTTCGGGAGGGTTGTCGGCAAAGTGCCGTCGCAGATAATTAATTTATATTACGTACCACCCCTATAAACAAAGCTGAATGGCCGACAGAATCCCAACTAAATGTACCGACCGGCCATTGATCCGAGTCCAGCCAGTTGTACGGCGAGTGCTTGATTTTTATTCAGGTTTCGACATGAGACTTACGGATCAACGCGAAATATACGTTTTGTTTGAGTTTGCTTTTGTCTGTTTTCTAAAGCTATTAAAAAGTCATTTCTTGATAGTGGGCAAATATGTGATGCATGACGGATGCCGTTCATTTCTTCTTAGTCTTTCTTTGCTTTACTCTAGGACTACATTTATAAAGACAGATCGCAATCTCCTGGACAGCTGTACCAGTTAGAAATATAAAAAAAAAAAAACGTTTGGTAAATTTGCTCGGGCTGTTTGCACAATAGCTAATCAATTAGCGTGCGCTATTTTAATTCGAACGGTGAACGTGTTCACTCATCGAGGCAAACATTTTAAACGGTTTTATTGAAACTGGTGACACTTTCATAGAACTTTCCATGCCATGTTATTATAAGTATTAATTATCTAAATAGAAAAAGTTGAATTTTAAAAACAGTGTAATTTATGAAATGAAACTAGAAGTATGTCATGGGCAAAACTCAGTCCCTTTTCCATCACTGACCAGATAAATAACCGGAAGTAAAAACTGTGGGCCGAAATGAAACACATGCTACCGAGAAATGACCATCCACTAAAAGCCGAGACACAAAAAAGCAGCTTCAAGCACTTTTGCCTAACAAAGTAAACAACACTGGAAACGAAGCCGAAGCCACATTAACGCAAAAAGAAAAACCTGAAAAAGTCTCTCCAAAAAGGATTAACATTCACTCCACAAGTGAAACCTCAACCCGCTTTCAAAATATTGACACGGAGTTCGCGGGAAGCGCAGACAAATAAGAATTCTGCAACATCCACCAAAACTCATTTCGTGTAAAGGGTGGCTTATTTTTCATGCAAATTGCTTTAGGGCATCGTGCAATGGAAATGTTCGCAGTAATTCATGAATGCTGTGATATTACGCAACGATATTACACCACCACCAGTACTATAGATACACCTCTGCGCAACTCTTTGGGGCATCAAGACGTGATATTACGGACCTAATTTTGTACCTAAAAGAGTAATAACAAAAGACATTTAAATCTACTTCTTAAACCTCTTTGCTAACTTTTTTACGTATCCCTATTATTTGGCACCCTTTATCAAAAGGAACTATTATGTTTTTAGACAATAATAACTATTAGCTTAGTTTGCTCTATAATTGAAGTCGTTCGATAGCGCGCACGAATCACGATCAAAATCAAAAGACATTTATTTTTAACTAGGCTGAGAATCAGCACTTTGCGAACGTCAAAGTTACATATTTTAGTCCCTCAGAATACCCGTGTACCATTACTTCTTAGTGCTGCTGAGAAAAAGAAGTTATACCCTAATGTTTTATAAAAAACGACTCTGAAGTTTCGAAGATGAAAACAGCTGACTCAATGTTGCTAATACTAAGTGAAAATTTAGCAACACCAATTGCTTCTTGGCTGCAGAACGACATTACATATGTAGAAGTACACGCCAGAATTAAGATGATTAAAAAAGAGCGACTTATTTTCTTATATATAATTAAAGAGAGACACCATAATGATGAGTAGATAACGTCTATCATCGTCCAATTACTGCAAACAGCGGCTGCTAATTGCTACGAACAACAGGACGTACTTTGTGGCTAGTTTCCTATCATGATAATAATACCCTTTGAGCTGAACACGTCTGTAAGCCAGCAATTAATTGAATCAACAGGCAATTATCGGCCCGTAACAGTAGATACGCCCGCCACGCATGTTCCATAAATAGCAAACAAGACGTTTCTGGATATAGTATGCCTCGAAACTCAAAGCATTTATTTCAATAAAAATACATATTTACAGGCACTTTCTTTAAAAAGCTCTTATACATATAAAATGTTTCAACTTTAAAAATAGACCATGACCTCTGAGTTTCAGGTAGGAAATGCCGACGACTTATTCTTTTAAAATACTGACCACAAATTTGATGTTTAAACTTCTCATAAAAGATCTAATTGCAGAAATAACTATCACTCCGTTTCATTCGTGTATAGCAGAATATATTAATGTATTGTATAGGATCTTGTAAGATTCTACTCCCCTTTTTACTGGTTTTCATCTGCCTGTATAATCACACTGCTTGGCCTTTCACCATGACTTATAGCAGTTGGGTTTGGACTAACTCGTCCCGCCATCTTTTAAGTGGTGGGAAAGATAAGACAGATTCGATCAAAAACATTCATACTGTAATCAGTATGAATACTGACTGATTCATACTGTAATTAGTATGAATGTTCATATGCATATTCATATCTTTATTTGCATTTAATGTTGAGAGGTCTTACAATTGGCTTAAAACTAAGCTACTTTTACGGACCCTGTAGAGCACAGCAAAAAGTATAAAAAATAATTCTAAAAATAAAAAATAGGAAACAAATTACAATCAACAATTTTTTAATAATCATATCAACATTAATTAAGTAAAGTTATTTTATCGAGATCATGTATATGTTGTGATACATCATAAATAATTCTTTGGATCAACATACTATTAGATCATATTATAATATTTAACTATGCACATATCAATGTATCTATCTGTGTATTTTTTTTTAGTGTGGGAAATCATCAAATAACTTCCTCCCGCTCTGGGTGGAGCAGGAGGGCGTGCCCGACTGTTACTGACTAAAACTCACCCGTGTTCCCTGAGTTGCCTGTGTGCCAGAGGCCGCGGTATCTCTTTCGAACAACTCGCACCCCTGGCAAGCATCGGCCCTTGCGGACCCCACCAGTTGGTGCTGACATCTCTTTGAGGCGCGCGTGGAACACAACGCGCCGTCGACCCGGGCTTGGTCCTTACCGGACAGCGAGCTACCCATTACTTGCCGTCCGCAAGCCCGCGCCTACGGTGGCCGGGAATCAGCCTGGGATTCCCGACGCCCAGGGCGTCTCCCGCGGCGGCCAAGGCCATGAGGGCGCATATACTGCCTCTCCCTCACGTGCGCCGCCTCCCTCTTCGCGAGCATTACTGCTTCGCAGAAGGAGGTGACGGCTAACCATGCACTCTCGCTCCGTACCATGGCCTGGACCAGGGCCGGACGCGAGAGATCGCCGCCGCCGATTGCCTCCACGAGGACACGGCGGTGCTCCGCCCAAGCCGGGCAAACCTCCACCGTATGCTCCACCGTGTCCTCAGGGAGATCTTTGCAATGGAACCACCCGGGATCTATCTGTGTATGGTGTGTGTTTGTGTCAAATCATTTTTTTTGTCATGTATATATTGTTTTATGGTGTAGTATTCTTTTTCAGTTAATATTTGCTTGAGCTTATTTATAAATGTCGTGTCGTTGGTTTTATTTTTTATTGCATCTGGGAGTTTATAAAAAAATTTAATGGATACATTGTCACTGTTGGAATGTAGTTTCATGCGCGAAGGGGGTAATATTAACATATTTTTATATCTGACAGATCGGTCGGTCGGTCGGTCGGTCGCGGCCTCGCGGGTTGTGAAAAAGTGTATGTATTTCCTAACAAATTTGCATATTTCCAGGACATAGATCGATGGTAAGGTGAGTATTTCATCTATACATCTGTATATATCTATATACATATAATAAAATCGTAGCGAAGTCACAACTGTACATTGAATATATTTTTTTTGTAATTTTTACGAGGTCTGGGAACGATTCTAATTGCCGAAAATATATTTTTTATAATTTTTGTCGGTTTGTCTGAATGTATGTTCCAGCATCACGCCAAAAATACTGAATATATTTTGTTTATATACTTTCCCTATATGTCTGCGCAGACCATAGGGTATAAATTATCACTATTTGGCCATGAGGGATGAGCAGTATTGCCATTTATTCGTATTATTCTATAGTTTACCGCAAATTGTAAAAAGACGGGCCAAAAGGTTAGAAAGTTGCGGAAAGTTACAGATTTAACCTTCTTAATGACTGGGCACGCCACGATAGCGGCGGTAAGTCCCCTCTTTGAGGAGTGGCTTTAGAGGCGGCATGGCGTCCTCACCTTACGCCTGACGCAGGTCCTCACCGGACACGGTTGTTTCGGTAGGTTCCTGTTTCGCAAAAGACGGGAGGAAACGCCCGGGTGTTTCCATTGCGAAGATCGCCTTGAGGACACGGTGGAGCATACGGTGGAGATCTGCCCGGCTTGGGCGGAGCACCGCCATGTCCTCGTGGAGGCCGCCCTGGTTCAGGCCATGGTACGGAGCGAGAGTGCATGGTTAGCAGTCATCTCCTTCTGCGAAGCAGTAATGCTCGCGAAGAGAGAGGCGGCGCATGTGACGGAGAGGCAGTATATGTGCCCTCACGGCCGTAGTCGCCGCAGGAGATGCCCCGGGCGTCGGGAATCTCAAGCTGATTCCCGGCCACCGTAGACGCGGGCTTGCGGACGGCGAGTACTGGGTAGCTTGCTGTCCGGTAAGGACCAAGCCCGAGTCGACGGCACGTTGTGTTCCACGCGCGCCTCAAAGAGATGTCAGCACCAACTGGTGGGGTCCGCAAGGGCCGATGCCTGCCAGGGGTGCGGGTTGTTCGAAAGAGATACCGCGACCTCTGGCACACAGGCAACTCAGGGAACACGGGTGGGTTTTAGTCAGTAACAGTCGGGCACGCCCTCCTGCTCCACCCAGAGCGGGAGAATTTATTTAACGATTTCCTAGCCAAAAAAAACCCCTCCAGTTGCCATGGTGTTATTCTAAGGACGTACACTGACAATAAACTCTTCTAATTATTTATGCTTAACATGAGTAAACTTGAATGAGGTTGTTTTGTGCCACGTGTCATGTATCTATGCTTCAAAATGGCAATGATTCTATTTTTATGTATTCAAAGGAAAATGATAATTATGGGGTAGTCGATGTTAGAAGGTACTATTAATAATTTTATTCATAGGAATTTTTACGTAGATAACATTAAAAGTAACAATGATATCTTGACAATATAACTTTTTTAACAAACACAAACAAAGAAAACGGATACCTACTATTTACATCAAAACAAAACAACGACGGTTCGTCCCAACAAACATGCGATATTTTTATTTAAATTCCACGATTTAACGCAATTATTTGCTTAATTTTCTGCAACCCACATCCAGTAACACCATTACTCGGGTAAATCTGGTTACACATTAATTTAGTCTCTAAAGTATAACATATAAGCACCATAATCGCTGGTATCATGCTAAAATAATAACACAAGAAAGATAAATGGAATCATTCAAGCGTCGTTACAAGGGTCTACCTTTGCAGAGCCCTCTTTTATGTAAGAGAAGAATAAAAAAATACTTTATTGCTGTGTAAATAAAGTTATGATTTTAATTTTTGAGTGGTCAGATGTTACCGTAGCGTTGTATGCATCGAAGAGGCGTAGCACCGTAGCGGCGTAGCACCGTAGGCACACAATCATTTGGGTCACAATGGCAAAGCGATGTTAATCTTCCGTCCTCTGTTGCTTTATGCGACCAACGCAAGACGTGATAAAAATTCCAATTATTAATTTTGAACTTGCGTTAAATGACGTAAGAATATTGCGAATTAGAATCTCAGATTATATTCCAGATATATTTCATTCGATAACAATGCAGGTGTACACACAGCGTCGTTTCTGTCTCTTTAGCGTCTGGTTTGAACTAGTAAATACTACCTCAGTCATAAGAGACATTATTATAGGAGAGCATGTAGTGTATAAGATTTTCCGTCTGTTTTTTATGTTGAAGTTTGCAATTTACTGGATCGATATTTTAACATGATTAAACGTTGTGTTCTGAACATTGAACATTGCAATCTTCACGTTTGCTTTTGCAATGTAAGTTAAGATTTCCTCCTGATTTTACATAGATACAACATAAACACACGCCTTTTTCTGATGGGTAGGTAGAAAGTACAGAACGACACCTGCTACGATGGGTACATACTCGTTGTAGCAGCAGCGGTGAGGTTTGGTGAAAACCAAGGTGTATGGTAGATTGTGTTGAGGATTTTTATAATGAAAAACGATGCGTTAGGTTTAACGAGTAAATTATGTATTAGCCATTTTGCTTACAACATTCAAGGAGAGGGGTGTTGGAACAATATTTTAAATTAAACCAATCACCGTCGAGAGACAGGTATGACGTCGCGTGTGGTATTGTTTCCTGCCTCAAGATGTCGCTGTTAGTCCTCGATATGCGTTTATTGAGCAAGAGATCACAACACTCGTTTTGCCCCGTTTACGTTCATACATCTAGTCATACACGCATGACGGTTGTGAGAAGTACACACCTGACCTTTCTGAAGAATATCACCAATAAGGTCACTATAATTATGTCCTCTCGGCGTTTCCACTCAAATCTGCCTTTTGTTAGCCGCCTCGTTTCTGGTGATTTTAAAATTAAAAATAATAGTTTAAAAAACCAAAAAACACGCTTTATATCAAGCACCCCATGCTTTTTAATAGAATTAAATTATTTTCTACTTTTTAGTTTGGGTTTTAAAGCGTGTTTTTTATTATTATTTATTTTAAATTTTTTAGTTCTGCAAAAACATGTATTTTTTTTGTTGTTTTTTTATATATTTTTTTTTGAAATTTTTCAATTGTCATCGGTCCTCGATATGTCTACAGAGTTTAAATGAAATCTGACCGTTTAAAGTGGGTCAAAATAGCGTCCAAAGGAGTTGGTTACAAACAAACAAACATACAAGTGAAGCTAATATAAAGCGTGTAAAATAGGTACACTCATTGAAAGGCAATGGCATCTTTGGAACCCTTCAAGTATTTGTTTCATGAATACCCCTTTACTAACCAGGCCACGTTTCGTCACAGAGCTTATTTAATCATTTTATATCTCTGGTGGTTCACACAAATATGCGTCATGCGTAAAACTCATAATTAGGTATATAACATCATAATTCTATGTTGTGTAAATAAACATCACACAGTATCTGCCTGTGATGTTCGTGTACATCGTTTTATTTTAAACATTATTTGCTTACACTCTGTGATAGCCCAAGTGTTATTTATTTATTGAATTAATGTGCTATTCGTAGTGTAAATAGCAGCTGAATAAACAACACGTAATTAATACCCGTAGTAAACGTTACTTTGTGCATTTTAAAATTATTTTTAATTACTTTGTCGCGATAATTTTGGCAGACATTGGCTTAACAATGTTGACAGTTCTATAATTAACAACATTCCTGCAGGTTTTTTTGAATACTTGTCTATGTACATTTTTTACGTGGATGAGATTTTGCTACATTGTGATAAGAGATTGTTTTATACATTACCTATTTTATCAAGTTCCTAAAAAATAATTCCAGAACCAAGGAAGAGCTAACATAAAATTATTATCAGTATAATAAATAATGAAGTCGATTTTTCCAGATTTATCTCATCTAAGCGTTTAATTGATGCGTTATATAAAAGTTTACGCGAAAAGCTAGCCCGATGGGCCTGAGCCACAATAAATCTAGTCGATAAGGACCACAGAAGAGAGATAAAATATAAATCCTACTGCTGATTTATTGTGAAATACATTTAAGTGTTTCGTTTTTAAGATTTTGGGATTTTAATGTAATCACTAAAATCCCAAAATAGCTCTGCAAAACTGTCGATTACCATCGACAGTTTTTTTTTGCAACTAAATCGATTTTTAAGGAAAGATTAAGAATAAACGTTGTTTTTATCATGCCATTTATATTTAAACAAAAAAGTTTATTTGTCCTTTTTTACTTAGACCTTTTAAAGTAATTTTTAAAGTCATACTGTATTTTTAAACATTCTTAATCAAACTAAGACGTTTAGCTACAAGAACAATTCGTACAGTAATAAACACTTGCATACAGGAGTAAATCTTGTGTCACCAGACGCAACACAGTTTGCTTAATTAAACGTCCGCCATTACGATGTCACACGAGTTTGATTCATAACCTCCCACTCTCGGGGCGAACAATCCATGCAGAAGCAGAACGAAAGAATAATATTCAGGGCCTTACATAAAATTTAGTTTGAATCTTGACAATCGAGCAAAGCTTTATATTTGTGCTTAGCTTATTTTAGCCAATACCATTTTATTCAAATATCTCATAACATTTCGGAACGCGGAAATGAAATTAATAAGTAACATGAGTTGGTAGGATCTACATATAATAGTAATGTACATCATGTGAATTATAGACTACTGTAGTTATTTAATTTAGTAACTAGGGTAAATTGCAATACTTGACATTCAGTGTAGAGTTGTGGTAACAGCCATACGAATAGGTTGTGGGTTCGAACCCAGGCAGGCGCTTTACTTTGTAAATAGTTTTATCACCACTGCAGTGCAGTGCGTCGGGCATGTTCGCGGACGCACACGTTGACGGCTTCCACGCCGTGCTCCGCTAGCGATGCGCCGCGGCGCTCGGCAGGTTGCGCGCCAGTACCAATAGCATCCTGGCTGTTATTGCGGACAGGCTGGACACGCGGTACGTCCAGCACTGGGTTAATACCCACATTTGGATTTAAATAATTATATAATATACTAACACTAGTTTCATAAGTTGTACTCTACTAACATTTATGGATTTTTTTTCAGTCCGAAATAAAAAGTTTTTTATTTTTTATTTTTTTTACTGCTCTCAAAACGGCGAGGGAAGACATCGTGAGAAAACCGGCATACTCTAGTACCAAAAATTCTAAGACATGTGACATCTACCAATCTGCTTTGGGTATGTGTGGTGTTACAGCCCACTACCTTTCGTGTAAAGAAGGCCAGTGTCCTAACAGTGCGGATATTCGGATATTGTAGGCTGGTTATGTAATTGTAATTCATTACAAAAAGTATGTCAATAACTTTGTGAACCAACTTTCCACTTTGTGTGACACGCATTTTATTCATAAAACCGAGATGACACACCGTATTAGCAGAATGGAAGAAAAGCATAAAGTGTGTTTATTGTTATGCAAGAACTTAAGAAACTACAACTATTAAGAAATTCTTGTAAATCGTACAAAGCAAGACAGTTACCTGTTAGCGAAGAGCTATTTGGTGTTATGCTCATAATTTTCATTTTTTTTTTGTGTTTCGTAATTTTTATTACCTATTATTGTATAGAAACAAGTTCTTCTAACTTAACAGACAGCTGTGCTGCTGGGGAGTTTGTTCCGCTACTTCTTCTTCCCAGCTAAAGAACTAGGAAGTGGTGAAGGGCGGGCGTTTTTGGGGGGACTGTCTTATGTAATTTTATTTTGACGTTCAAAAAGAGCTGACTCTCAGCCTAGTTTGAATAAATGACTTTTGATTTTGATTTTTTTTTTGATTTAAGGACGGAAAAAGGTAGTATCGGTAACTGCTTCATGGCATTTTGACTATTTTATAGGTACTTGACGAGTTTTAGCTACAAAACTTATTACTAAGGTAAAGGAGCATGCCTTTAGATGTCCAAAGTAAATTCTCTCTGCTGTTAGTTATCTGTTAGTCGCTTTTTACGACACCCACAAGTTGAGATGAGTGGCTGTAACCTAAATATCGTGGAGATCGCGGGAAATGCAGCTCTATTCATAAAAGTTCAATAGCATTCATCTGGTGAGTTTAGGAACTCGTAATGTGGTATTTTTAACCGACTTCAAAAAGAAGGAGGTTATCAATTCGACATGGGCGGTCCAAGTGGCGGAGCGTCCAGCAGTGGACGTCTTTCGGCTGAAATGATAACTCCATATAGGTACAGTTTCAAATTTGAACATTTTGCTTATCAGTATCTTATTGACATTATTGTTTAATTTTGACATTATCACATTTCGTTAAATATTGACATCACCTGACATTTCCTATTGATTTTTTTTTGCATTGCTTTTTAACTTGTTGTAACTGGTGTTTACGAAGAAAGACTATTGATTGATTCATTATATCATCAGCTATCTGCCAATGAAAGTCTTAGCCGGAACAAACATATAGACAAAAACTTTGAAAATTGTTTTCTTTTTTGTTACAAGTACCGTGTCATGCTTTACTATGCATTTAATAAAAAGCTGTTATTTTGACAATACAAATATATACTTCAATTTAATTTATTTGTATAGATTACCTACTACCGATGCGGTTTAACTATGCCTAAGATACTTAAGCTATTTATAGCAATATCGCATAGGGTTAATGAAAGTCAAGTTTGTTAAACAATTTCCACTGAAAAGCCAATACTAATAGACTTTACATCTTCATCAGGTAATAAAGTAAAAATATAAGAAGCTATAACTGTTACTCATTCTATTAATTATGAAATATTCACTAATTAATCTTTTGGTGTAGAACGAAATTCCGAGAGGTTTGAAACCTCTTTGCGTGTTCACAAATATTTAGGCGATATGAAACTGATCTCAATGTTCCTTAATTAAGCACACAAAGTAAACGAATTACTTAACGTATTTAACAAATTTCGGGAGTAATAAAATTTTATATTAATTCCTTTGGTGTTTAGAAATAAAGTTCGTTGAACTGGATTTTTTTGCCGCTTTTCGTATGAAAAGATAATATTTACTTTCGTACTAATTAACACGATGTAGACTCATAATAATTATAATAAATGGTGCTGTATTTTAATACGTAATTAAGGAAACGGTCTACTAGTAGTCACCGTTGCCCATAAAATCTCTTGAATGTAACAGTGGGATAGTAATAATACATATATTATTATAAGCCTGTTACTGCCTCACCGCAAGACTAAGGCCTCTTCTTCAGTAAAAGTCTGACACGCCCTCCCGCTCCACCCAGATCGGGAGAAGTTATTTGATGATTGCCCACCCAAAAAAAAATTAAAGACGCCTGTTTCTTTGGCCACTCAAAGGTCAACGACAAAAACCACGCGAACGATACGGTGCTGTTGGGCCCAACTGCTGTGGCTATCAGAGAATTGCTCAAACTAAATATGTGAGACTTATGCTGCTTCACACGGGCTGATTTAAAATATCACAAAGAGTGAATATATGATATTTGAGGCCGCTGCCTGGTAGCTCTTCGGACTCTGTTCCAGAAATAATAAGGCTGGGATCCCGTTAAACAGATGTCAAGGTTTTGGTCATTTGGATATTTATATTACCTCTAATATTGTCATTTTTACTAAATTGATTTGCGTAACATAACTTAGAAATATAAAATAATAGTAAAAAGAACTAAAAAACACGCTTTAAAAACCAAACTAAAAAAGGAGAAAATAATTTAATTCAATTAAAAAGCTTGACAATAAGTGATTATAAAAATACCTCAAAAAGCACCCCACGCTTTTTAATTGAATTAAATAATTTTCTCCTTTTTAGTTTGGTTTTTAATGCGTGTTTTTTAGTTTTTTAAACTATTATGTATTTTCTATTTTTTAGTTCTGCTAACTACAAAAACGTGATATTTTTTCCTTTTTCTTCATTTTTTAAATTTTTTTTTTTCATATTCCTGACAGCAAACCCTTTTATTTGATACCCATATCATGTGGGTGGATTTCAAACAGCCAATCCGCCATCTTGGGGAGGCCGCCATATTAGATTTGTAATGACGTGTATTGTCATCAGAATTTAGAGCGTGTGCAAAATTTCACCATAATCGAAGACCGGGAAGTGGGTCAAATTAAGATTCCAAGATTTTCTTACATACATAGTTAGTTACATGTGAAGCTTATATAAAGCGTGTAATTATGATACTTTTGATAACATTTAAAGAGAGATAACTGACTGAATGTGAGTACCATGACTTATATACATGACTTTATAACTATCTGGCGGTTTTGAGTCTTTTGTATTTATGGCGTACGCAAATATCCTGCTGACCTGGTAGCGTCTTGTGACGGGTTGTTGAGCTCCCTAAAATAGGGTTAAGCTACGCGATGACTGCATGCATGACCGTCTGTTATGACAAGTCAGCTCAAAGCTGCAATGGTTCTTTCTTCAAAAGGCCCTTCTAGAAATGGCCCTGCACACTGTTATACTCACATACAATTCTTAGAATATGTATAATGTTTTGACTTTAAATGAGACGATGACCTCTGAGTTTGTTTCGACATTTCTTGTCAGAAATCAGTCAGCTACGAAATGTCATCTAGTTTTAAAATATTCACCAGCAAAATATTGATGTGTAAAAGTATTTTAAAAGATCTACTTACATAAATAAACATGCAATAAACCTAATCTAACAGAACCAAAATAAATATTTGTTACTTTGACCCAAATTTTACACCCAGAGAATAAAGCTTGAGTAAGAAACAAACTTGTAAGTACAACATTAGGACAAACCCAAAGTACATAGCGCCAGACAAAGTTACCACAAGGCTTTTATTTTACTTTCCTTTCTGTGTGACTTATTGAAACAAAAGGTAAGAATAGAACTACGATAACAATTACTGGTCTAAGTAGATGAATACTACATCCACAAATAAGCCCATACTTGGTATTGGTATTTTTAAACTTTCATCTATCATAATTGCTTAGGTATTCGCAGTTACTATCCGCAAAAAACTTGAGGCAAGCTCCGTAGATTATAGTTTGTTTTATGATTACATAACTAATATATTTATAAAATCATCTACTAATTGATCTTGAACGAACAAAACTCAATGTTCCATCGTTCACGTTCGTTATTGAAATATTAGCATCGAATAAAATCGTTGATTTCCGTAATACGTAGCGGGAGCGAGCGTCGAAAATGTCCTAATTGCCGCCTCGGACCACAATGGACGTGAATAATACGCGCTCATTAGTTCAGTGATCGGAAAAATCCTATCGAATATATACCGTTGATAAAGGCGTACGTTTTTTATTACCAAGGAGATTTTTTAGCTATTCCTTGAGGCTATGGCAATAACTTAATTTTCTCAAATAACAAACCTAAAATAAACTTATCCCAGACTTACAAAATCTTGAATTAGATATTCCTACATTTAAATTAAGACGTGGGTGCAAAGTTATCTAGAGTGTTATTTTTAACCTAGTCTTATCGTAGTCTTCTGCGTCCACAAGTTGTGCGAAACCACGTTATGGTTTTACGCCTACCGCATCCAGTCTGCCCCACCAGGATCTAAAGTTTCGCTGCATGTAGCCAAGAATCATCATTTTAAGATTCGTGTTTACTCATAGACTGACTTGCTCAAGCGGTAATCGCTTTTACACAAACATGGGTGAGACACATTTGCTTGCTAATCAATTCAAACCATGCCCAGAAGCCTAAATTAGCGGCAATGGCTTTCAAAGCGTTTCACACTTCTACTTTCAAAAGGATTCACACATCTATTAAGCTTGTTGGTAGCTTATGTTATTGATGTTAGAAAGTCACGTTGTCTGGGCCCTCAGGACTTCAAAGAGTTTTAGGCAGGGGCAGTCCTAGTTGTGTTGTATATAATACACTTCCAAATATAATAAAGAACACTTCAAACCACAAACTAAAACATCTCTTGAGATGTTTTAGTTTGTGGTTTGTGTGTGTAGATTGGCTTGCCAATCTTGTACATTCCCACCTACATCGAGGTAACTAACAACAGACAAACAAAGTAATTTCAATTAGTGGTGAAGTTCGTAACACCGTGAACTCGAACCTTCTTAACGATCGAGTCATAAAATTAAAGTTTTAACTCGAGCTGATTCAGAGGGCCAGTCAACCGAGACAAGATGTAATTGCAACTAACTGTAAGCGCATATCACAGTCAAGTGCTACATAGTAAGTTAACTGCTTGTCGTCTTTGAAACTTAAATATGGTATTTATGAATGCAGAGTTATTTATAACATAGTTAAGAATTACTTAGTGGAACGTTTGTGCTTTTGATTTTATTATGTTTTAAGACTTAGTTTGATGCGATCTAAGATTAAATTAACTAGCCTATTTCTCTGATTCCACAGTTACGCTTATTTTTAACAATCGACGTTAAAACTCTTTTAGAGCGATAGAAAAGCACAGCCTGCTACTTAGATATTTACATGTGATCCATCCCCTTAAGCTCCTTGTCGAGATACTCAACGTTCTATTATGATCTCTCAATGTTAACCGTTGCCACGGTTACGAAAATTATGTCATCGAAGATCTCGGCTTAACTTTGAAGTTTTGTTGGTATATTTTATTAATATTGAATCTACAATGAACGGTATCAATCAATCAATCTGCCCAGCCTTTTCCAAACGATATAGGGGTCTGCTTCCAGACTATCCAGATGCAGCTGTATACCAGTATTTTACATAGAGTGACTGCCTATTTGACCTGTAACTGGGTGATAATATACTCCTTGGTAAAACTGGTGGTCAGACTTTCGGGCTTCTGAAAGCACGTAACGAGTGATAAAGATCAACGAATGACAGCTACAATATACGGTTTTTTATTTTTTTTGTGGATGGGAAATCTACAAATAACTTCTCCCGCTCTGGGTGGAGCAGGAGGGCGTGTGAGACTTTTACTGACTAAAACCCACCCGTGCTGCCTCAGTTGCCCGTGTGCCGGGGGCGACGGTATCTCTTTCGAACAACCCGCACCCCTGGCAGGCATCGGCCCTTACAGACCCCACCAGTTCGGAGCACCAGGACACATGGCACGCCGTGATCACCCCAGGAACCAAGTAATATAAGGGCCCCAGACGAACCCGTGTCTGACACCCTTGGTCCCCCTGCGACGGGTCAGCGCAGTGGCCCCGCCGCCTACCACTTTTCGGCCGCAGGGGATAGGGAGAGCGGCCAACGCTATACCGACACTCCTCTTCCCCTGCGGCCCCACCGCGTCCGCCATCAAACGGTGGCGGCCCCGTCCGGGCCATGGAAGGGAAGAGCGCTACTCAGAAGTACCGGCACTCCTCCTCCGCCGCAGCCTGTAACCCTCAGCCGCGATGCCTCCCATTCGACATGGCGGCCCGCCTCAGTTGCGGTGCACCTCACCGCAACCTACTTTTTGGCCGCTACGTCGTCGGCTTGGAGACAAAAGCCCTGACGAGCGGCCCCACCTTGGGGTTCCTCTTCGCTTCACCGTGGGAGCGGACCACGGCTACTGAGCCCCCCCGCAACGACAATGCGGAAACCCACTGGGGGGGTACAATATACGGTATATTGTGAAAATTGTACGGAAAAATATTTTTTGAAGTAAGTTAAACCTTGAATATGTATTGGAAATCATGAATGATATTTACATGGTAACAGCAAATATGACACAAGCTAGGTTTTTTAGATAAAATCTGGTTTGAATTCCTTCATATTTTACCTGTCTACATTGCTAACCTATACAAATAAAGGTACTTCATTACAAAATACTTGGGATTTGTTTGGGATGCCCAAACATGTAGCACGTAACAGGTCCTGGGTTGAAATTCCTGTTGTTAATTACTGAGAACCCTGGCATGAAATCTTTACCTATGAATCTACCTTTTTTTTTGGATATTCCGGAAAAAACAGGATAACCAGTGAATTATTGGTAAGAATTTCAAATATTGCCCAAAAAACTTGAAATCAATGCTGTAATTCAATTTTGTAGTAGGTTTAACATCCAAACCACACCACATACCTGTAATTTAAGTAGGTACTAAATTATGTCATGACAAATGGCAGAATGTACCTGGAACGAAATATTATTTTGTTACAACTTTCCTGAATTCCTGAATCCCATGCAAATGTATTCTATTCTATTATCACGACCCTTGCTTACCAAAAAACCTCTCGAAACTGACAAACTCAACCTGACTTACTGCTTAGGTATTGACTGTGGCCATCTTGGAGGCGTCTTTGTGCGGCGAACAATGCACTGTTCGGTAATCCTCAGAAAGTCGCGTCCTAATGAAAACGTGCGCCGTGTGCCGTCAGCAGCCGTAATCTGCGTATCATGTCGCTGTCGCAAATGAACCCTAAGTTTTATTACTGTTGTATGTGAAGAATTCATTTTTGCATTACATGAATTGTATTGAGGAACGAATTTGTTTCCTTAATGTCTGGCAGTATTTGTGAAAAATTTAAGCTATCTCTTTGGAATTCCATGCCGGTTAGAATATTCTTCGATTTTTACTTCAAAGGTAGTTCCCTGCAAACAAAGAGGGGCTTGTAACTAAGTAATAACAGCCGCACGGGTTGATCGATCAGGTTAAGCTACGCTTGCTGCGGTTGGTACGTGGATGGGTGACACTTTTTTATTTATTACTAAATGGGCCCGCTCTTAAACTCGATCACGCCTGATGGAAAGCGATTGATGTCTATGATGGATCGAGCGTGCCCAAAAAATACCTGTTCACTCATGTTCAAGGCACTTTTACTCCCACCCATCGACGAAACACAGCAAGCTGCACACTGCTTGACGCAGGACTCCGGTGAGAGGGCGGTCGCCAACCAGGCTGGTGTTAGCCGTACCACCGCAAGGGAAGAATTGGCCAGTCATCAAGTTATTGGGTGTGACTGTTCAAGATGCGCCGAGCGCTCGGTTCAAGAGAAATGTGAAGACGAGTCTGTAAATTATATTTTTTAAACGATAATGATATTTGTTAATGTAGATAGGTTTTATAACTAGATGGGTTCGATGTTTTCTATTCGAAAACTCTGAGAAAAAACACCGAAACAAACTCAGAGGTCACAGTTTCTTTAAAATCCAGATATTAAATTGTTTTTCGTGAAAACTGAATTGTGGGTGTACTGTAGGTACATCTCTGCCGAACTTTTCGGGCAATACAGGCGTTAAGATACTTTGTGTTTAGAACCACACAATAGATATGTGACTGGATTTTTGTCTCAGACTATTATTGCTTTTAAATGAACGCAGAAATAAATGTATCACTGATTGTTAGGAATTTAGAACATTATTTACAAAAGTATTTTCCCTTCACAGTCCCTTCGTTAAATAACAACAAACATTCCTGCACAAAACGAATTCCTAACCCATTCGTTATCGGAGCGAAACTCTTAAAAGAATGTTTCTTTATTTATCCTTAACTTGTCCTCACATCCCTAAAATAATGAGTTTAAAGAGCAACCAGGTAAAAAGGTCAGCTCTTCATTAAGTGGTATTTACCCTCTTCAACCTTCCGTGTACCACTCTCAACAAAATATTATACACTGGTTGAGGGAACTTAGTCTTTTTTTGATCGAAAATTGAGAGGAGATTAACCTGTGCATGATTAAATTCCAGTTTAATAATACCAATTTTGTACCGAATAAAAAGGCAAGTAAGCAAACTCAATTTACTAGAACAAAAAACTGATATTGGCAAGCTTGCCTTCTAAATTCGCTTATGCATTATAAATGCATACAATTATTAATAACAAGCCTACAATTATTCAACATCGTTTAAATTATAATCGCAGTCAATTAATTCACAGTGCCGTGCATAATCCCCATTTCGTTCATACCTCATTTATTTTCGTGCAATCAAAACTGCAAGGGTACTCAATTGTGCACGGTGATTCCGGTGCCACTAAAATATTCTGTTCCCCGTCCTGTGTCGGTCGTCCGGTTCCGTGTCTAATCGCACGGATCTGACGGCAGTCGCATGCTTGCTACTGATTACTTACTCGTGATTTGAATACGGACATAGTCGCAGTAGGTAGAAAGTTAAGAACCTACACAGTAGACAAGTTTATGTTTATTGTGTGTGCAAATAAGTTATTCTTGTCATTTGATTTAACCCTGAAAACCCGTTTAGTTACTCATGTGATGAAAACTATCAGATATAATTGAATTTTATTAAAATACGAAAATAGAATGTTGATGAAATTGGTAGTTTTATTCAGCAATAATAATAAATTTCCTTGATTATTTATTATAATTTGTTATTACTGGTAGACTAAAAACTTTTTCCAAAAAGAAAACAACCGACTTCCAAAAAAACACTACAAAGTGAAAAATAACTTTAATTTCGGAAGTCGGTGTCTTTGGAGCCGTACTTTAATTTTTTGTCACCAACTTCCAAAATTAAAGTTATTTTTCACTTTGTAGTGTTTTTTTGAAGTCGGTTGTTTTTTTTTTGGAAAAAGTTTTTTTTTTCACTTTTTAGTGGTTCACATGTGCCTACCCCTTCACAGCAAACCGGCGTGATGTTATGTTATGAACTGGTGTAAGCAATAGACAGACAAGAGATTTCAGCAATCCCAGTCCATTTGCTATCATTTATTGAGGAGTTCCGTTGCCTATCTCCAAAGTTCTTTATCAGATCTTCACCAAATTGAAATGAGATCACTCCGAGAAAGTACTCTTCCAAAAAATACCTAATTCGCTTCGTGTGCCTATAAAATTTAAAGAGTTCTCTCTATTTCTCCAGGATCCCATCATCAGATTCTGACTTGATGATCATGGATCGGTCCAGCCATCTTCGAGTAATCGGGGAACATACATTAAAAAAAACAGGTTCCGAAAAATTGAGAACCTCCTCCTTTTTGAAGTCGGTTAAAAAGACAATACTACTCATGATAATGTTGACATTTTCGCAAAGCGAACCATAGGTGACGAAGGAGTGGCGCACTTTGCTTACAAAATAATTCAGTAAAGGTTATATACATCACCGTAATTTGAAACCAAGTGTAACAATAACACAAGAACTAATGTCAGTAATTAGGCACCACGCCGACAAGTTGCCATCGCGACAGATAACGAGCAATTTTCTCCAATGAATGCCTATTGCTGTAACAACATTACGAGTCGACTGCGTAAACGGCTTATTATGTTCGACAATATGCCGTTTACGGTTTACTGACACTATATGTGGTGTGTTGAAAGGGAGCAATGAAAGGTTTAGATGTTTTTTTTTTTTTTTTTTTTTTTTTTTTTTTTTTTTTTTTTTTTTTTTTTTTTTTTTTTTTTTTTTTTTTTTTTTTTTTTTGAGGATGGGAAATCATCAAATAACTTCTCCTGCTCTGGGTGGAGCAGGAGGGCGTGTCAGACTTTTACTGACTAAAACCCACCCGTGTTCCCTCAGTTGCCTGTGTGCCAGGGGCCGCGGTATCTCTTTCGAACAACCCGCACCCCTGGCAGGCATCGGCCCTTGCGGACCCCACCAGTTCGGCGCACCAGGACACGTGGCACGCCGTGACCACCCCAGGAACCAAGTAACAAAAGGGCCCCAGACGAACCCGTGTCTGGCACCCTTGGTCCCCTTGCGACGGGTCAGCGCAGTGGCCCCGCCGCCTACCACTTTTCGGCCGCAGGGGATAGGGAGAGCGGCCAACGCTATACCGACACTCCTCTTCCCCTGCGGCCCCACCGCGTCCGCCATCAAACGGTGGCGGCCCCGTCCAGGCCACGGAAGGGAAGAGCGCTACTCAGAAGTACCGGCACTCCTCCTCTTCCGCAGCCTGTAATCCTCAGCCGCGATGCCTCCCATTCGACATCGCGGCCCGCCTCAGTTGCGATGCACCTCACCGCAACCTACATTTTGGCCGCTACGTCGTCGGCTTGGAGACAAAAGCCCTGACGAGCGACCCCACCTTGGGGTTCCTCTTCGCTTCACCGTGGGAGCGGACCACGGCTACTGAGCCCCCCCGCAACGACAATGCGGGAACCCACTGGGGGGGAAGGTTTAGATGTTCACGTTGTGTTTTTCGAAGTGAAAACGTCTTTTTGCTTGGAGTACTGGTAGTAACTTCAATATTTCTCACCGACAAAAACATGTAATCTTTCAACCGCTAATAACTACGAGAGTTTTAGTGCTAGAGTTATGGTTAAGCATTCAAAAGATAGATCATATTTATAAAAAAAATTGATCGGAACATTATTTGCCTATCACGTCATACTGCGTGTGCACGCAATCTTGTGACCGTTTTTTTTACTATGTATCGAAATTCCAATTGGTATAGCGCAAAAACGTGTTTAGTTTAAAAGCTTGCATCAAAAGAAATGCACACACGGCAGTGATTGAAGATTTCAAGATATCGTCTAAAATTGGCCGTAAATCTTCTCAGAACTGATAAATTCATAATCCAGAAAATCTTACTTCATAAGGAATGCAATAAGCCTACTAAATCTAGTATCAGGCAAAATCAACGGCTATAGCGGTATGCGTATTTCCCTTTCCGTGTTCAACTGGCGACACCGGTCTCGCGAAATCCACACGTTTTTGTTTGACATACTACGGAATCCTACGATCCCGTGTTCAATTCGCGTCAACTGAGCACGCTTTTGTGATCAAGCAACGTTAAAAGAAGTTTTACAAAACAGTGTGTAATAATGTTAGTAGGGTGGCAAAGATAATATATTACCAGTCTAGTTAGAGTAGGTTATTATTATTTTTTTAATGGTTAGGTTAGGTTAGGTTAAAACTGTGACTTCCTACGCACGAGCCGAGCGAGCGTAGCGAGCGGTGCCGCGGCAGCGGCCGGCGAGTGCCAGAAACGACTAGATTATATAGAAAATCTAAACCTGCCCTAATAATACAATAATAATATATTATTTATGAATGCCCACTTTCTATTTTATTTTCGCCATTAAGTTTCCGCTTAGATATTAATTCTGTTCCCAAAAGAAAAACTTGATGCTAGTTTAAATTAAAACGGAGCTTATTACTAGTCGGTATGCATTTAAACGGAAATTGCAGAGGTATTTTCATAACAAATAGCGTAGAGTCATCTAAACACCTCTTTCCCTTGAAAATGTATACACCGTGGTATTTTAATCGTCTTACAACGGCAGCCCACTTCATGTATCCAATGACTACTGATCATTTATAACAAAAAAAAAATGAACAAATGAATAATTAAAATAAAAAAACATCACTAAGACGCATGACGTAGTTTGAAGCACCCTGTTATGAATGAATGATGGAATGTAATGGAGATGGAATGATATGCTCTACTCGTGCATTGGTTTTTTATTTGGATGGGAAATCATCAAATAACTTCTCCCGCTCTGGGTGGTGATGTCAGACTTTTACTGACTAAAATCCACCCGTGTTCCCTCAGTTGCCTGTGTGCCAGGGGCCGCGCTATCTCTTTCGAACAACCCGCACTCCTGGCAGGCATTGGCCCTTGCGGACCCTACCAGTTGGTGCTGACATCTCTTTGAGGCGCGCGTGGAACACAACGCGGCGTCGACCCAGGCTTGGTCCTTACCGGACAGCGAGCTACCCATTACTCGCCGTCCGCAAGCCCGCGCCTACGGTGGCCGGGAATCAGCCTGGGATTCCCGACGCCCGGGGCGTTTCCCGCGGCGACACTCGTGCATGGGTTGGGTATCTTCTACCTTTTGATACGTAAATATTATTTTATTTTTCTTTACATCTATTATGTATATCAATGGTAACATGTTGTTTATCGCGCCTAGGGGTATTTTATGCCGGATACATTGAGTGGACCACCTTTGTAAGACGATTAAAATGTCATGGTGTATTTACTTATGTAGCGACACTACAGAAAAACACTTCGCAACAATATGTAGAAATACAAAAAGAGAAGTGACGCCATCTACAACGCCACAGGCGAACTACGCAAAGACGCACGTCATAGAAAGCCTAGATCGCGCAGTTAAAGTTTACCGCGCGATTTGGATAGGTACAAAATCCCGACATCAACCGTCGGGCAGTTGCCCACAAGACACAATACCCGTCTGGTCGGAGGATCCTCCCTTTTCCATAGAGTATGAGTGGACTTTACACCCTGTTCCTCATACCTCTATACATTATATATTATAAAGTTTATTACCTATTTATGTACCAATCTTATTTATTTTTCTCTATGATAATTATAATTTGTATTGTTTTTTTTTTTCATTGTTGCTCTCAACCTAAGCACCTGCTATCTAATCTCTTCACCACCCTTGGTTGACTGGTAGAGAATGCCTAAGGCCGCCTTTGTACCTTTTTGTGTGTGAGAAGTTAACGTTTACACGGAAACAAACGGCGCGGACTCGAACTGCGACTTCTTCATTTTTTGCTGTGATTTTCGTTTGACATAGCTTACCAAATAACAGTAGTAAAGTTTCATAATTATACCATCATCATCATCATCTGCCTAGCCTTTTCCCAACTATGTTGGGGTCAGCTTCCAGTCTAACCGGATGCAGCTGAATACCAGTATTTTACATGGAGCGACTGCTTATCTGAGGGGCAATTCTCGTAATTTTAAGAACGTTCACAGTCTGATCTCAGTCTCAATCTGTCAAAAATACATCCAGTTTCCATACATTTTTGACAAGTCTTTGACATTTGATTGTCGCTGAGATGAGACTACGACTAGATTTAGACGTTTTCAATTACGAGAATTGACCTTCTGACCTCCACAACCCAGTTACTAGATAATACGATACCCCTTGGTAAGACTGGTTGTCAGACTGTCACTATAATTGTATATAAAAATTTAAAAAAAATCTTTCTCGATTACTTAATCAACTGGTATAGTAGATATTTTTTTTTTAAATTAAATTAAATTAAATTAAATAATCATTTATTTCAGGAATTTATCCCATATAAATTACAATACACATTAACAAATAAATAATAAATTAAATTTAATACAAAATAGTAAATTAAAGTTAATAAAATAAAAAATAAAGTTAATAAAAAATAATAAATTAGACTCTCACTTTGCGTTATTGCTGGAAAGTATAAAAAAAACATTCAGACAAAAATAAGACCTCACTATCTATATCTACCATACTAATGTCCAAGACAGCTTAATATAAGACAAACGCTCTCACAACCGCCTCACACATCACAACTCTGGTCCAGCCATCGTCCCGTCAACATCCCATTCCTCGCGTCAGATTTCAATTAAGATTACGCCATTCCATTACAGATACAATAAAAATGGAATGATAACCCTATTATGAAATTCCCACCCGCTCCATACATTGGCTTTATTTATTTTTATCATGGAGGAATGGGGACAAAATTGTAATCCCGATGGATCGTGTGGATGGGTATTAAGTATGAACAGCTCCCACCCAATGTATTTGTATCGCTTTTTCTGGATCAAAATGGATTTTCGGATGTGATGTGGTTATTTTCGTTGTATCTATTTTGATTGGTATTGAAAAAATATTAGGTGTTTTTTGGAGTTTGGTTGAAAAAAGTGACTGAAGAATGGGAAATGAATGTGAGTTAGTTAATTTTTCATGAGATTATTTGAAATATGTACATTTCAAATTGGTTTATGGGCAACAACTGTTACACACGTCTTTCTTCATAATATATTATAAGGATAAATCAGTGCTTTTAAAAGCTACATCGATGTAGAAGCCCATAGGTATTGTTCCGCAAACGAAAAAAGGCATTTCCCATTTTAAACAAGCATTCATTCTGATTAACAATTCCTCACAGACTTCCCATGGCGATCCGAGAAGCCTGGAAGTGTTTTATAAATACCCATTTATGTTCCGAAGCGTAGTCTGAAATATATCTTATTTGTTTTACGACAAACATAAATATGAGTAATAAAAGCAACGCTTACGTGAAGAATTGGCGCTCTGCCGGATAAAGTATCTATACGCCTTTACAGAATACTAATATAGTATGGGGTACTAAACTGTTTGCTAGAACTGAAGGATTAAAGTCCTTCACTACTTTAGAAATGTGCTCACCCTTTCACTAATGAATTATGTCAAGAGGATAGAGATGCCAACATCATCATCACATTAGCCGAAAGACGTCCACTGGTGTACGTAGGCCTCCTCCAAAAGGGGAGGATTTGCCATAATCGCCACGCTTGGCAGGTGGCCACGGATGGCAACATAACCTAACCTATTCAACTAACTGCAATCACCACTCTATTAGTATTTGACTGGCAGAAACACAAACTGTTCACCCGCATTTCGCTAGTTACTGTCTGTTTATGGGTGTATTAACGGGTCACCTTTGCTTAACCCTTCGGGTAAAACATGCGTGATGTTGGTTTTTTGTTAGTATAAAAATTATTCCTCAAAACTCTTTCTACCAAAATATAAAATTAAAAGTCTGGGCTGATTGTTTGTAAAGTACTAAGGGCTAAATCTTAATCGAAGTAGCAGTTCCTCACTAATTTACCCCCAAACTCTGGATGTCGTTACCCTCATTACTCGCAGGTGTCGCCGTGATAATCCGAAGCTTTTTAATGGAACCCATTAACAAGGTGACGGCACCAAGCAATTTATTTGATTGATTATGTTTTCTCACAATATTATTAGCCATCAGCTACTTTTGGAAGAGCTCTTTTGTAGGCTAGAATTAAGTATACTTTGAAATAGATGTTTTGAACTTTAAATTGAAAGCTTGAGTAGAGAGAACTCTAGTAGTATGAATATTAAACGAGATACTTAGATGGAATTTCTTAATTCAAATACAAGAGCAATTACATGAATCAAGATTCGTCTAAATTTGTGTCTGCTTTGTGGCCAATCGCAATCCTCCATTAAGTATTTAAAGGATTTGATAGAGATAAACGAAACTTATGTTTACTTATATATCTACTACATAGGCACCTAAAAGAAGAATCTTCGTAGAAGTAGATTCCTTATTTTTAATAGTTCCGATGATCTACAATTGTCCGTCATCATCTTCAGTCCGAATCGACCCACTGTTGAGTATAATCCTGGAAAGGGTACGCCTACGACTGCTATAGCTTTTAAACCCAGCTTACCGACTCTTATTTCCCGAGAGATTCATCTGATCTTTAATACAAAACTATATTTTTCTTCAACAATCAAAATGGCTTACTAAGCGATTTAGTAATTGCTTAAGCTATTTAGCTGAGTAACGCTTAGAGGCTTACCTGAGATTGTACGAGTGTGTTATAAGATGAATATACAGGGTGATTGGAAGATGGGTGCAAAACTTTAAGGCGAAGATAGTACAGACAATTTAGAACCATTTAAGCCATGATTGTCTTAGACGAAGTCTTACCAAATATTTTTAACCTCTCAAAATTTAATGTAAACTGCATAATTATGGCCAAATTGAATGATAAATGAATTCATTTTTTATTTATTTAATTAAAGTAATGTGTAAGCAATCAAGCAGAACATGTTTTAGGCTTCTGTGTCATTAGACATTTTTTTTACAGACATTTAAAGCTCAGAAAAAATAAAGAATTAGTACAATACGTCTTTTAAACCTTATTAAAAAAAAAAATGGTAAGACTTCGTCTAAGACAACCATGGCTTAAATGGTTCTAAATTGTCTATACTATCTTCACCTTAAAGCTTTGCACCCATCTTCCAATCACCCTGTATATTCAGACTAGATTTAATTGCTTCAAAGCTATGTAACTAACGTTTAGACTCTACTACTCTAAATATTAGTTACTTAGCTTTGAAGCAATGCTAGTTGGTTAGGACCACACAATTATATTATGTAAGACAAACCTACAAATGCACCTATACTCCATAGGTTTAGGTAGTTAAATAAAGGTAAACAAATCCTAAAAAGGTTATTTTTTTATAGTTGACACTTTCTTGTTGAAAAATACGGTGTAACAAAAGCAAATTTATTTTTGATATATACGATAGTTTCCTCTTTTATTAATGTATATTCAAGTTTATCAGATTCCGATTCAGATTCAGAATAGAGCCTATTATTATATGATTATAAATAATATGATTTTAACATTTGATTTATAAGATTTCGCATCTATGAGTCACGTGTTTTTTTTTGTTTACCTTTATTTAACTACCTAAACCTATGGAGTATAAATGAAGTATTGAAATGCAACTTCGGAATATTCATGAAAAAATAGCTAGAAAGACAAGCCAAATAGCATTTAGTCTGCTTAACGTTATGTTTAGTTGTGTGGCAGTCATATTAGAAAGTGTTTGTTGTCTTAGGCACGAATTAACTAAAATACACAAACAAACTCCAAATAAATTCCAAACTTGCTACACCTGCAGCACAAATTGAGTTTTTAGTTCCCGAAATTCCGTTTAGCAGCAAGGTGCTCCACGAGGTTTACTCTCAGCTTCGGCTAACTTCGGCACACATTCCGACCTGTTTGAATTTGGAACTATCCTTATGTGAGCCGTGTTTGGATAGCCGATCGTTGCTTTACTTTAGAGCTGGATCCAGAATCCCAGGAATTTCGGCGAAACTTGTTTTTAGTGCTAAACTGTATTTGGATTAACGAGAGTACTGGGTTCTCGGAAAATAATTTAATTTGTAGTTAGCGAAAAAAAAACTATTTTACCCAGCAATAATTATCTTATTATAGTAATTATAATGTAATAACCACGCTTGTTGCTATAAGCTTTGCTGATATGGGTACGGACGAAACATTCTTCCATTTCATACTTTTGCAACAAAACGAAATTGACTCTGAACCCTACTGGCTATGTTTGATATAAAAGCATAACAAATTCATAGACCAAAAACCAACCAATCTAAATCAAAAAGCATCTGAAAGAACCGACTCAACATTATGAAAGTTTCCACAAAGAAAAGATTTCAAGTATTCAGACCTTTTCCAGACCTGGACCTTTGTTGGACCTCTAAAGGTCCACTCAGCCACCAATAAAAAGTTTTATTATTTGAGTTTCGATTCAATCTCGACATCGAGATATAGGAGCGAGAGTTGTTAAAACATGAGTGGATGTTATGGATCGCTCACTACCGGTGAAGAGGACGAGTTCGAAAAATGATTTCAATAACGTGATATGGAAAAAAGTATTGACGTAGAAAATAATAAAAGAAGTCAATGGCTGATAAGTTGATATGAACGATACAAGATGGGTAGGTGCGTACTTTTATGTGTTATCAGTTATCACATTACCAAATATTTTATTGCAAAATTTTTGTTTAAAGTTTAGCTAATACAGTTTAAGCAAAGGATTACAATATTTACAGTTAAAAAAACGTGTTGAACTCTCACACATTCTTAGATAAAAGTTACCTTTTGGCAAATGTTTGCAAAATACATATGAAAACTAAGCAAAACCGAATTCAAGTTCATGGTTCAAAACTGTGTATACAAAACATAGAGAATAAAGCAAATATTTTATTTGAGCCTCAGTCCTTCCTAGTCCTTATCAGTCATTATTTTAAATTGTTGGCCGAGATATTCAAATATCTTTCCTCTCTCATCAAATATTTACTATTTATCTTGCTTAATATTACGAACCTCATGTTTGCACATCTACTAATAGGTTACTTACTTTTTTATCACACTATCTTACCATTTTTTCTTTTGTTTATACCAAGTGAGTATTTGCTTCTCTGTGATTTAAATGAATTATAAAAATAAATAAAATTGGAATCATTCCACTTTGCCCCACCGAGCCGCCCACTGACTGGTGGGGCAAAGTGAAATGTCTAAAATTTTGCAGCGGCCCACTAATTCTGCCCCACAGATTTGATTTGGTGGGGCAGTTTCCACTACTTTAAAATCTTGTTGGATTCTGCCCCACTACGGTTGGCACCTTAGAATTAAAGTACTTAAAAAAAAAACCTATTTGTTTCTTGAAGGAAACGGGTTGTAAATTACATTACAGAGCATTCCACTTTGCCCCACCAGTGGAGCGGCTTGGTGGGGCAAAGTGGAATGATTCTAAACTTGCATTTTTATATGTATTTACTACAAATATTGGGCTATTTGATGAGACGGAGAAAATTCAATGAGAGAAGCTTAGTGAGGTAGTTGCTTATTTTTTGATATGGCTAAATATAAATGTATTGTTTTTTTTAAATATATTACTATAAAACAAGACTATGTTGATATCAATGTGAAGGATCGATACGGAAAAGTGAGAGATTATAGATGTTAAACTTCAAAGCCTACTTATCAGTGTTAATCTCTTAACTACATTATATCTCCCAAACAAGACTTTTTTCTTCACAACCTCACTACCACGTCTCAAAAACATATTCAACCAACATTTCACTATAAACTCTCTAAACTTTCATAAGAGGGGAAAATCATTTCCCTTTTGCAGCTCTAGCGAGAAATTAATATCAGGCTCTTGGTAAAGTGAAGAGCCTCGTGAGTCGTCTAGACTGGGGAGACAGTGCAAATACGAGCGGAAAGGCTCTAGGCTCTGTAAGGCTTTATAGGGCATTATTCATGTAGGGCTGCAGTCTGCAAGACTATCATTATTGCTCTGTAATGGTCGGAAAGTGTGAAAGTAGGCCTTTGTGAAAAAGTGAAATTGTTCACTGTGATTATGCGATGTGTCTGATGGGATTTAGTTTTAAATTATTTGAATTCTTCTTGTAATAGAATTAAAGCAGTGGCTATATTAATTAATTTCAATTAAATTTTTCATTTTAATTAATTTCAATTTATTTTAATTCAATTCTAATTTATTTTAATTTAATGTCTACTAATTTATTTCAATTTAATTTTAATTAACTTCTTTCAATTTAATTTAAATACAACTGATTTCCTCGCGACTAACATAGTTTTTTAAGATAATGTTATACAAACAAAATATGGACAATTAATAGTCTGAAATAAACGAATTTTATTTTATTTTTATTTATTTATTTATATAGAAACTTCGGTGGGTTTCCAATGTTATACCGAATGACGATTGACTGAGAGCATCAACATCGAATACTCGAATACTCACACTAGATGACTATCCGATAGTAGTATCTACATTCTAGGTATCTGCCTGTATACAAATGACATATCTCTATATATTATTTGTATACTCGTACGTTTGTTAATAACACGGAATCATGTCATTATTTAACCCACTTTTATTTTCTTCTAACAGAAAGACAAATGGTCAAATTCTGTAGAAACACGGATATTCAATTTAGAAAAAGAATATATTTTGAGAGTAGCCATAGTTCAGCTCCGATCCCATTGATTCCCCGTTGAAATATACGAGTTGCCATTTATCCTGGCACTTTATTGATGCCTACTTTTTGCAGTGCATTTGACCTCACCACTCATGCATCGTTGGTATCAAATATTTTGATTGGATTTGTAACATATTAAAAATATATTTCACAGGCTGTTTTGTGGCCTGACATAGGCTATTTGATTGTAGGCTATGTCTATTTATTTAGAAATATAAAAGTGTAAATCTGTAATAACAACTTGCTTAATTCATACATATATACACTTGTTAAGTACCGTATTTAAAGTAGTAGAACATTTGAGTATGTTTACTGAAGTAACGGTTACTCAATAAAAACTTATAAACGTAGTTACAACAGTTTTGTAAGAGACAGTTCGGCTGAACTTTACTGGGGCCACATCCCTAGGGTGTGATAAGGCTGCTTATTAAATAAATCCGTCATGTAGTTCTTACGTGATACACTTGTCGTAAAAGTTGCACCTGAGTCGGTGATGAGTAAAAGTGATTGATATATTTAGTCATGAGGTTCCAGTAGCGTGCAGTCCATAAAGACAGAAAGACACCTACCTAAATCAGATAAATATTTAAAACTAATATTATTTTATCAATAAACAAAAAAAATATATTCATAAATCAGCTCCACCTGTCGAGTGTCAGTCGTATCATTAGTATCATCGAAAAAGTACCCGTTCCTTCGTACAATTTGCCACAACTTCGCAATGTTATGCAGTAGCGCCGCTGAGTGCCTCGGGAGAGACACGAACTATTCACGTCTTAATGTTTAAACGTGTGGTCTCGAGGGTATGCAAATTTATTGGGTGTGTGTTCCTATACATACGTGGCACACAATATAACAATTAACGCACATAACCATACAGCGTAGTCACTGGTTTTGTACGCTTTATACAACACAACAAATCACGAAACTTACCGAAGTTTTCCGAACAAAGTTGGCTATGCAATTATTTGAAAAAGTAGCAATGTTTCATTGAATTGTCACTACATATAGAACCATTAATTTTTTGTCGTATTATTTTTATATTCCAATTTCCGACGCCATTGTTTGTTTTGATAAATTTGTTTTGGTTGTGAGCTATGATACCATGTATTTAATATATTAACGTTGATAATAGAGTAAAAATAGATAATATTCACTGTGAAAGTTGTTCAGGTGGTGTGTGTAAAGAGAAAAGAATAAATAATGCATTTTCAAAACTTGCTTTGGGTGAGAAAAAAAATAAACAAAATGAAAAATATTAATGTACACCGGATTTGCAATTAACTTAAACTAAAGGTAAAGTCAATCGTAAAGTCAATACAAAACAATATGATCCATTTAATTGCCTCACAGGTTGCATGTTGTGTAGGTACAGCAATCGGTTATTGTATTTCTTTTTTGCCTTTTTTATATCTGCTTACCCTGTCTAAAAACTCTATGCACGCCACGGTGAGGTCCTGATTTAGATTCCCACACGTCTAGGCGATGTGTTATTGGGTTTTTCAAACAGGATTTTTTCAGTAACAGTAGTAGCTGGACATGTGCCCCGTTGATGCCAATAGGCTCGCCCCATATAACATGAGACTAAAACATAAGCGGCGAAATGTAAGTGTACTATAGGTACAATCAAGTTATTGTTTGAAATTCTTTAAAGTTAAGGAGGTAGCAAGTACTTTATTTTCTCATTTAATTTTCTCCAACTTTTTATTAAACACGAAAGCCGTATTCAATTAAAGCAATCTTCAAATCAATTCATTAGCTTAATTTTGGTTTCGTGACATTTCGTGCGGTCGCGACTCCCGACGTAATTATGATGAACTATGAACACGGAAAACTTATGGAGGGTCTATTAAATGAGTTTCCTTTGTAACGTTTAACAACAAAACCAAAGTGTTTTATAACGTTTGGTAGGTTATCTTGAATCGACAATAATTCTCGTACATAGTTAATAAGAAAATATTTTTTCAATCTGAAGGCAATTGAAGAATCGAGGCGTTAGCCAGGTCTTGTATATATGGCAAAACTTGGTACAAAATCATACTTTCCAATGCTTATAAGTCCTAAAACGTTATTACTACGATCAACTATCAAGTAAGCATTAATAGCTTAATCATCAGCTCTAGCAAAAGAATTCAACAGTAAGCTGATAGCAGCTTTGATTACGGTACCGCCCGACTTGACTAGATCACCTTTTACGACACCAGAAAGAGGCGACCTGACTTGGACAGGCATTTGCTTTCGTCGCTGCCACGATACAATAAAACCCAATACCTACAATAAAGATAAAAAAACAAGGTTTTAGTATCCCCAATAAAAAGTAGGTGTTAATTATCACAATCCACTTCACCGGACCATTTCCCGTACCTCCCTTCAATTCATTTCACTTCTATCTGGGTCCTTATCGAGCACTCTTTTGACGGCCATTGTTGGGCCATGTCGTGACGTAATCAGCGGGCACAATCGCCTCTTTGTTGCTCTGACCTTTTGTATGTATATTTGAGGGTCTTTGTGGAGGTATCTGTCTAAATAATTCAATGTCGAGTTGTCTGGTGAGGAGGGTCGCGATTGAGCGGACGTGAGCGGTGTTTGTATCTGTTTCGTGGAGTTTGATTGTGTGAGTGTTGCAGATTTCCCGGTTTGGTTGTGGCCTTGATGAATTTTGGTGGAGGGTGACTGAGCAAAAAGTGTTTAAAAAATTATTATGATTTTGTCCAGAATGAACTCAGGCATCATCACGTTTGTTTAAGGCTTTCTAATTTCTTGTTGAAAAGAAAATTATTCATTTCTAAAAATGTTTGCTACTACGGTAATTAACCTTTATAGAACACAAAAGTTTAATTCGTCCCCTTTTTTCTATCCTTTTCCCAATTTATTTGGGGTCAGCGCAACGTTTCTTTTTACTCCATACGTCACATCCGGTCTAGCCATCTTCTCTTTCACACACTCCATCTATAATTAAAATGAAACTTTTTGTGTTTAATTTTATACACATACAACATCAATTAAGTACCTACTGAAAAATACATAAATAAAGTATCAAGAAATCAGTACAGAAAAATAACCGACTTCCAAAAATAACACTCCAAAGTGAAAAATTACTTTAATTTCGGAATTCGGTGTCTTTGGGTCTCTTTTTTAGTTTTTAAAACAGTTTTTTTTAAGTTTTAGTTATTTCCACACCAATTCGTATACTGCTACTTGGTATGTAACAGCAGTGACAGGAAATACTAGAATATCATCAAGATACAAAAAGCATATTAAAAAAGTTTAATAGAAACCAGCGCAAAACTACCCCTGAGGCGTACTTTTTCCATTTAAAAAATAATTTTTGAAAGCCATTCCCAATTGCCGGAGATATCGCGGGACAAACATACAAAAAAAGGCATACAGACGAATTGAGAACCTCCTCCTTCTTGCAGTTGGTGAAAAATTAAAAAATATCACGTAAAGAACAAAAATACAAAATTCAGACCATAAAAACAAACAAACAATAACAACATCACACCCGATCCATCTGTTCTCAATAAACAATCCTTTCAACCACACAGGAACTCATACAGAACCCGACACTTATATCAACAGGGTTTCACATCAAACGTTCTGAACGAAGCCCGTACAAAGGGCTCCACAAATTTTTACGAGCTACCTCCTACAATAGACGCAATTAACGTTTTATCACGTCCGACGGTAAAACCGGTTTTTATATGAGTTCCTGAAGAATCAGGTGGGAGTGATTTAGATTGCTCCTTTTGTGGTGAAAATGTGGGGTTTCTGGCTTCCGTTACTTGTGATAGGAAGTAAGTGGTGTGCGGTAACATCTGTAATAAGAATTATGTTACAACAGTTAAAAAAATAGACGGAGTATGTATGTGAATGGCTAAAGTAGAAGAAGACAAAAGACAACATGGACAAGTTGTGTGAGATTATACGGCTATATAGGGAGGAGTAAGAGAGACGTACGTCTCTATTAGGCGTCATCTAATTTCATATAAAAGACTTAGCTAAGAGAGGTGAGCCACAAACAAATTGGAATAAGGGGAATAGGCTGATGACGTAAAAATAAGCCTAATCATAATTAAATTCCCTCTCAGTCGGCAGCTGGTAACAAAATACATACACTACATTACACTATCATTGAAAGATTATTCTTCTACTTACCCAATAAAGAAAAGGGGAAAATCGTAACAAACATCATAACATTCACAAATCTAATATAGTCTGAGAGTGTCTCCATAATACAAGATGTAGTGACGTCACAAGGACGATCATTTGACGCCGACGAACTGATAAAACTTACTCCCTTAGCTCTGCACAAAGTCGCTCCTAGACTTTTATGCTTTGGAGTATTAATAATGGCAAGCAGAGTCAGACTACACACTTATTTATTAGCCAAACAGTAAAAGTTGCTGGTTGCTCTCAGCCAACCCAATATTTTGAAAATACATATCTAAAATGCGATGTATTCAACGTGTGAAAGCATTATGGATACGTTTATTATTAGTGAACTTTGAATACCTATTATTGTTATCACAGTAATTGGTGAGGGGCTTATGGCTAAGTAATAAATAAGAGGCGCACGGTTCGATTAATCAGGTTAAAGTGGCTTGGGTGGGTGATCACCTTTACATACCAAGACCCTTCCGTCCCTAGTAAAGCATGATAAGCCGTTGGTCCCAGCTATCATTCGTGGATCTTTGACAGTCGTTACGGGTCGTCAGAAGCCAGAAATTCTGACCACCAGTCTTACTAAGCGGATATCGTATTACCCAGTAAATATTTTGTGGAGGTCAGATAGGCAGCCGCTTCATGTAAAATTCTGGTACTCGGCGACATCTGGTTAGACTGGAAGCCGACCTCAACATAGTTGTAAAAAGGTTAGGTAACTTATCAGTTACAAAAAAAAAAAAAAACTCTCGTTCTTGAACTTGTTCATGTCAATTTTTGTTAATAATAGTGCTCTAGACTAAGCTTATCTAATTCATACTGCAAGGTTGATACACTGCCTTGAAAACAACTCCCTTCTCTAAAATTCAATCAAAAGCAAAGCTGTTTTATTCCCTAAAGACGTTTATAAGGGGAAATCGTATTCTGAAGATGTAAAAGGATTAAGTGTCGCAATCCCTCTTGCCTCCGTTTGTGTTTACTTCAATTATTCCTACTTTTTCCCATTAACCCGATTTCTATGAGAATTCGTTTAATCTCACTTTTTCGTACGCAAAATTCGAAGGAATAAACGCGGAATTAATTCCCGTATGTGTAATGTAATTTGGAAAATAAGCCCCAAACGATTTACTTTGGTAACACGGTTCGTTCTGTTGGTAAAATAATTAAAAATAAAACGTATCGGTGCTAATACTCTTTATATTTTCTTTTTCCATTCGCACAACTTTTACAAATTCGTGCCTTGTTCAATTTTCTCAATTCACAAATCCTTAAGCTTCGTCATTTCTATTGTGAGACTGCAGAATCTTATGAGGACTCAAGCATGAAAATAGACTTCCCGTTTCTTTCCATTTGCGTTATTTTTATTTAACTGCATCGAGCTGTCAACAGAGCTTTGCTACGACTATTTTTATTTTACGCCTCCATCTGGAGCTTTACGGTCTTGTGATCTTTATAGACTTGAATATCTAGCACTTTATTTTTATGATGCTTCACATTTTCGCACTCAATTTGGTAAACATTTCTAAATATTTGCTGAAGAAAACTATGCCATAACAGTTCCAATAGCTTGGCTAACGTTTATAGGCCGCTGAAGTGTTCATCCCGGCAGGGATCGTAACCACGAAGGATTCCAGTCGAGAGTGCCACCGACATTACTGACCTATTGTTTTGATACTGCGTTGTTGAGGCCGTGGAGTAGTGGAAGCGGTCACAGAAATATAGCTGTGAAAGTGATGGAAGATCAAAATACGACGAGTAGTCAATCTATGAGGGAACAGTCATCTTTTCCCTCACATACTTAGCTTGTTAAAATCGTAACCCTCCTTTGGCCTTGCAGTAGTCGGGTAAAAAGTGTCAATATTCAAGTGAAGGAATCTACTTACTGTACTTACTTGTTATGCAGAACTTGGGGTAACAACTTGTTGCTTAAATTTGAATAGTATTTAGAAGGTCAAGAAAGATATTACGACAATGTTGTTTGTTGTTGGGGGTGTTATTGACCTTTCCAGCAGTGTACATTTTTCAATTTAACTTTTGACCCAAGGGCTGGTTTTTACCTTGGCCAGAGGCTGAGCATTGCTATACAACGTGGCAATGCCACCAGTCTTTTGGGTACATTACCAGTTGACAGCCGCACGTGAGGGAGAGGCAGTATATGCGCCCTCACGGCCGTAGTCGCCGCGGGAGACGCCCTGGGCGTCGGGAGTCCCAGGCTGATTCCCGGCCACCGTAGGCGCGGGCTTGCGGACGGCGAGTAATGGGTAGCTCGCTGTCCGGTAAGGACCAAGCCCGGGTCGACGGCGCGTTGTGTTCCACGCGCGCCTCAAAGAGATGTCAGCACCAAATGGGGGGGTCCGCAAGGGCCGATGCCTGCCAGGGGTGCGGGTTGTTCGAAAGAGATACCGCGGCCCCTGGCACACAGGCAACTGAGGGAACACGGGTGGGTTTTAGTCAGTAAAAGTCTGACACGCCCTCCCGCTCCACCCAAAGCGGGAGAAGTTATTTGATGATTTCCCATCCAAAAAAAAAAAACCAGTTGACAGCGATGCGGATGAATTTTTCGACGCTTTGTTTTACTTTATTTGTTTTAGATAAGTTAGGTTATAGAAAGTTTGTTATTTTTTTTATTAATTTGAACCCAAAATATTAATAAAGTACAAATAATATTTAACTACTAGACCACGTACGGGACGGAGGAGTGTGGGAAGGCAACCGACTAGGTGGACAGACGATATCATTAAAGTGGCCGGAAGAAACTGGATAGCCACGACACAAAACCGCCAAAAGTGGAGAGATTTGGAAGAGACCTACACTCAGCATTGGGTGGCCAAAGGTTGAAGAAGAAGAGAAGAATATTTAACTTGATATTATTGTGATGACATGAAAAACAAAAATTAACACCAGAACGTACAGCAGTTTGTATAATAATAAATTGTACTCGGTGTTATTTTTGTATTGATAAACAATGTTACTATACTAGGTAATAGATGAAGCTATGTATTTTCGCTATAAGTAAAAATTTTACACTTGCAACTTTCTTAAAATATCTCAAACCTTAACATAAACATTTTGATTTCATTTCAATAGAGATTAAAAGTTTAGCATAGTCACAAAGTTAAGTATAGTTTGATCTGGAATGTGGCCCCTACAGTAAGGACACACTAATCGAGGGCTCTGCGGCTCCAAAGCGAGTTGTTGACCCTTCTGGTCATTTTTGTTGTAATTGCCGAGTTTTATACCTTCACTCGTTACGTTATTCTGACAAAATTATTGGTGAACTGTTTTATTGGATTTTTGTTTTGAAAGAATTTCTGTGTCAAGTTTATTTGTATAGTTTTCATTACAATATTCTTTTTTTATTTTGCCGTGAGTGAGTCAAGAAGGTCTAAACGAAATAAATGATTATAATTGTTTTTTGAACTACAAATCATTTTTGGAACTGTATTTTTCGTGTATTGGTAATTTATTTAATAAACTTCAATTATTTGATTATTTTTTAAAGTAATGTTGCCATTAAATATTTTATGATAGATGGTGGTTTTCATAATCTGGATTCTGGAGCAAATTTCCTCGCTCAAAACAATTCAGCACATACCTTAAAATTTACAATATTACAATAATTTCTAAAGCCCACAATATCACCCACACTAAAATTTAAATTTGTATCTTGTCCAACATTGTTTCAGAATAAAGCGCTGATTAGCGCGATACGCGTACAGTTCCGTGCAAAGCGTTAATAAAATCAATCAGATTGGTAGGTACTATGTATGTTATTTGATAACAATGTGGACTGGCCGCGATTGGACGCGCGATACCGGAGTTATGGTACGGTTTGGGAACCTTTGCCACTCTGTGTTTCTATCAACGAATAGGGAAACGCACTGCATACTACAATGAGAGGAAAAATACAGGAGAATGTTCTGTTTTACGTATTCAAACCTATAGATGGGAAAACACAGAATACAATCTGGCTGTGAGACTGATTCGATTATTTTTGTAAAATTCCCAAAAAAATCAAAATCAAAATTAAAAGTCATTTATTCAAACTAGGCTGAGATTCAGCTCTTTTTGAACGTCAAAAATTACATAAGACAGTCCCCCCAAAACGCCCGCCCTTCACCACTTCCTAGTGCTTTAGCTGGGAAGAAGAAGTAGCACAACAAATTCGATTCGATTCTCTTCTAAGAATTCAATTTCTACCTCGTCCTTAAAATCAATTTTGCACAACTTTTAATAAATGATACCTTACAACTAGCCCTTCAAAATGAATATTAATTAGCACGCTAAAAGTATAAAGTTTTAATTGATGTTTCTTCAGCGTCTTAAAACAAACTCCTACAATAAACTCCTAAAGCAGCCAGTTTATTCACAAATGCTGAAATTGCACTTAAAACCCTAGAATCAAACAATTATATGAAGAGTAGTGGTGGTTTATAGAGAGATTCATTTGAATAGAGAGAATAAATTAAACTAACAGCAGTAAGGAATTGATTTTTAGTTGATACCATGAGAAGTAATGTGGGTGTATAAGTAATGAATAGCTCTGCCTTCCTTCCCCTTTCAAACTCAAACTCAAAGCATTTATTTCAATTAAACCATTTACAGGCACTTTTGAATTGTCAAAAAGTCGGCCAGTTGGAAAGTTGAAACTAGTTGCCCATTCCAAAACGTAGATCTCTATGGAGAAGAACGGACAAGAAACTCCATGGACACTCTTTTTAATCATGTTAAGTATTACAAAAACTTGGGAACATTATTCTTGTTAGGGAATATTGGAGTTTGAATAACATTTTGTTTATCTCAGAGGCAGTCAAACCGCTCAAATGTCTTGGAATATAGTCTGTATTTATACAAGGTGGGTAAAAAATCTTGGATCAAACGAAACAGGGCGATAGTTGAGTTTATTTGAAGTAAAAAAAATAAAAAAAAGTGATAATACATTTCCTAGAAGCAACTATACATCATTTATTGTTTTAAAATAGGTAGCCATTTAGTCTATGGCCTATTTATTACAAATTTTGGTATTTCAAAAAATATTCAAATAGACATAACTTTTAAGGAGTGTAAGTGAGAGCTCTACCACGCAGATATTTTTTACTGCAAATTACCTCATCTATTGCCATGTTTCGTTTGATCCACGATTTTTTACCCACCCTGTATTGATGATAATTGTTTTTATGAGTGACAGCGCATTAGCAGTAAGGGCACTTTAGGTGGTACAGTCGTTATTTGTTGATTCTAGAAGTGTTAATATAGTATATAGTATAGAGGGCTAAATCAGAAACTAACTCACATATACCTCATACTTACATTAAGGCCTACTTTTGCCAACTTTTCCTAATAATTACATATGTTTAGCGTTAATCATTTAGAAGATCTTTCTGGTTCTGTCGCTAACGCGTGCCACTAGTGAGACACAATAATAAATAATATAAGATTTACAAAAGTTGCTAAAGCAACTCCTATTTTTCGAAACACGACAAAATATTTGAAAATTCTGCGATCAGTTTATTAAAACTTTATAACAAATTGGATAAGTCATTCTCGATATCTCGGAATATTGTCGCAATGCAGTTCCAGCAGGCAGACGCCCGGGAACTTAATCCTTATTAATTTAGTCAATTTCGGAACTTCCTGCTTCGGAGAACTCTGTATACAGCAGGAACCCACGTCAATTATTTTAAATGTTGTTGAATATTTTGCCACAATGGTTGTAATTTGTTTAATATTGTTTTACGGTAAAACAATTACATGAAAATGACTGCGAGGTCCGATAAACAAATTATAGCGTTACTTTTCATCACCTGAAAAATTAATAGTTGAGTATTATTTTCTTTTAATTGTTATTTTTTTCTACAAACAAACAAAGGATAAACACACACAGTAAAAAAGGAAAATAACATCACTATGTAATTGACCAACCTTTGTATCCCTTCCTCAACTCTCGAAGTTTACCCTTGACCTTTCAAGAGCTACTCTCAACAGTTTACATGAAAAGTGGCTCCTGCGGTCGTGACGTGACGTGCTCATGATATCCGGCACACGTCTGCAATATGCGACTCCGGAGCTCCGGAAATTATGAGGGAAATCGGGGAAAGCGGGATATTGGTGGCGGCGCAACGACACAATAAGTGCGCGCGGTGCTTGCGCGTACGGCGATGAATGATGAAATTATTTGATTTATATCGAGGAATCTGTGTGAATACAAACCTGGGAATAATGATTGGGAAACTAGTATTTATTAATTTAATTATAATTCGTTATAACTTTTCTTTTATCATTTGATAGAGAACGTGCACGATGAAGGGTCTGCCATCTGGTGACGCAAAACCGAAGTTTTTACGTAATCATTACTTGAAATTGACACTTCACGTTATAAAATAATCTTATTAAAGAATTGAAAAAACATAATTACCAAGTAAAAAATTATTTTTGTGTTTCTGGATGCTCGAACACTTCAAAGAAAAATAAATCAAATTCTGTTACTTTCCCATGGATAGTACTCACTTTCCTTGGTTACGTGATAAATGACAAAAGTGGATAAATGCAATAAAAAAATGTGTAATTATGAGTTTCAAAACATTTAGAAATTACTTAATAATGATATTTGTAAAAGCAGCTAAGTATTGTATGTAGTACTACTATTCAATACAAACAAATCTGTGAGTAAACATAACATCAAATAATTTTTGTTAGTTTTCGATATAGTAGGATATCTAAAGAATTTATAAAGTAAATTAAAGCACAGATAAGCTTAAATTTTTCAGATAGGCTTGTCTTACATTTGCAATTTGCTCTTCTAATATTTATATTGCAATCAAGCTGAAAAGAAGGTGACATGGACATAAATAATATTATAGACTAAATATTTACGTGAAAAATGAAATCAGAAAATACTCTACAGTTATTTTGACATCATAAACGTTAGAAATCGTCGTTTTGCCAGTTATTACTGCATTTTCATGATTCCTAACTGTTTCTCCTACATCTAAGACAGACCCGGACTCAAAAGAGTTTTTGGCCTTTTGACATATATTATTCTGACCACGCTGACGATCTTTATTAATCGGCCGGAACCCATATTTTATCATTTTAATCATTAATCAATTTAAATATAATGTAAACATTGACGGCAACACGATGACAGATCTGAAAAGTTTATTTTTTGACCACACCGTGGCTCTCGTGTCAATTTGTGTTGCCATGTATAGTTCGTGCACGTTCCGTATAGCGAATCTGATAGATAGGTATTAAGTTAAAAAAATATCGTATCCTAATCCTTTTCTATAGATAAATTGTATTTTTTTTGCTATTTTCTTTAAACAAAGGATTCCATCCTTTTTCGTAATCCTGTTGACAATTAATTAGACAATAGTTAGATTCTTTTACGTCTTGGAACTCCTGAGAGGAACGTGACGTACCTATTTTTAACTCCTCCAACCAGTGCCTACTTATATCCTAGCTATACATCAGTTTTCAAAATATTCATATTGCTATCATTCCACCGAGTAAATAATAATTATTTATTAAGATAATATACTACAATCCCCAGGATTTTATCAACATTTACATACAGAAAACAGGTACATAATGTATCTTTAGAATAAATCACGTAGTTGTTGCGTAACAAATAGTGGAAGGTATATTGACAAAGCAGTGTTGATGTATAACGTACTGTATATACGTATATGTGACTGTATATTTAAAAAAATATATAAATAAGGAGTATTTACGTCATCACAAGACTACGCAGAGATGGAAAGTTTTACTACAAACAATGAAATAAAAATCAATAAGAACAAAGGGTAAACAATTTAAATTATCTCTTTATAGACATAGCAAGTGATATTATCTGTCAAGGAAGTTCATAAGATAGGCAGATTGTAGGGCAAATCAGACATGCTAATAGAATCTTTGATAAGAACATTACAGTCGTTTGTACGACACTCCTTGGTTTAGAAATGATCTGAAGTAGTCAATGTAGGCTTTATTGGATGGAACTATAATAGGCTATGGACGACTGATAATAATCTATTGATTATTATCAGTCGTCTATAGCCTTAAAAGCCCTAGCATTTAAATGTCTTAAAATAGCACACTTGCTATTGCAAGTGTGCTATTTTAAGACATTTAAATGAAATTTAATGGATACCATTGACATTATATTTCTACTGAGACAATTTAAGTTACATATGAAGATAATTTCGACATTGATATGAATAAAATCCAACATTACTAAGAAAACTCAAATTATACATTGTAAAATTAAATGTTTACTTAAAGCTAGTTTTAAAATGTAACTACTTAATAATAATAATATAAAATAAAATTTAATTTAAACTATATAATATGATTGTGTGTGGGGATGTGTTTATGATGTATGTGTGGTGAGTTTTTGTATGAGAGTAGTGAGTGTGAATTTTATAAGTGAAGAAATATAAGTAGAAAATAATGCAATATTAGGAAATGTATTTGAGTAGTGATTCAGTTTGTGCATAGTCCTGTCCAAGTAGCCATTCCATAACATTAGCTTTTAATTTAAATTTATTGCAATCGAGTATATTTAATTCTTTATAAGTTTTCTTGTAGATTAGTGTACTTAATGTGAAGTATTGGTGTTTGGCAAAAGCCGTTTTGTGTCGTGTACCTGGGGAAACATTGGTTCGTTTATTGGGATCAGACGGACAGACGCTAGAGTGTCTTCTGAGTACGGATTGCAATACTAAGTTAGTACCTTACAATCGGAGTAGAGTTGAGTTGTTGGATAGCGATAAGGTTTTCGTAGCATCACTTTCAGTATTGCTCTCTGGGCTCTCTCCACTCTAAGAACGGTAGTTTAAGCAGCACCGCCCCATACATTGATGCAGTACCTCTCTCAGTTCTTCTCAGAGTAGTCAGATAGGAAACGCCGACCTCATCTAGTTTAAAAAAATATGATTGACGTGTAAAAGTGTTTGTACAAACTTACTTACAGAAATAATAATAATAATAAGCTGGCAACACTTTGTCAACAAAGACGTCTTGTTCTTCTCATTTTCGCTATAAAATAATTCCGACGCAATATTACTACAATCTTTCAATATACAAAAAACCTGAAACCAAAAAACTACTGGAAAATCAAAAAGGAGACGAATTATCACCATAATGAAATAAAATTTATTATAGAAGTGCCTAATCGGAGGTGACATGACAGATGTCACCTCCGATAAAACAACAATGAAAAAAGTTAAAACGGAAAACAGGAAAATGATGATGAGGACGATATGTTGACAAGATCAGCGGCACGTCAAGCACGCCCACCACCTCCGGACTCGTCGCTCAGCTCCGCCTCGCCGCCGCCGGTACCCAGCCCCACTGTGGGCGCTGTGACGACACCGGCCGCGGTAGTTGCGTCGAGCTCGAGCGACGAGTATTTCTCTCCGCCCACGACGCCACCACCTGCTCGCCGACGGGGAGGACGCCGGCCGCCGACCTGTTTAGGACCTCGAGGCCCACCGGCCTCTGATAGGGTCCCAGCTCTCGGCGGAAGTGTGCAGCGCATGAGATGGACACGATCCATTAATGAGAATGTCATGCGCTCATACTATGGGGCTACAGAGGGAGGAAACAACCTGACCGCGTACCGTGTTCGGATGCTCTCTCTGTTTCAGGTGCTTGAGCCAGCTATCAACGTTTCATCACAACGACTATCGGATCAGGTGCGGGTCATCCAGCGTAACCATATGTTGGATGACACAGTACTTGATCGCCTACGCAATGAAATGCAGAGTAGCCATGTCATCGCTCCCCCGTTACAGAATGTGGTGGAATCACAAATACCACCACAGTTAAATACAGATCAAACTGACGAGGGGACTGATGATAGGGTTACTAACGTAAGTACCCAGTGCAATGAGGAATTGAGGAGTGCTTTGGAGGGTGCGATTCGGGAATACCGGTTCATGTCGCCCGAACTTAGGCCACGCTTACCTCGTTTGCCCATGCATAACAAAAATAGGGCGCTGATGGCGGCTCTGGATTCGCTATTGTCAAACTATTTTGATGACTGCGAAGACCTCACCGATACTCATTCAATTCTGTACTGTGCGGCTGTAGCGGCATGTCGTGTAGCTCACGTAAAATTCGCTAATGACTCTAGAGCTACACGACCTAAACCAGCCATACCAGCTTGGCAGTGCAGAATTGAACGTCGTATTGGTGGGGCCAGAGCCCTCATCGGCAAACTAATCTGCTTCAGGGAGGGCAACACTCGCCCTAGAGTGATGCGCTTTGTGAGGCGGGCATTCTTAGGGACTGATACCAGCCCTCAGGATTATATGTCCCGTGTCGCAGAGCGCATAGACTTCCTGAAGCAGAAAGTGTATGCATGGGCAAACCGTATCCGTAGGTATAAGCGGCGAGTAGACCGGTACACTCAGAACCGCACCTTCCAGAGTGATGAAAGGTGGGTTTATAGGGCTTGGGAGCGTCCGGATCAAGGTGTGGCTGATACGCGCCTACCGGATGATGATGCCATGTGCTCTTTTTGGCGCAATATCTGGTCGGTGCCTGTCAGTCACACCGAAGGTGATTGGACTCGAGAAGTCGAGCGAGCCTGCGATCCAATACCAGAAATGGGGGCTATTACCATCTGCCCCCAAGATGTAGCTCGTGCAGTCCGTCCGCTGCCAAACTGGAAATCTCCAGGGCCGGACGGGCTGCACAACTTTTGGATCAAATGGTTCATTGGATCACACGCTCGCTTGGCGGCCCAGTACCAGACTGCTTTGGAGTCTGGTTCGCTACCCCAGTTCCTAACGACAGGAGTTACCCACCTGCTCCATAAATCTGGTAGTACCGCGGAACCCAAAAATTATAGGCCGATCACGTGTTTGCCGACGGTCTATAAGGTTCTTACATCCATTTTGAGAGCTAAAATTTACAACCATGTAGACGCCAATTCCATCATGTCTGTCTCTCAAAATGGGTGTCGGAACGGATCCCGCGGTACTAAGGAGCTGCTCCTCATTGATATGGCCATTAGCCAACAGGTTCGTCGTTCCAGAAAGGATCTTTCGACATGTTGGATAGACTACAAGAAGGCCTATGACTCGGTGCCACATACATGGCTCATGAGGGTGCTGGAATTATATAAAGTAGATACAACTCTGCGCACCTTCCTGATGTCATGTATGGGGCAATGGAGGACGGTCCTTCGATATCCAGGATGTAGAAATATCCAGAGGAATAGCGAACCGATAAGGATCGAGCGAGGCATATTTCAGGGCGACAGTTTGAGTCCGCTTTGGTTCTGCCTAGCCCTGAATCCTCTAAGCACACTGCTGGAGGATTCAGGTATAGGCTATCGACTGAGGAGAGGTGGTCAGGTTATATCTCACCTCCTATACATGGATGACCTAAAACTCTTTGCCCCCAACAATTTGCAACTGATGGAGCTACTGAAAGTAACTGAAACTTTCAGTAGCGCCATTAGGATGGATTTTGGTGTGGACAAATGTGCGGTCATGCATGTAAAGCGAGGGGAGATTGTGGAATCCGTGGGAACCCAACTCTCGGATTCCATAAAACTTCGAGCCCTCTCCGCAGCCGAAACCTATAAGTATTTGGGTATGTCGGAAGCTTTGGGCATCAATGTTATTGACATGAAACAATCGTTGAGGGAACGCTTCTTTGGCCGCCTGAAAAAAGTATTTAATAGTCTTTTATCAGGCGGAAACAAGGTGCGTGCCTTCAACGGTTGGGTCATGCCGGTCTTGATGTACTCTTTCGGCATACTCAAATGGACTCAGACCGAACTCGACGCCATAGATAGGAGGGTCCGTACGCTGCTGACTGCATATCGCATGCATCACCCACGGTCATCGGTAATGAGACTGTATATCCCGCGAAAATGTGGAGGTCGAGGCTTTTTAAATGCTAAGACTCTCCACAATCGCGAGATATGCAGTCTCAGGGATTATTTCCTAGAAACCAACGTGGGGATGCATCGAGATGTGGTTGCGGTGGACAAGGGCCTCACCCCGCTCTCCTTAGGTAAAGAGAACTGGCGCAAGCCTGTAGTGCTTGACACTAAAGATCGCATGGAGGTATGGCAGAGTAAGGAGCTTCACGGACGCTTTTTCCGGGCCCTACATGGACCCGATGTAGACCTTCTAGCGTCCGTAGCCTGGCTACGTTTCGGTGACCTATTTGGGGAAACCGAAGGTTTTGTCTGTGCAATTATGGACGAAGTTATGATGACGAACAATTACCGGAGATTTATTGTGAAAGATGGCACGGTTGACATATGTCGGGCATGTCACCGTCCGGGAGAATCAATCAGACACATAATCTCCGGGTGTTCTCGTCTAGCTAACGAAGAATACTTGCATAGACATAACCTAGTAGCCAGGATTATCCACCAGCAACTTGCTCTGAAATACAATCTTGTGGAATCAGAAGTGCCGTACTACAGGTATGTGCCCGACCCAGTTCTCGAAAATGGACATGTCACACTGTACTGGGATCGATCCATCATCACTGACAGGACTATTGTCGCCAATAAACCTGATATAGTGGTGGTGGATCGACTAGAGCGGCGTGCAATGATCGTTGATATAACGGTCCCGCATGACGGGAACCTCGTGAAAGCCGAGAAAGATAAACAAATCAAGTATCTTGACTTGGCTCACGAGGTTGTCGACATGTGGGATGTGGACTCAGCGATCATTGTACCGATAGTTGTTACAGCCAATGGCTTGATAGCCAAGAGCCTCGACCAACATCTGAGGAGGCTCTCGTTGGGCAGCTGGGTCAAGGGCTTGATTCAGAAAGCGGTACTCCTGGACACGGCTCGCATTGTTAGGAGGTTCCTCTCTCTGTAGCCCTGACCGCCGGTAGCTTGGACCTTGTTCCCGATACCGGTGGGCTACTATTTTTTATATTTTTAAATGTTTTTATATTTGTATACTAATATTTAAAAATATAATTTATATGTATATTTAATTGAATAAAGGAAATAATAATAATATTCGGAGTCATAAAATGGTCAAAAACCGACATCGAAAAGTTAGAGAGAACCACGCGCACAATACTCACAAAACACAACAATCTGCACCCTAAATCTGCAATTGAACGACTTACCATCAAAAGACAGAATGGAGGGAGAGGCCTAATCGACATACATCACCTTTGGAAGAAACAGATCACTGGTCTTAAAACATTCTTCAATTCAAAATCTCACTCTAGTAATATACACAAAGCTGTTTCTCTAAATGATTCTAACTACACCCCACTTAACTTAAAGGAACCAAATATACAAGACTCAAATAACCCTGACCCACAGAACCAAAAAATTGAAAACTGGAAAAAGAAAGTCCTTCACGGTAGACACCCTCACGATTTAGAACAATCCCATATTAATATAGTAGCGTCTAATAAGTGGCTTAAAATAGGAAACCTGTTCCCTGAAACAGAAGGCTTCATCATGGCTATACAGGATCAAATCATCAATACCAAAAACTACAGGAAATTTATCATTAAAAACCCTACCATCACTAACGATAAATGCCGCAGATGCCACATTCAATCAGAAACCATCCAACACATAACCGGAGCATGTACAACCCTCACACAGACAGACTACACTCACAGACACAACCAGGTTGCAAACATTATTCACCAAAAACTAGCTCTCAAACATAATCTCATAAAAAATACTAACACTCCCTATTATAAGTACGCGCCACAAACTATCCTAGAAAACGACACACATAAACTGTATTACGATCGTACCATACTTACAGATAGGACCATCCACTACAATAGACCAGACATAACCCTTCAGGATAAAATTAGAAAAACTACTTACCTCATAGACATTGCAGTTCCGAACACCCATAACTTACAAAAAACAATCACTGAAAAAATAAGCAAATATGCTGAACTTAAGGAAGAAGTAACACGAATTTGGAGACAAGATAAAGTTTATGTTGTTCCTGTAGTTCTCTCCACGACAGGTGTTATTCCCAACCATCTCCTCCGTAGCTTGAAAGTAATAGATCTAGAAGAATCCCTCTACATCAATCTGCAGAAAGCAGCCATCCTAAACACATGCAGAATCGTTAGGAAATTTATGCAGTTGGACGAAAACACACTCTCAACATAAAGTTCACAACTCGCTACATTTACTTGGTTTTGGCCCGTAAATGTAGCCTAAACCAGCCTAGAGCTGAGAAAAAGAACACTCCCAAAAATAATAATAATAATCGTTTATTTATAAAAAGGAGCACATTTACAAAGTATCTTAAAAATTAAAATAGAACACAGTTGCTTATTGCCTGAACTAGGTTGAACCTGTGTTTCAGGCTATGAAGTGCATGAATACTTAATGTAATAAATTAACAATCTATATAAGGTAAAAGTAAATTAAAACTAGGGAATAAAAGTAAAAGTAATAAAATAGCTTGTTAGTCGTTCTATTTGCAGACAACAAGAAAACAACAAAACAACAATAAAATCATTTATCATTTACCCTAGAACGGACTGACACAGAGCATAGAACACCAGTTTTAGAGTATCAGGGTTAGCACAAACTCTAAGTGACTTGAAGGTATATAATTATGTATATTAGTCTCAGTGTTCTTGAGGTTAGGGCATCAATGTGTATATTCCAGCGTAACCCGGCATCAATTTGAACACCAAGGTAGTTGACGTGATCGGTACGTTTGAGAGTTGGACATTGGCACGACGATGACTCTTGTGAACAAGTGTGTGCTATTATCGAAAGGGTGTCTGGTACGGAGCTCTGACGGATGGCAAACGGAATATATGATATCTTGTTACAGTTGAGGGTAAGTAGGATACACTTCAATATGCCTGGGGTTATCCAAGGTTTGGTCATCCTTTTTTTACTTGTTATCTTGATAAATACTTGGTGTGTTTAGTAATCACCGATGTTAACATAGTTATAAAAGTGTCCATCATTGTTTTTGGGTCATGTGAATTCAAAGCATGAATGTTATTAAAATAAAGCATTAACAAAAAGGATTAACAAAAAAATATCTGGTTCGAATAAAAAATAACGAGATATATCCTAGCGACAAGACTCAGGTGGTACTAATCCTACTTTGCCGATCCACGATTCTCACTAAATACAACTTTGTCACTTTACTTCGATTGGAACAAAAACCTATGACACAAATGTTTGGTCATAGTAGACATGTTTGCCAACACCGAAACATTTGCCACCGAAGTACATAGCTGCCGAATTTCCTACAATTACTTGACAAATACAAGATAAAGGAAAAAACATGACCACTAAACAAACCCACAAAAAAACATCAACAAATAAATAAAAAACATTTTATCTGTATTTCCTTTATTTAGATGACAGCATTCGAAGTAGTGCAACTACAAAACTCTTCATAAAAAAAGTCTGCTTATGCAATCTCAGATACCTGCAGGCCAATTTCCGTAATTGAAAACATTCAAAATCTTGTCGCAATTTCATGTCAGCGAAAATCTGTTTTAAAAATATAGATAGATTAGGGATATTTTTAGCAGATTGAGACTGAGATTAAGATTCGGAATTCGAACGTTATTGACAGAGTTGTCCCTCTTGAATAATTAATAACATTAATAATTTCGTGCAGTTAGATCGAACCCTTGCTTGTTTTACAAACAGTTATTTTTGTAACTATCTAACGAGGACTACAAATCAATCTACTCTTTCGTATAGTATACTTTACTTCTTAATCTCTAAAATCTCCATTGCTGCTTTGTTTAGTTTGGCCGATTGATTTTAAGATTTTAAGTAAATCGTTAATCATTAAAGCAAAACGAAACGTAAGTGACCCGATTATAAGTACATGCGGCACGCCCAGGTGCAAAACCAATTTGACAGTTTGCTCTGAACTGTGACGTTATACCAAAGTAGAACTTAGTACATAGTTTCGGTATAGTGAAATGGCAACGGTTCACTGCGTGATATCCCATAAATATTTGCTAGGCACAAGCAAGATAAGATAATCAAATCTTGAAATACGCACATAAAAACAATGGTAATTATGACTTTATTGCGTTTATTTTACGATTTTGTTTTTTTTTTTTGTCTTGGTTGGCAATCTTTGGAAACCCAATTCAAACTGATTTGTTTACGGGAAAATTTGATCTATTGAAGACTAAGTACAACAAGCTTTGTTTAAACTAAATCACAAGTTTACCCCTGATAGCAACGGGGCGTTCTCCGCTGCCGCGAGAAATCGCGGCGCAGCGGACAGAGCTCCGGCGGGATCTCATGGCGACAGGGAGAGTGCGATTTTCACAACCCAGTGCTGGGCACGCCACGATAGCGGCGGTAAGTCCCCTCTTTGAGGAGTGGCTTGAGAGGCGGCATGGCGTCCTCACCTTCCGCCTGACGCAGGTCCTCACTGGACACGGTTGTTTCGAGAGGTTCCTGTTTTGGATAAAGCGGGAGGAAACGCCCGGGTGTTTCCACTGCGAAGATCGCCCTGTGGACACGGTGGAGCATACGGTGGAGGCGCCTGGCGGCTTGGGCGGAGCACCGCCGTGTCCTCGTGGAGGCGATCGGCGGCAGCGATCTCTCGCGTCCGGCCCTGGTCCAGGCCCTGGTACGGAGTGAGAGTGCATGGTTAGCAGTCAACTCCTTCTGCGAAAAAGTAATGCTCGCGAAGAGGGAGGCGGCGCACGTGAGGGAGAGGCAGTATATGCGCCCTCACGGCCGTAGTCACCGCGGGAGACGCCCCGGGCGTCGGTAATCCCAGGCTGATTCCCGGCCAGCGTAGGCGCGGGCTTGCGGATGGCGAGTAATGGGTAGCTCGCTGTACGGTAAGGACCAAGCCTGGGTTGACGGCGCGTTGTGATCCACGCGCGCCTCAAAGAGATGTCAGCACCAACTGGTGGGGTCCGGAAGGGCCGATGCCGGCCAGGGGTGCGGGTTGTTCGAAAGAGATACCGCGGCCCCTGGCACACAGGCAACTGAGGAACAACAACACGGGTGGATTTTAGTCAGTAAAAGTCTGACACCTGCTCCACCCAGAGTGGTAGAAGTTATTTGATGACTCCCACCCAAAAAAAACCCCTGATAGCAAAGCCAAAAATGGTATGCAATCGCTTATTCAGATTTTTCTGTATGATTATACATTTATGACTATTATTAGTATTTGACATGAAAACTGCGCAATTTAAATTAAATATCTAGTTGAGCTAGTAGGTAAATTTCTTGAAACAATGAAAATACAGCTGTCTGCTAATTGCAGCCCTGAAGCAGAAGTTTTCGACAACCCAGTAGAAAACACTCTGTTTACTCCTTTGCAATGCATAATCTAGATCTTAGTGTGTTACATTGTGTAACGTAATAATTTGTCTTCCTAAGCAAATCATATCACGCAGTCCACAAAACTATTTGACTTGAATCTAAATCAAACATTTCATCTAAATATAGGTATCACACAAGAGTAAACAAAAGTCACTGGAAATTGTGGAGCACACCATAAAAGTCAACTTCTGTTTTTGATAAAAGAAAACATTATGTACCATTCTCCTTTAGTTTTGTATGAGTCGTACGCGAGTATGTAGCATTTTTGACTTTTGCTCATAAAACGCAGTCTTCCAATAACCAGATTTTGTAATAGTATAGTTTGTAATTAAATAGTCAAAATGACTTGCAGTGAAATCTCAATGTCTAAGGGACATACAAAAGTGCAATGGGCGGTCACAATTTTATGTAAGTTTCGTGTTCTAGTGTTAAACAAAGAAAAAGGATGTGCATTTTAACAATCAATTCATCATCATCATCATTTCAGCCGAAAGACGTCCACTGCTAGACATAGCCACTTCCACCGGTAGCCACCTCCACCACTTCGACCGGTTCTGTGCTTCCCCCATCCAGCGGACTCTTGCGGCCCTCACAAGGTCATCGGTCCACCTTGTGGGAGGCCTTCTAACTTTACGTTTTCCGGTACGCGGTCGCCGCTCCAGTACTTTTCGCCCTGCCCACTGCCATTTAAGTTTGGCAATTTTTTGGGCTATGTCGGTTACCTTGGTTCTACTGCGGATCTCTTCATTCCTGATTCGATCTCGCAGAGAAACTCCAAGCATAACCCTCTTCATTGCCCTTTGGGTGACTCTAAGCCTTCTTATGAGGCCCATTGTAAGCGACTACGTTTCGGTTCCATATGTCATCACTGGCAACATGCACTGGTCAAAGACTTTCATCTTGAGACATTGCGGTATGTGGGACGAGAAGATATTGCGAAGTTTCCCGAATGCTGTCCAGCCGAGTCGGATTCGACAATTGACCTCTTTCTCGAAGTTGGACCTATCTAACTGGACAGTTTGTCCTAGGTAAACGTACTCGTCCACGACTTCGAGTGCAGCACCTCCGACCTTCATGAGTGTGGGTGTTACATGGGTATTGGACAAGACAAAGGTCATATCAACCCATGAAATAGTGGTTTCAGAAGCTCTACTGAGGTCTTCGAGCATTGTACTGAGGTCCTCCATACAATCAATTTATATTCAAGATTTATTTGGTTTTTCCTTTAGGCAACATGTCAGTTCTCACGTACGGTCTCCAATGCGGCTGGATGTCACCCATGACAAAAGTATTGCAGTCGGAAGAATCTCCCGCTGGGCGACCACTGACTGACAGTGAAATATCCTGGATAGCCAGTGCACCATCACTGGCGGGTGTACTTGGAGTTCCTATATTCCTACAAATCGTAGATAGATATGGGAGGAAAATTAGTATTATGGTATTGACAGTCATCCAAGAGGTAAGTCTGTTTTCTTGCCTGCCCTTGTCTTTTCTTCTGTTTGTCTCTTGTTACTTTGGGTCGGTATCTATAATTTATTAATTTAAATTACATGGGAGACTTACAGCTAAAGCAAACAGATCAAGGACAGTATATTATTCAGAAAGCCAATTACAGGTCTCCACTTATAAAATACAGATTAGGAAAAAGTTAATCATAAGGACATTCACACTAGTTTACTAAATACTACAGGATAATTACTATGTTGCTCGCTCTACATAACAACTATCATAACAAAATCAACTACAAGAAAAAATTACAGCTTAAGCACTTCCTGGCTAACGACACACTGGTTAGGAACAGATCTATATCGTACTGTATACAATGCTTGTTTAAACTTCTGCTATGCTATAATTATTATGTTTTCCTCTCCCATTCTGCCTTGCCAGCCTGTTTACTCTACTGAATTCATATCATCCCTTTTAATTTAATTCTTCCGTATGGTGTATTAGAATAATTCTTGTATCCCCTAACTTCGTTTATTAATTGTAAATGTTTCTATCTTCCAGGTGTCTTGGATAGTTACAATGCTTCCTGCTAGTACAACAAGCCTCATCATAGCCAGAGTATTCTGTGGCATTGCCTGCGGTGGTTGCTTTCACGTTGTTCCAATGTATGTCAAAGAGATTGCCCAAGACAGTATCAGAGGCACCTTATCATCTATTTTTGCGCTGTCTCAAAGTACTGGAATCCTTCTTATGTATGCAATGGGAGGATTCTTGGATTATCACACGGTGCTGTGGGTCGTTGTTGGACTCCCAATCTTGACTTTTGGAATCTTCCTTAAAGCTCCTGAGTCACCATCTTTCTTAGTAAATATGGGAAAGATAAATGTAAGTATGCATTAACTTCATTGCTTCATTACCCCAAAACATTTTTTGAAAACTAGATTTAGAAATATTTTTAAAAAGTGTAAATTCTCAAAACTTGTTATTCGAGAATAACAAGTTTTGAGAATGTACAACTTTTATTGTTTACAGATTAATTATGTTGTGCATATTGTAAGTATTCTTTATATTGTAGGAAGCGGAAAGAACTCTATCATTATTGAGAGGATTGGATGTCGATAGCAAAGAAATTCAACAAGAAATTGCTGTGATCAAGAGAGAAGATGAATATTTTAAATCTATACCCAATATTTCCATTGTTACTGTTTGTGAGTATTAAACACCTATATTTTTCACTTGTATGTTGATTTACGTAGATATAAATACGAAAAGTCACAGTAGGAATATAAAAACAAAGTTTTTTAACTTTACAGTTAAAACAAAAGCTTGGCGGAAGGCGTTTTTCATCATGATCTTGATAGTCTTTATCCACGGCATAAACGGGGGCTTCTCCATACTAAATTATGCTGCAACTCTGCTGTCCGACTCGGGAGTAAAGATCAATCCTAACCTGCAGGCTCTCAGTATTCCTATATGCATGTTAGTCGGCTCGTTGATCACAATGGCTTGTATAGACAAGCTGGGAAGAAAGGTGAGATAAAAAAAATATATATACAAAAGAAAATATCATGTATAGTCTAGAAAAAGTGCATCTTTGTGCCTATTTTACAGTCTCCTAAGAGATCATCCAAAAAAAAAATGGAACAGAATTTTTATGAAAAATGGATAAGTTTGGCAACATCTTATTCGGAGGTGGCAGAACAAGTCATAAATTCTGGCGAAATAAGTAATGAAGTCTTCTACTCTCTACGACACTCATTTTAAAATTAATCGTTCCTCTGACATCCAAATATTTCTAAAAATAAAATAAAAGCTGTGTGGCAGGTAATTAATTAACAAAGAAATTGGAAACACAAAACAACGAGATCGGAATGAGTTAGCTCTAAATATTGATAATGAAACCATTTCAGATAAGTTAAAAGTTGCTAAAACTCTTGAAAATTTCTTTACCAACACCCCAATAGAGGTTACGAAATCTCTCCCCTCATCATCTGTATAAGCTGAATCTCTTCTTAAAGAAAACTTCAGTAAGGAAATTCCAAGTTTTGAATTTAAACCCATTTCTATTGCCACAATTAAAACAGCATTTAAAAGTCTTAACATAAAAAACACTGAAGACTTATGGGGGATTTCCGTTAAGGTTCTTGAAAATATCATTGACACAATTGCCCCTGTCCTAACAGGCATATGTAATCAATGTTTAGACAGCGGTACGTTTCCTGACTTAATGAAACATAGTAAAGTAGTACCAATTTTCAAATCGGCTAGTAAGAGTGATCCCTCTAATTATAGACCTATATCTGTGCTTCCAAGATTGAGCAAAATTTATGAATAAATCAAGCTAGACCAGATGTTGTCACATTTTAACACAAATGGGATTTTACATAGTCGACAGGTTTGGTTTCACGAAAGGTAGGTCGACGACTGATGCAGGAGTAAAACTCATTAGTCACATTTTGGAATCCTGGGAGAGTTCCCAGGGTGCGATTGGCATTTTCTGTGACCTCTCAAAAGCGTTTAACTGCGTTGACCACCATACACTGATCTCTAAATTACACCACTACGGAATTCGTGGACAAGCTGCTGATCTTGTACTTTCCTACTTATCAAACAGGCGGCAAAAAGTAAACGTTAACGGGGCGACATCCTCGGGGTCTCTATTTAAGATGGGCGTGCCTCAAGGTTCAATTTTAGGCCCTTTTTAATTTCTAGTTTATATTAATGACCTTCCCTATCTGATGGCTAACTTGTCGGATATCATTTTATTTGCTGATGACACTTCTCTTATTTTTAGAATAGATAGAAAAGATACGGATGTCTTACATGTCAACGAAAGCCTAGCTATTCTTTCGAAATGGTTTGCTGCCAATAATCTTTTACTCAATGCGAACAAAACTAAATGTCTTAAGTTCTCGTTACCAAATGTACCGCAAATAGTTCTAAATTTAAAACTTCATGGCAAAAAACTAGATGCTATTTCGGAAACTGTATGTTTGGGAATTACTTAATGGGGTGACCACATTAGAGATTTTTCAAGCAGAATAAGCTCAGCTGCTTACGCAGTAAGAAAAATAAGGCAGTTGACTGATGTAGCCACAGCTAGGTTAGTATATTTTGCTTATTTTCACAGTAATATGTATTATGGCGTTCTGCTGTTGGGATCGGCAGCGAACGTAGATTCAATTTTTATTTTACAAAAGAGGGCAATCCGCGCAATCTATAAAATGGGGCCTCGCGAGTCTCTTAGAAACAAATTCAACGAAATTGATATACTTACTCTGCCTTCTCTTTATATCCTAGAAAATATCTTGTATGTTCGCAAAAACTTAGGTCTTTTCAAAAAAAGTTGCGATTTCCATAATCTAAATACACGTAGTAAAGATGAAGTTGTGATTCCAAAATTAAGATTATCTAAAACTAGCAAGTCATTTCTAATAAACAGTATCTGCTTCTATAACAAGTTGCCAAAGTCGGTTACAGAACTTAGCGATGGAAAGTTTAAAACTCACATCAAATGTATCCTTATCAAAAAAGCATATAAAGATAAAAGACTACCTACGTTGAAGACAGGGCAGTTTGGCATTAATTCCTTCTGCACATGTGGCTTCCCTGGTACCTCATTAACAGCATAACTATGTGAAAGTCTATTAACTGCTCCCAAATTATAATGTAAAATTTTATTATTTTTATTTTTTACAATGTCTGACATATTCTCGTCATTATTTGACATTAAACATCAATTTTAATTTCGACTATTGATTATTAGTGATTGTCATGGACATCATGTCACTTGGTTCAATTAGGTTAATTTTATATAGGTAGATTCTTTTACATATTGTGAGTGAGAGAACGTTGTAGGCCTTACAGACTAGATTTGTAGACGATTTTCTATTCTGTATTTTCATTTCTCTAAGTACCTGGTACTTATTGACAGGCCTGCACTGTCCGCCCATACCTATTATCACTGTAATTTGAATGCATTGTAAAAGCCAATTATTTTTAAAAGAGTAACCGTGGAGTTTCTTGCCGGCTCTTCTCCCTAAGAAGCGACAAATTGGAACCGTGCACCTAGCTTCTGAAGTTTTATAAGTGCCCATGCAGGTTTATGTGAAATAAAATATTTTGACTTTGATTTTTATTTTTCGCCAGCCGATCCTGGGAATATCCTTTGGGGCCACAGCCATTGCTTTCACTTGCCTGGCGACCTCAACTCTGCTGAAGCAGTACGGATGGGCTACTCCGGGCTGGATTAACGTGACCATGATGATGGTAATAATATGTTGCTATGGTGGTGGCGTCTCCCCCATACCATTAGTTTTGATGGCTGAAATATTCAATTTCCAGGTAAGCAATTTTATGATGATCCTGCAGTTTTCGTATTATAGTCGTGCTATATTTAACCAAAAGTTTGTGCAAAAAAAGCCATTTTAATAATTGATTACAGGATAAAAAAAATCTAACTAAACCTCAGGATAGATGATTCTTCGTCCTCTTGTTGACTAATGATTATTATTATTTTTCTTTACACTGGAGATGGCCATGTTCATCGCAGTATCAGCTGTGACATTTATAAGTTCCTCAAATGTGTCAAACTTCCTATGTTGTAGTTTGATGTGGAGCACCACACTTACGCTAGGTGTCGGTCAGATTGTGTAGTTGATCTTCGTGTGTCGTAAGAATCTTTTCTATTCCAGGTACGAGCAAAATTGATGGGATATTTGGTTATGTTGGCGTGGTTCATGACTTTCGTACAACTCATCGCGTTCAGTGCTCTTACCAGTAACTTTGGGGCTCACGTCGGTTTCTTCATGTTTGTCATTATCAACGTGGTTGGAGCTGCTGTGACCTTGCTAGTACTGCCTGAAACAAAGGGAAAAACTGTCGAAGAAATAGAGAAAGAACTAATAGGAGATATGGATAAGGACGTAGAAAAGTAAGATTTCTAAAGTCATGAATGACTTTTACCGTAAAGCATTAATTATGACAGTATGTATTTAGTTATTTTGTATGGAAGGAAATATTTTAGGGTATGAAGGATTTTAGTAATTTAAGTTTCGGAAAATATGATGTAACCTTTGCCTAGTAGTCAGATATAGGTTAACATGCATGCCAATAAAATTTTTTTTAAATAAAATTATGTGTTTTTAAACGACTGTTGTTTTTATTTTGTTGCTTATTTTACTAAAGTAGTTCATCATTAACACTTAAAATGCTGCGCTCCATTGCTCTTTCACAAACCCCAAGGCGGAACTTTTGCGACTCGGTGAGTGACCAGGTCTGAGCACCGTAGGTTAGAATGGGCAGGATACACATATCGATGAGTTTCGTGTCGATCGAGTCGTGCACCGCGTAAACCAAAAGCAATGCATTACGGAATTATTGATTAACTCATAGGATACTTTTTATCCCGGTAGTACGTTCTCGTGAAATTTCCGACCTCCACGCGGGCAAAAGCTAGTACATAACGTAATAATTTATACCCACGGCCTGACTAGACTTATAGGGTATATCTGAGCAAAATTTGAACCAAAGCTATGTGTTACTTCAAAAAAAGATCTTCGGTATTTGATTAGTACTCAAACGTAGCAAAAATACTTTAAAGAATCTATGTACAGTTTTGACGTAACTACGATTTTACTATATGTATAGATAATAAATAATAAGTAAGTAATCCTACTTACTTAATAAATAATAAGTAAGTAATCCTACTTACTTATTATTTATTATCTATACAAGTAAAATCGTAGTTACGTCAAAACTGTACATAGATTCTTTAAAGTATTTTTGCTACGTTTGAGTACTAATCAAATACCGAAGATCTTTTAGTATACACTACAACTTGTATTTGACCTACATATTAGCTAAGCAAGTTAATAACTTCAAATTGTTATAACTTGTAAGCGGGTAGACCAATTTACGAAATAAATCCTCCAAATTTTCCCGGTCAACTTTTCAACGCTGGTTACAGAGGACATAATGCTGGTAAGCTGATATTGGTAATTTTGCTGACCAAAAGGTCACCAAAATGGATGCGTAGTGTGGCATAGCTGCGTCTAAAAAGGATATAAGTATGCTGTAAAAAAATTGGTTAGTTTTTTCCAACAGATGTGGCTGCTTCCGTACAGAACAAAATAAAAATTTGGGCTAAATCAACGGTATCTAATCAGGGTGAATGCCGAATGGATATAAATTTGAGAGAGTCTGATAAAAGGAGAAAATTGAAATTTCGACAACTCAGCAAAAATATTTACTCTATTCCATTGCATAATCTAGATCATCAGAAAGAGTTACAGCTTTTAAAATAAAATCAACAACGTATAACGTCATAAATTTTCTTCCCAAGTAAATCATATTATCAAGCAGTCAAGATAAAAATTTGAAATCTAAATCAAACATTTAATCTAAATAAGTATAACCTACAAGCAAACAATTGTTGCCGGAATTGTGGGACACACTTTAAAAATAAACTTCTGTTTGTGATAAAAGCACTTTCGCAAAACCGTCTTTACCATTCTCATTTAGTTATCTATGTCGAGTATGTAGCATTTCTGAGTTTGCTCATAAATACGCACTCTTCAGATAATTAGATTAATACTCCATAGTTTGGAATTGATCTAGACATAATGACTATTAGTGAAATCTCAGAGTCTAAAGGAAACAAAAAAGTGCAATGGGCGGTCACAATTTTATGTAAGTTTACTGTGGTAGTGTTAAAATAAGAAGAAGAATCTGCATTATAACAATAATGTGGACTTTTAATCAAAGGGAATATCAAAAACCATTTCAATTAAATATCGATTGATGTTGAGTTTTTAACCATTTGGTTCAGTTGGTAGTCAAGATTAGTCAAGGTTTTGATACTTAGATGTTTGAAACACAGTTTACTGTAAAATTTGAAAGAAAAAAAAATTTTTTTTCTTCAGGCAACATGTCGATTGTCACGTACGGTCTCCAATGCGGCTGGGTATCACCCATGATAAAAGTACTGCAGTCGGAAGAATCACCCACTGGGAGACCACTAACTGACAGTGAAATATCCTGGATAGCCAGTGTACCATCACTTGCGGGCATACTTGGAGTCCTCATGTTCCTACAAATCGTCGATAGATATGGGAGGAAAATTAGTATTTTATTGGTGTTTATCATCCAAGCGGTAAGTCTTTTTTCCTGCCTGCCCTTGTGTTTTTGTCCACTTGTCTCTTGTTACTTTCGGTCGATACAAGACTTTTTATCTCCCTTTCTGCCTTTTCAACACGTTTGCTCTAATTCTTTTATAATAATTTTTCTCCTTGTAATTCTTTGTTAGGGAAAACAACAACCATTCTTGAATCCGAAAATATCGTTTGAAAATTTTAAATGTTTGAATCTTTCAGATGTCTTGGATAGCTACAATGCTACCTGCTAGTACAACAAGCCTAATCGTAGCCAGGGTGTTATGTGGCATTGCTGGTGGTGGCTGCTTCCATGTTGTTCCAATGTATGTCAAAGAGATTGCCGAGGACAGCATCAGGGGCACCTTATCATCCATTTTGGCACTGTCTCATAGTACTGGAATCCTTCTTATGTATGCGTTGGGAGGGTTCTTAGATTACCATACGGTGCTTTGGTTCGTTGTTGGACTCCCGATCTTGACTTTTGGAGTCTTTTTCAAAGCTCCTGAGTCACCATCTTTCTTAATAAAGATGGGAAAGATAAATGTAAGTATGTATATGCTTCATTACCTAGAAACATTTGTTAAAATTTGCACTTTCTCAAAAGTCGTTTTCTTTAATATTGTATAGGTTCAGGTGAATTATGTCGTACGTTATGTGAGTATTCTTTAAATTGTAGGAAGCAGAAACAACTCTAGCTTTACTGCGAGGATTGGATATCGATGACAAAGGAATTCAACAAGAAATTGCTTTGATCAAAAGAGATGATGAATATTTTAAATCCATACCCAACATTTCTATCGTTACTGTTTGTGAGTGAAGCCGTATATTACTAATTTTTATTGTTGCTTTACCAGGATATTAGTTTAAGCAAAATTTGGTAAAAAAAAACTTACGTAGAGGTGATTACGAAAAATCGCCCCAGGAATCTGAAACCAAAGTTTTCAACTTCACAGTCAAAACAAAAGCATGGCGAAAGGCGTTCTTCATCATGACCTTGCTGATCTTGACCCGCGCCACAAACGGAAGCTTCTCTATACTAAATTATGCTGCAACTCTGCTGTCTGACTCGGGAGTAAAGATTAGTCCGAATCTGCAGGCCCTCAGTATTCCTATATGCATGACAGTGGGTTCGGTGATCACAATGGCTTGTATTGACAAGGTGGGAAGGAAGGTGAGCAAAAATAATATCACAATATACGAAAAAACATACAAAAGTCTTGGAAGAGTGTAACTTTGTACCTATTTCTAAGTTGTCATATATATCAGTAAAAGTCGGGCCGTATCTTATCTGGAGGTGGCAAAACAAGTCATTATTATTCTTTGACCTTTAATTTTAAAACTATTCGGTCTTCTTACATCCAACAGCCAATCCTGGGAACAGCCCTTGGAGCCACAGCCATAGCTTTCACTTGCCTGGCAGCCTCAACTCTGCTGAAGCAGTACGAATGGGCCACTCCGGGCTGGATCAACGTGACCATGATGATGGTAATAATATGTTGCTACGGTGGAGGCGTTTCCCCCATACCATTCATTTTGATGCCTGAAATTTTCAATTTCCAGGTAAACATTTTTATGATGATCCTTCAGTTTTTGTATTAAAGATGTGTAATATTTATCCTTTAGTTTGTACAAAAAAAAATCCGTTTAGTTATTGAATGCTTGATATAATAATTATAATTATTTTCTATCTAAACCACGGAATAGATGATTTTTTTCTTCTTTTCGAGTGATGATATTATTTTAATACTTAAACACTGTAGATGGCCGTGTTTATCACATATTCGGCTGTGGCATTTATAAGTTCGTCAGATGTGTAGCTGAACGACTATTTAGGGTAGGTACCTACACCAGCAACTACCTATGTTGTAGTTTTATATACACACTTACAATATCAGTCGGCAGATCTATGTAAGCCAATGTCGCTAAATTGTGTAGTTTTATGTTCTTGTATCTTGAGAATCTTTTAAATTAACACGCTTTTATTATCTTCACCTGTAAAGATAAAGATGCAGTTATTTGTATAAACATGTGTAAAATGATACATAAATGTGCACATATGGATGGAAATTCGTTTAAAATTGCTGGTTCAACATGTTTTGCCATATTCGGCGTACAAAATAGTTTATAAAACTTTAAACGGTCACATTTCATTCAAACTTTGTGGACATATTGAGGACCGATGACAATTCAATAATTTTATAAATTTGAGTTTTGAAATTATTTTCTGCTTTTTTAGTTTGGTTTGTAAAGCGTGTTTTTTAAGGTGTTTTTTATCTATTATTTATTTTGTATATTTTTTTCTTCCAGATTCGAGCAAAAGTGATGGGATATTTGGTGATGTTGGCGTGGTTCATGTCTTTCGCTCAACTAATCATCTTCAGTGCTCTAACAAGCAACTTTGGGGCTCACGTTGGCTTTTTCATGTTTGTGATTATCAACGTATTTGGAGCTGCTGTGACCTTGATATTATTGCCTGAAACAAAGGGCAAAACTGTAGAAGAAATAGAGAAGGAACTAATAGGAGATATGGATAAGCACGTAGAAAAGTAAGATTTTCTAACGTCGTGATTGATATTGTACCGTAAATAATTAATTATGACAATACTAGCTGATCCAGCGAACTTCGTACCGCCAATAAAAGTTCCCTGAACTTTTTGTGAGACCATAAAACATTTTTTTTTTCTTTATATTTTCTCACCGTTTAAACCTTCCCTGGACTGCCACAAATATTTCAAAACCAAAATTAACCAAATCGGTCCAGTCGTTCTCGAGTTTTAGCGAGACTAACGGACAGTAATTCAATTTTATATATATAGATGTAATTAGTTATTTGGTATGAAAGAAAATATTTAAGGCTAAGAAGGTTTTTATAATTTAAAAATATGGTATACCTTTGCCCAGTAGTTAGACATAAAAGGTTAACATGCATTTCAATAACATGTTTCGAATAAATAAAATTATGTGTGTTTTTAACGACTGTTGGTTTTGTTTTAGTTTTCTTGTTTATTTTATTAAAGTAGTTCATCATTAATAATTTATTATACCAATTCAAAGTACAAATTCTAGTAACCTACTGATTTATTATTTAGTATCTATACATATATATAATCAAAATTAATAGGAGATGCAACAAAATAAGATTTTCAATGTGGTGTATGAATTTTTACCGTAACCGTGGTTTATTTATTACCATGATTTGATTTTATATTAAAGAGGCATGTTTGTTATTTAAGTTACGTATAATATGGGCGATACCTTTGATCAATAGTGGGACTGTATAGGTTACTTTAAATGCAAACATTATTACAAATGAAAAACAAACAGCTTTCCATAAAAAAACACGACCAAACTAAAAATAACAGTCATTTCGGAAATAGTGGACAAAAACGAAAACACTAAACCTGTTCGCGACGATGCGTCACTACATAGTGTTTAGTTTGTTTTTGACATTAACTTAAATTCATAGTGATAAGAGTGATAGTTAAACCAAATAACAGTGGTGAATAAGTGCCTAGTATAGAGAAACCGTAAGTACCACCTCTGCAAACCTCATTTAAGTGGGCTATATAGCCGTGATTATAGTATTATAGTGCGTCCAGGTAACCTAGTACCGAGACCTCGCCCTGGACCTAACTTTTAATAACGTAAATTTAATATAAAACCCACTTAATTGAGTTTGTATGTCGTGTTGCTGCAGTTAAGCGATATTTCGCCTTTTCGCATTAAAAGTGTACAATTTCCAAAAATATTCAAAATGGGGTTAATATGCAGAAACGTTTGGTATCACCAGTATTTTTCTCTTTAAAACGCTCTCCTGTAAAATTAGTAAGTTTTGAGTTTATACAGTTTTAATGCGAGAAGACGATTTAAGATTTATGTTTTTTGTTAACCCTCTTTCAGGGCGCGTCACGCCCTGAAAACTATAGATGTAAGGTTTTAAATATCAGATTGTTGTAGGTCTATAGACCAGCCTGAGATATCTATAATTAGATTTCGCATAGTTTCAGTAGTTTTCGAGAAAAACAACTTACAAAATAAAATTTAGTAACATTTTTCAGATTTTTTTCGGTTTTCCTCGAAATATTCTTTCAGTATAGAAAGATATAGTTAATATGGATATCTCAGGAGATGGGGAATTTTGTGGGGAATTCAAGGATATGTAACATGCCATATGTACTTTAATAAATTAACGTGTTATATACTTATTTCCGACAAAACTGTAATAGAATTTAGAACAAATAAAACTTTAAAACAGGAAGTAATTAGCGGTCCTCGTTACGGTAAAGATTCATAGTACGATAGTAAACGATAGTAAGCAAGATTCTTATTTAAATCTTTAATTAACTTAAATATATAGATATAGTCAAAGTAGTGTTCCGAAATTGCTTCCTGAAGAATTATAAAAAACTTGTGTTATTAATCAGGTAAAGTAACCCCTTCAGTAGGTAGTCAAAAAACACCCCTTTCCTAGACGAATGTCTGGAAACTGTTTCTTAGGGGGCAGAATGTCAAAAACGTTGGTATGGTAACATGAAGAACGGAAGAAGGTAGCCACCCTGAAGATATCAGGAATCTATCGGTGCAGGACGTCAGCGCCGCGTGGACTGGGAGACCTACACCCTCCCTACACACCCTTCGCATCCATGCGATCACGCCCGTCCGGTACATCTGCTGGTCCTTGCGAGCCGGATTTCTTCAGGAGGGATACATGTGGACCCGTCCGGGAGATGTCTGGATAGCTGAAGACTTATGAAGGAAGAGTGACGTCAGAGACTGAAGCCTTATTCAAGAGGAAGTTACCGAAGCCTGAAGGGTTATTACTGAAGAGATATCAGAAGCCTGAAGACTTATGACTGACGAGTTATTCCCGTTCCTGAAGCTTTGTTCCCGGAGCCTGAAGTCTTATATCCGAAGATTTGTTCCCGGAACCTGAAGTCTTATTTCCGAAGATTTGTTCCCGGACCTGGAGCCCCGTTCCCGAAGTTTGTTCCCGGACCTGAAGCTTTATTCCTGAAGGATTATCTTTGAACATAGAAGATTTGAAGTTTGAAAATTCCGTTGAAGATCCGGTTTGAGATCCGGTTTGAAGATTCCGTTGAAGATCCGGTTTGAGATCCGGTTTGAAGATTCCGTTGAAGATCCGGTTTGAAGATTCCGTTGAAGATCCGGTTTGAGATCCGGTTTGAAGATTCCGTTGAAGATCCGGTTTTGAAGATCCGGTTTTAGATCCGGTTTGAAGATTCGGATTTGGAATCCGGTTTTTTTTGGAAACTGGTTTTGAAATTCGACTTTGAAGATCCGGATTTTTGGAATCCAGTTTGAAGATTTGAACACCAGTTTAGAAGAATTTTTTCGGTCGAGATCCGCCTTGAAGATTCAAGATTGAACTTTGAAGATACTGAATTCAATTTGAAGATTGAATACTGACCTTCGAAGATAGAAGATTCGAGACCCGCATACCGAAGTCAACATGCCGGTAACAAGATCACAAGGCAGGGCCCCTAAAGCATGGACAGTGGAAGTGAGCAGAAGACGCGGTATTCCGGCCATCTGCTACGAGCAATCGCCGCGTTCACCCTCCACCACTGAAGGGACCGACCCGCCACAGCAGCGCCCCCTTGTTTCGCGGAGAAGTGAAAACTTACCTGCACGAGCACTGTCCGAAGAAACGGAACAGCCATCTACAGTTAAGAAAGGAACCGGAAGAGAGGGATCTCCAGACAGAACATTGAAGCAATCAAATAGAACGTTGCAATCTTCAGTTAGAACATTGAAGCCTGCAGACAGAAGGGAAACACTAGATGAGACGTACAGCCGAACCTTACCGATGACTACCCGGGGTGACGCCCGTACCGAACATAGCAGGCCGCAGTCGACTACAGATAGGACGACGCGGCCAAATAAGAAAATTTCAAGAGCACGTGAAGACTTATTGAAGATTAAGTTGGAACTTGCTCAGTTAGCACTTCAAAGAGCCGAGGAAGAAGATTCCGACGGCTACATGGATGACAGAGACTCAAACGATGAGTACGTGCGCTCCTGGCTTGAAGAGGCGCCGAAGCCTGAGCCGGAGAAGAGAGCTAACGCCGCCGAGGGGGACAATAGTGATATAGGCCATGAGGCACCGCCCCCCCCTGTGGACTTCAAAACTATAGTGGATCTCGATAAGCAAGTACCGTTGTCGCATCCTACAGTGAATGAAGTGAACAATCGAATCCCACCAAAGGGAACAGAAGCCAAAGGGGAAGACTCACTCCGTCCTTTCATAACGGAGCTGACGTCCGCTATAGCGTCGCTAGCCGACAGGAAAACAGAACAGTGGACACCGAACCACCCTTCGGCGTCGAAGGTCATCATGACCTTACCGAACTTCAATGGGGCCCATACAGAATGGCTTTCATTTCGTGCCATCTACGAGACAACTCGAAGATATTTCAACGATGTTGAAAACACAGCAAGGCTTAGAAGAAGCCTGCGGGGACGAGCGCTAGAGACAGTGAGCTCAGAACTCATCGGACATGCCAAGCCAGATGACATCATGAGGGAATTAGAGCTGCAGTTCGGCCGTGCAGATTCGATAGCTCAAGCTGAAACAGACAGACTGCGAGGATTGCCGCGCTGCGGCGAAGCACCTAAGGACATCTGCAACTTTGCAAGCAGAGTCAGAAGCGGTGTGGTCACTCTGCGCGCGTTGAAGAAGGATCACTACCTGATCAATGCTGAGCTGATGCGGTTGCTGACCGAGAAGCTACCGAACTCCCTACGTGTACAGTGGTACAGGACGTACACAGAAAAACACCAGTCGCTGCCAGACCTTACGCTCTTCAGCGAGTTCATCACAGAGCAAGCTCGTTTCTGCAGTGCATTCGCTCCGCCTGAGAACATCGGCCCTACTGAAGCAACCTCGAGCAAGCGTGTCACCCAGAGGACCCACACAGCTGTGGACAAATCGGCTAAGAAATGCCGCATCTGTGAGAAGGACGGACATCACACTCTCGAGTGCAAGAAGTTCAAGGAGGGATCCAGCGACAAGAGATGGGAGATCGCTAAGAAGTTCAGCCTGTGTTTCCGTTGCCTGCGCACCCGTCGTCCTGGTCACACATGCAAGACGAAGAAGTGTGACGTAAAGGGGTGTACAGCCACGCACCATCAGCTTCTTCATTATAGCAAGAAGCCCGCTGCAGAGGGTGTCGAAAAACCCGTTACTCAGGAGCAGTCGAACAACGTGGAGTCGAAGGAAACAGTGGCCAGCTCAAGAACGACTTCAAGTCACGCTTACCTCAAGATGGTACCGGTCAGAGTGATTGGACCGGCGGGAGAAGTGTCCACATTCGCACTTCTCGATGATGGATCAACCGTTTCCTTGATCGACGAGGACATAGCGAAGCAAGTCGGGGCAGAAGGCCGAATCGACCCTCTGAAAATAGGTGCGATCGGTAACACCATGATCGACACTCCAAGTTCACGAAGAATCACGGTCACACTCGCGAGCGAACTGAAGAATAAGGTGCCGTTCAGAGCGCGCACCATACCGAAGCTAAACCTCGCTCCGCAAACTGTCAGTGAAGAAGACGTCGCAAACTGCAAACATCTGGATGACCTGAGGCAACAGCTGATATACGACACTGGCGCGCCGAAAATACTCATCGGTCAAGATAACTGGCATCTATTATTGGCCAGTGAGATCCGCAAAGGTCCGAAGAACCAACCTGTCGCGTCACTCACAACGATGGGCTGGACTCTACACGGTGCGCACACCAGAATCCTGGGTCAGCAGGTGCACTACTGCAATCGATTAACAGCTGGCAATGAAAATTCTGAGGAAGATATAGATGAACAGCTTCGCAAGTTCTTCGCAGAACAGATGGACTCTCTCGTACAAAAGGGATACGCAGAGAAGGCGCCCAAGACGAGCACACCGGGTAGGACTTGGTACCTACCACATTTCGACGTGTTCAACCCCATGAAGCCCAAAAAACTCGCATCGTGCATGACGCAGCTGCCAAATCGAGAGGACTGTCACTCAATGACTTCCTTCTCACTGGACCGGACTTACTACAGTCACTGCCCGGCGTCATGATGAGATTCCGCAGACACTGCATAGCCATCTCTGGTGACATAGCGGAGATGTTTATGCAGGTGAAGGTGCGAAGTCAGGATAGAGACGCGCTCCGGTACCTGTGGAGAGGCAATAAAAGAGAGGGAGCGCCAGAAGAATACCGTATGACGTCCATCATATTCGGCGCGGCAAGCTCGCCGTGCATGGCCATTTTCGCGAAGAATTGGAACGCGAAAAGGCATATAGATGAGCATCCAGATGCAGTGGAAGCCATAATACAGAATCACTATATGGATGATTACCTCGATAGTTACAAGACCGTCGAAGAAGCGACGCGCATTGCAACAACAGTGAAAAATATTCACCTACAGGCGAAGTTTGAACTCAGAAAATGGGTGTCGAACAGCACAGAGTTAATAGAAAACATAGATCCGACACAGATCCGAACTGAAATTGTCAGTATCGGAAATACAGATGACACAGAGAAAATACTCGGCCTGATATGGAGACCGAGTGAAGATACGTTGGGCTTCAACCTGACGCTTGCGCGCCTACCAAAAGGCATATTAGAAAAAGAGGCGCCCACTAAAAGAGAGGCGCTCAAGATAGTGATGTCACTGTACGACCCGCTCGGACTCGCTTCACCAGTAACCATTCGAGCCAAGCAAATACTGCAAGAGGCATGGAGGCGAGGAGTCGATTGGGATCAGTCGCTAGACCAAGACTTAGCGACTCAATGGAAAAGTTGGATACAGCATTTACTACAGCTCGGAAACGTCAGCATACCAAGATGTTACCCGGGGTACAGCGAAGCTATAGAGACACAGGTTCATGTGTTTACCGACGCGAGCGAGATGGCGTACGCGACGGCAGTGTACTGGCGAACCACAGCAACAGATGGTCAGCAGCGAGTCAGCCTCGTCATGGCAAAGGCGAAGGTAGCTCCACTGAAGCTGCAGTCAATACCGCGCCTCGAGCTGCAGGCAGCGGTGATGGGAACCCGCGTGGCCGCAGCCGTAATACGTGAGCACGACATCAAGCCCGCATCGGTGACGTATTGGTCAGATAGTAAGACCATACTGACGTGGATAAGAAGAGGAGCGCGAGTATACAAGCCCTTCGTAGCTCATCGCATAGCTGCCATAGAAGAGAACAGCAGAATCGAAGAATGGCGATGGGTACTTACGAAAATGAATATCGCCGACATAGCTACTCGTGACGTACCACGCCACTTTAACTCACAGCATGAGTGGTATCGTGGTCCCGACTTCCTGTACGGAGAACCGTCGTCATGGCCGTCAGAGAGCCCTCCGATCACGGAAGAGACAGGGGAAGAGAGAACGCTCACCGCCGTCGAAGAAGCCGATAATCGAAAGCTTACAGAAGCCATACCGGATCCGGCAAGGTTCTCTAGGTGGGAACGACTGCTCCGTGCGACGTCAAGCGTTCTACGCTTCATATCTTTATGTAGACAAACGAAAGAGAAAACGTTCTACAAAAGAACCAGGAAGAACGCTGAACAGGATCCTGACTGGCGAAAACAGAAGAAAACGGCGCCCTCTCCCCCGAAGCGAACAGTGAAAACGACTGATTCTCAAGGGAAGAAACAGATCATAGAAGCAGAGTTTCTCCACGAAGCCGAGAAGCTACTGGTGCAGGTCGTGCAGCAGCAATCGTTCGCACTAGAAATCGCTAGACTGCGAGAACAGAAGACGTTGGACAAGGACAGTCGACTGCAGCCGCTGCAAATAGAAGTCACAGATGGCGTTATACGACTGAGAAGCCGTATAGCCGCTACCGAAGAAATAGCAGACGATGTGAAGCGTCCGCCGATACTACACGGCGACCATCACGTCACCCAGTTATACATAGACTGGACACACCGTAGCCTGCAGCATAGTGGGACAGAGCTCACTATCAACGAGGTCCGACAGCACTATTGGGTCGTGAAGATGCGACCAACCGCAAAGAAGGTGCTGTCACGACGTCTGCAATGTTGCATTCGCAAGGCGCAACCAACCGTGCCTGCGACCGGCGACCATCCGAGAACGCGCCTGGCACATCACCAGCGGCCGTTCACATACACCGGGCTAGACTATTTCGGCCCACTGTCCGTAACCGTCGGACGACAGCGTCAGAAGAGGTACGTAGCCCTATTCACGTACCTCACCACCAGAGCCGTCCACCTCGAGATCGCCGCCAGCCTCAGCGCAGACGCCGCCATACTGGCGCTGCGCCGCTTCGCAGCTCGTCGGGGCTGCCCCGCCGAGATACACTTCGATAACGGTACCAACATGCACGCTGCCGACAAGGAGCTCCGAGAGGCCTTCCGAGAGGAGGCAAGTCGCCGAGGCGTCGTGTGGCGCTTCATAACGCCATCAGCGCCATTCATGGGAGGCGCCTGGGAGCGCCTTGTTCGCTGCGTCAAGTCCGCGCTGTGCACTGTGCTCCTCGAAAAACATCCGCACGAAGAGGTGTTGTCCACACTGTTGTGTGAGGCAGAGTACACTGTAAACAGCCGGCCACTAACACATGTGTCTGTAGACAGCGAAGACGACGAGTCGATCACACCGAACCACTTCTTACTCGGTGGATCGGCGAGACTACCATCAACCGGCGTGTTCACCGAGCGAGACGTGGACAGCAAGAGACTCTGGCGACGATCCCAGATACTCGCCGATATGTTCTGGCGTCGCTGGGTCAGGGAGTACCTGCCGGAGCTTCAAAACCGGTGGGAGCCGCACACCCGCGGGCCCGTACTGCAGGTGGGCGACCCCATACTCATCGCAGACGGCCAGCTGCCTCGCAACACGTGGCCGCGAGGCCGTATAGTTGCCCTGTTTCCCGGGGCCGATGGAGAAGTCCGGACCGCTGAGGTGCGCACTGCCGGCGGCACCTTGAAGCGTCCGGTGAAGAAACTCGTCCCACTACCCAAATAGCCATGGTGACGAGCGCCGAGGCGGCGAGCGCCCTGGTGGCGAGCGCCGAGGCGGCGAGCGCCCGGGTGGCGAGCGCCGTGGCGGCGACCGCCCTGGCGGCGAGCGCCGCAGCGGCGGAGCAACAGCAGAGCGTCGTGGCGGTGAGCGCCCCGGCGACAAGAGCCGAGGCAGCGAGCGCCGCAGCTGCGGAGCACCGTGGCGGTGCGCGCCGTGGCGGCGAGCGCCCCGGCGGCGAACACCCCAGCAGCGGGCTTCGTTTTCCTCGAAATATTCTTTCAGTATAGAAAGATATAGTTAATATGGATATCTCAGGAGATGGGGAATTTTGTGGGGAATTCAGGGATATGTAACATGCCATATGTACTTTAATAAATTAAACGTGTTATATACTTATTTCCGACAAAACTGTAATAGAATTTAGAACAAATAAAACTTTAAAACAGGAAGTAATTAGCGGTCCTCGTTACGGTAAAGATTCATAGTACGATAGTAAACATGTAATTTCGAGTAATTTGTAGTCATCGGCAAGATTCTTATTTAAATCTTTAATTAACTTAAATATATAGATATAGTCAAAGTAGTGTTCCGAAATTGCTTCCTGAAGAATTATAAAAAACTTGTGTTATTAATCAGGTAAAGTAACCCCTTCAGTAGGTAGTCAAAAAACACCCCTTTCCTAGACGAATGTCTGGAAACTGTTTCTTAGGGGGCAGAATGTCAAAAACGTTGGTATGGTAACATGAAGAACGGAAGAAGGTAGCCACCCTGAAGCTATCTGGAATCTATCGGTGCAGGACGTCAGCGCCGCGTGGACTGGGAGACCTACACCCTCCCTACACACCCTTTGCATCCATGCGATCACGCCCGTCCGGTACAAAACCAAAGACACTGACTATAGTTATTTTTACTTTGTAGGTGTGGTACCTACTCTATACAAATTTCACCACAATTCGTACACCTTCACTAGCTACGTAAATAACAATGTCAGGAAATTATGATTACATCATCAATGTAAACAAAGTGACAAAAAGACGTATTATTGAAGGTAACTCAAAAACCCCTAAGTAATCAAAACTTGACCGAAGAAGATGGAAAATGGTCTCATACAAGTTTGGTTCAGTAATGTACACAAATAAAACAAAATGTATTATGAAGCAACAATAATGTATGAAGTTTCTTAAAGAGTCTTACGATGACACATCAGAGGTTGTAGAAATACCTGAAAATGGGAGGCTGCAAAGAGAGAGGCGTCAGCCTGCGTGGACCAGAGATTTATTTTTACCTTTTTTTTATTGTACCATACTGAAGAGTGTTACCCAATCTTGGAAATTCCCAATATATCCGATGAAAATAAAGCTAATGAATAATGGCATGACATTATAAAAACCTGAAATCAAAGCACATGTTAAGAATGGACCCTGGAAAATAGAAAAAAAGAACAAAGACATGAAAGAAGTGGACTTCAAGAAAGTCATTAAAAACAAAATAGGACCTGACAACAGTATCACAAAAAAACGCTAGACGTGTAGCGCGGGGCTTTACTCAGCGACCTGACGTTGCCTACAATGAAACACGCTCTTCTAGCTAAACTGAGTTACATGATCTGTTGTTGTAATAGCCGAAGGCCAAATTGGACCATTTGTATGTCACAACAGTGTAGCTGAATGGCAAACTAGACGAAAAATAGTAATGAAGTATACTGACTATTTAGAAGAATATTTGCCTAATTAACATGTAAACGTGTGCTTGAAACAATGCATCATTTACTTGCGGTCTAAAGCCACTTTTTAAAATCGTCTAGTGTTTTTTTTTGAGGATGGGAAATCTCCAAATAACTTCTCCCGCTCTGGGCGGAGCGGGAGGGCATGTCAGACTTTTACTGACTAAACCCCACCCGTGTTTCGTCGTTGTTTCTAATGACCCCAAGAAAATATTAGCTAGCAACATAAAGTAGATAATCAGATATAGCCTCATCAAAAATATATTATAACACACTTAGCAATTATTGTAGTATTAACAACAATGTCGATTCCACCTACAATAAATTTTGATTCCACGTTCCTTTATTGTGGCTAAAACCTTAGTGTCAATTATAATCAAATTGCTTATTTAATAATAGAAGACAACTAAGCAATCTCACACACAGCTTTAAATCAAAATAAACCGTAAATTGAATTAATATATTTTAAACAAAATATTTTTATTTTTTGCTTGCAGAACATGATGGCCGAAGCCCGTCTGCTGCGACTGCATAAGGGTCGAGGCACGCATGCAGATCCTCGAGGAACATAACCAACAGCTTGAGGCGCAGTTGCAAAGGTTGAGGAGACTGCTTGATGAGGTAACAACCAAAAACTTATTTTTAATAATGCTGGTAAGCTGATATTGGTAATTTTGCTGACCCAAAAGTCACCAAAATGGATGCGTAGTGTGGCATAGCTGCGTCTAAAAAGGATGTAAGTGTGCTGTAAAAAAATTGGTTAGTTTTTTCCAACAGTTGTGGCTGCTTCCATGTAGAACAAAATAAAAATTTGGGCTAAATCAACGGTATCTAATCAGGGTGAATTCCGAATGGATATTAATTTGAGAGAGTCTGATAGAAGGAGAAAATTGAAATTTCGACAACCCAGCAAAAATATTTACTCTATTCCATTGCATAATCTAGATCATCACAAAGAGTGACAGCTTTTAAAATAAAATCAACAACGTATAACGTCATGAATTATCTTCCCAAGTAAATCATATTATCAAGCAGTCAAGTTATAGATTTGAAATCTAAATCAAACATTTCATCTAAATATGATTATAACCCACAAGCAAACAATTTTCACTGGAATTGTGGGAGACACTTTAAAAGTAAACTTCTGTTTGGGATAAAAACACTTTCGCAAAACCATCTTAACCATTCTCATTTAGTTTTGTGTGTCGAGTATGTAGTATTTCTGAGTTTGCTCATAAATGCGCACTCTTCAGATAATTAGATTAATACTCCATAGTTTGGAATTGAACTAGATATAATGACTATTAGTGAAATCTCAGAGTCTAAAGGAAACAAAAAAGTGCAATGGGCGGTCACAATTTTATGTAAGTTTACTGTGGTAGTGTTAAAAGAAGCTGAAGAATCTGCATTTTAACAATAATGTGGACTTTTAGTCAAAGGGAATATCAAAAACCATTTCAATTAAGTATAGATTGATTTTGAGTTTTTAACCATTTGGTTCAGTTGGTAGTCAAGATTAGTCAAGGTTTTAATACTTAGATGTTTACTACACAGTTTACTGTAAAATATGTTTTTTTTTCTTCAGGCAACATGTCGATTGTCACGTACGGTCTCCAATGCGGCTGGATATCACCCGTGACAAAAGTACTGCAGTCGGAAGAATCACCCACTGGGAGACCACTAACTGACGGTGAAATATCCTGGATAGCCAGTGCACCATCACTGGCGGGCATACTTGGAGTCCTCATGTTCCTACAAATCGTCGATAGATATGGGAGGAAAATTAGTATTTTGGTGGTGTTTATAATCCAAGCAGTAAGTCTTTTTTCCTGCCTGCCCTTGTGTTTTCGGCCACTTGTCTCTTGTTACTTTCGATCGATACAAGTAGCTTTTATCTCCCATTCTGCCTTTTTAACACGTTTGCTCTAATTCTTTCATAATATTTTTTCTCTTTGTAATAAATTATTTGTTAGGGAAAACAACAACCATTCTTGAATCCGAAAATATCGTTTGAAAAATTTAAATGTTTGAATCTTTCAGATGTCTTGGATAGCTACAATGCTACCTGCTAGTACAACAAGCCTCATCGTAGCCAGGGTGTTATGTGGCATTGCTGGTGGTGGCTGCTTCCATGTTGTTCCAATGTATGTCAAAGAGATTGCCGAGGACAGCATCAGGGGCACCTTATCATCCATTTTTTCGCTGTCTCAAAGTACTGGAATCCTTCTTATGTATACGTTGGGAGGGTTCTTAGATTACCATACGGTGCTTTGGTTCGTTGTTGGACTCCCGATCTTGACTTTTGGAGTCTTCTTCAAAGCTCCTGAGTCACCATCTTTCTTAATAAAGATGGGAAAGATAAATGTAAGTATATATAACTTCATTGCTTCATTACCTCGAAACATTTGTAAAATTTGCACTTTTTCAAAACTTGTTTTCTGTAACATTGTATAGGTTCAGGTTAATTGTGTCGTACGTATTGTGAGTATTCTCTAAATTGTAGGAAGCAGAAACAACTCTAGCTTTACTGCGAGGATTGGATATCGATGACAAAGGAATTCAACAAGAAATTGCTTTGATCAAAAGAGATGATGAATATTTTAAATCCATACCCAACATTTCTATCGTTACTGTTTGTGAGTGAACCCGTATATTATTAATTTTTATTGTTACTTTACCAGGATATTAGTTATAGAAAAAATTGGTAAAAAAAACTTACGTAGAGCTGATTACGGAAAATCGCACCAGAAATCTGAAACCAAAGTTTTCAACTTCACAGTCAAAACAAAAGCATGGCGGAAGGCGTTCTTTATCATGATCTTGGTGATCTTGACCCACGCCACAAATGGAAGCTTCTCTATACTAAATTATGCTGCAACTCTGCTGTCCGACACGGGAGTAAAGATTAGTCCGGATCTGCAGGCCCTCAGTATTCCTATATGCATGACAGTGGGTTCGTTGATCACAATGGCTTGTATTGACCAGCTGGGAAGGAAGGTGAGCAAAAATAATATCACAATATACGAAAGAACATACAAAAGTCTTGGAAGAGTGCAACTTTGTACTTATTACTAAGTTGTCATAGACGTCAGTAAAACTTGGGTCGTACCTTATCTGGAGGTGGCGAAACAAGTCATAATTATTGTTCTACACTCTACGACCTTTAATTTTAAAACTATTCAGCTTTCTTACATCCAACAGCCGATCCTGGGAACAGCCTTTGGAGCCACAGCCATTGCTTTCACTTGCCTGGCAGCCTCAACTCTGCTGAAGCAGTACGGATGGGCCACTCCGGGTCGGATCAACGTGACCATGATGATGGTAATAATATGTTGCTACGGTGGAGGCGTTTCCCCCATACCATTCGTTTTGATGCCTGAAATTTTCAATTTCCAGGTAAACATTTTTATGATGATCCTGCAGATTTTGTGTTATAGATGTGTAATACTTATCCTTTAGTTTGCACAAAAAAAATCCGTTTCGTTATTGAATGTATGATCTACTATAATATTTTCTAACTAAACCACGGGATAGTTGATTTTTCTTCTTCTTTTCGAGTGATGATATTATTTTAATGCTTAAACACTGTAGATAGCCGTGTTTATCAATTATTGGCTGTGGCATTTATAAGTTCGTCAAATGTGTAGCTGAAAAATTATTTAGGGTAGGTACCTACACCAACAACTACCTATGTTGTAGTTTTATTTGGAGCACACTCACAATAGGTGTCGGCAGATCTATAAAACCCAATGTCGCTAAATTGTGTAGTTTTATGTTCTTGTATCTTGAGAATCTTTTAATTAACAAGCTTTTATTAGCTTCACCTGTATGTTTGTAAGCATGTATGTTAGTAACCGCCTCCTTTGCGCTAGATTTTAACCCACTTCAAAGGGTCAGATTTCATTTAAACTTTGTAGAATTATCGAGGACCGATGACAATTCAATAATTTTATAAATTTGATTCATAATGTTAAAAAAAATATTCAAAAAAATATTTTAAAATAATTTCAAAAAGCGTGGGGTTCATGATATTAATTGATTATTAAAATACCTCAAAAAGAACCCCACGCTTTTTTGAAATTGTTTTCTGCTTTTTTAGTTTGGTTTGAAAAGCGTGTTTTTTTAGGTTTTTTTATCTATTTTATTTTATTTCTATATTCTTTTCTTACAGATTCGAGCAAAAGTGATGGGATATTTGGTGATGTTGGCGTGGTTCATGTCTTTCGCACAACTAATCACTTTCAGTGCTCTAACAAGCAACTTTGGGGCTCACGTCGGCTTCTGCATGTTTGTGATTATCAACGTATTTGGAGCTGCTGTGACCTTGATATTACTGCCTGAAACAAAGGGCAAAACTGTAGAAGAAATAGAGAACGAAATAATAGGAGATATGGATAAAGACGTAGAAAAGTAAGATTTCTAACGTCATGATTGTTTTTTACGGTAAAGCATTAATTATGACAATATGTATTTAGTTATATGGTATGAAAGGAAAGATTTAAGGCTAAGAAGGATTTTAATAATTTTAATTTTTCGGAAAATATGGTGATACCTTTGCCCAGTAGTGAGACAGAAAAGGTTAATATGCATTTCAATAAAAAGTTTCGGATAAATAAAATTATGTGTTTTTAAACGACTGTTGTTTTTGTTTTAATTTTGTTGTTTATTTTATTAAAGTAGTTCATCATTAATCATTTATTCTACCAATTCAAAGTACAAATTGTAGTAACCTACTTACTTGTTAATCTTTCCATTTTATAAAAATTAATAGGAGATGCACAAAAATAAGATTTTTATGTGGTGTATGAATTTTTACCGTAACCGTGGTTTATGACAATTACCATGATTTGATATTTTTTTTAAAGCATGTTTGTTATTTAAGTTACGTACCTTTGATCAACAGTGGGACTGTATAGATCACTTTAAATACAAACATTATTATATATTTACAAATGAAAAACAAAGCTTTCCAAAAAAAACATGATCAAATGTGAAATAACAGTCATTTCATCGCGCGTAAGGTCTTCCTTTGTATCGATTGCCCTGTGGGCCTTTCCATGTTGTAACCGTTTTGGTCCATCTGTGGTCTTTGAGACGCGTCACGTGATCAGCCCATTTAATTTTTTTATTTTAAAGCGTGGTTTAGAGTGTCATAAATAAATATGATCAAATAAATATTGATGTTTTAGTCCATCGTAAAATTTACGAATGGTTAGTAATAGAGTTAATCAAAATTAAGGTTAGTGAGCTAGGGTTAAACTCTTCACTCCATAACTTCTGAGCTACACGACTGACACGTGACAAATACGACAACTGAGTGGACAGGTCCACTCAAATCTCTATGATTCTTTCCTCAAAAGGCAATTTCAGACACCAATCTACATGGTCCTCAAATGATCTGATAAATATTATTTCCGGATCAGACAGTGACCTCTGAGTTTGTTTTGGCCTATCTTCTCAGAGTAGTCTGATAGAAAACGCCGACTTCCTTCATGAGTATTTACTGTATGAATTATTATTACTTACTTTCATAATTGTGAATGTGAGGACTATGTGATGTCTTTTGATCAGTGTTTGGCAGTTTAAGTAGTTCATGCGGTCTACCCAAATATCCTTTCTTTGGTATTGTTCGTCGAATCGTTGAGCTCCTTAAGTTCCAAGTTAAGCTGTATAAAATATGCACTGACTGGACAGGTCCACTCAAATCTATGTGTAGTTCTTTCCTCCAAAGACCATTTCAGTCACCGATTTACATGGTCATCAAATGATCTGACCAAGATTATGTCCGGATTTTTGCATGCACATAGATAAATTTTATACATACAATGGCATGAATACTTCACGGACATAGTTAAACTATGAGATTATATTGTGGATTTTGCCAAAGTGTATCCACAGGCCCTGTTCGCCTTTAAAAAAGCGTGCCTGTGCTCACCGGCTTGCTTTTGGTACTTTTAATACTGGCATTTCACCAGTTGGACATAGAGCGAGTTCCGTGTGGTGCCGGACGTAAAAGAATAGCACCATCCCATTTCTTCCCGTAGGCGTCGTAGAAGGCGACTAAGTGAATTACTAGAGAATGGGCAGCAGCGTTCTCTATGCATTTGACCACCATACTGCGATCGCCAACCGAATGGAAATGGAAAATCCCCCCTTTTTGGGGGAGGCTTATGTCCAGCAGTGGACGTCTTTTGGCTGATATGATGATGATGATGACATCGAGCGATGTGACAGGTTGACAGGCACTATTTTCGGGGTCGCTACTGTCTTCATTGATCATATATAATAAACTTATTGTAACGTTTACCTGTAAAAATTAAAATAAACTATACAAGGTGGCATGGACATCAACGCAAGACTATAAAAAAAAATTGGTTCCCACACTAGTGCAACACCAACGCGGTCAAAATAAACGGAACTGGGTGTTTTTTTTGTCACTGCCACCCTGAAAGTATTGCGTACAAACGCACTAAAAAAAAAAACATGTAAAAAATAAACTAAGAAAACAATTTTTCACAATTTACACTTGAGAAAATGTCAGTGAAGGCGGACTGTCATAGTTTGACGATTGCGGCGCAGTCACAGCCGAAGCACTAGCTGCAGGCGTCGCGTCGTCGTCGTTTTCTTGCTTGAAACTAGTTTACATCGATTTTAATAGATGATTAACAGTGGAACAATGTTTAGGCAAATGTAGTAAAAAAACACATTTTACAAGCAGCAAGATATCAAGGCTCAGATCCTCATCACATTGACGCATAAAAATATATTTCAGTATCATCAATTTTTTGAGAAGAAAATTATCCATTTATTTTTGAATTAATTACCTAGTTGATTAAACTTTGATTGCCTTTGAAAATGGATAAATAATTGAAGTAATTAAGTGAAGATAATTTAAATTATGTTTAATGTAAACTTCATAATTCGTTAATACTATTAAAGCAAAAAAAATATATTAGATGTTTATGAATCTTGAATGACAAAAACCAGTTGATTGCCTGGCATCATAACATAAATTGAAAGTGGCCGAATCATACAGCTTATTACGATGACACTAATACTAGGCGACACCTAAATGATTGCCAAAATAATACCGCGCTGTTTGATTTTGAACTTACGGCGGTGAGCGCTTTTATCTCGATATACATTTAGGTGTCGTCTAGTGTTACTGAAAACGGGCTTAAGTCTTATGTATCAATTCCTTTAATCATTAGTCTCTTCTAATTCTCACTGAAGTTGTTTGGTTGACGGCTGTATAACACGGCTCATCATCTGAGCTCAGTAGTTCAATGTGCTCGTTAAACTGTCCAAACTTGTAAACCGCTTTATCTTTCACTTTGATAGATGGACATTCTTACGGCGTTTTTTATGAAGTTTTTAATATGAAATTTTTTGGAGTCAGAAAAAAGGTTGGAGAAGTGAATGAAACCGAATTTAGGAGTCCTGAAAATAAAACAGAGTGCTCAGTTATTGTCACGTAAAACGTCTGTAATGTAAAATGGACACTAAAATGTTAGAATAAATCCCTGAAGATATCACAAATGTTCGTGGGTACAAGTATTCGTAACAAAATAATTGTACTTATAAACAGATGATCAACATAACACCACTCCTGTATTCCCCGGTGGGTTTAAGCAAAGGTGTACCTTTAGTACTCCCACATCTCAGTCAATTTATGAGAGAAATAGAGACAATATACAAAACTGCAATATTCCTCTCAATGCAATGGCAAACACAAAAACCGTGATACCAAATAGTGCTTCCGGCTACACTGTTATAGAATCTTCGAGGATAAAGATAATCTCTGATGATGAATTGAAAACAATATAATTGTCGAATGACAGATAAATTATTCTTATATTGAGATTGTTATAATTGGAAAGACTTTTTGTGCTATTTTTATCGCGTATTTTGTTTGTTTGAACAATTTACGGACAAATTCATAAGGTGGAAAGATAGTTTTTGTCGATTATCTTGATGTAGAACTGGATTAAATGTAACATCGAAGTATAAAACAATTCAAATTGTACATGTTACCGGCCAAACCCGATTTCAGGCCAAACTAGTTTGTCCTAGGCCAAACTGGGCACCCCGATGAAATGGGTTAGGTTAGGTTAGAACTGTGACCAAAAGGGCGCGAGCCGAGCGAGCGTTACTTCCAAAGGCTGTTAACGAAACGGCTAATTTCCTACGCGTGATATGTCGCAGCCAACTAGCTTAATTAGCCGTTTCGTTAACAGCGTTTGGAAGTCACGTTCGCCGACCGCTGCCGCGGCACCGCTCGCTGCGCTCGCTCGGCTCGCGCCCTTTTGGTCACAGTTCTAACCTAACCTAACCCATTTAATCGGGGTGCCCCGGCTTAATAAACCAGTTTGGCCTAGGACAAACTAGTTTGGCCTGAAATCGGGGTTAACATATATATGACGATATTTTAAACTATTTTACCTGCTCTAATTACAGCAACAGGCAAACCTAAGCAAGAATAAAAGTCATGCCAGAAGTCACAAGAAATTGTAATGTATGATAATCTGTACAAAATAGACTGTTAGTTATAAACCGGAGAAATAAAATGTTCGTAGAGCGGCGATAAATCTGGACGGAAGGCCGTCCCAGCACGGATATAAATCACGGCCAAAAATGAGGCCTTGGCAATTTTGGCCTAAGTGTGTATTGTCAAATATGCTATTTATTATTCCTGTTACGGCACAACATGGCCACTTACTTTTTGAGCCCGTTTTGGGTCCTGTAAACTGAGTCTTTTATAACCTGTTTATATCAGGTTTTATAATAATGAGTCACAGGATAGGGTTCGTTGATAAGGAAAGCAGACATTATGTTTCGTCTTATTAGGCCTTTCTATTTATGATTTTACAAACACGAACCATTTTCTTAATTTTATTTTTTTAGGTCAGGCATAGTGATCCATATTTATGATAGCATTTGTACAAATTATGTTTAGGTACTTATAATATGGTAATGAAGTTATTATTAGATAAATATACCATATTTGGTAACTATTAATAGACTTTTATGATTCTATGTAATAGTGTATTTTCATGAAGCAGTACTTACTAAGATTTTTTTTTTTTAATGAATTAATCAGAATAATTATGATATAGCTATATCTAAATATGGACATGTGCATTCTCCCTATCCTTACATACGGTGCTCAAACCTGGTCTTTGACAGTTCAGCAGAGGACCAAGCTCGAGGTTTGCCAGCGAACGATGGGGAGGAGTATCCTCGGAGTTCGACTTACCGACCGGATATGGAACACGATACTGCGCTCTAAAACACAAATCGCAGACGTCACCCAAAAAGCAGCCAAGCTCAAATGGGACTGGGCTGGACACGTTTGCCGCATGTCGGATGCATTGTGGGCTAAGACCACCACAGCATGGGTCCCTGAAAACGTCCAACGGCGTCGCGGAAGACCCAGGCGTAGATGGCGGGACGAACTTGACGTTTACATGAGGGATTGGTCCATATTGGAGGATCAGAAGGATGATGAAAGTAAATCCACTCAGTTCTGTTTGCCAAGCGTGACACTCACACAATACAATTAGTAGATACACGCGTAAAGATCCCGCTCCGATGCTTCGAAGGACCAATGTTCGGAGTTGGGGTGAATTTTAGATAAACTAAGATTAAGGATTATAAAGATCTAGCTATATTTCAGTGATACAAATGGGATAACGATTAAAACTAATGAAGTGAATGAGATGAGATTGAGCCGCGCCCGATATTCTGTCCAAAAGCGTACTGACTATTTTACTTAGGTAATTAATACATAAAATATTCAAAACAGAGCGTGGTGTCTAAATTACGCTGACATGTTTAATAATGTTCGGTGATTGACCTGAACAAGGTTACTGAATTCATTGACATAATTGAAGAGTTACAGAGCAGACTTGAGGGTATGGTTATCTAAAAATGAAAAAAAAAAACTAAAAAACACGTTTTAAAAACGAAACTAAAAAAAGGAGAAAACAATTTAATTCAATTAAAAAGTGTGGGTGCTTGATATTAATTATTTTTTTTAAAGGACCCTTCCTTAGTTATTATATTTTTAAATTATTTCAAATAAACCAATTACAGGCGTACTTAATAATTTAAACTACGATATACAAAATAGATACAAAAAACAAAAGGACACTAAGGGTCAATTCTCACCGAGACGCGGCGCGACGCGCACTTTTTAAGATCACGATACAAAATAGATCTTATTTACTTCACAATAAGGTATACGGGTTGCACAACGCGGTGCACCTTAGCGTTCTTCGACACGCTTTCGCGCTCGTAGTGAAATTATACCTTTTCGTGTTGTAAATAAGTTAGATATTCTGTTGCTATCTTAAAAAGTGCGCGTCGCGCCGCGTCTCGGTGAGAATTGACCCTTAGGCGTCGAAGTATTCCTCGGCATCGCTGTCATCAGGAAACGTGCCCAGAAGACTGGCAGCATTGCCACGTTGAATGGCAATGCTAATTCTTTGGCCAAAGAACGACCCAATTGATTTTAATTGATTTTAAAAATACCTCAAAAAGCACCCCACGCTTTATATTGTACTTAATTATTTTTTACTAAAAAAGTTTGGTATTGAAAGCGTGTTTTTTAAACTATTATTTATTTTTAATATTTTTGTTCAGTTAACATTACGAGCGTAATGGAACAAATGTATGAAAATATTGAATTCGTAGGAATTTTGAAGTCATAGGTCCTTGATAAGTGTGCAAAGTTTCGAATCTATCGGACGTTTTGAAAGGGATGAAAATCTCGTTCAAAGATTCTGTTATATAGATACATACAATACCAAGCTAATAAAAGTGTGTTAACAAAAAAAATATTGGATGATATTTTGTCACCTCAAATATGACCCGAATATAAGACCATTTAATTTTTAGCTATCGATACCATCACACCTGCAAAGTTTAACTAACTCATTTAATTTGACCCTGTATTTATACGTTTTCAAAGAATCCAATTAACAACAATTATTAAAAAAATCAAATCTCATAAATAGTGATCTGTCATTTATTATAATTAGGTTTCTTACTTTGATATGCATTTTTTTTTATTTTGCCAGGCGATGATGGCGTAAAAACGGAAGCCTTAAGAATAGGAGAGCCGATTCTTCTTCCATAAATAACGAATTTTCTCAACAGCATTTTAAAACTGGAATCATACAACACACACATTCTTAGGTGATACATAATAAATATTGTTTTGCGATTACATCCTTACATTTGTAGTTGGAGAATTGACCGCGACGTAAATCAGTGTATAGAAAAACATGTTTTTCAATTATAACGTTAAGTTTGTTTTTGAGATAAAGTCATCCCACCGAGGAAACAACGACCAAGTGCGTGTCGAACCACATACAATTCCTTAATAATAAAAAAAAAATCATTAATCAATCACCACGATTAGCGTTAGGTTCAACTTTTTTAGATTAATTTATACCTTTCCAAGTAACATCAGTTATCTTTGTCATGGAGCGGATGCTCGTATTCCTAACCCGGTCTGTTAGTTTGATACCCAGTTCTGGAAGCTCAGGCCTGCTCGGGAGGCTGTTGCTTGTCGAGTGGTCCTGATATTCGGTCCTCGATTAGTTTAGTTTCACAGGTATGGATCCAGACTGATAGAGCGGTAATTACTAACGTCTGTTTTGTCACCCTTTTTATGGAGAAGAATAATCAACGAGTGCTATTACACAACATACCTGGACGGTCACTTACAGGTTTCATATCAACATTTCTATACCAGTGTTATGCCTATTGGTGTAAGTCTAAACTTCCTCTTTGAGGAGTAGATTAAGAGGCGCCACGGCGTCCTCACCTTCCACCTGACGCAGGTCCTCACCAAGCACGGTTGTTTCGGGAGGTTCCTGTTTTGCATAAGGCGGGAGGAAACGCCCGGGTGTTTCCATTGCGAAGATCGCCCTGAGGACACGGTGGAGCATACGGTGGAGATCTGCCCGGCTTGGGCGGAGCACCGCCGTGTACTCGTGGAGGCGATCGGCGGCGGTGATCTCTCGCGTCCGGCCCTGGTCCAGGCCATAAGTACGGAGCGAGAGTGCATGGTTAGCAGTCACCTCCTTCTGCGAAGCAATAATGCTCGCGAAGAGGGAGGCGGCGCACGTGAGGGAGAGGCAGTATATGCGCCCTCACGGCCATAGTCGCCACGGGAGACGCCCTGGGCGTCGGGAACCCCGGGCTGATTCCCCGCCACCGGAGGCGCGGGCTTGCGGACGGCGAGTAATGGGTAGCTCGCTGTCCGGTAAGGACCAAGCCCGGGTCGACACGGCGCGTTGTGTTCCAGGCGCGCCTCAAAGAGATGTCAGCACCAACTGGTGGGGTTCGCAAAGGCCGATGCCTGCTAGGGGTGCGGGTTTTTTGAAAAAGATACCGTGGCCCCTGGCACACAGGCAACTGAAGGAATACGGTTGGGTTTTATTCAGTAAAATTCTGACACAGTCTGATCCCGCTCCACCCAGAGCAGGAGAAGTTATTTGGTAATTACCCACTCTCAAAAAAAAAATTCTAAACTTGTGCAATTACTTACATCGTAACGTGTATGGCTACCATTAGATTACTAATGTCACTTACTTCAAATAACGTACAAAAAGCAAACTGCGTAGGAGTTTCAGGATCTATTGTAATAGGATCCCAAGTTCTAAGCGATTTTTTATGTAAACGTATTTCATCGTTAGTTTGGTTTATTGATTACAAGTAGCTCGTTAGTAGGTAATTACTAGAATGTTTATATGATTAATAAATGCTTAAACAAAAACAAACATAACTGCCCAAAAGAAGTAGTTGCGACCAACCCAGTTGCAAAGCTACGGGTTTTTGTGGGTACGGGCCGGTTAATTAGTAGTTATTTTTAATTGTTAAGTATTTTGAAAGTATATGGTAATTTATGTGAAAATTTTGCATGCCCATGTGACGGCAGAGCATGGAGAACATTATAAAATATTGTGTAACATTTATACCCTTTCCTACCCATGTTGGCAATAAAATTAATGATTTGATTTGATTTTATAGATTGCACTGAACTGTGACGTTACGAAGTAACTTGTTACCCTGTTAGCTTAAACACACATTTAAAATGGCGCCGTAGGATATATTACATGGTTTCCGTAAGGTGAGATGGTAAAAGTTCACTGCGTGGTATCCCACAATTATTAGCCAGACACAAACAAGATAAGATACTAAAACCATCTATTACAAATGTAAACAGCAGTCAGAATGTTTTTTTTTTCGTTTATTTTAAGATTGTGTCAGCGTTGAATCAATATTTGGTTAATTTTAGTTAAAAATATCTATTAAGTTTTCATGGTTGGCACTAATCAAAAGCTAGTTCAAATGGTTTTATAACCAAATGAAAAACAACGGCGAGGTTTTCAAGTCGGTTTTTTTTAAGTATGCTACCTCAGAACTCCGTCATTTATGAACCCATTTGTATAATTCTTCCTACTAACCGAGTGGTCCCATATAATTTTTTTACATACTTAGCAAGTGAAGGTATATGAATCTATGTGGACCTACCACATAGATTCATAAGCCATTGCATAGGCTTGTAGGAGGGCCGGCTCCTGCTTCACTGGAAGACGGGGAAACTGGTTCTCATTAAGAAGCCGGGGCACCCTGCGGACTCTCCGTCCGCTTACCAGCCTATCGTGCTGTTTGACGAGGTGGGCAAGCTCTTTGAAAGAGTCATCAGACCTCCTTGTCGGGCGGCTGGTGCGGATGGGGCCGGATTTGACGGAGAGCCAGTTTGGTTTCCGCAGGGGGCACTCTACGGTGGATGCCATCATGCGCGTGCGAACCCTCATGACGGGAGATGCTATGGCCCGGGGTGGGGTCGTCTTGGCGGTGTCTCTAGACATCGCCAATGCCTTTAACACCTTGCCCGGGAGTTGCATCAGGGAGGCACTCCGGTATCACCGGATGCCGACCTACCTCTGTCGCGTGGTCGAGGCCTATTTGACGGACAGGGCCGTCGTCTACCCCGGTCACCACGGAGAGTGGAACCGTCGAGAGATGTCGTGCGGTGTCCAGCAGGGATCGGTTCTGGGGCCGCATCTGTGGGACATCGGGTACGACTGGGTGCTGCATGCCGATCTCCTTAGCGGTGTCAGCGTGGTTTGTTACGCTGACGACACGCTGGTCCTGGTGCAAGGGAGGTCGTATCAGGCGGCGGCTGACTTATTAACACACGAGGTTGCGACAATCGTCGAGAGGATACGGCAATTGGGACTCGAGGTGGCCTTGCACAAGTCCGAGGCCTTGTGTTTTCATGATCCTCGGAACGCGCCACCGACGGTTTAGCAAATAACGATAGGAGGAGTTCACATCGGCGTCAAGTCGACCATGAAGTACCTGGGACTCGTCCTCAACAGCCGTGGAACTTCGTGGAGCATTTCTGATCTGCAAGCAAAGGTCTTCGTGCACATATGGGAGTAGGTAAAACGCTGGGGCGTAACTCTGCTGCCGCGAGAAGTCGCAGCACAGCGGACAACAGAGCTATTTTATTTGACACTAAAACTGTACAATTTTGAATAAAATATCTAGCTTGAGGTAAAGCATTTCCTAAAACGATGCAAGTTTAACTTTTTGCTAACACACAGTTGCAGCCGTGAAGCTAAAATTTTCGACAACCCAGCAAAAAACACCATGTTTACTCGTTTCCGATGCATGGTCTAGTTCATCAGTTAGTGTGACAGCTTTTAAAGTAAAATCAACAACGTATTACGTCATATTTAAATTATCTTTTCGAGTAAATCATATCTCGCAATACACAACATGTTTGATTTGAAATCTAAATAAAATATTTCATCTCCTTATGGGTATCACCTATCAGCAAACAATAGTCGCTGGAATTGTAAAACACACCCTAAAAGTAAACAAGTTTTTGTAATAAAAGCACTTACTCAAAACGATGTGTACCATTCTCATTTAGTTTTGTAGGAGTCGTACGCGAGTATGTAGCAATTTTCTGACTTTGCTCATTAATACCCACTCTGTAAATAATAAGATTAATCCATAGTTTGTAATTGAAATAGTCAAAATGACTTTCAGTGGAATCTCAGTGTCCAAAGGACACACAAAAGTGCAATGGGCGGTCACAATTTTAGGTAAGTTGAGTGTTTTAATTAAATACTTCAAGATTATGTGTATCTTATATCGATTATGAAAAACGTAGACTTACAGGATAGGACTCAAACCAGTAAACGTAACTTTTGAGTAATCGATGTTCAAAGTTCAATGACACTGTAGTCGGAATATTAAGATACTAGGTCAAGCTATGGGATTTTGGGCACGCCACAATTGCGGCGGTAAGTCTCCTCTTTGAGGAGTGGATTGAGAGGCGCCACGGCGTCCTCACCTTCCGCCTGACGCAGGTCCTCATCGAAAACGAGTGTTTCGAGAGGTTCCTGTTTCGCATAAGGCGGGTGTCGGGAGCTGGAACGCCCGGGTGTATTAACTGCGAAGATCGCCCTAAGGTTACGGTGGAGCATACGGTGGAGGTCTGCCTGGCTTGGGCGGAGCACCGGCGTGTCCTCGTGGAGGCAATCGGTGGCGGCCCTGGTCCAGGCCATGGTACGGAGCGAGAGTGCATGGGTAGCCGTCACCTCCTTCTGCGAAACAGTAATGGTCGCGAAAAGGGAGGCGGTGCACGTGAGGGAGTGGCAGTAGATGCGCTCTCATGGCCTTAGTCACCGCAGGAGACGCCCTGGGCGTCGGGAATCCCAGGCTTGTTCCCGGCCACCGTAGGCGCGGGCTTGCGGATGGCGAGTAATGAGTAGCTCGCTGTCCTATAAGAACCAAGCCCAGGTCGATGGTGCGTTGTGTTCCACGCGCTTTTCAAAGAAATGTCAGCACCAACTGGTGGGGTCCAGAAGGGCAGATGCCTGCCAGGGGTGCGGGTTGTTTGAAAGAGATACCGTCGCCTGACATACTCGCCGTCACACTTTCAGCCGAGAACCTTTACCGGACATCAGATCTTCTGACCGTTAGAAAGTTTTACGTACTTCAAATAATTCTAACTAAGCAAAAAACTCTATCTTTCAACCCACTGAAGACAAAAGACAGAAGGAAAAACACGGTTCCTCCCACTGTCTCAGTTAAGTCTACATTCGCAAAAAGACAATATCCTATGCAATCATCCCATTTATACAATCTTCTTAATAAAGAACTTGACTTATACCTACTAAACTATCACGAACGCAAAAAGGTTTTGTCGAAAGGTTTAAGTCAAAGGCCTATGCCGAAGTAGAAAATATGGTGCAGTCAATAAAACTATAATTAAATAAATATAATATACTACGCTATCTTATTTCTGTTGTAAATGGAAGATAATGTCTTAGGCATATTTTTTTTTGACCCCCAGAACAGTCGTAGGGTTAGCTAGCAAAGAAAAATGAAGAAAATCTGATTTTATCTCTAATTAATAGATAATATTAAATCATCACCGTATATAGTTTGGTAGAAGATACCACACTTACTCATATCCACTACTCACATACACATTCACCACTAGCAGGCTAAGCATGACGCTTTCTATGTCTACGAAAAATACACAGTGCTTTTTCAATACAAAGTGACATTTCATTTCTTCATTTTTGACATCGCACCGTAGATATCCTTCTACAATCTGTCATTTTGTCTTTCGTTTCCTAACTATCTTTGTCTAGGTCCTTTTAAATGTAGACTATTTCAGAAGAATATTTCTTCCCAAACTGTCAAAATCACAATGACAACAAACTTTCTACTCGATGGCCACAAAGCATACACGATTATCTACAAATTATTAGAAAAACATAGCTATCTTCTCCTATTGTACATCATTTAGTTAATAGTTTTGTCTATTCTTCCGTCGACAAATCGGTGCTCGTGCTAAGCCTGCAGTACCTTCACACCATCTCCACACATAACACACACATTCCAGCGCACTTTTTGATGTTTTCTTTTCATTATTTTAAACAAATTTAAAACTAGACTAGGCTCAATAAACCTGGGGAAGGGCAGAGCATCCTAACACAAGCAAACTATTTGCTTAACAGGATTCTCCCCTTTGCAACTAGAATAAGTTATCTTAGTTTATGCAAAAAGCATTTTTTAATTTTTTTTACATTTATGTAACACATTTTTGACAATATTGTGGATTGTCCTTCTTGCTAATCTATGTCTAACGTTAAAAGTTATACTAGTTGTCGAACTAACTTCTGTTCTTGATGAAGTCTAGCATCCAAGCCCCTCTAAATTTATAATTAAAGATTTTGTTTTCTCTTCAGGCAACATGTCAATTCTCACGTACGGTCTCCAATGCGGCTGGATGTCACCCATGACAAAATTACTGCAGTCAGAAGAATCTCCCACTGGAAGACCACTGACTGACAGTGAAATATCCTGGATAGCCAGTGCACCATCACTCGCGGGTGTACTTGGAGTCCTCATTTTCCTACAAATCGTAGATAGATATGGGAGGAAAATTGGTCTAATGACATTGTTTATCAGCCAAGCGGTAAGTCCTATAAATCATCGTTTTACTTCTGTCCTTGGTTATCTGTTGTTACTTGGGGTCGGAACATATGTTTTTCTCTCCCATGGTGCCTTCTTAGCTCGTTTCTCTATTTCATCCATTTTAATGTAATTCTTCGTTATGGAATATTATAAATACTTATTGCATTCCAAAACTTCATTGACTAATTACACATGTTTCGATATTTCAGATTTCTTGGATAGTTACAATGCTACCTGCTAGTACAACAAGCCTCATCGTAGCCAGAGTATTCTGTGGCATTGCCGGCAGCGGCTGCTTTCTCGTTCTTCCAATGTATGTGAAAGAGATTGCTCAGGACAGCATCAGGGGCACCTTAGCATCCATGGGTTCGTTGGCTCAAAGTACTGGAATCCTTCTTATGTATGCGTTGGGAGGATTCTTGGATTATTACACGGTGCTGTGGGTTGTTGTTGGACTTCCAATCTTGACTTGTGGAATCTTCTTTATAGCTCCTGAATCGCCATCTTTCTTAGTAAAGATAGGAAAGATAAACGTAAGTTTATTTTCATCTTATTAAGGTGACCTGTTCAACAGTTAACCACTCGTACACAATTAACCATGCCGAAATTTGGCAAAAGTGACGTCGCTATTTCATGCAACCGGTCGATTTAGGTGTCAAAACGGCCCCACTCTTCTCTCCCCTGTTTGCAGCGAGCTAGCGCGGGTGTCAGTTGTGTGACATCAAATTTCGTGATTTAATGAAAAAAGTTAAAATAATAACGTGATTACTTTTCTCTTAACATCATTTGGTTAGATTTTACTATCATCACTATGTGTCGGCTGTGTAGACTGACTAAACATGCATAATTTAGTATAGGTATTATGTGTGTAGTGACGCTTATTTAAGAGTGAGGTTAGCTCAACGGGTTTGGGAGCAGGGTGGTCTACAATTAACCAAATGCAGTTGTTACATAGTTAACCATGGTTGCATGTGTTCTTAAGCATGAAAGTGCTTTAAATATTATATTTGACAAGTACAAAACCTAATAATAGTTACATAAATATAATTTAAAAAAAGCTTTTAAAGCCTTGCTTGAATTTAAAAGCCTTATTTTAATAATTATGTCTCAAACGGAGAATCTGATTGATAATTTCATTAACATGTTAATCTGTTCGTAATTATTATACGAAAACCGTATAATATTTTGTGTATATTTTGACAAATTAACCTTTAATAAAAATTAAAGGTCAATTTAATAACATTATGGTGTTATTATTTCAAAATGAACAATTTATCTATGTAGTGATGAATTATTACCCCATTGTTATTGTTTGTGTACCCCATGATTAACTGTTGCATACTCCCTGGTTAATAGTGTACTATAGTGTCGTTAACCAATTCTCATTTTTGTTAGAAACTTTTTTTTTTCTCTAAAATAAATCTTTCGGAAAACGAACAGTCCTTCAATGCCAATATGTAGCTAATGAACCTGCCTTTTGATCAGAATAGAAGAAAACATGTTTTTAATGAACAATTGAGTTATGGTGGTTTGAATTTTATGTGGTTAACTGTTGAACAGGTCACCCTACTTATTACTCTGTACTTTTTTTTATTTAAACACATTTAGAAATATTGGTAAAATTGCTCATTCTCAAACCTTGTTTTTCTCTTTTTTTTTTACAGGTTAATTATGTTGTGCATATTGTGAATATTCTCTAAATTGTAGGAAGCGGCAGCAACTCTAGCATTATTGAGAGGATTGGATGTCGATGACAAAGAAATTCAACAAGAAATTGCTGTGATCAAGAGAGATGATGAATATTTTAAATCCATTCCCAATATATCTATCGTTACTATTTGTGAGTAGTAAACTCTTCTATTTTTTTCATAGCTTTTTTGGTGTACTACATGTCATTATTAAGTAAAGCAAAATACGTCAAAAACTTATGTAGAGATGATTACGAAAAATCTAACAACGAATTTGAACAAAGTTTTTTTAACTTCACAGTCAAAACAAAAGCCTGGCGGAAAGCGTTTCTCATCATGATCATGGTGATCTTCACTCACGCGACCAACGGAAGTTTCTCTATACTGAACTATGCTGTAGCTCTGCTGTCTGACTCGGGAGTAAAGATCAGTCCGAACCTGCAGGCCCTCAGCATTCCTATATGCATGACAGTGGCCTCGTTGATCACAATGGCTTGTATAGACAAGCTGGGGCGAAAGGTGAGCAAAATAATAATATCGAAATAAACAAGACATACGATACGAAAAAAATATATATATATATCTTTGTGGTAATTACCCAGTCTCCAGACAGATCCGTTAAATAAAAATAATAAACAGGACTTGTATGAAATCAGCAGCCAGATAATTTGGGCCGTATGTTACTCTCTACGACCTTCAATTTTAAAACGAATCGTTCTTATGTCATCTAACAGCCGATCCTGAGCACAGCGTTTGGAGCCACAGCAATTGCTTTCACTTGCCTGGCAACCTCAACTCTGCTGAAGCAGTATGGATGGGCTACTCCCGGCTGGATCAACGTGACCATGATCATGGTAGCAATATCCTGCTATGGTGGCGGCGTCGGCCCCATACCAATCATGTTGATGCCTGAAATATTTAATTTCCAGGTAAGCAGTTGTATTATAATCTAATCTAATATAAATGCAGTATTATTCAGTCGTGTAAAATGTATTCTTTAGTTTAGTTTAGTTTAAATGGAGCTCGTTGCTAGATAACAATGGCCACATGGCTTGATCGAAGCTAAGCTACGTTCGCCGCAGTTGGTCTGTGGCTGGGTACCTAACCATCTTTACATGTAACACAACAGAAGGTACCACTCACAGTATTGTTTCACTTATTGACAAAAGGTATTTTTTACACTTAAAAATTTAACTATACAAAAGGGAAATTATTTTATCTAAATATTCAAGATTTTTCTTTGAAATAATTTAAAGTTGATTTTAGAAAAAAACGTTTGACACCATTAAAATAATATGTAAAACTGGGCATTGGTTAAAATATTTTGGAAATGTTAATTAAATAACAGAAATAAAGTGACCTAGTTTTAATGTCGGTTCAATATAGCATTGTACTGTTTTGTGTTGAGCCTGGTAAGAACTTTTTAGTGTGCGTTTCCAGACCTCCAAAAGTTTTAAAATTACTCTTTATTCGAGTCAGTAATGGAAGATTTTTTGGCAAAACTTGCAACTGGTAATGTATCAGTAATTATCTGTGGTGGTTTTAACATTAATATTTTAGAAAATAATTCAAATGCTCGAGGGGTGTTAGACAGGGTTCTGTGGCGTAATTATTGGTGTTCAACTTGTACATGGATAGTCGTTTGACAGATTTGGGGAAGGCCGCATTAATTACTCAAACTAGAAAGAAAATATTCTTGAGCCTAGTTGCAGGAGCAACAAGTGTTTGTTCCTAGTGTTAATATTATGGATATCACTGTATTTTTTAAACACGTTGATATTTTTATGTTTATACAAAAGATTTTCAAAAATATGTATACTGAGATGGCACAATCACAATATTAATCTCAGATTTGCCTCCGAGGGATATAATTATGTTTAGTCGTTTATCATCTTGTAGCTAAATAATATTTTTTTCTTTCAGATTCGAGCTAAATTAATGGGATATTTGGTGATGATGGCGTGGTTTATGAGCTTTGTACAGCTTATCGCCTTCAGTGCTCTCACCAGCAACTTCGGAGTTCACGTCGGCTTCTTCATGTTCGTGATTATAAACGTGTCTGGAGCTGCTGTGACCTTGCTAGTACTGCCTGAAACAAAGGGCAAAACTGTAGAAGAAATAGAGAGAGAACTAATGGGAGATATAGCTAAGGACGTAGAAAAATAAGTTTTCTGATGTCGTGGAGGTTTTTTTTACCGTAAAGCATTATTTATGACAATATTTTTTATTATTTGGAATGAAGGGAACATGTTAGAGTAAAAGCATTTTGTAAGTAATTTAAATCTTGGATAAATGATGTGTTTATAAACTACCGTTGTGTTTTTCTTAATTTTTTGCTTATTTAATTAAATTAACTCCACAGGCAATAATCCTACCAATTAATTTTATTCAACTTGGTACATAATTAAAATTAAAACTAAGTTTGAGAATGTAGTTTTTTAACTAAACTTTGATTGCTTTTGAAAGCGAATAAATAATTGAATTGTTAAGATAATTTTATTTGATTCGTTTGTGTAAATTACATAATTTCTTTAGTCCTTTCAAATCAAAGATTAGTTGGACGGTTATTTTATCTTGGATATCAGAAGACTAGTTGAGAGAGCGTGATTGCCTGAATCGTATTATACATACTGAATGTGCTCGATAATTAAAACAACTATAGAGGTATGAGGAACAGGGTCTAAGGTTCACTCATGCTCTATGGAAAAGGGAGGATCCTCCGACCAGACGGGTGTTGCGTGGGCAACTGCCCGACGGTTTCATCTCGCAGTTGACCTTGAGAGACCGTGACTGCTTAACCAGACTTTCCTATGGCTGCCTTAAGAAAACGTAAAGCCTCCAGTCAGGGGCTTAAAACTACTTAAACTATAAGCGACTGCATACTGAGGGCACCCCCTGTGGGGTACGGACCTCGGCTCAGGGCGTCACTGATAGGGGGACAGCAAGTGGGGACGTCTTTGAGGAGTGGCTTCTTTGAAGAGTGGCTTGAGAGGCGGCATGGCGTCCTCACCTTCCGCCTGACGCAGGTCCTCACCGGACACGGTTGTTTCGGGAGGTTCCTGTTTCGTATAAGGCGGGAGGAAACGCCCGGGTGCTTCCATTGCGAAGATCGCCCTGAGGACACGGTGGAGCATACGGTGGCGGTCTGCCCAGCTTGGGCGGAGCACCGCCGTGTCCTCGTGGAGGCGATCGGCGGCGGCGATCTCTCGCGTCCAGCCCTGGTGCAGGCCATGGTACGGAGCGAGAGTGAATGGGTAGCCGTCACCTCCTTCTGCGAAGCAGTAATGCTCGCAAAGAGGGAGGCGGCGCACGTGAGGGAGAGGCAGTATATGCGCCCTCACGGCCGTAGTCGCCGCGGGAGAAGCCCTGGGCGTCGGGAATCCCAGGCTGATTCCCGGCCACCGTAGGCGCGGGCTTGCGGACGGCGAGTAATGGGTAGCTCGCTGTCCGGTAAGGACCAAGCCCGGGTCGACGGCGCGTTGTGTTCCAGGCGCGCCTCAAAGAGATGTCAGCACCAAAGGGTGGGGTCCGCAAGGGCCGATGCCTGCCAGGAGTGCGGGTTGTTCGAAAGAGATACCGCGGCCCCTGGCACACAGGCAACTGAAGGAACACGGGTGGGTTTTAGTCAGTAAAAGTCTGACACGCCCTCTCGCTCCACCCAGAGCGGGAGAAGTTATTTGATGATTTCCCACCCAAAAAAAAAAAAAAAGCAAGTGGGGAGAGGCTGGATCAAAAAAATTTCATTATTATTATCAATCGGGGAATTTAATTCTACTGGCTTAATTGCGGCGCGGACTGGCGCTTCAACGAGCAAGGGACGGTTGGGGACCGACGGTTGATGTCAGGATGTTGTATATATACCTACTAGTCGCGCGGTAAACTCTGCTTGCGCGATGCAGGATTTTTGTGACATCAAGTCTTTGATGCGTAGGTCGCATGTGGCATTGTAGATGCCACCATATCACTCCCCTCCGGAGACCGGAGGTCGATAGTGGGCTGAGTCAGTGCATATTGTGATGCTTGCCAGGGCCAGTTTTGGTTCCAGTGGGTCGGAACCGGGTGTCGCATAGGTCGCGGTAAGTTGGAACTGTCTGCGGTGATTCCTCACTGCGTAGGGGTGGCGCTGCGTTGTGTTCCAGTGAGTCGGATGTGATAAAGCGCTGAGTTGAGGCTGACTGCTGGCGTCGACCAGGAGAGGTTTTTGAGGGCTCTTCTTGTGAACCGGCCGAAAGCGCGGTGTGCTGGGCCATGGTTGCTCATGAGGCTGTGGGTGATGACCAGCCATGCGGTTCGCTGCATGCAGGTAGTCAGGGTACCCGTTGAAGCCGTAGGTGCTGGATAGATGTGTGACTCGCCGCTCGAAAGCTTGAGGAGGTGATGATGGTGACGTCACGCTGAAGTAGTTGCACGAAGGCTGTGCTGACGTTCATTCTCGGGGTCACCAGTACAGAGATATGAGGATCGGGGTGTAAAGTTCACTCATACTCACTCACACTCACTCACTCTGTTTACTCTTCATACTCTATGGAAAAGTGAGGATCCCCCCACCAGACGGGTGTTATGTCTGGTGAGCAACTGCCGACGGTCGATGTCGGGATGTTGTATAATTATATGTTACCGAAAATGCTGTTACTTCCGAGCTTACTTAGGAAATGTGTAAAATAGTGTTTCAAAGATTCTTTAATACACACATTTCCTGTAAAATGTATGTATTTCCTAGGCATTGTTGGCAATTCCGAGATGATACTAGGAAATATATAAAAAGTATTGCTTTCTAGAATTGCTCGCATGGTTTCTGTCATGGCTCCGGCGCTGCGGGTCTCCGGCGCGGCGGTCCCAAGCGAGCTTATCGTCGCAAATGGTATTCACCACCTGCTCCTCAGAATGCGGGCCGGCTCGCTCCTCGGCGCCTACGCGGATTTAAATTACACTCTAGAGGTAGGGCAAACAAGACTACGTGGAGTCGGTTTTGCAGCGATTCGTTTCTGTCACTAACTTTTAATACATTACTGATTGCTATTTAGGAAATGGATTTCCTAGAAATAGTGCATATTACAAAATATATCATAGATTTTGTTTCTATTTTAGGAATTCTACACATTTCCTAGGAATTGTATACAATGACGGATTAAACACATTTCCGTTAACATTATATACTAGTCGCACGGTAAACTCTGCTTGCGCAATGCAGGATTTGTGTGACGTGAAGTCTTTGATGCGTAGGTCGCATGTAGCGTTGTAGTTGCCGCCACACAACTACACTAGGCGCTGTTGGATTTTCAACTGTTGGCGCTTAGCCGAACGTTGAATATTCAACCGTGCACTTTTATCTGTTAAGTTCTCACCTGGTATTTTTGCAAATGGGCATTAGTATCGTCTAACTCACAGGGAAGTTTTTAGGTTGACGAACAGACACCCAGTACATATATATGGAATTTGATGGAGTGAGAAGAATCCATTTAATTTCATATTCAGGAAAAAATCGGTGATACCTATAAATGAAAGCGCACTTATGAGTATTGAACACAAAACAGCCTGCTGCGTTTATGTCACGCCATACGTTTGCATTTTATTCGGCAAAAAATTTAAAAAATGAGTGACTTTCTGAACAGCACCCTAATTGCGTTAACACGCGATTAATCATAATCGGTTTCATTTTGACAGTTCAACAATATTCATTGCGTTATTTACGTTGTTGAGCAGACACATTTTTCGAACATATGAAGCAATGGTTTAGCCATCTGTTTCAAAACGAAACAAATTATGATGAATCGTGAGTTACGCAATTAGGGTGCTGATAACGTCAAAGTCAAAGTATTTATTTCAAACAAGCTGCGCCCTGCGGTTTCACCCGCGTAAGCTTCTCTGTAAACTGTATTTGGTGTGCTGTTCGTTCGTGTCCCTGGGAAAAACATTTTCAGTGGTCGGCATCGACTTAAGTAAAGAGTGCTTCTCCCATGGGCAACTATATGCATGGAAAATCAATTTATTTTGCTTCAAACCAATAGCACATCAGTTATTGTTTACAGAGAAGCTTACGCGGGTGTAACCGCGGGGCGCAGCTATTCATCAATAACTTTCTCAGCGCACGCCAAATAATGAATCTTATACGCAAAATTTTGCTACCTTGGGTTACATTATTGCAATATTTTTAAGAATCTCATATTTTTTTATTAATTATAGCTAATGTTACTTCCTGATAATGAAGCTTTCAAACAACAAACAAACAAAACATCTTTCTTCTTTATAATATTATAAAGTTAGCAAAGTATAGATTTAGATAGGCACATAAAAGGCACTTTTGAACGTGAAAATTTACAATAAAATAGAACTGATCCTAGTCTTCCTTTACAAAAGGTAGCATCGTATATTTAAAAAAAAAAACGTTTATTTCAGACCCATAACGTCCATTTGGTTAGTATACAAACAACTTAGAAACTAGTGATAATACTTACATCTACAGGAGAAAAAAAAAACCCACAGTTGAATGTAGGCGTATCCAATGTCCAGTATGGGGCTGTCCCACCTATCCGCTATAGCATTCAGGATGCTGTTGGGGCTGGCACCACCGTTACGCTTTTAAAATGTTTTGCAATATTTCCATTCATGAATTAAATGAGTATATGTCAAAATGATGCACCTAGAATAAAATTACCATACCTACTACAATAGGTAAACGAAAGTTGTTAGCGACAGTCAATGTGGCATCAACCAGCAACTCAAATCAGTATAGAACGTTCCCAATGCTGGGAAACAGGCCTCCTCTCACCCACTGGTGGGAAAAAGGCTCCTCTCGGTAAGAGGGAATGGGCCGAAATCTCCCACGCGGTCCCAGTGCGGGTTGGTAGATGTCTTCGAATTTTTGTTTCTAGAACATGCCGGTTTTCTCCGATGTTTTCCTTTACGGTTTTGAGTGGAGTGGTGATTAGATTATTTACACAAAGTTAAGCAACTAGCTGTCACCAAGATAAAAAAATCTGATATTTTTACCTGACAGGTGACTGGTGACTGTCCTTTGATACTTTTGTTTACTGGATTATTGAGTTTTCCTGGACATTAATTTACTTGCTTCGTAATCTTTAAAAACTTTGCTCACAGTTTATCAATAATGAAAATATCAAAGGAACAGTTGGATCTCCCACGTATTTCGGAAATTATGTACCTACGTAAGTATACATAGACAATATTATACTATCGAAGATATCGCTCAAATATTTGGCATTCAGTATTACATCCGCAGAGCGTCAGATCAAAGACGATACAATATGAGAGTGCGGTGGGGTAACGTGCGGTTACGGTGGAGTAGCGACAATGTTTGCCATTTTCATTCGCCGAGAGACGGCGACCCACTTTCCTACTGGGTCGGTAAGAAGGGATTTCCTTTTGATTTCGGTATGATGCAGTTCCTTTGAAGTATGTGTACGTGATGTTTGGGAATAATGACGATCATCTGTTGAGCAAAGCATTTATTTGAAATGGACACAAAAAGGCACTTTTTAACATTACTCAGTGAAAGACTTTCTTAATGATAAAAATGTATCCTGATTATGATTGTTATAATTAGTTACAAATTTGACCAATTATGACTTATGTACCTGACTATAATAATATTAATTGACTTCACTTTAATTTCTGTTTTGTTTTGCTGACATTATTTAATTTGTGTTAATAGTTTAATTTATGTACCTAATAATTTGCACGCCGTAAGGTAGACTGTAGCCGAACTCATTTATTTATGTACAACATCTTATACCTGTACCTACATTCATAACAAATAAGGTTCTGATTCTGATTCTGATTCAAAAAAAGGAGGAGGTTCTCAATTCGATTGTATATTTTTGTGTTTTTTTTATGTTTGTTGGCTCAGAACTTTCGACTGGGTGAACCGATTTTGATGATATTTTTTTTTATTTGAAAGCTAGTTCTTTCCATGTGGTCTCATTTAAATTTCATATAGATCTGACGATAATTTTCGGAGACAGACAACGGAACTCTTAAAAAAATTACAGCAAATCAACCGCGATTCCTGCTATCGCGTAAATATGCATCGTTTTCACCCCAAGGATGATTAAATTTCGAATAGGTGTGGGGTAGGTACTATAACTAAAGAGTAAAAAATAAAAACTTTTTCCAATAAAGAAACAACCGACTTCCAAAAAAACACTACAAAGTGAAAAATTACTTTAATTTCGGAAGTCGTAAAATACATATCCAAAGCCACTGACTTCCCAAATTAAAGTTATTTCTCACTTTGTAGTGTTTTTTTGTAAGTCAGTTGTTTCTTTTTTGGAAAAAGTTTTTATGAAAGACAATATATTACTAATATTTTAAAGGTGAAAGTTTGTATGTTTGTTACTCAATCACGCAAAAACATCCAAACCGATTTGGACAAAATTTGACACACATAATAGTTCATAACCTGGATTAATATTAAGGATACTTTTATATCGGTAATAGGTTTCCGTAGGATACATTCCGACATGTACGAAAGCGAAGCCGATGACTAAAGTTAGTTTCATATAAATCTATCCGATTTAGTTATTGACATGTCTATAGGTAGAATAGGAGCCCTTAAGGGAAACTCGGAAGCCATATTTCTTGACCTTCGAATACTATTAAGCTTATTTTGAGAACATCAAACACACATACTATTAGGCCGAAGTAGGTAATATGAATTTATAAATGAAAGCAACATACGTTGTCGAGATAATGCTCATTTGAATTAATATTTCACAGTCAAAGTTTATTTTAATTAATTCCACCTACTATCCTATCCTACTAATATTATGAATGTGAAAGTTTGTATGTTCAGATGTATGGATGTTTGTTACTCAATCACTTGTAGAACAATTTCCATGAAGTTTTCGTAGAAATTGTTCTGCGATTGTCGCGGCGCGGCGCGTTGTTTGAAGACGCCTTAAATATCCACTGCTTTCGCTGAAATTTGCATATTCAGCCTTTAATGATCGCATTGCTGAGACACAGGCCTCATCTCTTCGAGAGGAAATGGGGTATACCACGCGGGCCCAGTTTGGGGCGATCCATTGATTTAATTCGTCTATATTGTGTTAAGAACCATGTCTTATTTTGTTTTTCAATCTGAAACGAAAATCAGTGGTATATTTCTTCAGTTATCGTATAATCAAATGTGAAATGAGAAATTCTTATTTTCCATCGATACGTTAAGAATAAGAATGAGGAATTTCTTCTTAATTATCTGTACCTACCCTCCTATATTATCAACAGAGATCGGATATTCGGATGCATATTTAACTAAAGATCATTTTTAGCTATGAAAGTATGGAAGCGGCTTTATAAATTATTTGTAATATTTATTATAAACCCCGGGATTCTTGGATTGCATAACTATTCAGATGCGTATTAATTTAAAATGAATGTTTAACCCGATACAAAAATGTGTATGTACTGGAGGAGGGGTGGTTTGTATTAGTTAAAACAAATAATAAACAAATTACTTACCCAAATTAAAACTTTTTCGATACAAAAGCGCATTCCATGTTAGCCAACATCTCAACTTTAGGTGAATATGCATCCGAATATCCGATCTCTGATTATCAACCACAAACTCATATTGATTCTATTTCGATTTCCTTCACTCCTGGATTTAATATATTTCTGTAAATAAAAAACAAATATAATACTAACTTAATTAAACCTATTCAAAAATAAAAAATGGCGTCGAAAAATTCATCCGCATCGCTGTCGACTGGTAATGTTCCCAAGAGACTGGCAGCATTACCACGTTGTATAGCAATGCTTAGCCGCTGGCCAAGGAAGAAACCAGCCCTTGGGTCACGGGAAGTGTCAACCAGCCTTTTCGAGATTTCCTTGAAGAGACCATGAGCACTCGGACCGCATGGCCCGAAGGTTTCCCCCAAACGGCTCGAAAATATAATTACCAATTAGGTTGTTAAACAAAAAGGTTTTCCGCAGCCGCAGCGGCAGCGCCAGCACAGCACACCGAGGCAGTTAAAAACTCCTTAAGGCGGTGATTTCTTGAAAATGCTCAAAAATATATGATGTTTTTAAGTCTTTTTTGCATGGAGTGATGGAACTCAAAACATAATTAAACATACTTTAATGCATCAAAAAATCATCAAATTCACCTCTTAATTAACTTTAAAACGAGTTTATCCCTTCAATAACAATTATAATTATAAATATACCATAAAATTCCAAATTCCAAACTGCCATCCAGTGATGGATTATTTATTATTAAATAGTTAATATCTAGTTTTGTACGATTTTATTTGCATTTTTGCGACAATGCTTGCTCATTTATTACAACAGATTTTAACCCGTATCGGATTGCAATAAGAACTATTATCGCTCATAACGACAATATTTAAAGTTACCAGGGCCTTAAGTTATACGAACAGGATGCTGTCGAAACTTCTGATTCATACAATTTCACCCAAATTCAATCAAATCAAATTACCGAGATGTATCAATAAAATATATTTCAAATTCTTGCTTTAAATGATACAAACATAATTTGTTTCTTCGTAATGACTTAAATTATGAAAAGCTTGAATTCATATATATTTGAAAATTAAATTTATTATTTATCCTCATTTTCATTCATATTGTACCGATTCGTGAAATTAATAAACCGCTCCACTCAAATCTCTTTTAGCTGACGTAAGTACCATATTGAAACGAAACCAAAACCCGAATCGTTTCACATAAAACAAATGTCTTCCCCGAACCTAAACATTACAGGTTCCAACGACATTATTCAGGGAGGATAACAAGATCCATTATAAGTGTGCACTGTAATTTTCCATATTAGGGTAATTGACGAGCTCCGAAATGGAGAAAGAATAAAAGTATTTTAAGTATGGCGTTGAACCCATACGTTTGTCTGCCAACATTTGTGCCTCGTGTGCTTATCCTACATTAGACAATGTTTTATTAGTTTATGTCTTGAGGTATTTTGGGGAATGGTACTCGTTTGTCGGTAATGTATGGTTTTGGAATAAAAGAGGAGGAGGTTTTGTAGAGTGAAGCTTATTAGGTTCACTCTACAAAACAGTTAATAATGAAACATAAACAGTTGAATACGTTACTATTATGATACTTAGAGCAGTGGTGGTCCAGTGGTAACAGCCGCGATTTTCAAGTTGTAGGTCATACGCTCGAACATAGACAGGCGTTTTACTTTGCATAAATTATTTAATCACCACTGCTCTCAAAACGGTGAAGGAAAACATCGTGAGGAAACCGGTAAGTCCTAAAGCCAAATAATTCGAAGTCATGTAATATCTACCAACCCGCACTGGGCCCGCGTGGTAGATTACGGCCCACTCCGTCTCAACGAGAGGAGGCCTGTGTCCCAGCAGTGGGAACGTTATAGGCTGATAATACTTATGCTATGTTAATTAAAACTAAAATAACCACTCAAGATTTTTCCTTTAAACCGCCTACGTGTGCTCTCTCCATTTCATTTCACTTTGGTATTTAATATTTTCTCCAAACCCAAAACTTTCTCCTTAATAGTAGATTACTGATGCCACGTACCTACTTCACATAACCTACAAAAAGTAGACTGCGTAGGAGTTTTAGGATCCCAAGTTTTAAGCGATCTTTAATGTAAATGTACGTAAAAGTATTATATCTATAATAATCATATACTTTTTCGATGTTGAATAAATGTTTCTAGATGAAGTAAGCGCTGAAGTAAAAAAAAATGTAGCTGATAATTGTGAATTTGATAAATCTAAATTGAGTTTCTTAAGATCAAGTGCTTAGTAAATGGTTAGTGAAAATTTAAGTGTCCAAAAGTCAAACATTTTAGAGTGGTAAATCAATTCAACCAAAATTATACAAGAATAAAAATATTTTTACAAAAACTAAGTGAGTAATAAGTGTAGGCAAATCCTCGTAGACTTTTAACACAACGTTCTATTTAATTTGACAAAAGGCAGTAGAGAGCTATGAATCCCAATTTAATGCTGTGGTTAACACGGAAAGGTTTGATTGAAAGCAATTCGAGTTAATTCTACAGGAACTAACTACAAAAAAACAACAATCATAGGCGTCTATGAATATTTTTTAACGTGCAAAAAAAGGATTTCATTTCCCTTAGAAACAACTCTATCGTGTAGGTCTAGTTATATGATTAAACACACGTACGAATGTAATGATAATAATGTCAGATTCTATCAGGGGATAAAGGCCAGAATCTAATTACTTATTCAGTAAGTAACAGTTCTCTTTTAACATAATAAATTCAACAAACTTTTACCACGTTTTTCCAATTTATAACACATTGTATTTAAACCTTTAGGATTTTCATACGTCTCAAGCAGTTGCGGTCACGGACTGAATAAAACACGAAATAACTGGTAGCGAAAAGTTATTTCATTTTCGATATAAGATTATTAAAAGAACTCGATTTACGATGAAATTCAAAACATCCCCGGTCTGTGAGTACGAGGTTTTGTTAAATTTAATTGAACAACACAAATATGCAAATTTTAGACACAATTTTACAAAAGCCTCCGATAATTCTGAATCGGGAAATATTAATAAGTTCCAAGAGCGCGGCGTACATTAAATATTAAACAGAATCCGTCCGATGATGATCTTCTGGAGTTGCGGAAAAATAAATTATCGGTTCGTGGATTTCATCCAAATTGTATTAAATAAATTTTGGTATCGCAAGGCTTTAAAATCATTCTGATACTTAAGGTACTGGTCTGATATAAGGTATACATTTCGTAGCTGTGTAGATACATTTCTAGTTAATTAATTTATAGTCAGTAGCGAAAATATCATTCTAGCTTTCGGAACACGCAATCGCCCGCATAGAGGTCAGAAATTTTCGGAAATTTAACGGAATATATATTTTTAAGTATCCTATGTAATAAACGAACCCAGTTCATGGTATATCCAGTGGGCTCAATTTTATTTAATTCCTCTAAGACTGACAGAAATAATTTTACTTTCTGATTTATAAAATATGTGATAAAGTGTGGCTATGTTAAATACATCTACTTAAAAAATAAAACGAATACTCTTCCTCTTTCAAATGAATTTATAAAAAATGGGTACTGTTATGTAATTGCATTACCATTGATCAATTGGCGTATATTATGCCCCTCATCAGTATTCAGATTGAATGGATGACGACGACTTGTGAGGCTCGATCTATCACAGTCAGTGTGATAGCATCAGAAGGGTGCGCGCGTGTGTGAAGGTCGACGTGATCCATTCTTGCCATGAACTAAGTAAGTCCATGACCGAGCATGAAGTTAAGGTTTTATTGAATAGGAGACGATAAAGGTGACTATTAATAGTTACGTCCTTTGGTGACAGGCTACTATTAAGTGGTAACAGCAAGGGAGAATAAACTGGTCCTCAGAGTCGCAACAATTAGGAATGCAAAGCAGTGTATTATGAAAATTATTGTAATTTGAAAGTAATAAATATCGCATCTATGAGTGGGTTTTGTAATATCGTGTCTGCCTAGAAGGTAACTATTTTTAAAAGAAGTCACAGACATTCTAAGTCAGCCACTTTACTGCTCATAATAGGAAAGAAAACACCATTATTTATGCAAATAAGCCTCTTCCATGTTATAGCAATTTATTCTAGAGAGTCGGAAAGGTCTCGGAGATTTGTGTGACTTTTAATTTATTTTTAATTGGCTCTGAGGCACGCGTCGCTGCCCACCCCTGCACTCCCACAGTTTATCTGCACAATTGCCCAGACATTCCAACATCTTCCTATATTAATAGCTTTTGGCTTTCTTTGCTTTCTTCCCTTTAAGTTCCTGAAATGATTCGGCTGGGTGCTTAAACTGTGACGCAATTGTTTTTTGAGGTTGCACCCACCAACCTTAATATTTCTATTGTGAGTGCCTTTAATGGAATTATTCTGAGGTCTTTAATACAATTTCTACAAGTAACCCCTGCCAAAGGTTGGGCACTCCACGATTGTGGCGGTAAGTCCCCTCTTTGAGGAGCACCGCCGTGTCCTCGTGGAGGCGGTCGGCGGCAGCGATCTCTCGCGTCCGGCCCTGGTCCAGGCGGACCCGGAGCGAGAGTGGATGGGTAGCCGCCACCTCCTTCTGCGAAGCAGTAATGCTCGCAAAGAGGGAGGCGGTGCACGTAAGAGACAGGCGTATATGCGCCCTCACGGCCTTAATCACCGTAGGAGACGCCCTGGGCGTCGGGAATCCCAGGCTGATTACCGGCCACCGCAGGCCCTGGCTTGTGGACAGCGAGTATTGGGTAGCTCGCTGTCCGGTAAGGACCAAGCCCGGGTCGATGGCATGTTATGTTCCACGCGCGCCTCAAAGACATGTAAGCACCAACTGGTGGGGCCCGCAAGTGCCGATGCCTGCCAGGGGTACGGTTTGTTCGAAAGAGATACCGTCGCCCCTGGCGCACAGGCAACTGAGGAAACACAGGTGGGTATAATGAGTAAAATTCCGATACGCCGTCCTGCTCCACCCAGAGCGGGAGAAGTTATTTGATGATTACCCACCCTCAAAAAATAAAACCCCTGCAGAGGGTGACTAAGCAGAAAATATATTTTTAGGTTGAGTCCCCTTTATTTCTCGCTTGGGGTCCTGACAATGGTTTTGTGTTCGATACCCTAATGATGCCGCAAAATATTTTTAATTTAGCGGAAATGGGGTGATTTAACGTTGTTGGCGTCTTTCATTTTTCTTAACAACACTTTATTTACCGAGAAAATAAATTCTAAAGGTAACTTTTCTTAATATTTCCTTATATCAACAGTTTAAAAAGACTAGGTTGTATCATTAATAGACATGATACACTAGAAGTTAATAATTTATTAGTGCTACATCCAAAATTTTTTTACATTTTTTTTAGATTGTAAGTTCTGAGAGGCTTTTATTTAGATTGTAAGTTTTGTTTACGTTTTATTTTAATTTTTTTAATATTTTTAGTTTTCAATGTTTTGATGGTATATTGGCGTGTGCTAGCTGATATATGGCAAATTTAATGTTTGTTTTTTTTTTGTTTCTCGTAAATTACCTACTATTGTATAGAATCAAGTTCTTCTAACTTAACAGACAGCTGTGTTGCTGGGGAGTTTGTTGCGCTACTTCTTCTTCCCAGCTATAGCACTAGGAAGTGGTGAAGGGCGGGCGTTTTGGGGGGACTGTCTTATGTAATTATTGACGTTCAAAAAGAGTTAACTCTCAGCCTAGTTTGAATAAATGACTTTTGATTTGATTTGATTTGAAATATATAGAAAGAATAGCCACACGTAGATGAAGTAATCTATATAATTTTCGTAGCGTTCAAACAAACAGAGGGAAATAAGAGCAGCAACAATGTTTACATATGTACATCTTCCCAACTTAAGACGTCATATGTCAGGTGTAACGTTTATGGAATTCATTTCACATACGTCACAACCAGCACAAAAATGTTTACGAGTATTTCTATGCTACAATGCATTTTTGAGACCGACTGTTTAGAAATTCTGCAGTTCTCTTGAAACCAGTAATATTATTACGGTTAAATGGACATTTGATGTTGTCTTGTTTTAGTTAACTACTACTTCTAAAAAATACGACTAAACGAATTATTATAATACTTAAATTAAATTTTGTGATAATAAAACAACTTACTAACAACTTAACTAGTAATATTTATTACATGTTCTTCCTTATCTCACCTACTTGGTCTATGCTGTGCCCGACAGGGTCCATAATTGTGACTAATATTATTTCCCTACCTACTTTATACGTTATGGTACGCAATAAAGAATTTAGAATTCTTAGCGTGTCCATGCAAATCTTTATACCTACAGCCAGCCTAAAATATGGCTACGAGTAAACTAATATTAACTTGTTTGTTACACTTCCAACACCATCATGGTTTTACTCAATAAGATGTGATGTATGTTGCCTCTGTTACTGTCGAGCATTATATTTGTCACTCCCGTCACACGTAACTGAGTGGCGTACCGTGTGTCTGCGTGTGACGTATCTTTGACGTTGTTTTACATCACTAGCAAGTATTCAGCTGCGTCTGGTTAAACAGGAAGCCGACCCCAAAATAGTTGGGAAATGGCTAGATACATTGAGTTACAAATTGGGTGCTTTGAAATTAGATTTTCGGGTTTAATCCAAATAATCTTATTTGGATTAAACCCGAAAATCTAATTTAAAATCACCTTAAAATATTGAGATTAATTTAATATCCTCGAGTCTCGTTAGTAATTTTTTGAATGATATTCAAACATTATTAAATAATGTAAATATTTTAAGATAGATCATTAAAACAACATTTAGTGAAGTGAAAATTATGTAAGAAAAAAAAAACTAACATTATTGTTGGAAAAAGTTCTGAGATAATGTGTAAAGTTGAAACTTAACTAAAGATGTATTACAATTAATATATTAATTTAACTAACCACCAATTTATAAAACTTTTATTCCTAAATTTAATACTTTTAATATTTTTACTTTTATATAAAAATATACAACTTGATAATTTTATATTTGACATTCAACTTTTTTATACGATTCTCACATTTTGTAATTTATTATTTATTGGACATTTTAATTATTAGTTTTAATGAGTTGTTGAATATGTTCCAATTAAGCACAACTTTAATTTGGGTTTTTATCTGTTTGGAATTTAAAATAGTTTATAATTTCAATGTATGAGTGTAAAACTATGGACAACAATTATGTCTGAAATAAATAAATAAATAAATTAAAATGAAGTACACAGGCACAGGCCTGCCTCGTTGGTCTATGGTCGCAAGCGCAATTGCTGAATATGAGGTCCTTGTTTCGATTCCCGGGTCGGTCAAAGTGTTATTGGCTTTACATCAGGAATCTCTCTGATTGTGCCCGATTGATGGCAATAAGCTCGCCCTTATTACACGGGACTTAAACATAACTGGCGAAATGTGGGTGTACTGTAGAAAAACCTCTGCCTAACCCTTTGAGGAATACAGGTGTGATATTATGTATTACTTATTCTCTTTCGTAAGTAATTTCACTAGAATTTAATCTGAACAGGGCTTTTTAATGTATTACAAAAAAGATTTATTAGTTTCCTATGTTTTCGGCTACGTATACGTATTCTGAAAATTACATAAATCTCTGCAAGAAATTTCATTTACAGTCACTTATAAATTGTCGTCGATTGGCGGATTGCACTTCTCTTTTTAAAATTATATCTAACGAGATCGACTGTCCTGATCTCCTGCACAAGCTGCGTTTAAAGAAAGAAACGAAAAAACGTTTATTTGCGGTAAACATGACGCAAAAAGAAACGGAACACAAAAAAATAAATAAGAAAAGGGTGAGGGAAACGTGCGTCACTCAACATTATGCTGCGACCCTATGCAAGACAGAGCTACAGCGCTGATTTTCAGAGATTAGTTAGGTTTAATCCACCTATCTCCATTCCCTTTTCCTCTTCTAACTACAGGCATAACTCATACATGGTGCGAGCAAGTGAGGACTGCAATATTCTTTGTAAAAAGTTCTCATTTGACCCATTTACCACCAGCTATTCTGTACGCACTCGGCTGAACGCTGACTTTTTCAAATGTGCATAGTACTTAAATTGTACCTTATATATTATATTCTTTTCTATCGTGCTTGTTAGTGATGATAAGATTTCTACTACTTTTTTCTGTTTTTATCCGTGACAACCTATAAATGGCTTAATGTTACTTATACAATTGTTATCCATCTATTATAGCTATTGGTCCTCTTATAAATAAATAAATTATCAGACGTTTTAGGAGCAAACTTTAGTCAAAGTCAAAGCATTTATTTCAAATAGGCACTTAAAAGGCACTTTTGAACGTCAACATTTACATTAAAATAGAATTGATTGTAGTCGCCCTTTCCAAAATGTAGTTTCGTGTGGAGAAGAATGGGCAAGAAACTCCACCGCTCCACTCCACTTAACTGATTAGAGTCAAATAATTAAAGGAGTAATCTCCTAAGACTCCAATCAGTTTTCCTAGGTAGACAAAAGTTGTTATCATTGGATTTTTCCGTCGGTGAACTTCTTAGTATCAGAAGGCAAGTTCGCCCCTTATACTTACACACAGGACTTAAAAAATAATTGGCGCAATGTGGCAGGCGTAAAGTTACAGTGGTGACATTTATTATCGCCGTACGTCGATTCTAGTCACTAATCCTGTCCAGATTATAATTTCGTGTTTTACACCACACAAGGGAAATGACGTGATGGTCTGCCCGCGATCTGGACCACACAGACACGTATTAAATATAATGTTAGTGGCAGTGAACTGACTTGCAGCTCGTTTTTATAGAAGCAGTAACAGTAATGTACTAGCAACACTGTCGCTAACGGCTCGACGTAAAACTTTACTACTTGCACAGTTGATGAAGTGGAGTTAGTACCTTATTAAGATATGATACAAGTTATGTCACACTGTAAAGAGACGTCACTTCCATGTTCATCAATGTGTTTACTTAACTGCTTCTATTTATAGAATGTAAAGCTTAAACACAGCTCGTACATATTATTTTTTTTTTCAGCAGATTGTCACGCTTCAAAAACATTTAATTAGGTTTGAACTTGGCTTTACACGCTACCGCGTGGTTACACCCATTTCATACGAATTCCATACGATATAAGATAAAAAATGCCAGTTAACATTTGAAAATGCGAACAATTATAACTTATTAATTTGCTAGATAATCCTTTGACTGTACAAACATTATTATCTAGAAATAGAAATCAATAGCAACATTGTAAAACACAATTTATTTTGCAACGCGCCCGTCGTATCGCTCCCCTGTTTATTTCCGGGACCAACCGCAAGTGACCGCAATCCGATTTCCTGCACTTTTATGTTTTCTGTTCTCTGTTCTAAGGGCGAAGCTCTTTATGTTTTGTATTTATATCAAACATTTCGAATAAGATATCAGAACACAAAATCAAATAGCTGGTTGTAAAATGTTTCATCAACTTGAAATAGTACCAATTCAAATGTTTAGATAAAAGGATTGCTTGAATAGAAGGATTTATCTTATTATTGTATCTCAAAAGGAATTTGTATACAGAAATTAACGGGTCACCAAACAAAAACCAACTCTAAGATAAACTTCAAGCTATGGTTTCTGCTTACTGAAATTGGATATAGGTATTACAAAACCGAAAGAATAGAATAGGTACTTAATTAGCATTGCCACTAAACGTGGCATTGCTGCCAGTCTTCTGGGCACGTTTCCTGATGACAGCGATGCGGAGGAATACTTAGACGCCTAAGTGTCCTTTTGTTTTTGTATTTATTTTGTATATCGTAGTTTTAATTATTAAGTACTTTTCTATAAGGTACTTAATTAGGTCAGTGTATTTCTAATCAAAACCATCTTTGCTCTATCATCTTTGATATTTTAGAAACTCCAACAAAGACAAACAACACGACTTTAGTGAGCCAAAAACGTTACAGTAAATGGAACGGATAAAATCTATTTCTGAAAGCCTTCTAGAGCAGATCATAATTTATCAAGTACACCATTTAAATAATTCAGTTTTCAAAATAACACAGGTATTGGAAAACCATTTCTTATTCATATTCCTTTCAATACATCTGCTCTTCGTTTAGTATTCAACAAGAGGGTGAAAGATTTTGCTAACTCAGGTTTAGATTCAGGTGAACTATGCCAACTGAAATCTACTGGATGAACAGGTACTGCAATATCTTTGACTATGAATTTCTCAATCATGTAAATCAGTTGGAAAGTAGACTTATTTTGCAATAAAAATTAGGTATTAGTGACTGTATAGATTCGAATCTTGCCTGTAATATTGTTATAAAATTTGGAACTAGAGGATATACATAGGTAAGTCCTAAAGAGTTGCATAGGATAATCAGAAAGAATCGAACTACCTGTGCTCTATTATATTTCTGCTAATCCTACGCAAATCTTCTTAGAAGCATTTGAACACAAAATTCTGCACCAATTCTACGTATAGTGGCAGAGCCACTAGCTTATTTCGAACAACTAAATCCTCTCACCCGTCAACTCAGAACTCTCGAACAAGCCAAACATTTAAAGACTTTCAGCTTATTTAATGAAATTGCAAATTTTCCGTATAGTGGCGTCGAAAGCGATTACCCGTCGGTGTAAGCGCAGCTCATCAGATTTGCGACCGCCATTTGCATAAATGCATCGTTGTACAACTACTAAGGCTTTGAGCGCCGCTCCTGACTTCTACCTATATACTGTCGTATGAGAACTTGCTTGTGAGTTATTGTAATAATGGAGCGGGAAAGTTTGCACTGCTGGTAATTAGTTAGTGTGTGCGCTTGTTTAAAAAAAAAACTGGTCTCTTTCCTGCAAACAACAACTAAAAAAAACTACTGAAACTACATTGATATTTATGTTGTTCGTAATTTTTTTGTATAGTTTTAAAGTCGTAACGAACAAAAACAAAGCCTTCTTCATTGTGATACTATTGTTATGATACACCTTCAAAAACATTAAAATTATAACCCACTAGAAGTTTATTGTTACATCCACAATTCATAACTTTATTCCTGAACTCCCTACATAATGCTATGTCCGTATCAAATACTTTATTAAGAAAAAGCCGTGACATGAGTTCAGAAGTTGTGATGGTCTGCCTTATTAATTAGTTAGCTTGGAACTGTTGGTACGCTCGGAACTAGTGCCATTGAATAGAAAGGTGCAGTAGGCAGGGTGCATACAACGACCGAAAACAGCCGTACGCACAAAGAGACATACGTACGATGACGGTCCGAAACGAATTACAGTCGCGAATACTGTACGTGGACGCGTGTTTGTGTGCGAGTGTTTTCGCTCGTTATATGAAGCTGGCCTTCTGTACATATATGTATTTTGTGACAGCGCAGAGCAAAGATTGTTCACATCACAGCGATGAGGCAAGTTGGTAACGTTTAGCCTTTGTTGCAAAGTTGTTTGACTAATATTATTGTTGACTTGTTCTAGTGGCCATGTTGATACAGATTTGTATGTTGTTTTATTCTCAGATTTTTTTCTGTGTGTGAAGTCCTTTTGGGAAATGTTTTCTAAGAAAACGGTTGTAATTACTTATACATAGAATACATGGGTGGATCTGATAAATTGCGAGTAAATGAGGCAGGTAATTCGGGATTCTAAGTAAAACAAATTAGTCGTAGGAACGAACCCACACAAAGTTTTGTCTTTCTTTACGAATTAATCACAAACAACTACAAACGAGACGAAAAACTCAGGTCATTAGCCGTGTCCCACGTAATCAAAACACATCAAATATTCCAGAAGAAACTTTGGGTCCGAAAACTTTGTCCACAAGTTGTTTATTTGTGAGAATTATTGAAGACGACACTAAACTAGGCTAAGGAGCAACTTCGTTTTATTACTTCCTACAAACTTAACGTATAAAGTATCAAGTGCTTGCTATAATAAAGACACTATGGTCTAACATTACACGTATTTGTTTGTATTCTTGTTGATTTTCGAAAGGAAAAAATAGTCTGTCAGCTGTTTGTTCCCGCGGAAAAGGAAAGTGGGTCACTGTGCTCGTAAAATTGTACGGAAAGCTTTTACTTGTGCACTATTGCAATATTTAAATCATATTTTAGCTAGAAAGGAAGGTTCTATATCACGAAATGTCTGCGTATGTATCGTATTGTATCCCAAATCCGATAAGGACAATGTTCGATCTTTAATAAAAATTGTTTGAGGAAAAATATGAACAGGAAAACGAGAAGCTCTTGCTGCATCAAAGGAACGAAAAGATTAGGAAAATAGGCGAGATAAAAATGATCAACATGGAGAACAGTGGAAAATGCACAGAACGATTCCATTTGTGTACTGAATATCATTAGGCTGTTATTCATTGCACATTGTCCAAAGCTTACTTAAAAGGAGTTACTCCGATTCAGCTTCAGAAGTTTTCTTTAGTCTTATCTGTTTTTAATTGAAACTCTTCGAATAAATTCGATTCATCCATTGTACAGTTTCCAACAACTTACCGAACAAATTAAAAGATGATTGCTTTACAGAGACTTATCCGTGCAAAAGATATTCGACCTTCTTGAAATGGATTAAGAGTTATATTTGTTATTGTTCTTCCTGCCTTTGTTCTGACCTTAATGGCAAAGTTTTTACACGGAGGGTCTAAAAACGAATATGATGACCGGTTGCCACCTGACTGGGCGAACACGCCTTCTCCCTGTCAAAGTTTTCAAAGTATCTTACAAAAAGGAGGGGCTGAAAAAAGATTGCAAACGTCGGAAATAAGATGTGTTGAATTCCAGTCTGAACAAAAGGTTCATTCGTTACGGGCCTAACCCCGTAATGGTACAGTTAACGGTATATATAAGATATCTTCTATTATTATGAAGTCGACCGGTGCAGCATTAAAGTGCTTGGAAAAACTAATTCAACAACAAAAATAAGTAAAGTGTTATCTGTAGCATAGTTGTCACAGAGAAGAGACTTTATGACATTATAATAAGACTTGATTTTCTTGTCAGTGTTACGAAAATTATGCGATGTATGGATGATGGATGGGTTTTACTAATTATGCTCGCTATTCAGCACGATTGTCGATTGCCATCTAGCTCTGGAGAGTTTATCGATGTCAAATCGTATACCCCTCCAGTGGATCAAAGGGCATAGTAGATACTTAGGTAATGATGCCGCAGATGAACTTGCGAACAAAGGCTCAGATATGAAAGTGCTAGGCCCGTACCCACCCCTTTTCCTTTCTCATAGTTTCGTGCGTGGATTCGCCAAACATCAACCAAACTACATAATAATAGCAATAGCAACAGACTGTAGACAGTCAAAATTGGCTAACCAATTGTACACCCGTGATTAAACCAAAAACTTCTCAGCCTGAGTAGAAATAACCTTAGAATAATCATAGGAACAATTACCGGCCATAACCCCCTTAACAAACATCTTCATAATATAGGCGCCACAGACAGCCCGCTTTGCAGGGGTTGCCTTGATGCCGAGGAATCAGCCGCCCACGTCATCAACGTGAAGAAATCCTCGGAACAGTGAGGTCGTTCCGCGAAGCCTGTGAAGGTCCCAGGAAGCTTCTGTGCTTTTGGAGGAAGCTAGGCTGGCTTTATTAGCCAGAATCCCCACGCATAATGGACCGAATGGGAGTCGACGTGCGGAAAAGGGAGTCCCTTCATCATCATCATCATCATCTCGATTTTTGGCAACTCTCATCTAGCTGCCAGCCTGTGACGATCGTCGCTCTACTTAGCTTGAAGGCGTCCTACCTTTCATTTGCTGATTCGCGGGTTCTTCTCTAGAACACGTCTAGCCCAACGGTAATCGGTTCCTTGGCTAATATGGCCGGCCCATTGCCACAACAATTTTAACAACTTTGGTTCTCTGCTGAATCATGTCATTCCGGATTCAATCCCCCAGAGTGACTCCTAGCACAGCCCGTTCTATAGCTCGCTGAGGGACCTTGATTTGATGGGTGAGCCATATCGTGAGTTGGAGACTCACGGCACTCACGTTTTGGTTCTGTAAGTTATAACAACAGCACAGGCAGGACGCACTGATTGAAGACTAAGGTCTTTCGGATCTTTAATCTTTAAGTTCTGTGGAATACGAGCATAAAGACCAAGGTTAATCAGCATATGTATACAGATGACAAACTTGGAGATATATGTGATCTGCATCTAGTTAAGAATAATAATATCTACCTATGAAATGAGAATACTATAAAATTGGTAAGTGATGGTGTCTAATTTAATCAGATTAGTCTGAACACCATTAGTGACTAATTAATATTGTTGAAGTAAAACTTCTATATAGAAGGGAGTATTAGAATTTTTCTGTCACGAAAAAGCGTTACGGCCGCGTGGAGGGGGTAGACCACAGAACAGAGGAAAGACGATGTATCGCGTGGTGAGAGATGAAAATTATCAAAATGAAAACAAATATTACATCACTGCGAGCTTAAAGTTTTATTTGCTTATTGAATAGTATAACTAGTTAGGTAAAGTCATAACGAAGCCAGGAAGGTATAATACGAGTATATACCGTGTTAATGACTGTATATTGACGAATTCTCCGTTTTCTAATTATTATTTCATCAAAACTGCTCTCCTCTATGCCTACCTTTTGAACTCCAAACAGAACCAGCCCCTAAAACACAGCATTATCCACAGTATACGGACTGAACATCCGGATTAAGACAATAATCCGCGCAACACAAGCAACGCAACAATCTTTTCAGGCGTTACCTTTAATAATTCGCGGCAACGAGGAATTAAATTATCTGTCTGCATTAAAGATTCAGAGGCTGTGATGAAGAGAAGCATTAAACTGGCCGAGTTAAAAATGTATGAGATATTGCGAGATTTCTGTACGTAGAACAAGTTTTCTGGAGCGTTTTTCATCACATTTTTCTTGTGAAGTCCGTTATTTAACATCGGTATTCTGAATTTTAAAGTACTTCAGAGATTGGATGCTTTTGTAAGATCGGTGTTTATGCTTGCAGAAACAGCTTTACACAACTTATAGTGTAAATGAGGAAGGTGAACTCATCTAGGTACATTTAGTAAATTTTCGGCTTTGGTAGAATTGTATTCCAAAGACGAAAGTCGATAGTTTTACGGTTATAATAAATCATATACCTCAATCCAATATGAATCATGTTTATTCACTTTTCTACAGTGATCAGGTAAATAACAATCACTTACCATTTAATTAGTATTTTATAAACATAACAAAAGTAGCACAGATTCGTCAGATATGCTTACGACTTCATGCCTCCAAATCGACTGACTCTTTTAGCAAATCGGTAACCCCACTGAATGTTTCCCCACTTTAAACGGAAGTCAATTCTCGGCCGGCTATTCGACCAATCAGAGCAGAGTAGACATTACATACAATCATTTGACTAACTAAAATACATTTTAGGGCTTATGACTAAATGTAAATACTTTAACCTGTTAAATTTAAACAATATGATTTAATAATTTTACCAAATAAATATACATTATTACCGATATTCTAAACATGAATGCTTAAAACGGATGTATAAAGTTCCTGGGACCACTAGCGCCATCTGTCGCTTGTGAAAATAAGTCTATACTTAAATATTATTTTAAGAAAATCATTACACGGTATACGTTTGTTTTGAAATGGTACTATATTTTTGATAAATGTTTTTAATTTAAGCAACACACTTTTACTGAAATGGTATAACGTTAAAAGCGACTGTATTTTAGGAAGTCCAAAAGGTTTGCCAGTGCTCAACTCCGGAGAAAATACGACCCATGAAATAAAACCCAAATTAAAGCCGTTTTTAACTTCACAAGAATATTACTGCAAAATAAAATGGAAGTTTAAATACATCGTTCATGATTACTTTATATTTTTATTTAATGAACTATGGCGTATGTCGTATGTCAACGAACCATTTTTTACAAGCTTTTATTTGACTTGCAATGTAACTTGCAATGTTTGTTTGGGTGGACTCTTACAACTTAATTTTGAAGCAGATATCTCGGACCGATTGTATATCGTGTGACAATGCAATATCATGATGACATGGAACTGATCTGATGCTAGAGCTGGAAGGTAGCCGTAGGATCTCCGCAATAAAACGACACAACCCCGTCGAGTTTGGAGTTTAAATAAAAGCGTGTTACACCAAATACATTTTGATGTAACACGCTTTTATTTAAATAATTAAGATTAAATTATGTTTAACTTTTACTTCGTTTTATTAACAAGTAATAATAAAATCTTGTTTTTAAATAAGCTTTTTTTTTCAGGCTGAAAGCTTCAAAAGGCAGTCGTATTTCTGGATTTTAACCTCACTAATATACCCCCGGTGGCGTACGTCAAAGAATTGCCTATTGAAAATACTGAAACCGTATTAAACTGTATTTTTAAAAGTAAAGTTTCAGAATGTTGGTCGTATGCATGTGGTAGTATGCAATACTGCATACTGCTAGACTTACAAAGTTTGTCTGTCATAAGCAGTCCAGCCCCGAGTTTAGTTTAAAACATCGTTTTTCTTTTTAATCTTTCGTTTCAGCGTATAACTATTATTTCGAAACATGAAAATAACCAGATTAAAAAACCGGCCAAGTCCGAGTCGGACTCGCGCACGAAGGGTTCCGTACCATTATCTATAAAAACGGCAAAAAAATCACGTTTGTTCACGGCACGGCGTTACGTGCACTCGCTTGCGAGACTGACAGCTGACTGACCGGGGTCACGACCCGTGCGTCGGAGTCGGGTCACGCGGCGTGGTAACCGCGCCTCGCGCCCCCTCCCGCATTGAGACGCAAGTTTGTTGCCCTTGCGCGTATGGAGAAAAAAAAGCAGATTTTCTTTAAAAAAAAGGTTGTTTTTTTTCATAGATTTCACGTTCTACAAACGAAACCAAACCACTGGTTTCAATGATAACGGTGTTTACTTTTACAGCCTGTATAACGGCCGGGCCGGGTACGGAAAGATGTGTAGGAGAGGACTTAATTTATTTGTCTACAATCTTTTTTCCTTAATACATAATAGGAAATGATCGATTTTAGTATACGATTAAACACTTGGTGCGGGTTGTTCAAAAGAGATACCGTGGCCCCTGGCATACAGGCAACTGAGGGAACACGGGTGGGTTTTAGTCAGTAAAAGTCTGACACGCCCTCCTGCTCCACCCAGAGCAGGAGAAGTTATTTGATGATTTCCCATCCAAAAAAAAAAAACATCTGCATTTCTTTATAATTATACTAACTAATGGGCAATGGCACAGCACTGATTCACTGAAAAAAAATCACAAAAAATATCAATCGTTGGGAATTAAACAACCATAGGTTTATAAATAAACCCCTTAATTTGTAACTCCACCTTTATACAGTAATAAGGAACACAAACTAGACAATGAAATAAATAATTGTCGAGGTTTACATCTTTTTGAGGCTGACTGCACCACTTGCACTCAGCATCATTCTTATAACAAACGTACAAATAGACGCCGTTACCAATCTAGTTTGTCATAATTAGAATATCCGGAAACACGAACTTAAAACTCAGTGTACTAAAAACATCACAGCGGAATATTTGGTAATATTTTGTTGTAGTCTTGTTCCGTTGTAGTCTTGGAGTGTGGGTCAGAAGTCAAGTTTTAACGAGCGTCGCTCAGCCCCAGTTTAACGACAGGTCAGCAGTTTGGGATCAAATACTTAGTGTTCGTGTAATGATCGTGTACCTACCTACTTTTATTGTTTCGACGTATTTTGAGAGCGGAACATGTTGTGAATTTACTTTGTTTTCACCTTGTTTAGTAGGAAGTCACAAACGTGATAAGATAGCTTATGTTTTGAGTTTTATTATTTCACATTTTTGTTTCGTATTTTTCTGTCTTAAATACTCTCTGTAATAAAAACAGTACTACTTTTTCACTTTTTAGGATTCCGTACCTCAAAAGGAAAAAACGGAACCCTTATAGGATCACTTTGTTGTCCGTCTGTCTGTCTGTCAAGACCCTTTTTCTTAGGAAAGCGTGGAGGTATCAAGTTGAAATTCATATCAAATACTAAGGTCTACTGTTTCTTGGAGCTGTGAAAAAATCAAACTTCTAAGCCAACGCACTCAAAAGATACAGCCGTTAATGCCGCAAATTTTCGACACTAGCAAGGGAATCAAAGCCGTGAACTCAGAATCTTTAAAGAAGAACGGTCACGTCCCATATAAAAAAAACCCAGACCCGACAGAAAAGTGACATATCTCAGTTTTTTTGTTATTATTTATATAATCATATTAAATAGTTTTTATATTCGAAATCAATGGCTAACACCAAAATATTGCCTTATGTTTTTGTTCAGGGTTTACACTAAAAAAATACAAAATGCCTACTTATCTACACAATTCGTAATGTATGTAACTAAATGACGATAAATAGTTATGGGATGTATCCAGGAGACCTGGAGATACAGCTGTATTATATAATTTTTGAACTCCGAGTACAACATTCAACTTAGGATTTTTTTTTTTAAGGTGGTTTAAAATCATCTAATGACATCTCTCGCCCTTGGGTGGAGCGAGAGGGCGTGTCAGACTCTTACTGACTAAAAAATTCCACCCCGTTCCTTTTTGCCTCTGGTACTGGGGTCAGAGCATGCCTTTCTGGATTCGCCCTCAACTTAGGATTAATTAAAATCGTCATATTCGATGATTCAGATCGGATTATTCCACTAATTGTGTAGATACGTAGGCATTTTGTACTTTTTTAGTGTAAAGCCTGAACAAAAACATAAGGCAATATTTTGGTGTTAGCCATTGATTTCGAATATAAAAACTATATAATATGATTATATAAATAATAACAAAAAAACTGAGGTATGTTACTTTTCTGTCGGGTCTGGGTTTTTTTTTGCCTGTTCTTCTTTGGTACGAAGCAACGTCTTATAGCACAATAAAAAGAAAAAATTGCGAAAAGCATAAATTTTTAGTTACATCATTTATTAAAAATATTTTTAATAATTTTAATCTTACTACCCTTTTTTCCCTTTTTTTTTCCTCATGAACGCGTAGAGGTATCTAGTTGAAATTATTATCAAATACTTAGGTCTAATTGCCTTTAAGCTGTGAAAAAAAAAATCTAAGTCAACGCAAAAACGCAAAACGTAAAGGTACAACCATTTACACCGCATATTTTAAAACTCGCAACTAAAGCCGTAACTGAAACGATAAAGTGTCCTTTGTCTTAAATTTATGCTCCTCCAGCTTTCCACATTGTAATGTTATGGATTTCATTTAGCAATAAAAATACCATAAATTTTACTTATATACCTACAGGTTTGTACGGAACCATCGGTGCGTGAGTCCGACTCGCACTTGGCCGGTATTTTTTTTTAATAGATACGAAAAAAAAATTCTATCGCAACAATTTTCAGCGCTTCTCAGAATGTATCCCTGCTCCACATTATCTGCGAGGTATGCAGAAAATATTCTAATATTCAAGAACAAAAGAAGCTTGTAATTTTCGCAATTTTCAAACGAACTCAAAAGGGCTTTAGTTTTCAATAAAGATTTACAAAGGCTTGAAATCTATAATATAGATTTATATATAAAGTTTCCTTGATCGATCAAAGTTAGGTCAAAACAATGAATCTGGTCTTTGGCGCACAGCCAAGGACCAATTACCTATGCTTATGTTTCTTCTAGTAACCGATATTGTTCCAATATATTCAGGACTCGGGTTAACTTTGTAATTCTGTACAAGTAACTTGTTGCTCATAATATGTGTTTCAACCGCAGTGGAACATTTCCCGGACCCAATAGCAGTTTATCTCTTTTGGGCACAAACTTCGCGTCGTTCAAACTTCTGACTTCTGATACACTCAGCTTTCAAAATATACCAAAACTCTAACCTAATTTCAAACTTAATCCCTAAAGCAAAGAGTTCAAATTCGAATGGATAGGGTAGCTCAGTATTTTGAAGTTTTAATAGGACCTCGATGAAATAAAAGGCAAGCCGGGTTCGTGTTAATGCCTCCGTGATTGATCGTCGCCAAACATAACGCTTTACGAATTTATTGGCGGCACAAAGGACGCCCACGGGCCACCAGCCTCGAGCCGCAAGCTACGTGCCACGGCCTTGTTTGACAGGCTGCGTGCTGTATTAAAATATAGAGTGGATCTGAAATTGGGAAATACGGGTTTGATGTGAGACTGAAAAAAGAAGCATAAACTTGTAAAAAGCTAAGTTATAAATAAGTACTTACACAGGCAAGAATTTGTACAACATTAGAAATGGAATAGTCTGATTTCAATTTCAAAAATGCAATATCCTAACAAAATTAACATTTAATTTAATCCAAATCAAATTGCCAAACGTTATTGAATTTGTTCTACATTTCCCCAGGAAGTGAGATCAAAGAGGTGCGACGACTCGGCCCGAGCGCGTACGGTACGTCAATCGCGCGGCGATATTTGATAGCCCGCCGTCAGACGTGCCGTTATTTGAAACCACCGACAAACGTGAATTCTTTGACATTTATCTTTTCCGCGGTTCGTTCTATATCGACGTTGTTTTTTTAAATGTTCTCATCCGGAGATTTGTGAAAAATCTCGTTAGATTTTTCTTTTCAAAAGTTTTATCGTTAAAAACGTTATAGAAATATCAAACTCAAATCAAAATGCGTCTTCGTCTTTAGAGTAACCTCTGCTAGAAATATATTATAGGAGCAAACATACAGAAAATATCCAACAGACCATTTTAATCTACACGGTTACCTTCTACGAACCTGTTAATATTTTCCCAACAATTCCACGCATCATATGGCACCAGATTTTGTAGGGGACATTGAAAAACGTTGGCTAGTTTGTTTAGCTAGGAAAGTGAACAAACATTGGCTCGATGAAAGAATAATGTTTGAGCCAAGGGTCCCTGCGTCAATATTTGAGAGACATTATATAGGACAAGAGTCCTCCCCACGGGTCCGTTGGCCAACATTGTGTTTTTCTAGTTTTATGACTTTCTTTTAAAACTTTTCCACGTGAGCTTAGACTAATGTTTTCATGTTTTGTGGCTACAAAATTATAAATAACATTATAAGACTTCCTAACCCAATAGAGAAAGACGAATTTATTTGCTCGTGTTCTTCTTTTATGACCCTTTTTGTCAGCGAAGAATAAGTAAATTTGTCGGATTCTAGTGGCATTTAGTCACAATGTTTTGGGTAGCCCAACAAATGGTGGGTAGCTTTCTGTAGTACTGATACTATCAATAGCCAGCTGATAGACCTCATCCATCGCTTTCCATCACGCATGATCGAGGTCAAGAGCAGGCCCATTATTTTTTTTTTTTAACTGAGAGAACACTGATGATGCAACCAAGTTTATAGAACAGCCTTAATAATAAATAACTACCTACTAAAACTATAGGAAGAAATTACACTACCATTAACATATTAGGCAAAAGTGTTAATGTACAATGCGTTTTTATTTAATTTTTTTGGGTGGGAAATCATCAAATTTCTACTCCCGCTCTGGGTGGAACAGGAGGGCGTGTCAGAAAATTACTGACTAAAACCCACCCGTAGTTGATGCTGACATCTCTTTGAGGCGCGCGTGGGGCACAATGCGCCGTCGACCCGGGCTTGGTCCTTACCGGACAGCGAGTTACACATTACTCGCAGTCCGCAAGCCCGCGCCTACGGTGGCCGGGAAGCAGTCTGAGATTCCCGACGCTCAGGGCGTCTCCTGCAGAGGCTAGGGCCGTGAGGGCGCATATACTAACTCTCCCTCACGTGCGCCGCCTCCTTCTTCGCGAGCATTACTGCTTCGCAGAAGGAGGTGACAGCTACTCATACACTCTCGCTCCGTACCATGGCCTCGACCAGAGGGACTACCCTCTAACTCCGTTAACGAAGATACGGGCCCGTCCGAAAGTAGTTCGAAACTTCTTAGTGAATCCTACAGCCAATTAACTAACTTTTTTAGACGGGCAAAAACATATTGGGAGTAGGAACAGCTGTTAAATCGTATTGTCATTCAGTCTTAGTTCGGGTTCCAAACTAATCTTCTGTCCGTAAGTGATACGGAGTTGGAAACGCCCGTTTCTTCGACCGAAACGACGGACTTCGTGCTTAGGGAGTAGGCCCCCTGGGCCGGATGCGAGAGATCGCCGCCGCCGATCGCCCCCACGAGGACACGGCGGTGCTCCGCCCAAGCGGGGCAGATTTCCACCGTATGCTCCACCGTGTCCTCAGGCGCGATTTTCGCAGTGGAAACACCCGGGCGTTTCCTCCCGCCTTATGCGAAACAGGAACCTCCCGAAACAACCGTGTCCGGTGAAGACCTGCGTCAGGCGGAAGGTGAGGACGCCGATGTACAATGCGTTACATATGAAATTGAAATACCCCGGCAAATGTATGCAGTACAAAACAGTATCACTTAATAAGTAAAGTATAATGACGATAATTTCCCCCGAGGCTGCCAGAGATAATCGAGTGTCGCTCATAGTGATGTATAGTAGGCTCCTTACCTAGTATTATTCTGTACTCTGCCACATTACATAGGTACAGAAGGCCGGCGAAAATACACGCACACAGACACGCGTCCACGTATCAGCGAGTGCAAGCGCACTTATGTATTCGTTCACGATCAGAAATTTTGTTTGAGATCATCGGTGTCATACGTGCACGTCTGCATTTGTGTGTGCCCCTGTTTTTGTTGTATGTAGTTAGCCTTCTGTACCTATACATATATTCTGAGGCTCTGTGGCGGTATCTCTGGCCGGAACAATTGGCTACATAACACGCCTCCAGGGGAATCATACGTTTACCGACTATTATTAACGAATGAAGTTTCTCTCATATTCTTTTGCTTAAATATTCCTGTTTCACTGCTTGTGTACTTAGACAAATTTGAGCAATACGTTAAAATAGAACATGGTATGAAATGTTCGTGTGAAAAGAATATTATGGTTATTTATTTATATTATTTATTATGGAAATTAAAGATGGTCGTTTTCTCTACCTACAGAAACCTCACAGTAATAATTATATCAATCATGAAAAGAAGCAAAATCCTAATTAATACTTTATCCTCTTGTAGTGAATTTACCTTTTCTCGTTATCAGCCCACGTGCAAATAACATAGTAGGCGTTATACAAAATTACCAGTAAAAGTGATTTTGGTTTGTATAATAATTTCACGAAATATTCCGTTATACCTACCAAGGTAAAATGGGATCTTTACAATTACGTAATCTGTTGTCCGAATCTTTTCAAACTTTAGCTTAGCTTATTTATACAGGCAAATATCTAGTTCCTACGTACGTATAGATTAACTCATTCCATTTTATTATTTGCAATGCCATTTATCTTTATAAATGGCCCGCGTCTACACAAGCTCGCATGGCATGCATATCGTCTGCTAGCTCTTTATTAAAAACTCCTCGCATTCACAACGCTCAGGCACAGGGCGCCGCGTGAATGGTAATGTTAGGCCGCTTTATGTCACCTCTAATGTGTATGGGATATTCACTGTTATGTGTTGTGGAATTTGAGTCACTGTGGGTTTTCTTCTTGCTATTATTGTCAATATATTGAGTTTTCCAGAACCGCTTAGGTCGTTTCATAGAAAACATTGATGTGAAACCACAAACTAATCCACATGTAGGTAATGTTAGTGCTACGAATTTCATGAATTTCAAAATTGTATACATATTTCTATTTTCGCTTGTCGCTAAGTGTCTTCACATGAAAATTTCCTTTAAGTGCATTAACTCTCCATCTGAATTGAAATATCTATAGGTATCGGATTGAATGCAGCTATTGTTAGTAGTCAACTTGATAGAATCACATACTCTTTTTACGTCACCCGCGGGAACACGGTTGACCCAATCCCGCGCGCGCCCGGAACCGCACGGCAATTTAAAATTCTACACGTTTTGCTGACTGTGACGTCAGACGATATTGCAAGTTCAAGAAGTAAGGAAAATTCGTGAGCGAGCAAAAGTGAAATTCAGTTTTTTAAATGTTCACACAATCTTTTAAAGTAGCACGAGCTTCAAAAAAAATACATTTGTTTATTCTACACAAATTCTACACTCATAACAGTATGAAACAAAAACATTAAATAATGAATTCTCGTTTCAGCACAAAGGACACGCTTAAACTGCGATTAAATTCTGTAAAACTCCAAAATTTTAATTATTCTTTGTTAAAAGTATGAACATAAAATATTAAAATAGCTCAGAACAAAACATGGCTCGATTATCTGTGTAATAATGTCCGAGTAAGCTATTTTATGACACTAAATTCCTATCCTCATTATGTCATATATCAGCATGATGCATGGCCGGCGAAATATCACTATCCTAGAACTAATGACCTGCCAAGTAACTCGTTCAGCCCGCCCCAACTTTATGAATAGAGCCTTACGGGTTGTCTTGCGTTGACTCGGTGGTAGAATCAGGTTGGTTACCACAAGTCGTGGAGGCCTTATTGTCGCTGAATAGTGAAGCTTTCATCTAGTAATTTAGACCAAAATCTGTTATTATGTTCCGGGGTTCAGGTCATGTGGGGACTACTGAGCGGCGCTTTTATTTGAATAGACTGTGCGATAACGTGTTAACGAACTCTAGGTATTTTTATGTGAGTTAACAAGCGAATTCATGAATGGTTTTGGCATGAAATATTTGCTTGTTTCCATATTTTCATGAATGTAATTTTCCTTCCTGTAGAATAAATACGATAGAAAATAAAACTATCGATTCGTTTCTCAATTTTCTTTCATCGTTATTGAGCATCTATGTGTCATCGTCAGCAGCAGATGAGTCCTAAACTACTTTTAAAGGAAATCCACAAGGAATTACACGATAGTTGGTAGGTGTTTTTGAAGGTCGGTACTTATTGGCGCAAGGATACGCCATTGGAACACTAGTGCTGCAACATTCTGGGACCTGGTTTTGGTGATTTGAGTTTTAAACTGGTTACTCTGGAGTAGCATCGTAGAAGATGAGCCTCAACGTCATTGTAGAATCCTGTTGATTCCGTATTTGAGTTAATCATATCATTTCACTGGCTCACTACCACACCAAGCGCTACCGTGCAGATCTGCATCACTTCATCCGTTTCCCGACATTCTTCGTGACTGACTGATGACATTAGTGACAACAGCTGCCTCCGATTGTGTTCATGATACAAGGTTTACATTATCTATTAATACACTACAATAACCCATCAGTAGGAACAAGTATAAGCCATTGTACGTATGTTTATAAGCCTCTCTTCCACCGTAAACACCGTTTTCCAGCTCCTTTAAGCAACCCGTGTCACTATATAATTATAATTAATAAGTACTCTGCTACATTGACACTTGGACGGCCACACAATGAACGTCGCCCGAATAAAAAAATGCTATGATATTTTTGACATGAGCAATGTTTCCTTTAAACGTTGTTTTTATTATTTAAGTAATTGGTTTTCATGTCACCGATAACAGACACGTGTTAGGGCATATTTTGTCGTGCTATTTTCCCGAGTGAGTAGGTACACAAAGCGCTATTTTAAGAAAGTTAAAAAAAAAACTGTTATGAGCGCTTCGTGTACGTGCCGTGGCCGCATATACTAAATGTAGTTTTTATTAATTTTTTCTACTGAAAGGAACAGCAAACAGTACTATTATGAGAAATCACAACAAATTTAACAAAAACAATTTTAGTAAAAATGTTACCAACAAGTATTAGTTGTTAGTATTTATTTATTAATTTAATACTTTAAGCATACTGTTGGGAGATGAATACAAAAAACTCCACAAATTACTTTATTAGAATTCAAATAATAAAATATAGCTTTCAAGAGCAACATTGACGTTTTTCTTTGACACGCGCTCTTGTTTCCAATTGGCGGCCGCGCCATGTGTCAGATAGCTAAAGCATAGATGCGCGATGTTAGACCAACTATGCGCGTGTACAATACAAATTATTCTATCACATTTATAATCAGAAACCTTCTAACGTTAATTTATCTGAATACCCGCCGCCGCGCCGTCCATAAACGGACTTAAATTATAATTAAACTTACGTTATATTAATTTGCATTTTAATAACAACCGTTATAACGTTACAATGCGGAATCTTTTGTGTCAATGGGGGACCTTTCCGCAACGGATTAAAATAATGTAATTTGGTTATAATTATGTTCAATTGAAATAACGTGAATAATTAATACGAGATTACCTTTGTCAATACATTATAAAGTCATTATTCGTGTACTGCGCTTCATGGAGTATTTTACGAAAACTAGCATGAGCTTAACAGGGAAATGTAATAAATTACAGATAATATAGATTGCAATAAATTCTGTAAGCCATCATGCTCAATTTTTCTCTCATTCCATCAGCCATTGAGTTACGGTGTTCGGAGCGAAAAAACATGTTCATTTATATGAAGTTGTCAGCAGTAACATGAGTGTGTGTGCATAACACAATTAGCGCCACGTGTTTTCACATAAATAATTGACGCTCGCCAGCGACACGGTCCGTCACGACACGATCCCACACAGTCACGGATGCGACAGAACCCGATTTATTGCAAACGGATGTGACGGACGGACGTCCCTCATCCGACGGTTTGCATTTTTTAAACACGTATTTTCTGGGATTTCCGGTTTCTGGCTTGATTTAGTACTTGCTTGTGATCATTGTACGGTCTCATCGCCGTACATTTTTCTGCTTACTCAGTAACCTACTTAAGGCCAACGATGCGCGTCATAATTTAGCATTATAAAATATCTTGACTAACGAATTTAAATGTAGTGTACATAAAACTGTGTAGCTATCAATAACTGAGAGAAATAATCGCCTACCACTGTACTATTGTTACTCACTCACTTAAATAAACTTAACTACTTAGTGCATCTTAGTGGAACGTGTTTCTCTATCTAAAAACCTTCACAACAAATCAGTGTACGGAGTTAACTACTACAACCCGTACATTTATGGTCCTTCGAGCCTTCGTGTATCTTACAGTGTTTGTGTCTCTTGTTACGGTAGCGAATCGGTTCAGCTGGTCTCCCGGAAGAGGGTCGCCCCAGTTGGATTGAGAAGGCGCAAATACCTAGCCAGAGTACAGGCACATTGGGTACCGGAACTAACTACAATAACTAGAAGAAGAGCCTTCGACTACTGGAAGAGCCTTCGACGAACACTAGAAGAGTCTTCAACTACAAGGAGAATCTTCGGAACCTTTTCAAAAAGGTATTGTGTGAACTACAAGGAAGCTATTATCTACAACCAAGATGAACAAGCTGTCGCTACAATCAACATGTTTTGAAAACATCAAAACATTATGTGCCAACTATAACAAGGATAGCAAAACCCGAAAAACAAAGGAATATTTGAACAAGCGGCTATCCTCGTTAGAAGCACAATGGATGGATTTCAATGCACGGCATACATTACTGTTGCAAGAAATTGAAGACAAGAACATTAACTATTTTGTGGAAGATGTCTACGGTAAGACAAAGACCATGTACGAAACAACAAAAGCAGACATTTTAAAAATGTTGCAAACTACTGAAGAAAATGTCAAATTCGACCTAACAGACTTGTCGAGAGGAGAACCTGATGAGAAGACAAAGATTTTGCTGACTAAACAAGAATGCCACTTCAAGGCCATCGATCGGGCTATGGCAAAAATTGAATTTGACGTCTTAGCCGAAAAATGGGAACTTGACGATCACTTGTCAATCTTGAAGTCGAAGTGGGATGCTGTAGACAATACTCACTGGGAACTGGAAGCCTTACTGAAAGGTTCGAATCATACATACTATGACAAGTTCAACAGCATGGAAGCAAAATATGATCAAACAAGGAAACAACTGAAAAGTAAGATGTGGTCTACCGCTCATCATCAACATTCAGCACCCAGAATAGAGATCCCAGAATTTTCAGGACACTATAGCAAATGGATATCTTTCAAAGATCTGTTCCTGGAAACTATACACAAAAATCCGACATTGAATAAAGCTCAAAAAATGCAGCATCTGAAGACCAGGCTGAAAGGTGAAGCAGAAAGACTGGTGCAACACTTGAGCATCAGCGCCGACAACTACACTTCGTGTTGGGAAATACTAAACCAACGGTATAACAACCGCCGACTGCAGTTCTCGTCATACATGAACACTATGCTGCAGTTGCCTGTCATACAGAAACCAGACGCTTACAACTTGAAGAAGCTGCATGACGTAACAACAGAATGTCTAAACGGTTTAACAAACATTGGTTTTGATATAACCAGTTGGGATCCTATGATTGTCCATCTGATGGCACAAAAACTAGACTGTGGGAGCTACAATGAATACATAAAGAACTTGCACGATAACAGAGAAGTGCCAACACTGCAGGAATTTTTGATGTACTTAGAAAACCAGTTTATGGCGTTTGAAACCATGAAGACTTCAAAAAAAGACATACAGAGTTCAGAGAAGTCAGCTGGAACTGAAAAACATGTGCCTCGAAAAAACTTCGATCATAAGAAATGGCTACCAAAAACTTACCACACTTCATACGGGCAGTGCCCTCTTTGCAAAAACAATCATGTTTTAATGCGATGTCAGCAGTTTATTGACATGGATACAAAGCAACGAAACAGCACAGTTGCAAAATTGTGTTTATGCAAAAACTGTTTGTTTAGTCACGAAAACCAAACTTGCAACTCTGAGAAAACTTGTAAGGAATGTAAAATGAAGCAGCATACGCTCTTACATTACAACAATTCCAACAAAAATTCACCTTCGACGAGCAATGAACACCAACGCTCAGGTCAACGACCAACGAAGGAAACTGAAACGCCGAGTTCAAACCATCTATCAGCCAGTGAGATGGAAGTTTTACTGACCACCGTCCAAGTTAAGGTGAAATCGATAGATGGGACTTACATAACTCTTCGTGCGCTCGTAGATCAGGGCTCACAAGTTAACTTAATAACTGAAAATGCAGCACAACTCTTAAGGCTGCCAAGAAACAAACTAACTGCGAAGATATCTGGAGTTGGAACTGTATCAGGCGACTGTAAAGGACGCCTTAAACTAACATGCAAATCAATCCATTCCGAATATACTTTCAATACTGAAGCATTGATTATGAAGAAATTGATCAATAAACTACCGAACAACACATTTGAACGACCAGATTGGTCGCATTTGCAAAACTTAAAACTAGCGGACCCTGATTTTAATATTTCAAGGTCTATTGACATACTGCTTGGAGCTGACGTATACGCTGAAATTATACAAGATGGAATACTAAAAGGCACACCAAAATCACCCGTTGCGCAACAGACACAGCTAGGATGGATTTTGTGTGGAAAACTAGAAACTTTTAACTGTCACGTCACTCTGCTAGACTTGGCTGAAATAACTAAATTTTGGGAGTGTGAAGACGTCACTAGAACAAACACTGACCGATCTCAAGAAGATCAATGTGAAACTTACTACAAGGAAACTACTCGCCGTGGTTCAGATGGAAAATACATTGTGAAGATGCCCTTATGTCCGAATTACGAAAGTAAGATTGGAACATCGAAAACAATCGCAGTATCACAATTGCTGCAACTAGAAAAAAGGTTTCAAAGAAATGGCCGACTTGAAATATTATACAAAGATTTCCTTAGGGAATACCTGGAGTTAGGCCATATGAAACCAGCAAAACCTATAACATCTTCGACTACTGAATGTTTCTTACCACATCACGGAGTACTTCGTGAAGAATCTACTACCACGAAACTCAGAGTTGTCTTCAATGCATCTCAGAAAACGAAAACGGGATACAGCCTGAACGGCCTACAAGAAAAAGGCCCCAACCTACAAAAAGATATCCAAGAACTTATCATAAAATGGAGAACTTACAAATACGCCTTTACAGCTGACATCGAGAAAATGTACCGATGTATTTGGCTGTCTGAGGAACAACAACAGTTGCAGAAAATTATTTGGCGAACTACGCCGTCAAACAACCTGCAAGAGTACCAACTTTGCACCGTCACTTATGGAACTAAGTGCGCGCCGTGGCTGGCCATGAGAACCATCAAACAACTTGCATACGATGATGGCTACAAATACCCAACGGCAGCCAAGGTACTACTGAACGAAGCATACGTCGATGACGTCATAAGCGGCCACAACTCACTGGAAGGGGCCCAGGAACTCCAGACATCGCTCATAGATATGTTAAAGGGAGCCGGCATGAACTTACGCAAGTGGTCCAGCAATGATCCAGCATTGTTAAAGAACTTAAGTGACGATCAGATTTCACGTAGGATCACTTTTGACTTCAAGCAGGAGGAATCCATGAAAACTCTAGGTCTAGGTTGGGATCCGCATGCTGACACATTTGTGTTCAACTGGAAATATGAAGAAAAATGTCGACCGGAAATAACTAAAAGGCGGCTGCTTTCAGAAATTTCGCAACTCTATGATCCGCTGGGTTGGCTATCACCCGTAACTATAGCGGCAAAAATTATATTTCAAGAAGTATGGGTCAACAAACTTGAGTGGGATGATCAGTTACCGTCACATATAGCAGATAAATGGCTAAAACTGAGAGCTGACATACCCAATGTAAAACACATGAAAATCAAGCGCTGGCTCGGTTCAACGAACCAAAAGATCGAACTATTTGGATTCTGCGATGCCAGTGAAAAGGCTTACTCTTGCGTAGTTTACAGCTGCGTCAGAGATGAACATAACAAACAAACAATAACATTACTTGCTGCTAAAACAAGAGTAGCACCGTTATCACAAACGATTACATTACCGAAACTCGAACTTTGCGGCGCACTCTTACTATCGCAACTCATCGAAAAAATCAGAGAAGCTCTGAATGGTTACGACATAACTACGAGCGTTTGGTGTGATTCCCAAGTGGTCCTGGCGTGGATACAGGGGGATACATCTAAAAGAGAAAAATACGTCGCAAATCGAGTTGCAAAAATAAGACAAATCATACCAGCCGAGCAATGGCGTTATGTGAAGTCGCAAGATAACCCTGCAGACTGTGCATCAAGAGGATTATTACCAACGAAGCTAACAACATTCAGTCTGTGGTGGGAAGGTCCTACATTTCTGAACACCTTCCAAGAACAAAAGCGTGAAGAAAACCTAACATGCACATTTACAACTAACATAGGCAACGTCTTTCAAGCGAAATCCAACTCTATGAACAAAGAGACCAATAATTGTATTCATAACTTATTAACTAATTGCAGTTCATTGACCAAAGCGGTCAGAATTGTAGCATGGATACAACGATTTATCGGAAACTCAAGTAATAACACGAAACGTGACACCGGATGCCTCACTTTATGCGAATTAAACAACGCAAATGAACAAATAATTAAATATGTGCAACAAACGGAAATTACGCAAGAATATAAACAACTTATGAAGAAAGAAGCTATTTCAACGAAAAGTAAAATCTTCAAACTTAAACCATACTTGGACAACAACGGCTTAATCCGAGTCGGGGGTCGACTGAAACATTCCAGTTTACCTTTTGAGATGAAAAATCCAACCATTCTACCTAAGGGTGGACGACTTACTCAGTTGGTGATTAATCAAGCTCACCTAACGACTTTACACGGAGGAGCCAGACTAACTTTAGCGTACATCCGACAACGGTACTGGATCGTTGGCGGTAACAGAGCGGTGAAAGCTGAACTTCGGCGCTGTGTGCGCTGCCATCGCTACAACCCATTGAAGTTGAACCAACTCATGGGAGAACTGCCACCGCAACGAGTAACACCTTCGCGCCCCTTTACCCACACGGGAGTTGACTTCACAGGACACGTCGAAGTCAGGCTCAACAAAGGAAGAGGGGTCAGAACTTCGAAGGGTTACATATGCATATTTGTATGCATGGTGACAAAGGCTGTGCACATCGAACTTGCATCTGACTTAAGTACTGAAACTTTCATAGCAGCCTTCCAGAGAATGTGCTCCAGGCGCGGTACACCTGGTCACGTCTACTCCGACTGTGGTACTAACTTCATAGGCGCATCAAGGTTGCTCCAGAAAGAGTTCGAAGACTTCAAACAAATCTTGTCGCCAAACTTCTTCAATAACATCGCAGACATGGGAGTACAATGGCATTTCAATGCACCTGCTTGGCCGACTGCTGGTGGACTATGGGAAGCAGCGGTCAAGTCGATGAAATATCACCTTCGTCGAGTGCTAGGAGACCAAAAACTGACGTACGAGGAATTTACTACCCTGCTTGCGAAGATAGAAGCGTGCCTGAACTCCAGGCCGCTTTGCCAGCTCACTGAAGACCCCGAAGAATTTTATAACTACCTGACACCGGGCCACTTTCTAACAGGGGGACCAACAATGTCTTTACCACGAGCTGACTACACCGATGAAAACTTCATTGACTTACGCCGACGATGGCAGCTAACTGAACATATGTACCAACAATTTTGGAAGAACTGGTCAAGTGACTATCTTACTCAACTACAAACGCGCTGCAAATGGAACAATCCCAAGAAAAACCTAAGCGAGGGGGACATCGTACTAGTCCGGGACAACAACTTGCCGCCAGGAAAATGGGCCATGGGACGGATACTAGAACTTCACCCTGGAACGGACGGATACGTTCGAGTGACAACCTTGAAAACCCAAACTGGTGTCATTAAACGACCTATAATCAAACTATCAGCTCTACCTATCGACACAACCTGCAACAAAATTTATGAAGAAGGTAAAGCGGATTTACAAAAAACGGAGAAAACTGAAAAAACTACCAAAACTAAACAATCTGGAGGAAAATGTCTTACAAACATTTTAATGTTTCTTTTCACAATGTTGATACTTGTGAATGGATCATATGGTTCGCAACTAAGGTCAGGCACTCAAATTACCAACCTGGAATCCGAGCGACCGATTTACTATGACACCATAGGCAAAATTGAACTCATTCACGATGAATGGACTTTGCTTACGTACTACAACTTAACAAACTACTGGCAAGGCGTTCACCATATTGAAAAATACATAAACGGTGTAAATGACCTTTGCCAAAAGATCCATCAAAGTTATTGCCAAGCTACGACGGATCAACTTTCCCACGAGATGGAACTACTTAACTTCTACAACACAATCCTGCTGACTCCCCACAAGCATTTATCAACGCGCAAGAAGCGCGGTTTGATCGACGGAGTAGGAATGGTTGCAAACAGCTTATTCGGCGTCTTAGACCAGAAGTTTGCTGACAAATACCACAAGGATATTGAAGCCATACAACTTAATGAAAACTATTTGCGTGAACTCGCAAAAAACCAAACATCGATCATGCAACTACAAAATGACGTTTTGAAGAAAAACGATGAAAAGATCAAGCATCAATGCAAGATGATAGAAAACTTCATGGAAGAAACTAAGACAAATCTGGGCAGCATTGAAACAGAAATACAAATAATGATGGCCACAAGTTACTTCAACTCCGCTTCGCTCACAGCATCGCTACTACTACGAAATCTTAAGGAAATTCAAACTATGCTCCTGAATACACTCACTAATGTCTACAGTGGACATATGGACGTGCACTTGATATCACCAGTCACTTTAGTAAAGCAACTGGAAGACATATCCGGCAGACTGCCGAGGACTCTGTCATTGCCAACAGAAAATATCAGAGAAGATATCAAGGAACTTTACAAGTTGCTGTACGTGAAAGCACGAATAACAAAGAACTACTTTATGTTCGAAGTCCACATTCCTTTAATTTCAAATGAGGACTTCACCTACTATCGGGCTATCGCAATACCATTCAAGGCGGAGTCAAACTATAAATTGATGCAGTTATCTTCGGAATACATTGCCGTGAACTTTGAAAAGAATTCTTACATCTCATTAAAAGATAAAGATTTCAGGCAATGCATCAAAAGACAGAAAGATAACTTTATTTGTAACGCAAACATACCAGTGTTCAACTTACAAAACAAGAATGCACCTTGCGAAGCAAAACTTCTGGGTCATCGTACAACTACGACACCGTGTGACGTACACAGCGTGTCATGCGAGGAGGCATGGATCAAGTTGCAAGAATCAAACAGCTGGCTGGTTGTTTGTTGCGGAAGGTGCGAATTACGTACTGTTTGTGAAAACGACGTAATATCGCAAACTATCACATCGGTGGCTATAGTAACTTTGAGTCAAGGATGCGTACTGCAGTCAAAAGAACTCACCATCACTTCGCACAATCAGTACAACAGCAACCTCAACGTGAACTATGAGATGCATGTACCGAACCTGAATTCGCCGATAAATAACATTGTTAACGTCACACTTCATAACACGCCACACGAACTCTTTACTCTCAAGAAGAATGACTTCGAGGAGATTGACAAAAAGCTGCGGTTCCAACTAGAGAACGAGCCGAAACTACCATCCACTATCACGGATCATGACATTCATCAATATGTAATTTGTTACCTTTTACTAACAATTGCTGTTATCATTTCCCTGTGGATCATAACAAGGAAATACTGCACATTGCTGCGGAACCGATATCCGAGGAAGACAAATAGAAAGCAAACGCATGAAGACATCGAACTTCAACCAATGGGATCTCGACGGCAGACTGCCAGAAAAGAAAAGCAGCAGGCGCCCATGGACGACTGCCACGTTCAACCTCAAACACACCGAGACAACATTGCTAATTTTGATTAATTGTTTAGCTATTAACTTTTACTTTTACTTTAACGTTTGACTTTGTAAAGGCGTTTCTTTCTCTCTCTCTACTCATCTTAGCTACTTTTGGGGGTTGCCAATATGTACGGTCTCATCGCCGTACATTTTTCTGCTTACTCAGTAACCTACTTAAGGCCAACGATGCGCGTCATAATTTAGCATTATAAAATATCTTGACTAACGAATTTAAATGTAGTGTACATAAAACTGTGTAGCTATCAATAACTGAGAGAAATAATCGCCTACCACTGTACTATTGTTACTCACTCACTTAAATAAACTTAACTACTTAGTGCATCTTAGTGGAACGTGTTTCTCTATCTAAAAACCTTCACAACAAATCAGTGTACGGAGTTAACTACTACAACCCGTACAATCATAATTGGTACACTGTGGAAAATTAGAAAAGTTGCCTAGTTGAGATTTGTAGCAGGTACTTCATTTCCTTTATCTGGGTCTTTTTCTGTGGTCTTTTTCTGGTAGTTATCTTTAGAGTACTTTTCGGGATAATTATAATGACATGCTTAAGCAACATTTCATAAACACTTCCCTATCTACTTTCAAAATAGTAAATAAGGACATCTACAATGATCTTTGAATTTAGTAGGAACTAAATTCAAAGTTCATAGGCCAATCCCTTAATCGGTAGAGCACTTAAATAATGAACACAACGTTCAAAGCCTTTGTAAATGAACAAGGCTGAGAATTACCCTAAACAATTTAGTAGAATCCTGAAAGCCCTACCCGAAGCGACCCGAATATACCCGACTAGACCCGACCTAGTCTTCCAAATCCCTCTCCACATAATGTCATCAATATAATCCAATACTTACTTAGCCTACAATTCCTTACCCTACGCACTTTTTAAGGATGTTCTCATTCCGATCAAATGGACTCCATTGATGAGGGTTTAAAAAAAATTACCTGAATTTGAATTCGATTTGCGCCGCGGGTACCTACTATTCGAAGTAAAAAGACCTTCTTGTTAAATGTTAGGTGCTTAAACTGATTAATGAGATTTTTTGTTTGGTGGGTATTTTGTCATTTGCGTTCGAATGATAGGAAATTGTAGAAAAGACCCATTTAACATGCTAATGGAATTTCTGAACATAAAAAAAAAAAAATTACAAAACAATCAAATCTATTGTTCGCTGTTAATGAATCTGGTATTCTAAAGTATGAGTAAGTATATCTTTTTCACTGTACTAAAAATTCTCATTTTTTTCTAAGGTTCTTAAAACTACTTTGGCCGAAAAAAACAAATCAAATACGTTAATTTGTGCAAACAGGTACAAGGTAGGTGTATGTAGTATAGTGATTGTTAATACTACCTTTATTATTATTCACAAAGTCTATCCTACGTTTATTAGCGGTAGGAAAATGGTTCCGACTTAATACAACGACTCTATGAAAATCAATCATTTTCACCATCATTTGAACGTTTTTTTGGTTGGGAAATCATAAAATAACTTCTCCCGCTCTGGGTAGAGCAGGGCGTGTCAGACTTTTACCGACTAAAACCCTCAGTTGCCTGTGTGCCAGGGGCCACGGTATCTCTTTCGAACAACCCGCACCCCTGGCAGGCATTGGCTCTTGCGGGCCCCATCAGTTGATGCTGACATCTCTTTGAGGCGCGCGAAGAACACAACGCGCCGTCGACCCAGGCTTGGTCCTTACCGGACAGCGAGCTACCCAATACTCGCCGTCCGCAAGCCCGCGCCTACGATGGCCGGGAATCAGCCTGGGATTCCCGACGCCCAGGGCGTCTCCCGCGGCGACTACGGCCATGAGGGCGCATATAATGCCTTTCCCTCACGTGCGCCGCCTCCCTCTTCGCGAGCATTACTGCTTCGCAGAAGGAGGTGACGGCTACCCATGCACTCTCGCTCCGTACTATGCCCTGGACCAGGGCCGGACGCGAGAGATCGCCGCCACCGATCGCCTCGACGAGGACACGGCGGTGCTCTGCCCAAGCTGGGCAGACCTCCACCGTATGCTCCACTGTGTCCTAAGGGCGATCTTCGCAGTGGAAACACTCGGGTGTTTCCTCCCGCCTTATCCGAAACAGGAACCTCCCGAAACAACCATGTTCAGTGAGGACCTGCGTCAGGCGGAAGGTGAGGACGCCGTGTCGCCTCTCAAACCACTCCTCAAAGAGGGGACTTACCGCCTCTATCGTGGCGTGCCCAGCATTTGACCTTTGGGTGTCAAATTCGCTCTGTATTTGTATAGCCTTTATTGTGTCATCGTTCACCGCGTTCTTAAGAAACCAAAGTAAAGCACTTGTAAGTAATTTATCTTATTCTGAGTTCCACGTGGCACTCATAAATACCTTAGAATAACCTTTTCATGTTTATTTTAGTTTTTTTAACAAAATGAGCACACACATTATTTCAATTAATTTTAATTTAATTCTAATTTATTTTAATTTAATTTACATGAACTCAATGGTGTTTTCTATTGTGCGAATTATTTATGAAGAGAAACAGATTGGACCTTCATAGGACTAAATGATCACGAATCGGTTTATCAAGACAAACTGGACTGCATATGGTCTTCTGTGGGACATTTTGTAGTATTTAACTATGAAGAAAATATGTTTTTACCCAAACGTTTAAAAACGAATTTGATGCAAAGCAGAGATTAATTCATACTAAAATTCCAGTACAAACTCACACTTGTACAATATTATACAGCAACAAACAGCAGTTTGAAAAGCGCTATTAGTTTGAACAGCAATCAAAACGATACGATCTCAGATTGATAGGGGTGGCGTGTGCCGACGTTACAACTACAACTGCATAGATTAAGAATAATACTATAGAAGCGAAACTTGACTTCCTAACTTTCCTTTGTAAATAACTGGCCATCGCACAGCTACATAAATAACGGGATATTCCAACAAACAAAACTCCGTATAAAACGACGGTAAGTCGCTGATATCGTGGATGGAAAGGATCTATCGCAAGGCCGAAAATAAATTATAATGCACGATCATAATCATTGTTTTTGCCCTTGAGACGTATCGCTGTGTGACACTAGCACCACTCGGAGATGTCATGACCGCGGTGTCTGGTCCGTCACAAATATTGACGAGTGACAGTTAAATTATATTTTACACTGCTACATCAACATAATATGTGATTACACACACACCACACCTACATCATAAAACACACACACATGCTAACACTTAGTATAAGTTAACATACGTTTGCACCTTTTAGACCTAAGCAGTCTCTATTAAAATGTTTGTACTCCTGGGCTGGCCAACCTCAATACAGGTTATCATGAAACTTAGCTAGGACGCCATATTCAATTATGTAATTTTTACTTACTTTCTTTTTGATTTATCCCTAAATTGTTAAAAATATATTTATTGTAACAGAATGTACGACACTTTTTGAAAAAAGAATCCTGGCTTGTTTGACATCTTTTCCTCGGAACTGTAGATATATTTAATGCGTTTGGAGCGTTTTTCGCTTCTATACGTCCTTATTCTATGACAACTGACATAAAATGTACAGTACCTGAGTAATTTTGTTTTATTCGTGATCCTATCTCTCATTAGTTGTAATTCCAAAGGTATTACGAATAAGTACGCTTTTATTTTTGGGAGTAAACTTAAGGATATCGTGTCTAGGGTTTAGTGTCTTAATTAATTTGCAGTAGTTTATTTGTACTTTTTTGACATTTTTTCAGACAGTACCAAATTACAAAAATACTACTTTAATAATTGTTTTCAATGTGAAACTTAAGGCTTAAGAAAAAACTTTTGGGACAAAAAATGCTTAAATAATAGTAAATGGTCTCCGAAAAGAACTGATAGTAAAACGCTTTTTTGTACCGAGAAAGCAAAAGTCAGTTCATAAATATATCTCGTGTCGATGTGGTACCTAATGAGTAATGACTTATGTTCACGGCGTAATTACATCGCGTCCACCAGTATACATTAGATAAATAGCAATGGAACATCTCACAAACTGTGAAAACGAACTACGTGAGCGGACCTAGTGGGCGCAAGAAATTCAATAACCGAATCATGACGGCAAGGTAAATCGAACTCTATGTGGCTGAGTTTAAGTTACACGGTAGCTTGGGTCGTTCAAGTTTATAAGGTGTTTTATATGTTCATTAGATCGTGCGTGATAATAGCGACATTAGTAGCAAAAATCTCGTCTTCTGTTCTTGCGAAAGTCGCTCGTTTGCTAAATGTTTAACATCTTTTTGCTGAAATTACAAGTTTCAGAGACAGACAATTTTATTGTACGTTGTTACGATACACTTTCTTATGTCTACGCTTTTTAGATAAGAAAATTGTAGATCATAAAAATGCGATATAACCCTTAAGAAAGCAATAGTTATAAAAGATGCCTCGGCGAATAAACATCACTTTTTCATTTGTTAAATTGTTCCTGTATTCAAAGCAATAAATTTTTGGAAATACATTTGCTTTTATTAAATAAGCCAGGTTGTTTTATATACACCATTTAGTTTTGTTTGCTAGGCACCAATATATTTTGTGTTCGACGTATTTTCAGTGATAAAAATCGGTCGAAAAGCATTCACATTACAACAGAATTGTTTTGAATGTTTTAATTTAATAATGACAGTCAATCCAATTAGCCGCCAACAGCCATATATTTCCATAATGGGCACGCATTACTGAAACACAAACCTCAATTTGTAGCAATAATTATTCATACATACATTGATTTTATTGGAATAAATATTCAGAGCTGGGAATAGGGATGCAGTAAAGCTGTTTCATTGCATCTCTCACATGACGTGACACGTCGCGCTCGGAATCCGGCCAATAAAACTGGGAAACAGAGGGGTATTTAAAAGGCTAGCAGTTAATCAGATGAAAGGTTGTCGTTAACGAGGCGTGCGGGATCGCGGGGGAGGAGGGGGGCCTGTCCGACCCATTGAGCATCGCTAGTGTTAATGAACGCTAGTGCCGTATAATAGAATGAATACCGGTGTTGAGGGGATTTTATTTCTGTGTGGAACAGGAGATGACTTTGATGTCCTGTATTCGATTGGACAGCGGATGTGTACCTACTACTCGGGTTTTCATTGAAACAACAGGAGCATTATCAGATCTACCGTGATTTTAGGAAAGGGATTTTATCAATTTTCTTCGCTGTGGTGTGCGGTGAACTCGTTTTACATAATGTATCCCTTGATCACCGCGCTTTTTCACCAATTTCTAGGAATCCTTATTACCCTAACAGTTTTCAAAGCAATACACTGTTTCAAATGCATAAGATTTTCAATCATTTTATTGCTCCATTGACAATCATTAAGACAGTTTCAGATCGTGCCCATATCCTACTGAAGCAATTACATAACATCGGATCGCTGAAAACTGATACAGATCACATTTTCGAATTTCCGACTGCATTGCAATCCGCAAGAGGGCATTTTAATAAAATTTAATATTAACCTACAATCATCGGAGGTACATCCGCGTGCAGTGCGGTCCACCACATCGTGATTACTTCATTTCGTTTCATTATTAAGTTATTATGCGGTCGTATGTATCGGCCATAATGTTGCGTCCTTTTGAAAAGTTCAATTGTGCAATGGATTGTTCGAGTGACATGCGTCGGTCGTATGGTGATGATTAGTGATGGCATTATTCTAGGAATTCAGTAATACCGCATTTAGTTGTTTATCTTATCGTGTGAGTGAGTACCTATTATTGAAGAAGAAAACTTGTAAAAGGAATGAAAGATGTAGTTTCGGCGTAAATGCTTCTTTTTCTTGTGACAACATTATTGAGCATGGCGAAAAAATTGGCTTACTAATACGAGTAAATACCTAAAGTGGACACACAAAATAGTGGTGTATGATTTTCGCTACAATTGTACTATGTAATATTGTTTTAAAGACCTTGTATTATGACCAAGCTTGAAAAAACAATTGTGCATAATAATTTGGAAAAAAAAAGCAAAGACGAAAGTCGTCATCGGCGATTGACCTTAACCTACTGAGCATCAATTTAACCAGCTAATAATAAAAATACATCAGTCCCTTCAGATGTCTATGAAGCCAAAAGTATTTTTTTACGGACATGTTTGGCTGGCTCATCTATGAAAGGTTTTTCTTATTAGCCTAAGTCAACATAATCACAGTACAGACAACACATTATCTCTTGAGTTATTATCTAGGGAGACGGGCTTAATATAGGTATGTAGGTATACATTATATCCTAAAAATCTATTTTTAGACAAAATATATAAAAATAAGTACTATTTTCATTGAAGGGTACCTAATAAATATAAGAATATAATAGTTATAAGAATAATTTACTAACGTACATGAGGGTATGTAGTATCTTGATAGTTTTTGTTTTAGAACCTATGTACAGCGGTGATTAAAAATCAGCAGCTCTGCAAGAATTTTCACCACAAATTATAAAATGTGTGTGGTGAAATCTTGAAGATATATGAAAGGGTTTCTTTGGAAAGTTCAAGTTGTGTGAATGTTCAACCAAAGGTTTCTAGAATATTTGAATTCTAGAATTGACCAAGCCAAAAGGTTGAATGTTCTCGAACTATGTAGTAATTATAAAGTTTTTACATTAGTTGTTAAGTTGGATGCCAATTCGTGCGGCAGACCAATACACCAACATGATTGTGAAAGTTGAAGCACTAATGTGGTAATAAAATACACTCACACACCGCAATGAAAATTATATCCTCATAAATGTCAAAAGGTGAGCGAAGCTAATAACTACACAATAATTCACAGGAGTAGTGTCTGACGAAAACTTATAAATATTTCAAAGTTTTAAGTAACTGGATTTTTTACATTTTATTGGAACAAGTAAATTAGGTATCTCTTGTTAATTAAGCTAAGTATTCTGGTGCAAGAGCGGTCAAGCAATTTTTCAAATACTATGTCACCATTTTCACTTGTTATTTTTATAAAAAAATCTCAAAACGTAGTCAGAAGAACAGCAGTGAGGTGCAATTAAATTTCATACCAAAATGATCTCGTAATGTTATCGTCTACAAATAATATAACAATATAAGATCATGCAGTTCAAAGCGTAATTATAGTAATGGCATAGTATCATACACATGTTTAGTTTCATCATAATAATTCACAACACTCGACTCGTATAAATTATAACACACCATTTAACTATCTTTGCATTAAAACCTTTTACGATCTATCGAAATTTAATACAATATTCAAAGTCATAAACCTTATCTCCTTCATATCAGATTGTGTCGTAAACGAGCAGCACCTAATGATGCCGTAAAGAGGCGGTTTTAACAGTTATCTGCGATGCTAATCAGATGCCAGGATATACTTGATGTTTCGTGAGGTGCCTAGATGATGGTACAGTAAAAAAAACAGTTAGGAAAACCAGCAGGATCTTTATAATGCAGCTTAAGTATGCTCAAGGGTATTCAAGCAGGATGGAAGGTGGACCAGCTTCCATCATGGGCTGCATGCCCTGTCAACTGTGCATTTAATGATCTTATGACTGTGTCAGTGAGCGGAGTTTGCACAGCTGAATTTTGGACCAAAGATGTTTGAACTTTGTGCCATCGATACGCTAAGACTACGGTGTAAAATGCAGTTTGTTCTGACCGTATTATCGGTACCTGATGAATAACTTCTTTAAAATAAAGGAACGGGGTTCCATAATTCAAAAAAAGTTATTTATCAGGATCTAAACCATCTGGAACAAAATATCAATAAACACATTAAAACATCGTTTTATTTCTGTCAATTGCTTGCAACTTTATAGTTACCTAATTAATCCTGACACCTTTAATTCTTTATTTTATTTTATTGACCATATTATAAGAATTTTCATATTGAAATTATTGTAGACTACCTCTCGCACGTCAAGTGTACACCATGTGTACAGATAACAATATAATTTGTATTGTGTCTGCTAATTAGACACGCGACGGTTTAAGCACTTGTGCTAAATGTTTGCATGCCTCATTTAAGATAGAATGTATAAGGATCTCTTAATTATAAAACCATCTGCATTTTTTTTTGTACCTACTTTCTATGCAAATTAATAATTTATTCTATTCTATTCTAACTCAGAATTATGTTTTGAACGTGTTTACCGCTAAACGCTTTAATTATTTGTGGTCCAAGCGGGCCTTTTATATTTAAAAGAGTAAATAAAAGTCCTATAGAATGGCGTTCTAAATGAAAAAAAAAAGAACAGCAATAGTTTAACGTAACAAAGTATCGGTTCAAAGCTCTCTAAAAGTCGATTGATCGTTTTGTTCCATCACTCGTACACTGTGATTTGAAAACCGATACTTTAGCGCCGTAGCACGCTAGGCTTTACAACGTTTTTTATAACTATTGAATGAACTATTGAGAAATAACTAGGTATATTTTTTTGGGCACGTTTCCGAATGACAGCAATGCGTACGAGTACTTGTGTCGACGCCTAAGTGTCCTTTTGTTTTTGTATAGTCAGCAACCTAATTTAGGACTCGTGTAAATAGTTAGTTGTGTTAAACATTTTAAAACAAATTAATTTTACTGGTAAACTATTGACATCAATAGTGTTTGGCTTCACTCAATCGCTGTAATAACTATATCTGAAAGTCACTTCTCTAAAAACCGACTTTCAAGTTCGACCGCTACAACGCTATTTTTTTGTTCGTAGAATCCGAACCAACTCCGCCATCCTATAGTTGAGTTTCCAATTGAGTGCTAAAGAAATCTTGTAGCAATGTAAATTAAAGAATTTTTGACTCATGTAGATATTAATGTTTACCCCATTACTGGGACACAGTCCTTCTCTCGGTGAAAGTGAGTAGGCCGTAATCAACCACGCCTGCCCAATGTGGGTTGGTAGATGTCACCATGTCATCGAATTTTTGATTCAAGGACAAGCTATTCCCCACATATTGTTTGCTTTACCGTTTCGAGAGCAGTGGTGATGAAATAATTTGCATAAAGCAAAAGCTTTAACGAACAGGCGCGGCGCGACTCTCTTAGAACAATTTCTATGAAAACTTAATGGAAATTGTTCTAGAAGTGTCGTGACGCGCCTGTTCGAAGAAGCCTTAAAGCGTCTATCTGAGAACGAACCTACGACCTTTTGCTTGTAAACTGCAGCCGTTACCAGGAGATAAGAATTCCCATGTTCTTAAAAATACGGAAATTGTGTCTCAGGAAACAAAAGTGACGATTCAGGAACTTTAATTTTAAAAGAATATTCTTGCAAGTGCAGAATTGCTTGTTTTAGCAGAAATCTAAAACTATTTGCCTTAATTTTTTATTTTGTGACTGTGCAACTAAAGGCATCGGAAAAGTAGAGAAAGATTATTTTAACTGTATGGCCTTAAGCCGTATATTAACACAGAATTTTTTACTAAGTATGTTGCTACATACTCTATAACTTTTAAAAATATCTGCAAAGTAGCTAAAGCTTCATTTATTAGCCACAAGGTTAAATCAGTAGATAATAAAATTAAGGCAGTTTGGAAAATTATTAACAATGAAACGAACATAAGCAAAAGCCTTAATACTGATTACGCACTGGACACTTCCCGCGGTCTCATTAGCGATAACACCGATGTTGCTCAGGAATTTGCAACTTTCTTTACAAATATTCCTATGAAAACTACAGAAACTTGAAATTCTTCGCCCGCACTTGCTATTGATTTATTAAGAGCAAATGTTTCAGTCTGTCCCGTGGAATTTAAATTTAAACAAATAAACCCTGTGGTCGTTATAAAGACATTTAAGCAACAAAATATCAAAATTACTAAAGATCTGTGGGGCATGTCTACTAAAGTATATCAATCCATTATTATTGAGACGATTGCACCCTATTTGGCTTTAATATTTAGTTTGTGAGTAGATCAAGGGGTGTTTTTGGGTTTAATGAAGTATAGTAAAGTTATTCCACTCTTCAAATCTAGCGACAGCAAATATACTAATAATGCATGGGTGCATGCCTTCAAACATATCATTAATTTAAGTACTAACCCGTAACACTCCAGTTTGAGCACATTATCTGTTTACCTGTGACTAAAGTAGATTTCAACGACTTGTGATGCATGAGTTTGTAAGAAGTAACCAGATTTAGTCCAAATCAGTGATACTCTAAGGAAACTTGTAGATAAAGACTGAAAGTGCACTGATTTGAAGTGTATATATAAGTGTTGATGTAATTACAGACACTTATGACATTTCAAACAAATCGGTCTCTGGGATGGTAACGCAAATGTGAAGACTCGGATGCTTCCGAATTTAAAATTATGCAACATTCTGAGGCAAGATACCTCACCAAAGACCAACTTATTGCATTGTAGGGTGAATTCTAACGGTCATCATGCCAAACTTCTTCACCACTATTGATTTGAATCTGACAAACAAATGACGCCATATTTCTACTAGATGTCACTCGAGAATAGGAATAGTAAAGTCACTATTCTCAAGTGACACTCAAACATATATACTTCGTCAAATTCGAATCAATTAAATGGCAATTATAAAGACGACTTCATCGTCGTTCTGTCACCACACTCCATCTATCTCTGTAACAATGAAGGCTGTTTTTCTGTTAGTTTGTGTTCTGGCACTGGCAGCGGCGGAGAAGTACCACAAGCGTGTGGGGATACCTACTGCTACTAAGATCAGGCTACAGGAATCTATGAGAATAGCTGGAGGTCTTAGTTCATAATATACAGGGGAACATCCATTTTTTGTGAGTGCCTATTATTTCCTCATTGAGTAAAACTTATTATTATTGCTATATAGCCATCATCCGACCGCAAAGAAGAGTTTTCTATTTGTCCATTGCAACTTTCACACAATTTATTAAACGCCCTTTTTGGTTAGGTTCATCTGCAATCGCCAATTTAGACCAGCACGCAATTAGTTGCGTGACACACTAACAATCTTAATCCGAATAATTTTGAAAGATATTCCTGATCAATGATGGCATGTGTTTGAAAAATTCAATTTTCAATTCAAAAACGCAATTTATGTTGTTGAATTGTCAAAATGAAACCGATTGCTACTGATAGTGCGTTACGTAATTACATCGCTGTTTAGCGAGCACAACCCTTGAGCTGACTGACCCCCAAAATGCATCTATTATCACATGAACTTGCAAATAATTATTCATCTGCAAGGCAAGTCTTTGCACTTGTTAACTGCATGTTGGCGACCAAATAGCTTGGATTATTTCATGATGTTTTCTTTGATCGACCGATCGATCAATCTTTGGCTACAATCACCCACCTGCTAACAGCGACCCTGCGGCGAAGATTGTCGCTCCACCCAGCACAAGAACCAAAAATACCAAATGAGTTCGCATTCTTTACTTCTAGAAGTAGCTTGTTATATAACAATGTAATAAGCTACTTATACAAATAATTTTGAGAACAAAAAAATATTTGTTCTCTTACCATTGTCTTTTCCCACTCGTGGTGGTAAAATGTGATCTTTCGTACGACTGCTACGATTATGCACCTTCTCGATGTATTTTTATGGAGTGTATTTGATTGGAATGGACTTGTTCATAATGTTTCTTATTAGTATGCTGGTACAGTATGCATGTAATGGAGTTGTTAAATATTCATTCATTCGTTTATTATTCAATTTTATATTTATGAATAGTTCAATCTTGTTACTTATTTTCCAGGCAGGGCTGATAATCACACTGAAGACAGGCGAGACATCAGTATGTGGGGGGGCTCTTTTAAACAGATACTATGTTGTGACTGTTGGGCAATGCTGGTATGACGGTGATTCCGAGGGCAGAGAAATGCAGGCAAGTGAATAAGAACATTATGCTATCGGCAAAATAGTAACCTTATTCTGAATTTGGGAATCTCCCAAAAACGTTATTCGGTTACTTGATAGTTTTTTTTTATTTAAACCAATTAGTTATGTTCCATGTGATTTATTTACATCTAAATACTAATTTTGTTACGAGCTTCAGGTTCGTGACAATTAAAAACTGCCAATATAAATTACCAAAATCGACACTTTAATCAAACACACAAATTACAAGACACAATTTCACTATTGATCACTCTTAATCGCACTGAAGTTCGCTTCAGATGTTTTCGCATGTATCGCTTATTCAATACTACTCGGTCCCGATCCGTTCCCGCCTTTTTATAGAGCCATAGAACATTCGGGAATCGAATCATCTAGAATCTTCGAGTACATACCGGCCCCAACTGAGCAGATGTTGATAATTCTAGAAGATTCTGTTATCGAACTTGCTAGATAGATCTTGACTCAATTAATTCTGCTACTCGATACTAGATGGCGCTAGTGGTAACGAATTACTTTAGCTTTAGCGCGTAACAATATTTTAGCGTCATATTAATATTAACATAATTAATTTAAATAACGAACCTAATTTAATTTTGACTGTCCAAACCAGGCATTTTGTCATAGCGGCCGTTTAACAGTGTTGCTCGCGCACAAACTATATTTATTATTTTGCTCGGAATATATATTATAATATTTGTTTGTTTTAATTAACAACGTTTTTATTTATTTCAAAAAATAATACTCAAAGCAGACAAATAATCATTTGTGTTATTGTTCACTTCGACAGTCGTAGGTACACGATTTCAATTTCCTCATTTCTAACAACAAGCTGTAGATCTGTCTGTGCATAATCAATGATTAGTTAATATTTAAGAAGATTTATATTTGTAGATACTTAATTTTTTATTTAATCAATTGTGCAGAAATGGGCCTACGAATGTATAAAATCTTTCTACAATAGGTACTTATTACATGTTTTGAGGTTATACCCAGTTTTGCATACTATATTATTCTGTCTATTGTTAACTGCCGTCGATTGTCAGCATTGTAGGTAACCAAGTCCATGATGAAGAGCTGGCGAACAGTCATTTTTTTTTTTTTTTTTTTGTTGGGCATCTCGCAGTTGGCCTTGAGAGGCCGTGACTGCTTAACCGGTCATTCCTGGGGCTGCCATTAAGAAACTAATCTTAACGCCTCCAGCCAGGGCTTACAAACTAATTTTATATACTAAGCGACTGCACGCTGAGGGCACCCCCTGTGTGGTACGGACCTCGGCTCAGGGCGTCACTGATAGGGGGACAGCTATCACTATTGGGGACAGGCTGGATCGAAATTGGCATATTATTATTATAGGGGGAATTTAAAGCTACTGGCTCAGCTGCGGCGCGGGCTGGCGCTTCAACGAGCAAGGGTCGGTCGGGACGCGAACAGTCAGTACGTTGCAGGATTTATATAGCAGATCTGTAGGAAAGAAGAAGGGATGGAAGTTTGCTACCTTTAAAATTGCTCTCTGAGCTCTTTCAAGAGGAATCAAATTAGTTTTTGGTGCACCAGCCTAAAAAGTGATACAGTATTGAATTGTAGATTGTCACACGGCCAATGAACACTATTACATTGTGCGAGAGGGACAGACTACCAATCAATATTGGTACAACACCATTCCTTTCGCATGTCTATTGGTAATGTAAAGTAAACTTTATGTCTGACGTATAAAGTTTGTTAGTATTTACACTTTGAAATTGTCGTATAGAAGTAGTGACGTATCACGCAACTTTTGGCTTTCAACGCCATATGACCAATGGCTTACTTTTTACGCATTTTTTCTCAAAATTCTAGTTTATCTTAAATAATTTACACAAGTTTTTTTTTTTTGTCTACAACAATTCTACGATACAATATATTTAAGGTACAGTCAGCGTCAATAATATTGGGACGAACAGACTGTTCCAAATGATCTAAACAAATATGAAAATTAAATATTAATTCAATGACATAAGGAAAGTTTCAGAATGAAGACAGTACACGACAACTATCATTCTGAGAAGAACCTTATCCCATTGAGATAAAGTTTAATATTCTTCGTTGTTGAGATGATTTTGAATAGTCTGTTATCCCCGATATTTATGACGCTGACGCTATTTCAAGTTCTTACTGTCAGCTAGCCTATTGTTACAATTTGACAACTCGAAAAATTATTTAAGTAGTCCAGAATCTTGCTTTTCGAAATAAGGGTAAATTAAAGCTGTGACGTGCGTTATGACACGTCAGCTGTCATCATGAAACTATGCTTACCTAACTAATCTTTATTTTAGGTTGTATTAGGTACAGTAACATTGTTTTCTGGGGGGACCCGAAAGTATGCGTATAAAGTCACTCTGCATCCCGAATACGACCCCTACATTTTGGTTAACGACATCGCGATGGTCAATGTTCCATATATTTCTACTAACAGTAAGTATTATCCATGTATAAACCAGCTACTGGTAATTGTCTTTTTCATAATTTTAACATCAGTACTACATATTTGGTACTCGATGAATTTACGACATCAACAATCTAAGGTATTTATATTAAATACTAGCTGTCCCGACAGACGTTGTCCTGTCATATATATTAAGATTTAATTCGCATTCAACACGTGCTGGTTATGCCATTAAATTGCAGCTTATGTGAAACGTTGGTACTTTTAACACAGCGCCATCTATTGATTACTTACTGAACCCAGTCGAAAGGTATCGACATCTGTTACAATCATTTGGAGTTAACAGATAATTGTGACTGTCAAATAATAACAGACAAATAATTAGCAATAAATTAAATTTGCGACTATAATTTGAGATTTAAACTATCCTATCTCTCAAGTTGGATCGAACTGCACATGGTGTGCGAATTTTATTATAATCGGTTAAGTGGTTTAGGAGTCCATTGAGAACAAACATTGTGACACGAGATTTATATATATTAAGAAGATTTAAAGCTAATTATTTAACAATATTATATACAAGTACATATATAAAAAAATATAAGAATCATAGGGCTTCAAAAAAAATTACGGCATCGTTGTCAACAGAAAAAGTGCCCAAAAGGTTGGCATTAGTGCCACGTTGCATGGCAATGCTGATTCATTGGCCAGGAAATAGGCCACTTGGCAATGTCTCGGAAAACTAAGCGAGTACTTGGACCCCATAGCCCTAGAGTTTCAACCCAAAAATCCAAAAAAAAAGGATTTATTTTGTGCATTCAAAATTTAATATTTATAAATGGATACCATACAAACGATTTTCACCTAATTTATAAGATTTAAATACGTATTTTTTTCAGGTTACATCAGTCCAATTACTCTGCCGGTTGCATATTTCAGTTCGCTTGAAGGCTACCGGGCTGAAATTATAGGATTTGGAAGAACTTCTCCGAGTAAGTTGTCTTTTGCATAGGTAGTAGTAAAAACAACCACTTGAATGATCTAAAAGATTAGAAGGGCAATTCTCGTAATTTTAACAACGTTCACAGTCTGATCTCAGTCTCAATCTGTCAAAAATATCTCGATTTTTCATACATTTTTGACATTTGCTTGTCGCTGAGATGAGACTGCGACCAGATTTTGAACGTTTTTAATTACGAGAATTGGCCTTCAGGATTTCTTACTAACGCACTCCATGCCCATGAACTTAAACACAAACCAGGGGCCTACTAATAGAAAATGGCGCCTAGGGCACGCATCACATTCATGCCCCTTCGTGAATTATCTTCTCGGTCTACACTAAGCAAAGATAATTTGCATAACCTTTTTTGACCAATTATAAGCCTTCAATAACGAAGGTATCAATATTTCAACTTGCAATACTGCGATTTTAAGAGGATTTGAATAGAAATGGGCAGATTTGGAAAACGCTTTCATTCCCGTACTGTACAATATATTCAAGTAGCTCTTCAGATTCTTAGTTATAGGTAGGTATTAAATGTTTTATTGATGTTTGTTTTTATTTATTTAATAATTGGTGACTTTTTGCGCCCCCCTTCGATAAGCGCCCAGGGCTAGCCCTGCCTGCCCCACCATTGTTACGCCACTGACTCAAAACGAAAGCATATGCTCCAATCAAACTTTATATAGGCACTTTTGAATTGACAAGGAGTCGATCAGTTAGTCAGAAAGTCAGTCAGTTAGCTAGTTGGCTAATTCAAAACGAAGGTCTCTATTGAGAAGAAATAGGCAAAAAAACTCCAAGGGCACTCTTTTAAATCAAGATATAACAAAATCCTGGGTTTAAAAGAAAGAAAGATAATCCGTTTATTCGCGGTAAACGTGACGCAGAGAAAGAACATGAAAATAGAAAAGAATAAGTTGGGGGAACATATGCATTACATCCACGCAAAACGGCAATCGCTCAGCATAATGCTACGACCCTATGCGAAACGGCGCCCCGGCGCTGGCTTATTATTCTTGTTGCTTCTATGGATAATGTTCTAAAAAAGAATACAAATCAATAAGACTAAAGATAGACCCTGCACTTAACAAATAACAAACGTAACGCGTGGATTAGCACCATTTAAATCAAGCGTTTTGAAGGGATGTGAATGATCCGCGATTAGCAAGACATTTGATTGAGCATGCAAACTCTCAACTACCATTCTGTTTCAAGTCAAACACACATCTTAATATCATAAAAAGCGGCTCCATTGTACACATTTACAAAATTGAAAACATTGCTTCTAAATTATTCAAAACCCTAGTTTTCATAACACACGTTTTGTTTTTGTTAACATATAGAAATGCCAAATTTTAATGTAATTGTATTAACCTTCAGCTGGTGCATTAGACGGGTCTTCGAGCCTTCGTGACGTGTTCGTCACAGTCTTGAGTAACGCCCAGTGCAGCAAGGTTTATGGGTCCATTGTGACCCTCGACGTCATATGCACTAGTGGAGACAACGGCAAGGGAGCTTGTGGAGGGGACTATGGCGGACCTTTGATCCTGCGTCGATACCTCGGGGCCTCCGGAGAGGATATGTTGGTAAGGCTTCTGGTTCCTTGAAGAGTGACTGAAAAAGGTATTAATATCGTCTTACGTCTGAAATTGAAAAAAAAATGTGTGTTGAACATTATTTGTTTTGGTAAACTGTTCTAACGAGTTTCGAACGTGAGCGTGGTGAAGCAAGGTGTGTAAAGAAACGGTGAGGAAGTACTTAAGCTTGAAAAAGAGCAAACAATACTCTATTGAGTTCTGTTCGTAAAACTTCATCACTCGTGTCCCTCGTTTCGGCGTCTATTGAACCTCGCTTCAAGGTTGAATTAGGAGGAGATAAATACAAATTTTAACGTAAAATTACCTCAGACTACTATTGTTTCTTTGTAACTACAGGTGGGTCTGGTGTCGTTTACGGCTGCCGCTGGCTGCGACGCTGGCCACCCTACAGGCTACACCCGTATCACCTCACATCTACGATGGATCAACAGCTTCTTGTAAATCCGCTCGATGTAACATCAGGCAAGATCACGAGCAAACCCATTTGGCATATTTTTTTAAACAACCTAATCCTATAGCAACATACTACCGAACAATCATTGAAGAATTGACTTTCGTTTGGCAACACAGTGGTTCTTCTTTGTAAAAGCATTTAGAATTCTTAATTATTTTGTATTTGGACTTAATTGGAAATAAATTAACTACGCATGAGGTATAAATTTTATTTTACTTGGGTACTTCCGAGTTCGTGGTACACGACTGTGCATACTCATCTAATGGGAACAACCCCTTGCAACCAGGGGTATTAGTGATTCTGACTTAAATTCCTTCGCCACCTCCTTAAAAGTTATTATTAATTGAAGTAATAAGATTTAGATAAAACTAGGTTATACGTGTACTACGGCGACGCTAGAGTATTTCAAATGAATGATTATACGAGTAATATTCAAATGAATGGTTAATGATTGAACGGCTGAATGTATTTGGATTATGGGATACTATTTATATTGGTAGCATGTTCCTGTGGGAGAATTTTCGACATCCACGGGGGTGAAGCCGCGGGCAGAAGCTTAAATATTATCCTACTAATATTATAAACGCGAAAGTTTGTAACTATGGATGGATGGATGGATGGATGTTTGTTACTCTTTCACGCAAATACTACTGAATGAATTTGGATGAAATTTGGTACACAGATAGATTATAACCCAAAAAATCAAATAATGATTCAAAACTCGAAATAGCACGCCACGAAGCGTCGCATTGTATGTTAAATACAATGCGACGCTTTAGTATTTGGTTTTTTGTCCTCACTCTTGGTGTTACGCGCGGTCTATCTGCCTTTGTTTTATAATCTGAGATGGCGCCTATGTTAAAAAGATGTTTGTTAAGGGGGTTATGGCCCGTAATGGTTCCTATTATTATTCTAAGGTTATTTCTACTAGGCTGAGAAGTTTTTGAGTTAATCGCGGGTGGTAAGACAATTTTGACTGTCTACAGTCTGTTGTTCGTGACCATCTGTTGTTATGGAGTTCAGTCGACCTATGGCGGATCCACGCACGAAATTGTGAGAAAGACAGGGGGAGAAGTGGATACGGGCCTAGCACTTTCTTATCTGAGCCTCTCTTCGCAAGTTCATCTGCGACATCATTACCTAAAGATCCACTATGCTCTTTGATCCACTGGAGGGCAATACGATTGAAAGTCGATAAACTCTCCAGAGTTAGATGGCACTCAAAAATTACTTTGTTGTTAGTTTGTTTGTTTTCGACAAGAAAGTTGAAGTTGATGTCAAGGGAGTGTACGCCAGCACCTGAATCGGTTTGTGTTTTTGAGCCATCTGTGTAGATGCCCACTTCGTTGGCTCCGGACTGATCTCTTTCTTCCTATACTGTTTGTAGAATATAGATTTTGTTGAACATACATAGTTTGGTTTGGTGTTCTATCACACGGGGCAGCGATGAGAGGCTGGTACTCGGGTTAGCGTGTGGACTGGTAAGGTTGTTGCCCCATATGCCTAGATGCATTAGCCTGATGGCAGCTAGCGCCAACTTCTGCCTATAAACAGGTCAAGGTGAGTTAATTGAAGGGCTATCTCCGTGGCTTCTGTTGTAGCGGTTCTCATGCAGCCAGTGGTAGCTGAACAGGCCAGTCGTTGGAAGCGTTGTAGTCTGGTAATGGTGGTCGAGAGTTCGGTTCTCGTCCACCAAACTAGAGCGCCATAAGCCAACATTGTCTTGATTACCGCTTTGTATAACCACAGAGTGATCTTCGGAGAAAGCCCCCATGTTTTCCCTAACATGATTTTACATTGGTAGAGTGCAATTGTGCTTTTATTAAGTTTATAGTCAAGATGCTTGTTCCAGAGCAGTTTGCTATTAAGGATCACCCCCAAGTACTTGACTTTGTCTTTAAATATTAGTTCTGTGTTTAAACGTTTTGGGAGCCTGTGGGGTCCCAGAATTCTTTTGTTGGTGAACATTATTATTTACGTTTTCGAGGGGTTAACCGATAGTTCATGCGTTGTGCACCGAGTCTCGATTATTTTGAAGACCCTTATCTCATGAAATCGCATAAGATGCCCTGAAATTTTCCCGAAATAAGAATTGCTATATCGTCCGCGTAACCCACCGAGTATAGACTGCTGGCGTTAAGCTCTACGATAAGCTCATTTACGACTAAATTCCACAGCAGTTGTGACAGCACCCCACCCTGTGGGCAGCCTCTACTCACGATTTCTCGTGTGGTGTTGTTCACGGTAAATTGAATAGCACGGTATTTTAAGATGTTATTAATCCATTCTATGAGTGTTCGCGCAACACCGTGCGAGGCAAGTACCTGTTCGATGCTGGCGAAGTTAGATTTGTCGAAAGCGCCCTCTATATCAAATAAGGCGCCTAGGATTGGGTTTTTGGCTTTAAGAGCATTTCCTATGCGTGAAACTAGACTATGGAGTGCTGATTCAGTTGATTTGCTTGCACAGTAGGCGTGTTAATTAGAATGTAAAGGAATGTAGAATCGAAATTTGGGATCTAATCTTCCTATCTTCCAGCCTCTCCAGTGTCTTCAAGAAGAATGAGGAGAGGCTTACGGGTCTAAAAGATATGGGCTGGGTGTATTCGCCCCTACCTAGCTTCGGTATAAAGATTATTTTTACTTCTCGCCATTTCAAGGGGATGTAGCGATGGGCCAGGTAGACTCGAAACACCTTAACGAGATAATCAGCCAGTAAATCTCGGCTCCCCCTGAGCAGAGCTGGGAAAATACCGTCCATTCCTGCTGCCTTGATTGGTTAAAAGTTGTCGATTGCCCATGTTATTTTGTCTTTATCGATTACTTTGTACGCCACTTCCCAATCTAAGCTGCTCGTGCCCCTCTCACTGTGGTTCCTAGCTTTGCGGCAATCTGGCATCCTAGGAAGTAGTAGGAGTAGTTAGGAGTAATTTGCTTGTCTCAGCGTCGTTTGTTGTGTAGGTGTTATCTCTTTGACAGAATTGACAGAATGGCTTCTAAAGTGTTGTTTTTATAGCATTAAGGATTATATGGAACATACAAATTTAAGTTAGTGTAATAAAATGATTATAAACAATATAAATTTTAAAAATTCAATAGAAATATAAATTGTAATGTAAACTTAGTTAAAATTTGCACACTTGCTTGCAGGCAGAATACAATTACGCTTAGGTTATAATATCTCACCAACAATGTATTTCTTGCAAATAAACATTTGATTTGATTTGATTTGATTTTTTTCAGGCATCCTATTGAGTGGTTTGTCTCTTGAGCGAAAATAGCAATGATACACTTTTAACGATATCATAATATGTCTGCTCTTTATGTACGCTCGAATTAGTTGCACATTGTTGGTGGGCATCGAAAAATTGGAGGGTCGTTAAAGCGACCGTTATAGTTTTGAATAATAAATATCTCCGTGGTGCGTATAAGCTCGCTGTAATAGCTAGGCACAAGTTTGATTTGGTACGTTCCTTCTGCAAAGAGTCTATTCCTCCGGTGTTAACATGGGAAATGAAGCAACATTAGTGGTAGAGCTTCAATGATGTTTTGAATAAATTGTATGTTGGTGTTCATTTTAAAAATCTCGAAATAACGTATATCTTCTGATTCATTCCACAGAACGATCACAAAATAAGCACACTCTCTGATGTGGTTGATACATTGAGTAGTCCAAATGCATAGCTGGGTCAACAGATGATGCAGATACGATAGTCCAAAAGTAATGCCGGTTGTAAAAAAATAAGGAGATAGATAAGCGCACAGCACACAACGGTTCACGTCAAAGAGTGATGTTAGACTGCGAAAAAAATGGCACCCGCGCAGGCAGGAATAGAGAAAGTAGAGAAACCCACCGTGCGCGAAAGAGACAGACACATACCAAATCTGAGTATGAGCAAGCGAGACTTTTGATTTCTCTCAACTATTGCAGTGATTTTGTTGTACAGATCGATCAACCTTGGAATTTAAAATCGAGACAGCGCTATACAAAACTGTAATTTTCGTATAGAGCTTACGAAAAAAACTTGCTACAAGCGAGACTAGCGAGGTCGGGACCGAACTCGGGAGGAAGAATAAGTAAGATAATAATATTATTTATCGTAAACGTAAAAAAAACAGTACCAAAAGTTAAAGCACCAAAAACCATAAGATAAGTTTAGGTACTACTCGTACGTAACCCCGTGAATGATATTTTTAAAATATCTCTTCACGTAAGGAAAAAAATAAAAGTATTCCCATGCCTGGGCAGCATTAGGTCCAGACCGGTAAATCTCCTTTGAATTAAAAATAAAGAAGAAAAGAAGAGAAAAGAGTGTCTCTAGATAATATAATAGTGTACAAAGTATATCTAGCACGTACGGCCACTTAAACTCCTAGCTATTAATTTATTCTAAACTATTATGTTTACGTGTGGACAGCGTTGTAGGTTATACTAATACTAAAATTGCTTTTGTTATATTAGTTCTAAGTTCTTTTAAAGCACCTTTTTGTCCCTTTCAATAAAAAAATAAATTATGAATTTTATTGAAGGGGTGGCTTTTTTATGGCTGCAATAATAATTTCAGCCTCTTTAGATATTATTTTAACTGCTCGCTATATAAAATATAAATTAATTAATCTATATAAATAAAATAAAAAGTCCTGACTGACTGACTCATCAACGGCCAGCCCAAACCCTTGGACCTAGCTGACATTTTGCACGGAGGTTCCCTATAGAATGTAGACAAGGAATAAGGAAGGATGTTTCAAAATTCAACCCCTAAGGGAGTTAAATAGGGGATGAAAGTTTCGCGCGGGCGAAGCCGCTGGTAAAAGCTAGTTCATTAATAAAGAGATTCCAAAAAAACACTTTTTAATAGTATTTAAATTATATTTTTAAGCCGCATCAAATCAGATGCGTAGAAGAAAATAAAATTGAACTAACAAACAGACATACACGAAAGCGACTTTGTTTTATACTAAAGGGAAAATGGTTTTGAAGCTGAAAACTAATGACGGCTGGTTGACAGTTCCCGTGACCCAAGGGTCGGTTTTTGCCTTGGCCAGAGGCTACGCATTGCCATATAACGTGGTAATTCCGCCAATCTCTTGGGAACATTACCAGTCCACAGCGATACGGATGAAGCTTTTGACTCTAAATTTTAATTTGTGATTAGTTTTAGTTAAGTTAAGATATAAGTTTTGTTTATTATAAATTAATTCGTGTAAGTATATTAATTTTGAACAAAGAAATTAAGAACTCATGACGCTAATACATTATGCAGTAAAGTCCCTATTCTCAAGTGGTACTCAAACTTATCTGAAGACTACTTTGAATTCGCATCAGCAATATAAAAACGATTCCGTCGTCGTTCTGTCACCACACTCCATCTATCTCTGTCACTATGAAGGCTGTGTATCTGTTAGTTTTTGTTCTGGCGCTGGCATCCGCGGAAAGATACCATAAGCGTGTGGGGATCCCTACTGCTAAGAAAATCAGGCTACAGGAGAGCTCCATGAGAATCGCTGGTGGTTTCGGTTCAGATCCAGGGGAACATCCATTTTTTGTGAGTACATTTTTGTTGTCATCGATATGCATGTGATGCAGTTTTTGTACATATTCGATAATATTGACAGGGCTCTATCTTACATTACTCCTCGTCTATTATCACGTCAAGATGCCTAGGCCAGATAGTCCAGATCACAGACTCTGGTGCATTTGTCACTACCCTTGACTACCTTTTGACACGCTTCATGTTTGTATTCCAGGCGGGGCTGCTAATCGAGCTCAAGTCAGGGGAACAGTCAGTATGTGGGGGGGCTCTTATAAGCAATGACAATGTCGTGACTATTGGACAGTGCTGGTACGACGGTGAATCCATTGGCAGAAAAATGGAGGTAAGAGCCATTGAATTTATTTTCTACCAGCATGGCATTGCATTTTTCTTGTGACCGTGGGAATCTTAGAATAGAATGCCGAAGCTTTATTGTGTACACTTGTACGAGTTGTAGTAGTTAACTCCGTATACTGATTTATCATGAGGGTTGTTAAGTTAAAGATAGATAAAAAAACACATTCCACTAACATGCACTAAGTAGTTAGGTTTATTTAAGTTAAGAATAAGTTATAATAGTACAGTGGAAGGCGATTATTTCTCTCAGTTATTGATAGCTACACAACTTTAAGTACACTATATTTAGATTCGTTACTCAAGTTATTTCATAATGCTAATTTATGACGCGCATCGTTGGCCTAAAGTAGGTTACCGAGTAAGCAGAAAAATGTACGACGATGAGACCGTACAACACTATTATGAGTTACAAATATAATGTAGAAATTTTACATTGAGTAACGCAATGGGCGATCATACCTCTAAAAGCCATATTTTAAAGGCAAACCCCGTGCTTAATCTTCCACAAAAACAACGCCCTACATGTAAAGCTTGTACTTATCACGCTAACTTACATGTCATCTAACTAAATTCGTAGCGACAGTAAATATTAAAACTATCCCAGACACGCTTTGTACGATTATCCTGGTATTTAGAAAACATTATTTCAAATTCTTGGATTTATAACTTAGTTTTTAAGACTTTGACAAACATGATTTCGCGCCTCCTTCTTCTAAACGCAAAGTAAGATTTCCGTAGTCGAGCTAACTATTTGCGCATGCACAATATTGATTATATAATTCACATTAACTTCTGCTCGCAATTTTACTTCCGTGGAAGTTGTAAGACACCGCGATGTTCTTACTCGAAAAACACACAAACAAGAAATTTAGAAATGAACCGTGTGGCTCTAAAACCAATAGGCTGTACTTTGCTGATAATTTGACTAAAATAGTCATTCATAATATATTTATGTCATGATTGACTGCTCAGCTTCCTGTAGGTACAGCGTTATGATAAATTTCAGAGGTTAATTCCGTATATGTTCAATTTATGTAACATTTTCTCTCGTCTAACAATCTCGCCGTAAGCAGACAAACATTCTATAAACTATATTTTCGGCATCATAATCATTCCCACATCTCGTTATATTTACCTACTTTTTTTCAAATATTTTATATTAAAATTGTTTATATTATACAAATGCAGAGGTCCAGGCTGTAACAAAGAATTGAAAATACAAACCTTGATTCGGAATCGACCCCAGGACTCGGCAGTCGCGCATAGGACCATCAGATCGGTTGTCTGGGTCGTTTTTTTTGGAAGATAAAATTTCTAATTAAAACAACACAGACAGCCGGTATATACATTTCAAATAGTAATGTTTTTCTCTATTTTCAGGTTGTATTAGGTTCAAATTCATTAATTTATGGAGGGCTCCGAAATTATGCAAACTGGACCATTTTGCATCCACAATACAACCCTGACAAGCTGGTTAACGACGTGGCGGTTGCACGAATCCCTTCTGTTAAACAGAATAGTAAGTTTAAGTATTCTATTTATTAGTGCCTTTTGTTAAACAGAATAGTAAGTTTAAGTATTCTATTTATCTGTGCTGAGTCTACATAGCTTTCAATTATATTTATTTATTTACTTAAAGGTTAACCCACAGCACATACAAATATTAAATCAAACAGTTTTTTTCTAATATATATGCCAATTACAGGTAAACACATCATTGAAAACAGAAGACGCCAGAAAGCTTTCAGCCATATATAATTGATTTCAATAGTTTCAGATTACATAAGACCAATTCGTTTGCCGTCGTATTATTTTTCGGATTCACTTGAAGGTTACTTGGCCCAAATAATAGGTATTGGAAAAACATCTCCGGGTAAGTTGACATTCTTAATTGTAGGTAATATTAATCCTCACAGATACTACTGTTATCTTTATTTTGACCAGTAAAAATAATTTCTTGGTCACCCTAGGACTGTAGTGTAAAATAACAATTAAAAGTCATATATTCAAGGCTGAAAATCAGCACTTTTTGAATGTCAAAATTACCTGAAAGAGTGCGTCAAAACGCCCGCCCTTCAATATTTATATTAAGTGGGAAGAAATGGCGCCACAAACTCCCCAGGAGAAGAAACTCACCAGCACCTTCGATTACTCAATGTGCGCTGTCATCACGCTTAGCAGATTAGTAAGCGGTCATCTAAGCTCAGGGCATAGCTTTCAGGCACTCATTAAAGATCTGATCTTAATGCCTATGGGAAAGATTTTAAATCTTATTACTTTTTTTACCTTTAGGTGCATATTATAACAGGACTTCGAGCCTTCGCGATGCTTACGTCACAATCATTAGTAACGCTAACTGCAAACCTTACTATGGATCCGCTGTGAAAGACTTTGGAGGTTTCATGTGCACCAGCGGAGATAAACAAAAAGGCGCTTGTGCAGGAGACTATGGCGGCTCTTTGATCCTGCGCCAATACAGTTCTGGGCAAGACATGCTGGTAAGTTTTGATTCGGATTTTGACTTAAATAATTCCTAATAAAAGTAAAAATCCGTATCAAAGGTCCCCAAGTAGCCTTAAAAGCCTTCCGCATTCGTATAATCTTCGCAAAAACGACTGCTGAGCGTAAACTCCAAGACATGGAGAGTGCGATTATCGCAACCCAGTGCTGGGCACGCCACGATAGCGGCGGTAAATCCCCTCTTTGAGGAGTGGCTTGAGAGGCGGCATGGCGTCCTCACCTTCCGCCTGACGCAGGTCCTCACCGGACACGGTTGTTTCGGGAGGTTCCTGTTTCGTATAAGGCGGGAGGAAACGAAACGCCCGGGTGTTTCCATTGCGAAGATCGCCCTGGGAGCATACGGTGGCGGTCTGCCCGGTTTGGGCGGAGCACCGCCGTGTCCTCGTGGAGGCGATCGGCGGCGGCGATCTCTCGCGTCCGGCCCTGGTTCAGGCCATGGTACGGAGCGAGAGTGAATGGTTAGCCGTCACCTCCTTCTACGAAGCAGTAATGCTCGCAAAAAGGGAGGCGGCGCACGTGAGGGAGAGGCAGTATATGCGCCCTCACGGCCGTAGTCGCCGCGGGAGACGCCCTGGACGTCGGGAATCCCAGGCTGATTCCCGGCCACCGTAGGCGCGGGCTTGCGGACGGCAAGTAATGGGTAGCTCGCTGACTGGTAAGGACCAAGCCCGGGTCGACGGCGCGTTGTGTTCCACGCGCGCCTCAAAGAGATGTCAGCACCAATAGGTGGAGTCCGCAAGGACCGATGCCTGCCAGGGGTGCGGGTTGTTCGAAAGAGATACCGCGGCCCCTGGCATACAGGCAACTGAGGGAACACAGGTGGGTTTTAGTCAGTAAAAGTCTGACACGCCCTCCCGCTCCGCCCAGAGCGGGAGAAGTTATTTGATGATTTCCCATCCAAAAAAAAAAAGAAAAGCGTAAACTCCAAGAATAAAAACCCAAAAGGCGATGAATGACAACTATAAAAGCAGAGATCATAATTTTAAGAGTTGTTGTAGTCAAACTATGCTGGATACAATAAGGAATGAATATGCGTAATAATATTTATACAAAAGTGTTTGAAACTAACGGCAGTGGCAGAAGAGCTGTGAAGTAGCTGATAATCGCGGTAGGTCCAGTCAGCGTCAATAATATCTGGACCAACTGACTGTTCAAAATGATATAAACAACTATGAACATTAAACTTTATCTCAATTCGATAAAGTTGTTGTCAGAATGACAGGTGTCGTGTACGGTCTCCATTCTGAAACATTCCTTGTGTCATTGACTTAATATTTAATTTTCATAGTTGTGTAGATCATTTTGAACAGTCTGTTCGTCCCAATATTTTCGACGCTGACTGTACATGTAATGTGATGTGAATGAATGACTTTTCAAAGTACCCGTTGTATATTAATGAGAAATAAAATATTAAGAACAGAAATAAAACGAAAGTGACTAGAAAAGAGTTGAGTATTAATGAGGATAGCTACAAATAAGAAGCAATAAAGAATAGATCAATAGATCGTGTTAAAGATAAAAATGACTGAAGCTTATTTTGGAATTACTGTGAAATCCAGCGAATAGAAATGTATGGAGACTAACGACGTGCTGCACAGACCCCATAGGTATAGAGATAGGGGTTGGAAAATGACGATGAATGTGAATATAATTAAATACCTGTTCTGTGTTCTTTGTTATGTACTTGCAGGTGGGACTAGTCTCCATGACGTCTGCCGCCGGTTGCACCGCTGGTCACCCCACAGGGTACACCCGCATCTCGTCACAGAGGCGCTGGTTGAACAGCTTCTTGTAAACCTGCATATTACAGCATCGATAGCAACGACCTCTGAGTTTAATTTCGCATATTTCTCAGGGATTAGTTATATATATTAGCTAAGCATTGCCGGCCATGTTAAAAGGTTTAGTTATAGTAATTAACATAATTTAATGGAATATTTTTTTTTGTAACTATTACTTACCTAATTATTATTAAATATTGTAATACCAATCTCATTTGTAGAGAGATTTCAGTTAAAAGTTAAAATGCTATGCATACATACTTAAGTATGTATTCGAATAAAGATTGATTATTAAGTGATTGGAGAGTTGGCTTTTGTTTTGCAATTTAACCTAACAAAATGTGGTCTTTCAAAGGTATTAGGTGGCTTCAGGATTTAAGAGGCCAATTTCGCCATACTTTGTTAGTACCTATTTGATATTAACAATGTCTAAATAACTGAAGTTAATTATCTATAGTTGTTCAATAGATAACGTTGGTGGACTATATAACTCGGTTGTAACGTAAACACTCGAGTGCATTGATTCCGTGAATTGGCTGAAGTGGAAACAACATCTCAAGACGTTTAAGAGGTGGGCATCATTACCTACTCAAAATAATAATAATTGTATGCAGTTGATAAAACTTAAAGATACTTTTAACAGTTTAAAAATCACGTATAATCAATCATACGTGTTTTTTAAACAAAACTGCAGATATTCAATAACTTACACGAAATAATACTTCATTAAGTATAGAACGAGTCATTACTCGTTATAGATATAATTGTAAAAACTCTATTGAAATGAGTTGCCGTGGAATTTCTTGCCAGATCCTCTGTTTGTAAAACTGCGCTCTGGAAGGGGCAACTAGCATTAACTTCTGACTAACTGATCAACTGTTCGACGATAATTTTACTTCGTATTTAATACCTGTCACTGGTTTTATGGAAATAAATGATTTTAGTTTGACTGGGTGTAGTTAAAGATCATGTTCCCAATACAAATATAATTTGTATGGAAAGTAAGTATCTTCATTTCATTTCATACGACTTCAAATACAAATTAAACCGGAAAGTCAAACAAAATAAGGTACATACCTAATCGAGTGGAAACATTCGGTCACTTTTGTCAGCAAAATTGGTTCGATGGTTCGATAACCGGATTGTTGGGTCAACCCCTAATATAAAGTCCTTGAATCAATTTTGATCGTCCTCTGAATACCGCAAATCAAAGGTAATGTACATAATAAATGGACTCCCGATTTGTCTTTGACGAACTAAATAAATTGACGAAAGAAAATTAGATTGTTGGCAAAGTTAAGTTTGAGAATGAACCATTTATTTGGATTTTGATAATTATTGTATGGATTATATTATAAGGCATGATTATTTTTAGAAACTGGTATTATAGTAAAACTTGACAAAGCATTTAATTTTTTGATATTTATTTATTCAAAATCTGTATTAAAAATAACTATAATATCCTACTTAGTATTTTTAAACTTAACCGAGTGTTTACATAAATAAATTCCCAGAAACCAAATCAAATTATGTGAGATATCTACTGTCATAAAGCCCAACAGCTAGTGATCAGATGCATTGCCTACGCTTTTACACTGGACTGGCGCCAAGCCAAAGAGACGAACAACGAATAGGCACCTCCCTAGACCATCCTGATAAACCTTTAGTCGTGCGAATAGCTGGACTAAGCCCGAGTGACGATGAACTTTTCAAAGTTGCTCGAGTTCGCCCGAAATGTTCCGAACACGGCCGAGCCTACGGCTCTAATGCCCGCCTCCTGACGGGAATAACAACTAGAGATGTAATGTTCAGTGATTCCGTACATTATGACTTATTGCTGGATTTGTGAACGTGCACGGAAAATTACGTGTGTGATATTCTGTCATAATGTTTGTAATTTGTTACTTTTTTTTCCTGAAACATCGTAAAGGTTTAGATACCTATCTACTGTGTAATTTGTTACTTTTTCCTAAAACGGAATTAATACTTTTATATCTATCTATCAAAGGAAGCTTTTAAAAAGAAGGTAACTTTAAGAACTTAGCGTGTCGACGGCAAATATTAGAACTCCAAAATGCTAACACCATTCGCTGACGCAGACATAAGGTCCTGGAGCTGCCATGGTCAAGGGGGAGACGCCGCATATACATACAGGTGGCAGAACATGCGGCGCAAGATGAAAGATGAGGAATGGTCTGGTCTCGGAAGGTCGTGCTGTATTGGTGGAGAAACTATCTATACATTGCACTTAGCACGTATCCGCGTATATACGTTTCCTATACAAACACAGCTATACTGAAGATTATCATTACGGCTCAAAAATTTAAACTATATACCATAAACAATCACATGCACTCAGAGGCAATATAGACCTTTGTTATTAAATCTAAGAAGATTGTGACGATTTTTTTTTTTCTTATTCACAATATGACGTCTGGTTATCGCCATATTGAATTTTGATTACAGTCGTCATTAGATCTTTAGTTAAACTTACAACATTAAGATTGACGGAAAAATCATCAAAATTGGCCCACGCGTTTGGTCTCTAGAGCGCCACAATGGAACAATCATACATACCCTACTTTGCGACGCGCAATAGTGTAAAAAGGAGTTAATATTGGGCAAAAGCATTTGCTTGACAAGTGAACCGTAACACTCCATAATTAAATAAGGTGTCCAGGTTTCTATATAGGACGCTTCAGGTGCAGGTGCGAGAGACAGTATATATTAGAATAGTTTAGGAGACAGTTAGCTCCACCCTTCCTTAGAACATTGCCTTGGAATTCAAGGTACGGCAGCATCGTATTTTAAGGCGGAGATTTCTTAAAAACGCTCAAAAAGGGGTTTTTTAAACCAATGTATCACTTTAATCGTAAATAATTTTGAAACCAAAAAAATATATTATATTTTCAAGTCTTTATTGCATAGAGTGATGGAATTCAAAACATAATTAAACATACTTTAATGTATCAAAAAAATCATCAAAGTCACCTGTTAATTATCTTTAAAACCAGTTTATCCCTTCAATACCAATTATAATTATAAATAATATACCATAAAATTCCAAATGGTTAACTGCATCCAGTGACGGATTATTTATTATTAAATAGTTAATATTTAATTTTATAGGATTTTATTTGCATTTTTACGACAATGCTTGCTCATTTATTATTCGAATTTATTACAACGGATTTTAACCCGTATTGGATTGCAATAAGAACTATTATCGCTCATAACGACAATATTTAAAGTTACTAGGGCCTTAATATTAGAACTTGTATTATCAGTAGGTACTTAGGGCCACAATAAGAAGAATGACATTACCGTCATCTTAAAGCAGTTTATTCGGTTGTAATAAAGCATAATATCACGCCTTGTTTCACCGAATGCGTGGGCAGAGGTATACTTATGTTACACCCACATTTCGCCAGTTGTTTAAGGCCTATATTAATAGAGGGCGAGCCTATAGCAATCAATAAAAAAATAAAAATAAAATAAGCCTTTATTGCTGTTAGATTTTAAGTTATTTGAGCAAACATTACTTAAAAAATTATAACAATAAAGGTAAGAAAACTATAAATTAACTAAAACATATCCTCAGCATTCGGCTCATCTCCCCTCTTAACAGCTTGCCTTTCGACAAAGGCCTCCTCTAAGGATTTCCACTTCTTTCTGTCCTTTGCTGTACGTAACCATTCTGGTCCAGCTACTTGCTTCAAATTGTCTTCCCATCGCTTTGGCTGTCGTTACTTCTTCTGCTTTCTCTAGGGTATCATTCCGTTATTATTCTGGTCCATTTATCTTTCTTTTCTCACTACATATGTCCTATCCAACGCCATTTCAATTTTCTGCACACTGATTGAACTTTTCCAAACTTAGTCTTTCCTTTGATTTTTTTTAATTGTATTTAATACCTTCTTCTTACTCACAATACGCTTCTCTCCATTCCATTCTGACATATATTTAATTTATTTTGTTATTGTTCAGTTAAGGCCCATGTTTGGCATCCGTATGTAAAACATGAAATGCAACCGGGCACAAATACAGACTCCGGACTGTTACTGGAAAATTTCAGATAGAAAACCCATTAATGCTTTGCCCGACCTGGGAATCGAACCCAGGACCACAAGCACTTGCGACCATTAGTCCAACGAGGCAGTCCAGTTTATTCAGTTGTACAAAAACCACAAAGGCAGTCATCATCATCATCATCATTTCAGCCAAAGGACGTCCACTGCTGGACATAAACATCCCCCAAAAGGGGGGATTTGCCATAATCGCCACGCTTGGCAGGCGAGTTGGCGATCGCACTATAGTGGTAAAATGCATAGAGAACGTTGCTGCCCATTCTCTAGTAAATCCCTTAGTAGCCTTCTAAGACACCCACGGGAAGATATGGGAACGGAAATAATTGATAAAACAAACTTTGATAAAAGTGCGATCATCTACTAGTGGAGTTACGGTAATAGACACTCCACGAGGTACAAGTGAACTAGCTCATAGTCAAGTCAAGTTTGTTAACTTGACACAAACATCGTGATCAGGAAATTATATTAATTCACAACAAAAAAAACATTTATGCGAGTCCTCATTTTACAGAAACTCAGAAACCATAAACGTTCTTCCCATCAACGATGGAAGTAATTAAACACACTTTGTCAATAGGCAGCCATTTAACACTTAAAATCCAATTAATTTCTGGAGTTCTTGTTACCTAATCAAAGTACCCGTCGCTCATCCTCTCACGCTCAAATGGGTAAAGGCGCAACCACTTCTGCATTGGCAGAACACGGACAGTTTTATGTGTTTTCTGGTCACGCATCCGTACGTACTGTGCTGTATTCTTGGATTGCAGTGGATAAGATGGCTTACATGTTTATACAATGCGAAGCTGAAGTATAAGTACTGTAGGACTTCACGGTCTTAAGCACCGGGGTATGATAAGTGAAACGCTTGTGTGCGTGTAAATATAAATAACTAGCTTTTGCCAGCGGCATCGCCCGCGCGGAAGTTTCATTCCCTATTTAACTCCCTTAGGGGTTGAATGTCGAAAAATCTTTCCTTATTCCTTGCATACATTATAAAAGGAACCTCTGTGCAAAATTTCAGCTTTCTAGGTCCAAGGGTTTGGGCTGGGCGTTGATGAGTCAGTCAAGACTTTTTTTTTTTATTAAATAGATAGATTATATTGAGTTTATTCCACGTTTTAGACCTTTGCAGCTCCGCGCCTGTTTATCAACTTTTTTTATCTCCGAAACAAAACTTAATCTAGTCTAATTTTTTTTTAAGGATTCTTTCTAGATCTTCCTGACAGTTCTAATGTGACAAAGCTATTTCATTACCGGCCAGCTCGAACATAAGGTTGTATTCAGTAAACAACCAACCTTTACAGAAAACGTGCGTAACGCAGCCGAGGGCAGGAATGCAGCTACGCTTTAAGCCCAGGTTCGCACGCACTGGCGATTTTTTCCTGCAGCGATTGTTTTTCGCTTACTGGATATTCAACGCTCTGCTTAACGCTGAGAGTTCAAAATCCAACAGTGTATTTTTGATGCGCTGTGATGCGCTCTGTTGGATTCTTAACGCTGATAGTAAAAACTCTAGACCGCGATAAAATTCTGCGCCGATATTTTTACGTCAGTGCGAACGTGGGCGAAGACTGCTGAACTCTTCTAGCTAAGCACCGTTGAAGAGGGTCGCTGATGATAGATTTAGTTCACGACGATACTAACTTGTGCGGAAATAACATTTAGATACAGTTTCCTAATCTTGTGTGGGAGTAGACAGTCCTTAAATGTATTTAGGATTGTGGGAGTACATTTGTAAATGTCACGTTAATTTTCGTCATGAAAATTTTTGTTTACAAAGTAAGCATTATTGGGCTTGGTGGCTGATTGTCCTGATTAGAATTTTTCAGTCTTATTTAAATCAATTTTAGTTGGTTCTACAGCGTTCAAATGTCGACCATTGGAATAGGTTCCACGCTGCCAAAACGCTTTTCATCTCAAAGCGTTTCAACGGAGATGTATTGGCATAACAAAACATCGAATAATGAAGACGTTCATTATTCGTTCCCGGAAAATTGACCAGCAAAACACCTTTTTGCCTTCATCCCTTGTAACAACTTGTTTTACATGAAATATACTTACTTTGTTTACTCCTTACCCCTGGATCAGGCTGAATAGTTGAAGTCCTGATCTGTTAAATCTATGAATATAAATTTGTTATTCGCATGCTAATCTCAGTTTATCACGTAGTCATGTTCCCAGGGAGTCGTAACCCGCGCCGGGGGAAATGAGCCAGTGATCTTGGGCCTACATACTTCACGTAATACTTACCTACTATACTTATTTACCGAGCCGAGCCCGATGTCGTATTTCTTTTACGTTAGTATGAATATAATATTGATGAAGTTCATTACTTAGAAGATTTTGTAAACGTGATATGAAGACTGATTTCTTCAGACCAAGTTTCTTTTAGCGACTAATGATAAAGGCTTTTTTTTTCTTTTCACGTATGCTTATTTCTTCTACAACGTGTAACGGAAAGAGTACATACATACCAAGGGCACGGTTTCTTTGGATGATATGAAACGATATTGGAAGGGGTTTTTTAATCCTATCTCTACATGTTTGGAAAGAAAAAGCTATGCTATTACTTATTTTCTTTTAATTATTTATCCACACTTATGTTGCTGTGCCCTTACAAGGTCCATAACTGTGTGCTTTAAGCCTATTTGTAACAACTTTAATTCACATTATGGTATGCAAATAAATTATATGAATGAATGAAAAGAGAAACCGATATGATTTTTAACTATTGATAAGTACTAACGTGTTTACCTATTTATTTAAAATTGTAATGACCTGTGTACCTACCTGACATATTTTTAAATTATTTTTTTTATTATGTATTGGCATGCCACCTACTAATTATAATTGTTTGTTTCTGTAAATTTTGTACGCCATTTAATGGCAAAACATAGTGCACATTTTTTTAAATACTAACTGTAACCATACCTATGTTTAACAAAATAAATGATTGATTGATTGATTTAACTTTTCAAATTGAAATAAACACATCACTCGGAAAAGATTTATCGTGATATTGGCAATTAACGTGGAAAGTTATTGACTTACGTAGTGTGGTGACACGTTTGTTATGATTTGAAACATAAATATGAAACTGAAAATTTGGTATCAATTATATTCTATATCTTTAGTGCTTAAGGATAACAATACGGTTTCAGTTAGACCCTGTATATGCTTATGTTTACTTTGAAATATGTAAAACAGGGGAGCTGTTTACAATATGTTAATTAAACATCTTTACCTCGTTGGTAATGGTCGCAAGCGTTATTACAGAGCATGTGGTCCTGGGTTCGTTTCCCAGGTCGGGCAAACTGTTATTGGGTTTTTTTATCTGGAACTTTTCAGTAGAAGCCCGGAATTGTGCCCGGTTGATGGGAATAGTTATAATAGTCCCGCTCCTTATTACATGGGACTTAAACAGAACTGAAATGTAGATGTAAAATACGCCTCTGCTCAACGCTTGGGTTTATTTGAATTAAACATAAGACATATTGAAAGTATAATTTTCCAACGATAAAAATCCATAAAAAATATACACATTAGAATACTCTACGGTCAACACAAGAAATGCAGCGCTTTTAACTGACGTTTGCTAAAACATAATAAGTACAATAAGCATTACCTTGGTACGTATTTTTCTGTTCCTTTGTGCATAAATTGTTAAATAAATCAATTCCCGTCACCGGCTCCGCAGCACCAATATATTTGTCATAGCATTTGTTCACTGATCAATCAGCGCGCCGATCTGTTTGTGCTCCTATCAGTCGGGATGAACCAGGAAATCTTTTTTAAGCTTAAAGTCGCGGATATATGTACCGACAGAGCTGAACTGTAGCGATTTTTTTTATTTAAGTACTTACGTTACTGAAAGATTTAGGGCATTCAGGCTTGAGTATGCAATTATTTGCCACGGTTAATGAGAAAAATGATTTCTCAAACCCTTAATTGAGGAAACGTAGACTATGCTACGTACATTTTAATTTTTTTTCACTATTTTTAAATGCAAAAATGACTTGTTTGAAAAACATTTTATAATGCATCTGATCAAAACCAGACCAAATCAACGTGAACTAATCGGAAACAGTCTAAACTGCTAAACTCACTAAGGACTAAACAGCAAACCTGCATAATTAAAACTTATCGAGGCAGAACAGCTAGCCAAACGTGAACATAACCATTATGCATCCAAACACTAATATTTGTAGTTAGTGCATCAATATTTACAGTTGTGCACTAAAATTCTCCACCACAGCGTCCATCATAATATTCATAACGCAGGCATAGAATAACTAATTAGTGTGACGTCATGAATCAGGTGTTAATGCACTTTAATGCAAAGTGTAGCATAAGAGGCGAATCCGTTGGCTATTGAGGTCATTCTTACATCAGCCGCAAAGAACCAGAGTAAACATGCCTGCCAGGAGACCAAGCTTACAAAACCTTTTGGAAACATTCTGGAACATTCCACTTTTAATACCTCGCTAGAGATATTGCAACCTTGTGTAGAACTATCAAGGTTGGTTTCCGAATGGGTTATAGTTAAACGTTAAGATGTTTTGCACACGGTTGCGAGTAGAAATTGCACCTTTGTGGAGTTCACCCGAGGCGTTGCAAAGTTAGACCAGTGTTGGTGATATTCATTGTTGGGAGCGTGGGTATGTAGTGGCTGAGATGTGCGAGTTAAGCCGTTTGTCCATGTAAAATGTATGAGAGATGAGCGTGGCTGTCGACTGTTGGACGTAGAATACGACGTGTCAACAAACTTATTTTAAAGTCACACTTATTGAATTCCTGGCTGAATTTTTGTTAGAAATGTTAGAATGAGTTATACAAGAGTTGTACGTATAAGTTGTATGTAAAATCAGCCAATCTCCATTTCTGTCTTTTTGCATGGTAATTTTCCTCAGATCTTTAGCTCTATTTTTGCCTTTTACGCTGAAGTTCAGTAGGCTGCTTCCACGCCTCTTTGATAATAAGTAGATTTTTTGAGTCAATGCCCATGTTTGACAGCCGTAAGTGAGGCATGGAATAATGCAAGTATAAAAAAAAAATCATTTCGAGAATAAAAGATACTGGGCTTTATTTACCACTTCTATAAGTGGCCAGTCCCATATCCATGTGCTGGTTATACGTCTTTCTATTTCTTGTTCCATTTGCCTTGTGAACGATATTAGTTGTCCAAGGTATAAAAGGAGTTCATATACTCTAGATGTGTATTCTGATGGTCTCTTCAATTCTGTTTGTCATCAGTCTAATCTACTTCTGTTTCGATTTTAAAATAAGTATATATTTTTCTTAATAATTTAGATTCAAGAAACCGAAGTGTTGATCGACTTTTGTTTCTGACTGTACTTTCGCCTTCGCCTTTTAAGCTAGTGAATTATTACTATTCGCTGATCTGTTCTCTTCAATCTTTCTTACTTTCTTAACCTTATCTCTGTGTGACTGTGCTTTGAAACTGACTGCAATAACTAATTAAACACTTTCTTAATATCGGCATCGCCTTTAGTCACACCTGTATGGAAGCATTCACAAAAATAAGGTAAAATTTACCCGAATCAGTCTTCTATTAGTGACCCAGCATAAGTAACAGCAAGAAATTTATAATGACACGCGCGAAAAATGAAAGTAAATTCATGAAAATGAATTGTGTTGCAAAATAACTAATAACCAACTTAAATTGTCCGTATATTCAAATCACAAGTCTCATTCTATGACAGTTTTATGAAATGGCCATAACACGGCGAATAATATAAATAAAAATCTCTGACTACACAAGAACTATGTAAGGTGACGTCATCAGAACAATGCCACAGTTTGCATTAGGCCGTGAAGACGTCATTCACTGAATTATCTCTCTCATGGAAATATTTACCGAGTCCCCTGCGGTGACTGTAGGGCGTAGGGCTGCCTAAGGCAAAGGTAGAAGGGAAAATGTATCCACAAGCCTGTTAGGCGAAGGATGATAGGCAGCTAAGTAAACTGCTTAAATAAAACATCTGCTGATCTGGACTCTGAAGCTATAAACACTTTCTCATAGAGGTCTATTTATAAACATGGCTTAATTTAAATAATGTTTGAGTTTGCTTATTCATCAAATTTTAGATGTTTAAGTGTCTTTTAACTTCAAGCAAAGTTCATTCATCAATCCTATGTTTAGCCTTATGTTTCAGATTGGTCTTATTCCCACCAACAACTTTAAAAAAAGTGGAATGGAACCATGAATCTTTTTCTTATTTTTCCAATTCTGAAAGACCTACAAAATGTGAAGACTTTCAAAACAATATTCGCTTAAGATTGCTGCCTTGGAATACTCTGTAATAAATACAGCTTTATTGAAAACATTTCTCAAACATAACTTTGCTTTTATCTGCTGAACAATAAATTAGGTACCAGACATTACTTTTAATTTCCGCTGTTCTAGTAAGTAAAGATTTTTTTATGGAGAAATCATAACCGCGCGACACAAGTATAATAAACATTTCGCTATCCCAGCACGTTTGCTTGCGGCATCACTTACACAAACAACCCGTTTGATGTCTCTCGCATTCAGAAACATACACTCTATATAAACTAAAAAATACGCCAATACCAACGGAATAAAAAACTAGCTGCTCCACAAAAAACGTTTGTGAAAAACAAAGTCGTTTGGCATCCCTGGAACAACAGTAACAACCTCGCTGTCTGCTTGTGACAGACCAATGGATGCCAGCCTTTGAGACCAACCCCCACTTTGTTTTGTACACTCTTAGTATTCCAGCCAATAACATTGTTTTATTTATAACAATCCTAGCCTGTAACGTTTCCTTTCTTTGCTTGGCTTATTAGTAGTTACGAAATTGGGGTAATTTACTTTCAACATTCCAGGTTGACACGACAAGATAGTGGTTTTTTATTTAGGTGGGTAGTCATCAGATAACTTCTCCCGCTCTGGGTGGAGCAGGAGGGCGTGTCAGACTTTTACTCACTAAAACCCACCCGTGTTCCCTCATTTGCCTGTGTGCCAGGGGCCGCGGTATCTCTTTCGAACAACCCGCACCCCTGGCAGGCATCGGCTCTTGCGGACCCCACCAGCGCTGACATCTCTTTGAAGCGCGCGTGGAACACAACGCGCCGTCGACCCGGGCTTGGTCCTTACCGGACAGCGAGCTACCCATTACTCGCCGTCCGCAAGCCCGCGCCTACGGTGGCCGGGAATCAACCTGGGATTCCCGACGCCCAGGGCGTCTCCCGCGGCGACTAAGGCCGTGAGGGCGCATATACTGCCTCTCCCTCACGTGCACCGCCTCCCTCTTCGCGAGCATTACTGCTTCGCAGAAGGAGGTGACAGCTACCCATGCACTCTCGCTCCGTACCATGGCCTGGACGCGAGAGATCGCCACTGCCGATCGCCTCCACGAGGACACGGCGGTGCTCCGCCCAAGCCGGGCAGACCTCCACCATATGCTCCAGTGTCTCAGGACGATCTTCGCAGTACAACATAATGGTTAGATGGTTATTATGATACTCTAATAATGTAGGTATCACAGAATATTATGCAAATTTCTTAATGGGAAGCTTAACATGAGATTTATGTAAAGGGTAATACCAGAAATAGATCCACTTTGAAGGATGATACACCAAATATAGATTTATATATTTAGAGAGCATTACATTATATTCTTATTAATATTTATTCGTTGTATAAATCTGCGATAAATAATCCACTGAAATTGTAAATAAAACAAACACATTTACTTTTCTCGAAGAGCTAAGACCTAACAGTTCACACTTCTCTTCAAATAGACAGCGTTTCATAACAGGAGGCGTCCTTCCGGCCAAGCGATGCCAATATATTTAATGTTCGAGCCAACTTGACTCGTAAAAAGTTTAATAAGGGGCCCCTGGCTCTCTAAGTCCCAGTTTCTGGCAAAATTGAGTAATGGCGTGGCATATTTAATTTACGGCGAGGACCAGCCCTCGTGAGGTCAAAAAGGTACCTAGGTACTTAGATCTGAGACCTATAGGCCTGAATAATTTATCACTAGGTTGCCGACGAAGGGTTGGGTTCAACACGTGATTGAGATTCCTTGTCAACGCAATGGCATGACCAAGTACTGTATGTATGTGTTGGCACACTCTTTTAGCTTGCGTAGGTACGTAGTTGGCAATGGAGATTTTTTATGCGGGTACGGTTTATCGAATCATTTTGGACTCCTAATCTTTGCTTTGAAAATAATCTGAGGGCCTTTTATGCTTATAATGCTCAACTTATTGTTTTTTCGTAATTTTGGCAGTGAGTAGTTTCTTATCATCTTACACAGGAATACTGGTCAGATAACGTACTTCTAGACCATGTTTCTGAGTCTGACAAGGGCACTGCAAGTGCAGGTATAACTACGGTAGTTCCACAGAGTGCCTATAGGTACGGGTTAAGACATTGAGTCCAGTGCCATGGTTGATATTTTCGAACCAGCGTAGCACAAATCCGAGGTGGTATTATTTCTTCTAGTCCAATCAAAAGTTAACAAGGTTTTAGAACTAAACAAAATCTTTCTTGATAGAAACATAAATATCAACATAGAGAAATATTTTATATAAAGCAGAACAATTCTCCAAATAATAAAGAAAAATCAAATACCCTTACAAAATCTGACAAGAGACATGTATTTCATTTATAATGCAATTGTTTTATCTCATGAACCTTCAATAACATCGTGAAGAGTCTCATCTAACGAAACTGGTCTCAATTTACTATCGTGTCTATATCAAAAACTAATCCGTAGAGTTTACGTGGATCAGTAATGGATATGTGTGGCTGTGACACACAATTACGTCCACATTACCCGAGACCAACTAAATCTGCAGAACGTCTCACTTCCAAGCTCTACAACTTAAGGTTCAAATTGCCTCTGGCTGGAGGCACAGTAGTTATATCACACAGACGTCGCTGCTGGTCGCAGCGGTTGCGGAATCCGGCGGATGCAATTCTGGATTGATTCCTGATTGTGCAGCCAGGATAGTTCGCTGTGGAGTTTCTGAATTACAATAATCATTTCATTTTTATAGCAGAAATTATATTCGTGTGCTTTAGCGTCCCTGTTTTTCAGGCATACCGAGTGACCTTTTAAATTAACAGCTTTCAACATTGAAAAGTATTTTCACAATTATCTGGTGAGTTATTGTCAACCTATTATAAAATATTCCATATTAAATATACCTAGGTACATATTCATATTTCTATTTGCATTCCATAACTTTAACAAGATCTCTCAATTGCTTAAAACTGAGATACAATTACGGACCCTATATGACACAGCTAAAGTGTTTTGTAATTAGGCAACAATAAACAACTTTTAGAAATTAATATTAATAATATTCAATAAGTAAATTACTTTTACAAAAAAATACTTATGATTAGAAGGTACATAGTAAAAATGAAAAGTTATTTATTAAAACCAGGCTGACAAGGAGTACTTTTCGCACTTTAAAAATAACATATGGCAGTCTCAGTGCTAATTATTATCTGGTGAAGTTAATCCACCAGTGACCAGCTAATTTACTGTTATTAGGGAATAAGGATGGTGTCTCATATCTCTATCCTCAGACAAATATCGCCTATCAGTGATCCCATATATTTCACCATAGATCCACTCGATGTCCGCGCTTGGCTTAAGATGTCAATTCTCTTTTTATTTATGTTTACTAGACCGTATACTATATAGGTAAATATACGTAAATTCCCAATATCACTATATATGTGGCATGAAAAGTGATATCAATCACTGAGCCGACCTTATTCGATATTCACTAACGTATTTCTATTACTGCCTCCACTGAATATAGCACTCTATATTTTATGTTTAGGGTATGTTTTTGGTTGGCTATATTTTTTCTGTACAGTATGGGTTTTTCACGCATTTCCTCGTGATTCCCACCGTTTGACGGGCGACAAATATACATTTATCGTGACGTTTATTACGTGACATTGATTTATGAAGTGTGTCTTCAGCTTACATTCTTTAGTGAAAGGGGAAGTAAGACAGTTTACTATAAATACATGGCTGAAGTGGCTTCTTGGAATGCCCTATTAGATCCATAATTTAAATGATTGCCACACCTCTGCTTCGTATGTGGTTTATTTTAGTATTGCATTTAAGGTCTATTTCGCATTAGCTCTGTCAGACTAATCCGTAAAAATTTATATTGAAGTCAAGATTATTTTAGTTTTATAAATTTATATTTAGTCACTTCAATTCAGTCACTTTTCATAAATGTACGTACCTACAAGTACCTAAGTATACCTACTTTCATTCATTTCCCGCCTCTGCTTGGCACATCTCCGGTCATAAACCGGTCTCATCCACTGCCTTCTTAGCATACACGGAATATACCAACGTATAAAATAACTTCTTCACTTGGTGAAATTAAATTCTAGCTTCCGCAGAAAGCTCATAAAAACTTGAGGCTTTACTTAGAGAAATAAGTTAGACACCAGAAATAAACATTTAAAGAACCTAAGCTTATTTATACGATAAAGTTGAAGACAAAATAAACGTACTAGAACCAGAAACAAGTAGACAACTTCCAGGAATAAAGCTTCCGAAAACTGAAGCGCCATTTACATGATAAGAGTTAGTCAATTATTGAGGGGCGAGAATGGTATGCGAAACTCACCACATGATTATAGCACTATTGATTTTATGTCAAGTGAGTAAAAAATATCGAACACAATTAGCAGATACTTACTATACAAGACATACTCGCCTAGATCACTAGGCGAGTCTGTCTCGTATAGTAAAAACATCAGTTTTTGAACTGTGATTTGAAATCTCCAAAAACAAAGTGTTGTACGCAGTGTACCTACTTGTCTGCTTTACGGTTTAACAATGTTATCTCTGTTCGATGATAGCTTAGTCGAGGCGATAAACTAACCTCGCGTTACTGACCACAACAAAATTTGCGAGTATAAACAAAAAGCGAGCGGCTGACGGTAGTTTACGAGCGCGACATTAGGTCCGTACCTCAGAGCAGGCCTCGCATTACGTCTACTGTTGCTAAATAAATAACACGCCTCGTTGGCCGCACATAAACTAAAACTTGCAGCACATACTTACAGGTAGGAACACAAGTTGCGAACTTGGGATATAAGAGTTTATCCCGCGGTTATGTGGCAATGTATCTTCGAAATAAAGTTTGAGAATGAAACGGAGAGGTTTATTCACTTAGTAAGTTAAGGTCTTAAACAAAGTTTAGTGTTTACTGAGATAATAAAACTATTCTGAAGTTTAACCAAAAAATATTTACTTATTCCTAATTTTTAAATGAGCACCAACATTACTATAAAATATTGAGTGATAAATAGAGTCCATATATGGTAGGCCACCATTAAAATTATTTTCTACACTACACTAGGCCTAGTGTAGGCCACCTCAAAGTCAAAGTGTTAGTACTGAGGTGTGGCCTTCTGTACCAAGCGAGCTTAATTCAAAGTTAAGAGATAAAGCTCCAAGCAAAAAAAATCAACTCCCACATTTGCAACAGTTTCCATGAGGCCAAGTTTTTATTAATTCCCATGGCAACATAGATACGATCTCTCGTAACTTGGTCGGCATGCGGTAAACTTGACGCGTTTATCTTGCGCGCAAAACACGCGCGAACAAAAACCGGCGGGGCGAAACGTAGCTTTGTTTACCGAAGCCGAGGAGCAACTAAATTACACAAATTAAAATGTCACTTAGTCGAGCCGATAAGCGCGTTCACTAAATTAATTGTTGACGCAGTTGCTCATGGTTAAAGTTTAAATTGAGTTTTGTATGGGGATTTAGTGGTGTTTGTTTGTTAATAATAGACTAGATGTTTCGGAATTGCGAAACTGTGAAACTTTCAGGAATTTTCTTCTAGTTCACTTTAACTGCTAGAAATAAAGTTTCTTGGTAAGTTTTTAATAATTTTATTAAATACTGTATTTAACAGCACATAAAACAAAAAGGACAAACGTATTTAAAACATGAATATTTAACTAGTCTCTATATTAGCTTTTACTTATTTGGTCTAGTAAAACATTAGTATCAATATTTGAATCATCAAATATTGACACTGGACATTTCAATAGACTAGAATAAAGTTAAATATAATAAAGTTTTAGAGTTATATTTTAAGTTTATCTCTAAGGCTAAGCTTCAACGAAAACCTACGAGGCACTATTCAAAATGTAATAGAAACATCAAATGTATACATTCGACAATTAAATTTTACAAACCCAACTCGCTCGCGCGTTGAATTCGAGTGCAATTCTAATCCTAACTACTAGTACGAACACTAACTCAGTCCAACTGTAGCCTACCGAAGTTGGGAGAGTAACGAACTGTCTTCAAGCAGAACGAATAAACTAAGTATTCTTCGACCGTCCACTCGCTCTCGTGGAGTCGTGGCCACAGTTGTAAAGTCCACATGTGCTACACAAATCAGGCCACAGCCAGCTAAAATATCTCAGAGCGCAGTTTACTTAGCAAATAACTCACATTTGAAGACATCTGCAAACTACTGTCACACTGGTTTAACATAATTCCGGGTTGGACGGTGTCAGGGCAGCTCCTTTGATTATTATGTAAATAGCATGGAGAGATAGAATAGGTTAGCAGCTTTGAAAATTATGTTCTGGTCAATTTTAGGGTAAGAAATTAGGTTCATATTCATTGTTTTTTTATACTTAATCTGCCTATAATGTTCCCAATGCTGGGACCATTACCTCCTCTCTGAGAGAGGGAGTGGGAAGGGTGGGTTAAAAAGTATTGGGAATGGGTGACTAGTTTATGGTTCGATTTTTTTTTTATATTGGTACAAACTGTTTTCCATTTTGGCGCGGAGTTTGAGTTGCATCTGTTATTTAGATTAAATACAGTTCTGTTTTTAGTTAGGTCATATCTATTTATAATTGTGTATTGCGAATTTCATAATGGACAAAAACATCGAACAAAGAGTTTGTCTTAAATTTTGCATCGCCAATGGAGTTTCGTATTGGGAGTCCCTGAAAATGTTACAGAAGGCTTACAATGAATCGACTTCATCAAAAACATGTGCTTATGAGTGGTACAAAGTGTTCAAAAGCGGTCGAGATGTGATGGAAGATTTTCCTCGCTCTAGTAGGCCATCAACGTCTTCAACTGAAGTTAACATCGCAAAAATCCTCATTCAAGTTTGAGAGAGATTGCCGCTGAACTTTCTGTCTCACGAGTCAATCCTTACCATTGTAAATAATCAATTGGGTATGAAACATGTTGCCGCTCGGTTAGTCTCAAAAAACCTGAATTTTCTAAAAACCCAATCGAATAAGAGTCGCTGAGGACATGCTAGAACGTGTCAATTCCGACCCAACATTCAAGAAACGCATCATTACTGGTTATAAGACATGAGTTTACGAGTTTGACATGCAAACTAGTCAACAAGCTTCGGAGTGGCGCCTTCCAACTGAACTGAAACCAAAAAACCACGCCAAAGTCGATCAAAAGTCAAAGTCATGTTGACTGTTTTCTTTGACTATAGCGGTGTTGTGCAATCGAAATTCTTGCCAAAAGGTCAAATGGTAAATAAAGAATATTATTTGAATGTTATGTGGCATTTAAGAGAGTAAATTCGACGATAAAGGCCTGCTTTGTAGAAAGAAAAGATTTTGCACCACGATAATGCGCCTTCGCACAAGGCCATCATTGTGAACGAATTTTTGACCAACAACTCAACACATACCATCGAGCAACCACCTTATTCACCAGATATGGCTCCAACCGATTTCTTTCTTTTTCCTAAACTCAAATTACCATTTCGTGGCACCCATTTTCATTCATTCACACAAGGAGAATTCGCAGCGAGAACTGAACTCAATTCAAATGTTTTCTTAATTGGATTATTCGTTGGCGAAGTGTATCGTTTCTGAAGGAGCATACTTTGAAGGCGATAAAATAAATTTGGATGAATAACTAACATTTTGTGTATTATTGATCCTTTCCCGGGACTTTCTTGACAGACTACTATGTCACATGTCTTTTAACTTTTAGTTCTTGGACATGGTGGTTTCCTCCCGATGTTTTCCTAAACCGTTTTGAGAGCAATAGTAATGAAAGAATTTACACAAAGTAGCAAAGCCTCCCTGGGTTCGGACCTACCACTCGTAAGTCACCACTGCTTTGGCTTGCCTCATTGCATTGTTTATATAATAGTACAAGTGAGTAAATAACTGACATGCCAGTAATCATCTTAGATAACTAATGTACCTAAATAAAATACATAAATACCTAATAGTGAATTTTAATTGAAACCCAACAAAACCATGAATGAAATTGTAGAAAGAGTGTAAGCACACTCTTTCTAGAATTTCATTCATAAGAGTTCAAAACGGATACCTACGTCTAATCTAGCAGAGCCCGTACGTGTGACTAAATAGTTTAATCAAATCTTTGAAACACCAACAAGCTTCATATCACGATCTCGACGACAAAACTTCCTCCCTCAACGTACTCGAAACTTTCTGTGTGAAGTTGTATTTTCCAAATACTCCGTACGAACCGTTTCATTGAGGATTGAGCACGTTGCCTTTGCGTCGTAATATAGACGAAGGACGGTGAACTAAGTTACGCTCGCTGTAAAGGACCAAACAATGTATGATCTTTTAAATAAATCTAATAATAATTAAGTTACTACTTTATAATATCAAAACAAAATCATAGCTTATGTAGCTATAACTATATTATGTATAACATTTACATCGAAAATAAATAACAAAATTATTTTTTCAGGTAAATTCCAAAACATCCTTAGTTTTTTCGACACTCATATGACTTACACATAAGCAACTGTCCAATTCAAAGTGATACAGTTAATTTATCTTCTCTGTCGGCAACCTTACAACATTTTTCGCCCTCGCCGCGCGTTGGTGGCTGCTCAAATATTTGCGGAGCACGTCGCCTTGCACCCGCACTGCGCCGCAATATGCAGCTTGCGCCGCGCTGATTAGTTCCTTACACGACGAAGAGACGGTTAGGTTCGAGACCCATTTTAAGAGAGAAGCGCCAGGGTAACCCCCGAAATTCAAATTTTGATCACCAATTATCAAAATCAGCAATCAAACCGTCTAAATTCCTGCCAAGGGCGCGGCGTTGTTCCAAAGACATACCGTGGCCCCTGGCACACAGGCAACTGAAGGTGGGTTTTAGTCAATAAAAGTCCGACACGCTCTCCCGCTCCACTCAGAGCGGCAGAAGTTATTTGATGTCTTCCCAACAGAAAATAAAATTGTATAATAACAAAGTCATTCAATCGAATTAATTGGACTTAGAGGGTTGAATTGATGATATAAATGACTGTATTTGTTACGGTTGCGAAACATGTTTTGTTCAACATAAAGCTTTGCTAATTCCAAAAACCGCAAGACAATTTGAATTTGAATTTGAAGAGGTGATTGTGAAGGATTTTACGTGACAATTAGCATGTTTTGACTGAAAACCTGTCGGTACATAATTACTAGTATAGTCGGGAGAATGATCAGAGGGGCAATTCTCGTAGTTTTAAGAACGTTCAGTCTGATCTCAGTCTCAATCTGTCAAAAATACCTCGGGTTTACATACATTACATACATAAGTTTTTGACATTTGATTGTCGCTGAGATGAGACTGCGTCTAGATTTTAATTACGAGAATAATTGGGTTTCAGTTGTTTTATTTCAGTACAACTCGTTTCTTATAAAGGTACTGAAATTGCAACGGTTCAAAAGTTGATATTTTTAATTTTACGATTCACCAAATATATAATGGTTTTAAACTAGGGTGAGGTTATTACTTTAATGGACAAAATCACCATTTTCGCTGCATCGCACTATCAAACTTTAATAAAAAAGGCACTAAAATCAGCACTATTCAGCAATCCAGCGATAGTTTCAAGCGCTTTAAATTTAACTGTGATACGAATCGACCGTTTTAAATGGAATGGTGTGTACTTTCGCAAAAGCTGTTATTTTTATGGCCGCAGAACATACAGAGAGGCGCATGTATTACGTTATGACCGCCCGATTAAATATTTCTGTTTGCACCGCGGTAATAACGATTGTCATCAACTTTTTGTTAAAGATTTTCATGGGCTTTGTGAATGCGTTATTCAGAGGCTTACGTTAAATCAAAACGGTGCGGTGGTGCGTGTACTGTGTGCTCATTATGTATGCATGATTAAAACAGAACGACATGGTAATGGCGTAAATCTGTACCTATAATGTTACCAAAGTATAGTAAAAGTTTTCGGCTGTTCTTGCAGTTACAGAAAAATACCTTTTTTGCTGTGGAAAATAATTAAAATAAAAGTTTACTTACGTTATGGTCTCGCAAAGGCAAACTTTACCAAAATTTATATTTGTCTTACTAGTTTTTCGTTGTGTGTGGCAGTTTTATAATGGATATTTTGCAATCGAATACTACATATTTACACCTCAAATAACCACTAAAAATAATACCAATATGTCGATCATCCACATGAATACGACACAATCCCGCTATAAGATAACCACTCACCCACAATTCTCGTGGGTGTAGTAGTGACGACGAAGTCATTACAACAGCCATATTGTGTACACACGGCTCAATAACACCAAGTAATCACATCTCGATCACGAACCTCATGCTGAGCACATTTGCTTTAGGCATGGCGCCTGTAAACTAAGTCGATTTATAGAACATTAGATGCAAATTGATTACTGAAACGGGACGACCCATTATGTTTTTTGTTGGGATTACTATCACGTAGACATTTCGCAAATATTTGTTTAGGGTTTCGTACTAAAATCCGTAGTTTTGTCATGTCGACCAGTCCCTTCCATTGTCCATACATGCCGTTATCCGTTTTTCATTTGTTTTTGGACTTTGATATTAAAATTTGTTTTAGCAAAAACTTGGACAGTGTTATTAAAATTTTATCTACTTTTAATTTTCAAAGAACAAAACTGCAAACAAACATTATTTTTTAACTAACACTAACTTATTACGTTACTAAATTAAAACTGCGGAGACAGGGGCACATAAAAAGTTATATTGTGTTGTCCGTTCTTATGAAATAATGTGAGACGATTCCTTTGTATACGTTCATCCCTCTCACTCTATCATGAAAATATATCTATCTCTTTCTGCCATGCAGACTAAAACCAGTGTTACGATGCATATTAATCTTGCTTTTAAAACAAATGTTGTGGACTGGTATAGTGATCAACTCACAATCGTCGGCCATTACGCGAAATAACTGTAATGAACCCGGCTTTTGACTAACAACGGGTGATGCGGATAATAACCAACACCAACCGCTTTGTTATGAAATTGGTTTTAGGTATAACTGTAATTATTGAAAGCCTTTGTAAAATATTTCAAATAATTCTTTAAGTTCAATAAAAAACAATAAGGTATTTGTTATTTGATACCTACGCAAGTCAAATGGAACTTTAGATAAAAATGTTGCATTCCCTATTAAAAAGATATCTGTGTCATAACATCATTATTGAAAGTCCATTAAACGACTCATTCTATTTTATCACATCATTGTATGAGACAACGGCGCTAGTGTCACAGTGAAATATGTCCGCCATCTTGAAATATAATCTGTGGCAGCAATAACTGTCGCTACGCCGATGCATCATGGCGGGTTATCGGGGTGAGCGCACGTTTTTGTGGTCAATACATCAGTAATAAAGCCGTATTTTGAGACCCTGTCTTTTATTTTTGTCGCATCAAGATAAATTGAAATAGAAATAGAAATAGAAATAATATTTATTTGCATAAAACATGGTATATAAAGTTGGTTTAAGTACATTATAGAGCATACATGTTTAGCTTAAATAATAGCATGCAAATATTGTTGGTTACATTTAAAAATGTTTCCCGTCAGTAAATTCTTTAATGGTGTAAAAGTTATTCGTTTTTAACCATTCATATAGTTTTTTTTTGAACAATCTAAGATCTAAAGTTTTTAAGTCATTTGGAATTTTATTGTACACCCGAACACACATGGCTAAACAGCTTTTATTGTATTTAGCCAGTCTCGGTAAGTCACTTAATATAAGCCTGTGAGGATCTCGCCGGTTTCGAGGATATACATCCTCTGCCTTTTTAAATAGGTCTTTATGCTTTTTCACAAACATGCTTACTTCATAAATATAGAGAGCGGGTAGCGGTAACAAACCAAGTTCTTTAAATATTGGCTTGCAAGATTCATCAGGGTGAAGCCCATATATTGCACGAATACACTTTTTTTGCGCAACAAATACCCTATTTCTATCGGTACTGTTACCCCACATGATGAACCCATATCGTATTAAAGATTCGACATAAGCATGGTAGGTAGTAATAGCAGTATTGTGCGTGTCGTTAGTGTGGGTTCAGGTAAAATGATAGGCGAGTCTGGATTAAACTGAATTAGATGAATATTTAATTAGGGTTCACAATACACGATTATAAATACAGTAAATTAGGAACGTGGCAGGGCGATGGTATGTAAGCGACTGGCGAGCCCGGCGCGGGCGCTCCCGTACAATATCAAAAATGCAATTCAGCAATCGCATCGCTAGGGTCGCTACATCACACCCCCCCTTTCTCCAAAATTTTTTACAAAGATTATAAAAAATATTTTTGTTACACTGGGTTTACAATGGTACGTACAAAACTACATTATACAATGCGAACTATAAATACTAACGCTTACAATGTTGCAATCAATCAATGATTTTTTTACTTATACATGTTTTACATTCTTACTACTTATATAAATCTTATAATTAAAATATATTTAGTTCATATGATTAAGGGTAGCTGTCATAACGTCCGCTCTGCAATAATCAATAACGCCACTTGGGCCGGCAGCTTCCGTTATGACAGCGCCAATATAATAGATACATACAATCCTAATCAATACGCCTACAGGGTTCCACAGCTAATGTAACCACACATAGTTCACGATAGAAACTACATCGTTCGATTAAACGGATGATTCCTGCACAATTCACTTGTCGTACACTGATTATACGTAACCTGCTGCGGTTCCTGTGGTTGGCACTGTCCCAGTTAGTGTTGTCATTTCCTTTTTTAACCACCCTCTCAATTGGCCTATGCAGCCTCTTTTTATTGCGCAACATAACAGGATTCCCAATATTAGCGTGATAATTATAAGTATTATCCCAAAATAATTCAGTTTGCTTTCTAATTGTTGTCCAGCTACTACCTGTGCTTGGGCTATGGAAATGTATTCTTTATTTTGTGAATTCCCCATGTCTATAAATGTGTATTCTCTACTTGGGGCTAGCACTGTAATTAGTAAATTGTGCATGAATTTCTTACATTTACGGTGAACCTAAGCTACTTTGCTAGTTGAGCAAAAATCGCACGGGTTTCTTGATTACTCGGCCTGAGCGTGTGGTTTTAATCATAGGCGGTAGCGAGTTTTGCTCAACCTGCTGTGTTTGTGTTTCAGTGTTGCTGTTATTTCCTACACTTCCTGGTATCATATCCTCATTAATAATATATGCCGGTTTTAATCTATCGATGGACACGGTTGACTGACGATCATCTTTTTGTACGTTAAACGTCTTCTCGTTTCTGCTAATGACTTGGTATGGACCACTATATGAAGGTGTCAAAGGTTTCCTTACCATGTCGTTTCTAATGAATACGTGTGTACAAGTGTTCAAATCTTTGTGAACGAATATTTTTCGTGAACCGCTATCCGCTCGTGACTTTGGGCGCATGTCGTTTATTATATTTCTTAATTTGTTTACGAATGTCGGTAAATGTCCTACTTGCGATTTTTCTACCTCGTGATAAAAATCGCCCGGCAAGCGCAACATGTGTCCTAAAACCAGTTCTGCTGAACTTACATTTTGGTCACTTTTGCAGACTGCACGAAGTCCCAACAATACTGTAGGTAATTCGTCAACCCATGACCTATTTTCTAACACCCTTGCCTTAATTGCTGTCTTTAGGGAGCGATGCATTCTCTCTACCATACCATTCCCTTGTGGATGATATGCTGTCGTACGAATTTTCTTTATGCCTAACATGTTCATCAAACTACTGAAAATCTCGCTCTCGAACTGCCTTCCCTGATCGCTGGTTAAAGTTTTAGGACAACCGAATCTGCACACCCATCCTTCATAGACCGCTTTCGCTACCGTGTCAGCAGTAATGTCTGTGACTGGAATTGCCTCCGGCCAACGCGTAAATCTATCTATGATGGTGACGCAATATCGATAACCTTCCTGTGTTGTCGGCAGTGGCCCTACTATGTCTACGTGTATGTGTTCGAACCGTTCTGTTATCGGGAATGTACCTAATTTTGAAACTGTGTGTCTGTGTACCTTTACCTTCTGACATTGTATGCACGATCTCGCCCATTTGGCGATGTCTTTATTCATGTCCGGCCAAAAATAACGACTCGTGATCATTCTCCGTGTGGCCCTTACGCCTGGGTGGCTTATGTTATGTACTGTGTTATAAACTGTTTTTCGGAACTGTGACGGAATGTATGGTCTTACTTGGTTTTTTGTAATGTTACAATATATCTTTCTTTTACATAATGGTGATTGAATTTGTTCTAAAACAATGTTGCCCCGTGCGTTTGCTAACATGTGTGACATTTGAGCGTCTGTTTCCTGTGCCTGCGCGATTTCTTCGTAATCTATGTTTGTGTTGCAAGCTATGGCTTCTACCCGTGATAGCGCGTCAGCAACCGCATTCTCGGTGCCGGTGACGTATTGTATATCGCTCGTGAATTCGCTGATGTACAATAACTGCCGTGTTCGCATTGGTGTTTCTCGATCCGTGCCTATTTTGGTAAACGCGTATGTTAATGGCCTATGATCGGTGAAAATTGTTAGTTCGCGACCTTCTACCATGTTTCTGAAATGGACGATTGCTAGATAGACTGCTGTTAGCTCGCGGTCGTATGTACTGTATTTCTGTTGTGCCGCTGATAGTTTTTTTGAAAAATATCCTAGCGGTTTCCATTTACCGTTTGTTTCCTGTTGTAAAACCGCGCCCACGCAAGTGTTTGATGCATCGCACATCAGCGCCAATTTTCCTGATTCTCCCGGGTGAGCTAGTGTAATGGCGCTTTTGAGGCTTGCCTTACACTTCTCAAAAGCAGCCACCGCTGTATCGTTCCACTCTATTTTAGACTTATCTCTCTTTTTGGCCCCGTGCAAATATTTATTTAACTCTGCCTGGCTTTCGGCCGCCCGTTGTAAATGTGCCCTATAAAAATTTACCATGCCTAGAAATCGTCGCAATTGCTCGACCGTCTCTGGTCGCGGATAATTTTGTATGGCTTCGACCTTATTATCTAATGGCTTTATTCCGTCCTTATTTACGTGGTAGCCCAAAAATTCTATCTCCGATTTCCCTAGCTCGCATTTTGCCAAATTAATTGTTATTCCGTACTGTTCGAATCTACTGAAAATTAGTGATAAGTGTTTTTTGAAAAGTTGGTTGTTGGTGCTAGCTATCACAAGGTCATCAATATAACAGAATAAATACGAGGTTTCTTGGCCGTCCTTGAGATATTCTAAATTTTGCAACACTGTATTATTCATAAATCTTTGGAACGTTTGTGCTGCGTTTCGCAAACCAAACGACATTCGCGGAAACTCGAAAAGCCCGAAAGGAGTAATGATTGCCGTTTTTTCTATATCCTGTGGTGCTACACAAATGTTATGATAGGCCCGGTTGATATCTATTTTTCCAAAAATTGACTTACCTGCTAACCCATAGGTAAAATCCTGCAGTCTTGGTATCGGGTACCTGTCTGGCTTTGTGATCGCGTTGAGTGCACGATAGTCACCACAGGGTCTGATCTGTCCGTCCTTCTTCGGCACGACGTGTAGAGCGCTCGCCCACGGACTGCTGGATGGCCTGCAAATTCCTAATCCCTGCATTAGCCTAAATTCCTCCTGTACCATTTTATACCTATGTGGTGGCAATGGCCTAGCGCGTGTAAAAACTGGAGGGCCTGTAGTCTCTATGTGGTGGTAAACATTGTGGCTAGATGGTTCCTTGTAAGATACAGGCTTAGTTATGCTCGGAAATTCTTTTAGTAATTCCCTGTATGGGTTATTTAACTGTATGCTCGAAACTGATGGTTCCGTACACTTTACGACAGATGCTTCCCTACTTAATTTAGTATGACCGTCAATCAACCGCTTTTTATGTAAATCTACTATCAGTTGGTGTGCCTCTAGGAAATCTGCTCCTAAAATAGGCTGTTTTACATCACAAATAATGAATGACCATTTAAAACTCCTTCTTAAACCTAAATTAAGATCTATGTCGATTACACCATAAGTTTTTATCTCAGTGTTATTCGCCGCGAACAGCTTATACGAACACTCACGTTTAACTTTGCTACCTCTCACTTTCCCCACTGGTATCACTGATACATTCGCTCCTGTGTCCACTAGATACACGATACCACTTCTATAGTCTCGCACGCAGAGCCGGTGGTTTCCCGCGGTACACTCTCCCACCGATGATGACTGTACCGCCTCTAGTTTCCCGCACCCTGCTGTTTCTTGGACCAATTACACGGAGACTCGCACGCTCGCGCGCTTTCCCGGTAACGGAAATGGTGCCTGCATAGCCAGTCCGGGGAACTCGGTGCGCGGCGCGGCCTTGATTGGCTCCTGGCTCCGTAGCGCCCCTGCTGCCAACGCCGTCTTCTCCGGTCCTGTCCCGGGTTCCCGTCTCGCTTCCTGATGTCGTTTATCTCTCCACGCAACTCCTTCATTTCCACGGATAGTGCGCTGAGATGCTTGACCAAATCCGTGTCCGTGCTGCGTGTCACATCCGATGAGCTCGGTGCTATTGACGCGACCTCACCGGTGCCTATGTTCTCCATCACTCTGTCTGCCGTTGCAGCGAGCTCCTCCATTTTCGTGTCTCCGGTCACTGTCAGGACCGCCCGCACGCCCGGGGGTAAACGATTTAACCACAACCTTTTTAGTGGCTCGTCCGTCACGCTGCAATTCCTGGCTAGGGCCGCCATCGACCTATACAGCTGCGATGGTTTCTGTGTTCCCAGGTCCATCTCTCCAATAAGCCTCTGGAATTGCTTGTCCGCGCTTTCCTCATAAACCGCCAATAAACGCTTTTTTAATGCTGCGTACTTGCCTGACTCTGGCGGGGCTTCGATTATATCGGTAACTTGCCGCACTGTGTCCTGGGTCAACCTGGCGATTGCTATATCAAATAGCTGCGCGTCACCCTGCTTCTGCGGTGCCATTATAGCCTCGAACTGACAGAACCATGACCTTGGCAAATCTGTCCAAAAATCTGGTATCCTCGCCTGCACCGATACTGCTGCTACTCCGGTGGCAGCTGCCTGGGCAGCCGCGGCTATTCCGGCTGTTGTTGGGGTAGCCATCGTAGTAGTTTCGAGACTATTTACTGCACTTGTACCCACGCGGTATTCTGACGCGCCCTTGCCACGTTGCCACTGAGTCGCTTACGGCGCAAAACACAAAAAAACTCAAAAACTATTGTCTGTAAACGTTCGGGGTCACCACTTATTGTGCGTGTCGTTAGTGTGGGTTCAGGTAAAATGATAGGCGAGTCTGGATTAAACTGAATTAGATGAATATTTAATTAGGGTTCACAATACACGATTATAAATACAGTAAATTAGGAACGTGGCAGGGCGATGGTATGTAAGCGACTGGCGAGCCCGGCGCGGGCGCTCCCGTACAATATCAAAAATGCAATTCAGCAATCGCATCGCTAGGGTCGCTACAGCAGTTTTAATGTTTGTTATATTTTTTACCTTTCTGAGTGCGTATACGAATTTATTTATTCTTTTAGATATGTCATCTACTTGTGCTTTCCAATTTATGTCCTGGTCTATTATTACTCCAAGAAATTTTGTTTGCGTAACCGCGTTCAGTTTTGGTATGTCAAGTTTTAGATTGTATTTATTATTATTCGATTTGTTAAATTGTATGTACACGGATTTATCTAAATTAATTTTTAAGTTATTCATGTCAAGCCATTCAATTAATTTGTCAATTGTATTGTTAATTTCTGCTTCATGGTCATAAATTGTATTAGTCTTTTTATCGGACGTCACTATAATGGAAATATCGTCAGCGAATAGTATGCATTTATGATTTGTTATGTCTGTGATTGAATTTATATAGAGTAGGAACAATATTGGGCCCAGAACACTTCCTTGTGGGACGCCATAGATGTTGCATCTATATTCGGATGAGTATGATGTCATGATGTTGTTTCTACCTAATTTTGTAATAATAACACGTTGCTGTCGGTTATTTAAGTATGACGAAATCCACTGAAGTGCATGTCCCCTTATCCCAATTACCTCCAGCTTTTGTAGCAACAGGTCATGTGACACTAAGTCAAAAGCTTTAGACAAATCAAAGAATAATCCTGTAGTCAGATAGTTTTTATTAATATTGGATAGTATCGCTTTTATCAGAGAGAAGGTGGCTAATGTAGTAGATTTGCTTTTTTGAAAGCCGTATTGATCTTTATTAATTATGTCAAATTTGTTACAGAAATTAACTAGTCTTTTGTACATGCATTTTTCTAGTATTTTTGAAAGAATCGGTATTAAGGTTATTGGGCGATAATTATTTATACAATCTTTTTCTCCCTTCTTAAAAAGTGGTTTAACAATGGAAAGTTTTAAGGTATCTGGGAAAGTTCCCGAAGAAAAAGATAAATTAATTAAATGTGTTAGAATTCCAACTATTTCATTAATGCATAATTTAATTATTTTAGTATTAATTTCATCGTAGCCCTCTGAATTAGTGTTGGATAGCGATAATATTTCTATTCTTACCTCATTTTCCGATACCGGTCTAAGAAACATCGAATCTTGAATTGAGTTTTTACTACAGCTAATTTGTGTCTTTGTTTGTGTTGTTTTGTGTGCCAAATTGATGTAGTGATTATTAAAGGTAGATGCTATTTCGACGGGGTTTGTAAGTATTGTGTTATCAACCTTAATGTTATCTATGTTATCCTTGAAGTTAGTACTAAGTATTTCATTTTTTACAACTGTCCAAGTGGCTTTGCATTTGTTTTCACTCCTATTTATAAACTTAATATTAGCATTTCTTTTTGAATAATAAATACATTTCTTCAATAAATTTGAGTATGTTGTATATTTCGTTTTGTTAGCTGAGTTTTTATTTTTATAGTATTTGTAGCGTAGTGTCCTTTTAATTTTGCAACTTCGTCTTAGCCCTTTGCTTATCCAATTTTGTTTATGTTTATTATTAATATTTACTTTTACCTTTATTTTTGGGAAGCAAAGTTTATAGAACAGGCATATTATTTCATGAAACTTATTGAATGCTATGTTTAAATCATTTTCCATAAGTATTTCGGACCATGATAAATTTTTCAAGCATTCCCGAAATTTTTGAATGTTCTCCATATTATAGTCTCTCTTATATATATAATATGTGGCTAATTTATGAGTTTTATGTTTTAGAGGAATACTTAGCATTTGAGCAGTGTCGTGGTCAGATAGATGAAGTGGTAATACTGTTGCTATCGCATCTGGGATGTTACTTAAAATATGGTCTATACAAGACGACTTACGTGTGGGCACATTGATATGGATTTTCATGTTATAATTATTCGATAGGTCCTGTAACTCGTTCGCAATATGGCCTTTTTTTAAAGTATTTATGTTAAAATCACCTGCTATAATTAAATTTACTTTCGGCTTATATTTTTTGTTTATATCGTGTAAGAGACCACTAAGTTTATTCAAGAATTGGGTCGGATCGGATGAGGGTGTTCTATAGAGACAAATAATAATACATTTATTAGATAATATTTCTATGCCGCAGGCTTCAAACGAGTGCTGTGTGGCGTATTTTTGAATAAATAGTAATTCTTTAAAGATTAAACCTTTTTTAACTAAGATGCAAGTACCCCCTCTTTGTTTCTCTCTGCAATAGTTAGCAGCCATTTCATAATCGTGAATTTTTATATGACTCTCATAGCCTTTTTTAATAAAGGTTTCGGAAAGACATATTACGTCAGGTTCATTTTGTGCTTCACGTAACTCTAGTAAAGTTAATTCTAGTATTTCTCGCTTTGACAAGACACTTGCTATATTTTGATGTAGAATTCTAAATTGATGTGGCATGGAAGAAGTTAGGCTATGCTCGAAAAAAAGTACTGTTCTTATTTATAGTAGAAAAATAATACGGGATAGTGCCTTTCTTAATTTTCCCCGTCGGTTTATTTCGATTTTCTGTTTGATGAGCTTCAACACTGCTTTGACGACTAAAATAGTATGGAATTGTCCCTTTAATTGGTTTGAATAAGTTATCGTTCGTAAATGGTATAAGGCTTGGTTTGTTACCTGCTATTCGTCTTTTGAGTACGCGTAGGTTTAAGTAATTCTTATCATAATCGTCACAGTCTATAAGGTAATTAATTGATTTACAAATGTCAGATATTTTATATGTAGTGCTAACAAAATTACATGTTTTATACTTTTTACACAAGATTTTAATATTGTTATTTAACTTTTTGACCTGAATATAATTATTTTTAAGAACATTCAATACTAAAATCATGTTATTTTCGAACTTGTCTAATATCGTTTTAAGTTGTGACATGATTAGTTCAATGTTGTAATCGTTCTCACCTACGCAGATTATAAGTTTATCGTCTATGTTTAGCTTTGCTTCTCTACAGCTCTTTATTATTTGGTTGCTTAGTGCGTTTGGCTTCGTTTCCGCAATCACTTCATATTTTTCGTATTGGGTTCCCACTCTTGATTGCCATATAGCGGAGGCCAGTCCAACACATTGCTGAGCGCCGAAAATGTGTATTTTTCTTTTAACAGTTTGGTGTTTTTGGTGTACCGGGTCTGTGTGCGTGTGATGTGTCTGTTCCGCAGGTATTCCAGATGCTGTGTTATTACAGCATCGATACTGTTTAAGAGTTTCTATTTGTTGGTTAAGCCCTGCAATGTCTTGATTTGCATCTTTTAATTTTTGTTGTAAGATTGTAATTTCTTGTTTTAAGACTAATATTTTAATATCGTTGTGACAATCGGTTTTTAACGAGGTTCGTAACGTAGCCGCTGAAGTAGGCGTGGTAGTCAAGCTGTGCTGTAATAGGGAATGTCTCTTCTTTTTCACACTACTGTTAGTATTGGTCTCTATTGGTGATGAATAGCATAGAGTCTTTAATAATGTTATTTCTGCAGTAAACTTATTAATTTGTTTGTGAAGGTCGTTGTTTTCCAGTAAAGTGTTTTCTAGTTCCTTTTGCGTACTACCAAGTTCATCTGTTAGTTGGTTAATTGTCTCTTTCATTTCGGATATTGTTATTATGTCTGATACTGTACCGTCTACACTCTTTGACAGTTTATTTGGTGTTAAGTATGATTCCTCTGACGTATCAAAATCTGTAAGTATATGGGAATCCAAGGCTTGAGATGTGCGTTGTGGAGTGAGCTGTATATCATCAACACGTTTATTGTTATTTGTAATACGTATTTGTTCTGCTGATGGCGGGTTTAAACAGATGTTCTGCTTTTTTCTCATCGTGACGTTAGAAGTTTCACTACTAACAATTTTTTTATTTTTAATGCACAACTTACACCTCCACCTTTTTTTTGCTTCTTTGTCCATTAAACGGTAGGTTTGTTCTGGGTAGCCATCGCAATTCAACTCAAATCTGTTATTACATGTTGAACACAATGCTGTATCTTTTATGTTTACGTTTTTTTTGCATTTGTAGCAAGTAACTAGTGCTGCCATCTTACAGCTACTATTTGAAGAAGTTTGGATATTTTTAGAAGACATTATGGTTTTAGTTCATCTACTTCAATGCTATTTCGGCAAGCCAGGAACTTTATTTGTGTGTAATAGCAATTTAACAATTTTATTAAATACAAAAAGTCGAGCGCTTAGCTGGGGATAGAACTCACGGCTCTATGCGCCGCAGTCTCAGCTGATGCCTCTTGGTCACTTAGTAGTTAGTTTTAAACGTTGAATTTTGTTATTGGTTTCTAAGATTTATTTATTTTTATGTTAGAGGTCGTGGGTGTTCAAATTTAAATGTTTATACCACAACCGCCACACTTATTTTATAACTACAGTTTATGCACTTATCATGTTTAGACACAGTAAAAGACAATTGTTTCCCATTTATTTGAATGTTCGTCGCACTTCAATAGTTTTTAGATATAGGTAATAACAGTTGAAATTGATTTAATTGACAGTTGAATTGAAGCTGTTAAGCACTATTCAGGTAAGGTTTTTGGGCACTTTTCTTGAGATTAACGTTTAGATAACACTTGCACTCGTTTATTAGTCAATTACTATCGTATTTATCTATTCACAATCGGCGATTCTATGTTAATAGTATTTTTAAACAAATAAAGTGCGTGGAGCTGATACAATGCGTGGCACTAGCGCCATCTCCCGGAGGGAGAATATGTTTTTTTTCTGTAATAGGATTGGGATTATTTTATTTTATTTATTTATTTATTTAATAGTACACATACATTATTTTGCTTTAGTTTGGTGCCAACATAAACTCATTAGAGTTTTACCGTGCACCAAGGTCATCGACTACATAATATTACTTAAAATCACTTAAGTAGGGAGTTAGCCTACAAACAAACGAAAAATAAAATTACTTCGGGTATAAAATAAATAATATCTACATAACGCGAGACGTCGACCATCGGTGACCAATCAGACCGCCCATCGTTCGTTCGTTCGTTCGTTTTTATAGCTTTGTGGTTGAGATGCATGGAATATATATGAAACTGTCAAATAAACACGTCATGAAATCCCTTCGACTTTACTACCCTTTTTGTGATGTCATCACTTTTACATAATCATTATCATTATCATCATAATTGTCAAAAAATGTTCGGCAAACTGCTGTTCTAGTTTTAATTAAATATATCGCTTAAAATATAATATTTAAAAACAGAAGTGTTAATCGGCTTTTCTTGCTAACTCTACAAACATAATTAAAGCATTTTATAACTAGTCTTTTCTTTTTTGCCAAGGCTAACCGTAGTTAAAACTTATAACACCGGGTCATTTATCTTAATATGCTCTATGTTAAATCCCAATTAGGTTTTGAAACAAAGCGGAAACGAAATTATTTGACGAATAAAGTTCACAGTCCGTTTGACATTTACATTAAAACGGATTAGGCGTTTCACGTTTATAAGCGTGAAATAATTTGTAGCCGTCGTTTATTAAAATCTAATAGCCCGTGATGGTGACTACAATCATTCTGACCATTAGATTTGCGCATTTATAATCTTTATTTTTTGAAAGTTTAGAAAGGCAATTTTTTATTATTTTAATAGTTAATTGTAGTGTAAGTATTTAAGCAAGAGATTGTACAAACGTTGTAGTTCAAGTTAATTGTTATCTAACCCTAATATTGATTCTGTAGCAGTTTTTGCAAAGCTATCATATTTTTGTTACATTCCCTACCATGCCAGAGAGCTCAAAAAAATATTCTTCGCGTACAGTTTGCAGGAAGTTTGAACGAAAATATTGATAAAAATAATATTGGGCTGCCATCCCGCCATGTTTGATGCGTACGTAGAAAATATTGGTAGGCCAATATTTTCATTCTTGTTCAGAAATTGAAGAAAAACAAAGTATGGACTAAATGGCCTATTTTTAACATTTTGAGTGGCAAACTTGAATACTGGGTGTTCAACTGGGACTCACGGTAATAACGTCGAAACTCGCTGTTCAAAGGTTCTGAAAACCTGTTATCTATACTTACTATTTTGTTTATTCATTTAACTACATATTACAATACATTTTTAAATATTTTTATAAAATAACCTTACAAAAAACATTTAAAAATATAAAAAATAGTGGTCCGCCGGTATCGGGAGCAGGGTCCAAGCTACCGGTGGTTAGGGCTCCAGAGACAGGAACCTCCTCACGATGCGAGCCGTATCGAGGAGTATATGGTATGTTGTTAGGGTGTGTAGGCAGAGTTATAAAGGAAAGTCGGTCTGCTTTGGTACTCACGGTTATAATGTGAAACACAACACACGCACAACACAGTAAACAGTCAGAAGGAGAATAGTTACAATTACAATAGGCACACACAGTCACAATAGTCACAGTACAATAATAACAGTTAATACGGATTGATCACGTAAACAATATATGAAAGAAAAGTGTCACAAAAGATTTGCGTAGCCGAGAGGCGCGTGGGCAAGTATCGACTGAAGGTCGCAACAAGGTGATCGGACGCGCGCTCCCACCGCGGCGCTCGCCGGCTACGTCACGATGACGTAGTTCGGCGTGCGCGAGTCCAGTGAATATCTCGGTAGCCCGACATTATCCGAATGCCGGTGTATGTGAATATAGATAATAAATACATGTTAATAAATATTATGTTAGTCTTTGTGTGCTATGTTAATAATATCAATAAATAAATGGTAGTGTTGGTATGTACCCCACACCACCCCCCTCCAGAGACCGTCAAGGGCGATAAAAATCCGGGAATTGTACACGTCGTCCGGAGCGAGTAGTATACTCTTTTTTGTCTGGAGATGGAGTATGTTCTACGGGGTCAGCTTTGTCGGCCAATATGTAAGCTGGCTTTAGGCGGTCTATTGAGACCGTGACCTCCTTACCCTTGAATAATATTTTAAAAGTTTTATCACTCCTGTGCAGAACTTTGTGAGGACCTGTGTAGGCTGGTTGCAGCGAACCACGTAATGCGTCTTCACGAAGGAACACGTGATCAGTGGTCTGCAGATCCTTAAATACAAAAATGCTCGTTTTGTTGTGACGAGATGCGGGGGTTGGCTGTAGTTTCTGAGCAAACTTACGGATGCGTGCGGTAAATTCAGTGATGTCGGTCGTTCCGTCATCACTGGGTGAAAAAAATTCGCCCGGGAGTCTTAGCTGCTCGCCATATACTAATTCGGCGGAAGACGCTTGGGCATCCTTTTTGAATGCACTCCGTATGCCAAGCAACACCCACGGCAATGATTCAGTCCACTTGTCATTGGCATGACACATGATGGACGCCTTCAATTGCCTGTGGAAACGCTCCACCATGCCATTGCACGCTGGGTGGTATGCCGTGGTCCGCTTGTGCTGGAAACCAACAATTTTCGACAATTGTTCGAACAGAGCCGACTCAAACTGACGGCCCCTGTCCGTAACAATGGTGGTAGGACAGCCAAACCTGGCAATCCAACCGGATAGCAAAGCTTTAGCTACCGTCTCGGCAGTTATGTCGACAATAGGTACGACCTCTGGCCACCTAGTAAATCGGTCGACTGCCGTCAGACAGTATCTAAAGCCTTGGGAAATTGGTAGCGGGCCCACAAGGTCTATGTGGATCGTGGTGAACCTGGCGCGGGGGAGATGATAATTCCCTAAAGGCGCGGATACGTGACGGCTCACTTTTGCCCGCTGACAAGCGAGGCAAGCTCGTGCCCACTCCCGGCAGTCCTTCCTGACGCCTGGCCAAACAAAGCGCTCTGCGATTAATTTGGCAGTAGCCGAGACGCCAGGGTGACTGAGGCAGTGCAAGCTGTCGAAAGCTTGTTTTCGCAGCATTTTGGGTACAAATGGCCTGGGGGACGCTGTGCTGACGTCGCAGTACACTGTTGAACGCTCCCCAGGGACTTGCACCTTTTGCAATACCAGGGAAGACCCTTCCTGAAGAAGCTTCTTCAGTTCTGGATCAGACGCTTGTGATTTCGCGAGGGTGTCGAGACTGACTGGAGTCTGTAGTTCCTCCACGCAAGACAAAGGGTCGGCCACGACATTGTCTTTGCCAGAAATGTGTCTGATGTCAGTAGTGAATTGAGCGACAAAGTCTAGGTAACGGAATTGCCGTGGCGAACAGTTTTTCTTCCTTTCGTGGAATGCGAAACTGATCGGCTTATGGTCCGTATACACGACGAAGTGTCGAGCCTCCAGCATATGGCGAAAGTATTTGATGGCCTCGTAAATGGCCAGCAGTTCCCTGTCATAGGGAGAATACTTTGCTTGCGAAGGGCTGAGCTTTCGGGAAAAGAAAGCTAATGGCTGCCATCCTTCGTCGCTAAGCTGCTGTAACACCGCACCGATTGCAGTATCCGACGCATCGGTAACCAATGCGAGTTTGGCATTGCAATCGGGGTGAGCTAATAAAGCAGCATTAGCAAGGCTTTCCTTGCAGCCCTCGAATGCTTGCAAAGTATTCTCCGCAAGACATACAGGATGCGAGCCCTTTACGTTGCCGATCAAGAGGTCATGAAGTGGAGCCTGTATTTGAGCTGCGTGGGGCATGAAACGCCTGTAAAAATTGATCATGCCCAGAAATCTACGCAACTGACGAACGTCTTTTGGCTGTGGGAAGTTCTTAATGGCGTCGACCTTAGTGTCAAGTGGTTTGGTGCCCTTTTCGGAGATGTGGTAACCTAAGAAAGTTACTTCCGGGACACCAAAAACACACTTGGACGTGTTTATCAACATGCCGAAGTCCTTCATCCTGCCAAAAATAACGCGTAGGTGCTCCTCATGCTCTGCTTCTGTCCTGGAGAAGATCAAAAAATCGTCCAAATAGCAGTAGCAGAAGTCTAGTCCTCTCGTCATCTCGTCGACAAAACGTTGAAATGTCTGGCCTGCGTTGCGCAGACCAAACGTCATGTACGGAAATTCGTACAGTCCGAACGGTGTGGTGATCGCCGTCTTCGGGATGTCATCCGGACTGACAGGTATTTGGTTGTAGGCTTTCACGAGATCGATAGTGCTGAAAATCCGACAGCCTGAAATGCTGTGAGCGAAATCGTGAATATGCCTGATCGGGTACCTGTCAGGGATGGTCCGTGCGTTGAGCATGCGGTAATCTCCGCAGGGTCGCCAACCGCTGTCCTTTTTAGGCGCGAGATGTAGTGGAGATGACCAGGGACTCTCCGAAGGTCTGGCAGTTCCATTGGTCAACATCAGCTGGAACTCCTGCTGAGCAATTTTTAATTTGTCCGGCGCTAATCGCCGGAATGAAGAAGATACTGGAGGGCCTGGGGTCGTGCGAATATGGTGTACAGTGTTATGTGGTGTAGTGCGTAATGTACCGGCAGGTCGGGTGATGTCGGGAAAGTTCTCCAAAATTTTATGATACCTCGAATCACCAGAAGTAACCTTTACAGAAAATAAAGAGGAGTCTGATTGATTCGAGGCTATAGTAAAAATATTTGTGCTACTGTCAATTAAGCGTTGATTTCTACAGTCAACGGTTAATGAGTAAAAACATAAAAAATCCACTCCGATTATCGGTTTAGTAACTTCAGCTACCACAAAACGCCACTTAAAGTCTCTACGAAGTCCTAGATTTAAGTTGAGCTCCAGAAAACCATACGTCGGAATGGGCGTTCCATTCGCGGCAACGAGTTGGTAGTTCGTAGCTGCACGACGATCGCTAAGCAGACGACGAGGGTAGACGCAGAGGTCGCTTCCAGTATCGACCAGGAACTGCGTCTTCGTGCTTCGGTCTGCGACGAATAGGCGACCAGTAGAAGCGGGGCAATCGTCTGTCGCCATTACCGACTGCCCGCGGCGTTTCCCTTCTTGTAGTCGCAGGGTTTTATGCAACGCTTGGCCTTCTCTCCATGCGTTGAATGGTACCAGCATATCGGGTGCTTACGATAGCTGGAGTTTGAGCGGGTCGAAGATCGCTGGCGTGAGTTGCGTCTCATGTCGCGGTCGCGGCTGTGCGAACGATTCCGGGATCGACTATCACGCAGCTGCACCGTCAGGTCTTTCATCGCACGTTTGAGTTCCGCGATTTCGGCTGCCATCTCACTCACGGTTGGTCCTGCTGCCGAAGTTGAAGCCACGTGGCTTGGTGGTGCGACTATGTCCTGGACGCGGTCTGCCAGCTCAGCTAATGCCTCCAAGGTGCTATGAGGTTGCGATGCCAGGAGGGGCTGGATGCTGCTAGGGAGTCGACTACTCCAGATGGTGCGCACGAAGTCCTCGGGCACAGTTGGTCCAGCTAACCCCTGCAGATGGCGAAGGAACTGCGATGGTTTGCGGTCTCCTAGCTGCTCGTGCATCAACAGCTGTTTCACCTTCTTCTCCTGGGAGGCTGAGAGGCGCTTCACTAGCTCGGCCTTCAGCTTCAGGTACCGGTTAGTTGCAGGAGGGGACATGATGACGTCCTTCACCTCTTTGGAAAATTGGGGGTCCAGATGACCGACCACGTAATTATATTTGGTGACATCATTGGTCACCCCCGCATTCTCAAACTGCGCTTCAATTTGTGCGAACCAGATATCCGGCTCTTCCGGCCAAAATGGTGGCAACTTTAGTGACACGCGGTAAATGTCGTGCTCGCGCTCAATGGACACGCGCTTTGCATGGCGCGGTCTAAGAGTAACGTGTTTCGCCGGCTGTGACGACGCGGTGTGCTCGGACTCACTATCACTCATTTTTTAAAGTGTTCTGTTCGGGGTCACCAGTATGGTATGTTGTTAGGGTGTGTAGGCAGAGTTATAAAGGAAAGTCGGTCTGCTTTGGTACTCACGGTTATAATGTGAAACACAACACACGCACAACACAGTAAACAGTCAGAAGGAGAATAGTTACAATTACAATAGGCACACACAGTCACAATAGTCACAGTACAATAATAACAGTTAATACGGATTGATCACGTAAACAATATATGAAAGAAAAGTGTCACAAAAGATTTGCGTAGCCGAGAGGCGCGTGGCCAAGTATCGACTGAAGGTCGCAACAAGGTGATCGGACGCGCGCTCCCACCGCGGCGCTCGCCGGCTACGTCACGATGACGTAGTTCGGCGTGCGCGAGTCCAGTGAATATCTCGGTAGCCCGACATTATCCGAATGCCGGTGTATGTGAATATAGATAATAAATACATGTTAATAAATATTATGTTAGTCTTTGTGTGCTATGTTAATAATATCAATAAATAAATGGTAGTGTTGGTATGTACCCCACAAGTACTGCCTTCTGAATCAGGCCTTTGACCTGATATGTTCGTGACAATGAAACACAGAGATTCAAAGCAGACTGATTTATTGTACAGTATTTCGACATACCCTCACAACGTGTACTTATTATATGTGATACCTTAATACCGTACATAACACTGTCCCCTCTTAATCTGTAATTACAACTAAATTATTATTCTAAAAGATTTTCCTAGTCCTTCCTACCTATTATAAAATAATGTGAAGTCTATAATTATAGTGTTTGTAATTTACTTATAACCTATGTAATACTATATTACAATGTAAAACACACAATTACGTCAATCCACAAATACTACAAATTTAAGGTCTCTTATATTTAAAACAGATTATAAAATTGCGGTTGCTTGTTATTTTGTAGTTTTTAACTTCTTAGCACAATCTATGGCAGCTCTCCGACGTAAACGACTATCAATGATCGGCGATGACGTAGACGGTGGCGAACTATTAACTGCCGTGACTACTAATTCAGTTGACTCATCCCTCTGGCATTTCCCTTTACTCTCATGTGATGTATTAAGCGGAGAGTCTACCGATGAAGTGCTTTGTGTTTGTTCAATTGGTCTATTAGGTTCGAGTTCGGCTGACTCCATATTCGCACTTGGACTGGGACCCGTAATAGAACGTCTACACTTGCTAACGCCTTTTGTCAACAGCTGATCAATATGACGTTTATGAAGATGACCGTCATTGGTTTTAATCGCGTACGTAACCGGCCCCGAGCGTCGCACCACTACACCCTCTGCCCACTTTTGCCTATGTTTCGAATAATCCCGCACGATTACGGCATCGCCGATGTCTGCTTGCCGCAGTGGCGGACGCGCCGCAGCCACACGCTGCTCGTGCGCCAGCTGCGCGCCGCGTACCAGCTCGCCCGTGTCCGGCCGCAATAGGTCTAGTCTGCCGCGCAGTCGGCGCCCGAACATCGCCACTGCTGGCTCGCGCCCCGTGGTGCTATGCACCGTATTACGATACATAAACAGGAACTTACTTAAAGCCGTGTTGTCATTAACACTTTCTAGTGAAGCCTTCTTTAATACCCGTTTTATAGTGCGTACTGCGTTCTCGGCGGCTCCGTTACTGGAGGGATGATATGGTGCGACCAGCAAATGTTTTATGCCGTTACGCTTAAAATACATACCTAATTCCGCGGATGAAAACGGCGGTCCATTATCGCTAACAATTTTTTTTGGAATGCCAAAACGAGCAAATAGCCTTCTGAAACTATCGATAACGACTGTTGCTGAAGTGGTGCTCACTCGTTCCACTTCAATCCACTTAGAGTGAGCATCGACTATTATTAAATAATATCGATTATGTAGAGGACCTAAAAAATCGACGTTTAATCGTGACCACGGCTCCTCCGGCCAGGGCCATGAGTGCAACGGCGCTAGCGCAGGTTGAGCGCGCTGCGACACGCACGCCGCGCACTCACTACAAATGCGTTCAATATCACTATCTACAGTCTCCCACCACACATAGTTGCGGGCTATCTGTTTCATTTTGACTATACCCGGATGGCCCTCGTGAAGTTCTTGCAATATTGATTGTCGTAACACTTTAGGTATAACAATCCTGTAACCCCACACTAAACATCCGTGATCTAAGTGTAATGAATCTTTCCTATTAAAATATGGTTTTTCTTGATCGATGCAAACCTGTAACGGCCACCCAAACATTGTACAACCAACTATTTTATTAAGAAGAGAGTCCTTATCCGTCTCTGTTTTTATTTGCTTAAAACTGAGTGGAAAGTTTTCTTCAACAAAGTTCAGATAGCTACATTCGTCGTCATCTTCTCGTACTCGTTCTTTAGCCGAGCTAAGAGGGAGGCGTGACAGGGCATCGGCAAAACAATTCCTCTCCGATCTTACGAATTCTATTTTAAAATCATATGCTGCTAATTTAACGGCATAACGTTGAATTCTGCTTGCTGCAGTTACAGGTATACCTTTATTGTCACCCAGTATATAACTTAAAGCACGGTGATCACTCCTAAGAATAAAATGTCGCCCATATAAATACTGGTGATGTTTAGTTACGCCGAATACAATCGCTAAAGCCTCCTTATCCAACTGCGAATAGTTGGACTCAGCCGAATTTAAGGTACGCGAGGCACAACAAAGCGGCCGCTCGCTGCCGTCATCGTAACGGTGTAACAACACTGCACCCAAACCGTATGGGCTGCTATCTACTGCCAGTATAAGTTGTAAATTTGGATCATAATGTACGAGCACCGGAGAGCTACTTAAGACGGTTTTAATTCTAATAAACGCATTTTCACATTTATTGTCCCAATTCCATTTAACATTTTTTTTTAACAAATCATATAAAGGTTTTAAAACATCACTCATATTTACACAAAACTTTGAGTAAAAGTTTACAAGTCCTAAAAAACTCCTTAACTGCGTAATATTACAAGGTGATGGGGCAGCTACAATTGCTTTAATTTTTTTATCATCAGTATGTAGGCCTTGTTTATCAATTCTATAACCTAAATATGTCACTGATTCTTTAAAAAATTGGCATTTACCATAATTAATCCGAAGGCCATTTTCCTTCAATCTCTGCAATACGGCCTTTAAATTTGACATATGTGATGACCTACATTTACCACTAATACAAATATCGTCCGCAAACACAGCCGTAAACGGCAAGCCACTCAAAGTCTCTTCCATTATTTTCTGGAAATTTTCGGGTATGCATTTAATACCAAACGGCACACGATTATAAACAAAAGTACCGACGTGAGTGGTGATTGCCGTCATCGGCCTTGAAGCATTATCGAGTAGACATTGTTGAAAAGCATTCGACAAATCAAGCTTAGTGAACAGTTCACCTCCACCTAATGCTGCGAACAGGTCCCCGATCCGTGGTAGCGGGTAGTGAAAGTCTTTCAATCGCGGATTTATTGTCACTTTATAGTCTCCGCAAATCCGGATATCTCCATTTGATTTGACTACAGGCACTATCGGCGTACCATAATCTGATCTATCAACTTTGTATATAACTCCTTCCCCCTGTAACCGATCGAGTTCTCGTTCGACGCGCGCACGCAGAGCCAGAGGCAATGGCCGCGCCTTCACAAACACTGGAGTCGTGTCATTTAGGTGAAGTCGTATCTGCGACTTGAATGTACCTAGTCCCTCTGCGAACACTTCTGGATATTAATCCTTGAGTGTTTTCGCCAACGAATTTTCATCGAATACATAATGGTGGCTATTAAGTGCATCGAAACTTGATAATTTTAACTGTTTTATCCAAGTGCGCCCCATTAACGGAGGCCCCCCATTAATAATAACGTATAGTTTTAATGAAAGTTGCTTATTGTTATAAGTAGTTGTCACCAGTATATATCCGAGTGTTTGAATAACGTCTCCAGTATAAGATTTAAAAGTTAATATTTTACTGATTATCGGTAGCTTATGAAAGATCTTATCGTAAAACTTTTTTGATATAGCCGATATCTTACTTCCCGTATCTACTTCAAACTTTACAAATGTACCTTCGACATTCAACTTAATGTAATAGGGACCGTCATCCTCACACTTATTTATACTACGACTATGATTGTTATGACCCATGTTATAGAAATTACAATCAGTATCAGTCTCGGAGTCAGTAACAGAATAGTCAAGATAGAACTGACCTTTGTTTGTCTTCCTAGTAGAATCACCATCCTTCTCACTGCGAGTGCACACCGATTTTAAATGTCCTTTTTCACCACACTTATCACACGAATAATGCTTGTAACGACACCTGCCCTCTACGTGACCGGCCTTGCCGCATCGCCCGCACGGGCGCCGCTCCGCCGCCGCCGCCGCGCGGGTGCTGCGCGGGCGCGCGCCGCCAACTCGGTGCAGGCCGTCGCTCGCGCCGTCTGTGGAGCCTGCTGTCGCGGCCTCCGCAGCCGGTGCGCTCGCCACACTTGCGTGCCGCTCCGCCGCTTCGAGAGCCATCGCCAATTCCACACCGCGCTTGTAGTCCACATTCTTTTCGGCGAATAACCTGGATCGCATCTCCTCGCTGTACAGGCCCGATACGAACTGGTCGCGGAGGTTTACCTCCAGTGAGGCACCGAAATTGCAGGTTTTAGCCAAATGTTTCAAACCTTGTAGGTAAGAACGAATGCTTTCACCCTGCTGCTGCTTCCTCTGCCTGAAAATATGCCTTTCGGCTATTTCTGATCTCTCGGGTTCCAGATGATCTTTCACCAGTTTAACGAGCACATCGAAAGTCTTATCCTCTGGCTGATCCGGTGAACATAAATCGCACATTAAATCATAACACTCCGAACCGACCAACGTCACTAGCGTAGCCACGTGTAATTTACCTTCGATGTCGTTTAACATTATAAACTGTTTAATCCGACGAACATAAGTGTCCCAATTTTGGGTTCCAACTTGGAAACCTTCGACTTTTCCGATCGGCATGTTGAAAGTTTAAACACACGCGTAAAAATAGATAATTAATAATTTTCTCGTCGCCAATGATATGTTCGTGACAATGAAACACAGAGATTCAAAGCAGACTGATTTATTGTACAGTATTTCGACATACCCTCACAACGTGTACTTATTATATGTGATACCTTAATACCGTACATAACATGACCCAACCGCCTAACGAGAGCCTCGAGAGATGTTGATCGAGGCTTTCGGCCATCAGTCCATTGGCTGATACGACAATCGGCACAATGACGGCCGAGTTCACATTCCACATGTCAACAACCTCGTGTGCTAAGTCGAGATATTTAATCTGTTTCTCTTTCTCAGCTTTCACGAGGTTCCCGTCATGTGGAATGGTAACATCGATTATCATTGCGCGGCGCGCTAATCGGTCTATCACCATCTATCTATTACTTACTATTATTATTAAATAATGTGAAAGTAGTTCTGTCTGTCCACCTTTTAACGGCAGAAAGGATTTGAATGCAATTTGCCATGACCATAATGTTTAAAACGCAGGATACAATTTACCCCGGTAGTACGTTGACGTTGGTTAATTTCTTACTTCTACGCAGACAAAGTCGCGGGCATAAAGTAGTTTTATGTAATTTTCACTACAAAATAACAGATGTATTTAGATGTATTTACGAATGAAGCTATTAAAGGCTGTCTTTAAACTTCTGTCTCTGCGAAGTTTCAACCCCAATCAGTAGCCGACCAGCTCGCCGGTTGAACGCGTCCCATAGATAGGGTCATGGCCATCTGGATGGTCCGGGGATACCGCACGAACTCCGATGAGGCGGCGGGATTCCTTGCTGGATTGCCGCCATGGGATTTGGAGGCAAAGGTCCTCGCGCCACTCCCATGTGGGCAAAACACCGGGGCGTCGCCCCGCAGCCGCGAGCAATCGCGACACAGCGTACAGAGCTCCAGCGTGATCTCATGGCTAAATGGAGAGTGCGATTGTTGCAACCCAGTGCTAGGTACGCCACTTTTGTGGCGGTAAGTCCCCTCTTTGAGGAGCGGATTGAAAGGTGCTATGCGTCCTCACCTTCCGCTGGACGCAGGTCCTCACCGGACACGGTTGTTTCGGGAGGTTCCTGTTTCGGCTAAGGCGGGAGGAAAGGCCCGGGTGTTATCACTGTGTAGATCACCCGGAGGACATGGTGGAACATACGGTGGAGAGCTGTCCGGCTTGTGCGGTGCACCACCATGTCCTTATGGAGGCGATCGGCGGCAGCGATCTCTCGCGTCCGGCCCTGTTCCCGGCCATAGTACGGAGCGAGAGTGCATGGGTAGCCGTCACCTCCTTCTGCAAAGCAGTAATGCTCCCAAATAGGGAGGCGGTGCACGTGAGGGAGAGGCAATCTATGTACCCACACGGCCCTAATCGCCGCAGGAGGCTCCCTGGGCGTCGGGAATCCCTGGACGATTCCCGGCCACCGTAGGCACGGGCTTGCAGATGGCGAGTAATGGGTAGCTTGCCGCCCGGTAAAGACCAAGCCCGGGTCGACGGGGCGTTGTGTTCCACGCGCGCCTCAAAGTGATGTCAGCACCAATTGGTGGGGTCCGCAAGGGCCGATGCCTGCCAGAGGTGCGGGTTGTTCGAAAGAGATACCGTGGCCACTGGCACACAGGCAACTGAAGGAATAGGGGTGGGTTTTAGTCATTAAAAGTCTGACATCCTGCTCCACCCAGAGCGGGAGAAGTTAGTTGATGATTTCCCACCCAAAAAAAAAAAAATACATTTCCTATCAGAAACAATCGCTCTCATTGCGAATGTAGTAGCATTAGCAATTACACTCGCCTGTAGACGTTGACAAACGACGGATAAATAAAGAAACGTCCGGCGACGGCAATAAATTCCACTAATTGATCACACGCTGTACTTCCTACCAACGAGAATAATTTTTGAAGAGATATTATTACGAACGTTTTTAGCAATGTTTTGTGGGTGTTACTATATTTAGAGAAAATTTTATATTTGTAAAAGTTCTTCCGCTCTGTTATGATAATTGTATACACGTGTAGGCAATGTTTTGGTTTTTGTGGTCATGTTAATGTCTTTCGAAGGGTTTAAGTCAATGTTTACTTTTGATTGCAGGGAAATATCTTTTGACGTGTAGGTACTGCTTTGATTAATAGTAACCCACTAGTTTATTTATTAGGCACCAGTACTGTATTATTACTAGGCCTTTCAAATAATACAACAACATCCCAGTGACTTTTAATTTATTATTTTGACTTAAATTTCCTACTTCGTATCTTGGTAGTCAGGTAGACTCTACACATAGTTAAATTAAAGTTAGTGACAAGTCGACAACTTATCAAATCAATGTAGATTAATTGGATGCAGATTGAGCCTGAGATAAGAAAGCGAATGTCTTCAAATACTGGAGTTGACCCTCAGAAAAATGAACCAATAACAAACAATAAAAGAAACAAATGACACCACAACATCTCAGCTGCAGAGCACAGTACAGTTATCAGCAGCGATCAGGCGCTCAATCGATCGCAGCTGTGTGATCACACTGATCAGATCATCAATCAGCGAGTATGCGCGCCCGTATTTGCGGACAAGCGCCGCCGTCAACAGTTCGCTGCAATCTACTCGCTGTAATTATTTACTAACTGTGGATTGTGTGCTTGCAGGTAGGATGGGTGTATATCCATTCTGTAACACACACACAATGAATTAATGGAAATCTTGGGTGTTTCTATGTGTGTGTTAGTGATTTTTCGCCGTTGATGTGGATGTCGTTTGAGATAGAGGAAGCTTTTTAGACAATATTGTAAAACTTAAATTCTCGTTATATTTCTTTTTTTTTTAATTGGTCGAATACGGGGCTTTTGGCTACTTATTTGAAATGTTTAAATGTGTGTATTGTAATTTGCGTCTTATTTGTGCAGAATAAATCATCTCTCTTTTTTTGTTTGAATGGCATTAGAAGCAAGGGACGACTACTTCCAAATTAGTCGCAGTTACTTGACTATTTAGTTTTTCCAGGACTGACTTTTATAAAACTCTGATAACTTTTAATTAATATTGTACTTAAAATCACTGTTTTTACTTGAGTTAGGATCAATTTTACTCATATTACTCGTTTTATGTATGTCTGTTTCGAATGCCATTTTTTTGTTATCACACACAGGGCCATGAATGACATCATTAAAAACTTAAATCTACAATCTGACGTCTCATTTCACGTTGTTTTCCATAACCTATAATTGTTTACCAGCTGCATTGATAAATACAAAATGTTTATGCACTTTTGCGTGTTAAAGATCAGTAATTATGAAAAACTGCAAAACGTCGTTCAGTTGTTTTACATAACGGAGCTGTTTTGTACAACAGCTAGCGTAAGATGTAAAACAGCCCTTTCGAAGATCCATCTGTGGTATCGACACCAATAGACGAGGCAATGGAAAGATATCCCCGCTAAGTTCATTGCATAATATCACGCCTGTCTTTTCTGAAGGGTTAGGTCTACCTAACCCTTCAGAAAAGGTATTTGTAGTTAAATAGGGTCACCTCTAGGTAACCCTATATACCCCTAAATTTCGCCAGTTACGTTAAGTGGGGACCATAGACCGAGTAAAACTAGACTCCGACCAGCCACTGTGAAATTTCTGACGGAAAAACACAATGCCACTTTGCTCGAACGGGAAACGAACCCAGTACCTCACGCTCAGCAGTATTGGCCACTACATCAATTAGGTAATAAAAGTTTATTCAACTATATACCTTCTTGGTAATTATATTTTCGAGCCGTTTGGGGTTGAAACCCTCGGGCCGTTAGGTCCGAGTGCTTATGCTCTCTATAAGGAAATGGATGGACACGAAACGGGTGGTTGACACTTCCCGTGACCCAAGGGCTGGTTTTTACCTTGGCCAGAGGCTGAGCATTGCTATACAACGTGGCAATGCCGCCAGTCTCTTGCGTACATTACCAGTCGACAGCGATGCGGATGAGTTTTTAGACGCTTTGTTTTAGTTAAGTTAGGGTATAGGAAATGTGTTATTTTTTTGTTTAATTGGAACCCAAAATGTAAATAAAGCATAATACCAAAAAAAACAACTATCTTCTAATAATCACATTGTACTTCAAATAAATGTACTTGAACGCGCCTGTACCTTAGCCAGATGTTCGAATGCTGTGACTTTTACGAGACAGAATAAATTCGATCTAATGATCGGTGTCTAGAAACCTGCGGATGTAATTATCACGTTCAATGCCTGTAATATAGTAAAATTATGTCCGAATAGTTGGTATTCAGCAGGATTAAAATTTATATAAACAAAAAAAATGGGACAGAATTTATATGAAACTAGCTTTTTGTGAACTAATTTATACGAAACTAGCTTTTTGTGAACTAATTTATATGAACTCAGCTCTAAAGATTTCCCACGGAAACGTAATATTGGTATAAAACGTAATATGCTATCTCCTTATCCAGATCATGGTCTACGTATATGCCAAATTCCAATTAAATGCGTTCATCTGTTAAAGCGTGAAAAGGAAACATACATACAGAGTTACTTTTGCATTTATAATATTAATAAGTATGAATTAACTGTCAAGTAGTTAAACGGGAAGTTATTTTGCACGTAGTTAAATAAGCTATCTCCATCTCTCTCTCTCCCTCTATTTTTAAATATATTTCATGAAACATATTACGATTACAAACAGCAGTTGTAAACGAATCCTGTCACGGACCTAGGGGTGCGGGTTGTTCGAAAGAGACACCGAGGCCCCTGGTACACAGGCAACTGAAGGAACACGGGTGGGTTTTAGTCAATAAAAGTCTGACACCCGCTCAACCCGGAGCGGGAGAAGTTATTTGATGGTTTACCACACACAAAAAAAAACCCTGTCATAGACAGCGGTCGAGGGAAGTGGATGTAGGTCGAGCCAATAGAGCATTTGATTTTATTTATTTATAAGGTAAGACGCTGTCTCCCGTTGTTTTGATAGAGGAGAACATATTCACCGTATCAATCAGTACGAATATTGCTATGGCCATCGATGACATTATTAATACTGCTATTTTTACCTACTATGGGGGGCTTGTAACTATGTAAAAACATCCGCACGGTTTGATCTATCAAGTTAACCTAAGCTTGTCGCGGTAGGTCCATATTTGGGTGACCATTTTTACGTACCAAGACCCCTCCGTGCTTCGGTAAACACGTTAATCCATTGGTCCCAACTGTCATTCATGGATATTTGACAGTCGTTACAGGTCGTCAGAAATCCGGAAGTCTGACCAACATGGACCACCAGTCTTACCAAGGGGTATGGAACATCACCCAAGAACGTGTTTAGAGGTCAGATAGGTATTCGCGGCGTGTAAAATCCTGGTAATAATTAAAAATAATTGAAAAAAGGCAGAAAAATACTACTACCTACACAACATATAAATTAACACACTAATATTGAAAACTTCTTTTATGGCATTTCATTTATTAGCTAATACAGAGTTTAGCTACTAAACTCTGTATTAGTTAATAAATGAAATATGGTAGTAGTAGTTTCTTAGAATAGATAATAATAGTTAATATTCATTAAAAAATACTTTTGTTTCATTTAGATTAAATATTAAGCTCAATAATTAAGATAAAAAACTGACTTGTACTGACACACATATTTGTTGGTTTGTCAATTACCAAAATAATTTCTACCACCCAATATGCTACCTACGCCAGTAGTAGTGTGCTACGGCGTAGCTGAGGCTGTGCGACGGCGTAGTTGAGGCTGTGCTACGGCGTAACTGAGGCTCTGCTACGACGTAGCACAGCCACAGGATTTTTTTTTAAACGTTGGCCCACCTTAGGAATTTCTCCTGTATTGTGGGTGGGTTTACAAACATTTAAACTCACATACACAAAAAGCCAGACCCTGGACAACTACTTGTAGGTCATACTCATATTTGTTCCGTGTAGGAATCGAACCCACGACACGCAGCGCAGCAGTCAATCGCTTAAACACTGCGCCAACCGTGCGTCAAATAGTGTAGCCTTTAGTATTAGCCTTATAGTGTAGCTTGCATAACTCATACTATATTTTTTGGGCAGTGACTTTGTTCTAGATTGCCTCATAAAGTCTTGATTCAGGCTGCTAGTATTTAAAAGACTACCTAAGTTTACTGTGTAGAAGAGGTGCTCGTACATGACCTAACATTTTCCAGCGCTACGTTCATCAAATTTTATTCCGCCAACGTAAAGACAGTAAGTAATATAATTCGACGTACATCTTTTATTACGGTAACTACATACCTACGTCTGTCTTGCGAGCCGCGAATAAATTACGTTCCCTTCTTCACTCCCCTGGGGTAGGCAGGGCTGTCAGTTAAGGTTTTACTCGCTATAATTCGTTTAGGAAGATATTTGGCAAGTTGCTTAGTTAATATGTTATTTTATTTTGGGCAGACGCAACTATAGTACTTTTAGGCGCTTACATATCAATTCAGTGTTTTGCCAAAAAATAACTAGGTACATTTCACGTTTAAGTAATTAGGGGCTTCAAAGTCAAAGTCAAAGCATATATTTCAAATAGGCACTTAAAAGGCACTTTTGAACGTCAACATTTACATTAAAATAGAATTTATTGTAGTCGCCCCTTCCAAGATGTAGTTTCGTATGGAGAAGAATGGGCACGAAACTCCACCGTTACTCTTTTAAAATGTTTTAAGTACAATATTTAACACAGTACATTTATTACATAATTATGTGTAAAAACAAACTAATTTTACGATAGATACATGGTGCTCACATATTTACAAACATGGTAAAAGTATGTATACGATATTCCTAGAATATGAACAAGTAATAAGTCAGTGTGTGAGTTAAAGTAGAAACTGAGTGTAAATCAATGTCATAAATATAATTATAATACAATATTCAATTAGCAACCAGTCTAATTTTGTCTAGACTCTAGATTGTCTTATGGAGCAGGACCAGCATGTTTTCATGCATTCTTATCTTGGATATAATCCTCTAATTTGTAATACGCTTGTTTACAAACTTTACTTTTAATATGAGTTTTAAATTTCTTTTCATTTAATTGCAATATATCAAAAGGTATTTTGTTATAACATTTAACACAGTACCCCATAAAAGATGATGGTTTAGAATCAAGTTCCGTTTTCTATTGAACGACGTATCATTACACGCTTTATATTAGCTTCACTTGTATGTTTGTTTATATGTAACCGACTCCTTAGAGCGCGATTTTGACCCACTTTAAACGGTCAGATTTCATTTAAACTTTGTAAACTTATCGAGGACCAATGACAATTCAATAATAAAAAAAAATGAGAAAAATTAAAAAAAATACGTTTTTGTAGTTAGCAGAACTAAAAAATAGAAAATAAATAATAGTTTAAAAAACTAAAAAAACACGCTTTAAAAACCAAACTAAAGAAGGAGAAAATAATTTAATTCAATTAAAAAGCGTGGGGTGCTTTTTGAGGTATTTTTATAATCAATTAATGTCAAGCACCCCTCGCTTTTTTTAGTTAGGTTTTTAAAGCGTGTTTTTTAGTTTTTTAAACTATTATTTTTTTTAGTCTAAAAACTGCTGTCTTCATCTTGTTTCTCAAAAAGGTTACACAGCTGGGTTTATATGCCTAGTGAGGCAGGTATTTATTATGAGTATGATAATAATATACCGTTTTTATTTGCTACTCACAATTTTGGACCCTTTTAAAACTTCAAAATAAATAAACCTCTCATCCAAAAGTTTGTTACCCCTGCCTCAGCCCATTAGCCAGCCTCTTTTGTATGTAAATATTTAAATAGGTTTATCGAGGACACCTGAGGGCAGCACCTCTGATATAATATTTACTGTACGCCGAGACCTGAGGACTTTCGACGAGACGATGCGCGAAGATGAGTAAGATCTTCAGCAAAAATTATAGTCAATTTATGAAATACTTATGCTAGCAACCCGATCCTGCTTCACACGGTGTTTCCGACTCGAGAAAAAACGAGATTTCTTTGTAATATATCAGTTTATTATAAATGTAAAATACACATAGACCTTTCGGAATAAATTCTCTAATTGATAGCGGAAACCGCATCAAAATCCGTCACGGGGTTTAGAAGAACGACGCGAAACATTTACGTTTATTTTAAAGATTATTTTTTTGTTTGATTCTGCTACCAGTATTGAAAGAAATGATGAATGTAATGTTTCCTACATAAAACAGAACAATATTTTCCCGTATTTGTTTGAGTCTTATTTATTATTACATAACTAGGAATAGACCCTTGAACCCTTACGGCACTGAATCATAGTGAAAGTTACCTCCGTATTGCCTACTATTATTGAGAAAGATGAACTGTTTAATTAATTACAAGTAAACAATTTCATACACGTGCCTTTACAATCCGTCCGCTTATTAATAACGGGTTATCATACGCAGAACACTGAATTAATAAACTTAATTAACTAACTCACTGCGTGAGTTCACAATCGTTACACGTGCAATAATAATTTGAAACAATAATTTAATCGGTGCTAGGTAAAATGTCTAGTGCTGAATTCACAGTACGGTCATTTATACATTTTCGTATCCAAGTAATTTATTTGCCAGAAACACGGTTCATAGAATGTTTTTTTTCTTTCTTTCGTCTAAGTCTTCTTCTCGAGGATAATATATTAGCCGCACAGGAAGATGGCCGTGTGCCTTACTATGCAGGTAGCATCTGCTGGCATAGTTAAAATATCGCCACTCGTGTAGACTCTTACGCAAAAAAATCACAATATTTCATAATTAATTTGGTAAATAAGTCGTAACATACACTTGGCGCCAGAGGTATTTTATTTGTTGTGACAGGGAAACCCGGTATGTGGTTTTAACGTTTTATCTGCTGGGACGCAGCCACTTGTCCGGTTGTCTGGTTGTCCGACTGGCCCGGACGGTGGCCGGCGGCGATAAAACACACCGGACATTTCATTTCGGTGAAATGTTAATTACTAAGCCTATGGATGTAAACAGAATGAGAACAGCCCTATTATATGAATTTTCACTAACAGAAACCGAAACTGTTGTCGTGATGTGAATCTCGTCGTAACATTTTTTTATTCAGTTTACGTAAACAATTTAAATACGAACGACGTTGTCTGAAGTACGTTAACTTCTATAAAGTTTATAACAGGATAACCGAACGACGTGCTATCCTCTATTCCAAATAATCCTAGCCGGAAGGCAACGATGTTACTATTCTGACAGAGCTGGCTTTACGGTCACCAAGTCACTTACCTAGTGTCATGCCTATGGGCTTGCTTGAGTTAAATCATGAAGAGGTCATTCAACAACACCTCTCTTTAAACTCTTAACGAATAAAAACAAAACACTATTGATTAAACTGACCATTCAAGTTTCAAGTGATCCTATAGTCATGATGTCATCACTGAATATTTAACAAGACAATGTTTGATGTGATGGGTCTCTAACACACAAATTTGATGAATACACGACAGGGGAGTTTATAATGTAGTCAGTTACTGTGTTCTGGAGCGAGGCAAATGTAAACAAATTATTGTTTGGCAACTATATTTGTGTTCGAGTTGCCTACATATATTATTTGTAGTTACATACAGAGAGAATTTGCATATAACCCTAGTTACAATCATTAAGGGAATCTCATGTGGAATCGAGAACTGGGGCAAGGACAATGTTTTGTGATATACATGTTTATTTTTATTAATATAGCATGGAGATTTGGCACAAATCGTGCGATAGCAAAGTGAAAAAGTTTTGTTTTGATCTAGCCATTATTATCTATTTAAAGTTACTATATCATACCATGAGATAATATGACGAGACGTGGCTCGAATACAGTTTGTGCACGTAACAAATATTTGTTTTTATTTTTTTAAGGGAAAATAAACAGTAGTTTATTAATAAATGGAAATAACTTAATGTTTTACATTGTCTACCGGTGCAGGCTCGGGTGTTCGAGCCTAAACCTCCCAAAATACCTAGAACATACCATGTGGCAACGTTAAATAAAATACTTCAATGTAGGTAATTCTTATTTAAGTGGCAGTGTATCAAGTAAAAGCTTATACCGCTGAATGACATCGTTAGAACATAAATGGATAGTGTGTTAATGTTTCCAATATACACCGCATACAGCACGCGACCTCGGTGGCATCGTCCATCACATAAAGTCTCTTTATGAGCATGTTCTATTAAATTGGATGCGATAGCACTTAATACTGTGATGCATTGGCTGCTGGCTGTCATGAAGCTTATGTGTCATAAACATGTCTATTTTATATTGGACGAAGACTTCTAAGCTGCCTGACTGGATGGTCTGTCAAACAGAGCATGGTATTCAGTCAGATGCAGTGCTTAGCAGAAAAGGCAGCTAGAGTAAGAAATGCATAATGCTAAAGATCTGGTATTTTAAACCAATAGACCTTGAGTCCAGCATGACGTTCGAGTTCGTTTATTCAGTAGTACATATTTAGTTAATCTTGAACTGTCAAAGAATGTAAACATGGAAGAAAAATAAAATTAAGCCGGCTCCATTACGTTCGTATCCCACGTTCCACTGAAGCTCAACTAAACGTATCACGCGACATATCTGCACACCATCGTGCGTGTGCGCTCACACCGAGCGCGAATCTTTTTATGGTCAGTTACGCAATGATCGCGCTCCAATGAGCGCCGTGTGCTGCGTCCATCGGACTCCATTCTACCGCACACTTCATTGTATAGCGCGCTACGGGTACTCTAGTGACAGGCAAATTGATTACTGGCAATTTTTTGTAGATATGTGACATATAAAGTGTTTATTCGACAAAAAAAGGTTATCGTGTCGGTGGATTTCATTTGAACTCTGGCCTTGAGGTCAGTTTAATTTTTTGTTAAGTTACTTTTTCAGTCTGGATTACTGTTTAGTTAAAGGAATAAAATCACAGATGAAATAATAAATTACGGGTTGTATCGGGAACAAATAACTTGATGAAACGACCCCATAAGTATGGTGAACTACTCGTATGACCGTACCCTCTAAATCCTTTATTGGGGTTGTCCCATTATTTTTTCATAACAGCATCTTACCTCTAAGCTACTGGCTGCGACAGCTTGTTTTTCTAATAAGTTAACTGACTCAAGGAAAAACCTTCCTGCAAGCGACGCTTAAGGAAAAATATGCCCCGTCGATATAACATACCTAATCGTTAAGGACGAGCCATCGATCTCACCCAAAAGGGCTTCTAAATAATTTTCAATTTCTTATAAAAACGGCTCCCTTGTCATGACACTTACTCATATCCCTTATAAAAACACTCCGTGGAATAATATTCTTGGTTTCGTGAGCTTAGCGTCGTTAAGAACGTTTTGTAAGCGAATTCTTACTACTCATTTCTTTTTCCACGAAGAATCCCTTTTAGAAAAAATAATCACCTTGTGGTGAATGAAAACCTTGAAGTCTCATGTTTTTCTCACTAGGTATTTACGACATGTTGAAAAAGATTTTACCTTTAAAGTTAAATAGGCAGCTTATTAGTAGAATTTATTTCTGAAGATACCGTATTCGGGACATTTCGAGGTATAAGGAAATTAATCTTGTGACTCAAAATGTTACTTTTGATATTTATAATAGGTTTCATATCGTTCTGTAGGCGAATACTATTAGTAATTTCTTTATCACCACACACAGCGTTCATAGAAAAAGTATTTTCAGCCGAAAACCACTATTCATAACAAAAAAGTCGAACAGGTCGTAAAACGACATAAATTAAAAGCCTATATAATCGACCATAAAATGAAAGCTGGGCTTCCTCAACATATTTTGTCTAAAACGTCACTTCGTTTGGCATTCGGAAAACGTGTAATTGTAACGCTCAAAGCTTGTCCGTGGGCTCCGCTCTCTACGAGGCTTTGTCTTCGCTTTTTTCGCTCGCCTGAATGTCAACAGTGTTTTGCTCGTATTGCGGTGTCGCAAGCGGTCGCCTTCGTTTTTTAATAGCCATTAGTGCTGTGAGCCGATGGCCGCTAATCCTAGTATAGTTCAATGAATGTGGTTTTATATAAATGTTGGGTTGTACAGGTACCTCGTTTTGGAGAATTAGTATGTACAACATAGTTTTAGAAAATTATGTAAGTATGTACTGACATGTTGCTTTTTGCGCATAAACTGCTGTTTTGAGAGAACGGTATTACAAAACAGGATCGATAAAAACACTGTTTTTACAAACGCTGTGTTCTGTGGCTAGAACACAACGCTTGCTCTTTTTCTAAACGCAGAATTTGTGCCCACAATGTGACTTTTTTTACAAGATTTGCAATAGTATTTAGTGTCGTAAAATTTCTGCAAAAAACGCCAATTCAATGCGAAAAGCATTCGGTAGGTACCATGCCAAAACTTCCAAGCTATATATTACAAATTCAGATGGGCAGCGACCTTGCCGTGTGAAACACCGGCGCACTTGCACCCTCGTCACGATCGGCTCTACAGTTCAGCTTTTTTATTATTTCTATAAGACCACGAGAGCCCGCTGCGCACTATGAATGATTTATGTGACGTCAGCTAGATAACTTGATTTGCAGGTATGCTTGAAATAGGTGGTCGTTGTGTGGAATCCGACAAACTTGATTGTTGATTAAACTAAGTCAATAATTATTGCCATTTCATCTTAAGTCTTCCATTCTCCTCTATTTGTTACAGTTTTTTTTCATACGTGCTTTTGGTCTGTCTTGTCCGTACGGGCGACAGACTCAGGAATCCATAATTTATTTACCGTTTTGGTGGATAGATATGGGTGGATGTTTGGCTTCATGATTTTTATAGTTTTAGTAAATGTGAAACCCGAAACACGTGTATAGTATTTTTATGTAAAGAATATATGTACAACATTTCAAAACTGTATCATGAAAAATCACAAAGTTATAAGCTGTTATGTTACCTAATTGTCTACACAAACATGATCGCCAAGCGGCACCCCGGCTGCCCGCGCGTCCAGGATCGTATTGTGCTCATTGATAATAATTAGGCAGTAGGTACCTAATCGTATGGCGTTTGTATTTTAATTAACTGGTGATAACATTTTCCATTACTATTGCAAAACTTTTTTGGGAAAAAATATAACATGGTATAAAAATTATTGGAATCGATTCAGTTACTTATTCTAAACAAACATAATATATTCAGGTTTCGCATATACTAAAAATTATGTTGTATATGACTACCTAGTACTTTTTACTACTAATATTTTATTATTACTATTTCTTAAAGTCACCCAAAGGGCAATGGAGAGGGCTATGCTTGGAGTTTCCCTGCGTGATCGAATCAGGAATGAAGAGATCCGCAGGAGAACCATGGTAACCGACATAGCCCGAAGAATTACCAAACTTAAGTGGCAGTGGGCAGGGCACATTGCTCTCAGAACAGATGGCCGAGGGGCCGAAACGTTCTGGAGTGGCGACCGCGCACCGGAAGATGTAAACTTGGAAGGCCTCCCACAAGGTGGACCGATGACCTTGTGAGGACCGCAGGAGTCCGCTGGATGCGGGAAGCTCAGAACCGGTGGAAGTGGTGGGAGCTTGGGGGAGGCCTATGTCCAGCAGTGGACGTCTTTCGGCTGAAATGATGATGATGATGATGAGTTCTTCAATGCTGTGATTCTTACTAAACGATTCAAGTTTGACGAGGTAAATGTAATCGTCTTCGTATCTCACTGGAGAGTTGTTGAGTGATTAAAGTACTTTGCTTGGAGCTCTGCAGCATCTTCAGTCAAGTCAAGTCAAGTCCTATAACCATAGAGAGAAGACCTAATTGAATTTGTGAATTATGATTATTTATGATGAATTGAATTTGTTATCTTAATATGTAGACATTTTAAATGAATAACTTTAAATTATTTATTCAAATCAAATCAAATCATTTATTTGCATTTTTTTTTTATTTTTTTATTTGCTTTGTTATTTTTTTTTTTTTTTTTTTTTTTTTATTGTTACGTTTATTTGTTATTGATTATTATAATATGAATTGTAATTGCTAAAATATATCATACTTACATGCAAGAACTCATTACCTATTTTTAATGTATTCGGAATGTATTATTTTCCTCGATAAAATTAAGTTGTATTAAAACAGTACTGTCTATATAATTATAATGAAATGATATTATTTTTAGAGAAATTATATTTGTATAATTGATAGGGCATCGTTAACATTATTACTGTTAATTCTAATTTTTTCAACAAATTATTTTAAAGGTATAATTAGAATAATAAATTATATTCCTTATCCCGAAACATGTAATACTAGCAAAATGGTAACTATATAAAGTCACTACATTGTATTTTTTCTATGAAATGAAGAGGCTTTTTGTTCATTTATTTATATAATTCATTTCATACGAATAACTAAGAAAAATCGTTGTGATTCGAATTTACAAACAATTAAGGTTGCAAGTTCCCTGACTTTACCACTGTAGAATCTACCCAAAATCTACTTACTACTAGCTTAGGCTAGGCTGAAAATAGCGCTTTATTCAGCTTATCTAATATGTATATTGCACCACTAATAAGGTTATTATATGCATGGAGCTTAGGAAACCTGGAAACACGTTACATAATGTTGGTTAGGCCCTTGGGCTGGCAAGCAAAGCGCGTAATACATTTAGGAAAAAGCTTCACCATTTTACGCGTTTTTCTGTTCCTTTCTTCTTAAAATTAATAAAGATACATTCATAATCATTATCTTTATTCACGAATAAGTGACAACCATACAGAGTAACTTAATAATAAACATAAAATAGACAAAAATCGCTAAAAAATATTTTGGCAATAAAATTTAGACAACAGTAGTCGGATGGTACGTTGTAAAGATAGCTTGGTTGTCTTCGGACTGATTCGCCCTATCCCCTCGTACTATTATAAAACTGTATCACGAGCGGATAGTCTTCCTCAACCTTAGAACATCAGATTCCCACAAGGTTCCAGTAACAAGTCACATACCTAGTTAAGCAAATTGATTACAGTATAGGGAGTAAATCATTGTGCAGTTATATTAATTACGTTATATGATTGGAAATGTCTGTGTTGTTATGTGTTTGTGTATGGGTATATGTGTATATATTTTATTTATGTGTCTGTAAGTGTATAACTATGTGTGCTTTATTATTTATGTGCCTTATTTATACCAATTTTGTAGTAGATTTTCAGTGCTGTTGTAGTCTAGTGTTTTCAAGTATTTATCTATAGTTTATTTGCATGTTTGACTATCAAGATTCTTTAATTTTAGATCTTTACTTATTTTGTTGTAAAGGCTAGGGCCGACGTAATTGTGAAATTTGTGTGCAAAAGATGTTCTATATTTTGGTATGTTATAAACTTTAGCTAAACGTAGCCTTTTTGCAAAGTACGGTATTATTTTATGTTGTGCCATGATCTCTAGTTTAATGAATAATTTTCGTACAGCTGGAACTCCCAGTTCTGAGTAAATTAGGTGAGTCGGATAAGTGTACTTTAATCGAGAAATAACTTAAAGTACCACGCGTTGGGCTCAAAAAATAATAAAATTACTTACTTAAATTAAGATTTTTTCGATACAAAAGCGCATTCCATGTTAGCCAACTCTCAACTTTAGGTGAATATGCATCCGAATATCCGACCTCTGCTTATATCACATGCATTTCTAGTAGACATAAAAATATAAATTAATTTTCTTGCACGATTATTTGCCTTCATGACATGTTCTTTCCAGTTTAAGTTTTGGTCTACTATCACACCAAGATATCTTAAGGAACTGGTTCTGGTGATTGGATTACAATGACAGTTACCTGGATTATTGTAATTGTGAGTTAATAATATAATTATCGAGTCAGGAGAAGGTTGAGTTCTGCCGTTAATTGTGAATGTAATAAATTTAGTTTTGTCAAGATTAATTGTCAACAAATGATTATCCAGCCATGATGTCACTAAAGCAGAACCTTCATTTGCTGCTTCGGTTACATCTTTCCACGTGTTGGAGCTAAACAATAACACTGTGTCATCTGCAAATGTAATTTGACCATTTTGTAAAAGCAAATTGCAGAGGTCATTAATATATATTAAAAATAGCGTAGGATCCATTACAGTGCCTTGAGGCACTCCGAAGGTAACATTTTCCTCATGGCTTACACTGTTATCAATTTTTATATAATACATTATTATCATTAAAATTGTAACTCAAAAGAAGGTTATTTTTCTCGCTTAAAAACTCTAAAAAGACAAAACAAATAGAGATTCATATTTTATAGCATAAAAACAAAATAAATGAAATGAAAATGTAGAGCGTGTCGCATTCACGTTAATAAAATAAACGTAGAACACACTTGCGACTCATAATCTCGATACTCGGTGACGTGTATGTACTTAATTACGACGACATTCTGCTAATTAACGTACTTATTACAGTATCAAAGTCTGGAGATGATCATTACTTCGCTACGGTACGGTAACATGACTTTATATGGCTTGGAATAATTAAATGATTAGGTCTTTCTTTTTGTATTATTATCCTTTATTCTTGACATTGTTATTACTTTGTCATAACACGATTAGGTATACTATTAATAGTAACAATTATTTTGTTTTTGCAACGTCAAACGTCTTAGATAAATGTGAGACCATGCATATGTACAGAAAACGAGGTAACGGTGATAGTGATCGTTAAATAAATTGTAAAAGATGACACATTATGAAACATTTAGGGATCTTACACGATATACACCGAGAAATTTTAATGTTTGTTTTCCCGCGGCAGAATAACTTGCCCTAAGGAGCACTTTCACAGCATAGAGTAAAATAAAGATGTTTTTGTTTTAAAATTATTAAAAAAATATTCTTCAACTCGAAAAGGTGAGAAAAAATAGCAACACTAGAGGTAACTTGTAGGTACTACTTGAATCACACGCGCCGCCGACAAAGGGAACAGCGATGCATTAAATGTTCAAAGCAAAATTAACTCTCGCACGTGGTGATTTTTCACAATGGTTAATCTGTCATTTTTTGTTTTTAATATTTTATTTGTTTATAAAACGATTATATTACCAAGACAAAACCATTTCGCTGCGGGAAAATAACCATTAAAATTTCTCGGTGTATATAAATGAGCTGTATTCATAGTAACGTAAACAAGCCTCCTTCATTCACACTATTAATATGAGCTCTCAAGTCACCCGATACGCCCATCGAACGCACTTAGCCTCGGAACCCAACCCTGCTGGAAATGGCAGCAAGTTACGTGCGAACTCAATATACTCGCATGTAGTGAGGAGGTAAGGTTACATGAGCAGTTTGTTAGGTTCATTGTTTGTAGACTCATTACGTAGGTAACTGGTCCTTCTAAAGCACTTCTGGGAACATTATCATGTCAAAACGTTGAATGGGACCGTATCAATATAAAAATAGTATTTATCCCCATCTTATCAAAAAAAAAGACATACGTCACGCCGGTGTTGTCCAAATGGTTTTGTATACCACCCACATTATAAATACAACATACAGGTAAATTAAAGGTAGATTGGCACAATTGGGTTTCGTTACATATTGTTTTCGTCATATACATAGTATAAAGTTTTACTTAGTAAACTTCTTTTCAACTTAAAACACATTTTTATTTGATAAATGCATAATTCAGAAATTGCAAAAAATCTGCTAGGTATGAAGTAAGTCTGTCTAAATAGATAATTTAGTTTAGATACTAGATATTATCAAAAGGTTTAACTGCAGAACGTTATAATAAAATATGATAGAATAGAATAGAAAACTTCTATATCACACCAGAGTATATAGGGTTAGTTTACGTAAATACAAGTTAACTGATCTTTTAGTGTTAGCAAGTTACAAACACAGATAAAAAAAAATCTATTACAGCTTACCAAATACAAAGAAAGAGACATTATCTCCAGAGATGAAAGAAAACTTTCTCCAGCTGAAGATAGCAAATGGAACGGAAATCGTTTACTGAATCATATCGTCGTATCTCAAAAAGCAATAAACTTTCTGTCAACTGCGCTTTTTAATTTTTCTTTGACTCTTTCATAAACATGAAACCTCAGGACGGATTTCTAATCCATCTTTATAAAAATGTCAGCTATTCAGGACACATTCCGAGTTGAGCTGAAACTCATATGTTCCGCCACTTTATATACTTGCTTTCATGTCGGACAAGCTCAGCAGATCTAAAGGCGGTGTATGAAAGATGCTCGCCTCTTCTGACGTATAAACGCAAGTTTCTATAGACCGTTCTTGCGGTGGAATTTGGAAGACTTCATAAAATCTAATATCAATCATGTCCTCATCAATCATTGCTTTGTACTCCTCAGTGTAACGAAATAGCTCCCTCTTAAATTAGAAATTAAATTTCTACTGTTGCCACACTATTTCAATAGGTGTGCTTTTTAACCGACTTCATAAAAAGGAGGAGGTTGTCAATTCGACTTTTTTATGTTTGTTGGCTCAGAACTTTCGACTGGGTAAACCGATTTTGATAATTATTTTTGTTTTTTGAAAACTGGTGCTTCCCGTGTGGTCTCATTTAAATTTCATATAGATCTTATGATGCGTTTCGGAGACAGACAACTAAACTCTTAAAAAAAATGACAGCAAATCAACCGCGATTGCTGCGATCGCATAAATATGCATTGTTTTGACCCCAAGGATGATGAAATTTCGAATCGGTGTGGGGTAGGTACTATAACTAAAAAGTGAAAAATGAAAACTTTTTCCAAAAAAAAAAAACAAAAAAGTGAAAAATAACTGTTATTTCGGAAGGCGGTGACAAAAAATTAAAACACATATTATCTAAAGTCATCGTCTTCTGAAATTAAAGTTATTTTTATGTTTTTCCGGAAGTCGGTTGTTTTTTTTGGAAAAAGTTTTTATTAAAAGTGATAGACCTTCCAGGAATAACATGGTAATCCTCTGAAAACATTCGCACGTACTTGCTAATACTCATACATACTTATATATTGTTCTAAACTCAGATTGGACAGGTCTACTCAATCTGTTTGGTTCTTTCCTCAAAAGACCATTTCAGACACCAATCCACATAGTCTTCACATGATCTGACCAAGATTATGTCTGGACTTTAAAAGAGACTGTGACCTCTGAGTTTGTTTCGGCCTTTCTTCTTAGAGTAGTCAGATAGGGAACGCCGACCTCATCTAGTTTAAAAAAATATGATTGACGTGTAAAAGTGTTTGTACAAACCTACTTACATAAATAAAATCATTTGCAAACGCTTTACAAAACTAATTCGAAAAGTTATAAGTATAAATCAAAATGTTTCCTTGCACAACATTTCTCAATCTAGTTATTATTGCTTGTTGTTGATTTTTCATTATTTTTTTCAATATTGTCTTATGTCTAGTGTTCTATTGTTTTTATCAAACTCTCGTGTACAATTGTTAAATTTTTTTTTTTGTTTTTATTGAAATGAGTGGCTCGCCATCAACAGATAAACCCTGAGAGGTTTTCGTTGTGTGGCTTAAATCACGTATGTAATACTCAAAGTGTTTTGGAAAGAAATAAATAATAATTATTATTATTATTTACTTTTATACAATTGCGATCACACACAGTCCAATACGCTCAATTCTACCCACCAAAAATTGATATGCCTTCATTCTTTGAAGTAATTCATTCCTGTGTATTGCAGACCATTCCGTGCAAAAATGCTCCTTATGCTGCACGGCTATTATATTTGATGTTCTTCAATAAAATGAACGCGTGCTATTTGACCGGCCATCTTTGTCGATCGAATATAAAATTGATAGCTCATTGCGATCCATATTTCTCCTTTATTGCTGTTTTACTTCAAGACATACATTTTTATGTCAATCGTATGGGATGGAAGCCACCTGGGGAATGGAATAGTTTTATTGTTTTGTTTTGGCAGGCTTAATTGGAAAATATATTTATGGTTTGATCAAATATTCTTTATTTTTAGCGACCACCCTGCTCCATAAAAACTTGTCAAACCGTCGTCAGACCTATATGACGATGTTTGACACACTTCATAACGTTATAAAACCTAAAAACTCGGATTTATAACCGGTCGAGGTTTAAAATATTCAGTTAGTCAGATAATTACCCAGTGTTTAAGACAGTAAGAAGTGAAAGCTAGGCTACATAAAATAGCTGCATAAGATAGACTTTAATTTATTCATTAATGTGTATTTAGCTTAAATATCTCATTAACACGTTCTTAGTATTTTATCTAACCCATTTCAAACACATTTAACCTCAAGATGCAGTTGCCTTAATGAGGAGCGCATTAGCGCCCTACTGTATATGCTACGGCGTAGCGGCGTAGCAGCGTAGCGCTACAATGCTACGAAACCACAAAACGGGCCAAAGGCGACCGTTGCCAATCTGCAGGGTGAAGTTAAGAGGTCTCACTTCAAGTTATACAATTTTGTTATAAAGCAATATTTTTTTATAAGAAATAATAAATTGCAATCTTTTTATTACAAATTAAAGTCATATTTGGTGTGTCTGATACCGCGTTGTTCTTCAAAACTTCATTACGGATTTTGGTATAGTTTTCATCATGATTTTAGAATGATTGTTTTGAAAGGTTTATGTGTAAAATGCAGAGAAATCTCGATGTTTTGTCAAAGCCTAACAACCGTGTGAAGCACGAGTGAGTCGCGTTTCAAATAAATTAATTTAAGGAATAAACTAAAACTATCTAAGGCCAGGTAAAGCTGTTTGTATAAAATATGCATGACATAGTTTTATATTAGGGCAACCTAAAGCATAAAACTGCGATTTCCTCGTCGCTACATCAAAGTAACATACAGCCTTTTGGCTGAGGACGGCAGCAATTCGCCTCGTATGCCTCTATTATGTAAATGAGCCTGCCCTCCACTATCATTATATACAATCTGTAACATATACGCAAATGTATCGTGTATACCTGTTTATACATGTATATTGTATAATATATGCATGTGCTTGTGTGTGTTCTAAGTGGGATTCCGAGAACTACATTTGGAATTAAATTTTGTTAGTTATGAATGTGAATGTTTAAATGAAATGGAAAGTGGAAGTTGTACGTAAATTCCTAAAAATAGGATCAAAACCATTGCGAGCATTATGAAGGCGATCGGCGGCGGTGATCTCTCGCGTCCGGCCCTGGTCCAGGCCATAGTACGGAGCGAGAGCGCATGGGCAGCCGTCACCTCCTTCTGCGAAGCAGTAATGCTCGCGAAGAGATATCATGTGATACGATGGTTCGAAATTCAAGTCGAAACTTTAAACTCTTTTTGAAGTATTCTGTAGATTATTCGTAAAGAATTCAATGTTGTAGCAGTGTAACATTTTAAAACTTGAGGGGTTCGCACATACTGACGCCGTGTGTACTAGTAACACATTCTTGAATTCAGACCCAATCCACAACAATCATACATGTACCACTATTGATACCACAGCATGTGGTGGCCACGCCTGGCTGCGTTTAGCATCCGCAACTCTCCAGCAGATTTATAACATCCACTAACTATGGATGCGGTTGCACGTGTGAATAAACCTGAATCATGTCGCTCATTTTGTGGCCACACCGCTTGTTTGGTTTATTCGGATCAGTCATGATGGTAATACTACCTAGACTCACATTTTAAATCATTTCAATTTAAGTCATGCACTTTATTATTTTCTTAGTAGTACAGCTGAGATGTTTAGGGTCGTGAGGATATTTAGAAAGAACAACTCAGATTGGCTGCCAAAAGTATAATGTCTATATATAATACGAAACAAGTAAAATAACATAAAACGCTAATCAAGCATTAACTTGATACATAATTATAACGGAGCATACATACAAAATAGTGTAAAGGAGAGCATACACTTCACCTCCGGTAATTAAGAAAAAAAAAAACATACTTATTTTTTTTTTTTTAGATTTCACAAGACAGTCAGGATACAAATAGTTTAGTTCGGTTTTTGTGAACAATATCAATTTTGTTATTTCGTTTTATAATTTTAACATTACATCCCAAATCTTCTATAACAGTAAATGGTCCATCAAATAAAGGATCTAATTTCTGACCAGTTTAATTTTTAATCAATATCAAATCATCTTTATTATATTGAGTTGGGTTCAAATATTTATCATAATAGTTGTCTTTACGATTACATTTGCTTAATATTAAATTATTTCTAGCATCTTTATTAGCTAACTGAAGCTTATACTTAAAACTATTACAATAATTTTCTGGATTATATAGCGGTTCAACATCATTATATATTCTAGAAGGAATAATACATGGCCTACCAAATACAAGTTCAAACGGCTGGTATTTTGTTGCTGAATGGACAGTGGTATTATAACTAAAACACCAATAAGCTAACCAATGTGACCAAGTTTGTGGATTATTGTTGCATTGAATTCTGAGAAAAGCTCCTAAATTTTTGTGTGTATTTTCTAACGAACCAATAGATTGGTGATGGTACGCAGTTGATGATATTTTATCAATATTTAAAAGCTTACAAACCTGTTCCATTGTTGATGACATAAATTCAGCACCTCGATCAGTTGCTAATGTTTTTGGTAGTCCAAATCTAAGAATAAAGTTATCTACTAAAGCTTTACTTACAGTTACAGTGTCCTTAGTTCTAAGTGGATATGCTTCCACAAATTTACTTAGCTCGCACTGGAGACTCAGTATGTATACATTACCCTCATAATCTTGAGGCAATGGGCCTACAATATCTAAAAATATTTTTTCAAAGGCATAAGATGCTGTAGTTGTTATACACATGGGTTCCTTAATAGGCTTACCATGCTTCATCTTCTGACATTTCTCACATTTTGATACAAAATCCTTGACATCCGTTTCAAGACCTGGCCAGTAAAATTGTCTTTTAACGTTGTTTATCATTCTGCGCACACCAGCATGTCCACTGGTTGGCAGTAAATGAAAATCATGTAAAATAAATTTAATATTTTCATCATTAGTAATTCTCCTGACACCTCTTAAAACATGAAATCGTGGTCCGGACCATGTTTTCATTGATTCAATTTCTTGACTTAAGTCTTTAAGAAAGCTAGCATTTTTTATATCTTTTATTATGCATATCTCGTTTATATTTAATTTCTTACAAAATCTACTCAATATCGACACAAATTCGGCTCGCGTAAAATGTGAATGATAATCAAGATTTACGAATAAATTCTTTCTCTTTTCTTCATATGCAAAACATTTTTCTTTTAAGGATATCCTATTATTTTTATTTAGTTTATTTAAATCTTCACCTTTTATTAAAATCATTTCCACAGAATCATTTGGTTTCTTTAATATTTCCGCAACCCTTGGCTGATCAGACCTTGTGTCTGCGGATCTATTAAACAAATCGGTATCACTTGCATCATTCATATCATTCATCCTCTTCTTTTGAGCTCTTGTTAATACAGTCACTACATCATTATTCATACTCTTCAGTTCATCCGATGTTATCACAATCCTAGATAATGCATCCGCAGCGACATTTGTTTTTCCTTTCACATACACTATTTCATAGTCATATTCCTCTAGAGTTAATCTAAATTTTAATAGACGACTTGAAGGATCTTTCATCCCAAATAAATAAATTAAAGGTTTATGGTCTGTTTCTATGAGGAAATTTCTACCGTACAAGTATGGTCTAAAATACTTGACAGACCACACAATGGCTAACAATTCCTTTTGAATTGTTGGATAATTTCTCTCGGCTTTGTTTAATGGACGACTTGCATACGCAACAGGTTTCATATTTTTATTACATAAAACAGAACCAATAGCTATTCCTGAAGCATCAGTTTTTAATACAAATTTACTTTTATCTGAGAAATCTGGGTATTGTAAAATTGGTGGATTAGTCATTGAATGTTTTAAATTTTCAAAAGATTTTTGGCAACTTTCTGACCAAATAAAAGGTTCATTTCTTCTGGTCAATTTGTTTAATGGCACTGTAATATCAGCAAATGAAGGTATAAATTTTCTATAATAATTGCAAAAAGCAACAAAACGTTTAACCTCGTCTGTATTTTTGGGTATTGGATAATTTTTTAAGACTTTAATTTTTTCTGGATCTGGCCAGACACCTTGCGCAGAAACAACATGGCCAAGATATAATAGCTCTTTCTTTAAAAATTGACATTTGTCGGGATTTAATTTTAAATTTACCTTCCTCAGTCTGTCAAATATGTCCATTAGATTACGATTATGGGACTCTAAATTACGACCAAAAATAATTAAGTCGTCTAAATAAACGAAACATTTGTCAAAAGTTAAACCAGACATTGCTACCGTCATTACTCTACTGAAAGCGCCGGGCGAAATCGTTAATCCCATTGGCAGACGTTTCATCTGAAACTGACCTGAATTAGTACAAAATGCAGTGCATTTTCTGCTTTCTGGATTTAATGAAACTTGATAATAACCAGAATGTAAATCTAGATGGCTGAATAAAACAGCACCTGAAAGGGAATCTAAGATTTCAGTAATATTTGGTAGAGGAAACCTATCATGCTGTATTTTTTCATTTAGTTTTCGATAATCAACTACCAAACGCCACTTCCTTTCATTGTTGTCGTCACTTTTCTTGGGTACTAGTAAAACTGGACTAGACCATTCACTTTGTGTTTCTTCTATAATATCATTATTTATCATAGTTTCAATTTGTTTATTTAATTCTTGTTTTAATTTTTGTGGTAATCTATAAGGTTTTGTATAAATTGGGCTAGTATTTGGTTTTAGCGTTATTGTTTGTTCATAAATATTTGTTACCGATAGTTTATCGTTCGGTAAGTGAAAAATATCGGAATATTTTTTGCAAATATCTTCAATAGACGTTTTCTCTTCGTCATGAAGATGTTGTAGTTTCAAAAGTCCTTTTAAAGTCTGAGCTCTACTTGCATCAGCATTATGTTTATCGAATGTATAGCATTCATATTCTGATAACGGTTGCACGACTGGAGTAAAGACAGGAACACGAATATGCTTTTCACTTACATTTAATATTTTTAACGGTATTTTACTTTTATTTTCTCTAACAATAGCTCCAGCTAAAAACAAATCTTTCCCTAATTGACTTGCACAAACAACACAATCTTCTTTTAAGCTTGAATTTAAATTTACATAGTGAAGAGACTCGCTTCGCGCCGGAAAAGTCAAAATTTCTGAATTGCATTCCGTTGTATCAAATATTTTAGTGCTAATTTCCTTTTCATTAATATTTAAAGTCAAAATATTAGTCTCTAAATTGATATTTGATGAGTATTTACTTAAAAAGTCTAACCCGATAATTCCATCGGCCTTGATAGGTAAGTTATTAAACACGTGAAACTTATGTAGAAGTACTTCACCCGTCGGTGATGACAATGCAAGACAAACTTGACCTAGTGAACGAATTTGTCCAGCTATGCCGTTGACTAAAATATCTTTCCCAAAAATTGATATATCTGGTGGTAAGCATTCTCTCCGTACAACTGACAAAGAAGCTCCCGTATCCAACATCCAATAATATTGATTATTATCTAAATTAAATGAAACTAATTTTGTTTGTCCATTAAATGCTAATATTTCTGGGTTGGTCACGAAAAAACTTATCAGCCTGGTCTACCCCTGGGGTTGTTTGGGCTTGGGTGCTATTATCACGCGCCTCAGTTGCTTGAGCTGAATAAATCTGACGCGAATTTCCCCGATTATGTGGCTGATAATTGTTATTTCTAAACTTTCCGCCTCTAGAGTAACCTGAATTGTGGTAACAACGTGAACGGTTACCCCGGTTGCTATAATTATTTCCAGTTACATACCTATTTGATGTTTGATCTCGTCCTTGTGCACCTCGTCCTCGATGTCCTTGATTTCTATGACCATTAAAATAATTGTTATAAACTCTCTTTCCTCTTTGGTAAGAAGAGGACTTACCAGAACAATACATGACATTGCCGTTGCTTGTACTCGCACTCGGCGACAGGTAACACTCCTCATCCTTAGCTGCCTGGATAGCGTCCTTTAGTAGGGTATAATTACGAGCTGCAACTATAATGCTAAGTTTTGAATTTTTTAAACCCTCTGAAAATTTTCTTATTGCTAATTTTTCATTTAATGGCCTCAGAATATCATATTTATTACACTCGCCATCTGCTTGAGTAATTGTCAAGTCCATGAATAATTTTTCGATTTCAGAAGCATATTCATCAATCGAACGGTGACCTTGTGTAACATTTTGTAGTCGCGATTGAATTGCCGTAAATGACTTTCTCGTTAAAAGATGCGTGCGCATGTCCTTGACAAGTTCTTTTACAGTGGTATACTTTGAAGCCATTCGTAACTTCGCGTTTTCCGTAAGTCTACTTTTCAAAATAAATTTAATTAATAATTCCATATCCGTTCCGTTAATCATATCTGAATACATCTCAATACCGTCTATTAATCGTTTCGTCACATTTTCCGTGTCGTCCATAACAGGCAACAAATTACAAGCAGTTTTCAAATCGAAATCCATTTTGGCAGACTCAGTTTTAGGAAAAGTACATAAAGTTGTAATACTTTCATAAAGTTTTCTTATATTTTGTAAAATTTCAGTCGCAGACGAAATAATCTGCGGGTCCTCCTTAGACTTCAATAGTAAAAATAATTCTTTGCTTTTATCAAAAATATTTGTCACTTCATTTAATTTAATTTCAAGAGTTTTACCTAAATATCTAGACTTTCCCTTTTTTACCAAATATTTTCTTATATTCTCTAATAAAACATAATTATCAATTAATGCATCGATCATACTCTAAAACCATAGTAGGTATTACATTTCATTACATTCTAAGTTAATTATCCTATAATTGTGCACTTCTGTTCACGTAACTCGATACTTAGTCGCAAAATTGAAACGTTCGGCATTCTTTCGCCGTGCTACAAGTAACTTAACGCTTTTGTTTTGATATCTTTACATAGGATTATGAAATACTGGTATGTCTAAATAACTGTTCTATTTTTAGTCTTTAATGTTACTTATTTTATTGTCCTTATTTATTGATTTTTAGCACTCGCGAGATATTTAACCGCACACGCGACACACACTTTTAACATAGTTTATGCTGGTTACTCACGGTTCCTTAGGCTGAAGTTTCGGCGTTATTGTGTCCTCGGATAGAAACCCGGATACGTTGCATGGCATTAAGACCAATCTCCTCCTGGATCCACTGACGATGGCACCTTCTATATAGCCGCACTATAAAGTAGGCGATGGTTATGGTGAATACAGCCAGCAGGGTGAACATAACAATATTCATTTGCTCCATGTGCTGACCAATGCCCTTCAAAGTGGCCTCGTTGCTACCCGCAGCGTTTTGGGTGATGAATACCTCATCTTTTTCGACCGTTGAGCGGCACATCCTCTATATTATTCCGATGATTCCGATAAAGTAGTTTGGTATGGTGATTATACTTTAAACTTTCAATTTACACTGCCGAAACCCAAGGACAGCCCTAGGCAGGGTCGCCATGAGATGTTTAGGGTCGTGAGGATATTTAGAAAGAACAACTCAGATTGGCTGCCAAAAGTATAATGTCTATATTTAATACGAAACAAGTAAAATAACATAAAACGCTAATCAAGCATTAACTTGATACATAATTATAACGGAGCATACATACAAAATAGTGTAAAGGAGAGCATACACTTGCATACACTATAGTTTTAGTAAAAACATGAAATTAAAGAAATGCGTAGGAATTGAACCGTATCGGTTTGTTGCTAGAACAATACCTTGAATCTAATGAGCAGATTATGATTGAAATGAAGGAAAGTTAGCAGAGGTGAAAGCTGAGATCACTGAATTAAATGAATGCAACAATGAATCGCGGAAATACAACGCAGATTAATGAAATTAAATCATTGATATCTTGCATGATAAATTGATAACTAAACAAAACCAATTTTGTCACATTTAGATAAATAATTATCGATGGGAGACTATAAAATATAATAAAATCCTTTGAGTCAGAACTTGACATATATAATAGCACACTTCATCATTTCAGCCGAAAGACGTCCACTGCTGGACATAGGCCTCCTCCAAGCTCCTCCATTTCGACCGGTTCTATGCTTCCCGCATCCAGTGGATTCCTGCGGCCTTCACAAGTTCATCGGTCCACCTTGTGAGAGGCCTTTCAACTTTACATCTTCCGGTACGCGGTCGCCACTCCAGAACGTTTCGGCCCCATCGGCCATCTGTTCTGCGAGCAATGTGCCCTGCCCACTGCCACTTAAGTTTGGCAATTCTTCGAGCTATGTCGATTGCCTTGGTTCTCCTTCAGATCTCTTCATTCCTGATTCAATCACGTAGGAAAACTCCAAGCATAGCTCTCTCCATTGCCCTTTGGGTAACTTTTAGCCTTCTGTTAAGGCCCATTGTGAGCGACCACGTTTTAGTGCCGTAGGTAATCACTGCAGCATGCACTGGTCAAAGACTTTCGTATAGAGACACTGCGGTATTTGGGACGAGAATATATTGTGTAGGTTCCCAAACGCGGCCCAGTAGCACACCTACATAAATAAAACCCTGCTAAAAACTACGAACAATAAACGAAAACATGCCTACGTAAATCTACAATCGCTACCTAATACGACGATGTTATTTTACTGACTGAAACTTGGATTATAACCGAAACACAAGCCTTCAACTACAAAATTTAAGAGGAGGTGGAGTTTCGGCATATTAATAATGTCCACAATGACCTTAAATACAGCTTATCAGAGTTAAAGCAAACAGGAGGAAACTATTTAAAGATACGGCTAGAGCGAAATGCACTGGAAATAAGAGTCTTATATAACTTCTTGTATAACTCCGGCAATACTAACTTAATAGAATTTCTTGAGGTTAATGAGTCCCAACTTACAACAAAGAAAGAGGTCAATAGTGTTCGTGGATTTAAACATTGATCTTTGTAACGAAGACAAGCTAGAGCAGACTATATAATACAACTAGCTATTGCCAACGGCTTCGCCCGCGCGGAACTTTCGTCCCCTATTTAACTACCTTAGGGGAATTTCGAAAAATCCTTCCTTATTCCTTGACTATGTGATAAAGGGAACCTCTGTACAAAATTTCAGCTTTCTAGGTCCACGGGTTTGGGCTGGGCGTTGATGAGTCAGTCAGTCAGTCAAGACTTTTCTTTTTATTTATTTTTAGATAGATGAACTCTTAAAGGGAACAGGACATACTTACTCAATAAAATCAATAAGAAACATTGTACAAGAGAATCGACTAGAAATTTATTTGGACCATGTCAGCTCCAACTTGAAAGACAATCACTTCCACATGGCAATAGCTGACTATTCAATGTTAGGTCACAAAAAAATATACAAATTAAACTCAAAAAATTAAATTAAAAAATTAAATCAATTGATTTTACGAAACTATACTAATACGCTAGAAACAACAACCCTTGCAAAATTGCATGATGACTACGCACTAGAAAACAAAATAATATAAATAATTGACAAAATTAAAACGACAGCAGCAGCAACATTTTCATTTGTAAGGCACTTGTAAGGCGATGCCAACACCAACTAATGGGGTCCGCAAGGGCCGATGCCTGCCAGGGGTGCGGGTTGTTCGAAAGAGATACCGCGGCCCCTGGCACGCAGGCAACTGAGGGAACACGGGTGGGTTTTTAGTCAGGAAAAGTCTGACACGCCCTTCTGCTCCACCCAGAGCGGGAGAAGTTATTTGATGATTTCCCACCGAAAAAAAAGGCACTTAAGAAAAGTAGCACTCGCCGAGCTAGTTTTCTGATTTTACCGAAGATGAGAAGATAGTCTGGTAAAAATCATCGTAATTTTTTATGGAGCACAATTATACTACATAATACCTTTATGTATAAAAATATTTACAAACTAAAGTAGCTGAATATTTAATCACAAATAACACCTAAAAGCTGAAAGCATTGGATTAGGTTGTCATACTGACATGTAAATAATAATAGCTATCGTGACGTCTGTGATGTACTTTATATTTATAATTTATTTTAAGAATTGTTTTCATGTCAGTGACTTAGTGTTTTTTTGAGATGAAATATCTTTAAACTTAATGTAGAAATGGAATAAAAGAATATTATAAAGAAAAACTGACTAAGCGGACTACGCTTAAACCAAAACCATGGATAGGAATACGCTGATCTAAAAAACAGTCTATTATTTTTGAGTATTTCCACCAAAAGTCCTCTTAACTTTACTAGTGAAACACACACTCTTTATGTTTATGTTAAGCTAGTACTATTACTAAGCAAAAGCATATGACGTCACCGAAGGGGTGTGGGTCTGTGGAGATAAAAATAAACAGGTCACACTGGAGTCGGCTATTTTTGTGCCCGGCTATAATGACTCGGCCCGGTCCAGCTCAAAATAAACAGACTAAAAGGTCTTTGTACATATTGCACTACCTACACGTCTGAACTAAGTAGGTATTCTTTGATACGACGACGCTTGCGAACGAATTTGCAACGTTGTCCCATAAATATCTGTATTTTTATTATTTAATGCTTGTAATATTATTGAATTTATAAATATAAACTCATGCATATTAAAGTTATAACAATTGAAACAATATTGTAAGCATTTGTGTCAAAAGTAGGTCATTTACGCGTTATTTACAACACTGACCTAACATTTTATGTCATTGAAATATACGACAGTTTGGATCATCTCTCACAATGATCCACTGCGTAAAAACATATGGAACACTTACTTTTCCTTATAAACTATGTATCTGCAAATGTCATGCCCTTTGGTTGACCTTCCTCGGCTCTTGATCCCCTAGTGTCGTACAACACATCTGTTACTTTATTATTTGTTCATTTTTCAACTAAATTATGTTTGTTCCACGTAGCGTCTGCAACAGGTAAGTAAAATATTCTTAAATGAAACCCTTTTCCCTTTGTTAGAGGTAAAACCAAGTAAAACTCGGACAGTATCGGTACATTATGTAACTAAGTACGTACTTAGAAAGGGTTTTCGATTCGCTTTGTAAAGCTTTTGCCTCGTTATGTTTTTGATACTAAGTAATTTATTTGATGTATTATTTTTTGTTGAATAAATTCGATGTACCTACCTGATGAACGCCCAAACTATTCTTATTTTATAATAAAAATTCATAGCCCAATCGTTTCTAAAATCTTTGCATTCCTTAGCAAAAGTTTTCATGAATACTTCTATAAAGTTCTGTACACTAGAATGACTTATCCCAAAATGAGTAATTATGATTGCTCCACCGATATTTTTGACAATTTCAAGCATTTTCATAATGTGTAAGTCACTAGTGCGCTTGTAACGAAAACTCCATTTTCCTTGTTATAATTCTGTAGTTGTTGAAGTGAACTAAATTGCTAGCATCGTTATAAGCAAGTGAGTTAGTGCAGTTTATGTATTGTGTGTGCATGTGTGTGGGGGTAATTAGTACTTTTGCTCGGCTAGGCTAATGCGGCCCAAGTTTGTCGGTCTTAAGTCATTCATATGCTAATACCGTTGTGTGTGCCAGTTAATTAGCAGAATAAATGTATAATGCAACTACATATTTTCCGTAGAACAATTTGTTACAAATGCACGCTTAGATTATGTCCATGTAAATAATTGTAGACTATTGACTAGTGAATTTAGGTACTGAAATTAATAGTTATTTATATTATAAATACAGTGATTAAGTGTCCCTACAACTAATTTGACTTACATAAACCAATCAGTCATGCATAAATTCTAATTCGAAGACCCTAATAGTTAAGGACGGTATGTCTCCATAATGAAACTCAGTACCATATTTTATTAAGACTCGTTAAAATACCCAATTATACATAATCAAACGGCCTAACATAACCTTTACAGCTTCTATCGACAATTTAGGTTAAGATAACTATAACAATTGGTGGATCTCAATACTCGACACCCGACGACTCATTGATAGGTATGTCATTTATTGAAGTTAGTGTAATTAACATTTGGGTAAATCAAGTTCTCTTTTATTGTTACTTATACCATACTTGAAAGCACCTCTCTAGTCTCCACTCTTGAATTCGTATCTTGAACCCCAAGATACAGACTAACTGTCTAGTTTGGGGTTCACTGGCAAATAATATTTGTAACTAGCTGTAGGTAATATTTAAGCTACTCATATGTCGTATCAACTTGTTGTTAATCTATCTATGCTTACTGTATTACCTGGACAATAAATATTTTCAATTTTTTTTCTAGTTAAACTCGTGGACCATACTTCTTAACTTATTAAACATTTGGGGTAAGTAGGTACCTACCAATTTGAATAGAAAGCTATTCAATAGGCCTTTCATCGCTTAATATCTATGAAGAATTTGTTGAGAGAAATATCGAGAATAGGCAAAATGCAATATTATTCCACCTTAATAATAATATGCAAAATTCAGAAAAAAGGAAACCAGCCATCCAGGATTCCAATAATAACGATTTATTTCCATTTCCATGCAGATCCGGTAATGGACCGCGACTGGGTCCAGCATACTGACAAAGCGAATAAAGTAAGTAGATTTTACACAAAAACCTGTAAAAATATTTAAAAAAAGAAGTGTTGGGAACATTTTAATCAAGTGCTGAAGACGTTGTGGCTTGGTGGCACTATTGTCATAGAAGAGAATAGTGCAGTAGACCGACTGCATAAGAAACACGATCCATTTTGTTGTGGGATTTTCGTGACAGAAATAATGATTGACCACAACTCTGTATAGTAATTCATGCTTTTGGGTTTAAAAAAATCGGTTCAACAAACGAAACCAATCAATTAGGAAGTCATGTGTAACCAATTAATGTTTTCATTCAGTTGCTCTTTTATTAATATATGTCGCATTATGGTGACCGAGATGCGAAACATCGGATCTTCTTCACGATCCGACATAGCTTAGGTAGGTCCATACCTACCTGCCCTGTAGTACTCGAAAGAAAAGATAATTTGAATTTAAAATAACTTTTATAAACTGGCGAGTAACAAATTAAATAAACATGCATCGGAAAAAAACACGTGCGTTGGTACTGAGCGTTTGCCTAGACTGTCCGAGGTCGACTGTCAACTGTAGACTGTCGCCGCACTCGGTCTCTCCGCCAGTCCTCGATGCATCCCCTCCACCGACGATCGTGTCCAAGCGGTACGGCTCGCTTGCGATTCCGGTTACATGATTATTTGTTTACGAATCAAATTGTTAATGGCGCTATCCGCTCCATTTTGGCTTTGGTTTTCCACTTTGGCTCCATCAGTCCACGACATATAGTATTCTTTTGAACATCTCCTTGGTGTCTAAAAACAAAAAGAATAAAAGATACGGAATAGTCAAAACGGTGATAAGTTTATTAGAAATCTTTGCAAGTAGTTGCATAATATTGAGTGGACTTTCTGTGTTCAACTGTTGTGTTAATATCGGTTGGGAGGCGATGGCCGGAATAAGCCGATTGCTTTCCGATCGCTGCGACCGAGTTTAATTGTGCCGTCAACTCAATGCCTTCGCGACACAGCCCACGCTTTCACAGAACTGTTGCGAGGATAAACACGGGCAATTGCTGGAAAACAGTCTTAACAGATAAAGGTACTTGTAAAGTAAATATATAAACAGTAGGTACTGAGTAAAGAATTTGCTCGCGAATACAGAATTTTGCGGTGATACAACTGAAATTGGAATTTTCATTGAAATAATTAACTACTGCAAGTCGGCAGCCGACTTATCACATTGTGAGCTCCACTCCAGGCTGCCGCTTTACTCAGTGTAATTATTTCTTCACCACTGCTCTCAAAACGGTGACTAAAAACATCGTGAGGAAACTGGTATGTCTAAGAACCAAAAATGACAACCAACCCGCACTAGGCCCGCGCGGTTAATTACGGCCCACTCCCTCTCTGAGAGAGAAGGCCTGAGTTTCAACAGTGGGATCATTATAAGCTGATTATATAATTAAGTACTATTCCACTACAGCCAAAACTCTATCGAGTATTTGCTGGTTCGTTTTTGTTCAAATATAGTAATTAGCTTTTAAGATAAAATTTATTCACAGTAATAATAGCATAAAAATACATACAAATAATCTGTACAAAAAAAAACAAATCATAATGAGATAACACAAACACATAGGTACTTGAACCTGTAGTAACGTATGTTTAGCATATACCTACTTCAGGTACAAGTATGCGTTTGCATCACCACGTGTGTACAACTAAGGTCTCAACATATAAAATAAAAAAAGTAGGTAAGTACCTAAAAAAGCATTAACATAAAAATTCTACACACAATTTATTGTTTGCGCATTTCATATAAAAACGAACTAAACCCTGAATATAAATTGCTTAATTTTTGCTAAGGACCATTTGTGAATGACTAAACATTCATGTTAATGCTATAGACGAAAAACATTTAGGCAATCACACTGTTGTATAAATAACAAGCATAATGCTTTTTTTTGTGAGCAATTTGACCACAATTGAGGAATTAATAGTCCATCGTTAATTGGCAAAATAAAAAAGCACCGTAGGTGAACTTGACATTGACATCATGACCTTCGTAAATGGTTAGATGATAGCAGTAGTCTCAAATTATAAAACAAAAGCAGATAGACCGCGCGGAACACCAAGAGTGAAGCCAAAAAACCAAATACTAAAGCGTCGCATTGCACCTATGTAACATACAATGCGACACTTTAGTATTTGTTTTTTTTTTATTTGTATTATAAAACAAAGGCAGATATACCGCGCGGAACACCAAAGTGAGGTCAAAAAACCAAATACTAAAGCGTCGCATTGAATGTAATATACGATGCGACGCTTTAGTATTTGGTTTTTTGGCCTCACTTTGGTGCTCCGCGCGGTCTATCTGCCTTTGTTTTATAATCTGAGGTAGTAGTTTACTGAGAGCAGAAAAAAATAGTAGATACCTTACATATCACTATATATTTTTTTCTCCTAAAAGTATTAGGTACCTACCGATTCACTACCACGGATATAAGAAGGCACTTATATTTTACTCATACGTTATTACCCGCCTCATACATCTTTCGCAGCGGACGGCAGATAGAAGCCGCTTCTTAATCCCTCATATTAATCATACCCGCAAAAACAAGCGCTAAGAATTTCTGAAGAAACGCTCCCAAAAGCGAGAAATATGAAGCAGATATTACGCTAAGCTTACAAGCGACGCAAGCGTCTTAAGAAAATTGCTTCAATTTTCCACTCGAAAATTTGGTTACATTTTGACTTTAAAATTCAACCGTTTACATACATACTGAATGAAAATAGTAGTGCCATTAAAAATCACGAGAAAATTCTGCTCGAATTCGTTGAGGGGATTGCATCGCACAATAATAGTGAAATATTTGTCGCGCGCACAACGGAGCCGTTCGTTCGACACGCGTAAGTGGGGCCGCTCTATTCAACTTAAATGGCGTTTTAGAGAATCTTTGCAGCCGCGGAAATAGAGGTCGCTGGGGTCGGTGGGGTCGCAGACTGTGGCTGCCAATACACGCGCCATACAAAGTGGCTTAGAAATGTTTAGCCGCTGAGTTCTGAATCTCACTGAAGTGCTTCAGAATTGTATGCACTCAATAGCTGCGGAATTATGTTTAGAGTTGCTTTTACATTTTGTTAGCGACTGCAACATTTCTAGAATAGAATTTAGGTTGTTATGAAAGGCAATCTCTAAAGTGCACATTCGTGTGCGTCGATTACCAATAAATTTCTTTGGAATGTAATCAAGTAAGGTTAGTAGGTAAAGACTAAAACATTATATAATTATAAGATCTGTACAACGTATTAATTAGCTTTTGGTTTAATGTAACTAAATCTTGTTGATTAGGTTTTTGTTTTGGTTGGGAAATCATCAAATAACTCCTGCTCTGGGTGGAATAAAACCCAGCCGTGTTGTTGTACCTGTGTGCCAGGGGCCGCGGTACCTCTTTCGAACAACCCGCATCCCTGGCAGGCATCAACCCTTGCGGGCCCCATCAGTTGGTGCTGACATCTCTTTGAGGCGCGCGTGGAACACAACGCGCCGTTGACCCGGGCTTGGTCCTTACTGGACAGCGAGCTACCCATTACTCGCCGTCCGCAAGCCCGCACCTGGGATTCCCGACGCCCAGGCCGTCTCCTGCGGCGACTAAGGCCGTGAGGGCGCATATACTGCTTCTTCCTCACGTGCACCACCTCTCTCTTTGCGAGCATTACTGCTTCGCAGAAGGAGGTGACGGCTACCCATGCACTCTTGCTCCGTACCATGGCCTGGACCAGGGCCGGACGCGAGAGATCGCCGCCGCCGATCTCCTCCACGAGGACATGGCGGCGCTCCGCCGTATCCTCGGGGCGATCTTCGCAGTAGAAACGCCCGGGCGTTTCCTCCCGCCTTATGCAAAACAGGAACCTCCCGAAACAGCCGTGTCCGGTGAGGACCTGCGTCAGGCGGAAGATGAGGACGCCGTGGCTTGTTGATTAGGTGCTGTGATAGATTATTTTATAAATGTTTTATTTAATTATGAGACTTTTTGCTTCCGACTTTCGGTGCTACAAATACCGTCTCCGGTTAGTCAGCGGAACTCGATTGAAAACTGTTTTTTTTTCCGGAAGTTGCTAAGCACGCCACCTATTTGTCATTTTTAGATGTAGAAAGGTTTAAAAGCACCATATGTCAGAGAATTTTAAAGGCAGTTCCGTGTAAAATAAAGAGCTATACCAGAGCAGCTTAATGAAGCTGCTCTTTTTCTTGTCCCTATCGGTGCTGATTTCTTATAATCGGATATTATTCCATTAACAAAAGGCAAAAAAAAACATTGTCGAAAAAAGCAGTTCAAAAGAGCTATATTTTTAAAAATAACGTCATATTTATTTCAGCTTTGTTTCTTTTACCAAGATATTTATTTTTTATTTAGACATTTCATTTGTCAGGATCATAGCAGTATTATTTTATTTAATTAAAAACATTCGTACAATAAGGACTATTACGGAGCACAATGCCACTTTCTCAGCGGGACATGATTCGGTCGCTAACGGTTCACTACAATGGTATAATGGTTCACTACAATGGTATAATGGTTCACTACAATGGTATAATGGTTCACTACAATGGTATAATGGTTCACTACAATGGTATAATGGCTGTTGATCCCACTTTAGTTTTATAATAATACGTTCCAAAACCAAATTAATGTTTAGTTGGTAAAGGTGGGTTTTACTGTAGGAAGAAATGTTTTTTGGATTTAATAAAAAAAAAAACACAAATTATACTACTTTTTTTTTTTGAGGATGGGAAATCATCAAATAACTTCTCCCGCTCTGGGTGGAGCAGGAGGGCTTGTCAGACTTTTACTGACTAAAACCCACCCGTGTTTCCTCAGTTGCCTGTGTGCCAGGGGCGACGGTATCTCTTTCGAACAACCCGCACCCCTGGCAGGCATCGGCCCTTGCGGACCCCACCATTTGGTGCTGACATCTCTTTGAGGCGCGCGTGGAACACAACGCGCCGTCGACCCGGGCTTGGTCCTTACCAGACAGCGAGCTACCCATTACTCGCCGTCCGCAAGCCCGCGCCTACGGTGGCCGGGAATCAGCCTGGGATTCCCGACGCCCAGGGCTTCTCCCGCGGCGACTACGGTCGTGAGGGCGCATATACTGCCTCTCCCTCACGTGCGCCGCCTCCCTCTTCGCGAGCATTACTGCTTCGCAGAAGGAGGTGACGGCTAACCATTCACTCTCGCTCCGTACCATGGCCTGCACCAGGGCCGGACGCGAGAGATCGCCGCCGCCGATCAAATTATACTACTTAGGTGGCTATAACGTTCTATAATTTTTGACTATGTTCACAAGGTCTAGTAAGTTAGGAGGAAACTCTTCTGCAGTCTATTAAGGGAATAACAGTATGCATGCCAAACATTTACTTTTATATTGTCTTTATATGTACTATGTACTTACTGCTAATGTACAGTGGGCTGTATCAATTGGGTACCCCAGTTGTATTAAAATTGTTATACAAGTAGGGTACCCAATTGGTGCAGCCCGCCGTACTTAGTTAGGAAGGTACTATATTATTATTTTTCTCGCAAAATTACAAGCAATGTTATGGAAATCCGCAGATTGTTATCAGTAACTTCGTGAGACGGTTTAAAATCAGTTAATAAATCTGTTCTGAAATTGACCAAAGTGACAACGTAACTATATTTTAGTTTGACAGCACTAAGATTTCACTGAGTTATTATGGTCGAAAATGGCAATTTCAATATTCTGTTGTCTAAAATTTTGATCATCTAACTAAATCTGACTATTTTTAATCGCGATTAAAAAGGAGTGGAATAAAATTAGTTGTTAAGAACTAAAATTCACACCAGCACATCGACTTAAGGTGCAAAAACAGTACGGTACAGTATCTTTTTTTTTCTATCTCGAAAATGGTTTGTCCTATCGTTAAAATAATGAACATTTTGACCCCCTTTATAAAACCCAAAGCACTCTAAAATTCCCAAAGATCTCTAAGACTCATCAAGTAGGTAGGTAGGTAGGTATTTTTCATATTTTGCATACAAAAAATTAAAAATTCCATAAATTGTACGTTGAAGCTGTCCCCCTGCACCTTCGGCTCTAAAAAACGGAGTAGGGCAAACAAGTACCACATTGCGAAGCCAAAAAATACCACGTGGAGTCGAGATTGTCAAATTTGATTTTAGTTGTGTCAAAATTATTTTAAAATTTAGAGATTTTTTTTGCAGAACGGCTTTAAGATTCTCATAGCCAAAAGTAAATCATTTTAGTGATAGTATAGTTAGTTTAGTACGGTGTACAAGAGAATCGGGACCGATTAAAGTAGGCACCCATCTTAAACTTTATCCTAACTCCTAACTTACTGCATTTCAGTTTGGGGTGGCACCTTTAAGACCCTTATGCTTCGCCTTGAGAGGGCTCAGAGGGCCGTTTTGAAAGTAATGCTTCACAAACCGTATCGTTACTGTACAACCCAACTATACAAGGATATGTCTATTCTCACTTGCAGGCAACTCTGTGCACTCAATATAATCCTACGTAAGCATGCCTCCCTAAATTATGACCCAAAACTGTTTACAAATAAACGACGTAAAGACCTGGTTTGTCGTTCTGTCAGAATTAAAACTGCCCTGGCAAGTCGAAACTATCTGCACCTGAGTGGCCGGCTTTATAATGCAATTAACAAAGCATGTAACATATACCCCCTTCCAAAATTCAAGTGTAAGATTGCAGTAATACAATACCTTCAGGGTCTTACTTACGACGACACTGAAAGACTGTTCGCCAGGGTATCATAAATAGTAAGCGCAAAACACACACACACACACACACACACCACACACATTTCCTTGCATGCCATAAAAATAAAATTAAAATTAATATTATTATTTTTTCAATCTAAATAATATTCAACTCAATTCAGTTTTTATTCCAATAGGTATCTATGCTTATTTATACCAGAAATATATGTTTCTTTGTATTGTTACTAGGTATATGAAAACATTATGTCTCGGTTTAGCTTGTTACTTAAGGCTGTAGGAGGAAGGCGCCGGTGTCTGTCACACAGTTTATACTAGCACAGACATCGTCGTTTACTCTATCTTTTTAATACCCCTATCTATGTACATTGTGATTTTATGATAGATAAGTTGTATCCATATTTTGTTACAAATAAAATTATTATTATTATTATTAATTAATTTATTTTAATAAAATCGTTAATGAGACAATATCATTCAATACCATTTCAAATATCATTCAACACCATTTCAAATATCATTCAATACCATTTCAACCATTTCCAAGGTTCTGGACGCAACTACATAAACAAATCTCACACATACAAACATACATAATAATAGATAGATCGGTCTATAATAGCCAAGTATACCCACGAGCTCGTCGGTTACTCACTAACTGATAACTGAGAGGTATTGAATGTCCCATTTTCCCGGCTTCCCCTCGGGGGCCATACTTCAGCGGTATAGAGATATCACCTGACAAGTAACTGCATAGCCCACTCAGCACACTTACGCTAAACCCATCACTAGCGAAAATGATCCTTATTGCAATGGAACAAGGTTTGAAGATGTCGCATATGATGGCGATCCTGATGCAACTATTCAGTGGGACCACAGTCGACACCCGATAAATTGATATAAGAATTGAATTTTAAAATATTGTGAAAGTGTAGAGTGTCTTACAAGATATTTTATTGGGCTATTTCTTTATGATGAGCTGCAATGAATAAAACATCGGCCATACAATCTGAGTTCGTAGGATTTAGTTTATGACGTTTTATTTCATTTTGTTTTGAGACTTTTGGAAAAAGTGGCTTGTAATAGGACATTTTATGTTTGATCGCAGGCAGAAATTTACAGTTGAGATTGCTAGTAGGAAATACCAGGTAAGTAATAGGTAAAAGTTTAGATCACCAATCATCTTCCTACACAAAGTTTATAACGTGATACGTAACATGATACCTCAAGGTGACTATTTATGCACTATCCACTAACCCACTGACCTTTCAAACTTGTTCCAGTGCACTGTCATAACTTGCTGACCTACTCACCTCGCATGCTATACATGGTTAAGCTGTCCAACTTTTGTTTCTAACTCGATCATTTGATAAACGTTTAAAACATATTGCTTTTAAAAGTTTGTTGACTAAAACAACCTACTTATTTTCTGGGAAATTAAATGGTTAAGAGATGACCAAAAGCACCAAAAGCTTTGACCAAGAAAATAAAAACAGTGATCGCTTCTAGGTCCAAGTTTTAGTCCTTAAAAAGCTTTGAACGTCAAGTGGAAATTACTTTGAGCAAAAAGTTAAAGTTCAAGCAATTATAAACACTTATAACACTGCCAGAGAAAAAACAATCTTGGTTTATTTTCACGTTTAAATTGCGTAAAAAGTAAAATACTCGGTAAAGAAGAAAACTAAACAATAACTAGCAAATGCACACGGGTAATAAGCGAGTACTTCTTTTAAGTTTGACTGAGAACAGGATTCTAAGAACATAATCACACAATCTTTGACAGTTTAATTTTTTATTTACAAAAAGCTTTCTTTAAAATTTCACTAACACAATCTCTTTCATTTCCAACGATCCAACGTTATTGAAAGACCCTACTGGGACAGACGGATCTTTAGATCTTTGAATATCTGTGTCTCGCAAATATACCTATATTTCAATTACGAAGAAACCCTCAGGTCATTTCATCAGCATCACATAATAACGTAATGAGCCAACCTATTTGTAAGAGTATTTCCTCCCAAATTTATTCAAAGCCTCGCCGCCGACATTCATCTTATTTTTTCTCGGTTCAACAGATCCCTCCTCTCTCTTCTGCGTCATTCAATCACGGAGATATAATCTGATATACAGGTAAATTATATGGACCGATCATACAGATTATAAGCTATTTGACGAAAGTAAATAAGGAATACGATAATTCAGAGAATTATGAAAGTTACGTGAACCAATTTACAAAAGAAAACAATGGCGAAATGTGGGTTTTGTATTACTTAGGACGGTTACCTCTGGAATAATAATAATAATCATTTTATTATCAGGCAACTAAGGCCCATAGATAAAATACAGAAAATTAATCTTATACAATAATAACAAACTAATACATATAAATAAACAGCATAAAACTATAACTAAACACGTAAAATTGTCGGCATCGTGTTTTTCTGCGAGGTGTCACGTAACCGTCCTCGGAATCGTCGATATACGACCTTTTAGCCCTTCGGCGTTTTTGCCCACGTTTTGTTATAATACAACCGAAAATAAAACTCCCAAGTTAAAACAACAATCAATTGAATGAATGATCAACACAATATTTTGCCAGTATTCTATTTCAAAATGCTATTCCTTGAATTGGTGAACAAAATCATGTTCGACTGAAACACATCGCAGATGATCGTTGTTATTGCAAACGATACTAGAAGGTATGTTTGCTAAACGCGGCACACGGGGGCTACTCTTTAACTTCGTCGTCGAAAATACGGGCCAGTCGAAAATAGTTGGATACTTAGGAATGAACCATGCCGATTTATTAACTTTTCTGTACTATTAATAACTGTCAAATCGCGTTGCCATACATTTTAAATTTAAAACTTCGGGCCCGAAACTAATCTTATGTCCGTAGGTAATACGAAGTAGGAAACGCCCATAATATCGGCTGAAACTAGGGATTTCATGCTTAGAGAGTAGACCCCCAGACGCACTCGGCTCTGGTTATAAAAGCAAATACGTTCAACAACGTTATGCGCTGTTTCGGCCTTGTAGAGGCGAGTGGTCTTTTCGCCAAGTTTTCCTGTATAAATGGACCTTTTATACGGGCGACTTTTTTAGCAAGAATGGGTGCTTATTTAGGTTACTTCTTTATGGTGTATGTAGTTATTGTCAAAGAATGACATTTTTAGGTACAGATTCAATCAATAGCTCTTACCATAAGAATTTTCCATCACATATCGGTACTTATTGAATCAACGCTCATCTTTTTCCGTACAATATGAAGAAAGGCCTCGTCCCTTAAAGCGAGCCAATTACAGTCTGATCATAATATTGGTACATGATGGAGAATGTATGTATTAATTCACATCACTGGCGCTGTTACCTCCCGTATTGACAGAGACACATCAAACATCACGCGAGCACTGTATTTGTTCAAACAGTTTGTTTGGATTACCTATTTGCCTCATGTAATTATATGAGCAAATAAATAATTTATTTGCAGCCGTATCAATTAACGATTCGTTGAACTCACTGAAATGTGAACTTAATTTAATTATTTATTTTGTAATGTATCGTCACTGTTTTTGATGCTGTATTTGTAGTATGTTACTTAATAAGGCATTCGTTTTTTTGTTATGTTCCTATCCGTTACTGACCCATAAAGTAGGAATTAGTTTATCCATCTATACAACCAAATAAATAAAATTGAAGTGTCTGTTTTGAACGTCAAAATAACATCTTTTTACTAAATGCATATTCTATGATCCCTTGGTAGACCATACATTACTTTTAGATGCGGGATGAATGGCATGAAAGAAGGTAAAGTACTGAAACACTACTGTATTGTCCCAAAGGTACTTTAAGTAAAATGAGCTTAATGAACTGATGGTGTGGCAATGAAGTGAGAGACGCGGCCCTTATTGGCTGTAACGAGAACGCCTGGCTGACTTGATAGCCCAACGCGAAATGAGCTAACTTATGAGCTGAAATTAATGTGTGGCCCAAACTGCTGAATTGCAGAATGTGTAGTTGCATCGTACACATATGAAAGTATATACGGTACCTACCTATAGTAAAAAAAAAAAATTGCCGGGCAATGAACGCGCTAACTATTTAATGAAGGTAAATCGAATTTGTGCCAATCTGATAATAAAATTGTCGATGGCTTATAAACGGTTCGTATAATCGCCTTAAGCGGGTTTTAAAACTGGGCGTATGAGTCAGGGTTGATTGGCCCTTAGTAAGTCAGCTGTCAGCACGTAATGATCGTTTGTTCATTACAATTCACGAGATCGTTAATGGAGGAAAACACATAAAAACAGATATTAGTTTGGTAGTTGTCAGAGGGCACTGACCTATTGAGTTTTTTTATGGCTGTTCTATAATCTAAATATATGCCCTCAAGAATACTTAAGGGAATGATTTAATTTACTAGCACGAATTCTATTCTTAAAGATCATAAAAATAATTTTAGATACACACGCATAGTTTAACAAATCTGAACAGAGTTATCAGAGAAGAAAAAACAATAAGATTGATAGAGGAAACTGGCTCGAAATGTACAAGAATTATATCAGGGAAATCCACTAATGCAGATAACAAAAGGTATTTCTAAATACTGTAGGGCCATTAATAAAATCGCCAATAAATTACAGAATACATTCACGGAGCCCGGTGATTTATGACGAAACCAATAAAACATCGGTACGTTGAGGAAAATAGTTCGGAAGTAGGCTTGGAGCACCACCGTCCTTTGTGAGCCACTGTGGCCATGACCAGACCAGCATTTTTCATGTAAAAACATTGAAAAAATTACAAAATATAAAAAAAAAATCGATGCTTATCATAGACATCTGCTAATAGAGGTTTTCAGGTGCAACGCCCTTACCAATAGACAAAGATGAACTGTCTCATTGATGTTTGATTCACCATCGTTTCCTTAGCTTGCCGATTTTGTTTCAAAGTAGCGAGTAAACACAGAAAAATCAGTTCACACAGTCATGATTGTTATAGCACCATCACAACCGATAGAAGTTACCAAGTTATTTGCGCAATAATAGAGCCATTTAGGTTAAGTTCCGCTAACCGTACCACCATTCGCCCTCAAAGCGCCCATGAAAAAGTCTAATAAGCGTAAAGCATCGTCTCTTTGTACGCATCGGAAGCCATTCATGTCATCAAATCGTCGAAGTGACGGTTATATTTGAGCGCCATTTCACTGTGAAACGCCTCCATCTTGTCGCGGCGACCGGCCTGCAAAACGTCAACCTATCAAAAAGCACATTTGATTCTCAAACCAATGTATAGGAGCTAAGGTTTGTTTTCGTGTTCCAGTGAATCCTTTCCGTGCACGGCGGCAGATTTTATGATATTATAGCGACAATCGTTACGTGTATTGGGGAATAAAAGTTGTTGTTCGTTCATAAACGTCTGTTTCGTGTCAAATTTAGTACAATTTATTGGGAAACAAACTAAGTTTGCTCTACTCGTTAGGAGCCGTAACGATCGGTATTGATACTACAGTTATGTTTATAGGTTCACTTACATTTATCACGTTAAAGTGTTTTTTTTAGTGCAGAAAGTATTTTTTATTTAAATAAGTATTCTAAATATTTTTTCCCAATCATGGCAAATCTGAAGAAAACAGAAGCGCAAAAAATAAAACATTTCATAATTATTATTATTTATCGATAAACTTCGTTCTGTACTTTCTGCCTACCCACGTGGTAAGAAGGCGTTTAGTGTAATGTATGCTACGTGAAATAGTGCTAAAGCTTTTCTAATTACAAAATTCACATAACAGCGTTAAACTACTAGGCTTACTCCCTAGGTAACCGCGGTTGTAAAATTACGTCATTAACATTTATATACTTTCAAAGCCATAGCCACAATACACCTCTTTAATTTTCCACAAGCCATAAACAAAGGAACAAAATGCGGCGTACTTCAAAGATTTCCCGGATTGTCCCCGCTTGTCCCCCGGTTATCCCCGCTTGTCCCCGGTTGTCCTCCGTTTGTCCCACCGTCGCCGCTCTTTGAGTGTTTTACTTCCTTTATGGTTGGGATTCTGCTTTAATATTTATTTGTAGATACATAACATAATGACCAGATTCAAATTCGTAGAAAGCAATTGTGTTTTATGATTAGGAAATAATGAAAACACTTATTATTGCACCAACAATAAAATCTGACAAAATTAGGTACCTACCTACTTTTGTCAGATTAGCGGCTAACGTTTATTTTTGTAGTTATGTATTTACTATAGAGGAAACTAGCATCTATACACTGTAAGGACTATTACTGCTTGCAGCGCTCAGCCGCTATAGTAACGCTTGCTAACAGATGTGGTCATTGTGTACCTACACGAGATTTTGTTTTCAAATTTGACAGATGTAAGTTTCCTCGATAGTAGGTACATCACAGATATTAATTCTCCTGTATGTTAACACACTCCGCCAGTCAGTTTTTCAAATTACAGCCGCTATATACGGCTGACAAAGAATGACGATAAGTTGATATAGTCAATTAGCTAAGCAATACATCTCCCCGACTGCAACTTCAATCATCATAATCAAAATTATTATACGAGGTTCTTCCGTTTCTAATAACATTTTCAGTTGAAAGATATTGTTATAATGACCAGACAACAACGAAGTATTCGTAAACTATGAAACTATGTCAGAGTGGTGGCGTTGTGTTCGAGCTAATTAAATTACTCAGGTAGCACCGCTGTCCGTGTAACGTGGGACCGGCTCTTAATAAATTTGCGAAATTAAAATTAAATTTTGCTCGGAACAGATTTTTGTATTTATTTTCAGTTTATTAATCCTGTTCTTGTTGTAGGATGGATGTTTTTAGGTATGTTAGGAAAATATATGACACATTTATAAATTCAGTCCTATTTTGTACTGATAATTGTAGTGTTATCTTATAAAACCGAATTGCTGCATCCGTGGTCAAATAATACCTCAAACATGCTAGACTAAGCAGACTTTGTTTATCCTTAATTACCCATGATTCGTTTGGCAGGAAACAGTGTAACTTATTATGTGATGGAAAACCACGACTGTTCTGTATCACAATAAACTCCGTCAAGTACTCACATAAAATGTATAACTAATGTCCCAAAAGGTACGCACCACGAACTAATACATTTTCCAACAACCAGTTAAAAGGTTTGTAATAATCTACTTCCATTCGTTGATTTTTACGACTTGCGCAGAATATTAACCGGTTTAAACACAAACATTTTCTGTAACTCCCTCGTCACGTTAAATGTTAATAGTTAACAAAATAAAGTTTACAAATTAATTTAAAGTAACAGTAGGGGTGCGCAGCGAAGGACCAAATTTAAATTTTTACGGAACAAACTCTGAGAGTAGGTAAGACAGCAAAAAATTACGTTTACTGACGAGTAAGCAAAGGTCGGAATTATTGTACCCCTGTCTGTAAATAATAAAAAAAAAACCTATAATTTGATAAACTGCGCCGCGTAAAAGGGTAACGCGAAAATTAGAAGCGGTTTACCTGACTTCACAATTTGTGCGCTCAACAACAAAGATAAAACCTTTATTAAACGGTCCTTCATTGTACGAGTCTAGAATGTTTAGGTAATATTCTGCGCACATAAAAGCGGCTTCTTTCTATCACGCTAGATTTACGTATGGAAAACTTAATAACTGGTCGTCGTGTCACCCCCGTCCCGGCGTCGTCACGGTCACGTCCCGGTCCCGTGCCGGTCGCGTGCCGTGAACCCGTGTCGCCGTGTAATAAGGCATTAACGCACCATTTGTTCGGCACTTTCTGAGGGAGTGAGTGACTTGTTCGCGATATTTTTATCATTTTAGTGTTAGTCACGTTGTGGACATAAATGTTGGTATTTTTATTATGCCGTGAAATAGATGTTTCATTTTGGGCTTGTTTGAAATAACTATCGGTAGCTATCAGTTCTCGCATTCAAATTAGCTAGTAATGTAATATAATACTTGTTTATTTGAATAAAGTAAACTTTTTTTTTTGCTAAGTGTTTTAAATATTAAAATATTTATTTCCACATGCATTCAAAAGTTTTACATAAAAAATAACGCTCAATCTTTTAGAGGCAAGATTACGTGCGTTATCGATCAAGTTTAGGTTAACTCGCTCACAGGTCTTTGTGTGGTGAACCCACACGTGGGCACCTCCCGCATTCTAAACTTTTCACCGGTTAAGTAGGTTTTCAAGACGTTTTCCATTTGCAGAGGTTTTTTTTTCCAATTTTTTGACTATTTCCTTAGATAATTTATTCAGAATGCGTGGAAGAGCAGCTTTAGTAGGAGAAGCAATTTTTCTGCCGAAATAGTCAGATGCTATCTCGAAACAAGGACAGAATGGGATGACTGCACCAACGAGCGCGCAAGGACCAACTAAAAGCAAACAGCAGCCCTACTTGCAAACACAGAGAAATTAAAATCGCTGGAATTTTAGGGTACCGTTTTTGCTGGTAGGTTCTAGAAACACGTCTGCTTTTAAGGCATGTACATTGTGTTATGTTAGTCTAGATGCAATAGGTACACAAAACTGCTATCTGTTATAAGTAAGTTAACAACTTATCATTCAATTCATTTAATTTATATTTTGTATGTTATGGATTTTATTGTGTTATGAATGTGTTAGTTTATAATTTTAATGAGCCTGTTTATTTATTTGTTATGTATGTTTTCAAACACAATGTGAATTGTTCCTGAAATAAAAATTGAATTGAATTGAATGAGACAAAAATCGTTGAGTAATGCGTTAACCATCGACGCTTCGTTTAAGCATAATTTAGCTGATGGAGATAGGGACATTATGTAATAATTTAAGAAGATAATTAATAATTCAGCCACATCTGGTCACATTGACAGCCAAAATAAATAGAGAAACAGAAAAACGTCAGCAGAAAATACAAACATTATAAACACGTGCAAATTGATTGACATTGCGTGAGTTCAGCACAGATTTTCATGCATCTATAATGTCTCCAGCGACAGTACGCAGCTATAATAATTTAGGTGAAAGCTCAATAACTCAGCAGCGCGGGTCGAGCCGTATCGTGGCGTATCGTATCGTACGCGCCGCGTCCTATCACAATGTTTCATTCGCAAAAATTGCAAACGTGGTTTTTCTTTTTTTTTGCATTTTTCCGGTTCACTGAGATTCGGAAACAACAGTCAGTCAGTGAAATTTTATTATTCCTGTGTTGTTATCGTGTTTTTGGTACAGATATACCTAGCTTATACACAACTAACAACTGGGGGCTAGATTTTAGTTTTATTGGTGCAATAATTAACAAAATTAGGACTTTGGGTTAAATTTAGTTACCGATTTTCTCAAGTAGCGCAAAACTAAGCAATAAGTCGGAAAATTCAAGACTTTGGATAACCTTGAGGTCCAAGTTACATTGCTTAGTTTTAGAAATATTTACTTCGTTCCTCTTTTATTAAATACAAATCCATCCTCTTATTCCAACTCTGCAACATACAATTTCTACGTTATTTAAAAACAGTAATATCGCATAGCAGTCCAGGAAACTCGTGATTTTTGTAAACCTCGAACACTGAAATTCACAGCAGCGAGCACTCGAAACCAAACACAACCTATCATTTCTAATAAAGAGCAATTTACAAACGTGTCACTATTCCACTATCACGGGTAAAAACACGCAGTTGCCGGTAAAAACGCGCACTTTTCACTAAAAACGACGCACAAAACACTACGTTTCGTTTTTGTAGACCACTTGGTTTTATTCGTAACCCCTTTTATTCCCGTTCTATATGCATAGGAATTCAGTATTCCCGCAGGTTTATAATACTGTTACATTAAAGTGTGGAAACTGGAGTCGGCTTGTATTTGCAATTCGAAGCCATAATTGTATACGACTTAGCACTAGTAACCTACTTTCTGTAGTTAGCTCTTACAAGAACCTAATAGTCTCTTTTGTTTAGACTCCTAGCCTTTTCTGTGAGCCTGGTAGTAAGCATCTTAACTCTTAATTACTACGAAGGTAAAAATTTGTAGAATAAGTCATAGTTTTGTAAAGCCCAATGTTTACTTTTTGTTTTGTAGTATTAAATAAATAAGTAGCCAATATGAGTAAGGCATTAACTAGTTCCTACGCTATAACAGGTGTGAGTACCTGCATAGGGTGCGAGTTATTCAAAAGAGATACCGTCGCCCCTGGCACACAGGCAACTGAGGGAACACGGGTGGGTTTTAGTCAGTAAAAGTCTGACACGCTCTCCTGCTCCACGATTTATCACCCTCAAAAAAAAAGCTACTATGCCTGTACGAGCGGTATGATGGCTCTATCGATACGTATGTAGTTACAAAGCGATATACCCTGCGTGTATGTAACAGGAAGCGAACCTATTCATTTTAAAGCTTCTTGCTCAGCTTTAAAAAATATTTTTGGTTTTCAGTAGATTAAACTTGTTTTTATTTGCCTGAAAAATAATGAATGTTTATACAATCCTATCAGGGACGCAGATTATAACTCGTCGTGGTTTATTATCTAGTTCAGGGTCATGATCGAAAACATCCAAAAAGGGTACCTATTCTGTTGAAGGCCGCGACAGCTCATACAATATAGAGCATCCACCATTGTCCTTGCAAGAGAGGCTGCTAGCTCCTGTGCGCGGTGACCGAGTTGTTTATAAAACATGGCGCTATCTTTTGTTGACTCCTCACGCCATGCTCTATTATTTAAACTGCTTACAGGGCTGCTGTTAGTTAGTAATTTATTTTATAATTTTTAATTGTATAGATACTTAAACCTATTATGATATGCTAGATTGTTCTTTATTAACATATTCGTATTCAGCGTCTGCGCAGACATTATTTCAGAAAATCAGAAAACGTCTTGTCAATTATCTACTAAATAAATAATAGTTTAAAAAACTAAAAAACACGCTTTAAAAACCAAATTAAAAAAGGAGAAAATAATTTAATTCAATTAAAAAACGTGGGGTGCTTTTTTGAGGTATTTTTATAATCAATTAATGTCAAGCACCCCACGCTTTTTAATTGAATTAAATTATTTTCTCCTTTTTTAGTTTGGTTTTTAAAGCGTGTTTTTTAGTTTTATAAACTATTATTTATTTTCTATTTTTTAGTTCTGCTAACTACAAAAACGTGTTTTATTTTTCTCAATTTTTAAAAAATTATTGAATTGTCATCGGGCCTGGACAAGTTTACAAAGTTTCAATGAAATCTGACCGTTTAAAGTGGGTTAAAATCGCGCTCAAAGGAGTCGGTTACATACAAACAAACATACACGTGAAGCTAATATAAAGCGTGTAAAAAGAAACTGCACTAATATATCCTTATCAATTCAGAAAGATGATTCATACATGTAGACCATGAGCGGTCTGTTTAGGGTTCATTTGATTTTGCGACGAGAAGGAATCCCTTTACGGACGGTAACGTATCCGTTTGTAAAAGAACCCTCGCAAACGAACAATTGATGAGTTTGAGAGATCTCCTGCGGGACCCCAAAGTGATGGTTTCGCTAGCCCATTATTTTCAATCCCATAGACACTACACTTTCCCGTTCACGATTTTCGTCAAATTCTTTTTTCTTTTCCTATCAGAAACTTGGTTGATAACAAAATTTTATATACCTCGTAATAAATAGTTACGAAATAAGGTTTCTGTGGTATCACAAATAAATACCGATTCAGTTTGTATCTTGTGGTATCCAGGGAATGTACAGACGTTGAAGTGGGCATCCTCTCAACGAATTATTTCGGACAGGTAATATTATCAATATTGCTCGCCAATAGTCGGGTTCACCTTCAATTTGAATTAGATTGCTACATTTCGGTGTACATTGAATTTGCTTTACAACATTAATTGACACGTAAATTGATGCTGCCAAGGTTTATAGTAGAATAATAAACAATTTACTAAAATTACTGCAATATTTAACATCGGAAAGTTCCATAACATTTTACACAAATACACACAGGTACGATCTAGGAATATTTTAGTTATTCATGTATTGAACATAAAATGCCCAATTTTTTACAGTAGTAAGAAATGAAATAAAAATGTACCTAACTTAAAAAAAGGATTTTGAAATTCAGTTTAAAATAATTATATTTTTGTTGAGTCTGTCACGTTTCAAGTAAAGTGAATGTTTTTTTTTATTAAAAATAAGCGGATCTTATATACTCTGTCAACCCTACATTTCGGTGATAAAAAATGTAAAGTTTCCATTCTTAATGATGATTTTTTCACTCGCATCACGTCCTGGGGAGCTGTTCTCTTGAACTATTCAGCACCGGGTGGGGAGGGGGTTCCGTGAGCACTCTCGGAATAACGTAGCTTTGGTTGTTGATATTGCGGAACCCCGCAAATGCATGATTGGATGACATGTAGCAAGACTCATTGAAATGACATGAAATGTTTATGTAAGTACCTAGATCTAAGATACTCTAACACGTTAATCTGGAGAAGAAATTAATGCCGAAAGAAACTTAACGCACTTGGTCTCTTTTAAAGTGTGAACATTATATTATTAGAATTTTATGTGAGTCTAACAATGCAGGGTCATGACTGGAAGAGCCTTTTGAAGAAAAAAGCCATTGCAGGTTTGAGCTGACCCTGTCCCAACAGACGGCATTTGAGTATCAGTAATCCTTTAGCTCAACCCTGTTTTAGGGAGCTCAACGATCCGTCTCAAGACGCTACCAGATCGGCAGGACATTTGCCTAAGCCATATACAAAATACTTAAACCACCAGACAGCTGTAAAGTACACGAGCAAAAGTACGAGCAACTGATTGAAAAAGAAAATGTCACCAATATGGAGGCTTGCTACATCACTACATAGTATAACACAAAGTCGCTTCCCGCTGTCTGTCTGTCCCTATGTATGATTAGATCTTTAAAACTACGCAACGGATTTTGGTGCGGGGTTTTTTAATAGAATTATTCAAGAGGAAGGTTTATATGTATATAACATGCATAATATAGTAGATAAACACTGATAATTTTAGAGGTTTCTAATGTGATGTCGTAAATAAATAAATTTTTTTGCGCTTACATTGCAAACGCTGGCTGAACCCTACGAGATAGATCAAAATAATGTACTAAAGTATTGTACACCTTAAAAATGTCTACAAAAAAATCCACCATGATATATGTCTATCTCTTAAGGATAACCCACAATAACCATTTTTTATCCTTTACTTTTTACGAGAAATAATGGCTTTTTTACGAAGCGATTTAAAGCATTACAGCATTAATCCGTATCCAATTAAGTACCTTAAATACATTGTGCATTTAATATAAATCAATATGGCACTTTGCAGCATGTAATTTAAATGAATATTTTCGAAGATATTACAGATTTAAAATGCAGGGACATAGCGAATGCGGCGGTACCGGCCGTGGGGCCGGTGGCGCGTGCCTATAAATAGTGCGAACCTCTAAAGAAAACATGTTTCTATTGTCTAATGATAAAAAGCTGAGAACGTTGTTTACAAAGACATTCTGTAGTATATTTAGTATCAGCATTGCACCCGTGTGGAGCCGGGGCAGGTCGCTAGTTTAACATAAAGAGGAAAACAACAGTTCTCAAGAATTCTAACATACGTTCATGATAAAGTTGTTTTAATACTGGGAACAGACGATTACAGATCCCAACTATTCCCAACACTAAATAGAAAAGTAAATTACCAACTACATAACTGCAAACGGTTTAAGTACTAACCACATAACAGGAACACACACTACTTTCGGCGCCCCATAACAATAAGCGGTCCCATACTGACCCAGTTCGCTCCATCCCTAATATAAACAATAAACTGAGGGCTGTTTGTGTAGAACAGTGTGATAATCGCGACTCTAGCGCACGGTTGTTTTCGTCGGGACACGAATGTTTCCGAAAAATAACGAAGGTGTAGTGTTATTGTCAAGTTAGGGTGCAGGGGTGTTACTTTTTATTATCTTGTCTAACAGATGAAATCTTCTGCATTGGTATATTACTAATATATTTTTCACAAAAGATTCACCAAATCTTTCAACGGACAAAAAGTTTGCAGTGTTACTGATTTTCCATTATTATCTTTCATAAAGGCGTATTGGTCGCCATTTAAAGCCAACTATAATCCAAAAGATCTAAAAGCCTTAATAGCACATTGTACTAGTAATAAAAGTGAAATATGAACTGGGTTTTTTCTTTCCCCCACAAATTGGCCTCAGTTAGTAGTTTGCGTCTATTATTGCTTCCATTTCTAGATCAGCAAACAAACAATATACGATAATGTCCACCACGCCTAGGATGTAAACACGCCCGAACGATATTGATTATACAAGCACCCAATTATTACCTCCATTGTCTGCGCAATTAGAACGTGGAAACAGTTCGGTGGTTACCGACTAGCAATGGACGCGGAACCGTTAGGACCACTGTTATTTGTAAACAAGCGAGTATATTGGATTAGTAGTTTTAGTACAAAACAACATTATTGGGACGTGAAAATACAAATAAGTTTAGTTTATAGCCGTTATCTGCGCCAGCAAATAATTTGGTCTTTTGGTCCTAATGAGCACGTACAAAGGTTTCGTATTCAATTCGTGAAGTAAACAATACTCCTAATGCGATCTGGACTGAATCGATTTATTTACTTAATGTTCTGTAATGTGTGTTATTTGGAGCTGATTCGGCTTCTGTTGGGATCTGGTTCGATGAGTATTTCGGGAGACCTCTTTAGCGCTCTTGAGCTAGTGGTAAGTCAATTTATTTGTTTTCGTCCTCGGTATATTGTTTTGTACTGTTCCTGATGCTGTGTAAATTGATGTTAATATCATTTCATTTCGTCTTGGTAAACATTACTTAGAGTTGATTTTCCAAAATCTTTATCAAATAACTGATTATAAACTTTGTTATCTATTGCAGCTTTCATTGAGACGTCGCCGCGTCGATGCTGAGTTTTTATTTTTTTATTAGATTACATGTCTCCACTGCTGAGCAAAAGGAGGGGGAGGCCCAATTCCTTCCCGGCATCCTTTTCTAGAGCCACCTCGATCCATCCCTTGCTGTACGCGTCTAGGTCGTCTCCCCACCTCCCTGGGCCAGCCTCGACGGAACCGTCTACCCTCAGGCACTCACCATGTGGAGACTGCTGTTGACCCGCCCAATTCCATTTCAGCTAAGCAGTCGATTTGCCAACGTCTAGGATCCCCGTTTTGGAACGATGCTGCTAATTCTTCTAAAATTACATTTATGTTTCTCTTAAAATAAATGACCAAGAAACAAGCGGAGCACAAATTTCTCACAGATCTACCACAAACAATAGCAGAAACTCGAAACATTCGAATCTTTGTATCACCATCTGAACCTGCCCGTCCTCCATCACAAGCAACATTATCGCACTCAGTTACCCCGGGTAATACCGCCGCAGTCGGGTAATACCCCCGCGACTTCAGATAATCCCTTTATTAGTTCGTAACGTAATAGGTTTTAGTTGGTTATCACCTCCCGGAGGGTAGAGCGCCTATTTATGACTGAACATTACCTGCTTTTGTTTATACAGGGTGTTTTAAACGAACATGCTAACGTGGTGATTCTGTTTCGACCCTTTTAACTTGAAATTTCGTAGCTGGTCACCGACAAAAAAAATACAGCTTTAAAATTTATAGAAGAGAAGTTGCAGAGGTCTGAGAAACTAGTGTAGTAGCTTGACTTTCAGGGGCTATCCATAAATAGATTAAAATACTATGCTTGAGTTGTATTTATACAATTTTGTTTGCTGGGATAAAGTTTCAAGGTTTATTTACGATTGCTACCGTAAGTAGTTCCGATGTTATTTAAATTTCATGACTGAATAATCTTGTGGTGACCACGAGGTTACTATTTCCACGACCACAAGATTATTCAGTCATGAAATTTAAATAACAGCTAAGCTACTTACGGTAGTAATCGTCGTTCTAGTAAATAATAAAGGTTATCTGGGTGAAAATATCTTAATAACGTTTCATCTAATAATACACCCTGTGTAAAGTCGTAGTGTTGATTAAACTGTCACTTATGGAACTTGAAGTGGTTCTGTAGATTGAATTCTATTCCCAACGATGTTAATTAGATTAAGTGTCGAGTTATGACGGCTTGCTAATTAAAAATATGTTGTTTATTAAATAGAAACGACGAAGATATTATTTCGTTGCTTATTATTTTTATTTTCCGGAATTGTGAAGTGATGGGTAATACCAGGAATTAAATATGAATAAATTATTATTTGGGTCGCAGTCTTATTTTTAAATTTCCAGCAACAACATATATAGCTACTTATGTCTAGGTGTGATTTTATTTATTCTGAAGTGTATTTTGATTGAAAGTATTTAAGATGTAAAAAAATCGACTTATCACCGTAATCGGTTATCATGAAACTTACAATAACGCTATAAGAAGTTAAACTGAAGCATCAGACTCACGCGAGATGTTATCAATAATTGCTCACAGGCCCTTCTAACTCCCCTGTGTATCACAAACAATACTGTTGGTACAACTCCTAACAAAGACAACACACCTCTTACAAGCCCCTATAACACACAGGCTGTAACTACCCACATGTAACATAAGTGGGTACAGTCGAACGACCTACGTGGTCAATCAACTCAGCCTATCGCAGTCCACTGCTAGACATAGGCCTCTCCCAGGCTGCGCCACAACACTCTATCCTCCGCCTTCTGCATCCAGTACAGACTGGCTGGAAGGTTGCTGGGACAGCCCAGCTACCTTTTTAAAGCCTACTTGGTAAACAAGCAAAAATATTCATATTTCCACTACCACTGCCAATGAATTTTTTTATTATGTGCGTATTAGCTTGAAAGTCTTATGGCATATTTAAGAGTGAGATGTAAAATAAGTCCACTCATAAGTCACAGAAGTGTTTGCAAAGCAATGATTTGATTTAAAAGTGACACAGATGAGTCCACCCTGGAGTTTAAATGTGGTGCTGTTCTACAAACAATGGGGCACTTCATGTGAAATGATAAACGCTATTGAAGGTGCCAAACTCGTGGCTAAATTCTGGACATACTCTATTTTCCCATCTACATGCTTAGAAGAAGAGTGTTGCAAGTTAGCTGCAAGTATACTAAACAACTTGTTCGACTGTACCTACTCATACAATATCTCCCAAAATACGGGCGATCGGTATCAACGCGTAATATATCAAAAAGGTAGCTCACAGTAACTCATACTCTAAAGATAATTTGAAAACGAACAAAAGGGTTAAATTTATAGAGTGCGTGCTCCACTGAAAAGCTTTATTGGCGAAATTCCTTTGAAATAGCGGCATTAGTCGCGTGTCGGTAAACACGCTAAGGCCGTACCTACCGACGGAGAATTTTAATAACTCGATGCAGTCAGGTTGCAAATTCTGGAAAATATTTAGACGCTGTGGTACAATGAGAAATGTCTACATAAAAAGCCTAAACTATCAGGCTAACTTCATCGGTAGGTAAGCCCGCGCCTATGGTGGCCGGGAATCGGCTTGGGCTTCCTGAGGCCCAGGGCGTCTCCTGCGGCGACTAGGGCAGTGAGGGCGCATAGATTGCCTCTCCCTCACGTGCGCCGCCTCCCACTTCGCGAGCATTACTGCTTCGCAGAAGGAGGTGATGGCTACCCATGCATTCTCGCTTCGTACCATGGCCTGGACCAGGGCCAGATGCGAGAGATCGCTGCCACTGATCGCCTCCCGAGGTCACGGCGGTGCTCCACCTAATCTGGGCAGACCTCCACGGTATGCTCCACCGTGTCCTCTGGGCGATCAACGCAGTGGTAACACCCGGGCGTTCCATGCCGCTTTATCCAAAATAGGAACCTCCCGAAACAACTGTGTCCGGTGAGGACCTGCGTTAGGCGGAAGGTGAGGACGCCATGGCGCCTCTCAATCCAGTCCCCAAAGAGGGGACTTACCGCCGCAATTGTGGCGTGCCCAGCACTGGGTTGCAAGAATCGCACTCTCCATTTCGCCATAAGATCCCGCCGGAGCTCTGTCCGCTGTGCTGCAATTTTTAGCGGCAGCGGAGTTACGCCCCGGTGTTTTGCCACGTCGCGCCACACTATGTCTGCGCGAGGACTTTTACCTCCAGATCCCATGGCGGCAATCCAACAAGGAGGCCCGCCGCTTCACCGGAGATCGTGTGGTATCCCCGTATCATCCAGATGGCCATGACCCTATGGGACGCGTTCAGCCGGCGGGCTGGTCGATGCCTCAATAATGGTGCCCACACCGGTGCCCCGTAAAAGGCCATGGACCGCACGAACAACTGCACGGTTCACCGTTGAAAAAATTCAAGCGAAATTTTGTATCAAATAGCGTTGAAAAGGATCAAAGGAAAAAGTCCTGAACCAAATTCAAAATAATTATTCATTTCGGTAGCGTGATGTAGCTACGTTGAAATTAATAAAAAACTTATTTGGACAACGTGTTCAAATATCGGGATTAGCTCTCTGAAAATACGTGACAATCAAATTCACATAGGTACTAGAATTGAAAGTAATAATATTATCCTTTTAAGCTTTAGGCATGTTGCTATCAAACAGAATGTCAAAAACAATAACATATATTATGCGTTGACAAGTGGATGCTTTTTATTTTGTGAATTATATCGTAAAAAATTGTGATAAAGCTCATGGAAATAATATAAATTCCAGTTGTGGTCCTTCCATTCAGCAATTGCTAGTGGCTGTGGCTTCAAGCACCACAATGCATCTTGCATTGGCACCGGCCACAGCTAAGTTCAATTCGTGCAGGAAAACAAATGAACCTGCTCGCACACACATAAAATATGGTTAAAGTGAAATACAGTAGTACTAGTGTAGAAAGAAATCGAACCGCCTTGTTGTGCTATACAACTTGAAAGCACGAGTACCAATGGACATTTAAGTTAAATTAGCAAAATAATACTCCTTTGCTAATTTAACTTTAATGTTTTTTTCAGAGTTGTTTTTAAAACAGTTTACATATTGAAAACTGATTGTTTTCTTCCAACTATAAGGAATTAACTAAAAATTATATAAATAATTTTTGCTTGTAAGTCTATAGATACGATGTAACATTGACTATGAGGCAGTAATCATTTTGTATTTATCTGTGGGGGCTTGTATAATTAGTATTATTTAGTTTATTTATTTTTTTTACCTTCCAAAAATAAGAAAATAAAATAAAATGGGAGTAAGTTGTAATAGCGTGTATAATCTGAAGTAGTCTCCGAAATCCTTTTTGGAAAAATATGTTACTATATTCGAACTGTATTTCAGGAAGGTCCAGTAGTGGACGTCTTTCAGCTGAAATTATGATGATGAAAACTCTCTGAACTGTCATATAATAATGGGTAATTAAGTATTAAACCAACTTTAATAATAAAATACCTATTACATAAGTTACTTCTGCATAAGAACAAAGTCCTCACGTCTTACACTAACTAGTAAGAAACCCCTTTAATTTGCTAACATTACGAGCCGGTGTCATCATAAATTAGTTAGAGACGCGAGATTTAATACATTGTGACAGTGTAATAAAGTGGAGGAGCCACAGCCGTGCCGCGCCAGCCCGGACCGGTGCCGGCACGTGCCGGACCAGCTGATGAGAAAATGTCGGGTCTATTAGAATATAAGTATGTTGGAGGAGACCAAATATTATTCATAGTTCGCGCGCAGACACAAAAAGATGAACCAGAGTTATGAAGTGCATTGCAGACCAACACTTTTGAAAATAAAGAATGAAAAATGTTTTTTAACCCAGTTAAAACTTGCATGAAATGATAACGGCTGTGTCAGATTTATGAATTTCAGGGCAATTGTTTAATTTAGTCAGGAGTCTAGGTGCTCTGTCTCTCATCTGACACTATTCTATCATAGTCCATGGAAAACATTTCCTGTGAACTCAATTAGTCAGAATGTCCAATGTTTTGTAGGAATTATAAAGTGTACTAGCTTCTGCGACCGGCTTCGCCTGCGTGGAGGTCGAGAATTATCCAACGGGAACAACCGGGATAAAAAGTATCCTATGTGTTAATCCAGGTCTCAGTATATCATGGTCTGGCAGTTTGAGTAATTTATGCGGCCTACCCAAATGTCCTTTCTTTGGTATTGTTCGTCGGATCATTGAGCTCATCAAGTTCTGAGTTGAGCTGCATGATTACTGATAAATGCGTGCACTGATTGGACAGGTCCACTCAATCTCTGTGGTTCTTTCCTCAAAAGACCATTTCAGACACCAATCCACATGGTCTTCACATGATCTGACCAAGATTATTTCTGTACTTTAAAAGAGACTGTGACCTCTGAGTTTGTTTCGGCCTTTCTTCTCAGAGTAGCCAGATAGGAAACGCCGGCCTCATCTAGTTTAAAAGTGTTTGTAGAAACCTACTTACAGAAATAAAATCATTTATCATTTAGGTTATAAACTATCTCATTGCCAAATTTCATCCAAATCCGTCCAGTAGTTTTTGCGTGAAAGAGTAACAAACATCCATAGATCCATACATATAAAATTTCGCGTTTATATTATTAGTAAGGATATATAAGTAGGATTACAGTGTGCTATTACAGGCACACATAAATTTTCTAGCATTTACATAAAAAAAAAAGAATTCTAATACCACTGCTTTCCTACAAACCAAATAAATTTGGTAACTTTCCCTATTAAACTCTACTCTGACATAAAAGCTACTCAAAACATTGAGCGTACATGCAAATGTTGATTAAATACCGAAAAATAATAAAACTTTCCGTCGAACACAAACTACCTAACTAAAATAAGAACTAAACCAATCGACCGCGAGCCCGAATACGCGGCACTCTAAAAAGGGTAATTACTTCGCAGAAACAGCTAACTACCACACTTCAAATGTAAACGAATCGCTGCCGAATTTAAATGAAATGTGTTTATATGTAGGTACTGGGCGCAAATTTCATAGAAATATGATGGAACCGCTGTGTTTTGAAGTCGATCTCGAGATAACATTTGACACGTTACACAAAAACACAATCAAATACACTAGTAAAGGAATTTTATGTGATAAATGGAAATGGAAAACTAAAAGTGATTAACTATTAGTAAGTAAGTAGATACAAAATAAACTCAGCAACTTCCAAGATTCTGTCACTGTTAACTGTCCATACCTATGTATCTTCTGCAATACGTTGAAAACTATGACACACTTAAAAGTTCGGCTTTTGAGGTTCACATACTCGAATAGGAAAACACGTTAACTTATTAATTTAATATACATTACAATATGTAACACATATCTTTTTCCCTAGGTACTAAATCAAAAGACTAACTATGCATATACATACAAAAACAAAAGCACACCGGTGGCGTCGAAGTACTAGTCCGGATCGCTATAATCCGGAAACGTGGGCAAGTTTCCATAGAAGACTGCGGTAGCATCGCCACGTTGGATGGCAATGCAAATTAATGGCCAAAAAAAAAACCTTTTCCCGGTCAGTCGGCAGGTTTGTTCAAAATTATATAAACTATGCTCATAAACTTTGTTATTATTAATATGAAGTATATTAAAACAACTCAAATATTCCCACCGCTGTTGAACAGTAGAATAAGTGGTTGTGGAGGTGAAGCTAGGCAGAGAGTTTTTATTTTTTTTGAGTTTGGGAAATCTTCGAATAACTTCTCCCGCTCTGGGTGGAGCAGGAGGGCGTGTCAGACTTTTACTGACTAAAACCCACCCGTGTTCCCTCAATTGCCTGTGTACCAGGGGCCACAGTATCTCTATTGAACAACCCGCACCCCTGGGAGGAAGCTAGGCAGAGGTGTATCTCCTTTAGTATTACCTACTGCAATAAATCGATTACCGTTCACAGAACTCATCAGTTATCGTTCCACGTTCACATGACCAGAACAAACTGAAATGATACGACGTCTATAAAAAGCGTAAGTTACAACGAAGATTAAAAAACAAGCATGTTGGATAAACGAATATCTGGGCTCGCTCACAGACTTGTTTTTTCACGGAATGGCACAGAGCAGCACAATCTAGAACGATGCGGTTTTGTATTTTCTGATAGCCCCTTTCATTTCCTTTGTAAAAATGTAATTTATTCTCTTCGTTACATGAAAATTATGTCAGATTCAGATTTAACGGAATGATAGGATGTATTCGTTTTGTCGTGATTGTTGGAAACGAAGTTATGATAAAAGATATGTTTGAAATCGATCTCATTCATCATTATGGTTTCTAAAATATTCCAAGTTATAAAGAACTGTCAATAAATGGAAAACTACATAAAGTACGGTGGGCTGCATTAATTGGGTACCCCAGTTGTATTAAAATTTTAATAAAACTGGGGTACCCAATTGATGCAGCCCACTGTACATGCATTTCAAGACAAACTTAGTTCCTCGACAACTAAAGAAGTGTCGCCTTCGCCCTGACTAAATCCATCTGGAATTATGTCGTCTGCAAAGTTTAGCGAGCCGATGCTTCAGTCAGTTGCAGACTTACCCGTTACATATTCACTACACCAAGTCCTAGTCCGACTCAACGTGGCAGCTTTGATACCGGCTTACACTCGGAGTAACAGATTATTTGTATTATATCTGCAGACTGAATGCATCTCAATGCCATTCACTGTGACTGAATTCTACTAACGCAAATTCTACTACCACAAATCTATCTCACAAAGCGACGTGTGCTTTACTTGTGGTTACCAAGTGTACAAAAACACTCTGAATCTCTGTGTAAGCGCAGGAGCTCTCGGTATCGTCCGATATAATCGCGAAGTCGGAATTGTCCACACGCGCATTGTGTGTTGATGCTACTCGTCTTCACGCATACATTCACAGCGTGTTTGTACACTTGGTTACCACACGTAAAGCGCGCGTCACTTCGTGAGATAAAAATATACACTTTAAACGTGAATTCCCAGAATTCCACATCAATGCTGACATAAACTATTAATGCCACTGCATACTGACGGATTAGTCTCCAGTCCTCATTGTTAATAAGAAATACGCCAATGTTGTGTTTATATTAGTACACAACCTTCGATAAATACGATAATGTTCTCTGTTTTCTAAACAAGCAATGATTAATTCTCTATCATTATTAATTCTCGGAATTATTCACCAAATTCTTAGGGCTGTCCCACATGACATGGTTAGTAGCTTGCTAGATTCCATGTTGCCCCAACAGTGATATATTTTGTAGGTATACGAAATATTCGTATCAATGTACAATTTAAGGCATCCCAGAGGACTGGCTGGACAGGTGTGGCGCTGATTACATTACGCCTAGCTTTGTGGTTCGGACGTGGGGGATTCCAAATGAAGAACATTATCATACATCATAGACACGTAACATAGACACGTAACTACATTGTTACCAACACTGCACACTACTAAGGTCAACTACCTTAATCCAGCCTTGTTCTACTGCTCTATTCAATTACGCAACTTAGTACCGCGTCGAGCTCGTGAACTCATGAGCGGTGTGCATGGTGCGTGCATCTCCTGCGCATCGTAACTTACGTTCGCGGACGCATCGCTTACGTATCGCTGCTAATAAACTCGGCTTCAGTAATAATTTCCCATTGCTTGCGACTTTTTTATTTTTATGTGAATTAATGAGTGCTTGCGTTCTTTTATGTACTATATATTACCTAATGGCACAACAACATACTTTATAGCGGTAAGATATAAATTGAGCGGGGGAGGATATTCAATTCAATTCAATTCACACCAGATCAGGAAAGCAAGTCATATATACAACTACACTCGCCTGAATGGGCTACCACGAAGTTTATTCTTCGGCCGCATGCACGACCATAGGCGAATTCACCAATCACAGACATTAGAGGCGTTTTAGAGGTGTTATTAAGTGGAGGGTTATATTTAATGCTGTAACAGCATTTTATAGCGTAATAGACACGAGATTATAGCGGATTTTATTCATCCGGTGTCACTTGAAAATACGGTGTCCGTTCAGAGGAAAATTGAGTTGTACACTAAATATGGCGGTAGAACAACATTTCTTTTGACGTCTTGGAGATTATCGGCCCTGATTGGCCGGAACCGTGACTCCGGAGTTTTACGTAGAATACTCCAATCAAATGAGCGTAGATATACAATGTAAACAAACGGGTTTTCTCATTGGCAGAAGAGGCCTAAAATATATGTTTTTTTAGAAAGGATTCACAAAAAAAAAGGCTGCGGTCGGGGTAACCCCGTCAAGAACGAAGTTAGTTACGTGATAGTCGCACACACACATTTGTTTACAGGGTGGGTTTCCACATCGACATGTTACCGACCAAACCCGATTTCAGGCCAAACTAGTTTGTCCTAGGCCAAACTGGTTTATTAAGCCGGGGCACGCCGATTAAATGGGTTAGGTTAGGTTAGAACTGTGACCAAAAGCGCGCGAGCCGAGCGAGCGAAGCGAGCGGCGCCGCGTCAGCGGCCGGCGAGCGTTACTTGCAAAGGCTGTTAACGAAATGGCTAATTAAGCTAGTTGGCTGCGACATATCACGCGTAGGATAAGTCTGTTTGCCCTAGGACAAACTAGTTTGGCCTGAAATTGGGTTTGGCCGGAAACAGACACACAAACTGTTTTTTTTTTGAGGGTGGGAAGTCATAAAATACCTTCTCCCACTCTGGGTGGACCGGGAGTACGTGTCAGACTTGCGACTAAAACCCACCCATGTTCCTTCAGTTGCCACGGTATCTCTTTCGAACAACCCGCACCCCTGGAACAACCCGCACCCCTGGGCATGCAAACTGTAACCATGAATTCAGCACATGACTCTAGACTAGACCCTCTAGCGTAGAAATTTTTCAGCAGTGGTCCGGGATATCACCAGATTATGCTACATCACTAGACGTGACAGCTTATTTTGCTCTGAACATTATTTGCGGATGACTATGCATTACCCTTGGTCTTCTCTGAAGAAAAACAAAACTCATTTGTCCAGTTTTGGTCATCGTAGTATTTTTCCTTTAATTCAATACTCTAATTGGGGTGTATGAGGTCTTGCGTTAAATAAGTCACTCGTTGCATAAAAGGCGTCAATTACACATAAAATATTGACAGGTTAACTTCTTTTTCTATTTCCGCTTTCGCCTTAACTCACTGCATTAGCTATCCCACAAAGCTCAGCTTGCCATCCCGTGCAGAGGCGACACGCGGTAGTCAGGGCTGCCACCGACGTGTATTTACTTCACACATTAAGCTGGAATTAGCTGACACGAGCCACGTTACGACCACACGCCAGCCACACTCCAGCTTGAGTGGTTAATAGCTTGAAACTAAAGTCGTAAGTTGTAGGTATAGTGAACTTTAAGGGGTGATATTTCTTGTTCTGGTGATTTTCTTTGATCAATGGCAAGCCAGGGTCAGCTCAACTTTTTAAGGAGTAAAATGGACAAATAATTAACATTTGTCTCGTCTGTGTTCCAGTTATCCAATTGCTGTAATCGGGCAGAAAACCAGACGCATTGCTGCTATTAAGAAATACCTATTATGATGACAATTTAAAATCACACTCACACTTTTGGCTTCAACATATTAAGTATATAAAATAGAAACAAATTTCTATTAAAATTATGCACTAACAGATACACGTATCGAATGACTACGCAATACTTGCTTATCTTTTTTAAGCGTTGTTTACATGTCAGGTCCAGATCCGGGTGTCTCCTGAAACAAAAGAAGGCGTGTGACACTTGTCCCTTTTGTGCGCTCCAGACATCCGCACCCTGACACTGATGTGACAACAAAGCACTAGTTAATGTCATACTCAATGTACACTGTACAACCAGCCTTATATGAACGAGGTAGAATAGAACAAAATGCTTTGAGTAAACAAAAGAATTTGTCATTTGTTTTCGTGGGTATTAAATAAAAACGATTATTTCACTTCTCATGCTCTAAAAGTACGCCAATATAGCCCTACGAAGCGGGACTAAAGTGACCACTTTAGTCTCTAGGGTGTGAAAAGTAATTAGTTTTTTTAATTTCCTTCATGTGATATAGACAAACTCAAACAGCCAGTAAATATACTAATATCTGTGGAGTGTGGACCGTCTTCATTGCGAAAATGTTGAGAGTTTTAGTTCCATGGTTTTTCAACTAATTCGAATTGTACATTTAGCTTCAAGTAAAAAAATCTTTTGTGATTTTTATTTTATTAAGTAATATTTATTAAATGTTTTTGTACTAAATTGACTATTGTTCTCGCACTCAAAGTGAAAAGTACAGTTTGCACCTCAAGACTAAACGCCAACTTAATATACCCTTCGGTTTCATTGACTCCCTCGCACGCTCGGGAGTCAAACCACCTCTGGTATATTATGGCTTCGTTTAGTCCCTCGATATAAAATATACTATTTTGACTGTATGCATGAAACTTCATGAAAGATACGTAGAGAATGGACAGAAGATATAATATTTAATACCTACTGATGGATGTAGAATGAATGAAGGGCAGGCGAAATATGATGAAGGAGTGGAAAACCGAGTAAGACGAATGGGCAATGAAGTAAAGATAGATACCCATCTATCTTTACTTCATTGCCCATTCGTCTTACTAGGTTTTCCACTCCACCCGGAGTACCGACAGTTGATCATACATTCATAAATACAACAAAATAAAATAAAAAGCTAGGTAAATTTAACTTTTCAGATTATCGGGAATTTTACATTTTACATTGCTGATTAATTGCAATAGGCTTTACCCCATTAGATGGGACTTACCCAGCCAAGTGCGAGTTGGAGTCGCGCACGAAGGGTTCTGTACCATTATCTATAAAAACGACAAAAAATCACGTTTGTTGTATGGGAGCCCCCTTAAATATTTATTTTATTTTAAATTAATTATTTATTTTTAAAGTGAACATATGACTAAATATTATGTGAATATTTTAAGCGTCTACCTGTTGCCGTTATCATTATCGAGCAAAAACGAGCAAAAAATCACGTTTGTTGTATGGGAGCCCCTTTTAAATATTTATTTTATTAATTTTTTTAGTATTTGTTGTTATAGCGGCAACAGAAATACATCATCTGTGAAAATTTTAATTGTATAACTATCACGGTTCATGAGATACAGCCTGGTGACAGACGGACAGACAGACCAACAGCGGAGTCTTAGTAATTACGGAACCCTAAAAAGCTGGGTAAATTTAACTTTTTAGGTTATCGGGTTTATCTGGAATTTTACAAACCAAAGATTGGGTTTGTGCCCGATTGATGACAATAGGCTCGTACCCCATTATATGGGATTTAAAAAAGACTGGAGAAATATGAGTATACCTACTTTAGGTACACTCTGCCTAATCCTTCGAGAAATGCAGGCATGAATTTATGTTATGTTGAATTTTATCATAATGATCAGCCAGTTAAAACAATCGCACTTGAATTTAAACAAGAACGTACCCCCGTTAATAACTTTGATGTTTAAGTAAGTAACGAAACCCGAACTGCTTTGATGAATGAAGGAAGTTCGTAAATAAGTTGCACCGGTGCAACAGCTGTTCTGATTCACGGATATTTAGCACCGATTAATCAGAGGCTGCTGCGGCCGACTGTTTAATTGCCATATCGTAACCTTTGATTAACGAGTTAAACTAAGATTAGGACCGATCTGTACTTCTTGTCATCGGGAACTTGGTTAATGCGCCTAGAAGCTGATACACAGTTCTTAGTGTTGTTTTCAAAACAATGGAGGTACACATTAAACGCTTGAATGTCGAAGCCGATTTTTCCTTTAATTTGTGACTCTCTCACAAATTGCACCCATAGTATGAACTAGCTTTTGCCAGCGGCTTCGCCCGCGTCGAGGTTGGTAGATTATACATATACAGGTTGAAATTGAAAACATGCGACAAACCGAAATGGGAGATTGTACTCATCATTATGAACAACTTTTACTTAGGGACCAATGATGCAATCGCGAAAAAAAAAACATCTGTTCCCTACATTTATGTTCGCATAACTCGTCAAAATGTAGGGAACAGCTGTTTTTTTTTGCGATTGCATCTTTGGTCCCTCAGTAAAAGTTGTTCATAATGATGAGTACAATCTCCCATTACGGTTTGTCGCATGTTTTCAATTTCAACCTGTAAACCTGCCTCTTGATTTACTCTGTCTATTGATGAAATCCGTTGCGTAGTTTAAAGGATCTACTTAAGCGTACAAACACGAGAAGCGAGTTTTTTTAGGGGTTAAAAATAATGACCACCATAAAATGCTTTGATACCCATAGTTCTTTTACCAAAAATATAAACTTGACACCAGAAAAATAAAGTCTAAAATTACAATAGTACTAGCTATTTTAGTCACGACTGCACTTTAAATTGTATTCGAACACCAAATGTAGTAAATGATCACCAAATCCATTTTGCCTAAACAGGATAGCGAGATGTTAAAACTTTGGTTATAATTTTACATTAAGATGCGGGTTTAATTTTGGTGATCATTTACTATTTTTGTCTGTTATAATATATTTTACTATATCTGGTGGTAAGTTAAACATAAGCCTTTTTTATACTATGTAAGGAATTAAGGATTGAAGCGGATACTAAGCTACACAATTATTAATTTCGTCACAGTCACAGTATTTCGAAGTTGTTACATGAAACATGCTATAAACTTTTCAACCATTAATTTTAAACGGAAAACTTGTAACAGTTTCCGCACCACTAAAACCATTTCAAGGCTGATCTAGGGAACTTCATAGGCAATTATGAAGTCTCAGCGCTGATTAATGAGCCAATGTTTTAGCTTTCAGACCGCAGTGGCATTAATTACTGCAAGATGGCGGAGATGGGATGAGATTCGTCATATCTTTCGAACTCAACTGTTTTAGAGGATTATAAATTGTCTTGGCATAAACCATAGTTACACCATAAACAGGATCAATATCGCGTTCGTAGTTCAAAATAGGAATAAGTAATCAGTGGGCTTAAAATCAAGTATGTATTGCATGGCAACATTGCATAGCTTTTAAAGAAAAAATTGGGACGGAACAAGCATAACTAAACAATATTAGTGGGCGTCGGGAATCCCAGGCTGATTCCCGGCCACCGTAGGCGCGGGCTTGCGTATGGCGAGTAATGGGTAGCTCGCTGTCCGGTAAGGACCAAGCCCGGGTCGACGACGCGTTGTGTTGCACGCGCGCCTCAAAGAGATGTCAGCACCAAATGGTGGGGTCCGCAAGGGCCGATGCCTGCCAGGGGTGCGAGTTGTTCGAAAGAGATACCGCGGCCCCTGGCACACAGGCAACTGAGGGAAAACGGGTGGGTTTTAGTCAGTAAAAGTCTGACACGACCTCCCGCTCCACCCAGAGCGGGAGAAGTTATTTGATGATTTCCCACCCAAAAAAAAAAAAAAAATAGTGATATATCTGTCTGCGGTTGGGGCTCTATACTGACAATATAATACTGCTTCATTCGGCTTAAAGCTAGTTCGAATTCTGCATATGATCCCATATATCTGTACGTCTTCAAACACAAACAGATAGATCGATCAGAAGGTCGTAGGTGCAAACGTTATCAGATTGAATTTGATGTGAAAATGGTTTCCTTTTATTACGAAACAACTTCCAATATCCTTCTAAATTAATGTTCAATTAGGTTGTTTTCCCGAATTAGCTAGAAACGGTAAAGCATTGCATGTGGCTTCCATAGAAGTGCATACTTCGTTGCAGATGCATTTACTATGTACCCCCCGAACTATCTGCATTATAGACACATAACTAACCCTGTTGTAATAAAAGTACCTGACTATGTTCGTTGCTGACATTTAATTTTATGCTTAATTTGTTTGACTTCCTACTAAACCTTAGTTGCTCCCATTTATTATTAACTCCTCACGTCCATCAAACAATCAATTGCCTGCTTCAAAGAAAACCGCTTCACTTATTCACTTACAAAGAAAAATCCCTCATCTCTAATTCAGTCACGCGAACCAGACTATAATGTAGATTGATGAGGGAATATTTCCGAGCTGGTCTCCAAAGATTATTAGCACATTAATTAGTCGCAGGCCACCATTCGTCATGCGCTCGCGGCGCGGCCCAGATTTCAACCACTGCGTTGACAAATGGACCGGCCAGTAGTCAGGATGAGACGTTATTTTAGATCGTGTGACGTCACCGGGTGCGGATGTTGTTTTGTGTGATCTATGACGTGTTTCTGACCTTTTTGAACTGTCCAGGTGTGTCACTGCTAGTAACAGCTTTTATAATTATTATTTCTCAGTAGGTACCTAATCAGCGGTATTAGCAACACCTGTTTGAATGCTTCCTGATGACATCAAACATAAACCATACCGTGAAAGATGCTGTTTAAACCTCTACTTTAATCGTCATCATTATATTGGGTGCTTTTTAGTCTGTGCTTAATATTTTTAATTTTTATGATACAAATGTAATTTCTGTCAGGATTAGTGATAAAATTATCTATGATTGAGTCTTTTAGCGGACTGGCAGTTGTCTATGTTTGGCGTCGAATATCTACCTATTGGATGCTTTAACAATTTTCCACAATAACTATACCCTTCGTATAGTTATTGTGGAAAATATAGTGGAAAATCAAACATTTGTATGGAGGGGAAATTTTGAGCGTTGAGGAATTTTGAGGTCAAACAAGCGTTGGTCGGTATCGCAAGTTCCGCAACTCCTCGGTTATTACGCGTAATGACCACCGTTCATCAGGTCGACCATATTATAGAAATTACACCGAAGCTTCACTCCATACAATTTAAATAGCGCACAAGAGATCCTATGCAACGAACCGCGGACATCAACTACTGGTGGGGTCCGCAAGGGCCGATTCCTGCCAGGGGTGCGGGTTGTTTGAAAGAGATACCGCGGCCCCTGGCACTCAGACAACTGAGGGAAAACGGGTGGGTTTTAGTCAGTAAAAGTCTGACACGCCCTCCTGCTCCACTCAGAGCGGGAGAAGTTAATTAATGATTTCCATCCAAAAATATAAAAATAAAATTACTGGCTGGCAGCTTGTTCTCAATTTTCTTCACAACTTTACAGCAAAGCTATTTATTTCCCGGGATTAGAATATGTCCGAAGAATACCGCCTCGTGTTGTCTTACGTTTCTCGTGTTACTATTCTTCCACTTCTGTTCCCGAGTAACTTATAAAATGGACCTTCGGGGTCTCCTGTGCGGGCGGTATCACCGTTTATAGCCCAATTTAGAGAGCAATTACTTGTTCATTATGAGCTCAGTTATTAAATGCGACAGGCTAAGTATCAATATGTGGGTAATTCTGATACTGGACTTGGTCAAGGATTTTGTTAGCCATGTCGTGCGAATAACATTCATGACGAACTCTGGTCAAGGGTTTTATGGGGATAGCTGTAATGGCACTTAACTCAGCTTGAGCAAGTATGATCAAACAATTATCTTCTGAAATCAGGCATATCTTCAACATACTTTAGTGTCGTTGTCTATCCATTTCATCAATCTGTAAGCTCTGTAACTAAAAGCTTTAGACTTGAAATACTGGTACATTTTAGGTTCAAAGTTAATCTCTGCAATAGGATCGCATCACCGCTCACTCTAACAGCATGGCACCACATTAGTAGCCGGTGTTCTGACATTAGCACTATTACCCACCTGTTCGCATTATCCCAGCATCACTGCCCCCCTTTGCCCCCCCTCACATCAGGCCCTCGCCCAGGACCTGCATATTAACGACGTGTCGCCACTCTAATGCCCCACTTAGACGGTGACGTAACTGCCTTACTGCATCCTTGAGGTTTGCGGTGCTAAGGCACTAACACATACACACACACACACAGATTAATTTACATTTCGCAGTGGGTGATGAGATGTTAGATACTGTACGGATTCACTGTGGATATAAAGAGAACGCGACGTTTAATCAATCAACGATGTGCCAATGTGTGTGAACATAGGATGAATGAAAAAATATTTTTTGTAGGTAGGTATATAATACCCTGATTTAATTTCATGGATCATTGAGCTCATCAAGTTCTGAGTTGAGCTGCATGATTACTGATAAATGCGTGCACTGATTGGACAGGTCCACTCAATCTGTGTGGTTCTTTCCTCAAAAGATTATTTCAGACACCAATTCACATGGTCCTCACATGATCTGACCAAGATTATGTCTGGACTTCAAAAAAGACTGTGACCTCTGAGTTTATTTCGGCCTTTCTTCTCAGAGTAGTCAGATAGGAAGTTTCAAAAAATATGTTTGACGTGTAAAAGTGTTTGTTCAAACCTACTTACAGAAATAAAAATATCATTTATCATAATCTTCGTATTTGTGTTCAAAAACTCAATTTGAACTAAACCACATTCATACCGGATTCTGTCTGGCTATAACGATATCGGATCGGTAGTTTGCGGTCATATCGTAAGTTTAAATCAATGACATATTTTCATGTTTTTCCCAAATTGGACTATTAATTTGGGAACCGTAATTCCAGAAATGGTTCAGTTATTTTTGCCAAACTGGGTTATGTCGTTATTTTACAGAGGGACAAAAGTTAGATCAACAATAGTTTGATGCCGAGTTTTCTACATTGCCCCACCAATCGTAACTATATTTTATGATACGGCACCTCTGGGTATTGCAATTGCTTTACTTACGCAATACATCAAATTACTCAACGACCGACTGGGTAAATAAATTCACCCTTTTAAGGTAGGTAATTACTTATTATAAAACCATTTCTGTTTTACTGGGGTTTAGACAATGAATTCCTCATTGGTTTAATTGCTTTTGAATTGATACCATTAGTCTGTTTCTTTCACGGTTATAATGTGCGACTCATTGATAAATTCTGAGGTTGATTAGAGTGAAAGCCTTAAAACAGTATAATAACTTTATTATACTGTGCCCCTGTGCAGAGACATTTTCGCCATAATATCTTAGCACAAAAATCAACTCAGTTCACACAAAAGCAATTTTAATTTAGAATCAATACAGTAAAGCCGCGCCATTACCGAGCGCCATGATGTTCATATTGCGGACAATGTGAAGAATCGCCGGCTAGTACGGCACGTTCCAAATCGCTAGCTAAACGAGTGCGTATAATTCGAGCGGGCAATTTGCTCTCTTTGTGTAGGCGCCATTGTCGTGCATAATGGGGAGGCGGCGAGGTACACCTACCTGTCAGTTTCTTGACGTTTTGTGTGTTTTTTGCTATGAAAAATGTTGGAAATAGATAATGTTTTTCTTAGTTCTTTTTAATTATTTCTGGAGAGAACGCTCTTCTGAAATATGCTGGGAAATACGGCATTACATTAATAAATTAAGATTGCTGTTTTTACTTTAATTAAATGAAAATCTACAAATGTCCTGCGGATATTGTTTTCTTCCAATAACCAAACTAGTTAAAAATCATTCGATATAAGATGTTTCTCAGAATAACGGTAATCTTAATGAGTGATTTTTTTTTTTGCGAACCCTCTAAATAATTCTATAAGTAAGTAGCAATTCTGAAAAGCCTTCCAAATAGAAAAATATTGTATTTCGTACGTAAGTAATTAAATACGTACGTAGGTAAATAAAAAGAAATGTTAATTTAAGCAAGGGTATGCTGATATCTCAGGTTAGAGGGAATAACTTTTATAAACAGCGGGATTGTGATCCGAGGACGAACAATCGGACACTCTCCTGCAAACATTGACCGATTGATTTCCGCAACTACCGCCCGCAGCCTGCCCAAGAGTACACAACAAAACACGCCTTGATAATTCACCGAGTTAAAGGTTTCGTGAGATATTAACATTATTTTTTATTCGATTTTCTTAATTTTATGATTTGTATCATTTTAGTTCTGATCCTAGCATGATTCTCATGAAACAACAACACAATAGTAATCAATAAATTATTCATTACAAACAAAAGAAACGTAGTACTGTCTATAGTACACAACAGAAAAATAAATAAAATACACAGTTTTTCTTTCCATTCTTCATTTGGACCATTACAAAATCCAAAGATGCCGTGATGCAACCAGTAAGTGAAATAAATAATAGTTTAAAAAACTAAAAAACAAGCTTTAAAAACCAAACTAAAAAAGGAGAAAATAATTTAATTCAATAAAAAAGCGTGGGGTGCATTTTGAGGTATTTTTATAATCAATTAATGTCAAGCACCCCACGCTTTTTTATTGAATTAAATTATTTTCTCCTTTTTTAGTTTGGTTTTTAAAGCGTGTTTTTTAGTTTTTTAAACTATTATTTATTTTCTATTTTTTAGTTCTGCTAACTACAAAAACATGTTTTTTTTTATTATTATTATTTTATCCGTTTTTTCATTTTTCTCATTTATTTTTTTAATTATTGAATTGTCATCGGTCCTCGATAAGTTTACAAAGTTTCAATGAAATCTGACCGTTTTAAGTGGGTCAAAATCGCGGTATAAGGAGTCGGTTACATACAAACAAACAAACATACAAGTGAAGCTAATATAAAGCGTGTAAAAATTGAACACCTCACCTGGATTGTAAACACACCGTTCCACGTTCCCCGTTGATTGCATCCAGTAGACATAAAGATGTCGAATTACGAGTGATACGTCTCCCTACGTGCAACCCGTAAAGGATACAAATGTTCACATAGCACTAACATATGGCGCACGTGTTCAAATGGACTGGATCGGACAGTTGGACGTAACGGGCCTAAATCTGCCTCCCTGAAGTATTCAACTACAACTCTCAACAAATCCATGAAATTAGCAAGCTGGCCTTATTCTGTGTCGGATCGCAAACGCCTGCAGCTCAACATTGCGCTTCCCGGCAGAGTTAACCAATGAACGGCTGTAGTAAGTGCTGATAGTTTTTGTACTCAGTTTGATACAGCTCGCCTATCTATCGTTCAAGTCTTCAGGGAAAAGAGAGGCCTTTGTAACACATACAGTTTCGCCTTCTGATAGTGCGGGATAATCTTCGATAGGACTTAGGATTCATGTTTGTCTCGCCATCTTTGGCTCGGTATATTATAGCTCGTCCTTTTTATTACACGCTGTATATTAGCTTCACTTGTATGTTTGTGTGTAGATATGTTTGTTTGTTTGTAACCGACTCCTTTGGACGCTATTTTGACCCATTTTAAACGGTCAGATTTCATTGGAACTTTGTAAACTTATCGAGGACCGATGACTATTCAACCATTTAAAAAAAAATGAGTAAAATGAAAAATAAAGGAAAAAAACACGTTTTTGTAGTTAGCAGAACTAAAAAATAGAAAATAAATAATAGTTTAAAAAACTAAAAAACATGCTTTATAAATCAAACTAAAAAAGGAGAAAATAATTTAATTCAATTAAAAAGCGTGGGGTGCTTGACATTAAGTGATTATAAAAATACCTCAAAAAAAACCCAACGCTTTTTAATTGAATTAAATTATTTTATCCTTTTTTAGTTTGGTTTTTAAAGCGTGTTTTTTAGTTTTTTATACTATTATTTTTAAATAAAACTGTTACTAACTTTCTAAAAATGAGCTTCTAGTTAAGAATTACGAGAAAGCCAAATGCACGAAAAGAATCCATTCATTCCATTCCGTGTACTTTATTTTAGTTGCTGTATTATAAGAATCGTTAACTGCAGCATACCAGGAAAAACCTACTCTTCCTTATTCACAGGACTGAAGTGACAAAACAAGAGCACTTGTTTCCTATCGCCCCTCAGCCCCCATTCCCCCTAACATCCGGCATGTAACAGTAGTGCGACTAGCCGGTTATGGCACGAATTAATAATTACGCGTGTTTGAGCATCAGAACACGCGGCACTGGGTCACACCGGGGTCACTGATTGACCCCTGTTGCTAATTCACGGGTCACCCATGGAAACGACAGGAAGTGGCTCTTTGATTTTTTTTAAATTGAAATTCCTACGCCATACTTTTTGTTTTTGGTTGATTGCTGGTTGTAATGAGGCCGACGTTATGTTGCATATGACAGCCAATTGTCTGACTACAAAATGTATAGTCTTCATTATGAGACTATGATAGGGATGTGACCCAATATAATATAATCACACTTGTCCATAGTTTTTTCATGTCACTAGATTAAATGACATCTGCAATCCCAGAGGCATTACTGAAGTGCCTGTGATAAAAATCGCCTTTACCTAATTTTATCATACTAAGTCCTGCTTATCTTGTCAAAATCCCAAGATAAGCTTGAACATTGTCTTCTATTCTATTCAGAAAACTACACCGGCGACCTTTTAAACTTGCATCTTGACTAACACGGTCTCAACGGCTCATTACAGCCCCAAATCTATAAGGAGGACTATTAATTCAATTACCGGAGTTGCAAACTTGACGGAGCAAGTTGAGTCATTACAACAAGTCGCCAACACTGTTCTAACACTTAGGAACTAGATGCAGAAGGTTTATAATGGGTGATTCATTTGGAGGTACTTTTTTCAAAAATATTTTTTTTAAACTAATTTACCGGATTATTCTTAGTATCATACAAAATAACCATTCTAGATGTTTATTTTATAACCGACTTTAAAAAGAAGGAGGTTATCAATTCGATATGTTTATATATTTATTTATGTTCGGTAACTCCGTCATATAAAGGCGGATTTGCAAAATTCTTCTTTTGTTTGAAAGGTGTTTATCCCCAAATGGTCCCATATAAATTTTGTATAGATCTGATGATGAGTTTCGGAGACAGACAACGGAACTCTTCAAAAAATCACAGCAAATCAACCGCGATTGCTGCTATCGCATAAATATGCATTGTTTTGACCCCCTGGATGATGAAATTTCAAGTTGGTGTGTACTATAACTAAAAACTGAAAAATAAAAAACTTAAAAAAAAACAACCGACTTTCGGAAAAACACTACAAAATTTCGGAAGGTGGTGACTTTGGACATGTATTTAATTTTTTTGTCACCGCCTTCCGAAATTAAAGTTATTTTTCACTTTGTAGTGTTTTTCCGGAAGTCGGTTGTTTCTTTTTTTAGTTTTTTATTAAATATTTTATTTTCTTTCAAATCTTGCCGTAGCTGTGGTTAACAAGGTCCATTCTACAGTTCCAATTTTCGATGACGCGTCCATGCATTTCGAGTGGTTTTTGGCGAATAACGCGAGTAATGTTGGCTTCCAGTTGCTCAATCGTACGCGGCTTATCCATATAGACTTTGGACTTTACATAGCCCCAAAGAAAAAAGTCTAGGGGTGTGATGTCACAGGATCGAGGCGGCCAACTGACCGGTCCGAAGCGCGAAATTAACTGTTCACTAAATCGTTCTCGCAATAAAGCCATGGTTTCACGTGCTGTGTGGCAAGTAGCGCCCCGTCTTGTTGGTACCATGTGTCCTGGAGATCACTGGCTTCAATTTCAGGCAGCAAATAGTCCGTTATCATGGCACGATAACGGTCGCCGTTGACTGTTACGTTCTGGTCGGCTTAAACTTTGAAGAAATATGGACCGAAAAATAAATGTGAAGAATGGTTCTTTTGTATGATACTAATAATAACCCGGTAAATTCGGTTTTTTATTAAAAAAAAATAGTTTAAAAAAAAGTTCTTTTAAATGAATCACCCGTTCCAATGTTCTACGTAGATGCTCAAAGGAAAGGTGTAAATTCAGATTATTCAAACTTCAAAAAGCATTTGATTGACATTCTGATTCTGATTCTCTGATGTGATTTGACTAATTCTGATTGTTCAAAACAATCAGAAGTGATTAATTTAAAAACTGCCGGTGTTATTGTGTGACACACATTTAATAGAGCAGCTATCGATCGCAATGCCCATCATCATAGGATTTATAAATTCATCTGCCCAACAACCTTAAAAACGCAATGCATTTGGCTGCACTGTCAGAATGAAAGCCACTGCGATCGATTACCATTTTATATGTATTAGGCAATTACCCCGCAAATAAGCAGATTTATGTAAGAATCTCCATGAATAACGATTACTAATTATTGTGGCAGAAGTCCTGGTCAATTCGTTTTATTGCTGACTAACTAACCTTACTTAATCGTATAAATAATGCTTTAGCCAACTAAGAAGAAAGAACAAAAATAAAAGACATTCATTCATTCAAAAAGAAAACACGTATACTTTCGGTAAACATGACGCGACAAAAGATCAAGTTACGGGAAAATATGCATCACATCCACGCTAAACGGCCATCGCTCAGCATAATGGTTCGATCCTATGCGAGACAGAGCCCCACCGTTGGTTTTCAGCGACAGCCGGCATTGACGTGATGACGTTGAATGGTGCAGCATACAATGAGCCATTCATAAAAAAGAAATCTCATACACTTCATGCCAAGAAGTACAAATGGAATACCCAGTGTCTATTAACTACAACAGATTGATTATTTTACACAGTTCTTTTTTACTTTATTCTTTTTTCATAACCGTGTTTACGCCTTCTGACCTTCCTTACCGCATGGCAGTCTGGACTAAGTTGAGTGATACCACCTCTCCGGGGTCCGTGACGTCACAGTTGGACGGAGATGCGCGATCACCTGTGATGGACGCCTTTGTAAGTTTAGCTACTGGATGCTCTGGAAATCGATGTCTTGTTTTATTGCTGTCGTGTTTCGAGTTGAAATTATTGCAGTTGCAGTTGTTTATACTGTCAGGAAATTCACTATCATATTGACTAGTAATCAATAGCCGACAACCGCTTAACAAATCACTGGATTTATTTTATTATCTAAGTCTCCAATTTTGTGAACTTTGTATGTTTTGTTTGTTGTTTGTATTTCGTTCTGCTTTCTCTAAAGATGACTATATTAACTACAATTACTCCCTCTTTCCCCTCTTCCTTAAATAACTTTAAAACTGTTCCGCGAACAGCTTCCCATCTGAACAGAGTGCTCTTAATGATTGCCACCGTCTTCTTTGTACAGATTACCGCGACGTCTCAATCAGCGTCTGATCCTGCAGTTAAGCTGAATGCACACCGGCACTTCAATTGGAAGCACAGATCTTAAAATTAAATGACGTCTTCAGTCACGTTAACTTTCATCATCCATTAAGTGTATTTAAATCTAGTTCAAAGCCATCATTACGAAGTTCAATCTTTTGAATTTCTTTCAGTCCACGGATATCAGAACCTTCACTGTCGACTGTACGTACATAATACCTACCTACCTATACCGTACCAAGCCGTTAAATATTATTTAAACTAATCAAGTACTTCATTCTAAAATGAGCACAATGAAACATCAAAATATTCACGTATCGTATAAATCCTTTTAACTTTATTACAACACTATCACGTCACTAACAGTCCCGCTGTTTGACACACAAACACACACACACAAACACGCAGACACCTTCAGTTAGCTCAGTGAGAAATGTAGTGTGAATTTTACAGATCTTTTTACGAAGCGTTGCGACGGGTACAAAAAGGCGAGTAGGTAGTGTTTGCCTGAAAAATACTTGCTCTTCTATGTTCCGTGTGTTGAGCGCTAATTAGTTTGCGCTCATAATATGGAAAATATGAATCATATTCTCTAACGAACACTAAAATACGATCAATTTAAATGCTTTTATCTTTTCTTTGAAGCGTTTCTCGTGTTTGCAAGCAATATAAATATGCATTAGCTAACTAAATCATATTATGATTATTCATTAAGGTTTAATGCAAATTGTGAAATTGAAAATAAATAAACATATACACCCAAGATCAATCTTAATCTAAATCATCTTAAAGTTATTTTAGCCGTCATAATCTGGTTCTATCATCTCCCGCTAGTGTCATGTCATACTCACAATTCTTACAAATCTTCGACATTCACTACAGTTCAGTACCAATCCACTACTAACCGACGTCGAACCCAACCTGCCCCAGATTACCTTAACATTCCACCACGCTACGATCGCTCTCAACCCTTAAACGCGGCTGGCGATCCGCCAGAGCTCGCTCCTGTGAATTATTCATAGCACGGGCCCGTTACATCTTCAATTAACCCGTCGGCCGCCCGGATCGGCCTCGTTCACCGCGCCGCCACGCTGCCAGTCGCCTGCCGAGCTACTGATTCAAACGAGAAGCGTGACGGCACTCAGCGTAGAGAGGCGAGCCATTTTTCAGAAATGAATGTCCCGCTGTAGTGGAGAAATCTAGTTTATTAGCATCTTAATTGTTTATTTTTTTTAAATGCACTGAAGCAAGAAAAATTGTAACAAAGTTGTCTGTCTTATCTTCGTTACAATTTCTCTTGTTTCAGTGAATATTTTTTTTGCATGTCGCATTGGTTATCTGTGAATTTTCGGCAACCCCGAGCCATTTCTAATATTTTACAAAAAAAAAACACTATTATTTTTCTCCATACCCAATGTGGCGATATGCAATTACAGTAAATGGTTTGATGTGGTTGTGACGTCATATTGGCCAATATATTTTGCCTTGAATTGACAATTTAAGTTGGTCGTGTAACCTCACCATTCCTACAAGCCAGTTTTGCGAATGTAAATTGGATTTTTTGTACGGCGTCCGGATAAATTGTGTGTTGTGCGTATACGTACGTGTCACTCATATTTTACTTGTGTAGATCACACACGGAGCCAGGAAAGCTAAAACGAAATTGCAGTATCAGTTTCAACTACGTTATGCCGTGTGTGGGATGTAAAAGTGCTTACAAACGTTTCGGTTTCAACTGATCTACAGGCTACACCTCTAAAAAATGTTTATTGAAAAGCTTTATATGTATAAATCTATATATTAGTTATGGAAACTTCATATGGTATACAGGTACAATACGGATATGTACACAGTGACATGCATCTACTTGAATTAGACGTACATAAATCTTGTAAGTCATAATAGCATCAACCTATAGTAATCTAAATGCAGCTTCAGTAATCCATACCTTGAAGTTCAAGGAAATTCAAAGATTATTGAATACTGAACTCGGTGTTGTGTACACATGACTCGCAAAGACGTTTGGCTTTGTGCACTCTCACTGCGTAACGAGACCCAGTATGTGTGTGATGCAGGTCACACAGCAAATTGGATCAATGCAGTGTCTCGGAAAACGTGCACAAGCGAAGATTCTTTATCACACTGTGTGCAGTAAAGTCAAAAATGCTATATACTTCTTACTTTTTACAGCTATAAAATATCTATTCTAACAAAAATAGAAACTCCTTTATTAATTGATCTATCTATATCTATACATATAATAAATCTGTAGACGAGCTGTTTCTGTACATTCAAAATATTTCGAAAAAAAAAATCGTGGGGGTGGTAAAGGATAATCAACATATTATGCCATTTTAATCCTTTTCGAATTTTTTGTCTGTTTGTCGGGTTTCTATATGTCGGTGTTTCTGATTATCTGTTTAAATGTGTGAATAGATCAAGTATCACGACAAAATAACGAAACTAATATGGTTAATTTTCATATTCAAATATTGTTATTATTTGAGTCTCAATGAAGACTAGCCTTCGGTGCCGGAGGTATTATAGTGCACGAGTGTGTACGTACACACAGGTGCACTATCTCTTCCCTCACTCAGTCCGATTAGACAGCGATTTGACACGACCGGAGAGACATCAGGTGTAGAACCAACGGGTTAACGTGCTTTCCGAGGCACCCGCTATCACACCGCCAATTTCCAAACTCCGGGCTGTTCCTAAGAAATTATTTATAGAAACACCCAATAACATTTTGTCCTACCTGGAAATCGAAACCAGGACCCTACGCTCCTTGCAATCACGAGACTAAACGAGTGACCAGTCAAAAAATACATTAAGTAGAACGAGTCTTTCTGAATTATTGGCTCTTAAAACTCCTAAACATATACTTTATAAAGCATCTATCATACTTATCCCATATAACATCAATTTATTCTATTTTTACGGTTGCTAAGAAAAATTATTACTTTTAAGGTAAAGAAAAACCGCCCTCACCTTCAAAATAAATATAGATAATGATTGAGTACCCCATCAGAGCGAGTATTTATTTATAGTTACAATTGGAGCGAACCAAACTATTGATATTAGCTATACTCTATTTATTATAGCTTTAGAAAAAAGATGCTCGTACAAGCAGGAGTGCAAAACTTTTATTTCAAAGTTAAGTTCTAACTTTTTTAGGTAGATTTAAGATGGTATTAAATACTGAGATAAACGAAGTAAAAGTAATTTTATTTTAAATAATGTTCTATTTATAATAACATCTTCATCGGACATTACAAAACTACAACAAAACGAATTAATGAAACAAACAATCACACGATGATTTAAATCTAATTAAGATTAAAGTAATTTTTTTTTACAATACTTTATTTTAAATAACAACTTACGACCAACTTACGACAATATACGTTGGTAAAACTTCGTCGTCATCAGCTAATTTAGTCACTCTGTATTGTTTACTCCTGCTTCTTTTAGGTTTTTAGCAGTGACACTTTAATTTTAAATTGAAATGAAATAATTATATAAATGAAAGCCACATCATTTCATAAGATAAATAGTTACACATGATTACAATAAAGTGTGACAGCTAATATTTAAATAAATTATAATAAATTTGGCATTAATCGTAACTGCAACACGGTTAATGTAATTTTGTTACGAAGTGTACATTAAAAAGAACCTTTTTTAACTTCTGTCTAATGCTAATATAAATGGAGTATAGTTCCGATGAGAACCAAAAGGTTGTTAGGTAGTTGCGAAATGCTACCAAAATAGTCTTTACTAACATGTTGAAGTTAGGTCAGAAAGATAGAAATAATCGAAATTATACATATTATTTGGAGCTGATTACCACAAAGCCACAATTCCTTAGCTAGTAATGTCCCTACATATCTATCCATGGGTACCAATACCATTCTAGTTGATTTATGTCTCTGTTATTTTAGATGTAAAAGTTTCAACGCATGTGCATAAAAGGTTTCATAAATGATTGAGACGTGGAAATGTGAACGTGAAAGCATCGCACTCACCGTTCTCTCGCTGTCAATCCTATGATGGATCCTATGATTTAGGACTAAAAGTATACAGTCCTGTCGGTGAAATATTCCATTTTGTATCTATGAAATTAAGACCGTCACCGTATATCCACATTTCGGCAGGTCTGTTTAAGTCCCATGTAACAGTGGTGAGCCTACTGCCATCAATTGGGCGTTTCCATAATTTTATTCAAACAATAAATATAATAATACAACTCATTTCCGCCCGTAAATGATTGAGTAAGCATTTAATCTAAACAAGGTTTGTTTATACTTTCGTCCAATACTTTTGGAACAGACCATACAAGTTTTACGCACAAGCGTTGAGCCAGCTTTGTACTCGTGCCTAATTACACAAAACATCAAGGCAGCATTGTACTCGTGCCCAACATTACACAAAGCGTCAAGGCAGCATTGTACTCGTGTCCAACATAATACAAAGCGACAAGGCAGCATTGTACTCGTGCCCAATATTACACAAATCATCAAGGCAGCATTGTAATTGTACCCAACATTACCTACATACAGCGACCAGGCAGCATTGTACCTACTCGTGCCCAATATTACACAAAGCGACAAGGCACCATTATTGTACTCGCGCCCAACATTACACAAAGCGTCAAGGCAGCATTGTACTCGTGTCTAAAATTACACAAAAAGCGCTAAGCTTAGCTAATTTTCATGAACCCTTCGACACTGGCTTTGATAAATGGAAGAGAATGCAGCCTCTTTAAAAACAACACTTAGGTTGTGAAAAACAGTAAATGGGGCCGGCATTGAGGGCGTCGTAATTAGCATTGTACTCGTGCTGTACTCGTGCCTAACATTACACAAAGCATCAACGCAGCAATGTACTCATGTCCAACATTACACAAAGCGTCAAGGCAGCATTGTACTCGTGCCCAATATTACACAAAGCGACAAGGCAGCATTGTACCTACTCGAGCCCAACATTACACAAAGCGTCAAGGCAGCATTGTACTCGTAACTGACATTACACAAAAAGCGATAAGCCCAGCTAATTTTCATGAACCCTTCGACACTGGCTTTGATAAATGGAAGAGAATGCAGCCTCTTTAAAAGCAACACTTAGGTTGTGGAAAATAGTGAATGGGGCCGGCATTGAGGGCGTCGTAAATAGCGCTCGGGCGTCGGCCGGCTGTTCATTAGCACGGACCTTTGTTCGTGGCCGGCCCTGCAAAAACAAATAGTTACACTTACCACTACCACCCACCCTTTCAAACAGAAATCAACCGTATCTTTCTAAACTTAAGGTTGTTGTAAACTGTATGAGATAAGTTGGTAATTGGTCATAGTTGGGCCGGCTTTGAATGTAAAACTGAGGATTGGTAATCGTGATAATTGTCGGCTCAGAATAACGAGTCTCCGCTAACGTCGCGGTTTGATACTCTCGTAATTGTGAGTGCTACCCGTGACAGTTAAGTAAATAACTAAATGTTACTAACACCTCTGGATGTATGTACCTGTAAAATTATAAATAAACATCAGCAATCGTGTTTTACATGAAAACTTAATTAATGGAAAGCTTTAACAAAAATTGAATTACTCGTATTAAGACAGTATTATTAAAATTTTAATTATACCAGACGTAAATAAAATATATAGGTACCTATATTATTGTAAAAGCCCGAATATTAGTAAATCTTAGAATTCATCCATATGATTTAGTAAATGTAAGGATTTAATTAAAAAGAAGAAATTTTTTTTGGAAATTAGCTAAAATGGCTTTTACCATTAGAGTTTGGTTAATGCTAGGTTTTACTAATGACGGTTGGTAAATTTTGTATTTTTCTTTTTTACATAAAAAATAATAGTTAACTAATACTTAATTCATTTACTTAATAATTTATTTCTATGACCTATCAGGGACCAACAACCAACCAACCTTAAATATTTTTAGTTGATTATTTTATTTTATTTTATCATTTTACTTATTTTTGATTAACATTGTTGCTATTAGTTATCATCCTACTGTGATATTATAAATGTAAAAGTTTGGTTATTTGGATGTTTGTTATTCAATCATGCTTAAACGGATTTGGTTGAAATTTGGCACACGGATAGTAACCTAGATTAACACATAGGATTTTTATTCTGGTAGTACGTTCCTAAGGGGTAAAACCATGCGGGCGACGCCGCTGCCTAGCTGGCTAAAGCAAGTATTACAACATCAGTCAAATCCTTACGTAATTTAAAATATTATCATTTGGCATAATTATTAGTAGGTACTTAACTAGTAAATCAAAATGTTAAAACACCTTCAACATACATAAAACACAAATACTACAACAACATACATAAAACACATATACTACAACAACATACATAAAACACAAATACTACAACAACATACATAAAACACAAATACTACAACAACATACATAAAACACAAATACTACAACAACATACATAAAACACAAATACTACAACAACATAAATAAAACACAAATACTACAACAACATACATAAAACACAAATACTACAACAACATACATAAAACACAAATACTACAACAACATACATAAAACACAAATACTACAAGAATATACATGAAACACAAATACTACAAGAACATACATATAACAAAAATTCAATCCTTTTCTCACAAACAATAACGCTTGGGTTGTAGCGTTGGCTAAACTAATCAGTCATTTTCCTATTCTTGGTATACGTAATACACAAGCATCATTATCATTCATCATTTCAGCCGAAAGACGTCCACTGCTGGACAAAAGTCTCACCCAATTACACAAATAAAAAAAAGAAACGATTTAATCGTATTTTTTTTACATTTAGAATTACAAAGTAATCCTGATGACTAGTAAGCGCATTTCTTCATCAAACATTTTTTGATACAGTTACCATTTTTTGAATGCTTCTCCTCTGGTCAAAGACGTCTAGATATATCTGTTTTTTACATTTGGGTACGGGCTTTTATAGTAACAGATAAATTATAATAAATAATAAAATATGATTTTGTGTACTTTGAATCTAGCTTAATAAAAGTAATCTAAAAACATTTTTCGATTCCCAGTAACTACTTCAATCAAAATCCTAAAGTAAACTAAAATTGGATCTCTTTTTATAAATCCTCTCCAATTCGTGTAAATATAATAAGACTATTTTTTGCTTTTATCTTGAAAACTCCAACCAGCGCCTAATGGTAATGTGGATATATTATTACAAGACTCCTTAATAATATCCACATTACCATTAGGCGCTGTTTTTTCGGCAAAATTACAATCTTTTGTTTAGGTCTGAAGGTTTTAGATTACTTCTAGAGGCCCCTAAAAGAAACGGAACCCCGTATTGTGACCCTTTCCTACACTATCGAGAAAATGCTGCGCATTCCGATTTCAGTTTCAGTAAGAGTTTTTCCAAATAAATTTCTAACGAAAGATGTTGTAATATTGAAAAAACACTCTCAATATGTGTTCCCTAAAATAACATTTTAAATTCATGTACGGAAACTCTTCCAAAAATCTCATTTCTCGTATTTATTTCCTAGAAGACAATATCTTAGCTTCCTGCAGCGTCTTGTGGAAACAAAATGCATTTAGGAGATATAACCGAGACGGGCACGACTGGTGGTTCCATACGGCTCCCGCCTAAACTGCAATCTTTTATTTAAATAAACTCAGACGAGCGAAGCTCTTCTTCGTATTTTTCACGTGTCCTTTATAAAAGATAAGGATTATAGAATAATACTAACAAGAATGTTTTCTTTTTTATGAGAGTCTTTTAGTGTAATATTTAGAACTGAAAAAAAATAGGTAACCTATTTATGTGTTTTATGTCCAAATATGGAGCAGAGAAATTACTGGCTATATTATGGTTGTAACCAAACTTTTACCTTTCGTATATCAAGTCGCAAGTGTCTGACGCGTGACAACAAAATGTCGCAAATGTCCGTCACTTGACGATAAAAGGTCGTGAGCATCTGATACTTGTGAAAGTGTCTGACACTTGGTGGGTGATTCTGTCACTTGGCGATAATATTTCGCGAGTATCCGTCGCTTGTCGAAAAAAACATCTTATGCTTTTTTCGACAAGACCTTATTCTGCAGCAGACTGCAGAACAAAGTATTATCTTCCCTCCTCACACTGACTCCAATGAACGGCTTTCTTAAAACCAAATACGTCAAAGACAGCTCAGATATTTTAGGGTATTTTAACGTATTTTAAATCGGAATCCTTTCACGGAATTGAAAGGCATCTCAATAAGTCCTATTTCAGTTTGTTAGCTAATACACTCAGCACATACATGTTTCGCCCCCAGATTCCAAGCGTTGTCTGTCTGTATGTGTGTAGCAATTTAGGTAATAGCATAACATCTCAATGGACAACTTAACGCGACACACAATTATTACTCTTCCCTGTTTTCTTTGTCTTTATTATGTCGTATTTCGTGAATCGCTCGGGATGTAATAAAGAACGTACTTATTTACGACTAGCTTTTGCCGGTGGCTTCGCCCGCGTGGACCTCCGAAATTATCCCACCGGAATGTTCTACCTGGATAAAAAGTATCCTATATGTTATTTCAGGCTACAAACTATCTGCGTGTCAAATTTCATCCAAATCCGTTCTGCCGTTTTTGCGTGGTTGAGTAACAAATATCCAAACATCTAAATTTCTAAACATACAAACTTTCACATTTATAATATTAGTAGGATTTTGATGTCTCTTCAGGATTTGAATTGATGAAAATGTTAAAGTAAAGATCAGTAAGGCCACTCTCACGGGACATTAAAAATAATTAGATTTTAAAAAAAATTGTCACTGTGACCTAAATTCTGATTAAATACATTTTGCAACTGGTCCGTCCGTTGCGAACCTGAGTACCTACTGCTATGGGTTGTTGATTAGTAGATCGTGAAAGGTGGCGCGGTTGACTATTACGTACCCAGGGTACACTGGAAGTACATTAAACGGTCGATAACCGACAAGCCGCAATACCTTAAAACGTCAAAACCCGTCAAGCCCCGCGCCGATATCTGACAGATGACATGTCACTCACAAAAAAAGGTCCCCTCAAGTTTATATTGCCTGCAGCTACTTGTATTAAGTTGTTATGGGTTTTTGGATCAACAGGCCTTAATATAAAGTATCACCACTTTTGTTCAAACGTGTCTTCTTGAGGTAACGCCAATCGGTGCTTCTGTCTCCATCGCATGTTACCGAGCGGCTATCAATCGTACGCAATCGTATGATTGTATTCTGATCGGAGCAGGTTTGATGTTCTTATTGGTATTGTCGTTGCGACGTCAATTTAACTTTTGTGATTGGAGCACCTCTCGATTTTATTGGAAGCTCCAGATTTAGCGTAGATATTCGTATTTGAATGTACGTAGTTATGAGAGGAACGCGAGTTTGAATTTATTTTGTTTGAAATGTGAAGAATTTTGTGTTCAACATTTTTTTCTTGAAAACAAAATGCTTCAGAGAAACTCAGATTAAAGAAGTTACTTTTTATATAAGTTAGTAATGTTCGTTAACCAGTCAAGTAGGTTTCTGAAGAGTTTTATAAATTACGCAGATGAAACAGTGAATACCTATTTAATCTGAAGTCACATACAACGTTAACGAGTCACCTTTACAAATAAAAACAAACTAGCTAGCTTGTTATCACTGAACAAATTCACTAAAATCTAAAATGAGAAAAATAACTAAGAACTTTTCATCAAAAGAAACTAAGTACTTACCTAGAAGCAGTAACGAAACCTAATTTGCCATTTGAACATTAGCTAATTTATCCTGTAACTGCAGGTTTTTAGTAAATATTCTTAGCTCTAAAGGGCAAGATTTACAGGGCGCACTTACTATTTATTTGCTAAATAATTAAGCATCTCATACGAATATGGATCTTAACTAATAAAGTTCACATTCGTATGAAATGCTTACTTTACTAACCAACGTAAAGTCTAAGTGCGGTCTGTGGATCCATCTCTAAGTTTGCTATCTCCTGCAAAATGTTCCGTGGCTGGAATCCGTCTGGTGGCCGGCGTCTCATCACACATGCCGAGCGCGGTCAGTGACGATGAGCACGTACGACACGCGGCACGGCACCAAAGCGCCTAATTTTACATGCACGTATTATACCGTCGGCCATACAATATTAACATATACATATGTGTTTTTAGATTTGCTTTATCACAACGTCTATTATTTTATTTGTGAAAAATTGTCTTGTCCTGAGTTTTCAGCCAGGATTTTCTTTAGTTTTTCATTCGTTAAGTGGAGAAAATATTAAGTTAAAAAATGTTCTTTGAACTCTTAACAATCGAAGGCTACCTACTTACCATAAATAATCACTATATAACTAATGATAAAGACACAAACAATGTCTTCTTTTTCAGCATGACCACAGAAGGACCACGTTGTACCAATTGCAATAGCAATACACACATTATTTTTCACATGGTAATTAGAAGAACATCGTACATATTTTATTTGTGATAGCAACACCGTTTCTTCAGGTCAAGGTCCCAGAAGGCTGGCAGCATCGCCCGTGCCTCTGAGCCATTTAGACCATTTTTATAGTACTCCTAACTCGGCAACGAATAAAATCTCGGATGGAAGCACAGACATCCATAGATTTTCTTTTAATCTCCTGAGTGGATTAGAAACTGGAGCGCTATATCCAAAAATACCTTCCCCATTCACAAGTTATTCAAACACTTATGTTCATTCGGGAATGAAAGAGCAACATTACCTAACAGCCCTTTCGTGAAACCTGACCAACTTTGTGACTCAGTATTTGTCAGAAATAACCTTCGTAATCCAATCATAATACCTAATTATATTCCTGTTAAAAGCCAGTTCACGGCTTTGTCGGCCTGAAAACTTCAACGAAAGTAATTCAAGTATTAGCAGGTACTTTCTATTCGATCTTCACCCGAATTCCTCCTTGGATTCGACTGGGAATGCCTAATTAAATCACGTGATTGAATCAGCTGATTGGATCACGCAAAAGTTAATTGAATGTCGATAATTAGGTGCGGTGAGCCGCCGCAACGTGCGCCCCTCTTGGAGTTAGTAGCATTACATTCAATTAATCAAAGATCCGTGATACACACGCCGTCCCTCGCAGACCACTACTACTCGACCACAACTAATACTAAACTAGTCAGCGGTCACGAGCATTGTTAAAATAGGCACTGCAGAGTTGTAATGGCTGTTTCATATTATTAATAACGGAGATTCTGTTCTCTTCATTATGTACTCCATCGAGCTGATACAGTCCAGATGTGTGAGTGAGGTTTATTTTTGACAAAGGTGTAACACGTCTTGTTTATTTTCCGTCCATTTGTCACAATCATCCGAACCTTTTCTCGGGTGTGTTGACATTCCCAGTTTACCTTCAGGCAGATTTCTTTCTATTTATATATCAGCATCCGATATAACAGAGACGAATGAAAATGTAGCTTATTCCCGACCGTGACGTCAGGCTGCTGTGCAGTTTTAACAACCATTGCTATGGCTTTTAACTTTATCAAGTTGAATAATCTCCTTTTGGCATCTATCACAAACTTCACAATCGCCTTTGTCCGAGATATTTGGTTTAAACATAGAGATACATCAAGGAGCTTTCAAGGATCTTGTAGATAATTTTGGACTTCCAAATCGTTTGGGACGAGACATAAAACCCTTACCGATGTGTCTATCGCTCAAGCGAACTGCACTCTCCATAGTCTAAGCAGAGCCCTGAGTGCCTATAACGAGATCTTTTCGGCCTCCAACCAAACACGTCTTTGGTTTGAAGATTGAGATAGTGCCCTAAATAGTAACAAGTTTTTGAGAACCATTCCGATCCGAATTTAGGAGAAGCAAATATGAATGAGCAGAAAACCCAGTCTTATAAACTGGGATATAATGTATAGGATATGGTATTCACTCGTAAACAGCCATCACGACACTTGATGAAAGTAAACACGCTTGTCCGATTATGGTTGGAGATTGTAAGGGGTTTGGAGATCATATTGTTTCCAAAGTTTATTGACTAACATTGTACTTCCTAGAATTGCTCACATGTAGACCTTCTGTCTTTATCCTCTTTAAGTTAAGACCCTCTTCGGAATTGAACGGCAAGATAAGCAGCTGTTACAAGTTTTCCTTTCGTTTCTAAATCCGTTGGAATTTCAGAACGTCCCGCAGATATGGAGCAGTTGGAAACAATAGGCCAACTGTGGCGACCTACGTGCCAATGTTCTACAAACACTAAGTTTAATAGAAAAATAATACACGAACCAAAAGGGTCGCGGTCTGGGAGTTTCAGACGATGTAATGGGAACAAACATGGCATGTATTACCATTTTGTACTGTACGGGCACTAATGGACACAAATTGTCCACCAGGCGTGTTTTATAACCATTTATTAGATTTCAAATACGGAAAATTTGTAGATTACATTAAATTACTCAAGTTAAAAAGTTTAACTATAAAGCTTATTAGATTGAGTCTCGAGTCTCAACAGTATCAATTGGAATTTTTAGACATCACATGCAATTAACTGATTGATTGAATTAACTTAAGCGACTTCAGTTATAAATACTAAGGCGATAATGACCTGGCATACGGACGCTACAATGACCAGGCCGGACCTATTAGCAGCACTACAGCACTAATACTCCCTAAGGCTTCCCAACTCCGGCTGGTTCCCCGACAGAACCCAATTAATTATCGGCGATCAATCACGGCGCGGTATTAGCAAATCATGACGTAATTCAATCAGACTCGTTGCGTACACGGCGTGGAAGCGATATCGAAGCAACAGCGAGGAAGGATTTCGGTTTTACTTGATTGAGTTGTAATATGGAACACTTTACTTGAGGAACGAATATTGAGAGTTATTAATATTCGAATGTAAGGAGGCTTATAAAACCGTGATACAGTGATGATTTAATGTAATTTGGTATTCGATTTTATAGCTAGATACCTACGTAGTGTAATCTTTCATAATTTGTGAGTTTCCTACAGGTCAATGAAGGTCATCATCATCTGCGTAGCTTTGTCCCCAAGTATGTAGGAGTCGGCTTTCAGTCTAACCGAAAGCTGCTGAATACCAGAATTTAACACGAAGCAACTATCTGACCTCGCCAACCCAGTTACTGGGTACCCCTTGGTAAAAATGGTTGTCAAATTTTCGGGTTTCTGATGACCCGTAACGATAGATCCACGAATAACAGCCGGGACCCACGGTTTAACGTACTTGCTGAGGCCCGAAGAGGTTTTGGAATGTAACGACGGTCTCCCATCCAGAGACCAACCGCGGCAAGCGTAGCTTGACTTGATCGATCGACCCGTGCGGCTGTTAATGTTATTATGACTAAGCCACAAACACCTCAATCGATGTCGATGAAAGTAACAAAGTCATAAAATAAATGTTTTGACATCGGATCAATATTAAAAACATAGCAGTGTGTAGGTAACTAAGTGTACTCGTAGGTAAAAAGTAGTAAACAAACGGAACTTTCATTTATAAAGCACGATGTATGACGTCAGTTGCCTCAGTTCGGACTGAGTAACTATGTGAATGATTGATGAACGTCTGCGAAGGCAGGTGGGGCTCGAAAATATTATCTACTCACTTTAATGGACAACTTCAACCGAATAAAGTCACAACTTTGAAAATAACAAGATCAACTAATCTAGACAAGTTTGATCCCGTCATTCAACTTAACTCCGCAATTTCTAACACGAAAACTATCAGAGAGTAATTTTCTATTACCTTTTCATTAAACAATAGACTGGCTTTTGATGTCGCCGCCGCAGCGAGTGCTGGTGACGTACTTAATGAGTCTACAATGAGATTATGAAACTCGTTAATTCTGAAACTATTTCAATAATGAATGATGTTGAAGTGCTAAACGAACTATAACGGTCGGAGTGAGGATGAATAATTGCACCCAAAATGTGATCTTGACTGCGATAGGTAAATTAAATTCATAAATTGACTGTAGATATGCATTTGCGTATGTATAAGTACATACTGTTTAAAATTTACTTCCATGCCTATTAAATTATGGGTGGAAATTAAAAAATAATATTTCGAGTATGATGAATCTCTCAATGAAGATGCGAGGATTGCTATTTTTGTTTCAGCCATGTTCATATCGAGAACAGTTAATGATAATGGTGTAACGAAACGTGTGGAGAAATTTAACGTCTTTTATTTCATGCTTGTAAGAGTTTGATCTTCCCCCGTGAGCCCGGGCATCTATGTATCACCACTTCATTCATTACTCATTATTATTTGCTTTCAGCGTTTAATATAAAGTCATTACGAAGATAAAGATATAAAATAAATAGACCTTGAACTGTCAACATAATACAATGCTAAAGAGATATTAGTGTACTCAGTGGAGCACGAAATTGTTGATAATAAGGCCAAACCAAACAACCCAGAACCAACAACATCATCTGAAGAAGCTCTTACTGCATAGTAAACAATTTTTGAAATTCTTTGAACAGAATATTATGAACGTATATAATGAAATTTGCAGCTCCTTGAAGAAACATGAACGAGACTGTATTACAAAGAAGTTTGTTCATTAACCTACTGTTAGGGCACTATTCGACGTGCATGATATCACTGTTAGATTGCTATCGTTTCCTAAAACATCCAAACGATGTTCAACTTTATTTTAAGGCACTACAGCTCAAAATATATCACGGGGAGTCTACATATTAAGTGTACAAGCCCTCGTTTGTTTTAAACTATTTTTAATTATCGTGTCATAATGTGAAGGGCGTGGTTGTTCTTTGTTGTACATTGTTGTTGTGTTGTGTCATTGTGTGCAATGAACTGATTATATTGAAGATATGTCACTCAAGTCAGGGTAAATGAGATTAGTTATACCTGTGTCAAGAACATGGCTAAAAATAACTAAACGTACTTACGATCGTCATTTTGTGTGACACATTTAGTCTGGTTTATGGATTTTAAAACACTAGGATAGGAAATAACCCAAATAAGAATGTGGGTAACTAAAAAAAAAAATAGAAATGCAGGGGTCTAGTTATCATATAACAACAGTGTCTATCCGGTCGACTGTTGAATATGGATCCACTACTAACGAATAGTCTAAAATATTTAAAAAATAAGAATCTCATCCTTCAATAAATAGACTGAAACTTTGGCTATGATTTATTCTATTCACTCAGGCCGTACAGTAAATACAGAATTCTTATATTTTGCTCACAAATCAATGTAGGTGTAGTATTATGATTGATCACTCAAGTAATAGTTTTGCGCTAAAGAAATATTTCTAGCCTTTTGTAGAAATAACTATCAAAGCCAGATATCAACTAATACCACCTTTGAATCGATGTGAATACAACGTGTTGGTACAAATTAATATTTTCGAACACGATACAAACCATTGAGTTAGTGCTTTCACCCGTGGCTAGCACAATAATACTTCCATATAAATGGATTGGAACAGAATATTAATTTACATGGAAATGAATATAAATAGTGTACGCCGAACAAAGCCGACTGAATAGTTTTGTTTGAATAGAGAACGAGCAAATGTAAACTAGTTAATAAACTGCGTCATGTTCGATTATTTGTTTTGGTATTAAGGTACAGACTAGTTCGAAAAACGTAAAATTAATGAAGAACAGGAAACCACACAGTTTTTACTTAAATTCAGACTGCAGTTCCAGACCTTCTTCAGGCTAAAGAGTTTGTTGATGAATGATGAAAATAATCTCAAAATTACGTCATAGAAAAAACATCTCTATGCGGCAATAATATCCTTGTATTGTAGTAAAGTTACATAAATCATTTTCATTATTTATGTTTACCTCAAAACCCTTCGTGATCGAAGTGCTTTAATCCGGTTATCGCCCCAGCGTTGTTAAGGGATTATTATTAATACAGATTATACGATTATCCGATAAAACAGTTTATTGGGAGCTGATCCTCTCAGAACTACCAAATTACTTGGATTTGATTACAGTTTAGCAATATAGTTACGATGAAATAATCCTTTAATAATGTTCGAGAACATTCTTGACATTTTGAAGTCTACACTTAATAAAATTAATTAAAAAGTTAATTATTCCGTGTCAAAATGTGAAACCTTTTATTGTATCCGTTTATAAGAAAACTGGCTTTGTTTTCCTAAAACAATTTAAATTATCTTCTAAATCAGTTGACAAATGGCTGGTAGTTCCGTCAGTCCGGTTATCCGGTAATTATCCGTGAGATGGTTGCTATTATGATGTAAATCGCGTGCAGTAACCCGTCGCGAATCTGGCTCGGGGCGACGCCAAAGCTGAGCGGATCTGGTATCGTCGCGACCCACCGAGAGATCCGGGAACGGAGATAGCGATGACAGGGTATGGGGCACTACAGGAATTGATGTAGGAATATTGATTGAAGATTAAAAATACCGGCCAAGTGCGTGTCAGACCACGCACAATGAAAGGTTCCGTAGTTAGGATGAAGTTTTTCCCAAAAAAATACTTAACGTTGTAATTGAAAAATCAATATACGTCACGGTCAACTCTCCAACTGTAATTGTAAGTGTGTAATCGCAAAAAAAGATTTTTGTAACTGTGAGACCTTCTTCTTGACAAATTTCAGGATTCTAGGCCAACAGAATGTATTGGTATTTATTTATTTGCGAGTATCAAAATGTGTCGCAAAATAGCCGTATTTTTATTGCACTGGTTTAGAAGCTACATTTTTTTAGAGCTCCAAGGGACCGTAAGCCTCACGCACTTCATATTAATTTCAACTTGACTCGTGTCCCTAAGAAAAAATATATTGACACTTGACAGACAGACAGACGAAGTGATCCTATAAGGGTTCCGTTTTTTCCTTTTGAGGTACGGAACCCTAAAATAAGGTCATATTTTATTGAAAATTTGCAAATTAATTTAATTTGCATATTTATGACATCGTTATAATATACTAATATTATAAATGTGAACGTTTGTATGTTTGGATATTTAGATGTTTGGATTTTTGTTACCCAATCACACAAAAAAGACTAAATGAATTTTGATGAAATTTGAAAACCAAATAGTTTATTAACCCAGATTAATACATAGGATACTTTTATCCCGTTAGTACACACGGCTACACATCAAGCTATACATTTCCAGTTTGCGCGCTGATCTCACACTGTACGGAAATCCTATACAATGTGAGATCAGCTTATACTAGAAATTGATGTGTAGCTGTTTGTACGTTCCCGTGGGTGAATTTCCGAACTCTTCTCGGGTGAAGCCGCTGGCAAAAGTTAGCCAAAAATAATTACTGCTTCTCCAACTCCTTTGCAGCCACAAAGTTCAATTTAACGTAACAATATCACAATAAAATAATACGAGCAAACTTCAACTGCACAACCCTTGAAACAAAGTTTAATTCCGATAATAGTTGCAAGCTTTGGTAGCAAGTTAAATCTACTGGCTAACTGCTAGCTCGGTGGCTTCAGTAATTGTCCATTAAATACTTCCTATTATGATGTAGACGGCGGTCGGTTGGCTGTGACGTCATGGCTGTCGCGTGATCAATGGAAATTGGAAGTCGTAATGATAGCTATACAGTTAAATATAGAAGATTTATGATTTCTTAGGAATACAGTACCTACTTAATATTATTTTAAAGGTATTTGAGGCACTTGTTATTTGGTAGATTTTTTAATAGCTATATTATAACCTATTCGAACTTTAAAGACAGACGCGAGGCGACTCTTGCAGAGCAATTTCCATAAAGTTTTCATAGAAATTGTTCTACGAGAGTCGAGTCGCGTCCCGCTTGTTTGCGAGGAGGCTTAAGTCACATTAGTCATTCATCGTAATTAGCTTATAATGTTGGGAACATTAGATTTCACATGTCTTCGAATTTTTGGTTCTAGGACATGCCGGTTTCCCCTCGATGTTTTTCTTCATTAGTCATTGATATGACACTAACATGACCTACAGTTTACATGAAATCTTTTTATCACTAAATTGACTAGTTTTTTTAACTTCATAAAAATAAAAATATTACGAATATGAAGTACGTACCAAACGAAGCTAAATTATGGCAAGGAGGTGGAATGATCACCGATGCGGGAGACATCGCGCCACGGTGATGTGATGGCGCAGTTGGGCCGTAAGAGGATTCCAACATACTTCGTTTGACGGGACTCATCGATCTCCTTGTGATTGTAAAATGATTTTAAAGAACTGCTGTTAGCAATCATTTCTCTGTGACTTCTTACCAAGTTATAAATATTTTGATATCCTTCTAAAAGATGCTTAGTAGTTCTACAAAATGTTTGTTAAGCTTTGAGCAGCGAATGACTATTGCTATAAGAATGCTTGACCGGACTCAGCAATACACTCGTGTCCCCAAAGCGGAAATACCAAACAAAAACCAAACAGAGCAACATCTAAATCATTCAGCTCGGAATGCATTCCAAGAATTATGGAGCCAACGTTCGTTATAGCCGACGGCAATGTTTACAGAAAGATAGCCCACTCTGTGGCCGGGATATATGTGCCGGCTTAACTGTGTGACCAACTTGGCTATAACGAGGTAAGAATGTGGACTGGATGAGTGTTAGTAAGCTCTAAATACATAAATAAATATTAACAGAAGTTGCTGCAACTAAACCGAAGATATTATAAATAACTAGATTCCGCCCGCGGCTTCGCCCGCGTGGAGGTCGGAAATTATCCCGCGGGAACGAACTACCGGGAAAAAAATGTATCCTATGTGTTAATCTAGGTTATAATCTATCTGTGTACCAAATTTCATCCAAATCCGCTCAGCGGTTTTTGCGTGAAAGAGTAACGAACATCCATCCATCCATCCATACTTACAAACTTTCGCGTTTATAATATTAGTAGGATATACCACCGCAGAAAATAATAAAAGCGACGGTTACGCAAACACAAAGCTAGGTTTTATGAAAAGAGTTTTCTTTACTAGCATTTATAGGTCTAGTAAAAAGTAATTGTAAAGAAGATACATTTTCCGACACATACGCCTCACGTCATTAATGCTACGAGTCTACAATCAATAAAGCATGAGCTCAAAGTTTGGAATTATGTCGCCTTATTGAACTTGTTCCCCAAATCTAATGGAATGTAACGTTCCTTGCCTACACCTGCGATAACATAATAACCCGGTACCCCACTTCGGAATGAAAACACGTACATTAACAGTAAATAGGTTTCGTATTGCTGCGGAAGTGTGTTAAAAACTACTCCGCGGCAGGAAGCGAATACGCGAGCGGTAACACGCCGCGCACGGGGCGCGATACTCGGCGATACCAACACGTAGGTAAAGGTAGAAGTCCCATTTAGATAGACCCAATATGGAGAACAAACTTAAAGGTATCATGTTTCATGTGTCAGGAAGTAAGGGAAGACGAGACGTGACAGTCGCAGACTCCTTAATCTATTCTTATGTTATGCACGCTACCTACTTCTGTTATTCTAAACATTAAAATCTTATATCTACTCGTATATAGATATACAGGGTGATTGGAAGATGGGTGCAAAGCTTTAAGGCGAAGATAGTACAGACAATTTAGAACCATTTAAGCCATGGTTGTCTTAGACGAAGTCTTACCAAATATTTTTAACCAAATTTTAAAGTTTTTTTTCGGAAATTCTCAAAATTTAATGTAAACTGCATAATTATGGCCAAATTGATTGATAAATGAATTCATTTTTTATTTATTTAATTAAAGTAATGTGTAAGCAATCAAGCAAAACATGTTTTAGGCTTCTGTGTCATTAGACATTTTTTTTACAGACATTTAAAGCTCAGAAAAAATAAAAAATTTGTACAATACGTCTTTTAAAAATTATTAAAAAAAAAAAAAATTGGTAAGACTTCGTCTAAGACAACCATGGCTTAAATGGTTCTAAATTGTCTGTACTATCTTCACCTTAAAGCTTTGCACCCATCTTCCAATCACCCTGTATATCTTATATCTTCTATTATATAAAAATTAATCCCTATTTTCCCTTGGTCACGGCATCACACGTGAACGGCTGGACCAATTTTGCTAATTCTTTTTTTGTTGTGTTTGTGACTGTCAGGAGAAGGTTCTTATGAAAGAAAAAGTAAAGAAAAATGCTAATTCAATGTTCATAGTTAAGACAGGACAACGTCTGTCGGGTCAGCTAGTATTATAAATATAAAAATGAATTCCTATATCCCTTGGTCACGGCATCACACCTCACACGTGACCGGCTGGCCCAATTTTGGTAATTCTTTTTTGTTTTGTTTGTTATTGTCAGGAGTAGGTTCTTAGGAAAGAAAAAAAAATCGAAAATTGCGTGTAACATATATAAATAAAATGCGAATTCAATATTCACAGTTAAGACAAGACAACGTGTGTCGGGTCAGCTAGTTTACAAAAAAACTACAGCTTCATCATGCCTAGTCTTAATTATGTAGTCTCTTTACGTATAAATTAACGACTAGAAAGTAAGTTTCTGAGCCTTTTTTTTAGGTAGATAGGTATTTGTTTTAGTTGGACAAATCACCATTGGGTTTTCTACTTCAAATTTTCAATAAAATCTTCGTGCTGTTTCAGTATTTTATCTCGCGAAGCGACGCGCGCTTTACTTGTGGGATTCAGGTGTACAAACACGCTGTGAATGCACATAACTCACACATACACACACTTTTGACTTCGCCCGTGTTTCGAACGGTACCGAGGACTCCTGCGCTTACACACACATTTACAGAGTTATTGTGAGATAAAAATTATGCAATAGGTACAACAATTGGATCCAGTAACTCCTGAGGTAAGTGAGGATGCCCCAAACACGAATTTCACAACATGGTCAACACTCTCGGCAGATGTATTCCATCATTTTGAAGGTACTCGATGCTAAGCCCATCATGACTTGGCGATTTCGCCCTCTTCATGCACAGATTTTAGTTCACTCACTCACAGACACTCAGACTCACTTTAAAATGGTCTTTAAAGCAATTGGCTATCTCAGCGTTATCGGTTTTACAATCCACGGTAATTTATAGGCTTGGCGTCTTATTTAGCCTCTTAGTACCTTTCCAAAATGATGAAAAACGTTTATCTGTTATGTTATGCTTGCTTGCTTTTATGTTATGCTTGTGATTTGAAGTTTCAATAGCCCATCTTTAGTGGTCCTTCTGCAGTCGTTCAGTGCAACTCGCACGCCTGCATGCGATCGAGGCCGCTCGCCGCGGGCGCCGGCCGCGTCCGCTACCTCACGTAATCGCAGCTAATCGCGTTCGCATCGAACGGCTTCACGAATGAGCTGTCGGTTGTTCTGTGAAATAATCACTCCTATGCAAAACACTGTTTTTTTTAAGTTTTGCTGATCGAATGGATCGTCATAACAGTACCTATGAAGGTAGATAGAGCACAAAGAACACGGTAGCACATCACCACGTAATTATATTAAGGTTAAAAGCCTAGCCTCCGCAAGAGACGCCCTGGGAGTCAGGAATCCCAGGCTGATTCCAGGCTACCGTAGGCGCCGGCTTGCGGACGGCGAGTAATGGGTAGCTCGCTGTCCGGTAAGGACCAAGCCCGGGTCGACGGCGCGTTGTGTTCCACTCGCGCCTCAAAGAGATGGCAGCACCAACTGATGGGGTCCGCAAGGGCCGATGCCTGCCAGGGGTGCGGATTGTTCGAAGGCCCCTGGCATACAGGCAACTGACGGAATACGGGTGGGTTTAAGTCAGTAAAAGACTGACATGCCCTCCTGCTCCACCCAGTGCGGGAATAGTTATTTGATGATTTCCCAACCTCTAAAAAAAAACACCTTAGGTGTAAACGATAATATACGAAACTACAGTACATTTATCTATAATTATAATAAAGTCAGAGGAAAAGAATCACAGGGCAACAAAAACATTTGATTCTTCTGCATCGCTGTCAATGGGAAAAGTGCCCAAAAGTCTGGCAGCATTGCCACGTTGTAGTGCGATGCTGATTCTTTGGCCAAAAAATAATAGTTTAAAAAACGAAAAAACACGCTTTAAAAACCAAACTAAAAAAGAAGAAAATAATTTAATTCAATTAAAAAGCGTGGGGTGCTTTTTGAGGTATTTTTATCAATTAATGTCAAGCACCCCACGCTTTTTAATAGAATTGAATTATTTTCTACTTTTTTAGTTTGGTTATTATAGCGTGTTTTTTAGTTTATTAAACTATTATTTATTTTCTATTTTTTAGTTCTGCTAACTGCAAAAACGTGTTTTTTTTATTTTTCTCAATTTTATTTTAAATTATTGAATTGTCATCGGTCCTCGACAAGTTTACAAAGTTTCAATGAAATCTGACCGTTTAAAGTGGCTCAAAATCGCGCTCAAAGGAGTCGGTTACATACAAACATACAAACAAACATACAAGTGAAGCAAATATAAAGCGTGTAAAAATAGGCCAGGCTCAGCCTTCTGGTCACGTGAAGAGTCCACTAACCGCTTGGCGATGTCTCAAAAAACCAAGTGGGCACTCGGACCCCATGGCTTAAGTATTTTAACCCCAAACGGCTCGAATATATAACTCCCAATAAGATTGGAATATTTTCGCCGTTCGAGGTTAATTAACTACATGGTAGATATTTAAATATTTTTGAAAGAAGTTGTAAAGACTAGTAAATCTATTAAAGTTGTAGAAAACTTGTCAAAAAATAACCAAAATGGTTAACAATAATGTGTGAAACAACGTTATTAGATGACATGTAGATACGACGTATTTTATACGCGATATATTTTAGAAAACAAGCATTTCACTATACCTACCTATATTTGTGGGTGTAAACGCAGGGTTAGAAGAACGCTTACAAATTCAGTGTTCTATTTAAACTAACGTTCTTTAAAGTTCACAGAAATATTAAAATGGTAACAAGATCCGATGAAACATAATTTTTAATTAAGTTTCAGATGAAACGTTACGATATTAACATAGCAATATTAATCATTCCGACATTAATATCTTCTTTCCCAGAAGGGAATTCTTCATTAATTCGTTAATATCTCCTTTATAAAGAAAATTCGCGAAGTATTAAGAGAATGCGGATTAAAAAGTCACTGGAAAATGTGTGTGCAGTTATATTACAGGGACACAATTGAATGTCTGTACTAAAAATAGTAACTACAACAGAAAACATGACATCGCAGGTTGACCAAATGATCGTGAAAGTTCTCTACTGAGACAGGTACCAGCTACTTGTACTATTTCATATTTTATCACACCAAACTGGTTCAAACAACATTATTCTCTGAACTAGCACTTTAAACAAATAGTTCATTACAATTTCTACTCAAGAAGCACCGATATCACACAGAAATCACATCAACAAAACAAACGCCAATCAAAATAACAACCATCCCTCAATCTTACAAAGAAAGAAAGAAAATCCGTTTATTTGCACCTCAGCAACAATATGACGCATAGAAGTAAAAGTACGTAACGCTCAAAAAGAAAAATAACATAAACATAGGGAAATTGTGGTCACATCCGCGCAAAACGGCCATCGCTCGGCCTAATGCTGTAACAGATAAATTCGGGATGACGTCGACCGCTGCAGCAATTATAAAGAAAACAAGTTAAAAAGCAAGCAATTATAATAAATGTACAACAAATATTATAGTCCCTCGATTTGAGCGCGGTATGCGAAGACGCGTTGTCGTGATGGAGTAGTAGCCCGCGGTGCCCTGTTTGGTAGCTTGTTGCTCACAACAGAGAAAACTTCTGCCAAGCATTTGGTAGTATACCATTCAGCGTAGATGCTTCTTTGATTCCGTAAAGGAATTGACACCAAGTTGCCAGTCAAATTGAAAAAGTTCGCGATCAAAATGTTCCCCCGCTTCTAGATCGCTTCACTTTGGTAGGCGTTGATTCGTTTTGAAACACCCAAACCATCGACTGGCGCCTCATTTCTGAATCGTATTGATAAATCCAAGACTCATCACCGGTAATGATGTCGTAAACACGCCGAGATTAGCCTGTTTCGTTTATCATATCACGGCACCATTCCACCCAGGCCTGCTTCTAAGCATCGGTGAGGTTGTGCGGCACCCAGCGTGAAACTATCCTCCTCACGCGAAGATGCGCGTGTAGAATTCCGTGAAGGCTTCCCGATCCTACCTGCAGTATGTACTGAATCTCTTGATACGTAACTCGCCTATTGTCATGGATTAAATTTTTCACTGCTCGCACGATTTCTTCCGTAACAGCCGTCAAAGGGCGACCACTTCTTTCTTTGTCCCTCAAAGGTAGTTGACCGCGCTTGAATTCGTTATACCAACGATACACGGTTGCCTTAAAAGGGCCTTTATCCATAAATGCCATTTGAAGTCTATCGTACAATTCGTCCGGTTTCAGGCGATACTTGAAATCGTAAAAAATAATAGCGCAAAAAAAAAATCCGCCGTAGATCCATTTTTTATGAGACATAATCATTTAAATTAGCTCGCAAATAATGTGGAGGGAAATTTTAAAATTAGAACGTATCTATTTTTACTTACAAATACAAAACACACGCGTAAAAACAAAAAAATAATAAACACACGTAAACGTTACGTGTAAATACGTACATTTTATTATTTTTGCGCACTGTTTCACATTCTTCGTCTTCTTAGCTTGTCAATGGCGAAAAATATTATGCACCTGTATAGGTTTTTAAATTAGTTTGACCCAAAATTCAGCAGCACGAATACCGTTCGCTAACGCAGCTATTAGGTCCTCACGTGTGCAGGAGATGGTATGCGGTGCAAGATGGGAGGTGAGCCATTGTCTGTGGAGAGACGCCACTTACACACCGGAGGTCTGAGCCATCCATGAACCCCCATTTGTGGACGTTGTCCTTGCTACGACCTACTTGGGTACGAAGCCTGTTTGAGGTTTCTCTAGTAGGCCATGGTAATTTGTGCTTGGATGGGAGGCTCTCTCATGGTTCGGTGCAGAAATCAGGTGGCTTGAGCAGTTCTTGCCAAAGATCACACCTTCCTGTGGAGGGGTTGCCATCGGCTGGACTAACGTACTCTAGAAAATGTTTGCGTCTTTTAAGCCTCTGTGGCACTAGATTAAACTTGTGCATTTGGTGGCATGGATCACCTGTAGCTTCTCCCTTTCGAATCTTTCGATGCGGCTGACTATAGCCTGGAGGCGCGATGCCAGTCAGTCGATACAGCATTTGTAATGGAGTCGATTTTAAGCAACAAGTAATCTTTAGAGCAACTTGAATAAATAATAACTTGAATACTTAACTTGTCAGTGTTTCGTCAATTAACGCAATGGATTTTCGATTTTGACAATGAATTAATAATTGAGATTGGCTGTTGTGAATTGTGTTAGTGAGTTAAATTTTTTGAAGGTGTGAAAAGCATGTGCGGATACGTGTCTTGGAAGGGTCTGAGTACCGGTAATATGTTGTAAATATGTTTTTTTTTTATATGAAAACATACCTAAAGTTGCTTTTTATGTCTCTTTCTGTGTGATCTTCACAATTAATTTTGATGCAGTTTTCATTATGGTTTAAGAGCACTTTTTTTGGAAGGTTTGCGGTTTTTCTTTTATTTGAGGGTGGGTCATCATCAAATAACTTCTCTCGCTCTGGGTAGAACAGAAGGGCGTGTCAGACTTTTACTGTCTAAAACTCACCCGTGTTTCCTCAGTTGCCTGTGTGCCAGGGGCGACGGTATCTCTTTCGAACAACACGCACCTCTAGCAGGCATCGGCCCTTGCGGACCCCACAAATTCGGCGCACCAGGACACATGGCACGCCGTGACCACCCTAGGAACCAAGTAGCGTAAGGGCGTCAGACGACCCCGTGTCTGGCACCCTTGGTCCTCCTGCGACGGGCCAGCGTAGTGGCCCCGCCGCCTACCACTTTTCGGCAGCAGGAGATACGGCCGCAGGGGATAGGGAGAGTAGCCAACGCTATACCGACACTCCTCTTCCTCTGCGGCCCCACCGCGTCCGCCATCAAACGGTGGCGGCCCCGTCCAGGCCACGGATGGGAAGAGCGCTACTCAGAAGTACCGGTACTCCTTCTCCTCCGTAGCCTGTAACCCTCAGCCGCGATGCCTCCCATTCGACATCGCGGCACACCTCAGTTGCGATGCACCTCACTGCAACCTACTTTTTGGCCGTTACGTCGTCGGCTTGGAGGCAAAAGCCCTGACGAGTGGCCCCACCTTGGGGTTCCTCTTCGCTTCACCGTGGGAGGGTGACCACGGCTACTGAGGTCCCCCGCAGCGACGTGGGAACCCACTGGGGGGAAGGTTTGCGGTTAAACATAAATATTACAATAAGAAAGTCTCGTTATTTTGTGAAGTCGTAGAAACCGTGCGAAGACGAAGCGCGTCGCTAGTTATAAATACTTTGGGTAGAAAGTATTCGATTATTCTGGAACAATTGGTACTACGGATGAAACGAAAACAATGCGCTGCGGAAAAATGTAATTCCGACTAACTGATTGCAGTATTTCTGATTAAAAGTGACTTTAAATAATTCGGAGAGGATCGTTCGCGTGCGTGAGTGTTCGCGTTAATCGACGCGCGATTAATTGCCGTTGACGGGAACCTCGAGTGATAGTACGGCGGATTTAATAGGGACATTGGATATATTTAAACCGAAACACACATGGATAACTCGGTAGGTATGAATACCTACAGAGCTACACGCAGCAAATTCCCGCGGCCTTCACAAGGTCATTAGTCCACCTTGTGGGAGGCCTTCCCACTCTACGTCTTCCAGAACGCGGTCGCCACCCCAGAACCTTTCGGCCCCATCGGCCATCTATTCTGCGAGAAATGTGCCCTACCCACTGCCACTTAAGTTTGGCAATTCTTCGGGCTATATCGGTTCATTCCTGATTCGATCACGTAGGGAAACTCTGAGCATAGCCCTCTCCATTGCCCTTTGGGTGACTTTTAGCCTTCTGATAAGACTCATTGTGAGCGACCATGTTTCTGTACCATAGGTCATCACTAGCAACACACACTGGTCAAATACTTTCGTCTTGATACACTGCGATATTTGGGACTAGAAGATATTGCGATGCCTCCCAAACGCTGCTTACTCGTCCACAACTTCGAGTGTAGTGCCTCCGATCGTCACGAGAGTGGGTGTTACATGGGCATTTGACATAACCTTTGTCTTGTCCATGTTCATTTTAAGACCCACTCTTTCGGAAACTCTATTGAGGTCATCGAGTATTGCACTGAGGTTCTCCATGGTCTCAGCCATGACAACTATATCATCGGCAAATCGAAGGTAAGAGATGTACTTGCTATTGATGTTGATGCCAGCCCCTTTTCAGTCCAGAACCTTGAAGACATCATCCAGTACAGCGGTGAACAGTTTCGGAGAGATAACGTCTCCCTATCTCACACCTCGCTGCAGAAGGATAGGTTTCAAAGTCTGGTCCTGGAGTTGGAATGGCATAGTGGCGTTTTCGTACAGATACTTCAGCACCTCAATGTACCGATAGTCGATCTGGCACTGTTGAAGAGACTGGTGTATAGCTCATGTCTCCATCGAATCGAAGGCTTTTTCGAATCGAAGGGTATGGTCACCCTTCTTAAAGAAAAGTACCACCACACCTCTGTTGCATGCATGTGGCGTTTTGCCCTCGAGGACGGAATCAAACAGCTTCTGGATGGTCTTAAGAACGGATTTTCCGCCGGCCCTCAGGATTTCGATCGTAATTTCGTCATCACCCGGTGCTTTGTTGATTTAAACTGCTTCAGAGCCATCCTAATCTCGTACAAGCTAACGTCCAGGATGACTTCAGTGTAGTGTCGGGTCAATTTGGCTCTTGCGTCGTTTTCCAGATTCGTAACGGGGTTGCTTGTTGACGTGTATCTCCATAGAACCTCTCGATCTCGCGATCGCACTATGGTGGTAAAATGCATAGAGAACGCTGATGCCCAATCTCTGCTAACTCCCTTAGTCGCCTTCTACGACACCACGGGAAGAAATGGGATGGTGCTATTCTTTTTACGTCCGGCACCACACAGAAAGTAGTTTCGGACACTACTTTATCTAAACTCATGTAGCTCCATGTTAAACAATAAAAACCGTAGAAATATGGCGTCAAAATCTAACAAAAGCAATCCAACGCTAAGCGCCATACATGGACTTAGTATGTACGCGCCACAACAGCATAGTATGTAAGTCCCATTATTCTCAATTATTGGACTTGACTAAAAGCATTTCATTGATTGATTGATTTTATTGCTGTAGGTAATATTTTTCTTTTTTAATCCATTTTGTTCCATCAAAAGTCGATATGTTGTCTCTTCTCTGAATGACGCATGACGTTGTCTTATTGGTTTGACAAACAAATTCATCAAACGTCGATTTGTACTATACTTGTTGCATGTATATACAAGTTAAGCTAGCTCTTAGCGATCGTCTTATAAATTATTTTGTTCTTCCTTAATTAATTAATTTCGACGGCATGGTTGGCGCAGTGGTTAAGCGATTGACTGCTGCGCTACGTGTCGCGGATTCGATTCCCGCACGGAACAAATATTTATATGACCTACGAGTAGATGTTCCGGGTCTCGCTGTTTGTGTATGTGAGTTTAAATGTTTGTAAAGGCACCCACAATACAGGAGAAATTCCTAGTGTGGGGCAACATTAAAAAAAAAAGCTAAGTTTGTGCAAAAAATACTAATTTGAATAAAGGCAAGCGTTCATTTTATACAAAGAATAAAAGAAAATGTGGGAATCATATCTGTGAGTGTGAGGTAGAATCTGCTTAAGTTTTGCAAAAGAAAGCTGTCTGAGCTATTTATAATCTACGTCGCCGCGAATCCCTCAGGGAACTATTTAAAAGGATTAATATTATAACGGTACCTTGCCGTGATAGACATAATTATAACAGATACCAGAAATTAAGACAAAATAGATTAACCATTTTTCATATTAGCTAAAGGACATATATCTTTTATGGGGTACTGTATTAACTGTTATAAAAAAACTTGTGTGGTTTTATGAAACCACCGTAAAAGTGAAACTTTTTTTCACATTATAGACATTTAACTAAAAACTACACGGTCAGCTGATGCGAACTATAGGCGCCGCCATATTGGCCTCGGCTGCTCTGACGAGCGCCTTTCACTTTATCCCTACTCCGCGGCCGACCGTCACGCGACACGTCACGCGACATGCAACACACAGACGAAAAAGTTTGAGACGATGTAATAAAAGTTTCACTTTAAAAAATGCCTTGTGATATATTGCAATTAAATGAAAGGAAATTTAAAACTCATATTAAAACGAAACTTTGTAAATTACCATATTACAAACTAGAGGATTATATCTAAGATAAGAATGCTTGGAAACATGCTGGTCCTGCTCCATAGGACAATCTAGATTCTAGACAAAATCAAGCTGGTTGCTGATTGAATTGATTAATTATATTTATGCCATTGATTTCCACTCAGTGATTACTTTAACTCACACACTGACTTATTACTAGTTAATATTCTAGGAAAATCATATACTTACTTTTACAATGTTTGTAAATATGTGAGCACCATGTATCTATCATAAAATTAATTTATCTGTAATTGCTTCCCTTTCATACTTTTTACTTATTTTGGTATGTTAATTTTATTCTGGGCGCATCGTTTTCACACATAATTATTTAATGAATGAATGTCAAAATATTGTACTTAAAACATTTTAAAAGAGTATCGGTGGAGTTTCTTGCCCACTCTTCTCCATACGAAACTACATTTTGGAAGGGGCGACTAGAATCAATTCTATTTTAATATACTCGTAAATGTTGACGTTCAAAGTTCCTTCTAAGTGACTTTGACTTTGAGTAGCAGTTAAGAAACCTATGTTACGGTATCACCGTCTTAAACGCAACGAGACGTGGTGTGCCTTGGGGACGAAAAGTGTGTAATAAACCATTATCCGATACAAAAAAAATCCGGTACTAAGAATAATGTTATTTTTGAATACCAAAGTCTAACAAAGTAACTCATTCCGCTACCTAATTTAAGTCTAACTGGTCAACCCTGCGTATTTGAGTTTCAGTGTTTGACTGTTCAAGTTGGTCACTTCTACCATTCGACATAAATTCGTTAGTCAAAGGCTGAAACACACATGACACTTTACCCGGTTTTGACTTTGAGTACGACTTCTTGTTAGACCTGAGGTTTGACTAACCAAACCTAGTACAATACAACACATGTACGTTTACCGCTTTAGAGCATGCTAAGATAATAATATTACCTGTTCAAATATAAATTACTTATCTACCATTTATTGATCAACGGCAATTCATTTCATTACTTAGCTTTATAAGCCTGCAAGACTCCTCATCACACGACTGGGGACTTAGCTCACCAGTCATGTACCTAAATCACTGAAGCTGATAAAAAGATTTTGCTCTTTTCTAGACTCCATTTTCATAACTTATCCACGGAGCTGTAAGAAAACAAGGCTGCCATTTGCCGTTTTTTACTGATAACGGCCGCGTAGAGAGTTTACTTAATAAATTAAGTTTGAATTATAGAAGACCATTAAAGATTCCTTAACTTTTGTATTTAAGATTCTACCTACCACAAACAGGAGTCCCAAGTCTTATCCTGAAACTCGATGAGGTTATCAAAACTTTGCTAATTTTAAATAAAGATGGTTTCTTGCGATCTCAGTATTGTGTTACAAGTGATTGTGTAACCGAATTGTATTTGTAGAGCTTTATCTGTTTTGTAAGTATTCGACGGTCATTATATCAGATGAGAAAAGTTTTCAATATGATTTTCTTGTTGCGGAATCTTTAGAAATAGGATCAACTTTTCCTTTGTTAGTGCTCATTCACGGCCTGCATCTAGGTAGTCAAATGTTTAAAAGATAAAACTTTCTGCTGTGAACTAAACACAAACTGTTCGACTTTGTACTACTGTCCAACTGTTCATCTACAAACTGTAGTATTTCTCCTGATACAAAGTAGAGTGCACACCGGCGGCGGAGTGTTCGACACACTCGCTCGTTCGTGTTCGATACCAATCTAACATTTCGTTAACTCCGAGCGGTCCTTTATTACCAAATCGATTTGTTCCTACTATGTACGGAATGTAGGCAACTATTGTGTATATATCAATATGGTTGATTTATTTCTAATTTGGTAAAGGATAAAAGGACGGCTACTAAAGGAATCGCAAAAGAATTGGTTACTGTAGCTTCTGAAGGTTGAAGCTGATTACGTTAGTGTCCTTGATCGCACATAAGTGTCATTTTGATATATAAGTATTTTCTCGTGGATACCACCCACACCCGCAAAGGAAGGACACCGTGAAAGGAAGTGTCGCGTTCCATCGCTCGTAATGAACTTTCCGAATCGGTTTCGAGGAAAAATATTTGTATTTACTAAAAAGCTAGATTATTATTTTTTTTAAAATACTTTATGAACTATCTTTACTATACTTTACCACTATCTAAGAACCCAACTCGCAATCAGCATAGAATAGGTATGTCCTTTCGACAAAATTCCTTAATCGCCCTTTTTACAATTCAATTAACAATTCAGACATACAAACTTGTAACACAGTCGTCGTTATCTACTGTACAATACAATCACTAAGTATACATTTTTCCAATTTCCATTGAGTGCGGTCCGCGGTGGGTGCACGCGAGCCGTCGAGTGGCGCCGCTAACTCGTGCTTGTGGACTCGCCCTAACAATGTACAACATTGTTCACGAGTACTGGCACTCAGCGAAAAAAGCTTAGAAGATTCAATTATTATGGAGCAAAATGAAAATATTATTGGCTCAAATTTTCACGGGCGCGTACTGTGTTTCATACACCTTTGCGGGTATTGATGCTCCTTTTGCGATAAGCAATTTACCACAGCCGTCATCAGCAATCATTCTGTGCTGCCCACAAATGATATGCCTATCGCTCCATGGAACTTCTGTATTTGTGTTAATTTGGTGGCAAAGTGGTCTAGCGTGACAGACTGGCAAATAGTATTTAAACAATTAATGAAATACTTAATTCTCGTTTATTTTACACTCAAACATAACACTAAACAGATAAATATGACCTGTATGTATTACCCCAGGTTTTACGAAGAAAAGTATCATTTGAACTTGATAACAACATTTCTACTGAGTAGAAAAGGATTGTAGCAAGAATTCATGCGGTCCATTTGGATGAAAATGTCCAATTCATAGATACTGTAATATTATAACTGATCAAGTAACTATGTGTGTCTGTTACCTATTCACGACTCATTTACTGAACGGATTTCGATGAAATTTGGCACACAGGTAGGCCATGGCATGGGTTAGGTCATTGGATACGCTATCTCGGTAGATCATTGTCAACCTACACGCGGGCTAAGCCGCGGGCTTTAAAAGCTAATCATTTATAGACAGCAAGACGAAATTTCATCAATAAATCGGTACGTTTTGGCAAAATCACATCGCACTAGCCGATGAGATAACTAAGTAAACGCCTCACAATACTCTGTAGTCGACTATTCACTCCAAGTGTTCCGCGGGACGCAGTTTGTTCGAGTGCTCTGTACCGTCAGCACACAACCAGACAATGCAGTTTACAATATAACAGACATAAGTACAGCACATTGTTAACACGACGTCGATTATTTTGTTGACGCTCTTCGTTTGATTGCTGCAGCAGCATTTGTTGAAATTGACCAGTTTTTAGTGTGTCGATACAAAGTGAGACAACTATAATGGACTTTCTTCTGTGCCTAAAATCTTGACGACACACCCCAAATTGCATTGCCCCAAATTGCTCACATTGCCGGTGATACCACACTGCTCACTAGATACTCACTTCACTACCCTTTCCTAGCAAAATGCTTACTACACCCATTGTTCTTTAAAATGCCAAATCAATTTCGTGGTTACACAAGAGCTGAAAGAGAGGTTTTCCATTAATGAAACAAACAAACGATTCTTCCACAATAGAAGCTCAGCAGCTCTGTGGCGCAACACTCGTCCTGCTCCATTGACAAGAGGTCCGGACTCCGCACGCACTCGAGCCGGGCTCCGGGTGGGTGAAAGCAGGCAGCCAGGTGGGGGAGGCTGGTGGTGGGCTCCACAATGATGCACATTGTTACCGCTTGTTCAATTATTTCGTTGAGAACACATTGTAGAAGTAACTCGAGAAATAATTGAACTCTTCAATTGTTGGAGCTTTACGTATTGTTAGTTGCACCTGACAATGGAGTGTTTGGTTATGTTTCATTGTTTCTAGAATGTACTTCTGGGTCGTCGTTGTTAATTACCAATATCTCAAATAGCATTACTTTTACAGAAACTGATTTTGTAGTTGCGGTATCTGCTGTCCAGTTTTTTATTTATTCTTTTCTCTTATCGGATCAAATTAAATATATTGGTATCTATATCATCCATATCACATTGTGTCAGCCAAATTTAAGACAATTTTGGCTTCTCTTTGCGGTAATTTAGCCAAATATTAAGTAGCATTTTATCAGTCCATTAAAACCTTCGCTGGGTGCGTCAGACAGGCGACACCTTGCTAATGTATTCCATTGCAGAGGTGCGGAGGTGTGCAACAGTGACACGTGTCGCAGGCGCCAGTAATTACATCACGAGGACTCGTCGCGGCATTAACATTCTATTGAGTGTCTGTTGTGCAAGACAAGTAACGACAATGTTTCAAAAAAATACTTGTAAACAGAAGTTCTCTGATAATGCATTTTGTAGGGCTTTCTACCTGGCGCACTCAAGTTTTTAAAATTGCATGATGAAAACCGATCCGATTCTTTGCTAAAAATTGCTAAGCTTGATGGTATCTTTACCTGTATAAAAACTAAACTTCCCGCTAGAATACATTTGAATACAATCTTTTCTTAGTATTCTGTAATAACACCAAACGATTTTAGAGATAAAAACTAAAACGTAATATAAAGTTCTGACCGTTATTCTAGCAAGCAGCTTGTATTTACGTTAATAGCGCAATAGCAACAAAATCGCGGGCTAGTCGCGGCTCGATATTGTGAGTGGAGTCACCTGGTACAGGATCTGCCTCCACCACCCACTACTTGCACCCGCGACGCTGGCTAAGTACGAGGTGCATCTCCGGCGACACATTGACGGATCACCCGGAAAACTTGATAGCGTTGAGTTATGTCATTGATGTACGAGGTTGTCGGTGATACAAGCTGACATATGTACATGGGCATACGTCATCCATCCGATCAGTTGTATATAAACATTTCTCTTTAGTCTTTGGGTGGAATAAAGTTGGAATAGATTCCGATAAAACTGAGTTATTTACGTCGTCCTTAACTACACAGTTAACACACCTGAATCGAGCCACTATTTTATTTCGAAATCTTTTTAAACAATGGTATTAATCAAAAAGACGTAGTTTTTCAACTATGTTGGGATCACTTTCCAGTGCTTCCAAATGCAGCTGAATACCAGTATTATCTACCACCTACCACCACCACTACTCATCTGACCTCCAGTTACTGGGTAACATGATACGCTTTGATGTTTTGTATGACCCCTAAAATATACAACAAAATACCACAGTCATAATAGAGCTATGACAGCAAATCAATTTAAAAACAAGATTCGAAATATAATAACAGTCAAGTGCTATTAAGGTGAATGCGCAGTGGTAGACCGCGAAATTCAAATTTTGTTACGTTTTTTGCAATTTTCAGGTGAGTGTCAGCTTGTTACTTGATCAAAATATGATTTGCGACTATAACATGTACGTATTTACAGATTTATAATCATTAGAATCAATAATACATCTTTCTAAGTTAGATTTGTTCCACAAGCACTTTTCCATAAGAAATTTGTTCTTTTGGAACAAATCTAACTTAGAAAGATGTATTATTGATTCTAATGATTATAAATCTGATTATAAATCTGATAATACTGAAAAGGTTGTATGCTCAGCATGAAACCTTACGTTTACTAGCAGACAATGATGGCTTTTGATCGAACAGCCAGAAAGTTTTAGTTTAAAAATTAGAATAGTTTTGACATAGGTTTTTGTTCCGCAGATAATTTTCATTATTATTCTGGGCGCAGGCTTGCCTTGTACTAATTATTTTAAAATACACGTGGAAACACGAATATAAGCTCCCACAAATATTTCATTTCATAGTTTAGCTCCCTTACACACAACAGTACCTACCAGAATAACGAATAAGACTAGAATTTATTTAAACATGCTTGAACTTTGTATTATTATTTCTATAATTATTATGATTATTATTCTCATAAAATTTTATAATGAATGTTAGTGAACCAGTCTTTAGTCTTTGGTTTATTGAATTAATTATTTTACTTATATTTAAGACTTTTCATCTAGGTATATTTAAGATCTTGCATGCTCGATTTGTATGTAAACGCATGTTTGACAAATAAATTATCTTTTATCTCTTTAAAACTACATAGTTGTGAGACTTTTGGGCTTCTGACTATCCATAAGGACTGTCAAAAATCTACGAATGAAAGCCGGGTCCAACGGCTCTACGTGCTTTTCGAAGCACTATGTAATGGATGGTCACCCATCCACGAACCGGTCGCGGAAAGCGTAGCTTAACCTGCTCTCGACTTCTGCGGCTGTTATCATTTAGCCACAAACTACAGCCAGACCAGTAAATAATAACCTATTTATTTTAAGCGAGTTTATTAGAATTACGAGCATGAAATTATCAGTATTTTTATCTCCAAATCCACACGAAACAAACCAGACACGTTTAAACAAACCGAGCATAAATCAAAACTCGTACGTTCTGCAGAGCAGATCAAAGAGTTCTGGCGAAGCTACGACGGATTCTGAATGAAACAATAAACACTCTCTCTGATCGGTATACTTCAATGAACACGTTATTTAAAGATGGAAATGATTCCACGAAGGTCACTGGACATATTAATTATTGTACTGTCTAAAAAAAATACTGACTTTAAAAAGATTAACTTTTTATTTTTATTAAAACCTTTTAAGCTTTTTAGTGGGGCTCCGTGTGGTGCCGGACGTAAAAGAATAGCACCATCCCATTTCTTTCCATGGGTGTCGTAGGAGGCGACTAAGGGACTTACTAGAGAATGGGCAGCAGCGTTCTATTTGCATCTGACCACCATACTGCGATCGCCAACCCGCCTGCCAAGCGTTGCGATTATGGCAATTCCTCCCCTGAGGGAGGCTTATGTCCAGCAGTGGACGTCTTTCGGCTGATATTATGAAGCTTTATAATTAAATTTTATTTTAAAGGGGCTTGTGGCTAATTATTTACAGCCGATTCGAGGTTTTCAAACACCTTCACTTGTAAGGTACTTGTAAAGATAAATCCAACAAACCCAAACACGCCTTTGCACAAGTCATGGTGTGAAGCCAACCAAGTTCCATTATCCAAGTCATGCCATACTTTAGACCGGCCAATCTAAAGCATGAACAAAATTTCGTGCCTGTGCTGTTGAATCCTGAGGAAATCTCTCGTGTGAAGCCAATCCGATGTCAGCAGATAAGTATAGGATGAACAGATACAATTTAGTGTCTGTGCTGTTGACTGCTGAGCAGTTTCATCGTCTGGAGACAATCCCGGATGCAGCAGCCAAGTCATAGGGGACTTTAAAACGGACTAGCGGAATAGCGTAGTCAAAAAATTGCATCTCTGCTGTGTTTGTCTGGACCCTACCCTGGGTGCAGATTTTTATAAAGAAAATTTCTCGACAACTGGTCGACACCTTTTTTTTGGGTGGTATATCGTCAAGTAACTTCTCCCGCTCTGGGTGGAGCAGGAGAGCGTGTCAGACTTTTACTGACTATAAAACCCACCCGTGTCCCCTCAGTTGTCTGTGTGCCAGGGGCCGCGGTATCTCTTTCGAACAACCCGCACCCCTGGCAGGCATCGGCCCTTGCGGACCCCACTGGTCGACACCTTACGTGAGCATTTCACGCTTCTCTTCTATCCAACGTGGCACTGTTGCCAGTCTCCTTTTTTCTTCAATCCAGGGGTAGTTTACGGATAACAGAGATGCGGACGTATACTTCGACGCCTGTGTCCTGTGTGTTTTGTATTTATTTGCATCATATTAGTTAGTTAAGCCAATTAAATAAAAGCTTACACAAGATTGACTTTCAACTATATTATTTTCAACTATATTAAAATCTCATCTGCCATTCTTTACCATCTACAAAAGGCACAATAACTACAGCAAAACGTAGTGTGCCAATCTTCCAAGCAATACATTTCCCTGACTGTACGACGTTTTAAATTTACGTACCTACGCCACACTTGTTTTCATACCTACATTTTACACTGAAACCGGGAACAAGACCCTTTCATTCACGCTCCATCCTGTGTGGTAGACTTGTGTGTGTGCGTGCATTCCGCGACAAAATACAGGAAGTTAGGCATCAATTTGTTTATAATCTATCGTCAGTTGTCGATCAGGTACCGGCGTGATATCGTTGTAACAAATGCGTGTGACACGTTAGACGCGCCTCCCCCGGAGCCCGGAGCAACTGAACTGCTATTATGTCATATATCATGCGCGGTAACCACCGGGACGAACGAATGTTACTTATGGGGTTGTAGATTCTGATAGAGTTATATAAATAGGGCGTGCGCGGTTTAATATTGCCATGGCATCTTTTGGTATGTGTAAAACGTTTTTAGATTGTTGCACAAGGCGACGCAAGCCCCCGAAAAAACTTATATGAATTAAGCGACACGTTTGAAGCTGGGGAAATCTCAAACAAAACCAGAGGTGTCACCCGGAGCTGGACACCCAAACAATTTCGTTCCAAAAATATTTAAAAAAAAACTTTTTCATCATCTTTGGGGTTAAAACAATGCATATTTATGCGATAGCAGTAATCGCGGTTGATTTTCTGTAATTTTTTTAAGAGTTCCGTTGTCTGTCTCAGAATCATCATCACCTATATGAAATTAAAATGGAACCATTTCGGAATACACCCCTTTCGAAAAAAAAAATCATTTTGCAAGTCGCCGTCTATAAATGACGGAGTTTATGCCCGAAAATATTTTTTTTTTTTAATATATAAAAATATAAACATGTCGAATTGATAACGTCCTTCTTTTTGTAGTCGGTTAAAAATATATGATTCTTTCTGTAGTTTAATTTTTCACTCTATTTATGCTGCCCTATCTTGTAACCAGTGTGTCGACACACCTGACCTAGGCAGCTAATATAATGATTGCAGCATAGTTTAGACAATGCGTTTCGCGAGCACAGCGGTGCAGTGCAGCGTTACTTACAACGTCGCCAGAGCTTAAAACGGTTCGTGCAGGTGCTGCACAGTCATTCGTTGCAAGATTTACATGTCGGGGTTAAAAAGCCAACTAAGGTTTTTCTGGGATTTATCTTATCTAGTTAATGACAAACTATACTCCATTTACAATAGCATTAGACAGAAGTTAAAAAAGGTTCTTTTTAATGTACACTTCGTAACAAAATTACATTAAACGTGTTGCAGTTACGATTAATGCCAAAAAATTAAAGTGTCAATGCTAAAAACCTAAAAGAAGCAGGAGTGAACAACACCGATTAACTAAATTAGCTGATGACGACGAAGTTTTACCAACTTATTGTGGGTCGCAAGTTGTTATTTAAAATAAAGTATTGTAGAAAAAAACCTTTTAATCTTAATTAGATTTAAATAATCAGGTGATTGTTTATTTCATTCATCCGTTTTGTTGTAGGTTTGTAATGTGTGATGAAGATGTTATTATAAATAGAACATTATTTAAAATAAAAATTACTTTTACTTCGTTTATCTCAGTATTTAGTACTGTCTTAAATCTACCTAAAAAATATATAACTTAACTTTGAAATAAAATGTTTTGCACTCCTGCTTCTACGAGCCTCTTTTTTCTAAAGCTATAAATGGGGTATAGGTTACTTAGCAGCTTTATTTCACTAGCGCAACATCAGAGGTTTAAAAACAAGCTATAAAATATTAAGTAAAATAAATACTCGCCTTATTTTTAAACTAAAACCAATGAATAAATATTGACTTTGCATAATACGATCGCTTTTTCTCAAGCTGATTAAGTAGTTACTGAAAAAACTGACTAGGATAGAAAAATATCGTGCCAAAAGCATTTTAGTATTGTGTTTCGCTATGTGAATAAGCTAAGTACCTTACAAGCGCACAATCCTACTGATTTCAGATAACCTTCAGGTTAGAGGCACTTCAGAACTGGAGCAGAACTATAAAAGTTGCGTCGGAACGGGACGTTCACTGCGGCTGGTAATTAGCTCGGCTTGTAGTTGTACAGAGATTCATTAGCAGCTATCTGCTATGCTTGAGCGTGCGCTAGAAGTTGAGGCTGAGTGCGTGAGCAGGTAGGGAGAGCAGAAATGTCAGAGGAGTATTCAATTCATCTTTATTGCAATCCATAATTTACATATACAGGGTTTAACAGAAACCCTATTGCTATCCTTAAGCACTAAAGATAACAGCTGGTATAGAATCACTATACATAGTTCATTTCAAAATAAAATACTCTAAAAAAATGATACCAAATTTTCGGTTTCATGTTTCTTCAATTCAAGTCATAACAAACGTGTCACCACACTACAAATGTCAATAACTTTCCACGTTACTTGCCAATATCACGATAAATCTCTTCCAAGTGATGTGTTTATTTCAATTTGAAAAGTTCGGTTTCTGGTATCATTGTATTAAAAATTCTCATAACTTCCGAACATGCAGGGATAGGATTAAAAAACCCTTCCAATATCGTTTGATATCATCCCAAAAAGCTTTTATTTATTTATTTAACCATTTATGAACACACATAAACAGACAAGAAGAAAGGCACAGAAAAATACGTACAAAGGTAATGCTTATTTCTACAGAAATCTCTCCCAGCACACCTGCGATAGGAGAGAAGATAACAGAGATGTAGACAACGCGTGTAATAACAGTAGAAGGAAAATCATAAAATTACAAATTAAACTTCAGCTCAGCAGCAGCACGCAGCAGCAGCAGCAGCAGCGGCAGCAGCTTTTCTTTTAAGGGCATCTCGCAGTTGGCCTTGAGAGGCCGTGACTGCTTAACTGGACTTTCCTGGGGCTGCCATTAAGAAAACTTAACGCCTCTAGCCAGGGGCTTACAACTACTTAAATTACTAAGCGACTGCACGCTGAGGGCACCCCCTGCGGGGTACGGGCCTCAGTTAAGGGAGTCACTGATAGGGGGACAGCAAATGGGGACAGGCTGGATCAAAATATTTTCACTATTATTATTATTCAGGGAATTTAACTCTACTGGCTCAGCTGCGGCGCGGACTGGCGCTTCAACGAGCAAGGGGCGGTCGGGTCCCAAGAAGCCGTGCCCTTGGTATGTATATGTTACGGATAATAGCCGAAGTGCGGCTACACCTAGTTTTAGCCGGCTATTTCTAGGTGCAGCCGGTTAAACTTAGATGTATCCTACTTATGTCACCGAAAAATTGTAAATACCGTTAGATTATAAATCTATCTCGCGAGATTGTAAACTGTCGATAAATTGTGAACTGCACCATACTGCTTACCGACCGATTAGGTTAGGTTAGGTTAGAATTGCGCCCAAACGCGCGCGAGCCGAGCGAGCGCAGCGAGCGATGCCGTGGCAGCGGCCGGCGAGCGCTAGTCCAGCTGCACCTAGTTAATAGCCGGCTAAAACTAGGTGTAGCCGCACTTCGGCTATTAGCCGTAACATATATACCCTTTCCGTTACACGTTGTATAGGTGGTAAGTATGAATAAATATAAACAATTATGGACCCTGTCCGGCAAAACACTAGGTATGTTTAATAAGTAGGACAGAGGAAGAGCGCTTTTATGATTTTCCTCATTACGAAATATTTAAATTATACTATCTATTTGTTTTTTACAACAGTTTTATTATATTAAAATAATACCTTTTGCCAGCGGCTTCACCCGCGTAGAGGTCGAAAGTTATCCCACGGGAACATTCAACCGGAATAAAAAGTATCCAATTTGTTAATCCAGGTTATAAACTATTTGTATGCCAAATTTTATACAAATCTGCTCAGCCGTTTTAGCGTGATTGAGTAACAAACATCCAAACATCAAATATCCAAACATACAAATGTATGAAATGGCTATAACACGACAGAATTAGGTCGTGTCAATCTGCAAAACAGTATATTTCCTCGACTGTACGTAGCTTAGTACTACGTACATTAGGGGAAATATACTCCTCAAGCATATCATTAAGCTCTGGAATTGCTTACCGGTTAACTACCGCGTGGCCCCTATAGGGGCTATTACAATAGAAAATTAATTGTGTCTCATTAGCCGGGATTTGACAGGTAAAAGCAAAAGTTTATACCGACGGCCAACACTGAAATCTCATCTCCGGAAACTTATGGAAATGACAAATTTTCAGTCGCGACCTCTCGATAACTACGATCAAACTTTTGTAAATGATTCCCAACTTGGTAGCAAAAAAAAGCGGAATTTCAAACACATAATGTGCTAGGTTTTGAGCAGAAATAAATCAGGCGCCTCGTAACGATGACAAAGTATTCTGTGACAGCAGGCGGTTTATACGCCCGCGGTTGCCAACAAACTCCGCAAACTTCATGAAACTATACACATTCCACTATGACTGTGGTACACATAACATTTATAAAAGGTGGTGAATAAAAGAGACACAGAAGGCTCACTAATTAGAACGCCGAGTTTGAGGTCGGTTCAGCAAGTCCTTTTCAGCCGTGATCTAACTCCTTTTGTAGCCAGAATGGAGTAGTACCTACGTAACTGAAGACATTTTCGTCTATGTGGTCAGTGGACTTTCTGGCACACAAGTATCTGTTGCGTGTCGTTCTTTGTTAAACTAATTTGCAGCACGTCATTAACATCAGGAAACAAGTGAATGTCCGAACTCGTTAGTTAACAGAACATTGCGCCACTTTTCAGAAACACTACAATTACGGGCGACACATTGGTACCACTGTGCTAATTACCTCATTTCCTTGGCGAACACACTTCCTATGTCCCTACAAGAGTATTTTAAATCGTTTGTTACTTTGCCAACAAAGAAACCATCTTACAAAGGATTATTCCTATTACGAGTAGAGGTCATATTATGCATAAGGATATATCAGCCTTTCGCATCCAGTCCCAGCCGTATTCTTTAGATCATGATTATTAAGATGATTATATCTACAAAAATACCTGTATCATCGGACTTATTAGTCAGTCTCAAAATGCGACTTTAATCCTTTGTTATTTGGTGTAATTTCGCATCGCATTCTCCAACATAGGTCAATATCTGAGGTACTGTAAAGGTTTGTTGCTTATGGAATGCAACCTTTATGTTAATACAGGCTGGTAATGAAATGACTGTCACATTTGAACGATTAAGATGATGAGATTAGGATTCTATCCGTCAAAGCGAATAGGATTAGTTTTTATCCTAAAGATAATATATTTGATTATTATATTAGGCGTGGCCTTGTTATAGTCTTATTAGAGTCAAATACACAAAGTTAAACGCTATTAACTAATTTATTTGTACCTAGAACCCCTTAGGTATTATAGTACATAGCTTAAAGGATGTAGTGACTGTGATGAGCCACTTTGCCACCAATTTGCGGCTTCAAGTAATTAGCCAACTTCCAGCCGCGCATAGTTGACTGTAGTTGGCTATAGTCGAGTATTGTCGCGCCGAGACTGGCGCACTCTGTTTACCTAACTATTTCAACTGATAGTAAGTTGTAGCCATGCCTGATAGTTGTGCTATACGTCGGACTATGTACCTAACAAAGAAGGACGACTGATGTTTCGTAACAGAGTCGCACGTGACAATGTACGGTAAGCGCAAAATACTGACTCAGAAACTAAAGTTACTTCTCCGACACAATATCTCTGATAGTGATGCAAACGGAGCCAATAAAATGCTTGAAATCCAAGTTGTTCATTCGTATACTTGAGGTTGTGTAAAGTTTTCAAGCTTTAAAGTTAGTTTCCATTTTGTAGATTGTAGCAGTAGCTACATCGCTAGATTTGTCGGGAAAATAAATGCAATACCAAAGTACTTTTACACCATCAATTTCACAGTACGAACATAGGACACGAAGGTAAATAATATTGTGCAAATATTCATTTAACTTTAATTAAAATTCCAAAATTAAATACTGACTCACTCTGAATTTCCAATAAAAGCGCCGTAACAGTAACTGCTGAAATGAAACGCTTCGAAAAAATATCACGATATTATTTTCCATTGCAAAATATTGAACGTTCAAATATTTTCTTCGTGTATTGTTTTCTATGCAGTGTTGTTAGATGAGAGGATAAGAGTCAAGTACGGGCAGTGCGACAATGGTGCGGGACGAGCGCGGTACGGGCGCGGCATGAACGCGATACGGAAACGGCGCGCGGTTTGGCAGCAGCACAGAACAACGCGTTTCCGACGCGACCGAGACAATCGACCGAACCTAGGGTTTGCACTTGGTCAGTAAATTTTCTTAACTTTGTCAATCATTAACGTACTACATAGGTACTATCGTATTTGACGTAACTGAACCGTATTATTAAACTTCAAGAAAGCTTTCGAATGTTACCTCTCCCGTTTTTTCCAATATTACGTATTATGTTTATTCCTGGGATTACGTAAACATAATTTCGTATGATTACTGGAAAAACTATTTGTTAGCAAATAACATCTCGACCTTTTGTGTGCTGACCTTGTCTTTTTTTTAGTGTATGTAATTTGTTTATTTCTAAAACAGTACCTTATTCTTAGTTCTAATTAAAACACCAACGACCTTCAAAAAGTTACGTTTTAAATAGCATTAAATTAAAGGAGCGAATTAAATTAATTATTCGTATAAATGTACTATTTACGTCTAGACAACCTTCAAAAGAGTTAATTTAAATACTAAGCATGTTTTATGAATGTTTACAGTTGCGAATTCATGGTAACGAATAATGAAAGGAGAACTGAACTGAACTGAGCTAAGCAATATGCTTAGCTACCTCGGGGGCGTTGTGTAAGAGCCACGCGTTTCATTCAAACATTAACATATTTTTATTTAACCTACATTTTAATTCAACGTCCTTGTATAACTAACATATTTTTTTAGTATTTCATGCTTCGTGACTTTTTATGAATAACGAGTTAAATAAACATTATGTCTTGCTGTACATTTTCTGTACATATTCATGAGTAGGTTGCGAAGAAAATCGTACCTGGAAATAAAACCAAGATGATGATATCAATCATGTTATATCATCAACATAACTCTCAAGTTGAAACAAATGAGGGTTCATGGCTTATGTTACCCCTGACTACTAACTCAAACTCCATAAGGTGTCATATGTATCCCGTTTTCTTGTTCTGAAACATTATATTGCAACAACAATGTGTAATACAGCACCGTAACAAAATTATTAATTTTAATAACATAATTAAAGTTCAACAGGTACGCGGTAACCCTGCATCCCACAGTCAAGAGAGTGGTGTGTGTATGTGTGTGTGTGTGGGGTGTAACGATACTTCAAAACACGACACACACATCGCGGCTTCCTGCCACTATATTGTTTTTCCCTTTAATATTTAACTTATGTATTTGAATTCACGGAGAACACTTTTAAACTATTTTCTGATTGTTGTAGACAATGCTGCTTTCTTAGAGAACACGCGGGGCTTGATATTGTTTGTGATTAGTTCAGGACCAAGAATGTGGTTACAGGGTGTGTTACAAACATGAAGGAATATCGTGAGCGTCATTTATTTTAGTAAATAAATTCATGGCCGCAGGTTTAGAAAGCGCAGCTAAACATCCTCTAATTTTTTTTTGTCACGTTTGCAGACGTCCAATTATAGGATGTCTTTGATGGTGAACAGGTTAATTGTAATAAAAGTGGAAGTCCTCATTACAGCCAAATTGAACTTTGGGACCAACTCAGAAATAGCGGAAAAGGGCATATATTGCAGCAGGTTTATACAAGGTAACACTGGGCACCGACACGCAAACTGTAACCACGAATTCAGCACGTAAGTATAAATCCTCCGATGAAGTAATGTTTCGTAGGTTATCAAGAATAAAATCTGTTGTTCTGTATATTTTCAGTAGCATACATAGGTATCACTTTTTTGTATGGTTTTATTCATTCAAAGTTGGTACCTATTGAAAAAAAGTACATTTATGAGTGTTTTACCCTCTGAAAGCTTGCTCATAAGTTCTTTGTCAGCCTGTAGGTCTTGTAACCAGTGCAACATGAAATTCTGTAAGATTAAAGGAAGTTGGATGGCACCGCTACTATCCTAGCCTGGCTATTGTTCCGTCTTACACCTGGCTCCTAAGCAAATATATTTAAAGGGGAAGAAATTACGGCTCTTGTTGCAAACTGTTATTACGCGCTTTGTTTGGCACATAAAAGCTTACCGGAGGGCTACAGAAACTAACATTACTTTACTTTACCTGGTAATCCCGAAATATGAAGTAAAAAGTAATGTGGGTCTTCTACGGAATATATTACGAGGGTGCTGACCGCTTTAGTAAACATTACCTTAGTACTTAGTAATGTTTGATAAGAGAGGACGACCTTAGGGTAGCTAAGCGACGGCGATGGCAGCAGATAGATGAGAGATCCCAAGTAATCCGATTTTGAAAATTCTTTTACCAATTTAATAGAAAGCCACGTTAACCCAAAAAATGAATATATTTTTTCGTAGTAGTCAGATTTGCAAAGTAAGTCGGAAAAAAACACGAAAATGTTTCTTACGAACGCTGCCTTATCGATGAGAGATATTGATCGAGTTCTAGAGAAAATTTGTAGAGCTTGATAATGCATAGAAAAAAATCAACGACAGCATAATGTCTAACTTTTATATATAAGTCACAAAAAGTAGTTTCTTGTATTGAAAAAAAAAAACATTTAAATCGTTAGGTCATGTTTAATAGTCATATTATGCACAATTATGCATTCTTATCAAAATAAGTCAATTTATCGTCTCAAGTGTTTAAACAAAAGACTTTTCCCTTTTACTGCATCTAATTTTGACGAATGGTTAAAGAGATAATACGACATAGGTATGGAACCGCGACCGTGTCGTATTCTATTGAGTGATATAAACATGTTTACCGTCCAACGAAGTGGGCACGGGTCAGTTAGTTATTAGATATAATCAGTTCTAAGTTGCCTATTCGAATGACGCTTCCAAAGTATGACAGTTAAGTGCTTTAAGGCCAAAAAATAGGTACAATGTTGTTAAATCTCCTTACATAAAGTTGTTGTTAGATGTTCATTGAAACGTTCACTAAACACCTAATAACACAACGCTTAGTCAGTTGCTCACCGCCGCAGGACTTGGTATTAACTTAGTAACTAGTACTAACCGCTTCACAATCAACACACTGGTTTTTACAACAACATGTTGATGTTACTGAACTTGTAGCCGGTCTTCGATCTAAACACTTGAGCAGCGCGCGCAGGTGTTTTGTTACTATACTGAAAACTTGAAAGCATGAACACAATAATTGTACCATAAGACTCCCAACCGTCTCCACATCGACTACTCCTGTGCTTCTTGCATCCAGCGAATTTTCGTGTAACCTGAAATTTTACCGATCCATCTTTCTAAAACACTGATTGGAATCTTTATTACAACTAACTGTAATCTTTACCCATGCTCTGCTGATACCTGATTCAAAGTTCGGCATTACTTTGGCCTCTTTTAGTATAGTTATATTATAGTTGCGACATAAAACGTGGAGTTCCAGCTCCTCAGTTTTACTCAAACTTTTTTACACGCTTTATATTAGCTTCACTTGTATGTTTGTTTGTTTGTATGTTTGTATGTAACCGACTCCTTTGAGCGCGATTTTGACCCACTTTAAACGGTCAGATTTCATTGAAACATTGTAAACTTGTCGAGGACCGATGACAATTCAATAATTTAAAAAAAAAATTGAGAACAAAAACACGTTTTTGTAGTTAGCAGAACTAAAAAATAGAAAATAAATAAAAGTTTAAAAAAAACTAAAAAACACGCTTTAAAAACCAAACTAAAAAAGGAGAAAATAATTTAAATCAATTAAAAAGCGTGGGGTGCTTGACATTAATTGATTATAAAAATACCTCAAAAAGCACCGCACGCTTTTTAGTTGAATTCAATTATTTTCTCCTTTTTTAGTTTGGTTTTTAAAGCGTGTTTTTTAGTTTTTTAAACTAAATAATAGATTAAGTTGGTATGATAAAAAATAATTTTATCATACCAACTTAATCACTCAACGAAATCTAGATTTCTTGTAATCTAACTTTTTCACAAGGCTCTGCTGATAAGGTTTAGAGACAACTGCATTCATTTGTTTTTTTTTCTGTTTCCTGGGTCTTGGCTGCTACTAAACTTAGTCTATAGAATCTACGAAAAGCTAAAAATTTACCAGGTGCCTCTTTTAACAAAATGTTTTTCTTTTTTCTTGTAGCCGATAACATTTTCCTTTTTATTTTTATTTTATGACTTAGGTCGCGAGAATTCTTCCCGGAAAGTATTAGGAACTATAGAACCCACCACTGTGCGCCTAAATCAGTTTTAAAATTTTATTTTTGGAAAAAATTACCTGCTGACGGAAGTTAGCAGAACATATTTTAATTCGACCTTTTTTCAGGTAAAAACACCTGAACTATTTTCTTTAAGTATAAGGAACACTAGAACTCATCCGGATGCTAATAGAACTCAGATTATTTTTTGGTCTGCTGGGAAATGATCTGCCAAGTTCACCCACATGAATTTTGTACACTTCCGTCTTATATTACCTACACACATTTATTATTTGCTAAGCCATCCCATGTATTTAACTTTTAGCCTTTTTTGCGGTTTGTCCCTGGTTTTTATCCGGAATAACAAGGCCCCAAATAATCGTCCCTGCGGCGTCACTTGGTACATACAAAAAAGTAATTCTATGTTCCTTTTTTATCTGGATGTAGAGAAACAAAAGCAGGTTTTTTGAAAAGCAAATATTAGATTTTTAAGAATTTTCCTTATACTGCGTAAATACTGATAGTATCGAGCTTTGGAAAGAGACCGGCACACGAGTATGAGTGACAGTAACCAGCGACGCTCTACTAAGCCGAATTGTATCGGAAATACGATGTGCCAATTATGTCGATTACTTACTTGTAGGTACTAGCGTATAATCATGCGTAATTTAGGTCATGCATACCGGCCAAGATAGCGAAGATGTCAGCTCCAGTAGTGAGGTCATTTATTAAGTCAGCTGCGAATCTGTGATGTATTCACGCATCGAGTGAGCACTAGCATTCAAATATAGTTTACACAGCACTGTGCGCCCAGGCACACGGCACACGCTCCATTAGTTGCAAATGTTGCAATAATACACAGACATGGTGGCGCTAACTTGCTAATACAATAGCTATTGAAATAATTGTACCAAGTTAATTGGAATAGCTATACCAATTTAACGATGAAACTATAACAATTTATTTTGAAGCCATCACTGCCACTAAGTATTGGTTAACAAACGTGGTCCACTTCTAGTAGAAAGAAATTCTTTAATTAATTACAACAAACATGACGATAAAAAAAAATAAGCACGCAAATATAACAAGTTGGTGAAAATATACGTCACATGTCACGAATAGTTTAGTTTATGAATTAGGAACCTACTTAAATATACCGCATCTGTTATTCATCTTTCAAACAGGCAGTTTTGTACTATACGTCTTTGATTTTGATTGTGTCTTTCGTCCCCTTTTTCCAACGCCATCAGCGGAGAAGTTCTTAGTACCATTCCTTAAACCCCAGTATTCATTAGCCGAACATCAATTACTCATACATTGCTGGCGGTATCGGCTCGCTAATTTAGCTCGTTTGTCTGAGGAGCGAGCCCCACATCCCGCGAGCTGATAAATGACTGAAAATCGTTTACAAGCATCACACGGCCACCCACGCGGTCATCTGCAGAATTATTTAATGGTATGCTATGGATTTTCGGCTTAACAATTGTTGAAGATTGTGTTTTGTTAAAATTAGGACCTTGGATATACTGTAGCAAAAGAAGGAAACACTGTCCGGACAGTGCGCAAGTGATAAATGATGTTTATTTTTGTAAGTAGATTTATACAAATGACGTCAATAATGTTATAAAAATTAGAGGTCGATGTTTCCTATTCGACTAATCCGAGAAAAAACACCGAAACAAATTCAGAGGTCACAGTCTCTTTAACATTATCTTGGTCAGACCATATCAGGAACATGTAGATTAGTACCTATCTGAGATGGTCTTTTGAGAAAAGAAACACACATTTGAGTGGACTTGTCCAGTCAGTTCATGCATTCGTCAGTAATGGAAAAGATTCCGTATGTAAGTGTATTTTTCGGTTCCTTTCTTCTTGTCTGTTTATACGTGTGTACATTAATGGTTAAATCAGTGGATATGATTGATTTATGAGGACGATATTTTAATGCAAAATCCCGTAGCTAAATCCTGACATTTTCAAATACAAGTACTTCAAGTACACACTAATCCTTATCGACGAAAAACATACAAGTACTGTTCGTAAATATCAGCGTCCTACTCTTTTCAACATCACACCACTCTCAATATGTGGTGCCCCTATAGGAACTGTCGCAAAAACAGCAATTACATTACGTATCTCACCTGTGGCTTTCATTGTCAAGCGCTGAGCGCTGGAAAAATGTGAGCTCTTTACTAACGATGGTTTGTATCGAAAATATTCGAATTTGTGCTGCAGAACATGTTAAGCAGTGGCGTGCAGTCCATAAAGACAGAAAGACACTGCCTACCCTACCTAATTCAAGTAATTATTTAAAACTAATATTATTTTAATAATTAACAAAAATATTTATTCATACATCAGCTCCACCTGTCGAGTGTTGGTCTTATCATTAGTATCATCGATACAATACATGTTCCTACGTACAATTTGACGCAACTTCGCATTGCGATGCACTAGTGCCGCTGAGTGCCTCAGGAGAAACACAAACTATTAGCGGCTTAATGTTTATATGTGTGCTCTCGTGGTCATGCAGATTTATTGTGTGTGCGTTCCTATACATACGTGGCACACAATGTAACAATTTACCCACACAACCGTACAGGGTAGTCACTGGCTTTTAACACGACGAATTACGAAACTCACCGAAGTTTTCCGAACAAAGTTGGTTATGCGACTATTTTTAAAAGTAGCATTGCTTCATTGAGTTGTCGCTACATACTACCATTACTATTTTGTCGTATTACTTTTAAATTCCGATTTCCGACGCCATTGTTTGTTTTGATTTATTTGATTTAGTTGTGAGCTATGATAGCATGTATTTAAGGTTTTAACGTTGTTAATAGTATGAAAAATAGATAATATTCACTGTGAAAGTTGTTCAGGTGGTGAGTGTACGGAGAAAAAAAAGATGCATTTTCAAAACTATCTTTCGGTGAACATAAAAAAACCTGTGATCGTGAAAAATTGTTGTGTACCGGAATTGCAATTAATACAAACTAAAGGTAAAGTCCGGAGTCCGCTGGATGCGGGAAGCACAGAACCGGTCGAAGTGGCGGAGCCTGGGGGAGGCCTATGTCCAGCAGTGGACGTCCTTCGGCTGAAATGATGATGATGATGAAAGGTAAAGTAAATCGTAAATTCAATACACAACAATATGATTCATTTAATTGCCTCACAGGTTGCATGCTGCGTATGTACACCAATCGTCATTCTGTTTTTTTTTGCCTATTTTTAATTTCTGCCTAACTAAAAACTCTGTGCAAGCCACTGATGCTAAGCATGGAAGTATGAAGTTATTGTGTCTTGCCCTTTTGTTCTTTCAGTAGATGTTTCTTTTCAGTATAAAAATGTTTAGTCTTCATGAAGATGGAAGCCAGGTTACAGGTCCACACAATTTCAATCTTTGAATTATACTCCATTCATGTGAAAGCAAGTCACGAAAATCATATATCGTATATCTCAGCGTAAAATTACCGACGAATATCTGTGTAATTTGGGAAATCGCTGCTTAAGCATAAAATCTAATAATTGTGTAATGTATTGCGGAGTATTCGGATCACGAAAACAATCTCTCAACATTACTCGCTAGACGAACAAATACGAAACGTTTGTAAACCTACGCAACATGCCACGCGAATATATTTGACGAGTCGCGGTCTAGGGAAAGACTCACGTGAATGTTACGATGGATTTAACATTCTAATCTTTGCAGTGATTGTTTAGCATACTTTTATCCACAATGCTCTAAACTCTGGCAAGATTACATTTGCTGTGCAGTGCCCTCCCTAAAACAATACAAGATCACCATAAGGTGTGAATTCAGCATTCTTTGTCTATTTGCGATGTTACACAAAACACTTCTAAGTCATGTTTAAAATGGGTGCTATAATACAAGTGTATATTTTGTGTTATAAAGCGTTATTCAAATCAGTTAACTCGTAGTGTCAACGCTAGCATGCAGTTTCGTACATGAATAATAATGTCTACGTGTAGTGGTTGTATTTGACACGAGGTAATTGATTTTAAGCGTACACTAGAAACAGATTAAGATTTAGAACAAGATATTCCTCCAGCTCGTACTAAATCTTAATCGGGAGCTATCACTGAGCCTGTCATACATTTCAGAGCTAAGCTCGCTGTACGCGGCAGATCGATGAAACATGTCTCTTAGCTATGAAGTTTGCGAACAATACGGCCTTTCCTAGACGCCCGCGTCTATATACGACACTATGTATTTCACTTACAGATCCATTACTAAATCACACTCGTAGACATGACAGAAGATCTGCTCTTTACATCACACAAAAGCCATCCAATCATCACTATCACTACATATTGTAAAACAACGTTCGCTGCGTCTGTCTGTCTGTTTGCGATAAAATCTAAAACAACTGAACGGATTTTCATGCAGTTTTCACCAATAGACAGAGTGATTAATTAAGGTTTAGGTGTATAATTAGTAAAAGTTTCGTGTTAATTAGTAATGCGGGCGAAGCCACTAGCAATAGCTAGTTACTAATAAAGAGAAAACAAAATTATAGACTGCAGTTGTTTAAGAGTCTAATAACTTGGTCGCTCACCACCAGAGATCGGATATTCGGATGCATATTTAGCTAAAGATAATTTTTAGCTATGAAAGTATGGAAGCGACTTTATCAATTATTTGTAATATTTATTAAAAATCCCGGGATTCTTGGATTGCATAACTATTCAGATGTGTATTAATTTAAAATTAATGTTTAACCCTATACAAGTATGTGTATGTACTGGAGGAGGGGTGGTTTGTATTAGTTAAAACAAAAAATAAACAAATTACTTACCTAAATTAAGACTTATTCGATACAAAAGCGCATTCCATGTTAGCCAACATCTCAACATTAGGTGAATATGCATCCGAATATCCGATCTCTGCTCATCACTCATATCAGAAAAAAGTGGCTAAGAGCACACCAGAAAGACTTTAAAGTTCGCTATGCAGATTGATGAACGCAGTACTACCTTTCTGACATGACTTCTAAGAGTCTTTCGTGACTCAGAGAAATAAAATGGAGTAGTCCGTCTTTGTCACGAATTTTAGACCCATTGTATGCAGTATTTACTATGATTAGCAGGCTCATTGGACAGGTCCACTCAATCTGTCTGGTTCTTTCCTCAAAAGACCATTTCAGACACCAATTCACATGGTCTTCACATGATCTGACCGAGATTATGTCTGGACTTTAAAAGAGACAGTGACCTCTGAGTTTGTTTAGGCCTTTCTTCTCAGAATAGTCAGATAGGAAACGCCGACCTCATCTAGTTAAAAAAAATATGATTGACGTGTAAAAGTATTAGTACAAACCTAGTTACAGAAATAAAATCTTTTATCATTTCAACGCCCATCATTAGAATGAACCTTTAAATTTACACTTAGTACCATAACCACGGACTTCAGACGACATTATTTCCCGACTGTGCTCTGCCCAAGGGACTCAGTTTCGTCGTCCAGAAGTCTGAGATTCCTAAATTGTCTCGGAATTTTCGAACACTGACCACTAACAGAGATGTTCCAGGAATTCTCGACTTTGTACACTTGAAGCGTGTCGTCTTGTACCGTCTTCAGAATCGTCATGTAATTCGACGTATGTGAGATAGCTAGTGTTTTTTTTCCAGAATATGTTCTTTTGTTAGTTACGCGATGTTGTCGTATGTGACTGTCATAAAAACTAAGTTACGCGGTATCTACTAAAATATCCTTATTATTTTTGTCAGACAGCCAAATTAAGAGTTACACTTCGTGAAGTTACCTTACGACTATATTACGATACGGTGTGTAAATAATTTTAGGAGTTTGTCAGTGACAGTTGCATGCGCATTTTAACTAGCTTCACGCTTGTTACTTCACAGAAACCTTCGGGGTACTTGGAAACTTCTGCTAGTCAGTCTAGCTCTACACCTTACATAACCCAAACCGAATCTATATTGATAAAGATTCTACACATTTTTTAAAATTTTACCAAACTTTATTTGGAAGCAGATAAGTAGCGACAGCAGAACTTCGGTCCATTATTTGCATCGTCAGTACTGAAAGAAAAAAAGGCTACTACAATCCATTAAAAACTTCGCAAGTTTCTGCAGTGTATATCGAAACCGATCGGCTCATGCCGCGGTACTGCAACAACATAGATTACTTCAGAAGATACATTTTATTCAACGTCCTCTAATAGCTAACAACTGGTAACCTAATGGATTTGTTTTTAATTGAGAGAATGGATATAAATAGATTTGTTTTTATTTTTCTGTTAAGTATATCGTCCCAATCTTCAAATGAAAATAGTTTTTATTAAATTGGAAAATACCCTATACATCTCATAACTAGTTTGTTTCGATTTTTCCATTTAAATGCCATTAATTCACTACCATAGACCACTTTTATTGTATATTCACTACACTACTGCACTGCTCCCTATACAGCCGTAATGTTTTTTGTATTTATTTACGCTGAATGTCCTGACCTGACTGACTGAATGCTTGCGACCCTTTGCTTGTCACAGGCCCACAGGGATGCCACAGAGCGCCTCAGACACTTATGGCATTGACAAATAATGAGGTCACGTTTTGCGCTGACGGTACTTTTGTTTTATTCTCTAACATATTACATTTATTTTATCTATCTTTAATACTGATTAATTATACCTACATACTAATAAATACTGTAACTGCCCATGAAATGACACCGCTCGGGCCCTAACAGAATACCAGCGCTGCGACACTTTTTAAATGTCGCAGCATCATGCTGAGGTAGGAGCCTTTTGGCCTCGTGCAGGACTTTCTGTTTTATTTATTTTTTACTATCGATTTTTTTTTTGTTATAATTTTTGTACTATTGTGTGTTGATTTTAGTATGTGATCTTCCTGTGCGAGTCACGATAAATACCTTTTCTTTCTTTTTATATAGACTATTACCTATAATCAACGCAGACTTGCTGGTCATTTTTCCGTTGAGGTTCGTGCAGCCGTAGAAACTTTCGTCATTTAACTATTTTGCTATTATTTAGTAACAGCTACTGCCTGGTCTAGTGCTCTCAAGCGCTACTGCTGACCATGAGGTCCTAGTTTAATTTGATTCCCAGGTCGGGCAATTGTTGTGTTATTCAGTTTTTGTATCTGGAATGTCTCAGTAACAGCCTGGATTTGTGCCTGATGGAAGGCAATAGGATATATCTCTCTGGGCTTATTACATGGAACTTAAACGTAACTGCTGAAATGTGGATGTACCAATGGCACACCTTTGCCTAACTATTCGTAGAAACAAAGCATGATGTAATGTTAGCAACAACTCTCTGTCCCCATTGTTTTGTCAAGACTAGTAAAGCATGATTCTAAGTTGGCTACGATGGTTGTTCGAGATTGTTCTTTTCATTGCCTGCCAGTTACATTGCTAACTGTTCCAAGTGTTTCTTCTGTATGTTCGTATGTGGTGGCATAATGTCGACTAACTTTGCTTTTAGCGCATTCCCTCGGGTGGTGAGACAAGCCCAGATATTATACCCGGCATTATCTTGTCCACGCTGATATTGTTATTGAGTATCGATCATACTTTACGGATAGCTTTTGTTAATTAACGAACGGTTATTGGGAATTGGCGAAGTTAGCTGCATAATATACTGTATGCTAACATTTACAAGATTAGCAGTGTAAAATGTTTGGCTGAGAAGTAAAAATACCTACTTGTGTTTGAGCTAGATAGATAAGTTTGTGTCCACATAGAAGATTTATTTCAAACATGTGTAGGTAATAAAGACCGTTTTATACCTACCTTATAGCTAAACAAACCATAACCCACACAAGGCAGTTCCATAAGAAAAAAAAAGTATAATTACGAAAGCTTTAGTCAAATTATTCGCTCAGTGTTTCATAACTTAGATGAGGTTCAACATAATATTCTTCTATTGTTTATTTTTATTTCCCTACAAAGCCTTCGCTCCCATTCCATGAATAAAAACTTTGTCCGCTCAGTCACGTGGCTCGGGGCTCGTGGCTCGGGGCTCGGAGGGGTGCATCCCCATGCGTGTAGAGAAACAAAACTCAACGTTTATGAGCCGTTAGTTATATCCAACCTACTTTTTGCCAACTGGGTGAAACACGAAAAACCCGGCAATACCATAGCTTTCAATTGTAACTTTTTACATTTGTTGGTACACCGGTGCGGCGTTTGGTCCGCGAACGGTTTATAATTAACAACTACTCGATTCGCGCCTATTTGTGTACCGGACTACTGGTAACGTTGCGGCTAGGTTGTGAAAATGATCGAGTTTTTACATGTTGTAAAAACATTTTTTAAAAATATTGAAAATACCGGATGATTTTTTTTACCGTCTGGAAAAAAATAGGGGTTAATAGGTGAACGGAGTAGAAGCCTATGGCACGGAAACTGAACATTTTTTTTTTTTAATCCTAAAATGAAATTAACCTATCAATAAATACTATTACTTATTTGTAGTAAACATTTCATATAAAAATTAAAAAACAATAAAAATTAAAAAAAAATACAAAAAATCGGCAAATAATATCAAAATCCAACTTATTGGCACCCTAGTCAACGCGCAGAAATTATGAATGAATTCGTAGCGAAATTCAATCCTTTGATTGAAGCCGGCCGGGGATAGGTAACTAATATTTTTTGCAGGCGTACCGCTCAAGTGTCGCCGCATGCGCATCCCCCCCCCGACCCGCGCGCCCTTCGACCCGAGTACCGTGTCCCGCGGCGTCTTTGATCTCTCTCCAAGTCTCCAGTCCACTGCGATTAGTCATAGCGTGACGTCGATCGCTGTTTTTTCCGCGTGTGCTTCAACCGCCCAGTGATTGTTTTCATAATGACGTATGAATACTCCAACGTCGAGTAGCTTACCATGATGAGGTATTATTTTTTGTCTGGTGAAAATTTAAATGGTGCAAGTCGAATGTACGCCGACGAAGAACACCTACAATCCCTTAGATATAACGGTATCCCTGCCCCCTGGATCCCCAGCACAGTCTTGATACTCCGGACTTGTCAGCGGTTACTTGACCATGGCCAGTTTCACCTTCCCGGTCATGCCAGAGGCAGAGGCCCGCCACCCTTGTCCATACACGTCGAATACGCCATCCTGGATTATTTCTCGCGACACCCGAGGAGGAGCACCCGGCAAGCAGCTCGTCGATTTGGCGTAAGCCAGTATGTGGTATGGAAGTTACTCCATTCAATGGACATGTATCCATACCATTTCTCACGCATGCAAGCTTTGCATGCTCCGGACCCTGGACCTCGTATTGAGTTCTGTCGCTGGCTGCAGAACTACCCGTAGGCGAACATTCTATGGAGCGACGAGTCCATATTTACCCGCGTTGGTATCTACAACGTACACATCAAGTTCGATTCAGTGTGAATCACTGAATCGAACTTGATGAGCGTGTTCTTTTATTTTATGTGGGTTTTGAAAACTCCACCAGTGCTCATTGTGTATCGTGATCGTGTATTATCGCGGCCCAAACATTCAGTTTGGGCCGCGATAATATACGATCGCATAGGTAATTGGTCCAGTTTGGATCGAAGGTCGATTGACAGGGAAAACGTATCGTGAAATAATACAGTCCGTTATCGACACAATGTTGGAAGACGTTCCTCTGCATTATCTGCGGGACATGTACTTCCAGCACGACGGATGTTAAAGCGTTAAAACCCTCAAAATACAGATGAATGTGAGTGATTGTTATAAGAATTTAACATCAACAGGTTTGTTTACATTTCTATCAAAGCTTTATTGACCTTACAAGACGTAATTTATTTGGTTTACGGTTTCAAAACACGCGTCACTGTGTATCAAATTATTTGCCTACTAAAACTACATACAGCAAGATGACGTATGTAGGTACACGTGCAAATGTGTGCGTGAGTGTGTGGTGATCAGCCGCAAAGATGTAGAGCGAAATTAATGCTAGTGTCTCGCTCACACTATCGTCATGCTCCATTCATAGGCAATCGCAGCTTACGCCCATTTACTATTACCTATTTTGGCTATTATTCGTTTTACGCGAGTGCCGTAGGGTGTCTTCTTTTTCATGGATTTTAAGGATATTCGGAACTTTTTCTATATCAATGCTACCAGGCAAAGGATAGCGCATATGAGTTCTATTCTACTTACACAACATGCCATATTGTTGTCCAGACGCTAAAAAAAATCAGCCGGTATATACCGGATGATTTTTTTTACCGTCAGGAAAAAAATAGGGGTTAATAGGTGAACGGAGTAGAAGCCTATGGCACGGAAATTTAACATTTTTTTTTTTTAATTCTAAAATGAAATGAACCTATCAATAAATACTATTACTTATTTGTAGTAAACTTTTCATATAAAAATTAAAAAACAATAAAAAATTATAAAAATACAAAAAATCGACAAATAATATCAAAATCCAACTTATGGGCACCCTAATCAACGCGCAGAAATTATGAATGAATTCGTAGCGAAATTCAATCCTTTGATTGAAGCCGGCCGGGGATAGGTAACTAACATTTTTTTGCAGGCGTACCGCTCAAGTGTCGCCGCATGCGCTCCCCCTCCCACCCGCGCGCCCTTCGACCCGAGTACCGCGTCCCGCGGTCTCTCTCCAAGTCTCCAGTCCAGTGCGATTAGTCATAGTGTGACGTCGATCGCTGTTTTTTTCCGCGTGTGCTTCAACGTCCAGTATCTTGCCATGATGAGGTGTTATTTTTTGTCTGGTGAAAATGTAAATGGTGCAAGGCGAATGTACGCCGACGAAGAACACCTACAATCCCTTAGACGTAACGGTATCCCTGCCCCCCGAATCCCTAGCACAGACTTGATACTCCGCACTTATCAGCGGTTACTTGACCATGGCCAGTTGCACCTTCCTGGTCATGCCAGAGGCAGAGGCCGGCCACCCTTATCCATACTCTTCGAAGACGCCATCCTGGAATATTTCCATCGACACCCGAGGAGGAGCACCCGGCAAGCAGCTCGTCGATTTGGCGCTCATCAAGTTCGATTCAGTGTGAATGTTTGGGCCGCGATAATACACGATCGCATAATTGGTCCAGTTTGGATCGAAGGTCGATTGACAGGAATAACGTATCGAGAAATTATACAGTCCGTTATCGACACAATGTTGGAAGACGTTCCTCTGCACTGTCTGCGGGACATGTACTTCCAGCACGACGGATGTCCAGCTCACGACGAGCGATCTGTGCGCGCGTATTTAGACAGTGAATTCCGTGATAAGTGGATAGGTCGCTGGTGGACCTGTGAACTGGCCGGCGAGATCACCAGACGTAACGCCGTTAGACTTTTATTTGTGGGCTGAACTAAAACGCTTAGTGAGTGATTTTTATAAGAATTTAACATCAACAGGTTTGTTTACATTTCTATCAAAGCTGATCTTACAAGACGTCATTTATTTGGTTTACGGTTTCAAGACACGCGTCACTCAGTGTATCAAATTATTTGCCTACTAAAACTACATACAGCAAGTTGACGTATGTAGATACACGCGCAAATGTGTGCGTGAAAGTGATCAGCCGCGAAATTAATGCTAGCGTCTCGCTCACACTCTCGGCATGCTCCATTCATGAGCCGTCGCAGCTTACGCCCATTTACTATTACCTATTTTGCGTATTATTCGTATTACGCGAGTGCCGTAGGATGTATTCTTTTTCATGTAGGATATTCGGAACTTTTTCTATATCAATGGTACCAGGCAAAGGTTAGCGTATATGAGTTCTATTCTACTTACACAACATGTCATATTGTTCTCCAGACGCTAAAAAAAATCAGCCGGTATATTTTCAGGTTGAAAAAAACATGTACCTACAAACATTCAAAACTTTTGTTGGTTTTTTTATACTATTGTGAACTTTTGAAATAATTTTCTAAGCTATATATATTTGCATCGAGGGGTTATGTGTGTATGCTTCGCTTATCATAAATTAGATAACACTTATTTCCTGCAGCACAAAGCATATCACAAAACATTTTTTTTTAAATTTCAGTGACACTATAAAACCAGAAATACCAACAAAAGTGCCGCACAAGTCGTACCGCGTCTCAGCGTGACGCAGCCTAATTGCTGCCGCAACGTAACCTACTGCTCATAAATTACAATAAGCATTCTGTAATAAAAGTTCGCGCATCGGGATACTTGCGGTAAAAATACGCGAGCAATTATACAATACTTACGACAAAGGACTGTGTACACAATACTAATGACCTGCGGGGCATTTTTAAGCTATATTCAGCTCTTCGCAATATTTATCTGCTTTCTAATTTTACAAGGAAGCGCGCTGGGCCCTTACCTACTTTTGAAAACCGATATTATTTTTACTTTCGATTATCCATAAACTCAAACTCAAACTCAAAGCATTTATTTCAAATAAACCAATTACAGGCACTTCTGAATTGTCAAGGTCGGTGAGGTAGAAAGATGAAGCTAGTTGCCCATTCCAAAGCGTAGGTACCTATGGAGAAGAACGGGCAAGAAACTCCATGGACACTCTTTTAAAATCATGATATTATTACAAACAGTTGGTTACATCATTATGTTGAAATTATCAATGTGAGAACGATGTAAAAAGACGTGCACATTAAAAGCGTCCGTAATTAAAACAAAAATAAAATAACAATTTAGAAATTAAAATAAGCCGTGGGAGCTTAAAGATGACCAGTCCCTACTGGCGGCGCCCGTTCACGAACATAACGTATGGATCAGCACCATTCAGCTCAACCATTTTGAAGGGAACTTAATGATCCAACACACACGCCACCACCAGCGAGACATTTGAGTGAGCATGACATATACTCTCAGCTGCCAGGGCACATTCAAGTCAATGAAAGACGTACCCTGTAAATGTTAGCTGTAATGTAAAGCTTGCGTCATGGTGTTTTTTGTAATATTTATCGTTATTTATGTAGGTAAATAAAAAGGATTTACCAGGACGCCATCTTATTGATATTTCACCCATGCTTGACAAAACACAACTAACATCCCGTAAATCCCGTTATATGGTAGGTACTCCAATCGTTATTAGATTATCTGTGTATGGCTGCATAGTGCATGGATGTGAGGTATGTACCTATGCGACCTACATTTAAGCAAGCAACAGAGCGGGATTCATAGCTTACTTGCTGTCTATTAAACGTAGGTTGCATATCTCCAATTTCATTACTCAATCTGTTCCATAAACTGTGCACGACAAACACACAATCATGTTTGATATGTTCTGTGGGGCGCAGCTTGCAATCATTTCAGTGTATTACAATATTCACGTGTAACCACACGCTATTCTTGTAGCTGCAAATACGACTCGAGTCTATTGAACAAGTCGTATAATACTGATCCTCAATCAGCCGTCGCTTTATGTCATTTATTTAGTATGTACATTTCACACAATCAGGAAAACCCGACGATTCAATCAAAAAGTTTATAGGTAGGTTCCTCTACATTTCCTTGATTCAATAAACAATTTATCCGTTTCAAGATAAAAAGATTTGTAGCAAAAGAAAACTTCAGGACTGTGGCAGCAATGAATGGAATTTCAAAATATTTTCCTATCTCCTTTTGAGATACGTTGGCGGAAAAATATGTCGGAATGAGAGAGAGTTTTTATGAAGAATTTAATAAAAACAGCGGAAATATAAACGGAGGGCGATAAATGTAAGTAAGCGGCAACAGGTTTCTCTTCGACTGTTGCAATTTATCGAACAATAATTAGTCGATCGTTCTCGAATCACGTTACAGTTACGATTTGTTCCGTCCGTCCCTTGCTGACAATGATCAAATCACACTTCCGATCATAAAAAGCGATTTTTTTAAAAAGCGCCTATTGCGCTTTAAAAAAAAAGAAAATAAATAACATACCAAAACCGACCCGCCGACACAGCCCGCCGACACAACCCGGCGGCCTATATAAAAAGGCATATAAGCTGCTGGGTTGTGTCAGCGGGCTGTGACGCTAATGTATCGACATTACTGATAAACAGGAATATAAAAAGTTCCATCATTTTTTAATGGGTCTTTTATTTATTTGTTTAGATATTTACTTAATTTAAAAACTAACGGTTTTACAATAACAAGATGTACTTACAAGTAAAAAACAAATAAAATAATGTAAGGGCATCAAACAATTCATCCGCATCGTTGTCAACGAGAAAAATGGCAGACTCTTTGGCCAAAAAATAGGCCAGCTCTCTAGTCACGTAAAGATTCGACCAACCGCTTGGCAATATCTCGGAAAACTACGAGGGCACTCGGACTCCATGGCCCTAGAGTAACCCCAAACGGCACGAATATATAGGATCCAATAAAATTGAAATATTTGCGCCGTTTGAGGTTTTCCGCACCTCCAGCAGCCGCCCCAGCATAACCCGCCGTGCTAGGAAGATGGGATGGCCGACCTAACTTACAAGGCATGGTCATTCCGACTGGTCTCTTCCCATCGTCGCGTGCCAAGCCATTGAGTTCTAGAACAGCTGGCACCCCCTCAGTGACAAGAGCACGACTTACTGCTAAAAAATAATGCTAAAAATAGCGCTATGTTTGGTGACAGTAGTGCCCGACTCTCATTCCCCCCAGCCAGAAAGCGTTCACGCTCAGCAGTATTAATGAGGTTATTCCGTACCAACCTGCAGAGTGGCTCATCCCACTGTCTGGGGAAGATGGATTCACGGCAGTTCACAGACAACCAGGCAAGGGGCTAAAATTTTCCCGGGCAACTTTTCAGTGCTGTGGACAGAGAACGTAAGTAAGCTAATACTAGTATTTTTACGGACATCGAGGCCACCAAAAGGGATGGGTGGCTTGAAACTACGCTCGATCATCTAAATCCACTTTAAAAATGGATTTTGCTGCGAAACTTTTGGTCAATTTTGTCCAAGAGCTGTGAATGCTTCTATTAAGGGGAAGAGCGAAGAAAATGTATAAAATTTGTTAAGTTCCATCATGATTATAAATCAATTCCTAACTGCCCAGTGCTAAATATTGACCTCTCCCATAGACCGCTATAACGAACTATCTTTACGGGATATTGCCATAGTAACACCATGCTTGAAAGGCTTGGTGATCCCAATATATCTTGCCAAGGGCTACTTACGACACCCATGGGAAGTAAATGGGACGTCTAATCGTAAGTCAAACAAAGCGTTGAATTTGCCAAACACACTAGCGACAGAGATAAAGTATAGACTATTTTTTGTGCAGTTTGTTACTACAATAAACTCTTAACATCAGATCAAAGACAGCCTCTAAAAAAATATGTTCGAGACTTTGGACAGTAACTCAACTTCATAAAACAACCAAAAGGGCCCTTAACATTTTTAGGTACTCTAAAAATGATAGCACTTGGCGCTTGGGACATTTGGACGTGTCGCGTCAACGTCCGCCACTCCTTCGCAACACTCGCGCTAAGCACTTCAACTCTGCATAAAACTGAATTTTTAACTGCTAAGAAGTCTCACGAATATATCGACACCTGCAATTTAAAACATTGTAACTCATTTTTCACTACTTTTCAGGAGAGCGATTTAAACATTCAAAATATTCTCACTTTGTACCTATAAAGTCCTGGCGTCTTCCAATTTTGTAAATATAAGTAAAAAGGGATTATCTACATTTCTGTATGACTAAAATGTTGTTTACTTTTGTATTTTATATGTTTTTATGACTTACAATGATTCTTCATTAAAAACGGGTTTTCAAATTACAGTTGTAACTCAGACATACAATGCAATTTAGTAGGACAATAACTAATTTACCGAGAAAAATAATTGTAAGTCTGAGTTACAATGCATAATATTTATTTTATTAGATAGTTGGAGTTATCATAAAAATAAAAAATGAATTAATTTGCACTGTTTTTATTATTCCAAAATATCAAAAGAAACCTAAAGTTAATCAATCTTTACATTTAGGTTTACATAGGTTGTAAGTTTTACAAAGTAAAATAACAATAATCATAGAATTTTCAATTATTATAATAAACGTTTTAAGGACGTACAACAGTTGCCTTTAGGCTTTATTGGTTTTGCGTGGAAGTAGGGGAAAATTGTCTTTTGTGACAGAGTGATGGCTTGCTTTACTCTCCAATTTCACGCAGCTACATTAAAGTTAGACAGAAACTGTAAACTGTGAATAATATACATTTTAAATCTTCATTGAAAATTAACCATTAACGAATCAGCCTTTACAATTTAGAAAAATGTCTGTGTTACATTCCTGTCATACTTTATTGTAGTTGCGTAAACTGGTAGGAGAAGCAAGTCATCACTATGACTCAGAGTTTAAGACAAAGACAGAGCAATCATTTTCCCTCTGCTTCCTCGCAAGTTTATAATATTTGCGTGATAGCGGAAGGAAAATGATCGCTCTATCTTTGCCTTAAAACTCTAAAGTCAGAGCGATTGCTTGCTTCTCCTTCCAGTTTAAGCAACTACAATAAAGTTTGACAGAAATGTAACACAGACATTTTTGAATCTCAACTAATTAAAATCAGTCATAATCTACCTCAACATTATAATGTAAAGATCCTGTTAAACATCTTTAAATATGTGGGTGCTGGTGGTAGGCGAAGGAAGTGGATAAGCTCTCTCATTGTTTCTTTTACAAAAGATAAGGTATTTTGTGAAAGAACAATGAGTAAGAGCTGTTGCTTTCTTATCCGTTCACTGGCACTCACATTTAAATATGTTTGACGGGAACTAAGTACAGCAACAAAAAACATATTCTTTATAATTTATGCATCAAAAAATAGACACAATTAGGTACCTATTAATCAGACTCACTTGCATTTGGTACGTTTGAGCTCAAATGAGGCAAGTTTATAAAATAATCATGATAGATATCTGGAATAGCTTTGCTATTGCACAAATTTATTACATCTTTATATTTTGCAGCAGATATAGGCAAGAGCGCGTTATAAGCTTTCGGAATGGTAATATTTTGATCATTGTTTTGAGGTTCCTTAACACTACGACGAGTACCTGATCGAACAGAAACTTGAGCTATATTTATATACATCTCAGCGTCACTTAAAGAATCATATTGAAAAGTAATTATGTTTGGTAAGCTACTGATACATTTAATGTGCATAATTTTACTCCAGGTTACTTTTACATTGTTAATATCGCGGTCCCAATTTTTGTAAAATGATAACAGCTGTTTATAATCCAATATATCATTTTGATTGGCTTCTTTTACTACATAAGGTGAACCTGTAGACTTGGCGCATCTGATCAATGCAACCCATTGCTGAGGGACATAAATAAATCTATATTTTTTTCTCCGCTCTATTAGTGCGTGCATTGCGTCACCCTCATTTTGAGAGTGTCCAACTTCGAAAAAATGATGATTTATAGTAATATTGAACATTTTACTAGCATACGCGTACATTGCAAATACTATCCTATTTTTATTTTGACCACCACAGCTGTCGGAGTAGAAATTGAATTCAGTATAACCTTCCTGAACTTTCATTTTTATAAAGTCGAAAACAAAACTACTTATTTCATTCGAGCCCTTACGTCCGATGGTTTCATCCCACACATAGCAATATCCTATACGTTTACCCATATCAAAAATTGTGAAATTATAAGTAGCAAGTTTTCTTTTATAATAAAAAATTGATACTTCTGACTGTGGAGTATTAAGAATTTTTTGTAAATCATAGACTGCTGTTACAACAGAATCAGAGTTTTTGGCTCGGCTTGTGTCCATGTTTTTTAATGTTCTTACTACTTCTTTATTAGCAATATGTAAAGCAAAATCATATTATAACCCTCTTTTATCAGTTACAGAAGCGTTTTTAAAAATGTCACATTTGGGACACTGGTCTTTCTTGGGCTTATTAAACTCAATATTAAATTCCGTGATAAATATTTCTCTATATTGCCGAGATGTAGCCACTGCCTGATCAGGATATTTTTCTTTCATAAATTCAGTAAATAACTTATATTCAGTAAATAACTTTCATCGTAACTCAAGTTACGATGAAAGTTGACGAAATATTTTCATTTATGTAAGAAATCTTACCAAGAAAAAATTGTATCTTATGTTACAATTATTGTTTTGTAAAATTATCATTACTTACCACGGGCAAGTGTGTGTAACTAAAGATACCTTTTTTTCATCGTTATTGGACGACTAGTTACAATGTTTTTATGCTGGCTAAAATCGTAACGGGAGTGAATTGAGATACGATGGTAAGCGCAAAAGAAAGAGCATTTTTTTCTTATTAAGCCTGTGTATAAAGGTCATTTTCGCTAAAAAGTGAGTTACAATGTTTTAAATTGCAGGTGTCGATATTTTCATGTGGACGAACCGTAAAATAGTAATGCGACCAACTCTGTAATTATTTTGAGCTAAAATATTATAATTAAAAATTCTTTCACATTGAAACTTTCAAATGTCTCTATGAATAGTCGAAATGTGCTCAAGTTGAACGTTAAGCGCTTCTGTTATTAGTCGTTGAACACTTTCGCTGTTCGTGTTTATGGATATTTTCACGATCGTTTTCTTCATCATAGTGAGCCGGATTACCAACATTCATAATATTATGTAAGTGTTTCGACTACACGAAAGTGCATAAACTTTTAAGAAATCAGAGATTTTTATCTGTGATACATAGGTACAAGGGTTGGTCAAGTTTTTAGTCTAAAGTGCGCTATGATTATCAGCCAATTGAACACATACAAAAATAATGCATTATTATATATTACACAGCACAATTGAATCCATTCTAAATACCTACGTTCGAATTAACCCAGTTCGGTTTTCAACTGTGGTGAACATTATAAAGCACAATACAAATTGATTCATGTCTGCACTATGATAGCATTTTTAGATAATGATAATTATAACATTATTGTATAGATATCTTCTAAATGAACTTATTACCCTAAGACAACACCACTTTCAGTTGAAGGAACACGAATCGTAAGACTTCTAAAGATATTTATCTAACAGAAGTTGCAAAGTTCATAATACAACTTTAGGCTTCAGTGTTATCCATTAATCCAGCTGCACTTAGCCGAGTTACTTCCCGAAATTTGTATCGTTTAATGAATACACTACTGAACAATAACAAAATTTCAAATTTGAATGCAATATCTCTCTCATCAGTGCAAAGTTTCTCTCGACTCCAGCAGCTGACACCATCTGTTTTTCTTCAGGCCGCAGCTTCGCAAGCTCGGCATACAAACACTGTTCTACAAAATATTTGGTTACTAACTTTATCATCATTTTCACCAAATTAATTGTTCGTTACTAACTCGGACAGGAATATCGGATCGTCTTACGGCGGATGGACATTGAATTCATAATTCCGTTTCGTATTTAACTTCTGAATAATTCCATTTGATTGCAGGAAAACTTAATCTAAAAGTGAATTTGTTAAATTAAAGTGACAAAAATTTTACTTTTCTTATTGCATCAGCTCTGGTTGCAAATTGGAGTAGCGCTATCCTTGGCCAGACTGTATATATTTGTGTCTGAGAGATATATCCGGAAGATATTGAGTAGTTTATTTGTACTTACACAGTTGTTGTTAGGTTTTTTTTATATTTTATTCTTACCTCATGCTGCTACGGTGCAAGTGTTTTCAACTTGAATGTTAACACAAACCATTTATGTACTCAGAAAAAACTTTTCGGTTCGGCATTGTTAATGCCTTATTTCTGACGGTTGAGTAGTCATTTCAAGAGAAAATCCTTTGAAGTAATAATGTTATCCACCTACCTGGTGCTAAGACTCCGAAGAAAATAAACTTTCTAATGATACGCTGTCATTAGAAAGTTTGTACTTAATTAAGCCATCACCTAGATGCGTATGCGTAAGTTCTAGATTCGGTTACAGTTGTTGAACTTGTTTGGAAACAAACCTGTTACTTCTAGAATCCATTAACAATGAATCTGTTACATATAACTGAAGGGATTTCGTTTTTCTTTCCTTCTTAACACTATTTTCCGTAAAGCATTCTTTTGTATGACCTCTCGAGAAATTGCCTTAGCTGCTTTTACCGTAACTATTGAGCCATTGTTCCTTTGTCACCCGTGTTATAACATTCAATATGTGTCGCCCTATTGTGACAAAAATCTTTAACTTGAAACTTTCACAATTCTATATTGCAGGCTACTCAATGCTAACATAATTCTGGTTTTATATTGGCAACAGCTATGATGCCATTAAAATCATCCATTCGTAGTACCACTCGCCGAGCTCACTCGAAATGCTTAAACATTTCAGATATTATGAATATCAGCAAACACAGTTTAGATCTGTACGGCTAGTGGAAATGATGGCATAAACCCAAACTGTATCAAATAAATTTAATTTGATCCCCCGAAGCGCGACATGTTGAAATGCGATGACCCTGAACAAAACAAGTTCGGTAATATTGTAGCACAAACTTGAACATGAGCATAACAATAAAATATTGCGCTCGCGCTGCTCGCTTTGTATCGCCAAATATTGAAATGGTACGTAATAGGAATTTGTGGCAGTCAGACATAGTTTTATTCCAACAAGAGATCTGTAACTTTTATATTTAAACTTTTGTTGAAAGTAGTAGATATCGCTTGTCCGACAATGCACACGCTCCATTGACGATACGATACGATACGAAACACACACAGGCTCATAACACGCAGGTTTTTAGTGGTATGAAATGAAATACTTACATTACAAGTGGGGGCTGGTGGCTAAGTAACAACAGCTACACGGGTCGATCGATGAGGTAAAGCTACGCTTGCCGCGGTTGGTCGGTGGATGGGTGACTATCTTTACATACTAAAACCCCTCCGTGCTTCAGAAAGCATGTTAAGCCGTTGGTCCCAGCTGTCGATTTTTCGATCTTTGACAGTCGTTACGGGTCGTCAGAAGCCCGAAAGTCTGACAACCAGTCTTAACAAGGGGTATCTTGTTACCCAGTAACAGGGTTGTGGGCGTCAGATAGGCAGTCGCTCCATGTAAAATACTGGTGTTCAGCTGCATCCAGTTAGACTGGAAGCTGACTCCAACGTAGTTGGGAATTCTTCTCAGCGATCAGTCAGCTAGGAAATGGCGGCGCCATCTAGTCTTAACGTCTAGGCAGATGATGACAAGCACGCTTTTGTCTAGTTCGCTTCCAAACTATTATCTTATTTCCCTTTAGGTAAATTCGCAGTAAATACGGCGAAAATCAAATTACTAAATATTCTGTCATAGATTTATTAAGCTTAGTCTGCAAAAGCGACTGTTTTGATACGGACTTAATTAACATCTTTTCTCAAAGAAAGCCGGTCTTTATTCCAAGACTGTCTCCAGCGTCCTTCCGATGCCGCAGTAAGCCCGTGGACAAACACACGCTCCCGGGGGAGGGGGCCCGGCCCCGCTCGCCACCTCACCCCCACGAGCTCCCCTTTATTGGCAAAGTTTGGGAATATTACCATACTTGCCACGACATTGACACACATGCCAGCGATATTGAGCGCCGCTAAAAACTGTATTAACTGAACGCATCTAGCGGGAAAATCTTCAAGCAATATTGACGAAATTTATGAACAAACTTTGTTTTATGTGTCGATTTGAAACTTATCTATTTACCGCTAGATATCCTTGTATGAGGAGTCAATGTTCGGGGACGTTGGCATTCCATCGAAAGTCGTTCATGTAGGAAAAGATTTTTTGTTTACGATTTTACGTTGATCGGCTCATCCGGGACGTGTAATTTATACTGAGTAGGTATACATCTACAGCTTCCAGTTACCTATTCATAAACACGTGTAACATTCCACTGTGGCTGGATAAACGTAAACAACAGACTATCATACAGATTAGCTACGGAGAACATGACAGGATCGCAACAAATGTCTAGTCGTAATATTATACAGGAAAAGTTTTTATCCAGTGCGCAAACTATAACCTTGAATTCAGCATATCATTTTAGACCCCCAGCGCAGAAATTTTTCGTCGATTATACAAAAAAAAACGTACACTGAATAAAAACTTTTACTGCATAGTTAGTTTGACAGTAATCGAGTTCCAATGAACTGTAATTTATAACGTTAGTCATTTCAACAGTTGAAATAGACTGTTCTAAACTACCACCGATCGGTACTACGCTATAATTACAGCGGGACTCATTGTTTATTATTCACGACATTTTGGTGCTCACATACCTACCAATGTTACAAAGTAACACACCACAAAGTTGTAATAAATTGTTGTACAACAACAATTTTATAATTAGTCGAATATTCTAAAGTTGCACGATACCATCAGGCTTAGTCATGAATCATGATTCAAAGCAATGAGGGATGCAAATCAAGAGGTCCATTTTAGCCGGCTCTACAGCAGAATACATTTATTGGTACAAGAACCAAGTTTTCTTTTGGGGTTCCGGAGTCAAGTGACAAAAATGGAACACTAATATTTCTTATGGTCTTAACATTGTAATAATAAACAACAATAGCAGAACAACTGAGCAAATACACTGAATTAACAGATGCAGTAGCCCGCCCGAGTATTGTCTACAACAGGAGTAATACCGAAACAACTTCACCAATCCCTTAATTCCCTTAACTTACCTTCAAATACTTACCAACCATCTGCTGCAGAAGGCAGCGATACTAAACACACGCAGACTCGTGAGAAAGTTTCTGCAATGTGACTCAGAAGACCCACATCAAAACACAAATACTCTACCATCTTTTGTGCAATCTTCTGCACGTGACCGCACTTATTCAAACTGGTAATCACTTGGCCTAGGCCCGTGATAACAGCTTTTTCCGGCTAGCCGAGAATATAAAAAAATGACAAAATAATAATAATAAACCATTTATTTTCAGGTTACAATCATGCATAAATCAAGCACGGTTTCTTTTCTTAAATACTGCTGATATTATTGCTTCAAGAAATCTATTGCCTTCATGGCTAACGGTCCCTACGGATTTGCTCGATTTTGACATTCTTTACATCGCTCAATAGGCTATGTTTTGACGATCAATAAGATCTGTAAACTGTTACAGATGTTCTTACAAAATTATGACGTCAATCGTCTGTTACTTAAACATTTACTCGATTTTGTTTGATTGTTTGTCGTCAGAAAATGTGCAGTGAAGAACTTTTTTATTTGTTTGTCAATTATTTTAATAGGTATTATTAAAATAATTGCCAAATAACACAAACAACCGGCGTAACAAGCGGACATCACACAAGCAACGTTGTAAGGGTAGCCCCTTTTAACGGAAACTAACTATTTTCTCGAAAGCCGTTACTGGTACTGAAATATAATTATATAATCCTGTTCATATAATATTGTTGTAAAGAACAAGGCAATACACACATACGCCTATATAGAATATGTTCAATAAATAAACCTGAGTAAGCCAAGGTCTTTACGTGAGTTATTATAATCAGAATGATGTATTAACCAGATAATATTTATTAAGATCTGAAAAATTAGCTTTATTTAGCAAGCTTTGGAAGTCTTGCACACTCGGTAAAAGTTTTCAGATTATCTTTTCTTTTCGAACAGGTTTTATTATACTGTTACAAAACTTGCATTTTGTAACACTTCTCATCAGCCACTATTATACATATTACTTATTATTTGCGTAAATGTACCTAGGGATTGTGTTTTCTGTTCCGTAAACTAATAAAAATCTTTCATGTTGTCAACATTTTTTGTCGATTGGGTCGTCGAAAATGTAACAAGCCCGATATTAGATTGAGTGTTACACCATGTTCAATCTTTGAACAAGTTTCAAGTCAGATTACGATCATTGAAGACTTCTGTGAGTCCCCGAGCGTGTTTAGTCGTGAAGGATTTGTTACAAGTCTTGCAACCACCGCCATTACTTATCGACGTCACGAGTTTCATCAAGTAGTACACACACGTGTGCGTGTAATCGGTCATCTACCCGCGGCGTGGCTAACACGGTTTCAGGAATAGAGCCCATTTGTAACGATTTAGCTTTTTTTTACTTAGCTAAAAATATACTTAAAATCGATTAAGGTAGGTAAGATAAGGAAACAGTTAAAGGCCAAACAATTAAATTTAAAAAAATGCAGCAATTCGTGTGTGGCCTGTGCGGTTATTGCGGTCGGCGCTTATCCCACCGATGTGCAGTAACCCTAACTATCAGCGAGTACGTGCACGTGGCCACAAATAGGCGCAGTCCACACCGGCCGCCGCACGCGCCGTGTAAATATACACTGTACATGTACACACTAAATCAACCGCTATTTATTTTATATTATACTGATTTTAGCTTAGATTGTTATTGTAAAGACTTATTTATACACACTACATCTTAGCACTTTTTATCTAACTTGCTAACTGTAAACATCTCAAAGACATGTTACATTATCTTTAAAGCTAAAAATAAAAAAATTCCGCTGCATGACCCGTTAACTATAGACAACATTCCATTAGAGCAAAAAACCTACGAAAAATACCTTGGCCTTAGAATCGAAAATTGTTTAACATGGAACAAGCAAATTGATTATATTAAAAGTAAAATTTCCTCACTTATTGGCTCACTCCGCAATGTAAGTCAATGTATACCCAAAAAACTGCGTTTAAACATTTACAATTCACTTGTCAAATCACATCTAATATATCTCATAGAAATCTGGGGTAGCGCTGGTAAAACAAAGCTACAGGAACTGCAAAGAATGCAGAACAGGATCATAAAGGCACTGTTTCGCTATCCGTACTTGACACCAACGAACGAAATTTTTAAAGCAACAAAACTGATGAATATCAAACAACTTTATATGTATAACACCTGCATCTTAATTAGAAAAGTAATGGATGGAACTATTCACACCAATGTAACATTTACCAAAAAATGTCAAATCAGTAAACGCAGTCTTCGACGACCCAGCTTACTTGTCCTGCCAAGGACACGTACGAACTATGCTAAAAAGAATATCACCTATGAAGGAGCACAATTTTATAATAATTTACCATCCTACGTAAAAAATGTAAGCTCTTTCAGTGGTTTTAAATCAAAACTATCACATTACATATTGGAAACCAGTCACTAATAATGTTATATTTAAGTTGAGAATGAAACCGCTGAAGGTGTAACCCAACCAAAATAAACCCAAAATAAATGTTATTACTATTGTATTGTATCAGTGACCGTTACCTAATAAGCTTATTACAATATGTTATCTTGTGTTCTCATGTAAGTGGCTCTTTTTGTCTTTTTTGAGAATAAAGTATTTAAACCTAAACCTATTTGTGTCGGCAAATATTGCGGGAAGCAAAAAATTGCGCGACAATGACATGAAATTACATCTGTAACGGATGAAAAACGCCAATATCTGGAATTCGGCATCAATGAAAATTTTCATTGGTCTTAATTTTGTTCAAGTAAAAAATACATTTTCAAAGTAAAAATAACTTCAGTGATTGAAATTCCAAAAGAAAACTCCCATGACACGATAGAGTACGAGCTACGCAAATAAAGAACACATAATGAATGCTAAAATATTCTCTTTGCACAAGGTTTCAGTACCTCCACATTGTCGAGAATTCGTTAAACTTTGTACTTCTCTTTCACTTCACACACATACTTTGAGAACAGTTTTTTCTTCTTTGTACTTATTATATGTTTAACCTGTACCTATATCGTTACAAGAAACTTTTAGTTAAGAATAGAGTCCTACATAAGTTGGTTTTGTTTCGTTTCTTAATATGTATTTGATACTGGGCAGGAATGAACACCACAGTAATGTTTTGTGAACTTTGCATGGAAATAACCTCCGTCACAACAATCTCTAACTCCTTGTTACACCACAGTTTGTACCTGTCCTAACGTCAATAGACCTACATGAAAACGATCCGCATCAATAGCTGACGTATGTGCGTGTATTTATGTATGTTTGCGTGTTTGCATGACTCTAAAGCGCCGGGCACACTGTTTTTATGCTCAATAGTTTTGTCAAACAAACAAGAGGACTTGTTTGTACAATATAACGCGATCATATTCGACTAGCGCAAATATTGCCACTCGCTGACGAAATCCCGCGCGTTTATGTGTATAAAAATTACTCAAGTATTCACTGATCTGGCAATCCTACTAATCCTTACTAATATTATAAACGCGAAAGTTTGTAAGTATGGATGGATGTTTGTTACTCTTTCACGCAAAAACGGCTGAACGGATTTGAATGAAATTTGGCACACAGATAGATTATAGCCTGGATTAACACATAGGATACTTTTTATCCCGGTAGTACGTTCCCGCGGGATAATTTCCGACCTCCACGCGGGCGAAGCCGCGGGCGGAATCTAGTATTATTAATATGAAAGTTTGTATGTTTGGATATTTAGATGTTTGGATGTTTGTTACTCAATCACGCAAAAACGTCTGAACACATTTGGATGAAAATTGCCAAACCGATAGTTTGTAACCTGGAATAACACATAGGAAACTTTTTTATCCCAATATTACGTTCCCGTGGGACAATGTTCTACCAGCACGCTGGCGAAGCCACTGGCAAATTAAAGCTATTATAGAATAAATACATAACTTCTAATTGCAAGTTTAACCAGTAAACATCCACAGCTAAAACACAGGTTCCGAGATCATAATAGATTTATTTATTTATTTGTTAAATGCACAATGTACACAACCATATTTATAAGCTAGGCTTAAAACTAGTGAGTACATGACCCTGTTAGGGCGTAGCAAGATAACTTAAATACATTGCAAATTAGACACCATCATTAAATCATTACCTATCTCATAAGAGAAATATGGTAGAAAGAACTATACTTATAACTTGCTCATACTTTTAATTTCACAACTGTTCGCTTCGACTGTCGAACAACCAATGATCAGCACTCCATTTTACCATTTTAAATACATTAAAACACATTTATGTCCCCACCCAGAAATAACGGCTAGGTGACATTGTTTCTAAGTTTTGACATCGTACAATTACACATTAAATTGCCTGAGTTGTCATAATAAAAACATATCTAAAAATACCGTTACAATTCATGATAATAACTTAATAGTGCTGCCACAGAGGATATTATAATTCGGTATTAAAATAATACACTTCTTCTAAACTAAATCAATGAAATCACGTCACAAATTCACTGTTGACATAAAAAAAAAAAATGTGTAACTACAAAATGCTTGCAACCAAATAATCCTACTAAAATGTTAGTATAGCTCTTGCCTGCGACTCCGCCCGCGTTGAAAATTATCCCCCCGAAACTTAATACCGGGATAAAAGTATCCTATGTGTTCAAAGTCAATAAAATAACGATAAGACTGAAGTCTTGAAAGTTTAAACTATTTACAGATCAAAGATTTTCTCCATACAAGGATGCTTACTTTAGTACACGTAAGCAGGATGCCATCGCGTTCCAATTCAAAAAAAAATATTTCACATAAACCTAAACGGGCGCTTATAAAACGTCCCAACTATGTATCACTATACAGTTTTACTTCGAAAGCTGGCAATTAATCGAGCGCGCGAATATCACCGGATATTATGTCTAAAACTTCAAGTTTGTATTTGTGCGTCAGGATGTGACGGGTAGTTTACTACTCAAGTTATGATTCCTTAACATTTGCTTTTGCTTAATAAAGTTGTACCTTGTTTTAATTGTAGGTAAGTCCCCTAATGCCAACGGCTTACTATTTACTTTTACTTACTTCACCAATTCAAATAATTTCCAGTATACCGTTTATTTTTTTAAACTGTCATAAAAAATAAAACGTTATAACTTGCTTTTGGCAGAATCCTTCGAAAACAAAGTGAACAAAATAATAGTTACATTACGTTTTATTTCGAGCAATTATTACTTGTGTCGTTTTATTTGTCGTGACCGCCCGCTGGGCAGGCGGGCGGGCGGCGTGCGCCCGAACCAAGTTTTATCTGAGCGAACATTATTGTTCACGCACGCGACGTGTCTTCGAAACGTGACAGTGGATAAGCATGCTCATTGTGCCCGGTCCTTTCACTTGGACAACTTATAATGAGACCAGACTTGCGCAGTTTCGGAGAATATCGGAGAACAGCCATGAAGATTTTATTATTAAGTCCGAATTTGAACTACTTTTTGTGGAAAACATTTCAGACTATTACGAAAATGGAAAACTTTTTGCAGAGGATTCAGTTAGTCGATCTGCTTAGTAATACCTACATTTGTATAATAGAAAATAAAATATCTTTCTTTTTAGTTTTAGTAAATTGCCTCACTATTTCAGGGTCAACTAAGCTCTAAGTCGCGGGCCACACAAAAGAGACGTGTCAGAGACGGCGTCTCGTCCTTTCTGCATGTTTTGTTCCAGATCGCGTTAATGCATTTTGTATTAAGAATACATAGGTACTGAAGATTATGTGAAATTGCCGCATAAGCGTTCTACGTCTTTTCTGTGTAGCCCGCACCGAACACCGTAAGCACGACAGCGCCGGGTCAAACGCTCTCGTCATACGTAATCACCTGTCTTGTGATGCAAGAGCATCAGTGCCTCATCAATCAGTCGTCGTCTTTATAAGTTGAGCTTTAGCCGTAAGTTGTTTTAGAAGATGCTATCAAAAAGCAATGTTTCACGCCAGACAAAAATCTGGAGCACTCGTAACTAGATCACCGTCCGGCCGAGTTGCGGGCGATGCGGTGCGGTGGAGGCATCGCTCAGACAGTCGGGACATGTCCTCTTAAGCCGTTACCGCTCCGTGTCACTTATAACACACAACCGACCGGATTACCAACACAAAACTTTTAAGCGTTCCACAAAACAGATTAAAAGTTATATTCTGTTGTTATGAAATTTAAATAAGGTTTGTTTTTACCAAGCTCGGAATTAGTCTAGAAACTTAGCCCGTCTGTCTCCATAAATTGTATGTACAGTACGTACACACCGCGCTCCATATTTAGCTAATATTAATACAGTTTTGCGAACGCTCGATTTAAGGCGCCATTTCGTTGCACGCGACTCTGGTGAAACACACGCGACTTACAACGGGACGTTCTAAAGTCTTTCATGCGAGTCGTTACTTATCTACGTACTTGCTCAATATGTTACGTAATGTGCGTGTCTGTAATACTTTATTTATAAAGTTTTCTTTGTTACAGATACGAAATGTGTCGATTTGTGGTCGGAAAGTAAATTACAGCTGCAACGAGCACAGATTGCATGCGGCGCATGTTCAGCTGGCGGGTTGCACGCGAACCGCTCCTTAAAACTAATATTATTTTAATGTCCTTTAAGTTTAGAGTTGTTCTGCAGACTGATGTATTATTATTGGCTTCTGTTTATAAATGATATCAGTGCAACGCCACTGAAGGCATCTGACGTCATTCTTCCAACTTTAAATATCTGTAGGTTCATTCATAGAGGCCAAATGAAATGTAAGCGTAACCTGCGTGGTCTCGAAACTTTACTGTTTTATACCTTCGCATAGTTATTGTCACGTGTGCTTCCCATGCACACGCATACCATGTCCTTGCTATGACAACACTCGTCGGTTAGTTACCTCCGTGATTGCTCGGCGTAAAGCAGCGCTGAGCTCTGTCTCCCATAGGGTCGTAGCATTATGCTGAGCAATGGCCGTTTTAAGTTGATATGACGCATATTTCCCCCAACCTGTTCTTTTTTGTGTATGTGTTCGTCCTTGGCGTCATGTTGACAGCTAATAAATGTATTTTTTTTTATTTTTCGTGTTTCTTTCAACAGTCATGCAGGGTTTGTCCCGTAGGTATAACTCACACTTATTAAATGAACATGTTACACAATAAAAAAATATTTCTTATTTGTCTGTGCTTCCTCTGGACAGTCTCATTTATTGACAGTTTAGTCTGACTTATGTCGAAGCTACATAAGCAGAAGGTTTATGTCTATAATTCACGCTACTTAGGTTCTGTTGACGTTTGTGGCTAATTTTCAAGTCAAACAGTATGTACCTAGATGTACGAGGTGGCGCATGGCGCTCGCTTGGTCGGCACGCAATATTTATTGTTTCCTATAATTATCGTGACCGATTTAGTTCGTTCGCGGAAGGCGGAGCTAGGAGCCAAGTCACAGGAAATAAGTCTAATTCACTAGCATTAAGGGGGTCACCGCAATTTTATGTGTTGACAATTTATTACCCACTTGACCGTGTTGTTTCCTGCAAAGAATGGCGTATAGTAGAGCAAGCCATGATTACAGGACTCGGTACCTAAGTAGGTTAGAAAAAGATTTTCTTACAGGAGATCCTGTGGCCACCTATTATAGTCAGTAATATCTTTCTTTAGAACTAGACATTTATGGATATGAAGATTAATTTATTTGTAGGCACCAGTTTAGTTTTGTCTACAATTTACAACTGGCGTTGAAACAATACACTCCATTCAAAACACGTGACATTATCACCGATTGATTTAAGGCCATACAACGTCGTGCCGCGCCGCGTACGCAGTGATCCGTCAAGATCAAAGCATGTGTGACGTCATAAAGCGCGTTGTTTACGAGCGGTGTCATTCATAACTGTTGCAGTTCAAAGCGCCGTCGAATTAGACCGACACGGACGTCGGGTCGACGCCCCATAGGCCCCACACGCTCCCGACACACCGGGCATATTACACCTGCGTTTTGGAACGATGTACCACGTTAAGATGCGTATACCTACTTTAGTAAACGTCATCTAGTCAGCACGTCATCTAGTCAGCTGTTTGAACATAACTGGGGTACAACTCCAGGGCTATGAAATAATATCACCTTTACACTTACTACCATATCAAACTGCAGTATCAAACCAACAATTGGATTTCCTGGGTTGGACAGGGCTGTAATTATAGCAGGTATTTTCTAGTCGATCATTTCTCAATGAATTTTATGCTGAGAGCACAGTCATATATAAAATGCATTTGTCAGTGCAATGCTCGCTAATGTGTACCTATGCGCTGTTTTTCTCACAGAACATAACGACTTGGAGATTTGATACTGTTGTACATAATGCACACAGGTCTGTTATTCATCTTCTGTGACTAACGATGTGTATGCTCAGATAACAGTGGCTGTTAATGAGCGCATAATTCAGAGAAAATATGTTTCATGTCAATCATTCTTTGGACCAAAAATAAGATTGGATAAATCTAAATGCTTAGCATGTGGGTAACTCCGTATTAAATGATAATTCTTCCTACGTATGTGTAAATGCGTACACAACATAAGTACCTACGCCGATTTTTATTTTAAATACAAAATAAGTTTATACTAAATAGGTAGGTTTTTCGCATGTTCGTCAAATATTACTAGTCAGATGGTCTCGGGTAGCCTAATCAAGAATTACTTAGCTGAAAACAGCGTCAAAATGCGTCACCTGGATGCAAAGATATGACGAATGTATGAAATCTTGGTTTGCTTATGTAGATTTTGGTACTTAGGAAGTACGTAGAACAAAGAAATTTTTTATGTATTAAAGGGTCTATATACGATAGGCGCACGGGCGAGGCAGAACACCAAATCGCTTACCTATTATGCTAAAAACAAAAAGTTACCTAATAGAATAAGTTTAAACAAAATTGACATGGATTAGTTCTTTAACGATAAAAACCTGTAGTACTACTTGACAACGGAAAGATAGCTTAGTGCCAATTAATGTTGTAAGCACAATCAAATATATCCTATATGTACATTGATACACAAAAAACCCAAGATACACGATCAGCGTCTCAAAATGTCCGCATAAATAGGGCGCAATGTGCGCAGGTGTCAAATAGTATCATCAGTCATCTTTCAGTCAGTCTTTTTGGACATTGCTTTGTAAAAATCACATTAAGTCATGCGTGTAAGGTTGAATTTGCAAAACAATATGTTTTATCATACCTATAACCACTGACGTATAATTTGGGACAGTTTTGAGTATTACTTTTGTTCGAGACTGTGCATCTTGGGTTTTTGTATGACAATGTTTGCGTTAGTCTAATTGCACTGAATAACGATGACGTCATGACCTTGTCTCCGCTAGACTATGTTATATCGTCGACCGTAGGTTCAATTATTGAGGTAAGGGACAAAATACGATTTTTCAGGAGAGGCCGACAAAGTTTTTTTTTTGCGGACTAAATCGCCCATAATTTTTTTTGTTATTAACCTTTTTCGGGTCTGATTTCAGACATTATCTTGTATTTTAGTGCTCTATCATGTGTATCATATACACGTGTAACATTTATTTAAATAAGTTAGCTATTTAAGAAAATAGATGTCCCTTACAACAACGTATTTTGTTAGTAATGTCCCTTACTGACCAAGTATCTTGTAGTCCCGTCCCTTACATTAAATTGACCCCTACGTTGGATCCAATCTATCAATGAAAAAATTGTGTAAAGGACTTGTTGAAAAAATTTATGAAAAAAATACAGTGTAAAGAGATTTTTGACAGAAAATGAAGTACACACTTTTGCCAATTCGTTGATTGGGAAGACCCTTACCTTATTTGAAGTGGATTGGTGGCGATAATTACACTATTTCAAGTTCCTATATTGCATAGTTTTTCAGATACATTGTTATTATGGGGCTGATTTCAAATTTGGATCCAAAAATCATTAGGGTAAGGGACATTTTTTTAAGCTAGTTTTTTTTCAAATTCACCATTCGATAGAGCGAAAAATTCTAAACAAAACTGTATACTCAACTCATTTTGGGTATTTTGTCCCTTACCTCAATTGAACCTACGGTCGATGATATAGCGTTGTTCAAGTGTGTAATTGCTTCCTAAGTTCCTTCAGGTGTAGGAAGTGGGACGGCTGTGATTGTGTGTTGTGTGTATTTCTTGCAACTTTTGTTTCTACATAGATTACTATGGAGTTAGTTAATTGTGTCCCGACGTGACCTACATCACACCTGTTACTATTAAGTAGCAGAGGTGTAATGTAGCGATTTAACGTGCAGTAACGCATTTGCGGTATTCTTCACAGCTACAGCGCACTTGGCTCGTACTAGACACTATTCGCTGATACACTTTGTTGATTCAAGTTGTAGACGGAAGCGGATCATTCCGCATTTCTTTTTTAATTTTCAGCGTATCGATAACAACAGCCGCAACCACCTTATAATTAAAGTTATTTCATGCTCTACTGCATCTCTCCAGAGCAGAAAAAACACTACGCTCTTCGAGTTACTTCGCTTTTACTTTGTTCAATTCGCGTTCGAGCCGTTTAGGGTTAACCCGCGGGCCGTGGGGTCTGAGTGCTCATAGTTTGTTCAACGAAATCTCCAACCGGCTGGTTCATACTTCCCGTGAACCAAAGACTGGCTTTTACCTTGGCCAGAGCCTAAGCATTGGCATACAACGTGGCAATTCAACCAGTCTATTAGGTACAGAGGCCAACACATCAAGCTACCCCAATCTGTTAAATTTCTTTGATAGATTTTCAACTTTATTTCAAAAGTTTAAGGTTCATATTCTATTGGGAAAATTTGACAGTTTGGGATACCTTGATGATTTGGCGTCTGTACATTACCAGTCGACATCGATGTGGATGAATTTTTCGACGCCATTTATTTTACTTTGTTAATAGTTTTAGATAAGTTAGGATATAATTTAGTGATATTTATTAACTAATTAGGTATAAATTGTTATGTACGTACATATAATTTTAATTCTGATCAAGTTATACCTAATTCGCATAAGAATGTGAGAGCGAACAAATTGAGCTCGCTTAATTTCGTACAGTTTGGGACACACAATAATATTTTTTTTGGACAATCCTACAGAAATAGAAATTACTTTGTCTACATTTAAAAATGATAAGGCCATCTCTGACAACAAAACAAAACAAAACAAAAAAAAAACACAAACAAAACAAAATATCATGTTGTTATTGCGTAGATGTATTATAAAATAAAAATCTCGTGCCCCCCCCTAGGAAGTGTTAAGATGGGACATCAGGGCTTAACACAATGTTAATGGAGTTGATTGCTCACTGGCACTTGAGGTATTTGAGGATAGTCATTGAGGAGGCTCTTTGAATATACACGATCACCAACCGGACACTAGTATTTTTTCTGCTCTTCAATATTATTTTTGTTCATGGTTGACACGAGGTAAAGCCCACGTTTTTTCGGCAATCATGTTGATCGATAACTGCCAATATTGACACGAAAGGAACTCCTTATCCAATGTCAATAATTTTATTATGTCATCCTAACGAAATTCAAACAGCAAGCGTCCGATAAGACGCCATGTTTGCGCAAGCGCTAATCTATCGGTAGAACTTACCAGCGAATGGCGTATCAATGACCTGGACTACTTCTTAATATTATTTAATTTCAACGCACTTGTGTAATGTCAACAGACAGTGTTTGTTGAGTGATAAACAACTAGTTGGTTTGTGTGCAGTAATGTGGTACAAACTTTGGCTTATCTAACAACGATACCAAGGTAGGAACAGATAATTTAATATTAGGCGCCATATTTCTATAGTCAAAAAGGATTGTTATAGCGTGTTTAGCTGCATATTGCATGCACATTTTGTACAAGACTTTTGAAGTGAATACTTCTTTAGGCGCGCTGAACACTTTTTGGGTGAACAAAAATCATGGGACTCGCGTCATCGACACCGAACACTTGAGCACACGGATGAGTCGCGCATTGATGTATTTTGGAAAAGTCCCTTTCTTTCATAAGGAAATTCTAATTATTTTATCCCTTTCTTTCCCTTTGTATTTTTATCGTAAAAATCTGTGCTGTTACTTTTAATGGCTGAAGTCGATCGCTCGTTTATAATTTTTACCGAGAGCAATCAGGACCCAAGGACCCAATGTGAAATCCTGTATTGATGATTAAAAAAATACACACGTAATTGGTCAAGTTTTCACTTCTGTCGGCACTCCCGGAGTGCCACTGTAAATTTTTTCGTAGCTCTAGGTTAGCGACTGTGAGTAGGTAGCTCTTAAGATTCATAAGCTTGCCGAGCCCGTAGTCTAATGAATCAAACCACTCCTCTTGCTTCTCTCAGTAACTCACACTTTAATTTGAAGACTTGTATGACGATATGTTTCCAGTCGCTATCGTCCCCTTCTTGAGCGCTCGTGAAATGTGCAGCGTTGCCAAACGACGTGATTTGCTTATGTTTCGCATACATTTACTTCATATAACGGTAACCTCACTGCCAGCTCGTCAGCTCTCCACCAAGTTTGTGCACTAACACCTCTTAACATGTCGAGACTGACGAAACCTAAACACAAGTAGGTACCTATCAGAGATTTTGGACTAATGCAGTTTTATTACTTCGATATTGTTTCTACAAAAAGCATATTTATGTACTTATGTTAATCTTATTTACTTATCTAATCATTTATGCACACATAACAGACAAGAAGAAAGGAACAGAAAAATACGTACTAATGCTTATTTCTACAGAAATCTCTTCCAGCACACCTGCGATAGGAGAGAAGGTAACAGAGATGTAGACAACGCGTGTAATAACAGTAGAATAGAAAATATAAAATTACAAATTAAACTCTAATTTAAATATACACACATAATACGAAAATAGACATACATACATACTTTTAATCTAGTTCTGCGAGACTGCTTTCTTCAACTTGTTCATAGTAGGTACCATATAATTTAATTAAAAAACAAAGTTACCTGTACATATATACTCCATTTGAAATAAGATAAGACATTTAAACAAACCTTTTTTACAGTCCGTTCAACCGATTCTGACTTCTATACTGTAGGCATGAGGATGGCATTAAAAGCAAAAAAGTAGTTACAATACTAACTGTTTACTGCAGCTGCCATTTGTCGTGCCACCAACGCAATAGAAGTCAAAATCGGTTGATCGGACTGTAAAAAAGGTTTAGTTAAATCTCTAATCTTATTTCAAATGGAGTATAGGTAGCTAATGAAACACTTAATCATTATAAGGTCTTCCTGTTTCCACAGTCTAGACGTTCACATTCATCCGTCTAAATTTCTTCCAAATAAGTCGTGGTCGACTTCCAGTCAATCTTGATTCGGATATACGGATACGTAATGTAAAATTGTTCAAATTTTTACACTTTGGAGCAAACAAAGTTGACCTCTGAATGTTCTTCGCTGACCTACAGCGGACATTCATGGTTCGATCGAGTAAGCCAACATCCGCGGTTATTATGCTTTGTATTGTATAATATTATTTCTTCACTGTAAAGCTACACTGTGACGTGAATCTAAATAGTCTAGTTTTAGATAAACTTATTCGTATTTAACCGACCGAATCTAAATAGGACCCATTTCTTGCAACGTGTGAAAAATAACACACTGTACTTGTAATATTGATATCACTTTACACTTACCTAATATTAATCTATCTATAGTCAAATTTTACTACACGGCGATCTGAATTATAATTCATTACACAAGGTAACATCGCGTTATTTTAAGAGATAAGATATTCAAATATTTAAAAAAAAAATCACCTCAGCGTTGGCAACACAGCACAGTCACTTTTCTCTTCGCTCGCATTAACGACATCGCTAGAAAAAATTATGTTTCGTCAAATAATTCATATACTTAAATAAGTTTTAGGGACACTAATTAAAAAAATCTATATAATAGGTCTTTACCTATGAAATTGCCGTTTTGTATGAAAAAATTTAAACGATTTTTTTTCATGTATTTTTTATTTGTATTAATCGAAGTAATCACCCATGCAATCAATGCATCTTTGCCATCGCAGTGGCAGTTTATTGATGCCCTTCTTAAAGAAATCAGCTGGACGGGAGGCAACAAATTCTTCAAAGGCATTTTGTACTGCCTCTCGGGTATTGAATTTTTTTCCCGCCAAGAAGTTATCCAAATTCTGGAAAAAGTAGTAGTCTGTAGGCGCAAGGTCTGGTGAGTAGGGCGGATGACGGAGAGCTTCCAACCCCAGTTCTTGCAACTTGGAGACCGTCTGCTGTGCAGTATGAGGTCGCGCGTTGTCGTGCAGGAGCAGCGGAGACGAGCGATTGACCAATGCTGGTTGGAGATGTGCCAGCTTCTCCATCATTGTGTTCAGTTCTTCACAGTACACATCTGCAGTAATGCTCACCCCGTTTGGTAAGAAGCTGTGATGAATCACACCGGCGCTAGACCACCAAACAGTGACCATCACTTTTCTAGGGGTAAGTTTTCGTTTAGGGCATTGTTTAGGTGCTGAACCAGGATCCAACCAACTTGCTGAGCGCTTGCGGTTATCAAACAGAATCCATTTTTCATCGCAGGTAACAATGCGGTTCAAAATTCCTTCATTTGTGTGTCTGTTGAGCAGTGCAAGGCACGTCTCGACGCGTACTTCGCGCTGACGATCATTGAGTTCGTGGGGCACCCATTTGTCAAGCTTTTTTACCGTGCCAATTTGACGCAAATGGACCAATATTGTTTTGACGCTAACGTCGAAAGCTGCTGATAATTCAGCCGTAGATTGTGTATCATCAGCTTCCACAATCGCCTTTAATTCGTCATTGTCGACCAAAGTCTTCGGACGACCGCGAGGTTCATTTTTCAGGTCGAAATTTCCAGAACGGAAGCGAGCAAACCAATAACAGGTGGTGCGTTGGTTTGTAGTGTTAGCTCCGTAAACGTCGTTGATGTTGCGTGCCGCTTGTGCCGCGTTGCTGCCACGACGGTACTCATATTCCATAATTACTCGAATTTTTAACGTATCCATGATGACAAAAAAGATTGAAATGCGATGAAAATTTAACACTAATCAATAAACAAATGACTACTTTTGGAAAAAAAATCCATGTTTTTAAAATAAAATTAATTTGAAATTAGAATTCTTACCCAAACAAAAATTATTTTGATTTGAAATGGCCAGTACTGCAAAACGGCAATTTCATAGGTAAAGACCTAATATTTGATTTTCATCTCTAAAAGAACGTTTATTCCTACTATATAATATTATAAATGTGAAAGTTTGTATGTTTAGATGTGTTTGTTACTCAATCGCGCAAAAACGGCTGAACGGATTTGAATGAAATTTGGCACACAGGTAGTTTATAACCTGGATACAGAACATATAGGATACTTTTCATCCCGGTAGTACGTTCCAGTAGACCTCCACGCGGGCGAAGTCACTGGCTAACGCTAGTTAATTATATTTCAGATTTCCGTTCATAAAATTAGAATCAAGACTTCGCTTCACAGGTAAGCTCGTTTGATTCCCAATTATGTATGTACTTCGATTTTAAAAAGGCCTTCGATACGGTTGATAATGACGTCTTATTAAGGAAGCTTGCAAAAATTGGATGTACGCTGCCTCTGCTGCAGTTCTTCGCTAGCTATATGAGGGATCGTTATCAATATGTAGATTACAATGGCTGTGAATCTCGCCCGTATTACACTAGGTCCGGCGTGAGCCAGGGCAGCAATGTAGGGCCTCTCGAATTTATTATAATGATAAATGACTTACCGGAGGTCGTCAGACATGGGACTTGTTTATTGTTTGCAGATGACCTGAAATTGCTGCTCGAGGTTAGAAATCACTCGGATTGTGAACGCCTGCAGGACGACATCAACCGAGTGGTCGAGTGGAGCATCGGCAACAAACTTCATTTTAATGTAGCCAAATGCTCGGTGATGTCTTTCACTCGCGCCCGTACTCCTTTGTATTATCAATACAAGGTAGAGGATGCACCGATGCAACGAGTGTCGCAGGTACGAGACTTAGGGGTAATCTTCACTCAGGAACTAACCTTCCGTGAGCATATCAATAAGATATGTAAGAAGGCATACCGAAACCTGGGTTTCGTACTCAGGCAGGCTCAGGGGTTCACCAACATCACGACACTCAAGGTGTTGTATGACGCGCTAGTCAGAAGTCACCTTGAACATAGTGCAGTCATATGGGCTCCTCATGAGGCGAAATATAGTGTCATGCTGGAACGTGTTCAAAATAAGTTCACTAGGCACTTATATTTCAAGCTGTATGGGGTATATCCATTGTACCCATTGATGTACCCTACACTTTTTGTACTGGGTATGGTAGGGTACAACGCGTTAAAGGTGCGACGGGACTTTGCGCTCGCAGCGTATGTAGTGAAGCTGCTGCGTGGCGGGGCGCATAACCCGGGAGTGTTGCGGCACCTGGAACTTTGCGTGCCTGACCGGTACGTGTGGAGGCGGCGATACCCGCCCCTGCTTGCTGTGCCTGCAGCCAGAACCAAACTGCTGGCGAGGACTCCTCTCACTAGAGCCATGCGTGTGGTGAACGAGGTTCACGAGAGGGTTGATGTATTGTGGTGCAACTTCAGTGAATTCGCAAAAGTTGCATTATATATAATATGTTATTTAGATGTAGGTTAAGATTTAGAATATAGTATGTATTTTATTAGATGTAGATTAAGGATTTAGCATGTAAGGCCACACTATCGCATTGGATCGTAGATCTGTAATGGTAGCTGTAGGTGAGATTTGAATAAATAAATAAATAAATAAATGTAACTAAACTTGGCTCACGCTCTGCCAGGCGTACGGGTTTTTCGAATGAGATACCGTGGCCCCTGGCACACAGGCAACTGAAGGAACACGGGTGAGTTTTAGTCAGCAAACGTCTGACATGCTCCCGCTCCACCCAGGGAGAAGATATTTGACGATTTCCCACCCTCAAAAACCAAAAAAAATGGCTCACGCTCACTGTAACAAATCAAACGAAACAAAATTCTTATTTGCAGTAATTGAGCGGCCGCCAAGCTTTGACGAATCTGTGTTGTTTCAATCTCGTATCAATATTAATAAAGTACATTGTATTAACGTCATGCCGCTCTTCATACTTCGCGTCTCCCACTGCTATCGGATCTCGTGAATCATTCAATACACTCACTACAAGTACTTTACATTCATCGCCACATCACAATTTACAGTTCGTATGAAACTGAAAATAGTATAAATAGTAGAGAGTTCGTGATTCATTCATATTGTTGGTACCTATGCAATAAATGAAACTCTTCGTAAGTGCGTTGACCGCTTTATTTTGTGTAATTATTGGAGTGTGAACAAGCTTCCTATCGAAAGCTCATTTGAATCATTGATTATTTATTTTTCACTGTAATTTTATGTACATAGTTGGGAAAGCCATTACAGAGGCTTCGAATGGAAATGTTCTCATTTAACATCTATAGGTTTTGTTATCATCCACCTTTGGTACCTACGTAATATCTGACCTTACATCCAAGCGAGACGTTTATGTTTCTTAATGTTATCGATATAAAATATAGGCTGGCAGATATCGTCCCTCCCCGGATGTCCCTCGCACCGTCATAAATATCGTGAAGGTGAATGTCTCCTAATCGCCGATATCGCTGTGTCTATACACTTCCATAACAATAAATACTACCTTCCCTACATTTTTCTCTACGCATAAGGTAAGTTCTGAAGAAAAATATATTTAAAATTTACGTATTTATTTAAATTAACGATTTCGTTTTTCATGACGCTAAAAATACAGTAAAAGCTGAAAAGTGAGCTGTAGTTTGTAAATTATTATTGAAACTGATTTACTTCTAACGTAGTATTAAGGCCCTGGTAACTTTAAATGCTGTCGTTATGAGCAATAATAGTTCTTATTGCAATCCGAAACGGGTTAAAATCTGTTGTAATAAATTCGAATAATAAATGAGCAAGCATTGTCGTACAACTGCAAATAAAATCGTATAAAATTATATATTAACTATTTAATAATAAATAATCCATTACTGGCTACAGTTTGGCATTTGGAATTTTATGGTATATTTTTAATTATAATTATAATTGTTATTGAAAGGATAAACTGGTTTTAAAGATAATTATCTAAAGAGGTGGCTTTGATGATTTTTATGATGCATTAAAATATGTTTAATTATGTTTTGAGTTCCATCACTCTATGCAGAAAAGACTTGAAAATATCATATATTTTTTTTCTTTCAAAATTATTTACGGTTAAAGTGATACACTGTTTTCAAGAACCATCTTTTTGAGCGTTTTCAAGAAATCACCGCCTTAAATTATAACATTGAGGATATCAAATAAATGCTCCCTTTTCATTTTAGTTTCAACTCAAACATCGAAATTAGGTGTAATAGTTTATCTATAAAAAAAAAAACTGGCCACACAGATGGCGTTGACCTGAAAGAGATGAACTCACTCACAGATGCATGGAAATGGTTGTAACAGTACCCCATAAAGATGGATTCGGATGAAATTTGTCACACACATAGTTTATAACCTGGATTTAAACATAGGATACTTTTTATCCCAGTAGTAAGTTCCCATGGCATAAATTCCGACCTCCACGACGCAGACGAAGCCGCTAGTAAAAGCTAATACATATTATATAAACGGTCTATTTATTCATACACGAAATATCTGAAGGGGTCATTGTACTCATCATTATGAACAACTTTTACTATGGGACCAAACCTGAAATCGCAAAAAAATATCAGCTGTTCCCTACATTTATGTTCGCATAACTCGTCAAAATGTAGGGAACAGCTGATTTTTTTTTCGCGATACCTTATATATTATGTGCATCGATATTTTCATCAATTGTGGACCAATTTTCATTTGGTAGAAATTCCGCGGTGGTCTGATATAAATAGTATTAATATTGCTGGGATAGTTTTTGAGTTAGCTTTAATAATACGTATTTAATCCACTTGCTGAATGTTGATAATGTTACATTTCCTGTCACTGTTGGTTGGTCACTGGTCATTGCAAGTAGTGGTGCGATATATAAAAGAAAAAAAAATCGGAAGTCGGTGGCGAAAAACGAAAATACAGGACCAAACTCACAGACTGTCGAAATTAAAGTTATTTTTACTATTTAGTGTTTTTTGTTTTGATACTCTGTTGTTTTTTTTTATTAAATTTAACACCACAATAGAAAATAGACTGAAGAAACTTTTTTTTCTCTTTGCTTGTTTTATTCATTCTGAATTAACATTTTATGTTATTTTATGGTAACAATCTTGTAAAATTGAGCTACATATATTCAGCCAAGCTTCTGAAATAATAAAAGATAAGATAACGACACAGTAAACACAAAGTTATGACTTATCAGATAAAGCTCACCCAAAAGATAAATGTTGAAAGGGTTTTTTAGCTCAGACTTTAGATTAGCAAAAGTCAAGATTTATACAGATGCTACCGAGCTCTGACTGTTTTTTTAACAACTAGCACGATATCAAACTAGCATGTTGTATGTTTCTTTCATAAAAGCGTATCTGTAAATTGATAAGATATTTCAATATAAAACTGAAATGACAATAGTACTCGTATGTTGAGTTGAAACAGAGTTGTATACTACTTGTATTGGAACCTTCTACTAAGCCTTGAGAAGATGAAATAAAATAAGAAACTTTCAATTTAGTATTTTACACACTCCTGAAGGACTTGTAATTCAATGATAAATTAATCATGAAACATTTTGCAAACACAGTACAGTGATCATGAGCCTTGACGCCGACCCCAACTAGTGTCGCGCCATGAATACGAAACGCAACGAGTGAGCCACAACGTTCCTAGCCGACAATGATCCGACCCCCAATAGCACCCAGAATGTCTCGACACTGAATTTATCCAATTGCACCGTGAGCACCTCGCGCCGGTAGCATGGAGCTGACAGCTTAGATACGTTTAATTTACCTGCTATTGAGGCATCATGTTGTAGCGTCGTGTTTTTATTGAACAGCCTGTGAACGGAGCGTGTATGTTAAGGAGTATAGTTAGGCAAACTTTCATCACGATCTGGTGCTAATGATCTTGCCTTCCATGGACACAAATGTAGGGTAATATTTGGGTTTGGGGAACAGCGCTTGTAAAATGGCACAGAACAGATCCCTATTTACGTTCGTGATATGTATCTATTTAGGTCATATTGTTCCATCATGTATCATCATTTTAGCCGACAGGCGTCATTGCTTGGCATAGGCTAAAGAGGCCGTTGCCACATCAACCGATCCTGTTCTCCTCACATCCAGCAGATTCCCGTCATTACTCCCATCGTTTTACTCATAGATTGAGTTCGATCGTTTAGTTGACACTATAAAATTCACACCTCTATCAATAGTTTTCATATTTTACACCCTTCGAACCATCAACAAAATTAAAGGTTTCTGAACTCCAAGTTACTTCTTATCGACGTAATACGATGGTATTGTGAGCCCGGGGCTTACCCTATATACAAAGTAGTGTGAGGGTGTACCGACAGGTGTCGGATCGACGGCTGATTGATTTGCACGCGAGCCGCCTATTACGGCCGCTGGCAGAGTGTACACGTACAGTCGTGCGTGCGTCGAGACGTTGATTGCCGATGAATACTTACACCAACAAAAGGCATGATTCGTACACCCTTCAGTTTGATGCCCTACACCTATTTACCTACCACGCAACGGTTAGGCGAGGTGAAATACTTTGCAAGAATGTAATGTTTAGTAAACGATGTAATAATTATAGATCTTCGCAATTCTTTGCACAATATCGCTTCGAAGCTTTTTAACAAAAATAAAAATTAATTATTTCCCAGACTTTAGTTGTTTTTTGCTTTGATTTTATAAGCTTAACTGACTTTGTAAAGTTGCTCCTTTGGAGCAAACAATCGTGCTTTAAATAACTTTTACTTCTTTCCTTTACAGGTCACATTTTTTCGTTTTCTATATTAGAACATAGAATCTCTATAATATAGCCGCCAGGTTCACTCACATACATCTAAATGGCGATATTAAATTCCAATGTCACGGAAAGTTTTATCCATTCGTTATTATTATAACTATTTGAAATATGTATAGTACTTAGTATTCTTTGAATAGTTAGTTGTGATAGTAATTAGGTACTATCACAAATAACTATCTTGATATCGACCGTATTTGCATGGCTACTGATGACATTAGAATCTTGCCTTAATACTCGAAAACACAAACTCGATGAGTCTGCAGCATAATGTTTTTAACAAAGACCGGCTTTTTCTCGATTTCTCAATCAACTATGAAGTTCAACCAAATCTATGTACCCATAGATCTTACAGCGGCAATAAGGTCAGAAATATGTAGATACCATCGTTACAGAACAAGCAACACAAAGTGGCGTCGTTGTGCCTAACGGGCTCGCTCCCACTTTACGAGCACCCTACTTGAAGGATCACCACCCACTTCCAACAACCACATACAACCTTACACGCATGCACAGAAGGATTATTATACTATGGCAGGGTGTTAGTTATGATGTTGTTTGAAAGCTATTTAGCACATTACTGCCTTGTCGGTAATTCTAAATGAGTGAACGTATGGCGTATTATTGCTGTTGGTTTAGCGTTTGATACAGTTCTGATGTCTTCATGTGACGATACGAGGGATAACAGTGCGTAACATTATATGGCGCGCTCCGGTGCAAATATTTAGTAGTTAAACTGAGGTTTAATGGCTGAGTGGCAGACATTTTACTACTTGAGGGAGCAAGTTACAACGTGGAAAGATGATCTCGTAACAAATATAAGGCCTTAATATATTGATTGTTTTAATTTATATTCTAACATAACTAATTCTACATCTTCTATTATAACATTTTCACTAGTTTTAATGCGTTGTATTGTAAAGTATAAGTGCTTTAATACCAGTTGTTAATCTGCCGTTTCTAATACGTGATTCCACATTAATTTAACATCATCATCTGCTCTCAATAGGGGTCGGCTTCTTAACCTCATAGATCGATTGATATGACCTAGATTACAATGAATATATAAATTTTATATTCACGGGACAATCTGTTCTAAGACTTACCCTAGATCTGCGCTCATTGTGCTTAAGACTTTGTGGATCGAAGAGAAAGCCGCCATTGTAGCTACATCTTCAACAAAAGCGTTCAAAGACATCTTTCCGTAGACTTAAGATATCTTTCTTTAGACTTCGTCATTTCATTGAGCTTCAATATCTCGGCTCCAATGCACTCCCGGCTCTGATTCGTGATTAAATGGACGAACCTCGCGAGTAAATGTATACCTACGTGTTCAAAAGACCACTGTTTGGATTTCAGAAATAAAATAAGCAAATTCAATCGCGTATTCTGTACAGTTTGCAGCAAGTACTTTTTGCTGCCTCTTTGGAGTGTGTTTTTGGTCAATGTGACCTTTAATTCGATTGAGGTATAGTTTTCTTCCCAGTATCATCAACACTACATATGTATAGAAGAAAAAGATACTGGATGGACTGATGTCATTTCAATACGTTATCTATTCTTAACAGTGCGAAAAACTTTGATTTCTCAGTCAAACTTGTCTGGCTGGATCAATTCTCAACTTCGTTGATGTTATATTTGGTGTGGAAAGAACGGTACTTATTAAATCGATAGTCTCGTCATTAATCAGACTATAAACCGCTGCCTTCTCGACACGCACTTGAGTCTACTCGTTGTACAGCTCTTTGATACCTCTGGTAAGTACCTAAGCGGTATTCAAACCTCCTTCGAGAAAATAATTTTACTAAATAAACAAAATGTTTGTAAACGTGAACTGAAAATCGAGATTTGTGAAGAAGTTAGTCGTATTAGTAAACACAAGAAGTAGCCAGTTTCCCGTCTAGTAACTTACCCGAAGTGCGAAGTGATAGTTTACAACATAAAGATTCCACAACAACAATTCCAAAACGGTAATTGTTTGGGAATCTTCATACTTCATATGATAATTCATTCATAGGTACATATATCGCCGTATATTTTAGTCAAGTTCCAATTTAATAGCTACCACGTACGACGCATTGTTTCTTAGCATAATCGCGTTAGTGGTGAGGTGAGCCGAGCTTTGACATGTAAATCGCGCTGCGCCGCCCGCACCACATCACAGCGGTCCGCACGAAACTGCACGAAGTCGCACGGAACTGCACGAGCGCCAGTAATACTCACATTATCACATTATACATTCTCCGCGCGTGACCGGCGCTCGCCATAGTTCGTTCAATAATGCACGTAATAGCCGAGATCGCTCAAGGTGCCAATATGACAAGCATCTCGTTTAGAGATCTATGCTTATCATACAATTGTGAATGATGAACTCGCTGTCGCCTATTCACTGTTTCATACCTTTTAAACCATCGCATGTTCTGGCTGGACGCAATTTTTTTCATCACATAAAGTTTGTATTCGGAAATAATTTGTCTTGATTGTTTGAGTTCGTTATAATGTAGTTGAACTTCTTCAACTTTCGTAGCTCTTGAAGATCTCGACGCCACGTTTACTGAATGTCTTATGGAAGCAATTTTCCGGACTTTGCGTGGAGCGAGCAATTTTGAATATTCGCCTAGGTGGAAACTAAGGCGAAAATCGTGGTGCTATCTAGAAAAGCAAATGGATTCTACTGTTTATTTGTACAATTTTGTTTCTTTTGTGAATTCGTATCAAAGGCGTCGCTAGAAATTATTTTGGTCAGTTTCAATTCTAAGGCAGATCAGGTTAGATTCGATTTTTAATTACAATTTTATTTATACTATTATTAGTCAAATATGAAGGAAGACTGATAAAATAAGCCTATATTTATAAAAATTTAGCTGACATAAACCACCAAAGCAAGTTTATTACAACCACCATAAGCAGCCTTATGCATTTAATATACGTCAAGAGCAAAGTGAAGGTAACCGCACACACCCCACATGGATCTGATTCGTTTGTTATTCTCCGTGCTCTGTTCAACAGAGTATTTAATTAAACTTTGACGGAGTTTTAAAGTACTGTCGTGTGGGTAGACTGAGTTTGCCTATTGTGTGACACAACTGGAGTCAACCCTCACGTGAACACAACGCGACTTTATTATAGGCTTTGTTAGTGCGCAGCTGTCAGAGAAACAATACTAATTATATCGCTAAACAATATTGTAGTGTTTTTATTTCGCCCGTACCTTTTGGTGCCCGAGTTTCAGTTGTATACATGTCGCACAGGGCCGAGGCTAGCTCATTCACACGATTCCTGTAGTGTCTAATAATACCTTTTTTTTATTCACACTATAGATATTTAAAAGCTGGTTATTTTTTTTTTGTAAAACCGACGTAAAACCGTGATTAAAGTTTGCGCACTGAATAAAAACTTTTCCTGTATATTAAATTTAGTATTTAGCCGATCCCTTGATGAAAATATTCGGGAACAGTATTTTTGTTTTTTGTTTTTTACTCCGGCTTACCTCTCCCATGAAATCACCCTTCGCCACTGATGACGTGTGGAATCGACTCAGTACCTAGTTAGGCAGCCAAGAGCCACTTCAAAAATGTGAATGAGGAATTTCAGAAAACCTTTAGTATTGTTATACTTGGGGGAGAAGCAAGTCATATTATGAACCATAAATAATACAAAATAACAGCCTTTGCTTAAAATACGTGTTTACAACAGATACAAGTACGCAAAGATATAGTATCTACTTAACAATATAATTATGAAAGACAAATGTGACACTTTGGAGGATGCCTTGTAATGGTCTACTCTGGAATATAATACGTTATTTGGTGTCAGAGGAAGATACTATATACTATAAGAGTGTATGGTAACCTAGAAAGTATCAAAAAATTGAGCAGCCGCAAACTAAATGCTTAAGTAATAAAACACCGAGTAATTTTTCAAAAGTCTCTCCCAGATGAGTCGTGATGATAATGCTAATCTCTCTGGTTGTAAATCACTTTGACAGATTTCGTATAGATAGCACTGAGATTAAATTTAAAGGACTGTCCAATCAATATTGTTATCAGAAAAGTTCTTAATTACTCTGACCTAGACTAATGGGACTTTTGCCACATATTGCCACTAAAAAAAAATGGAATGTTCTCTTTGAACTCGTTATCGCGTTCTACCGTTTTGAATTTTAAATTTCTATTTGACTGCTTATTTTTAATTTTAATGTTTAATTTTGATTTTAGTAATAATTTTAATTTTGATTTTAATTTTTTATTCTTATTCTTATTTCGATTATGATTTTAATTTTTTATTCTTATTCTTATTTCGATTATGATTTTGTTTTTTATTTTTTATTCACATTTCAATTATGATTTTGTCTTTGTATGTTTAATTTTGATTCTAGTATTAACTTTTTTTTTTAATTCTTATTTCGGTTATGATTTTGTTTTTTACTATTTTTTTTTGTTTCTAATTAATGTCTCTATCCTCATTACGAGTAAGAAAACTTGCTAAAACGTATATTTCACAAGCTATTTTGAAGTAAGTGCTGTGTACGGCTGTAAGTGACAAATTCACCATAACTCAATGTAAATGTTATTTTTATTATGTGGATAAATCGTTGGTGTACCTTTTAAGTAAATAAAAATAAATTACGGGCTCTAGTGGACTTGAACTCTGTGGTGACGTAGGTAAAAAAAATCATGGTTCATGCTCCAAGGATAACGATGTAATGCTCATGCATACTATACCTCTGGTCTTAATTCTTGCTTAAATTGAAGTTTGAACATTGATCTGTACGCCGGGCATAGGTGAAGCCCAAGTTCGGTCAAACATGAGTTAAGTTCGCCGGAAATCGACGAGCTGTAGTGTACACTTGCGCACTTATGAGTTCAATCATACATCGATTTGGCTAACTTGGACCTTCATCGTATTCAAAATAGGGTTTCAATTCTTTGAGCAAATTGATCGAAGGCTTTCTCGTTTAGTAATTACAGTTCTAATTACTGATACCGTGATTACACTTAATATGTATGCAGATCATATATCTGCCCGTGCCTATTAGACATGCCTATAATAGTTGATCTACTTCTCTGGTGCGTCGGAGGCAGTAAATATGAACCTGTTTGCTTTTACTTCCTCCTGTCACATGGCGGCCATTTTGTGTTAATTATGTGTCCCTTCGGAGTGATGGTTTCCGTAGTGCTACACTCGCTTTACATTAGCTTCCTATTATTATTGAACGATACTAAGATACGAGTATCTAAGAATAAATTAAAGATCTGACAAAGACAAATCTTTGCTGGTTTGCTATTTAGTAAGCTATCTACAAAAACGTTATGAAATTGATAGCAATATACATATTATAGATAGTGAGTAAGACGGAGTAAACTTTTAAAGAACTTTTTTTTCCTGTTTCTGATGCTATCTGTCCATCTATGACATTCAACATCTTTTGTGTTTTTAGTTTTAGTCATTCTTGATATGCACCCATTATCTCATCCACATCAAGGGTGTCCGGTAACTAATGGTTAACCTTGAAATGGTTCATGGTAGAACTAATGGCCATTCAGAAAAAACTTTTTTTAATTTGTATTTTTTCTGTAAAAACTTTTTCCAACAAAAAAACTTCCGAAAAAACACTACAAAGTGAAAAATAACTTTAATTTCAGAAGGCGGTGACAAAAAATTCAAAAACATATCCAAAGACACCGACTTCCTAAATTAAAGTTATTTTTCACATTGTAGTGATTTTTTGGAAGTCGGTTGTTTTGTTTTTGACTTTTTTTTTACAGAAAAAATACAAATAAAAAATGTTTTTTCTGAATGGTCATTAATAGTTCATTCAAGGTTATCTATTAATTACCGGACCCTCTGTATAAATATATTTTGTCGACTTTTAATTCAAGTCTTGGCAATCTTTTATGCGCCATGAATGTCTTGGTTTTTCATTAGGTTTGATGCCAGTTTATCATGCTGGGTCGCAATCCTATTCTTGTAGGCACAGACCCTTTGTGTAGTTTCCTCTTCAACCTTTTGTATTTTCAAGTCCCAATGTAAGCTATCGTTAGTGATGCACTATGGTGCACTAGCTATTATCCTCAGATTTTTTTATTGGAACCTTTGGATGCCATGTTTGAATTAGCTGTTCCCTCGCAGCTGTATTCCGTCTGTCAAAATAGGCTCATAATGCATTTGTACATTTGACGTTTATTATTCAGTCTAAACTCTTTGATAGTAGTTAATAGTGTTTACTCAGTTCTAGGCTCAATGCTTTACGCCTTGTTTTCGCCACGTTAGTTTACGGTCTTGGTACATTTCGAGGTAGATATTTAGTCTTTCTGCTTGTAGAATTTAAACAGTCGTACTGGAGGGCATGTATATTTATTCTTTTCATGAACGTCACGTTTATGGATTTGATATCATTTGCCATTAGACGCCACTCATTCAGCCATTTTGAAATTTCATCTAAGCTCGTTCGTAGAATCTTAGACGTCTCGCCCGCATCTTCATGCACGGAAAATGTGCTTAAGTCTACTCCTTCAGACATAGAGGAATCAGTTGTGTAGAGAAGTTAAATAGGCCAGCCAAATCCGTGATGGACTACGCACAATGTAGGGTTCCGCAGTTGGGATAAATTTATCCCAAACTTATCATCGTGGTAGAAAAACTCGTTAACTTATGAAGCTTACTTAGCTTTGATAGCTTTTCTTTTAACGTTGTTAAATATTATACCGTGAAATTTTTCACATAACCAAAAACAATTATTAAGCTGGTACAGAAGCTTCACAGTCAACTGTGGGCGACACTTGACTCTCCAAAAATTAGCACTTTAAAGCTTAATATTTCAGTCACGAATCCTAATATCGAAAAAATGGTTTTCACAACAAAAATGGTTATCCAACAACGTGAGGTTTGCGTCACACGTGTGACACGGTTTTTATGTTATTTCACGGAAAAACTTGGAGATCACTTCAATGAGCTCAGTTTTACCCATTTGTAATGATTTTTCGATCACAATAATTCGTATCCCTTCTTTCTTTCTAAACGTATTTTTTTTATTTATTCAGTAGTACACACACATTATTATAATACATCATTCATCATCATCATTTCAGCCGAAAGACGTCCACTGCTGGACATAGGCCTCCCCAAGCTCCGCCACTTCGACCGATTCTGTGCTTCCCGCATCCAGCGGACTCCTGCGGCCCTCACAAGGTTATCGGTATAATATATTTAAGTTATATTACAACAAGGTATCCAATATACCTTGTTGTAATACGTTTAGACATTACGTTTTGTTTAAGTAAACAGAATATAATATATTGCTGTCAACTGGAGCGCAAATCCCGGAGCAGCCTACAGCCTTGACCGACAGAGCGACGCGCGTCTCGTCTCAAACACAGGATTACAAAGCTCTATAAGATACGTATACAATACGCTTGTCTGAGTTTACACGGCAAATAATATTGTGCCGAATGTTTGCGTTGAATGTTAGAAACTTTTAGTCCTCTCTTATCAAGATACTATCCCATCTTTTAAGAAATCCGTAATAGTTTCTATTGCATTCACACGCAAGAAATCACTAACGAGAAACATGTATACATGTATGCCGTACATGTACCTATACATGTTTCTCGTTAGCGATTTTTGGCTACGAAGACCGTACATTGTACGATCTTCTTATTCATAAAACAAGCTTATTGAAAGTTTTACACAATCATTAGTTAAACTGCTCGATAAGCCCATAAAATCTTTGATAAATTATTGTATTCATAAATGTTTCAGTAACGTTCTTTAACTAATACATAAAATCAAAATGTTGCCATTTTAATGAAGTCGTCCAACAAATTGACCAACACATCGAAACGTCAAACGACAATGTTTGTCTAAACACCGAATAATTGTGACCTTATTATGTACTGGGAACTATTTAATTGTCTACAGTTTCGACAGTTCTGACGCGATGACGTCATTGATATAAATAAATTTGACAAATAATTTGAAATTGTAAGTGGCAGCTGCTTGAAAATTTACATTAGTTGACACACAATACTTGTACATCAAATAGTCACTTGTCACTTTCTTTGAAATCAGCTGCTTTAGAGAGTCGGGCATTTTTTCCTTAAAATACGGTTAAAGTAGGGTTCCGACATTTATAATTATGTGCTAAAATGCGTTTATGAATAACACTTTATGACAACCAGATAAATTAAGCAACATTTTAGATGTTCGTTATTTTTTATGAATAAAACCGGTAGTCTTTACTAATATTATAAATTATATTAAAAGAGTCGGAAAAAACGCTAAGTGGAAATGAAGTAACAGCGCAAGCGGGCGATGGGATGCGACGCGATGCGTTGGTGGCCAGAATTTCACGCGAACGAAGTCGCAGGCAGAAGCTAGTCTCTTATACAAGATGACATTGAAAACTTGCGTCAACTCGAAATAGGAATTTCAATAACTGTCATTATAAATAGTCATTACCCAAATATAAATTCTTGAAAAAACTCGTGTCATGAAGAAGTTTCATGATGTTGTTAATATCGCACACCTAGATCTATACTGAGACAACTCAAAAAAGGTCATTTTTCAGGAGACGAAAAAAACGTATATAATATAGCCGATATACGTTTTTTTCGGCTCCTGAAAAATTAGATTTTTTGAGTTGTCTCAGTATAGATCTAGGTGTGCGATATATTATTTAACATAATGGTATTAAAATATAGATCAAAACTAATCAAGCACTGAAAAAAAATTGAAATACATCAATAAACGACTTAGAAATAGATGATTGAAGTATACGTATTTTAGCACGGACCGTCCTGATTCGACCTGTCCGAGATCGCCGCACCACGAATCATTCAAGTATTAGTTTCGGAGTTTTAGTTTCTTGCATCGTTCGTGTTTATTTACGTACAGTCATTAGTAAATTTTTTTTTGAGTGTGTAGTTTTTATTTCACTATTGCCTTGTTATTATATTAGGTCTTTACCTATGAAATTGCCGTTTTGCAGTACTGGCCATCTCAAATCAAAATAATTTTTGTTTGGGTAAGAATTCTAATTTCAAATTAATTTTATTTTAAAAACATGGATTTTTTTTTCCAAAAGTAGTCATTTGTTTATTGATTAGTGTTACATTTTCATCGCATTTCAATCTTTTTCGTTATCATGGATACGTAAAAAATTCGAGTAATTATGGAATATGAGTACCGTCGTGGCAGCAACGCGGCACAAGCGGCACGCAACATCAACGACGTTTACGGAGCTAACACTACAAACCAACGCACCACCTGTTATTGGTTTGCTCGCTTCCGTTCTGGAAATTTCGACCTGAAAAATGAACCTCGCGGTCGTCCGAAGACTTTGGTCGACAATGACGAATTAAAGGCGATTGTGGAAGCTGATGATACACAATCTACGGCTGAATTAGCAGCAGCTTTCGACGTTAGCGTCAAAACAATATTGGTCCATTTGCGTCAAATTGGCAAGGTAAAAAAGCTTGACAAATGGGTGCCCCACGAACTCAATGATCGTCAGCGCGAAGTACGCGTCGAGACGTGCCTTGCACTGCTCAACAGACACACAAATGAAGGAATTTTGAACCGCATTGTTACCTGCGATGAAAAATGGATTCTGTTTGATAACCGCAAGCGCTCAGCAAGTTGGTTGGATCCTGGTTCAGCACCTAAACAATGCCCTAAACGAAAACTTACCCCTAGAAAAGTGATGGTCACTGTTTGGTGGTCTAGCGCCGGTGTGATTCATCACAGCTTCTTACCAAACGGGGTGAGCATTACTGCAGATGTGTACTGTGAAGAACTGAACACAATGATGGAGAAGCTGGCACATCTCCAACCAGCATTGGTCAATCGCTCGTCTCCGCTGCTCCTGCACGACAACGCGCGACCTCATACTGCACAGCAGACGGTCTCCAAGTTGCAAGAACTGGGGTTGGAAGCTCTCCGTCATCCGCCCTACTCACCAGACCTTGCGCCTACAGACTACTACTTTTTCCAGAATTTGGATAACTTCTTGGCGGGAAAAAAATTCAATACCCGAGAGGCAGTACGAAATGCCTTTGAAGAATTTGTTGCCTCCCGTCCAGCTGATTTCTTTAAGAAGGGCATCAATAAACTGCCACTGCGATGGCAAAGATGCATTGATTGCATGGGTGATTACTTCGATTAATACAAATAAAAAATACATGAAAAAAATTCGTTTAAATTTTTTCATACAAAACGGCAATTTCATTGGTAAAGACCTATTATAATTTGGGATACGAAAACAAAAATATTGGGATTTTTAACTGTCGTGCTTTGACACATAGGAACAATATAATATTTGTAGGCACTTTTTTAACTTCAGCCATCGTGTAATAATTAAAATATGACTCGAATGGCGCAAGTGACTACACAGCAATAAATTTGTACGTACTCGGCGAATACGTGCTGCGTGAGCTGCATCGGCTATGCGTCTGCGGTCAGATGACGTCACACGATGAAGCGTTGCGTGAAATTATTCTTGCAAATGCAACTTAAAAGTTATGGGACTTTCATAACTATTTCATTTCTAGAGATATTTTAATGATTATTTCACGTTTTTGTTTTATTTTACTTAAATTTTCTTAATTAATCCATTTAAAAAAAATGTAAACTTCTTCATTATCGTGTTAGATAGTACAAACTAAGTTATTCTTGTGCCTTCGAGTTGACACGAATTATCGGCGCGGCGTTCCAGTAAAAAATATATTGTAATCTATCAAAATAAATAAGAAAATTAAAGTACCAATTTAACCCTTTTAGTGCAGAGTTCACAACATGAAGCAAGTTGGAAACGGGTTGAGCTAGGGTCATTTTCCAAAATTTGTTCTAAATAACACGTTGAATTATATATGTATTTCAAAATATCGGCGCACCTATTCATTTTCATCCTGTGTAACTGTTACAACTTGTTCTTTCTATTACTACGGTAGCAAATCAAGTAAGTGCTAACACTGAAAAATCTTCTTCAACACGGTATAAAAGTTGAGTTAAATCAAACAATGTTACACTACACAACATAAATGTGTGGCATCATCACACTTGTTATCCAGACCACACAATGTAAGTGTAGCATCCCTGGTGTTGTCTAGTGTACAGGCGGCTATTCTTACGTGGCATTATACTTTCATAGTTCACTTAGCGCGGCGGGAACAGGTGTTCGCTGTCTGTTGAGTACTGCACCACTATCATAAGATATATCGCACGGTGCACGACGTTATTGCAAAATGTGTGTAGAATTGTATACTCGTGTGGCTTGTATCTGAAGAGAAAGTTAAACTTTTGTCAGAATCTACAAGCTATACAAATAGCTCAACAAAACTACATAATTCAATGTAGAATCAAGTTTTAGATAGAAACTAATCAAACTGTCACACGTGTGACTCCGGGACTAACTGAACTTTTTCTAAAACTGTTGTGCCGTATATTATCATGACCACCGCCGAATGCTAGTAGCTGCTTTATTTACAACTGATAGGCTCACTAATTAGGACAATATGCCTCATATTTCTTCGCTTGTATGGTCGGTACTCAAATAACTTTCAAACAAGTGACGAACGCGACCCAGGTAAAGTAACGCTAAGTTATACGGTATACATATCCACCGGTGAGTGGGTATCGCAGCTAATTGAAGCTTATACTACATACATACTGCAGGAGGAGCTAAAGAAGCGTTTATAACGCCGGGGACAGACGGAGCGACTGCTAGCTGTGAGCAACGGTGGGGACAGTCACAAAAAAACACTTATTTAATATGATTGCTAATCATAGCTTTTATGAGAGAAGCAAGGAAGTGCCCATAAGCGTCATCATTATCTACTCTAAGCGCTTAGCTTTTAGCACAAAGATTCTCTGGTGCAGAACGCAAAGGCCTCATCATTCTGCTGTCCTTCATTTGGGGCTCAGCACAGAGCGTCTTTTTCGTTGCGCGCTGCATAGCTACATCATCTTTTGTGAGCAACTAATCTGACATACCATAGTGATCTTAAACATACAAGATACATTTTTAACCAATGCGCAAACTATAACCATGAATTCAGCACATCATTCTAGACCCCCCAGCGCAGAAATTTTTCGTCGGCTATTTCTATTTGTCCTGTATATGGTAGTGTGCATAATTTTAGGCAGGTATCATACGACTAGAGAATACAATCCGGAGCATGTTTTACAATCCCGGGATTACGGGATTTTTTTATGCGTAATCCCGGAATTAGGCTATGTGGTTTCTAATTGGGCTCAAATAAAATAAACTTGAGTAATTTCTTTAAAATTGTTCTAAATATTGTTGCATAACAAAACCACGATATAGTAAGAAAATAAAAAAAAGACATAAAGAAAATTATACTTTTGTAAGAAATAAAAAAGACAAAAAAAAAACTACTTAGAATTTCAAAAAAGATAAAATCGCCCCAGCATTGTTAAAAGTCTATTCCACCTGGTTCTACAAAAGACCTGACAGCTCTTTTCGTGTTCAATTTTCACATATTTTTGAAGTACTGTTTCATTTTTCAATGGCAGTCTTTTGAAATAAGTGCACTACTACTTTGCGGAACTTCTTTATCATCTCGTTAAAGTTTTCATCTTGTGTTAACTCTGGTATGTGTTCGCGCGCAAGATCGTTTTGAAACCACACCTATCCACCAAGAACAGTCTCGGGATTTTCGGGGTCAGAAGACGGCCGGGATCCCGAGATCCCGAGATCCCGGGATGGTATTCTCTACATACGACACATTTTAGTTTTAACGTAAGCGACTACACGTTAATGGGTCGCGCATAATTAAGAGGCACAGATGACACCATTTTGTTGTTGAGCAGCTAAGCCATCACGCGAGTATAACGATGACGACGATGTGACACGCTACTTACCTACTAGCAGCTAGCTTGTCTCCAAATATGAAGAGGCGACACACTCTCGACTATTACAACGTGTCGAGAGCATATTTGTCATCATCTGAACGTTGAACCAACAATGAAGAGAGTACAAACATGTACAAAGCAGATGAGTATTCATCCCGGCTAATGGGCGCCGTTCAAATACACGCGTTTACTAAAAGCTTTGAGTTGGAACTGCGGCTGAAAGCGACTGACTGTTTGCCGCGAATTTATTTTGAGGAGTGACAAGGTTTGGCCTTGAACCCGTGACCCGGTAACGAAGCGTCGCTGAAGTTCAGATATAATGTGATTACAAGACGCGACGATCAGCGAACCGCTTCGATGCGTCTTGTTGAACAACTCGGTCTACTGTTTTCGAAGGATTCTTTGATTCAACTTGAGTCTCCCGTGCTTTTACGTCAAAATGTTAATTTATGTTCATTTATTTTATTAACTTTAAGTAGCTGTTCAGTTAAAAATAGGTTAATAGTACTTAGACCATAAGGGATTTTTCGAAAAACTACCTATTTGTTTAACTTCACCGTACTGAATACATTGTTAACATCACGCTTGTACCTGTAGGTAGGTACAAGCTTGAGACATTTAATGGTTTATTATTTTATATTTGCATCTAGACAACATTTTCTAATTTTCATTGAATAGCATTTATTCTTTTATATTTACTGTACCTAAATACATCTAATAGTGTTGTTAATGTGTCATGCTGGATTATTATTCACACGTCTTACACACATTTTGCCACTTATCTTTAATTCCTTTGTAGTAGAGAACAGGCGATCCCCACAAACCAAACTACGGGCTGCCAAGCTGGTACTGAGATATTCCAAATGGAAAATACAAACACAAACACAGGAACTATCGGCTTGTTTGATACAGGATGAAGTTAGTTGTAGCACGAGAGGTGTCTCATCATTACACGCACATTAACTGTGACCTTACCGCCACGCAGCCGCGCCGGGCCCCGCTCGGCGTTCACTAGAGAACTATGCAGTAACTAGCACCGACTAGCTCGTGTAATGACTCACACATAGACCAATTCGAGGCCCCTAGCCAATATGGAACTGCGCGTTACTTCTATTTTTTCTTGTAACATGATGATCACCATCTGCATCTGGGAACAACGCCGCCGCCAGTCAGAACATATCCCAGGGGCTGTCTGCAAAGGCCCCAGAAACTCCTGAGGCTATGCATGGTACCACGACTTTTGCTGCTTATACACAGAGAAGGATGTTAAACATACGTTGCATTTTTTTACACTTCTCTATGATAAGGTTCGAAAAAATGCAATGTATACGTAGGTCTGTGTTAACAAGTAAGTTTGTGATCAAGCAAACGATGATAATACTCGTGGCCATCTATTCTTATAAAAGGTTTTTTTCTATCTTATCGATTTTAAAAGCCCTTTATTCAATCCTGTCCATATAGGTACGTATGCGAAGCAGCCACTAATAACGAGTCTCGGTCTCGACTATTATGTTAACGAGCGACTCGCTCATGATGGACTTGTTTCCAGCTAGCAGCCGCTGAGCCAGTCTAGTACAACGGCAAGCGTGCTCGATCACTGAACGCGCATTTATCCACTATTAATCGATTAAGAGCACGGGGTCCCACACTCATACCAATCCAAGTCATTCGGTTTATTTCGAATAGACGACAATTAATTTTGGAATGACGTTTAGTGTACCGTAATAATAATTGAGTTAGGTTTAATTTTATGATCGCACTTAAGAACATCGAATCCCCGCCCTGTCTCGATCGACACGCACTTGTAATAAGTCTCGGTACGTCGGAGAATTAGTTAACAGAGCTCATTGATTGCTTCGTGGGAATGAATCTTTCCAAGAATACGTCAGATGCAATATTAATGAATATAACCGCCAAAATGATGAAATTGGGTTTAATATACAGTTCGACTGCAAATGTTTCGCTCTATCGGTTGGTGGCTTTAAAATCTCAATGATTTGAAAACAAACGCGTTTACTTTAATGAAATCAGATTATTTTTTTAATCATTTCAACTGATTTTTGTGATGTTACATGGTATTTTTTAATGTATTGTATTGACCCAACGTGAAACAAAAGCAATAATTTAAGTCATCTATAAAGATGACTATATCGTCAGTTAAACTAGATTTTATATCTTGTGAGTTACGTTTTATCTGTTATTAGTAAAAAAAAAACAATCACCACGTTATCTTCGAAATCATAACAGTAGGCTTCATATGGTTTTATTCAGAAAGTAAATGTCAACGTTTTGTGAAAAATGCTCCAAACAACATTGCAATAGGATAAGTTGTACACAAAAAGTTACAACTCTTTTTGTGAATTGTAATTAATTTAGTTTTTGGCTTCTTCTGTAAAGTTGCCGTTTGGCGGTTATTCATTCATGCTACAACTGCTGATATTATGTTCTGAGTAACCAATGCAAAACAAAATAGTAAAAGTGCTCTTACACGGGCTGAAAATATTGAAAATTAAACTAAGTTGCCCAACATCTCCGAACAAATGGCAATAATTGGCGAAAAATTTCCATGTAATCACATTTGTATACTAATGAACACGTGCCACAATCTCTACACTTGCACAGATTAGGGTTATTACGGTTTTTGCGACGATACCCATGTGAACAAAAACGGCAATCTGTCAAGCTGATGGCAATTAATTCTGAAACGCCATTTAACATGTAATCCTTTGAAATACAAACATTTGAACAATGTACATGTAGGTAATGACACCACTCCAAAAAGTAATTAGGAATAAACTCAAGGACCATGTTGTTTTTATGTCCAATAAATCTAGATTTTCAACTGTTAATTCACAGTTACAATGAAAAACGCTAACAAACTTAAAAACAAGTTAAGTACGCCTTCCAAGGTGAGTCAACTTAGGAATTAAGTCACGAGTCAGTTATACTAATTTTCTAAATTGTTGTTCTTAAGTGCATTGCTGTGTTCAAATTCATAGCGTTTCTGCAGGCAATGTACTAATGGTACTCAGAGGAATATAAAGTCCCTTGATTACAATAAAAAGTCTAAAGAAAAAGAAAACATACTAACTCTAAGTTGTTTCCATTGATTATATCCTTTGAATAAGGGCGTTGACGTGAAATGTTATAATTCGTGTAGGGTCGGTTGCTTGGGCATCACGGTATCATTAAAATATTCAGTCCGGTCGGGGTTAAGTATCGGGCGGGGAACAAGGGGTGGCCCCTTTTCTCCTGGGGTCCAGGGAGGTGTGGGGGGAGGGCTCGCTGCGCTTGAACATAAATAGTACACGTAACCTGCTTGACCTTGAAGGAAGCGGTGGCTCGACACGGTGCCCTGTTGCCTTGCCCGAACTGAGCTCATCTCAAGTACCTCCATCATGGTAGAAGGAAATGCTCTCATCAAAATAATTCAAATCAATCTTGTACAGAAAGCCAGAAGTACCTACTTAGTATTCTGCCTCTGCTTAAATTTTTCTTGGTCCTTCCAAATGGATGAACTGTTTAAAGTTCATACCGCGAATAAACTCGGTTTCCGGACCCGAAAAACATATTTGCGGGTTAGAACGTATAATTTTGGACGACGAATCACCACAAGTCGGAACGGTCAAACGCGCTGGTTGTTCCGGGTCCGTGCACAGACCGGCCCGGTCGGAACTGACGACACTACCGGGAATGCCCGGGGGACGACGCAGAAATCGGGAGCGGGCTGCCCTTACGTGCCAGCTGAATTACAAATAAACAAATGTTAAATAATTATTGGTGCTCCAGACATTGCAGTAGGTACCGTACCCAGAAATATTATTTTTGTTTTGTTTGCTGATTAAAAGCAAGAGATACATCGCTTACACTTCTACGCTCACCTTAGAGTAACTTTTTAAAACCGTTTCTGAAACTTCTGTTTTTCCCCATTTCATTTCTAAAAACAATCTTTTAATTACTGCCACCCAAAGCCTTTAAAATAATAAACATTTGGTCTTCGGGTATATTTTGCAGCTTAGGAACGCCAGGCTTTTACTGGGCGAAATTTTATTTACAATACCTAAGATGCCTAAAATTCGTGACCAAATGCGCTACGGAGCACAGTTTTCTAATCAGATTAGCATACTCGTACATAGAGATGTCGGGTCAATAGTGTCGCTATCGCATGAATGTGACGTAGTTAGATTGTTATTCAATTACATTTCAAAATGAAATGCGTCTGACACTTAGGAAATTACGTTTTCAGTGTATATTTGATGCAATTAATAATAAAAGTTCACTGCACCTCCTAGGTTCCATAATTTTAAAAGACAGCTTTTCTCAATGCGTCGAAGATAAAGTTTTAACGACATCTCAGACAGACTCTCCAAAATAAATTTACATTGTTTTGGCCCAATATTTTTTTATTCTGCTCTTGGTTAAAGTTGATCCAATTATTCGCAACACACTAACATTAATTTTCAATGTGGCTTTGGTCGACCAAGCAAATTACTACTAGCATTAGCTTATAGTTCCTGTCCTTTGTCCACAGCGTTGGAAAGTCATTGAAAATTTTGCCCCTTCCCTGGTTGACTATGCAGTGCCGTGATTGACGGATGCGGTGAATGCCTGGAAAATCGCTTATCCGTATACAGATCGGCCCGTGATTCCATCTTCCCAGAGACAGTGGGATGAGCCGCTCTGGTTGTTACGGAATAGAATAGAATATAATTTTATTTTGCAAATATGGGTATTACACAATAGTTGTGATACATCAAAATACAGCCATATTTTTTATGTAACTTATACAATAATTTTATAACTACGTCCACCAATACTGGTGAGTGTGTCCGCCTTCAGGCACTACCGTCACCCAAAATAGGCACGTGTTGGGTGCTACGCTCTTCTGGCTCGCTACTTGCCTAAGTCCGGATACTCCTTGCGTGGCTCTGCATCGCTGCCAATGCGATGAACGAGTCGACCACCTTGGACACCATGACCTATCCTGCAGTAGGAGCACAGGTCGAATAGCACGGCACGCTAGCATCAATGACATTATCCTTCTTACTCTTGTCAATTCCGAGGAGCCAGCTGCTTTAGAACCCAATGCACGTGACGATGGGAAGAGACCAGACGTAATGACCATAATGCCTTGAAAGTTAGGTCGGCCTATGTGTCGACCACCTTGCGCCATCCCATCTTCTTAGCACGGTGGGCTGTGCAAGTGGCTGCTGCAGGTGCGGAAAACTTCAAACGGCGCAAATATTTTGAGCTTATTAGAACTTATATGTTCGAGCCGTTTGAGGTTGAAACCCTAGGGCCATGGGGTCCGAGTGCCCACGTAGTTTATCGAAAAATTGCGAAGTGGTTGGGGGACTTTTCACGTGGCTAGAAAGCTGGCTTATTTTTTGGCCAAAGAATCAGCATTGCCATACAACGTGGCAATGCTGCCAGCCTTTTCGGCACTTTTCCTATTTACAACGATGCGAACGATTTTTTGGATACCCTATTTCACTCTTCACTTTCTTCACACATTCTTCACTTTTTTTTTACTTGCTCATGTCATTATTAATTTAAGACTTAGATTTTAAATGATATTAATATTATAAGATGATTAAAATACATTTATAATGATGATCACACTAATTATTTGGTTGGGAACAAGTATTTTAAAGGTTTATTTAACTGGCGTAAAGTTTTTCCTATCATAATATATTGTCATTATACATAGTTCAAAAGTCAAAAAAAAGTCAAAGCATTTATTTCAAATAGGCACATAAAAGGCACTTTTGAACGTCAACATTTACATTAAAATAGAATTGATTCTAGTCGCCCCTTCCAAAATGTAGTTTCGTATGGAGAAGAATGGGCAAGAAACTCCACCGTTACTCTTTTAAAATGTTTCAAGTACAACATTTACATTCATTATAATGATTATGTGTGAAAACGATGCACCCAGAATAAAATTACCATACCAATCATATACCTATCAGCGTTATGGTTCATTATCTTCTGTTATAAAACTAACAACACTTTCAAAAACACTCGTCTGTCACTTTACTATAATTTAAGTCCAATATGTATAGTCGAGCAAGTTCTCAGTTCCTCAGTGGCGGCGCCGCGGGCGGATCTAGTGTGGCGTACCTAATTATTGGAGTTAGGCCGTCATAACTTGAGGGTGTTGCCTCGGAGACAATAAATCGTCGTCGCCATAAATCCGCGGTTGTTCCGGGGCCGAGCCCGCTCAGAGTGTTCAAAGTCAGACCCTCAACTGAAATCTAAACTTAACGAAAAACTTTGATAACGACCTCCAACGTGATCGAGCCTTCATCGCTGACGGTTTAACTCAGATATCATTTAACGCTTTCTGGTTTTATTGCTCGACTTTAACAGTTCAGCTATAGTATCAAAACCTTCTAGGTATACTCGTATCTTATCTTTTATTTGAGGTGGCATGAATACCTGCCTTATATTAAAAATATAATACCAACAGTTTCCACTAATTTGATACAGGAACAGTACCAAGACTAGCTACAAAAAAATAAGTGTTAAATGTTTAAAAAAAAAAATAGTTTGGTTTAACTATTAATTTAGGTTGGTTAATCTTTTGCTTGACAAAAAGATGAGGCCCTCTCTTGTCAAAAGAATTAGGGTTTTATTCAGGGTTCCGAAATTATGAAAATATTGGATTTTGTTTTTGGAACAGATGGAGCAGAACTCTTTGTAATCGCATCAGAAATGACTATGATAACAAGTTCTCTGCACTGCCCGCCCAATATACCGCTGCATGGAATACTTGGTCATAGTCATGAGAAAGTATTCCACGCGGCGGTATATAAGATGGAGTCACTATTATTGATATAAAAATAATAATTTAGAAATAGGTTTTAAAATTATTATTGGCATGAAATTAAAACACAGTGGTTGGTCGTTGACCCCGGATAGAAATGGGCTACCGAGAAGATATTTAGGCGAGTTATAGATTTTGTTTTGAGGATGCACAGAGGTGTTTCCTTCTATAATAACAACCGATCAAGAGCGAGCTCCGACTGATTTACTTGGATTATTTACAAGATTCTTTACCACGTGATCGTTTTGTAGATATTCGTTTATTATAGCTACCTTGCTAACTTATGCATCAAACTGTATAATCTTATTAGTCTATTCATGTGTTCTACGTTATAATCATGGTTAGTAGCTGAACAGATTTAGAGTTATATATAAAGCTATTTGCATATTCAGATGAGTTCAGGGAAAATACTAGGTTTAGACTTTAGTGGGAGCAAGTTGGATTGCTCGACGAAAGCAAAACATGGAGTTATTGAAATGTGAAAATTGCTGAAACATCAACGTCCTTTCTCCATACTTCATCAGTTTGTGGACTCGTGCCAGACAGATCTGCGCTCTCATGATTAGTTAGATTACTGTCTGATATGTTTTCACATGCGCCGAGACAATTGAAATGATAATTGCCTGAATTTTTAATTTTATGTCATTTAAACGCCACTTATTGAGAGCTAAAGCTTTTTAACAGTACCTATATATTGACGTAGGGTCGCATTAATCTGATAATATTTGTATTGTTAGTCTCTTGATACCACGTGCGAATAATTGTCACTATCGAGCCCCAATTTATTGAACTACAACATAAGGTTCAACGGTTAATCGCCGCAATAACGATGTCACAGTGCAACAGGAACGACGAAGCGCTGCAAAGTGATGACGTTTGCGTAAATAAATAACAGTTAACGATACAATTGTGCTCGATAGCCGTGACAACAGTATTGACGGCGCAATGTGCACCGGGCCCGCGATCATAACAATCACTTACATGCCGTAATTGGTTGTCGGGGGAATAGACTGGCCTGTCACCACGAGCGTCCCAAATCACACGCCATTACCTAATAACTTGTATTTTAATAGCTACGGCGCTACGGCGTGTCTACGTGATCGTAGACCATGTAGCAACTCTCGTAGACCGCTACTGGTGCTACGATAAATGATCATGAACTAGGTATACCATAATGATAGATACGACGTTCTCGTAAACCGCTACAAGTGCCACGGCAATTAATGATCAAGTAACTTAATGATAGAAACGATGATAGAATTATTTAAAAGAAAAGGCAAAAACAAAATTATGTTTAGCATTTTTAACCTTCAGAAATACCTACCTTAAACCTGTCTGTATTCATATTTTTGTTTAAATTTATAATGACATTCAATTACAAGTAATTACGATCTATTTATATGCTTTGCTACATAACAATAAGTGTAACAGAGGCGGCGCCGGCGCCAGGGCGGGCCGTGGGCGCAGATAAAGATAAATCATTAATTATCTCACTAACTCATTATCTATCGTAATGGGCGCATTGTTCTTGTTTACTTGCTGCGACACTCCTTAGGTACCTAACATTTATTATTATATATTTACTAAACACACGAACGTGTATCGGACACAGCGCTACTTCATAATGAATGGCTGATTGACGGGTCCCGACAATACGAACAATGTACGTAATTATATCGATGCTGAACATTTTAGGTATATTTATTCGACAGCAGTATTTTTTTTTTTTGAGGATGGGAAATCATCAAATAACTTCTCCCGCTCTGGGTGGAGCGGGAGGGCGTGTCAGACTTTTACTGACTAAAACCCACCCGTGTTCCCTCAGTTGCCTGTGTGCCAGGGGCGACGGTATCTCTTTCGAACAACCCGCACCCCTGGCAGGCATCGGCCCTTGTGGACCTGACCAGTTGGTGCTGAAATCTCTTTGAGATACGCGTGGAACACAACGCGCCGTCGAAGCGGGCTTGGTCCTTACCGGACAGCGAGCTACCCATTACTCGCCGTCCGCAAGCCCGCGTCTACGGTGGCCGGGAATCAGCCTGGGATTCCCGACGCCCAGGGTTTCTCCCGCGCCGACTACGGCCGTGAGGGCGCATATACTGCCTCTCCTTCACGTGCGCCGCCGCCCTCTTCGCGAGCATTACTGCTTCGCAGAAGGTGACGGCTACCCATGCACTCTCGCTCCGTACCATGGCCTGAACCAGGGCCGGACGCGAGAGATCGCCGCTGCCGATCGCCTCCATGAGGACACGACGCGCGGCGTTGCTCCGCCTAAGCCGGGCAGACCTCCACCATATGCTCCACCATGTCCTCAAGGCGATCTTCGCAGTGGGAACACCCGGGCGTTTCCTCCCGCCTTATCCGAAATAGGAACTCCCGAAACAACCGTGACCGGTGAGGACCTGCGTCAGGCGGTAGATTACAATATGGGTATATTACCACCTAGTGTAGTGACACTAGGTTACTAGTAGAACCTGCCATGTTACAGCGAGTTACAGACAGAGAGAGTAGAGAGCTAGTACACTGTGCTGCAAATATAGATATTGATCCGTACACTGATACGTAAAGACGCTGACGCTTGTCAATAACTGGAGCATTGAGAGGATGGATGTAGGGTTGTCTACCTTTATCAGACTTCATAAAAGGAGGAGCTTCTACGTTCTACTCTGTTTTTTTAATGTATATTCACCGATATTTTTTCATAAAATTGTAGACCGCTTTTGAAAATTATATTTTTGATAAAAACGGGTTTGTACTACTGAGGTGGTCCCATTTTAATTATATTAGTTTATTTTGCTGTTGTATACATAGCAAGTAGATTTTTGTGCGGTAGGTACCAGAACTAATGAGGATAATAGAAAAAAAACCCACTTACAAAAAATATAATTATTTAATTTACTTTTTTGACACTTACTTGTTCACAGCTAAAAGTACTTCCGGGCAGTGTTCCGGGTACGTGTTTGTCAACACAAAAACGGAATACGTGCTAAATAAAACATTTTGTTGTGTTTAGAATATTAATTATTGAATTGGAAAAATAATAACAAAGTGAAAATATTTTGCGGGAGAAACTTATGCAGGTGAAACTGCGGGGCGCGGTAGTTTTGGATAAACTTTCAAAACCATATATTGCACGTTTATTAACGTCTCTTTCGCGTGCTAATGCTGTAGGCAACTACATTAAACAAACTGTAGGAAATCAAAAGTGAGAGCCCTGTCAGCCCTATGTAGAGCGCAGCGTAACTATCGTACTCGTCTATTAATAGCGTGGCACCCCTGAGGGTCGAGACGAGACGAGACGAGACACAATCACCGCGTCATTTCATTGATAATCCCAACTGATTATACGTATACAGAGCTCCAATGTAATGTGTGCTTTGATAACAAGATGTTTAACTCATCTTAATATTTGTCATAGAGCTAGAATATCAAGTTTATTCAGCAGCCTTAAGACATATGCTAATATAATAATTAAGTATGTCTGGATCGAAACGTAATAATAAAATTAAATAATTACAGTATCCAAGTTAAGAATAAATAGGAAATAAATTGTTATATTTATTAATTAAAACGATTAAATTACTTATAACAAATGCGGTTTTAATAGAGATTCACCATAGAGTACAAAACGGAAACAGGCATAGCTAAACTAGGATTCACACACAGGTATATAGTGAAGTCCATTTCAACTATACTAATATAGTGATGTTCTAGTTACAAAAGAAGGGACTAAAAGTTTATGATTACAACACTCTCACCAAATTGTGACCCTTCTTTCAAAGCATATTAATATGTTTAAAACAATAGTAGACACTTAAAACTACCAAATTAGTCAGAACACAGTTTGAATAAAGTCTCAAACTCTCAATACACCATTCATAAAGTTTACAATCGAATTCTCTCACCTGAAAATAGCTTTACAGTTTAGTTATCCCTATCTTATTTCTTAGATACTGAAATTTATCTCTTGGTAGAGCCTTTGTAAATATATCAGCATATTGCTCTTTGGTACATACATATTTTAAATCTATTTGCTTATCTATAAATTTCTCTTTTATAAAGTTATATTTAACTTCTATATGTTTACATCGTTTATGATAATCTTCGTTTTTAATCAAACAAATTGCACTTTGATTGTCTATACATAATGTCACAGAATCTTGATGAAATGCGCATATGTCAGTTAACAGTTGTTTCAACCACATAGCCTCTTTTGTAGCAGCGCATGCCGCCATAAACTCAGCTTCTGTGGTGGATAACGCAACACTCTGCTGATGCTGAGTTGCCCATGTTATTGCAGCTCCATTTCTTATAAAGATATATCCAGTCAAAGATCGCCTTGTGCATATATCTTTGGCGTAGTCTGCATCACTATATGCTTGCAATTCATTATTATTTGAAGACGTGTAACACAAACCATAATGTTTGGTTTCTTTTAGATATTTCATAATTTTCTTGACAACATTCCAGTGTGTGTGGTCAAAATTATTGAGATGTCTACTCACCAGACTGACTCCGTACACGATATCAGGTCTGCTTACTATTGCCAGGTGCATTAGAGAGCCAACTGCTTGTCTGTATGGGATACTCTTGTCTGGTGCAGCTGAGCTCTTTTCCAGTGTGGTATGAGGATCTACTGGAATGACATTGCAATTTGCATTCTGCATATTAAATTTACACAACAGTTTGTCAATATAGTTAGCCTGGTGAATAAAAATACGTCCTTTGGATCTTTCTATTTGTAATCCAACAAAGTTCTTTGGTTCACATTGTTTAATATTAAAATTCTTACTTAACTCACACATGACAATATCTAAGGATTCTCTTGAATATGATAATAGGAGCCCATCGTCAACATACAGTAACAAGTACACTTTCTTATTGTTTATATTACCTATGTAAACACATTTATCAGCATGACTATTTTTAAAACCAAATTTCTTGAGTAGACTATCAAATTTGTGATTCCAGCACCTGGGTGCTTGTTTGAGGCCATAAAGTGAACGATTTAGTTTACATACCAGATTTGATGGAGCCTCCAGACCTTCCGGTGGCACCATATATATGTCTTCCTTTATATCTCCATACAAGAAAGCGGTTTTTACATCAAACTGGGCCATGGCTAGATTATATTGAGCAGCCTCTGAAAGTAAAACTCTGACGGAGTCATACCTGACCGTTGGTGAAAAAGTTTCAGTGTAGTCTGTGCCTTGTGTCTGAGCACAGCCTTTGGCACATAGTCTTGACTTATATAGCAAGCCAGATGGCAGGTCTTTAATTTTAAAAACCCATCTACAGCCAATTGCTCGCACTTTTGGTGGTTTTTCCACTAATTGCCAAGTATTGTTTTCTTCATGTGCCAACAATTCATCTTGAATTGACTTTTTCCACTTGGCTGCATTCACATTTTCTGATGATAATGCCTCACTGTATGTCTCAGGGACATCCTGCTGACTTGTACTGTCATTTGTACATATGTAAGTATTTCCTTTCATTTCCCTTTTTGATCTTGTTGTAATGAATGGATGAATATCTGCTAAGTCTATGGTTTCATCTGGCTCATATAATGATCCCTCATCAGAGTGAAAAGACTCATCACTTGTTTCATTTTGTTCAGATGATTGTGTCAATTCACTATTAATGGATTCATTGTTATTTATGACAACATCGGAGGTAGATTCTGACAGAGGCAACTGAGCATAATTTCTCATAACTGAATTTTCTAAAAATATTACATCTCTGCTAATCAATACCTTTCTTGTTTTGGGATCAAACAGTCTGTAGCCTTTGGATTGTTCGCTGTAACCTATAAATATCATTTTGACTGACTTAGAGTCCAATTTCTTGATTTTTTCTTTTGGAACATGAACCATGGCTTCGCAACCAAAGATCTTCAAATGGCTTATATCTGGCTTTTCACCACTCCAGATTTCTTCAGGTGACACATATGCCAGCACTCTGGTTGGGCATCGGTTGGTGATATATGCCGCTGTGGAGACTGCTTCTGCCCAATACTGCTTCTGCAATTTTGCATTTAATAACATGCAACGAGCTCTTTCTAATATTGTTCGGTTCATTCTTTCTGCTAACCCATTCTGTTGGGGTGTGTATGGTGTAGAGGTTTGATGAACAACTCCACAATTTATTAAGAATGATTTGAACTCATTACTCAGGTATTCTCTACCATTGTCTGTGCGAAGAGTCTTTATAGATAAATTAAGTTGTTTTTCGACCATAGCTTTAAATTCTCTAAATTTATCAAAAACATCTGACTTATTCTTTATTATATAAGTATATACTTTCCTGGAAAAGTCATCAATGAAGGTGACGAAGTAGCGTGCACCTCCCAGGGACTGTACCTCCATGGGACCGCAGACATCAGAGTGTATGAGTTCTAGCAATGCTTTTGCTCTGGAACCTTCTGTAGGGAATGAATTTCTTGACTGCTTCCCCTCTAGACATGATATACATACAACTTTGTCTTTATTTTCTATTTTTGTCCCTGTACTTTCAGATAGTTTGTTAAGGTCTTCAAAGTTCAAATGAGCCATTCTTTGATGCCATAGATAACTATCATTTTCCTTTGTTATCGATCTGTATGCTGGTATACTGTGTATATTCAGCCGGTACATATTATTTGTCAGTTTTGCTTTTGCCACTTGTTGACCAATTTTGTTAAATATACTGCAACCTTCTTTGTCAAATTGCACTTGACAGCCGTTCTTTATAATTTGACTCACTGAAAGAAGATTGGTGGCCAGCTCAGGAACATAGAGAACATTCTGCACTGCAATCACTTCGGACCTGCCATTTTTATTCAAAACATGTAAGTTTACCTTCCCACATGCTTTCACAGGTAGTTTCTTGTCATCAGCCACTCTGATAGTGTTAATCGGAGGTGGTATTTCGTCATAGAGCCAGTCACGGTGCATTGTAAGATGCATTGATGCCCCTGAGTCCACATACCAACCATTGTCATTGCTGGTTGACGCAGAAAATACAGCAACATAACCGGAGCTCTCATTAGATTTTTGTTCCTTCTTCTTTCTACAGTTCTTGCTTATATGTCCATATTTATTACATATATAGCACCTTGGACCTTTACTTGGTTTATTCACTTTGTCGGAAGCTTGTTTAACATACTGCGAATTATTTTTATTTTTGTTAACATACAGCGCAGTCGTCTCTGATTTTCTAACATCTTGAAGAAGTTTAGTTTTAACTGAATCAGCTGTTATAGTTAAACCCGAGCTTTCCAATGCCATAATCATTGGTTGATAAAGATCTGGTAACCCGGCCAGTAGTAGGGTTCCCAACCATTCGTCATCCACCATAAACCCTATGTTTCTCAGTTTATGTGCAGTAGTCATAATCTTATTGACGTACTCTTCAATGTTTTGGCATCCGTCTAGCGTAGTGGTGATCAGATCTCTTAACAGGCCTACTCGGCGAGTCAGTCCGTTATCGTCGAAAGCTTTCGCTAAATTATCCCATACTTCTTTTGCAGTCTTCGCTTCTTGTACGTGGATATAGATGACAGGATCAATTAATAGAATGATCTTAGACTTAGCTTTAGTGTCTCTTTTCTTTTCGTATACGTCATCCGACGCCGGTACGACACAATTCCACAGTTCCTCATGTTCAAGGTAGGTTTGGACGGCAAACTTCCAAGTAGGATAATTGTCTCTTCCGGTCAGCTTTTCTATTATTGCCATTGTGTTGTTTGAAGACATATTTTTTTGCTGATGAAGACGCTTCCACCTTTCGATAGGACAACCACGTTGTTACTTTTTAGGTTAGATTTTATTTGAGCACTGGTTTTTATTATATTTTATTGAAATCGATTTTAACTTATATTTTGGAAGTATTGCGTGGGTCTGGGCCCATAACCTGTTATATTTATTAATTAAAACGATTAAATTACTTATAACAAATGCGGTTTTAAAGAGATTCACCATAGAGTACAAAACGGAAACAGGCATAGCTAAACTAGGATTCACACACAGGTATATAGTGAAGTCCATTTCAACTATACTAATATAGTGATGTTCTAGTTACAAAAGAAGGGACTAAAAGTTTATGATTACAACATAAATAATAAAGAAAACATATTTTAGGTATACATAAAAATGGGCATAACCAATTTATAACCGTTAATAACCGTACCCGGCCGTTAGTATGATACATCGAGTTTTAGAAAACTATTGGCAATGTAGAGAGAGGGTCGTCCCTATTGCGTTTATTAGTGATATACATATTAATGTTATTGATTTAAATTCATTTCAGGTGACTGTATACATAGCCTCTTTATTTCAGTCATGTAAATAAACCTTATACCTTACAGTAGGTGTACTAAAAAGAGGCTGAGTGGTGTCGTTGGTATGTTAACGTGTCTTCGCTGACTCAGCGTAACTTAGCATTCTTATCCTCTGTCTCACTAGCTCACTGGCACACACTCGGCGAATTGGCCACTTGCGCATTCCTCACAAACTATGCCTTTCCTGTATGATTTCATTATGTTCCTTTTCTTCTGCTGGAGTCCGCGACATTGTCGTTGCCGTAATATCAGCAAAAACAAGTGAATATCACGATCACGGACATAGCAGATTATGAGGAGCGTATCAGTGTCTTCCTCAGGGAGGAATGTGCAAAGTTAGATATGATTTTCTATTTAAACAGGGTGACTTGTAGTTTGACGTATTCTTTCCAGCACGTGATAGAATGACCTATTTGCACCCAATTGACCTATTTGTATCCGTTTTCTGCCCCATGTGGTGTGCTAGTTTTCTGTCCCATGTTGGGTGCCAGTTTTCTTCCCCATTTTGGGTGCCAGTTTTCTGCCCCATGTTGGGTGCCCGTTTTCTGCCCCAAGTTGGGTGCCACTTTTCTGCCCCATGTTGGGCGCCAGTTTTCTGCCCCGTGTTGGGTGTCAGTTTTCTGTCCCATGTTGGGCGCCACTTTTCTGCCCCATGTTGGGTGCCAATTTTCTGCCCCATGTTAGGCGCCAGTTTTCTGCCTCATGTTGAGCGCCAGTTTTTTGCCCCATGTTGGGCGCAAATTTACAGCTAAATGAGCAGATATGGGTACAATAACGAATTTTTTTTTTTGTCTGCGTAAGTTTTTGTTTTAAACTGATATTTGTTTCCATAAATACTGTTGAGTATGTTAGTGTATCCACAAAAATAAAACTCCAGTAAAAAATCGAACATACTTACCAAAACTTTTACTTTATTTACATTGTTATAAAATATGTTCCTAGGTTTAGAATGCCACTAACAATACAATAATCTCAACAATACTCCGTGTCAGCTCATTAAAACTAATTAGTGCAAAACAATTTTCGAAAGTAATACAAATAATATTATGTAGTAGTGAGAAGTGCTAAACTAAGATCAAAGCTGAAGTTAAACGTAGTTTGAAAAGTTCGCGTTAAGTGCAGATAATGCTCGTTTAAATTCATATAACTTTGCGCTAGACGGCCTTTTCTGAAGAAATAAAATCTTAGTGTTATTTAAGAACCTCTATGATACACGCGTGGAAGTGTTTTGCCATTTTTTTCTTAAATAATCTAAAATTATAGAGCTTGCCCGCAGATACTTTGACATTTTCCCTCTAAATAATACCTGTATAATGCTTATTTACGATAACGCCCACGAGCTTGACAACCATGGAGATTTAAAAGAATAACGAAACAGGAAGGTATAAGCAGAGAAATTTAATTTTAATATTTCATATAATTTAATAACAAAGCTAAAAGCATAATTACAGAAATAGGTTTAAATAAGGTGTTCCTTTCTTCTGCGTGCCCATAGAATTGGCGGTATTAAAAATTATGCTTGTGCCAGGTTTTACTAACCTTACCTAAAGAAGAATGTCAGGACTCCATGTATCTTACTTAGACTTCGCGTACATTCATACAAAAATACTCCAAAAATATAGATCTCGATCAAATTAACAGAAAAGGTATAATTGACATTTTTTTGTTACAATGGCTATTTAAACGTTTAAAGAGCATGTAGCTCCGTTTATACAGACCCCATTACCATAAACCAAAGAATATAATATGGAGTAAATAAAGTGCATTCAAAAATGGCGGAAATGAACAGTTCCTATAATGCCTACTGAAGGAAAAAGTGGCACTAGTAGCTGACTTGGTATATTAATGAGAATCTAGTCGCGGGCTCTAACTCACAGGTGGGCCTGGCTACACAGCACGCTGTCTCACCAAGCATAGTGTCCGACAGAGGTAGTATCAGTGATAGGCTGTTAGACGCTAGTCTACATGCACAACGTTATTAAGTGAGATGCACGATCATTTATAGTAACACAGGTGGGTAAAAAATTAAGAAAAGTCCTTCGGAAGATCGGGTTTTATGAAAAAACCACTGCATAAATCAATGACTAATAAAGTTTATTGAACTTTTAGTTAATTGTGCTTTGTCGGTACCAACTTGGTTTTGGAGATTTTACGCTTCTTTTATTACTTAAACACGCCCAAAGTTAGGTTAAATTAGCAAGAAAAACGAATCTTCGTTGGCTCCTAACTTTTTAATGGCTTTTTATTGTAGTATTCTGTTTCCGTACAGACAGTATTAATAATGTGACAAAACCATACTATGTTTAATTTTTGATGTACATTGTCTAACAGTGGAGTAATACATTCCCGAACGTCCACATTTCCGAACGGACATTTTACAGATTGGGGTAGCTTGATGCGCTGGCCTCTGTACATAGTTTCATACATGAACGCGAGATACCAAAACTGCCATTCTTCTTTATCTGCAGGGTCTTTATGGGAGATATACCTAAGAGACTACTTACTCATTACAATTCTGTTACCAACACCGTCGATATAATGAAAACACATCGAAAGCAAAACATACCGATACAGTTTCAAAGGTACCAATTTCCTCAAAATTAAGACGAATACAGGTAGAATGTCATGAGATTTGTATTGCCCCTAGGGATGTCCGGAATTCTCAGTGCTGGCCAAACACACTCGACTTTCGGTTTTCGACCTTCAACGGAGGGCTGTCTGGCCAGCCCTCTAGAGCATCTCGACCGCAAAATATGTAAGGTACAGAAGGCAAACTTAGGTCGAGATTTATAGAAGTCACATTATGATTTCTTTCGTGCAATTGCAGTTTGACAGTTGTGCGATTATGACAGGAACAATGCTCAGCCAAAACATGTCTTCACGCCTTACACAATTCAAAGCTTTTTAGTGCTGTTGAAACCAGTCAGTAAAAAAAAAAAAACAAAACAATAGCAGACCCTTCACCCCTTTGGAAAAAGTATGTTATGTTTGCTCAGCGTATTCCACAATCACTAAGGTTCCTGACTTTCATGGAGTGGGTTTTCTTTAGTCGTCTCCGTTGCAACGGCCTGCTCCACCTCGTCGCTCGTCAAGTCGAGCCGGGACCGACACCATTAGCCCTGACCTTGGACATCACTCGCTTTGAACTTTGAACACAGCCATATACCACAACAAGCTAGAGACATCAACTTATTATTTGTAAGCTTGTTTATTCACAGTATATTAATATTTGGCAAATCCGATGGTTCTGTCACCTGTTAGGTTGTCTTCGGTCGATTAATATGGTGCGAGTAATAGAGCATAAGAGCATTAACATTTGCTTGCTTTATCTGTAAACACAAAAGTTCATACTTTTAATAGATAGTAGCTGAGTAACTGTAGTATATGAGAATACCTATCTAAATTAGAGCTACTCGTACACGATGTTATTGTCCATTTCTCCACGCTCTATATTAGCTTCACTTGTATGTTTGTTTGTATGTTTGTAACCGACTCCTTAGGGCGCGATTTTGACCCACTTTAAACCGTCAGATTTCATTTAAACTTTGTAAACTTATCGAGGACCGATGACAATTCAATTAATTTTAAAAAAATAGAGAAAAATCAAAAAAATAAAGGAAATAAACCCGATAAAATCACACTTTTGTAGGTAGAACTAAAAAATAGAAAATAAATAATCGTTTAAAAAAACTAAAAAACACGCTTTAAAAACCAAACTAAAAAAGGTGAAAATAATTTAATTCAATTAAAAAGCGTGGGGTGCTTTTTGAGGTATTTTTATAATCAATTAATGTCAAGCACCCCACGCTTTTTAATTGAATTAAATTATTTTCTCCTTTTTTAGTTTGGTTTTTAAAGCGTGTTTTTTAGTTTTTTAAACTATTATTTATTATGAATACTCTGTAATCATATAACATTAACGCTTGAAGTATTCATGTATTTTGACTACGCCAGCCGCATGCACAATGCATCCACACAATGGGTGCCTGAGGATTGACAGCGGCGGCGCCGCTGAGGCCGGCCCAAGAAGAGGGGAATTTATAATATTATATGTAGCTGTTATTAAGGTTCAAAAGTAGCCTTTATAAGGCCATAGGCTACTTTACATCCAGGATGTGGATACTTGTCACACAGCTATCTGGGTAAGGTACCCAAGTCTATCGGTGTGACAAAATTCATCCAAACCTGTTAAGTCATATTAGCGTTAAAGCGTAACAAACAAACTTACTTTCGCATTTATAATATTAGTTAGGGTAATATAATAATAATTCCTTGTTGCTGCCAGACGTAAAGCATAGCACCATTCTATTTCTTCCCGTGGGCGTCGTAAAGGCTGCTAAGGGGCTTACCAGAGAATGGCAGCGTTCTCTATGCATTTTACCACCATACTCCGATCGCAAACCCGCCTGCCAAGCGTGGCGATTATGGCAAAACCCCCCAATTTGGGGGGTTATTGCAAACCGTCCAGCAGTGGACGTCTTTCGGCTGAAATGATGAATATATTATAGTAGTAATATAGTATGTTATAATGTAGTATGGAGTATGTATGGATGTATTGTACGTGAACATTAATATTGTTTGTACAGACGCCATCAGGTCAAGCTATACCAAACTGTAAAATTTTCCCAATTGAACATGAACCTTATGATATTGTAATAAAGTTGAAAATCTATCAAAGAAATTTGACAGATTGGGGTACCTTGATGTGCTGGCGTCTGTACATCTAACAGCTGCCCGATAATGCTGGATACTGTAGGACCTACACCACCTATACATAGAGCATTAGTTATACAACTGGTAGTAGGTACATACGGGGCCAGCATTCACTGCACACCGTAGGTAAGGCCGCACATAATGATTTGTGTGCTTCTCAAGAGTGTTCTCGTTGTACAACAAGCCTTCTTTATGTGTTTGTTTACCGCCAGTAAACCAATATGGTTTCCATCATGGACGTCACACCGGCGACTTTGTTTGCAAGCTTTAGATTATGAGTCTCGTTGTGAACCCTTTCCAACTTACTGAATTAGCAGTTATCTCAAAGAAGCCTCCCACGCCTGGCGCCCGGTGCCCCCGGCTGCTATCTTTGAACTTTCTTACGGAAGAGAGCGGGCACTGTGCGGGCCATTTAAATTCAATTTCACACTAACTAGCCGAGTTTCACAAGTTTTTATTAAAGATTTACAGTTAATTCAACGACTTTTGAGTTGTGCGCTATAGGAGCAGGCCGTGCCTTCCCCCCCTGTTCCCGACTCCTGTAGCTACATCCCCCCCACTGCCCCGCGCCGCACCCCCGCGGCTCACCTGCGCGCACCACGCGTTCTCGCGCTCTCATTTCTTTCCAGTATTGTTGTTCGGCTTAGAATTATTAATTCCCCGCCCACACAAAATGAATTTCTTTTTTATACGCTATTCAACGTGAAAAGAATGAAAGATGTTTCAGATTACATCACGAGGAATAAGATTTTATTTAGGGAGGATGTTTTGTGTTGTTTTTCTTACAATTATTTCGTAACTGTCAAGTTACATAATGATTCAGGACCATTTTACCGTTGTGTAGTTGTGCTAACATCTGCGCACATTTCGCGTAAGTCTCGAAAGGCTGGGAGATGGCGACTAAGGATAAGCGCTGCGCCAGATAGCTCTAATAAAATCTACGTCAAGAACCTCCTTCGTATAAACTTATTTGAAATACTCCCAATACAAATAATTAATCTGTTGCTGAGGAAAATATTTAAACTAAATATTCAATTTATTTCAACAATGCGTATATTCACGCTTTCTTCGTTTAGGTATGCTTTTGTTTCATTAATTCCCCCACGCTACCGCCACGCCGCGTGGTGTGCGTTCATTTATTCACGCGCGTCAATCCAATACATGTAACGAATGCGTGCTTACTCGACGTCAAGTATTGTTAGCACGTTACTTGGTTATGTGTTAGGTTAAAAGTCGATACAATGCGCTATATCGTATACATCAGGCTACACGCTATTAGATATGTGTTCATAAAAATGGCTCTTTCCAGTGAAGTGGTGAAGCGTGATCACCACCTACCACCACGTTATGTTTCATGAAATGACCGCGCACACAACACATTCCTATTCCCACTTCGCTGTGCCAATATTCGATTCACTCAGTGCTTGTATTTCAGGAGCGATGCATTATTTGAATATATTCGGCTTTAGTACACGTACTCCGTTTAATTAGACGTAAACTGAAAAATCGTAAAGGTATTCACCGACAGTCGAGCGTGAAGCTGGAGTCGCGCATTTATTGTTTACACATCGAACGTCTCCGGGCAGCCGCCCACTGTGGCGCAACATCTGTATCCACAGACAGCACTGACTGAGACGGCCATCTCACACTAAACAAGGATAAAGAAACTGCCTCACTGGATCTCCCGGGATCCTCCAAATCAAACAGTCTAAAGACGCAAACATAAAGTTGTTACAAAACAAGATGTGTTGGAGTGAACGAGGACCTCTATATATCCTCGCGACTCGGCAAACAGTTGCAAATAACGAGCAGTCGTGTGACGCTCCTAACGCCGAACGACAACTTTGCACAAACTTCTGCAAACGATCATTGTAATGCAGCAGACGGGAACTGTAGAATTCACTTTTTTCTTTGTCGAGTAGTTGCTCCGGTAAGTTGGAGGAGCGGAGTACTCCGGACCCAAAGTTTAACATGAGTACGTGTGCTAAGTACGTCTCGGGGGCAAATTTGACTTGAGTTGTCTTTGAAAAGGTGCAGAGTCGACTCAAGTCTCTCCGAAATCACGATTGCACGTAACGATAGCGACACGGTGCTACGTACGGCACACTGACCCATATCGTGTCACATTTTCACTTTGTTCCGCCTCACACTCACATCTTGCGCGTTTCTGCTAGAGTACCTATATTTCTTTTCAATAGAATGTATCGTTGAAACTGTTATCCCTGACGCGGCAGAAAGCCGGACACTAACGCACCTCTCTGTGCTTGAAACAGCAAAACGTGTCAGATTCAAAGATAAAGCTAAGCTCTTAACCTGTTCGGCAGTCAGATCACAGTCGTAGAAACTACGTTGTTGACCGTTTTGTTCCAAAGACTGTATTCTTTAGTAGACGCTACTTTTTCTTTCATTTCAAATAATTTCAGTGATGCAATGATTCCCTATAATATTGATAAAAGGTAATCAGAAGTTTGTTACATGTTTTGAAGGTGTCATTCACATTTAAATGAGTAGATATTATTGCGTCTTAAGGTCGTACGAAAGTTTCGCAGAGTGTCGAGGAACATTTACCGCCATCATTAATAAGTTATTTGTGAGTTCGTCATAACCACTTGTAGCTTGGTTTGATTAGTAAGACGACTTGTGACGAACACTGAATGAAGACAAGCTGCCCTGAGCCCACATTCGCTAACTGTTAGAATTGCGCACATTAAACTTATTTTTATGATTACTTTGCGCACTTTACTTTCCATGTCGTAAATTCAGCCTGCATGCAGCAATAAATGATTTATATTTTCTGCAGGTTATGTTTACGATTTGGATCGTACAGAGATTTCAGTTAAAGAGTAAGATTATCAGGAAGCTCTATAGCAGACATGACTCAAGGTCAAGGGTGTGGAACAATAAAAAAAAGTTTCATTTGGTCGTAAGCACTGTACACTGTAACCCCTCACATGTGCGCCGACATAAGTAGCTGTCAGTAATTAATCTTCGCCCTCGCCCCAAGTGTTCTGCGGGGCGCGAAATCTTCTTAATGGCGACTATGAGTGTACGGATGGCCCTTGTTACTGGCGCGGAGCAAATAGTGGTGCGATGTAAAGGTTGCGTGGTGCTCGCGGCGGGTGAGCCCGTTCCATGGCATTTTGTTACGTAAGCCAGTCACGACAGCAGTCATAAAATCGATAAACACGCCACATAATCCTGTTCAGTTGTGATTTTGCGTTTATGAAATTTAATTATTAGTAGTTTTATTTAAAAGATTTTTCCCAGATTTTTGATAACTAGACAAGAATTAAGAAGAAATTTCAAGGACGCGTCACGTTTAGGCACATTTTATATGAGAGAGAAGAAAGCTATCTATCTCTGTCTCTCACACTAAATCTCATTTTTAAGAAATTTCACTTACACGGTGTCGCACACGCAATTTTTTTGTTTTGGATTTCCTGCACCTTGTTAATACAGAGAAAACTAAACAACTTAGGATACGATAAACTTCGCAAGATTTTTGAATCACGAATATGAAAATGTCTAATATTATCACTGTTGGAGTACAGTGTATATTATGATGGCGAGCTAAACATGAGATTAGAATGAAAAGGGAACGGCATCCGCGGGGTGTGCGGTGGAGGGTGTGTCGAACATAATTAGGGTCCCGCGCTCTAGCCACAAGCCGGCCGTAACCGACAAACGCTGTTTACTCGCTCGCCCCTTTGTTCCTAATGAATGCACCGCCCGATACACAGACCTGCTGTAACATCTGCCGAGCTACAAGCTACAACCTCACTGCGGAACTAACACTCCACTGGACGCGCTAAAATGATCTTCTGAATTTATATTAATAGAGCTCTTTGTGAAGGAGCTTGTCGAGAAAGTATTACCACCATCCCTCTTTGTATGGTACACTAGTGTCACTGTAATCAAACAGAGAAGAGACGTTTCAGCTGAGTCCCTGGTATTGCTGATGATGTGCAGTGGCGGCGGTGACCACTTCAGTACCACCGGGTGTTTCATCGGCCTGTTTGCAACAAACTAACGTAACAAAAAAAAAAATGTTTATTTCAATTACATAAATCTTTACCATACGTGATTTAGAGATCACCTTTTAAGCAGGAAGATGCTTGTGTTAGGTGACTCCGCACATCCACTTAACATAACATAGAGTTTGCAATTGATAATAGAACAAAAAAAATAAAAGAAAAGAAAATACAAAATTCAAAAATTTTAAAAGGAGCGTGCTTGTGTGACTTATGTGGGTGGGTTTTGAGTGTGTGTGTGCGTGAGTGTGTGAGTGTGCTAGTGTTGTGAGAACAACGTTGGCGTTCTGAATAGTTCGTAGGGTTACACTTCCCTCAGCGGCTGAATGGATTTCCTTCCACCTACTAAGTAAAAAGTGGCTTGTTTACTCGGCCGCGATGGCGTCCACGACGGTTTCGATGGCAGTTCAAGAAATCAGATTAATATTTCTCTCAGAATGGGCTCTTATTTGAAAAAGACTAGTACCTAATTCTGGTATATTGATGAAACTTTGGTGTTTTATCAAAAGCTCAAAAAGAACTGATTGCTAGTTCGTTTTCATTAGATACTCCTGACGATTCAGCGTCGCCCTTTATCTATGTGAAATATAATTCCTTTCTTTTCTTGATCAGATTTTTTTAAATAAATATATTAATAGGTCAAACGATCAACACAAAAGCACACATTCGTAACACTTTCAGTAATCAGAACAAGTACAAAATAGCTAATAATTTGCTTTAAAATTGAATCAATTTCTTCGACTGAATCAATAATGTAAATGACACAGCGATTGCGAACGAATGAGGGCGGCCTTCAAGTGATTGCTTAGTGCGGACCTAGTTAGTGCTGACGCGGCACACACGAGCAGAAGGACCGCTGCCCGCTGGGTACCACGCTGTGGAAACTCGAGAAAAATAAACAAGGGTTATACACTGGATCCCCACGATCACCATGCAACTTGGTACATGGGAAAGCGACAACCTAATTAAACACTCACTGTTAGAAGTGGACCTTCTTCACAAAATTGTACCTGTTACTACTAACTCCGTCTCAGACCGGTTCGGACCGGGCCGCACACCAGCCGTGTCGTGCTCCAACAGCCGGAACGGCGCGCACCCTCCGCGGGGTCAAGGTCACGCGCCCCTATTTTTGGACGATCTCATTTGCAGATCTCACTTATATTTAACTGCAAATGCGAGGACTCAAATAGCTAGTTCTATTACAGCAATGACGGTCACGGACTGAATGTTTGATACGCTCACAACATTGAGCCAACCCCACAATTTGATATGAAAAGACAACATGCAATTTATATTAGTTTCGGCATCTTAATGATTTAACGTTGCTGGTAGACGAGGCTTAAGGGCCCCTAACCTTTGTCTAGTGCTCAAATCCAGAAGCACATGCAGTACAGTTTGAAACAAAGCTGGTTGTAATCAACCTAATGGGTCGATCTGCGCGCCACTCCATAATGCGAGCCGCGACCTCCACCGTGATCCGCTTAGCAACATCCCGGTGGTAGGTGGGCATCGACCGTACTCCATCCATAACTCACAGCTCACGTCCACCATTCATATTTATTACACAAATTGACCAACGGCGATGGATTACAAACGTTCTGTTAACTTTTGTTACCATAATAAGAATATAAAACAAATCATATTCAATTGGAATCTAACAATTTTGTGGACTTCTTCAAATACTCGAATGGGGCAAAATATTGTGCCATACACACGATGGGTTGTATATTATTTCCTTTGAGCCCCGGCATTCATCAATTCTGAATCACACAAAAGAGGCAAGAAGAGGGCCCGGGCCCTCACATAAAAGATTCATGTATGTGCACGAATTGGACCCGGCACGGGCGAATAACACGCGGACCATTTGGAATACCGCGCCAGCCGGTGACTCACATTCTACACGACGCGTGTTCCGCGAAACCAACCGTTTCTTTGCCTGAATTGTTGACATAGAGCATTGTTTGAAATAGCTGATAATATGAAGGCATGTAATTGTAACGAGCCCCCCACCTCCACGTCTGTGCAATAAGATTCAACATATGCACCCATCTGTGCCCCAATCGGCACATAATTGTTCCCCTGACCTTGCTCGCCACCGCTCGAGGGGAGAGCGTCTGCCTCCAACCAGTCAACATTTCCGGTAACACGAGCGAGTCGCAACAACGAGCCCAACTCCCGCGCGACAACGGAACCCCAAACTAAAACACTCCAAATTAGAACTTCCAAATTGTCGTGCATATTTAAACAGGCCGGTTGTTGCCGTCTTTAGAAATTACTGCCAAGTTTATTTTTCAACTTTCTACAACAGTTTGAAGTGGACTTTTTGGGGCAACAGCCGAGTTCCGAGTTACGAAGGCATGGCCTTACAGGTGCCGCAATGGGACAGTGAGTCTCAATATAATCGTGGAAAGTACAGAAGGCTTACTCCATATAATGTGCGGTTCTCATGTACGATAATGACTAGCTTTTCTATATCTTCTTGTTTTGTGTTTCTGTGACACAGTTTCCAAGTGAACTTGTCCCACACCGAATCTTCCGTCGCAACAACGATACACAGACTTCCATCATAAACAGACAAATGTTTACAAACTGAAAGACTTATGTCTGATTTGTCTATCGCTCGGCAACGGATCAATATGTATAAAGCGACGTGACGCCGACGCGGGAACATTCGGGAATGAATTTAAATTCATAAAGATGTTAGGTATCAAAGCAATTATTGCACAGGGCGGCTCGGTGGCGCGGTTATGTAGCTATGTAATCATTGGATAGAAGAGATACCGTGAATATAGTGTAAACATAGATCACTATAATATAATATTAGGTCTTTACCTATGAAATTGCCGTTTTGCAGTACTGGCCATTTCAAATCAAAATAATGTTTGTTTGGGTAAGAATTCTAATTTCAAATTAATTTTATTTTAAAAACATGGATTTTTTTTTCCAAAAGTAGTCATTTGTTTATTGATTAGTATTACATTTTCATCGCATTTCAATCTTTTTCGTCATCATGGATACGTTAAAAATTCGAGTAATTATGGAATATGAGTACCGTCGTGGCAGCAACGCGGCACAAGCGGCACGCAACATCAACGACGTTTACGGAGCTAACACTACAAACCAACGCACCACCTGTTATTGGTTTGCTCGCTTCCGTTCTGGAAATTTCGACCTGAAAAATGAACCTCGCGGTCGTCCGAAGACTTTGGTCGACAATGACGAATTAAAGGCGATTGTGGAAGCTGATGATACACAATCTACGGCTGAATTAGCAGCAGCTTTCGACGTTAGCGTCAAAACAATATTGGTCCATTTGCGTCAAATTGGCAAGGTAAAAAAGCTTGACAAATGGGTGCCCCACGAACTCAATGATCGTCAGCGCGAAGTACGCGTCGAGACGTGCCTTGCACTGCTCAACAGACACACAAATGAAGGAATTTTGAACCGCATTGTTACCTGCGATGAAAAATGGATTCTGTTTGATAACCGCAAGCGCTCAGCAAGTTGGTTGGATCCTGGTTCAGCACCTAAACAATGCCCTAAACGAAAACTTACCCCTAGAAAAGTGATGGTCACTGTTTGGTGGTCTAGCGCCGGTGTGATTCATCACAGCTTCTTACCAAACGGGGTGAGCATTACTGCAGATGTGTACTGTGAAGAACTGAACACAATGATGGAGAAGCTGGCACATCTCCAACCAGCATTGGTCAATCGCTCGTCTCCGCTGCTCCTGCACGACAACGCGCGACCTCATACTGCACAGCAGACGGTCTCCAAGTTGCAAGAACTGGGGTTGGAAGCTCTCCGTCATCCGCCCTACTCACCAGACCTTGCGCCTACAGACTACTACTTTTTCCAGAATTTGGATAACTTCTTGGCGGGAAAAAAATTCAATACCCGAGAGGCAGTACAAAATGCCTTTGAAGAATTTGTTGCCTCCCGTCCAGCTGATTTCTTTAAGAAGGGCATCAATAAACTGCCACTGCGATGGCAAAGATGCATTGATTGCATGGGTGATTACTTCGATTAATACAAATAAAAAATACATGAAAAAAATTCGTTTAAATTTTTTCATACAAAACGGCAATTTCATAGGTAAAGACCTATTATAAATAATATAACTGGCATACCTTTGACGACTAAACAAGAACGAATTACCATCTTTTTTAGTTTTCAGGACTCAAGCATAAGCAACCTACGTCGGTAATTCCCAATTTTATTTATTTGAATGGTATTTCTATCGGAACCGTCAACTAAAATAGAAAATATATGTTTTTCATATTGTACTATCAATCACAAGTTCACCGTACACACCGAACCGTAAGCATGCAAACAACAAGGTAAGTACGATGGTAAGTAAATAATTAATAGCATATTTATATTAGTTTGCGCACTCTTGTAACTAGGCTTTCAAAATGTTTTCTTAAAGTGAGTGTGTCATCTATCACTACCCCCAGGTATTTCATATTGCTTGTTTTGAGGCGACATATTTATTGTACGGTTTCCACATTGGGCATGGGCATATAGATGATGGTTAGTAATGCTTACGCAAGGAGAAAGTATTATATTTTGTCTTTGCTTTGAAGCTAACTTGCTACAGTATTAAAGCCTAGTTGGCCAATTTCTAACGTCGCGGGAATCCAGTACATAGGTGTTAGAAGCACGTTCACTGCTCTAGGAACCCAAGAATGGGTTGTCAATGTGGTTGGCGTGGTGAGCCATTCATGCGTTTAAAAGCTGCGTGATAATGATGAGGTTGTTCAAAATTGTATTTTTCTTTACGTAGGTTTTAGTCGATATGATTCGACTGGCCGTAGTTACTGTAAAGTGATCCAGTCCTCGAGCTGCATTTTACATTGGTTCCCTTTATCATAGGTGTGTAGTTTCGCCTCCAAGAAATGGTAATTTTCTCCCTCGTAGAGCAGACAATTTGTTTTTGGATCGAATGTCAATGGAAATAAACGTTCTTATAACAAACCTGTGGCTCGGATCACACGATGTTCTTTGGTGTTAACTAATGCTTTGTATAACCAAAGTAGTAAAACATTTTCGATTCCACTTAATACACTGCTTTTCATTGTACTATATTATAGATTCTATTATGGCGCTTTTGTGCAGTACATTGGTACTCACGGCGAGCCTGTGTGTGCATTTTTATTATTATTGTCAGCAAACACCTATGCCCAAGTGCGTGTGTACGTCTTTATGAAGCGCTGAACATAACTGGTGGCAGCTACTTACATTAAGTGGCTATTTCGTTCCGGCCTGAGTGGCGCACATAAATGTAAAGTAATAATATGCACGTATAAGTACAGTAAGTGCGGCATTATGTCTTGAAGCGGTAGCACCGCGCGGCGCTATAAACAGCGGAATATTGGCTTTTCATAGAACACGCCGAGGGCGCGAGCTTTTGCTTACCGACGCTGAATGTTCCACGCTTTGGCAGATCCTCACACCATAGGTACATTCAGAAGTACTATCTAAGTATATGCGACCACAAGTCTTAATTTTACATATACCAACCACGTATTGATTGCAATATTAATACTCTGAAAAGCGTTAACTGTACCGTGGCTATGTACTATGTAACAATATTTGAAGCATGTGAGTTCATATTATTATTCACTTTCTGTTAGCAGTGATTCTATTGTTATTATTTTGAGCGACCTTCGATATAGACACTTGCACCCTCATTGCGTAAGTAATCAGAACCGTAATTTTAAAGGTTATTGGTAATCCATTTCTCCACGTGTTCAAAAAAAATCTGCTCATTATCATAAATGAAAGCTATTCCTAATGTTAGTGTTTTACCAACACAATTACCCTGCTGCTTATGATCGGAATGGGTACGGGTTTTTTTGGTGTTTGATTTTTCTTTGCTTGATACTTAAATGTATTTTTGCAAATAAATCTTTATTTTTGTACGAATTACTGAGAGATTTGCATTATGCTTATGATCAGAGATCGAATATTCGGATGCATATTCACCTAAAGATGAGATGTTGGCTAACATGGAATGCGCTTTTGTATCGAAAAAGTCTTAATTTAGGTAAGTAATTTGTTTATTTTTTGTTTTAACTAATACAAACCACCTCTCCTCCAGTATACACATATTTGTATCGGGTTAAACATTAATTTAAAATTAATACACATCTGAATAGTTATACAATCCAAGAATCCTGGGGTTTTAAATAAATATAACAAATAATTTGTAAGCCGCTTCCATACTTTCATAGCTAAAAATTATCTTTATGTAAATATGCATCCGAATATCCGATCTCTGCTTATGATGTACTGATTCCCAAGAAACCCAGATAGTAATGTGTTGAACGCTAATTAAAGAAAAGCTACCTTTTGTAGACGCACGAGGTACTAGTAGTAGGTACGAGTAACTAGTGCACGTCTGTTACTTGTGTGTGGTGATGAAACTGAACTGAACGGTGACAAATGTTACTTCCGTTGTCGGGATTTAGCTCCTACATCACAAAGACATACCTCTTTATTGAAAGAAAGCAAACCTAAGTGGTATAGTGTGTGAAATACCGAAAACAAAATGTAGTGTCGCTTTTATGTTATACTTCGGGGACCAAAATAAAAACCTCCAGGCAAATAGGGCGTGGCAGCATATCCATATGCTACGCTGGATTAGTTGACTTAGGTGTTACGACCCGAGTTACAACTCATACATACTACAAATCATACGTAGTCAATTTGCCTAACACACTTTACCGACTGTTGAAAGACGAGTGTATGGTGAGTGTAGTATGGCGTGGTACTTCTACGGCCATCTACTGCGTGACCACGCCTTCGCGTCGCCTACAATGTGCGTTAACTTGCAACACGGCTTTGTTCCTATCAGCTTCTGTGCTTGTGGAACATCTGTCATATTGAGCTCATTACCTTCGTTAGGCGGCGCCAGGTACTTTTTGAACATAGGTAGGGGTGGCTTAGTCCAGAATATCTCGGATTTTTACGGAAATCTAGTGTTACTAAGTAGTTGAAGCACGTATTAAAAAATAGTTTAAAAAACTAAAAAACACGCTTTAAAAACCAAACTAAAAAAGGAGAAAATAATTTAATTCAATTAAAAAGCGTGGGGTGCTTCACATTAAGTGATTATAAAAATACCTCAAAAAGCAGCCCCACGCTTTTTAATTGAATTAAATTATTTTTTCCTTTTTTAGTTTATTCATGTTTTTTTAGTTTTTTAAACTATTATTTATTTTCTATTTTTTAGTTCTGCTAACTACAAAAACGTGTCTTTTTTTCCTTTTTTTTCATTTTTCTCAATTTTTTTTTTTATTATTGAATAGTCGTCGGTCCTCGATAAGTTTACAAAGTTTCAATGAAATCTGACCGTTTAAAGTGGGTCAAAATAGCGTCCAAAAGAATCGGTTACAAACAAACAAACATACAAATAAACATACAAGTGAAGCTAATATAAAGCGTGTAAAATCAATCGTGATCAAGATCTGTGATACCGCGGATTTATTTTGAGCACAGGTCTTGACCGAGATTGACCGTGTAATAGTTGCCTTGCGGATGATACCTTGTCAACCCGCACGTTACACACACACACACGTTACGCGGTGACCAGTCAACTTATGTACTAAGTAAGTTTACCTTCATGAACCTACTTTATGTAAATACATTCCGTAAAGATCTAACGGATTATATCTCTCTATGATGAAATCAACAATTTATTTTACATTAATTCAATTAGAACAGACTCCAAAGAAGTTGATGATATATGAAGTGTTTGAACAAACGCGAGTGACGTCACTGTCAATCATTATGCTTAATGGTGTCTGTCGTCAAGGAAACCGACCACTTAAGAGGGAATTAACTTTTTCCTAATGAAAAGGAATTTATCATAACTGCGAAATGCGGAGAAACCGAGGGATGGAGGGAGAAATTCACAGCGGAAAATTTTCGCCTGAATCATGAATCATTAATATGATCATTATAACGGCTCATCTTACGAACTGGAACAAAAACGAGATGGACGCTGTGACCTTTAACACCTGTGCACATGTGAATGCTACGAGCCTACGGCACTCGTAGCTTGCTACGAAGGCTTGCTACGAATTTTTGCTACGATTTTATTTTTTTTATTACTAAATGGCCCGCTCTTGACCTCGATCACGCCTGATGGAAAGCGATTGATGAGGTCTATGATGGATCGAGCGTGCCCAGAAAATGCCTGTTCACTCTTGTTCAAGGCACTGGTACTCCCACGCATCGATGAAACACAGCAAGCTGCTTGACGCCGGACTCCGGTGGGAGGATGGTTCAGGCGGGCGTTAGCCCTACCACCGCAAGGGAAGAATTGGCCAATCATCAAGGTATTGGGTGTGACTGTCCAGGATGCGCCGAGCGCTCGGTTCATTCGAGTTACTGGCGGAAAAAATTGCGCTACATGTGTTTTTAATCGATCAAATTAGAACTTCTTACTAACTACGATTAAGTTCTATTGCAAACATAAGCACATGAAATCCCGATGAATAGTTTAAGTTTAGACTGACAAGTAGTTAAGTTGTTCCTAAGACCACTGAATGTACCAGACAACGTTGCTTTTGGCTCCATCTTGATTCAACTTATGTGTTTGCTACTGGTCCACACCGACCTCTGTACCATGAATAAGTTAGACATTCCTGCTCGAACGCTATTACACGCTACGTTAAAAACTGCTTAGGTATTTATGACGGCGACTGTACTGTGAATAAGAAGTAGGACCAAGGGCAACTGGATGATTGCAAACACGAAAACCTATTTAGATTTGGAGTCGCGGTAACAACTAGGTAAGCTTTGGTAACTTAATTCACTTACGCCTTTAACCTAAATTGTTTCAATAAAGTAGGCTTATAATAAATTACTTAAGTCTAAATAAGTCTTCAGAATCGGAGTAATTAAAAAAAATCAAATACCAAAGCCTACTATTTAAAGTCATTTGTGTGTGATGTTCTTATTCAGCAATAATAAGGAATCTTTAAATATGGCGATGACCCCTAAATAATTAACGAACAAAGTCTGAAAATATATCAAACTTAAGTATTTGAAGTAATTCGTTGGCATTTTAAAGCAGCAACCTTATTTTCTAATTTTAAAAGTTTATTGTAACGGTGAAATTTTAAGCTTTTACAGACAGATTGCGTAGAACAAGACAATCATGTTTCTCTTGGAAGCGAGGGCGCATCAATGACAGAAGCTCTGTTGAATTTTTAATGACCTATCAAATACATGCTGTAGGAGGTGTAAGGTCGCAAAAGATGTTTGGTTATAATGGGTATACGTGAATCTATACTCTATAGGTTTAGGTAGTTAAATAAAGGTAAACAAATCGTAAAAAGGGTTTTTTATAAATAAAATAAATAAATAAATAAAATAAAAATAAAATAAAAACTTTTTATTTCGGACTGAAAAATAATCCATAGATGTTAGTAGAGTACAACTTATGAAACTAGTGATACTACTAGTTTGATACTTTCTTGTTTAAAAATACGGTGTAACAAAATCAAATTTATTTATACGATAGTTTCCTCTTTTATTAATATATATTAAAGTTTATAATTTATTCTTAAACTACTTTTCCTAGATGCAACTACTTGAGCACAATTTTTTAGTTAGATATAGATAATAATATAATATTTTGTAATCTGCATATTGCAAAGTGCCGAAATAGACAGGTTCCCTAAACCTTTGAGAAAATTTAACGAATTGCTAAATTGAAAAGTACAACTGTGATGTCGTATGGCAACTGAAGTGGCAGGTATTACGTTTAGTCGGTTAACCAGACGCCTTTGACAGCGCTCTCAACAATCGACATTTACGATTTTGCGAGTGCGTTTCGATTTTGTTAAATTGTTTCATTATAGGTAGCAAAATAATTTATGATAAAAAGTGAACGATTTATTATTAATGTACCAGAAAGTTCATCAGATTCCGATTCAGGTTCAGAATAGAGCCTATTATTATATGACTATAAAGAATATGATTTTAACATTTGAAATAAAAGGTTTCACATCTATAAGTCACGTGTTTTTTTTTTGTTTACCTTTATTTAACTACCTAAATCTATTGAGTATAGTACCTATACCTATAGTATGGCAGAAAATGCCTTGGCATAGGTCCGTCTCTCTCAAGTGTAACACAAGCGGGTAAGAAGACGCTAATCGTGGCCATACCTGAGAACCCTCTGGTTACAGAGACATTGAAGGTTCAAGTTACAACTTTGCACGTTACACTGCTGTACCGTTGCAAGCACCCATAAACACATACACAGTGATAACCGCGATTGTAACAAAAATAAAAGTCGTTCACCAGCAATAATTTTTGGTCATAAGTGAGACGTACAAAGTGCGTCGGTAACAGGTGGTTCGGCAATGGTTATTTTTACACACTGTATACGCTATTTGAGGACGTGTCGCTGAAGGTCACGTGCGACAGTCGCGACCTCCTTACCTTCCACTAAAGGTCACTGGTAATTAACAGCAGTGGTGACTGACCCGTGTCAAAGGGCAGCTGATGTGCGAGTAGGTATCGACACTTTGATCAGCGCTTGTTTATAGGTGTGGTTTGATCTGCGTGTCACAACGCCTAGATAATGATAATATAGTAAACAAAAACTGCTCTATTGTATTCTTACGCTATCTTTAGCTTAAATTAAAGAACAAATAACGTTCTTGTTGATGTAGTGGTCATTGAACAAGAATTTGTTTAGCTTAAGCCCCGTTTCCAAAAGGAGTAATATTTAAAGAATGCCACAATATTAACAACGACCGCTTGTGTCCTCTCCACGACGCGTTCAGTTTGATGCACCTCATAAAATTGCACTCAATGCTCTATTTGTCAACCGAGAGCTATCGAGCACTGTCGCAGCAACCAAACCGTAAAGCGGACGCTTCGGAATTTTTATTTACAAATAGTAACACAAAGTTGCCGGAACTCGTCGTTTCATCAAACGAAGTATGAAAGAGAACTGAACAAACATCAGTAATTGATCGACGGCGACGTACTTACTTAGTAAAGTGGCTCGTGCGCAGACAGAACTACAACATGCCTAGCTACTCCTGTCGGCAGCTCTGAACCTGTAATTTTATGAAGCTTGATATCGTAGTTTAAAAAACCGCAAACTTATTACATAATCGAAATCAACAGTCATTTATTCAAATTAGACTGGTGTCAGCACTTTTTGAGCGTCGAAACGCCCCCAAAACGCCCCGCCCTACACCACTTCCTAGGGGTTTAGCTGGGAAGAAGAAGTAGCGTAAAAAACTCCCTAGCAGCACAGCTGTTCAGTTAGAGGAACTTGATTATATTATACAAAAGTAAGGAATTAACGGCAAAAGCTAATAATAAATATTTGGAAATTCACCTCATAAAGGGATTAAATACGAGATGAATGTTTATAAATGGAAACTCGTAATTTTTGCCGATGGGATATCCGGAACAAGGCTTATAATAAAGATTCTAAATGGCGAAAAATACTACTAACAGTTAATGAAGTACCCATTTTATTATAAGTTTATTAAACGTTACAGTACCCAGCCACTAACCTAGACTCATGCGCGGCGGCGGCGCCGGCGCGTCGACGGACGCCTAACCAACGTAATGAACGGCAAAACAAAACAATCATGGAACATTCCGCACAGTTGTCTATACATGCCTCACACTGCAATGCATACGTGATATTGAAAGAAAACAACAATTTTTCGGCAAATGTCATTGACATGGCAACTGTTTCCTCACTGATATTTTTTTATTTGATCCATCACAGAACAGTGCATTAGTTGATTTTTTTGTTTCTTTTTCTTTCATGCCGCAATAGCGACGGATCGACGTGATTTTTTGTATAGAAGTAATTTTTGGGGCGACAAGTGACACAGACTTTTTATCGTGGAGCAACTCACATTTTTACTTGGAGATGAATCTGATTTCAATGAGAGCCAATGAAACAAGAGTCAAAGGGCGGGTGACCTTCCAGTCATCCATTCATACCGGTGATGCTGCTTCTTGTTACTTACGTCATGCGTTCGAACTCAGACAGGGTTAGCAGAGGTCAACCAAGCCCGCTATTACCTAAACTCGACCAATTTACAGTGCAACCAATTAAACTAGTGAACATTCACAACAGTCGTACAAATAGTGAACGAGCACAGACAGTACACAGTACGAGGGTGGCCATCTGTAACGCGAATAACATTATCAGAATGTTTTGTTAAGATGTCGCCGTTTGGCAGCAAGCGGACTATATATCCAGCCACTGCGGGTATCAGTCAGAAGGCCTACTCTGCAAAATGCCCAAGAACATACACTTTAACAAAAATAATGTCTGCGCTTGTGAGGAAACGATTCACCATAAAACATCGACGTCTTAATTAAACAAGCTTAGTCGAAATTGTTGCTGAAATTGACGCCACGAGTGCGTGTGTTCGTTAACGTCACGAGGTGTTCTTCTGTGCCTGCGGTGGGCGATGTGCCCGCGGTCGAAACACAGCGCGGCGAGTGCCAAATGAACCGGCATTAACTTCAATACACCATACAGCCTCTCCCCTAAAACAACGATATAATAGGTATACGCGAACTGTAGTTCAGAACACTGCATCATAAGCACTTCATCTGGATTAGCAGCGCAAATATTAGATGAGACCTGATAGAATAGTCGGATATTAGTAGTAGCAGTTATTGCAGTGCAGTTTAACCAACTATCAGCACTGATACGCTCCTTGCGTTGAAGGAAAACACCGTGAGGAAACCGGCATGTCCTAGAACCAAAAAATTTAGGACACGTATCATCCACCGCGTGTCTTTCTCCGCCTATGTTTCAGCAGTGGAAACATTATAGGCTAATTATGCTATGAGATGGTTAAGTTAAGTTGTAAGCCTTTTAAAAGTGGAAGCCTTCATGGCTCGTTTCGCGTGAAAATGAAACCTGTTGTAGCGATTATCTCATAAAAAGTTCAAGTTTGTGCCGCGACATAAAATGTTTCAGTTCACAAAATCTCCAAAGAGCCGAAAACGAGTGAATGGCGAAGCGAAACTTACAACATTGTTCAAGCTACGTTCTAGTGAGGTTAAAAAGAAGTTATCGGTGGAACTATAACTACCCGAACAGTCAGTGATGCCAAATTGCCGCGGGGAGCCCCCACGAGGTCGATGCAAATGCAAGAGAGCAGCAGTCCCGGTGTTGAAAAGAAACTGGTTCTTTTCATGATATTACCGAGCCTACACGCGGTTTTAGGTCCTGAATAACCAGCAAGCTGTGCCGCAGTCTTGTTGGCTGGCCTGTGGTAAAGTCACGGGAAACTTAATGGCGGTATTATGTTCGCTCGTCGATCAGCTAATAAATATGCCTTTGTAATAAGTAGACACAACGATACGGGATCTTGAATGTCCCCCACATTTTATCCGGTGAACCTTCTATGCTCCACCTGTGGGTGCCGTGACGCGACTGGCGGCATTTGTTCCCTGCTCTAGTTTTAATTGCAAAATTGAATCGTAATCTGTTGTTGTCGGAGTGGCGTGTGACGGACGTGGCGGTGCCCGCATGACATGCTGTCACTTGAACTTGAACCTTGTAACATCGCAATAAAGGCGACCGCATCAACAGCAATCAACCGAGGCATACTGAGCGGTCAATAATTAGGTTCGGGACCGTTGACGTGGCACCCTAAACTGTCGTAGGTCATACATGCACGATATTTACAATAAGCTAGAAATTATTTACTAGCAGCCGGATCAACATGAACACGAAGAGCATAAAAAAGAATGCGAAACTCATGAAAAGGTCAACCAAAACAGAAGAAGTGGATGGTTTTCTGCGGAAAATTAATTTAAAAAAGGATTACGTATCGCGATTATCACAAAACTCACGTTACAAACCTACTAAACTAGCTATAATTAATAGGAACAAAGACCACAATGCCTAAAACTCCAGTCAAGAGATTCGAGACTGCGTTACACGGGGCATATTATGCAAACTCGCGATGTACTCGGCCGACATCGGGCATCGTCGGGCGCTCCTAATTGCTTGTATTCGCTTGATTGCTCACAAGCCTACATCTGATCGTGTCTGATCGGGACGAGAACGTGACGCATACGACACGACCTCTCAGCATAATCGTCGTTGTTTAATTACTACACAAGGGACTGAGGGACATTCAGGCTCCTCAGATAATATTAACTACTCCACAGACTTAGGAAATTCTTAATACCTACTACAAATTGTATGTGCCTAAGCGTGTTAATATTATTACTGAACGGATTGCTTATATAAGCCAGAAAATTGGTTTTACAGGGCCTTCGATGTTACGGTCTAATCATGATATAATAATTAAATCGGTTCAAAAGAATTCGGACCTTTTCATGTGATAATCCATATTGATCCACACACTGTTAAATAGGATTGCGTGTCTCAGTATAGACGCGAATTGAAATAAAAACACAACGCGACCTAGTACGCCGGGCGACACCGCGCTTAATTGAATTTTATTTCGGTCTCTCTAAAAAGTTAATAGATAGTGCAGGTGGACTTCGCTCGTCGCTCTATAAAATTAACTGATGCCCCCAAATTATCATAAAAACTCTAAACGAGTCCTGTTCTATCAAAGAATATTTGTACAATGTAACTATAGTAAAAAGACAGGGCCTCAAGTCTGCTATTACAATAGCGTCAAAATGGTCTATCATTGATTTCATAATTGTTGATTTTGACAAGTTTGGTAATCTACTAATAAAATGGCGTCATTATGACTTTCCAATGGTCAGCCACTGACACTCCATTGAAAGAAATGGCATTTATTGGTAATCTCGTACATCATGACAAATGAATGACTGACTTAATTTACGAACTTCCTACTACTTTAGATTGCTTTTAACACTAATAAATAATATGTAAAAATATATATAAATGAAATCTGGCATGAATAAATGTTCAAATTTAGTAGTCGTTTTTCGATAATCATTTCTACTAACGAGTTTTAAAATAATGGCAATACGAAAATGCCATTATGACACAATTCTATTACGAGACCATTGACCGACCAATGATCGACCATTATGAATTTAGCAGATTACGAACTTTTAGCAAAATGACAAATGAATGACAATGGGATCGTGTTGGAATGACGAATTTATAAAAATAGCAGACTAAGGCCCCTGGTAAATTGTTCAACTTAGAGTGCTAGATACTACATTTTGACTGGCAACGGTAACTTCCCACAGCCTCAACGACCGGGCACATAATTATTAATGCCTACTGGATGCAACCTGTAATTCATCTACACTTTCCTTCTGGGAATCTAGCTGGGTCTGTTACAAGTTGTCAATAAAAGTCGTTCCTGTATCACAATGATTTGCCACCACTCCACCTCCTGCATTTTAAGGGGAACCTAGTCGCGGGCTCGAACTCACTGGTGGGCCTGGCTAAAAATTATGCTGTCTCACCAGGCTTCGTGTCCGACAGAGATAGTATCAGTGATGAGCAGTTAGACGCTAGTCTACACGCACAACGTTATTGAGTGAGATGCAGGATAATTTTTAGTAAAATATTCGCGTTAAAATTAAGAAAAGTCCTTTGGAAGATCGGGTTTTATGAAAAGGCCAATTCCTAAATTTTCGATAATTGAACTTTGTCGGTACCGACTTGCTTTTGGAGATTTTACACTTCTTTTATTACTTAAACACTCTCAAAGTTAAGTAAAATTAGCAAGAAAAACGAATCTTTGTTGGCTCCTAATTTTTAATGGGTTTTTATTTTAGACAATATTAATAATAAGACAAAACGATATCAGATTTTACTTTGGATGTGCCATGTCAGACGGTGGAGTAAAACACTCCCGAATTTTGTATGCAAAAAATGTGGACTAGTTTCACCTTAAGCCATGTTTCTCTGCTTTATACCAATCTAGACTTCCAAAAAGTAAAACGAATTATACACCGTGACATTTTAGTCGCCTTACAAAGGTGGTCCACTCAATGTATCCGACATAGAATACCACTAGGCGCGATTAAAAAAATTGTTACCATTAATTAAGATAATAGGTACAAAGAAAAATAAATAATGCTTTAGAATTATGAAACACCTTCTCTGTTCACAATGTTTATGTATCAAACGGTAGAAGATAATTATCTATCTACTACCATTACATTTTCAAACTACGTGAAACGTCTTAGTGAATGATGTTTTTTTTTTTTAATTATTAATTTATGTTCATAACAATATATTTTTTTTAATGATTTTTAGTCATTGGATAATGAAGTGGGCTACCGTTGTAAGACAACTAAAATGTCACGGTGTATATTGAGTAAGTGTACTTTAAGTGAGTGAACCACATGAATAGGAATCACAATATTTTAGTGCAGCAGTTACACGACGGCGACAGAGGTCAAGCCTGTGTTATGTTATGGTGTAATTAAAAGACCAAGCCGTACCGCCCCGCACCCCGCTTTCGTGCCCCGCGCCCGCGCCCTTCACTGCACGTGGATATATCCCCGCCGCAACAAGTGCCTGGCTGACTTCACAAAACTATTATAAAATGGTTTCCTCTCAAGATAATAGTGACCACATCTGTGGTCCGGCCGAGAGCTGCCCTATAAAAGTTATGAAAAACTTTGTGACACAACTTTAAAAAACTTAGTAAAGTTATCTTAAGTTGTGATAATTATATTTCACTAGTTTTTGCCAGCAGCTTCGCCCGTGTGAAGGTCGAAAACTATCCCGCGGGAACCTAATACCGAGATAAAATGTATCCAATGTAGGATAGGATACTTTTCAAAAAGTAAAGTAGCCTATGTGTTAATGCCAAATAGGTAATAGGTAAAACGGGCTGTTGTCCGCAACTCCACGTCAAAGCGCGTATTTTGCGTACGGGTGGGAGAATCGGTTCTTCGATCCACCCCAGCACCTCGAGAAAGGCCAGCAACGCCTTGGTGTTGCTGACAATCTCACGTAGGGTACCTGGGTTACCGAAGTATTTTGCCCTGTAATTAGCGACCACCGGGCAGTTTAACAGCACATGAGCCGCTGTCTCGTCGTCTTCCATGCAGGCCCTGCACAGCGGACTGTCTGTTACCCCTATGACAAAGAGATGTTTGTTAAATGACCCATGGCCAGTTACAGCTGCTGTAACTGTACGCAGCTGTGGTTGTGTTAAACGGAGAACCTGTTTCGTGAGGCGGGCATCGACCGCAGGAAGTGCTTCCTTGGCCTGCCTGCACTCACTTAGGTCCAACCATATTTTGTCATGTTGATCCCTGGTTCGTTTCCTTACCAGAGTGAGAAGATACCCGAAGTGTTAATGCCAAATGCCAATGCCAATGTTTTTGCCAAAATTCATCCAAATCCGTTCAGCCGTTTTTGCGTGATTGAGTAACAAACATCCAAACATCTAAACATACAAACTTTCACATTCATATTAGTAGGATTAAGTGATTGATCGTAGAACGTACACACAAATACATAAAGTTAAGAGTTCTTCTGTTATTTTTGGTTATAATCAAAATTAAAAGGTACCTATTTTTAGGTGTCTGTTAATGACAAATCTCGTTAACAATATATGTACTGATAAATAATACTATGAACGCTGTTTGTAAGGGAAAAACTATAAGAATGTATTAATCAGTTTATCAGTAGTGTGCCATTAGGTAGTAGGTAACTATATCCAGGAACGCAGGCGTTCAAAGACGAAAAACTTCCCAAACAATGGGAAATGATCCAAGCATCTAAACATACAAACTTTCACGTTTATGACATTAGTAGGATAGGAGGATAAGTTTTTATCCAGTGCGCAAACTGTAACCATGAATTCAGCATATCATTCTAGACCCCCTAGCGCAGAAATTTTTCATCGGTTATTTAAAAAAAATCAGCTGTCGCATAGAAAAGTGCAATACCTACGCGGTCAAAATGTATGGAATAGCTGATTTTTTTTTTGTATAACTGACGAAAAATTTCTGCACTGGAGTTCTAGAATGATATGATGAATTCATGGTTACAGTTTGCGCACTGGATAACAACTTTTCCTGTTTAGTAGGATTGAACTTGCTTGTGTCCTTCATGGACCACCATGGAATACCACACTTTCGGCAGACGCATAAAAAAACGAGCTCGAGTGGACTAGTTTCAGTTACGTCACGAAAATTGTTAAATGTATTAAATGGCTTGAGCTTTTGAAGTGTAATTTAACGCAGCGATCGCTTCGTTTCGATTGAGACACAACATATCATTGTGCAGAAGGTTCTCTTGTAAGAAGTGAAATGCAATATAGCTTGCGAGCCTTAGTTGGTATTGTCATTCTCAAATCATCCACTATCTGAAGTGAACCTTCTGTCTATATATACTGGTTGTGAGGCTGGTGGAGATAGGCCGGTGGTGTCTCGTCGAGGCTGAGCGCTATCGCCGCACTCTAAAGCGCTACGCCGTTCTCAACCACCGCTTTATTAGCTTTCAACGTTCCATTTATCGGCTGTTGCGCCTCACAAACTTACTAAACCACGCCAGGATTTAGGTAACCGGCACATTTTATTTTTGTTTCTGTCTATTTTACTTCTAAGTCGCAGCCTTCTTATGTGTTATGATTATTTATGATGCTTTTGTGCTCATTATTTTAGGCATCTAGTCTTGTGACACACATTGATCCAAATTCTACATGTTTATAAATGGACTTGTTCTATTTGTGGACCCACCACATGCATGCATGCATATTTATTAGTTTTAATTGCAAGTCGGCTAAACGATCCGTAGATAATATTAGTGATCTATGTAAGTGGTCTGATTTGGTGGCCCTACAAGAGACTTGGCTACTCCCCCATGATATTCCAATGTTAGGGACAATAAGCCCTGACTTTGAATATACTGGTAAGTCGGCTGTAGACACCTCTGAGGGCCTATTAAGAGGAAGACCTCATGGTGGGGTAGCCATTCTCTGGCGGAAGGGCATCTTTGAGTCGGTATCTGTTGTTGACTGTAGCAGGCCTCGCTTAGTGGCCATCACAGCCTCATCGAAGGGTCGTACTATTCTTGTTTTCTCAGTGTATATGCCTACAAATTGTCCAGACAACTTGCCTATTTTCACAGATGTGTTAAGTGAGATAAGTGCCACTGTAGCAAGCTGTGATATCGAAAATGTTTTTATGCTGGGTGATTTCAATGCCCACCCTCATGAGTTGTTCTATAAAGAATTAATTAGCTTTTGTACTGACCAATCTTGGATCTGTGCTGATATAGAGAAACGGGGGTTAGATAGTGATACATACACTTTTATAAGTGATGTTTACGGCAGTAGGAGGTGGTTGGATCACTGCTTGGTATCTGTAGCAGCTTGGCATACAATTGTAAATGTTGATGTTTCCGAGGATATTTACGTGTCTGATCATCTTCCTATGAGTATAGAGTGTAATCTAGAAGTGGTGCAGCCTAAACTGTTGACTCGGACTACCTGCCGCAATTCTGTTGTATGGGGTGAAAGAACTAAGACAGAAACGCTCAATTACCATAATATCTGTAACAGTAAGCTGCGCGACGTAGATTTCCCTCATGAGTTTGAGAGTTGCGGTAGTGGGTCTTGCAGTTTAGTTGAACATAAAATTGTTCTGGATAATTTGTACGAACAGATTGTTGAAATTCTATGTGCGGCAGCCGGGCAGTCTAAAGTAACATACGAGGGGAGACCGAGACGGGGTAAGCGCGTGTGTGGGTGGAATGAGCATGTTAGGGACGCTCATCACGAGGCCAGATGTAGTTTTCAGGCCTGGATGCTTAACAACCGTCCCTCTTCAGGTCCAGTCTATGATCAAATGCGGGAGAAGCGAAACGTTTTTAAAAGCCGGCTGAAATATTGCCAGAACAATGCTGAGCAACTTATTATGGATAGGTTAGCCGAACAACGAGCTAATAAAAAGTTTAGTGAATTCTGGAAATCCACTGGTAAGTTGGATGGGAAACCCGGTCTTCCTGCGAGTGTGGGAGGGATAAGTGATCCCCAGGGAATCGCGAATATGTTTAAAAAACATTTTCAAGTTCAATCCCCTCTCGGTCCCTCAATCGTGAAGGAAGATTCTGAGCCCGGCAGTCGTGGAGTGAAACCTCTGACGCGTTTCTCTGCCAAGCAAGTAAGTGCAATCATTAACGGTATGAGCCGAGGCAAATCTCCAGGACATGATGGGCTCAGTATCGAACACTTAAAGTATGCAGGTGTGCATCTGCCGCGAGTTCTGTCTATGTTTTTCACAATGTGTGTTAGTCACTCATACTTACCTGCCAATCTGATGAAGACTATCGTGACTCCCATTGTGAAGAACAAGACGGGCGATATCGCGGACAAGGGTAACTACCGTCCCATTTCACTTGCGACAATAATTGCAAAAGTGTTGGACGGTGTGCTTGATACTTTGTTAAATGATTACATACATCTTCATGATGCGCAGTTCGGGTTTCGCCCCGGACTTTCAACTGAAAGCGCTATTTTAAGTCTCAAGCATACCGTTCAATACTATATAGATCGCAACACGCCGGTGTACGCCTGTTTTCTTGATCTCTCCAGGGCCTTCGATCTGGTCTCGTATGATGTGCTCTGGAGAAAGATGGAAAGCAGGGGTATACCTGCGGAAATATGTGGATTATTTCAGCACTGGTATGGTAATCAGACCAATCATGTGAAATGGGACGGTACGCTCTCTGAACCGTATGGATTGGAGTGCGGGGTGAGGCAAGGAGGCTTGACGTCTCCCAGGCTCTTCAACCTCTACGTAGATGAGCTCATAGAGGGACTCAGCAGCATGCGTGTCGGATGCAGTATTGATGGGGTTAGCATTAACAACATCAGCTATGCTGACGACATGGTGCTGCTGGCTCCGTCTGCAGGGGCCATCAGAGAGTTGCTTGAGACTTGTGAAGCCTATGCTGCCGTACATGGATTAATTTATAATGTAAATAAATGTGAATATATGGTCTTTGGGGTCGGCGGAAAATGCCGTGAAGTGGGACCCGAGCTGTTAATAAACGGGTCAGTGATCAAAAGGGTATCCACTTTTAAGTACCTAGGTCACTTTCTTTCCGACGATCTTAAGGACCATGTAGATATAGAGAGGGAGCGCAGGGCACTCGCCGTCCGGTGCAACATGTTGGCCCGTAGATTTGCTCGGTGTACGGACCAAGTAAAAATTACTATTTTTAAGGCTTATTGCCAAAGTCTGTACACGAGTAATCTATGGGTCAATTACACCAAAAGATCGCTAGATGTCCTGCGAGTCCAGTACAATAATGGTTTCAGGATGTTGTTGAGACTTCCTCGCTATTGCAGTGCGTCGGAGATGTTTGCGCAAGCTCGTACCGACGGTTTTCACGCGATTGTGCGCAAGAAAACCGCTTCGCTACTGAGTCGAGTGAGAGGCAGTCGCAACCGCATCCTGAGAACTGTAGCGGAGAGTTTCGGTTCTCCAATTGTGAAGCAGTTTGTGCAGCGGGTGATTGGTACTAACACTAGATAATAAGTTGTTTTAATATTATGTTACTAACACTCTATGGATTATTTTTCCGAAATAAAAATAAATAATAATAAATAATAAAACCAGAAAAAGGATATTCAAAATAAAGTAATTTGAGACCACTGCTCGCACAACAGCTAGGTGTAGCAAGAACCCCGGATATTTACAGAAGAAGCTTGATATACATTTACAATGACAGGAACTAGAGTGATGAATGCATACAATGTCATATGTCATAAAATTGCTTGTACGCGACCGGAGCGGGCGACGCCGACTTGCAGGTGATGCAATGAACGACGCAGACTGGAGCACGCGAGCAGTGGCTGTGGCATTACAATTAGCTAGCAAGTGTGTGGCGGTAAACAGCGGCGCAGCGGGAGGCGTGCGGGCCGTGGGGCATTGAGGGGGCGGCCCCCGAGGAAATCACCACGACGACAATCTGCCACTTCCGCGCTACCGCCGACGCCGCCGTCAGACGCCGTCTGACGTATAGATGTAGGACTCAGGACTCGATCACACTGATATAAAGGTGGTCCATTTTCACAAAGAAGGAGTCCATAATACTGATTCGTACCTTCTATATCTTAAAAATCTGACTCAATTTCAGTGGTGTATGATTATCCGGTTCATCGGTAAAAAACAATGGTTTAGCAAAAGCAAAAACAGATTCCAAACAGATAACTACCTTTACGGACAGCCATCTGTTATGTTCTGTGAGATCAGAATTATTTTATTCCAATTTGGAATTTAATTAGCAGATTGCCAAAGCTTGGTTTTCGTTTTTTTTGCACAATGATTTGTAGAGCAGGTGATGTGCAGCTCGAGATGGCAGTTGCGCATGTCACGGCACAAATCGCATCACACTTTGTTTGACACTTCACTTTTTCCTAAAATTTATCTGCTATAATAATAGTAGCAATCCCTCTGGCGTTGAATCTCGTTTGTATGTCACCTCTTCAAGATTGAAACAGAATAGTGTTTTGACTCAATTTTCGCGTCGAAAATAGAAGTTACCAGAGATAATCAGGACTTACTTAACGATGGACGATGAAGCTCAAATACGGCGGTCGCAGAATTTAATCAAATTGTTTTTACGAAGGTACTTTACGAGCCTGGGAAGCCTTAAAATGGCTAAAGTTTAAGTATAAGTTAGGCAATATGTCAGAAGTCGAGGTGAGGTGGTAGAGTTTCAGAAACCTTAATGATACGAAGTGAAACTGCCTAAGCACTTAATCGGTACGAACATACAACAAAAAACCATTAAAGTGTCGAATTTTAGCTAAGTTTTAGTACCTATCTAGTACGTAAATACACAATTAAATGCTCCGTATCAATCTAGTACTGTGTTCGCCTCTTTGTATCACAAGCGAGTCGTAGATCATATCAGCATCGTTCTTTCAATATTGTCTACGAAAATTCACGACAACAGAACTATCTGGAACTAACCGACGGTGAATCGACTATGAGATTCAAAACAATGTCTTTGGATAGTTGACAACGATTGCACGAGACCAGTACGCCTGTATAAGGCGATAGGTAATAGGTAATAGGTAATACGGGCTGTTGTCCGCAACTCCACGTCTAAGCGCGTATTTTGCGTACGGGTGGGAAAATCAGCTATTCGATCCACCCCAGCTCCTCGAGAAAGGCCAGCAACGCCTTGGTGTTGCTTACAATCTCACGTAGGGTACCTGGGTTACCGAAGTATTTTTCTCTGTACTTAGCGACCACCGGGCAGATTAACAGCACGTGAGCCGCTGTCTCGTCGTCCTCCATGCAGGCCCTGCACAGAGGGCTATCTGTTACTCCTATGACAAAGAGGTGTTTGTTAAATGACCCATGGCCCGTTACGGCTGCTGTAACTGTACGCAGCTGTGGTTTAGATAATCGGAGAACCTGTTTCGTGAGGCGGGCATCGAACGCAGGAAGTGCTTCCTTGGCCTGCCTGCACTCACTTAGGTCCAACCAAATTTTTTGATGTTGATCCCTGGTACGTTTCCTTACCAGAGCGCGTAGATACCCGAAGGGGAGAGGCGCAATGGGCTCCGGTCCCACTGGTACCATGCTTGACCCCCTCCTGGCAAGTTCATCAGCTGCATCGTTGCCAAGCGAGCCGCTGTGTCCTTTGATCCACTGGATGGTAATATTATTTAGGCTACCTACCTCGTTGTATAAGGCGATGTAAACGAAGTGCGCACCTTTTGTGTCCTCAGTGTCCCCACGTAGCGTGTCAAATATGCATATGTACATAATAACGAAGCGTGTCAAATAAATGTGTATCGAATACTAAGCGGCCGGCCAGGGATCAAAGAATTGGAAACAAAATATGCACCTAAGTATGATAAAAGGGGTGTTTTACCAACTCGACACGAGAGACTGTATACACGTGTGTCCAGTTGGTTGAACTCAAAATTAGTATCACTTACTTCTTATGTATACGTATTCAATAAACTACTACCGCGACCAAAAGTGTAGAATAAAATGCATTCATAACAAATGAGCGAGGATTGTTCACTAACCCTCTCAACGTGAATCTATTCTATCTTAGAGTAAGGGATCGCCACATTCAGAATTACAATAACAACGGCCTATGCACTTGACATAAGAATGTAACGGACTTACTTCTTGTATCAAAATGAACTGCCAAGCTGAGGTATGCAACGAACGAGAAGCAAAAATACGCAACCACATGTGACGTGCCACGCTTTGGACGAGCACCACACGAGCACGTGACGTAGTGTCACGCGTGACGGAATGTGGGAGACATTGAGATGAGACATGATTTGTTGCTGAGCGTTATGTTTTGACATTTTTAATTATTACGAATAACTGAAACGATTTTATTGCCTTTAGAAAAAATCACGCTGTATACTGCACCTACGTGTTACATGAACGGGACAGCTGCGGGTTACGTGAATAATATGAGTAGTTCGCCCTATCATGCATATTTCCGGCATCTCGTAGATTGGTGAACAGCGCACAACAGAAAACATCCGAAACCCGCATAGCCGAACAATAACGAAATACAAAGGACGAACGGGCTTCATAGAGACATAAACAAATCAGACTCAGTCCCCGCGCTGAACCCTTCGGGGGGCTGTGTGTAGGGAGGGTGATCTGTGAGCATCTCGGCGCACGTCGCTCATCTACGCCGCGGCGCGGTGCGATCTCTCGCAGATTAAAAAGCCATTTGCGGTCATCCATCTAGCCAGCGTGTCGCACCGCTCTGCGTCGCACTGCACCGGACAGCGAAACCGTGGCGCCCGCCGTGGCACGGTGGCCCATTTAGTGCAGCACGGATTCATTCCACTCTTTTATCACGTTTATCCACCATCGTCGATCACCTCTAGGCGAACCAAGTTTCAGGGTTAGTTGTAGTCTTACAAAAGTAAAACTAATAGAACAACACATAAACAAAACACAATGTAAACAACACTGAGCTCGAACGCGGGCACGTGCATTACTTTAGATCAGACGAATCACTGCTCTAGTACAATGGCGTTTACCTACTATTAGCTATGATTCACAGAACTATCCTGAGTTCTGACCACGAAGCTCAAAGCAAAATTATAATTAGACCAATTTTATACCTCTATCCGACAGCTTTATCCATCTTAAATGATAACCATACTAAGTATGTACCTAATGTAACCTTATCTAGGTTGGAGTATCAATGGCCATATCTACATAAATCACCATCGGTTCGTAATTAAACAATAGCTGTTGCAATGTTTCAAATATTATGTATTTTTAGTCTGTCGTCTGCCTCGTTGGTCTAGTGAAGTGAACGTTAACGCGATCGCTGCGACCCAGGACCCTAAGCTCTGGGTTTGAGACCCAGGTCATGAAAAGTGTAAAAGATTTTTTTCACATGGGATTTGTCAGTAGAAGCTTGAGATCGGAATTCGGTGCTTCGTTGATGGTAACAAGATCGCCCCCAATTATATGAGACTCAAAACTTAACTGAAGGAATGTGAGTGTGCTATAGATATGCATTTAGGCACATGTAACCCCTTCAGGGAATACAAGCATGACTTTGTGTAAATAATATTACTTAAAATGTGTGTAGTTCTTGTAAGCCGATACGCGGAGGGTGAGCGCGCGTTCACACGTCGTGCACGTGTAGAATCAGTGCGCGTGGTGATCCGACACAACACGACTCACGACAGCCCGACACGCAACACCGAACACAGTGACACTTGAAGGACTTCGACTAGCGAGACGCGGCACACCTGTGCGTCTTTATGCTTCAAACACTCTTACGAACGAGCAACTTACCATCAGGCAGTGACTTGGTATTCCATGTGAGACTTGTTATTTCGCTTTGTTAACTTTGAGTTTCCTAAATCAGTGGTGCAGTCAAATAACGCCTGCAATGACAACCGTGCCTAAAGAGAACGAGGGTTTGTTTTATGTGGCGGCTTAAGAAAGCACGACTCTCAGTAATGTCTGTATTAATCCATATTTCTACAGTTTTCTGTACTTTAGGCGCCATCTGAACCAAAATATCCAAAATGCTTGTTCCTTGCTTTTCGTGTGGCCTGTCTGGGTACACACATGATTTACTACCAGTAATAAGTTGAGATATGATCTAAAAAATTAGCAATATTTTTGATAAGGTAAGAAAATATGGCTAATTTAATAGATCATAATTATTATTTTCAGTCATTTTCTTAACTTATCGAAAATTCGGTCAATCCTCAATGGGAAAGTGGAGATAATAGGAGAAAGAGAGTTTTCTTGATATTTTCGATTAATTGAGTAATCTACTAGGAAATTAACTAAAAGTAATAAAATACACTATGTATACTTATTTACAATGATTGCATCTAATAACAGTCATTTTAATACCAATTAAGTAGAAATCAATATAATGAAAATCGATTTCATATCGATTAGAATCAGTCTTATATTTTTAGTCTGTGATACTGGCATGACAGCTTACTGGCATTGATACTAGACAGTTGCCGACTTGCTTGCTTGCTCACTAGAGATGGTAGGCACACTCTTTTAAAATGAGGATTGCACGAGGCACTCTTTTTGTGCTACCACGAATGAGGCGAGGCTGCGGTGGCCTGTGAGCACGTACGTGTTGTGAGTGTGTCATGTCAGAGTGGAGTGTAGTAACGACGATGCGATACGAAACACATACGCAGTATGCAAACGCGGTGACTAATCGGACAGCTCACACGAGTGATGATGAGGGAAAGAGAATGGTAACGCGACGTCATCAAACAAAAGCAAAGGCGGCAATTGAACTTAGACCTCAACTCCTTTGCTTAGAATCGTAAATAGACTTGAAAACTTAAAAATAAAAAGAGTGACTGACTCGTTTTGTTCAAAACTCGTAACACGTCCAATTAATGTTGTGTAGCTAATCTGTACCCTGTGGTGTGCTAGCAAATCAAAATAAAAAGAGTGAGTGACTCTTTACAGCCAAGTGCGTAGCTACTATTGTGCTACCACATTTGTGCTGAGTTAGCCAACACTATTGTTCACTCGTTTCGTGCTTTTAAGTGCATAGGCATACCTTGTACGACCCTTGCTAGACTAGACACCGAAAATCGCTCACACGTTTGAATTGGAATTGTTATTTTAGATTTTACAGCCACCTCGTGGAATGGATATTGTTGAAACCATGGATCGCAGTGTGCATTGTGCGATAGTAACTAGTCTCTGCAATACACGAAAAAATTCTTACAGTGATTCGGCTATCGCGTGTACCTCAGTCTGTAAGTAACGTCTGAAACTGACTGTATCAGCACCCTAATTGCGTAACTCACGATTAATCATAATCTGTTTCGTTTTGAAACAGAGTGCTAAACCATTGCTTCATATGTTCGAAAAATGTGTCTGCTCAACAACGTTAATAACGCAATGAATATTGTTGAACTGTCAAAATGAGACAGATTATGATTAATCGTGTGTTACGCAATTAGGGTGCAGGTCCTGATACCTATGACTACCAAGTCATGAATGTTGATTCATATGACTTTTCAAACATTCTTCAATCAATACAATAAACATTAGTGTATAAAGAACATCTTTGGCTCTCAGTTAAAGATTGTAACAACCTTTACTTTTATCTCTAATAACTCAGCTCTCAAATTGTCAAAACTTACAAACTTGCAACGAGGGACTGATAAAGAATCGATTAATTGACACCATTTTCATCTCGTTACATTTACGGCCCAAGACTGTACACATAATCGTTTCCATCTCCTTTTCAAATTATACTGTTTTCTGTTCTTTTAAAGTCGAATTGCTGTTTTTTTTTTAGTTTGATAGGGTTGGCAACACCATCTCGAAGCAAACGTGAATCATAGATGTTTACAGACAAACAGACGCAGCACAGCAGATGAGCGTGAGAACTGAGGGGCGCGCGCTGTGTACGGTACTGCGTATGTTCGACGCAGCGGGCAGGCGACTGACGTGCGTCTCCGGTGCGACGCGCACCTGTCGACCCTGTCGCACGATCTGTGCCGGGATAAAGCTACTCAACGGGCCTGTTCGACTGTAGAAAATCATTTCAGAGCAAAAGCTATATCTATTAAGTATAGATTTTAACTACACAATGGATATTGTTATGGTTTTCACCATCATTTAGAGAATATATTGAAGTCTACGTGCATTATATGTATATCTTAGACTAGCTTCTGCCTGCAGGCTTAGCACGAGAAGAGTAGAGAAGCGTTTTGTCGTCGGAAGAGTAGACAAAAATAACGTTTCCGTGTAGACAATTGACAGTTTTGTACCGAGAAATGTAGACGAGCGATTTCTATTCTACGGTAGATTAGAAATAGAAAGCGTCATGCTAAGCCTGCTGTTCGTATGAAAGTTGAAGTCGTAAGTCAACACAATACCTAAACAGTAACATTTTATAAAACTTCCCACATTTTTATACTATGTTTTTAATTGTGGTCTCAGCAACCAAAATACAGAATGTCAGGACTGACGACGCGGGAGCAAAGAACTTACACTGGTTCGTGTGAGTGGCTACACATCCTGCACGCGTAGCATGACCACCATAGAAACAATTATAGATTGTAGAAAGATTTCTCCCGTCTTATCTTAAGCCGTTAAAGAAATCTTAAAATGTTAAAACTCAAGACAAAAAAAATGATTCTATTCTTCAGTCGACAAAAATCTGCGATGTCAAGCGTAACGACCAATTTTTATCTACTTTTGACACTTGGGGGTAGACATTTCACCAGAATTATAATCATTAAAATTACCTATAAAACCCTCTGAGTTCATTAATCCCATTGAACGGCTATTTAATGAAAAATCGAATATAAGGCATTAGATTATTTAACATCTACTACTATTAACTACATCATTAGCTACCTCCCCGCTATGGAAAGAATAAAGGCATCTTCAAACAGGCTTGACGCAACAGCGCGACGCGACGATACTTGTAGAACAATTTCTACGAAAACTTCATGAAAATTGTTCCACAAGTGTCACGTCGCTGCCGTCGAAGAAGCCTTAACTGTATTTTCCTTCATAGAAATGCGAGTTAACGAGTCGCCCCATATGTCGTGCGGTGTCCCACAGGGGTCGGTCCTCGGGCCGCATCTGTGGGACATCGGGTACGACTGGGTGCTGCGCGCCGACCTCCCTAGCGGCGTCAGTGTGGTTTGCTACGCTGACGTCACGCTAGTCCTGGCGCAAGGAAGGTCGCACCAGGTGGCGGCCGAACTAATGACACACGGGGTTGCGACAACCGTCGAGAGGATCCAGCAATTAGGACTCGAGGTGGCCTTTCACAAGTCCGAGGCGTAAGTAAGATATTATATATAATACTATATAATATTAAAATAAATAATAAAGTTGGAAGTAGGATAAATAATATACTAGCTGACCGAACTTCGTACCGCCAATAAAAGTTGTCTGAACTTTTTGTGAGACTAACAAACGTCAATTCATTTGTTATATTTTTTTTTCTTTGGATTTTCTCATCTTTTAAACCTTCTTTGAAATTCTACAAATATTTCAAAACCAAATTTTGCCAAATCGGTACAGCCGTTCTCGAGTTTTTGTGAGACTAACAAACATCAATTCATTATATCTCTAATTATAAACCTTAGTAAACTCTCAGCGATTTACGTGGAAGTCCCTGCAACATTCCGGTGAGTTGGGATATCAGTTTGACATCAAAAGGATTGAGGTGCAAGTCAATGCTCTCCGACGTCCTATTTATATACCGCGTGATGCGCGGCGGCGCCGGGCGGCGGCGGCGCGGTAGGACGCGCGACCGTGGGACACGCCGGAACCACTCGAGGGTAGGATACAAGGAACAAGTTCACGTCTGCTTGTTATGGATATTAGAAAGAAAATATCTCTGTCATTACAGTCAGGCCAAGAACGGATTTTAATTTTCAGCCCAGAATGAAAAAAAAGATAAAAATTTTTTGCTCGTCGATTTTTTTTTTTTTTGTAAAATTAATGTAGTGTCGTCGTCTATTAATCGTTATACATATTATATTTCACCATTTAAATCTAAATTACGCGAAACTTAATAATCAAACAATCAGATGTACATACACACATCAAAAAAAGTTTGTGAGCACTTAGTACCTATAAGTTGGTATTATATAATTTCTGAATGAGCGTAAGCTAGGACTGAAAGCCTTTTTATATGGAAAAACAATTGAACTGTTTTATTGTTTTATATTCTAAATCTATATTTTTCAATATAGAATCTAAAAAGAAGAAGAAATCATAATAAAATATACCGTAACAAAAAAGATTTCGATTTTTCAAAGTGATCGCAAACTTTTTTTGATGTGTGTATATGCTTTTAGTTGTTGTACCTGTCGATTTTGTTAGTATAAATCCTTTTTTATTTGGTCTGAGGTATAAATGAATTGAAAGTACCTATTGATACAATTTTATATGATTGCAAAAATCTAAAATAAAAAGCCGATGATAGATATTTTGCCGACAATCCACAGCAAAAACGTATCTAATTAAGTCGGACTCTATCTGTCACCAGATCAGAAAATATAATATAATTTAGGTACTAGCTGTGCCCGCGTCTTCCCCCACGTGGATACTGAAAATTATCCCACGGGAAAATACCACTGAGACAAAAAGTTAGGTTAAGTAACATCTTCTATCTGCCAATTAAAGTCCCGTCAAAATATATGCCTGCCATTTCGGAGATTAGCCGGAGTAAACAGACAGGCAAAAGACAATAAACATTTAGTAAAACGCTTTTATTTTCACATTACAAACACACTCTTCAATTTTATTTATTTGGAGTATAGTATGTATTAGTGTATGTATAACGGGAAATAGGGATTGCCGGGCTATTGCATCTGATTGCTGATTCGTGATCTCGTCAGCACGGGAATCCATAGTGGGCTTTAAACTTCAGGAAACGTTGAAATAAATACGCTGTAGCGTTGATTGTTCACTATTTCAATTATAAAGACACTTAAATTACTTAAACAATTAAGGATTGTAGTAATAATTAACGATTTAAAGCCAATGGTTAGCGAGTGACCACCACGTGCAACAGCGACGTCGCCCGCCATGACAGACGCAACTCCATTCGGTGTTATCCGCTCTTAATTAAAATTACCATGTAGTTGATTTCAAATCGATTAATCTTAACAAAATAAATTACAACTCTCGAAATTAATTGTTTTTCATTATTTAATAATGTCACGCGCCGTCATGTATATAGATCATTTCAGCATAGTCCCATTTCGCGTCTGTCTGTGTGACCGCGTTATTCTTAAAAACTACGCGTTGGATTTTGATGCAGTTTTCACCGTCATTTAGAGAATTTATTTTGAAAGTTTAATGGGTATAATGCATTAATATTAAAAACCTACACATAATACAGGAAACTTCACGTTTTGTCAAGCCTTACAAATCGAGCGAAGCGGGGGCGGTTTGTTAGTAACCAAACCATCCGAATGCTATCGGACACATAGCTCGCAGGAACAACAAGTAAATAACCAGTTACGGTTTGAACGTGTTATTACGTATTGCTATTTTCTGAGGAGCGACGGTTGTGTCTAGTTATATGACAGATGTTGCACAGAATAAAGTGGTTGTTGCATTTCTGTGGCCATACACAATTACACAGCCGGTCTAGGCTAGTCTATAATTGTACGAATTGTGCCAATTATTGTAATAGGTACTTGTTCGACTGACTCACTGCACTCGTATTTAGCGAGACACATTTGCCAGTAAGGCGCTCACTTACTACTCACTCGGGGCTTCACCGAAACGTTGACGTTTCGGCGAAGCCCCGAGTGAGTATGTCACCAACCCGGCGTTCTTCTCAATTTTTCTTCCTTTGAGAAGAATAGCGGGATGGCGACATGCCTACATCCACTGTTTCATTAATGCTTGCATTTTGTGTAACAGCAGGCTGCCCCGCATCTGCTTTTGTGTTATTTACCTCTCATTTGAGAAGAATAGCAGGTTGGTGATATGCCTACTGCAACTGTTTCATTAAACTCCTGCACTTTGGGTAGCAGCAGGCGGTCCCACACCTGTATGTGTTACTTAGCTCAACTCATTTTAAAACCATGCAATACTTCTGTTGTATAAAGGGTGCAAAAATTACCTGAGGGGGAATTCTCGTAATTTCAAGAACGTTCACAGTCTGATCTCAGTCTCAATCTGTCAAAAATACCTCGAGTTTTCATACATTTTTGACATTTGCTTGTCGCCGAGATGAGACTGTGACTAGATTTTGACCGTTATCAATTACGAAAATTGGCCACCTGAACGAAGCCAAGAATCACTTGTTCTCTCCATTATATATTTTTTATTTTTATAATGGGCTATACCTGGGAATCTTCTGGTTACTCTATTTTAATCAATTACTAAGTACGACTCCGCTTCTTACTGAGCTAACTTATACAGTGTTATTAAACAACACGAAATTGAGGACAACTTTCCACTGATTAACAACGAAGACAAAGTTTATTTTCGTTATATATATGTATGTATGTATCTATGTATTAGTATATAATATATTATTTTTCGAGTAACCTATCCCCTATGTTGGACCATGTTTTCTCTCTGCATCACCCCAAGGTTGACTGGTAGAAAATGCCTCAGGCATTAAGTCCGCCGTTGTATAGTATTTTTTACTTGTGCATTAGTTTTACTAAATAAATAAATAAATGAAGATATGTAAAGTCAAAGTTCGTACTATTTTGTCGTTTTTTTTTAAGAAAACAAGCTTTATATTTTCTTAACTACTTGAAATACTCCCACGCTCATTGTACCGTTACATGCACCCGTAAATAGCGAATTTTTACACCAATAATAAAAGACGTTCCCCAGCAATATTTTTCTGAAAGTTACTAACTTTGATTATACTGAATGCGTAGATGACTTCTTGGTGAATGGTAATTTTCGATTACTTTTTTGTAAAGTCACTCGTAACATTTTTATCCAACTCGTCCGGTTAAATAAAAAAAATAAAACGTGGAAAGGAACGCTCCTGTCACTCTCCAGTGACAGTTTGCTCAGCCAGTGATGTACGACTCCTGCTTATAGGGTTGGGATTCGGTATGTTATTTTCAACATTCCGTTTATCAGTACCTACTCAAGTTTTACAAAAAATAGTCATGTACTTAATCTCTGTATCTTTTAAACAAATCCTGCACACCACGCGTCTCCGGCATTTGTGGCCAACACTGTAAGTCACAACTATTTACAGTCTTACACAAACAAAGCAAATTAGTTCAAGTGTTACCTATTTTGTATTTATGTAAGATATGAAAGAAAAATGGTTAGATATTTGATCTTAAAATAACAGGCTTTCAGATGAATTTCGTCGATATCAAATTTATAGTAGTTTGCGTTGAAGAAGGCTCGACTCTAGAATCACTTACAAGGAACTGTAGCGCGCTATCTGTGTGTGTGTGTGTCACGAATCACGAGCTTCTCCGATACAAGTGATATCAATTGTGCGCCGTGTCACAACAATCACAACACGTCGTCGGCGCGCGCTGCCGTGGTTATTCATAGACGTGACGCCGAGCTATTGACTGCGCTAGTAACAACCACTCGCATAACCCAACTGGTGATTGTAGTCATAGTTACAAACAGACTATCTTAACTACCACCACAGACGAGTTATTGAGAGCCGGAAGGATTCAAGGTTTAATAACAATGTCCTGATTTATTCAAATTACAATCGAACCATTGAAGGTCGCACAGTTAACTGAAAACCCAGTCGAAAACACGAGGTATCTTTAAATGAGATGAATATATTTACTGACAGGAAGTAAATAATAAAAGAACTGTGGGTCACCACCCAGGATTCTAAGATACTTCACAAATAAATACTTTACTGGTAAATTCAAGTAATTCCACATTATTCCAAAAAGTGTCCGTGCGATCTCACGTAACTGTGAAGAATGAGGTGCATAAACCGCAAACATCAGTAGTGCGGTCACTTCACGTCACTCCGTAAGTACGACTGCGGTGAATGATCCACACCGCATAGTGCCGGCAAGTACGATACACGTCACTCGGCACTAGAACACTTCAAGGGCCGAAGGGAGTTTTATACATAACAGGAAAAACAATTGCCAGCTTTGCTCAGGTATGAGGCAAGGGTTTGACATTAATTCATTCGCTTTATTCAACAGTTGCGCCCCGTCATTGCGCGTCGGCTGCAGTCAGTGGGCTACAGCGACGGCTCACCTCTGACATTTAGGTACCTGCCCAAACGAGTAGCCCGTTACTTAAGTAAACTCATACATACCTACGCACGTAAATATAACAGTATCGACTGTGCAAGTATGTTTTCATTGCTTTTCCTGTTCATCTACTGTCTCAGTCCTCGAAAAGTGTTACCCAAAGAGGTCCAGTTGTATGAAATTGGCGAATAATATGGAAAAAGCAGAACGATTTTTCTATAATGATACTATTGAATTAATCAACCAAAGTATGTACCATTCTTATCTACGCACTTTCACCATTTTAAAGGTAGGTCGTTGGTGTCCGTATGGATTAAGGCGGTTCCCCGAGCAAAAATCCTTGAGCATTCGTTCCCTCTTTGCCGCACCTCACCTCTACAATACTTCGTAAACTTTATTGGCGCCATTTGGCGAACAACTTATGAATGCACGTAAAAATCACATGTACTTCACAGAATCTTAGAATTCACAAACATGGCATTCAATTAAATTAAATTTTATAAACGGAAACGTAATTTTTATATATTTTTAGTTTTTAAATAAAAAAAAATGTTACCTAAATGTAAAGTTGTAGAAGTTTGTGAGCTTAATAAAGGGGGCCGAAATTTTCATTATTTTTGCCATAGGACACACCATTTTCGAGATAAAAGCAAATAAAGAAAAAAAGATACTGTTTTTGCACCTGCAAAATTTGAAACGCACATACACAACTACACAAGCCTAAATTGAAAATAAATTTTAATTCGGAAGTCCAAACCAAACGCCAGATATTTGAGATCAAAGTGGCCAGTTGGAAAAAACGCCATTTCATATACAGGATAATTTTTTAACCAGTGCGCAAACTGTAACCATGAATGCAGCATATCATTCTTAGTCAGTTTTACAAAAAAAAATCAGCTGTTTCATAGAAAAGTGCAATACCTACGCGGTCAAAATGTATGGAACAGCTGATCTTTTTTTGTATAACCGAAGAAAAATTTATATGCTAGCGGGTCTAGAATGATATGCTGAATTCATGGTTACAGTTTGCGCACTGGTTAAAAATGTATCCTGTATTAATTATGTAAGGACCTAATATGCATACCTACGCTTATCGCATCCGAATTCAATCAATAGCACTTAGCAATAATACTCAGCCAACAGATTCGCTGTATTATAAAAACTGTACCACAAACATGGGGGTACTAACGGGCTCCTACACAAACATCGGGGCACTAACGGGCTGCTACACAATGCTCCTAATTAGTGCTAGATACACCGCTTACGTGTCACAGTACAGGACCAGGCTCGTGTTTGGAAAGTATTTCGCCTTTTGTAAATTATTTGCAGTGTTTACTGTCATGTTCTTTGTTCCGCTCGCGCTCAACCCTCGTCTCATCTGAGGGTTGTTGTTACACCGTTTCCGTCCGTAATGACAGCCCTCCCGAACGTCGCGTCGTTTCGCTGCGGGTAAATTGGGCCGGAGCGAAGAGCCCATTGTGACGCGTTGTGACATGATTTCGACACGTTTTGGGCGAAAGCTGAGACGGTGGTCGGTGAAACTCGGGGGCCCGGGTGTCGATCCTCGTCATTACACTTGAACCTGATTGTAATCACCGCCACATGCAGCCGATCCTTATCTACACCGTGATACACTGTGTGTACGCAGTGGTCGGCGGTGGCGCGGAATATTAAAGGCACCGTTGCGATATCCCGGAACATCGGTATGCATCTATGTACATTCATTTGTGTGTAAATATAACGAGCTTCGTGTAAATAAACTAACGAATGTTGACGTATTGTTTGATATTCAGCTGCTGGCTGTTTCCGGCCGAACCGTTCAGTCATGAGTCCTGCTGTAATATTCAGGTGAATCATTGATGTGTTAAAAACTTGGAGCGGAAAGCACGCTGTTACAAGTTGCGCAACCTGTCGAACGTGGTGACACAACAGCAACGAGGGCGGCGGGTCGCCTGCTGGCCGCGGGGCAGTGGTTGGGTAGATTGTGAAATGCACTGCGCAAACCTACAACCCAAGCACCAATTTACTAAATAAAAACACAGAATTTGGTGATTTTTTCTGTCTCTAGCTCAAAATCGGCAACAAAATTATCTTCCCGGAAACACACACTGCAAGTTTGAGTCATCAAGTCATGGACTTGTCCGAATGATTTTATTTTTTAAATTACAAAGTTTAGCGTCTGCAGTCTGTTAGCATCGATTTATTTATCTATTCAAGTCGGTGAATGATCTTCAAAACCCCGACTGCCGAATCTTCGAAGCTAGAGCTGGTCGATTGCAATGCCTACTAATCAAACTAAACAAATTTCATCTAACCCGCTATTTATAACGCAGCACGCAAAAAAATCCGACCGCGATTTTATTACGTCCGCATGGATGTCGACTTATTGTACGTGCTTTTAAGATCTATATCAGTTTTTGAACGGCAACAAACTTGCCCGTATCGTGCAACCATTGTAAGGGTTATTTAGAAGGTGCCAGTCAATTGCTGCTTAAATTTTACGGTATGCCACAACCAATAAACATGCACCATGTGTGTGTGTGTGTTTTATATTAGTTGGAGTTTGGTTTGGTGTGGGGTTTGATTTGGTTTTGAATTCGGATTCAATTTGAGAGTTGTACAAACAGTTGTTTCGATAGATATAGTAATCGAATTCTTAACATGAGTCGCGTGCGAATCCACGCACTAAAGGTTAACGTCATGTTTTTGGGACTATCTAGATCTAGACACATGTACTAGATATATTAACATCACATTTAATTCGTATTTCAGAAGTGCCAGGACTATGGTCTTGTGCAAAAATAGCTGTTTGATCAATTTTTTGCGTATCGATGCTCTATAGCCATCGTATGGTGACGACACGGTAGTAACGACATGCGCATATAAAATTGGTGAATGAGTGGAGCGAAGCTGAGTGCGCGACCAATCGAACCGCGTCATGTGGTGGACTGCCTCGTTATTCTAGTGGCTAAAAAACGGCTGCGGGTAACGAGGTCCTGGTGTCAAGTTTCATGCCTGGCAAAAGCTATTGGGTTTTTTGGTCAAGATGTTTTCAGTAACAGTTAAGAAGTTGGCAGGCTTATCTACTCTCCAAGGAGATGGACTACCGTGACCGAAATTCGGTCGGGAGTTTAATATTATAATTGTGTCGTTGTACCACGCTGCAGCGCTGCACCAAGCGGTACACCTCACGGAAACAGTTCACGACGCTGCGATGTAGTGATGTAGTAGTACACGCACGCTCAGAATACGCGGAGTGAATGACCGCGCCAGCAAACTAACGCGCTTCCGATTCCCAAACAAATCACTAAATAAAATGCTTCAGAAGGACCACTCCTAATATAATTACGGAGAGATCAATCTGAACAAACGAAACTGATTCGATCACTATAATTTTATTATTATTGTCGTACTTTTAAGACATCTTCATATTACGCATTATTTAAATGACAATCATAGAATTTGGGGGCTTATCTGTACAATAACCATTACAATATAAACTTAGGTGGTAGGTTTTAATTACGGCATAATCATTGTGGACCCTGTTGCTTGCAACCATATTGTCGGTTTGTGTCTAACCTTCTGTGTGTATTTGTGTTGCTAGACCCTCTATTCGGACTCACGGGGTAATGTTTTGTTGATACTGCTACTGAAATTGGTGCACGGGAAATAATGTAACGGTATCACTTGCTACGCATTTGTGCTAAACTATGTAATTGACAGTAATTGAAGGAGTGGCTCTGCATCGGTCGGTAACTTATATGTTGTTTGGACTTGAAATAAACAAACTATTACAGAGGAAACATTTTGTTTATAGTATAGTCCATAAACGCGTGACGTCATGTCATGATGCTAATGAATTAATTTTAACAATGAGCAGAAAGAACATTTATTAAATGGACGGACTTTTTTTAATTAGCACTAGCTTTTACCCGCGAATTCGTTCGCGCTTCTACAGCTTCCACTGCTTTTCTATTTGCAATAACACAATCCCTGAACACGCGCTCCGAACATGTGTTTCGTTGCGCTCTCCACTGATGGAAATGCCAAGCCATGCGCTGTTTTGCCAATAGGAAGGAGTGTGGCTTTGGTTCCGGAAGACACTGCCGTCTTTGCAATTTTGCATTGCCCCGAACCTCTGCGTTTTTCGGCTTTTTAAATATTTTTCGGCTAAATTTCATCGTTGGTAATCCATACTAATATTATCAATTCGTAAGTAACTTTGTCCGTCCGTCTCTGTTTGTATATGACCTTTTCACGTCTAAACTACTGAACCAATTTCGATGAAAATTTGGCAAGGAATTAGATTGCATGTTAGGGAAAACTTAGGCTACTTTTTGTCTCCAAAATAATCCTAAAAGGGAGTGATATAGGGGATAAAAGTTTGTATGGGAAACTTAGCATTTCTTAACTTAAGAAAATTATATGAGTTTGCTAAAAAATAAAAAAATAAAATTTTTCCCAAGGAAAGAAAATATAGGATGATTTTAAAATTCACATGATTATTGAAACTTTTTGTACCCACCTCATTTTAAGACATTTAAGGAATTGAAAATGAACTCGTGTCTTGAGGTATTATTTATATTAGTTTTATTTCATTTAGATCAGTCCATGCGCTTAAAAGTGATTACTATTTGATCTTATAAAATAACTTAGCTAACAATAGGGTATTATAACAGTCATTTTTGAAAAGTGTCTTATATTAGATTCTAAAATACTAATAAACCACTAAAAAAACACAACATTTTTACTGAATCAATTAGTGTCATAAAAATGCATTAAAATTGTACATTTACATACTTTGCACGAAAACGCTGGACGCAGTCGACGCCATATTGCTCTGTGGGTATGACGCCATATTGCTCTGTGGGTATAACGTCAGTTTGCTATGTAAACAAATGCGCTGATATTTTGTATGAGAATTGTTTGCAATAAAAAAAAATGTTATTATTCTACTCATCGTTGGTTTGCTGTTCCTGAATGTAAGATATTATTTCTATAGAAATAACTTTGGTTACGAAAATAATAAAAGTACAAAGTTGTTCAGTTGATTAGTTTAAAAAGCGGTATGACGTAATAACATGGCGGTTAATATTTGATGGTATTCAAAAAAAATAATCTGACTGCTTTTGCCTAAGCTATCTCAATAATATCTATATTTTAGATTTTTTCTCACATAGAGTAAAATACAATATTATGTAGGTGACGCTAGAGTATTTCAAATTAATGATGAAAATCACACATAATATCACAATCAGCATAGTATCTACTGTTGGGACACAGGCGTCCTCTCAATGAGAAAGAGATGGCCACAGACGGTCGGTTTTGGTTCTTGGACATCCCGGTTTCCTCACGAAGTTTTCCTTCTTCGTTTTGAGAGCAGTTGGTTACTGCGTGGAACGGTTACGTTACTATGTTCCTTCCCTTATTGTCACATTTCAAAAATCCAACCAGTATATGTCGTGAATGACTGCTTAGCTCAAAAAATCGGTTAAATCTGTAACTACATATTTTTAACTTCTCCCGCTTTGGGTGGAGCGGGAGGGCGTATCAGACTTTTACTGACTAAAACCCACCCGTTTTCCCTCAGTTGCCTGTGTGCCAGGAACCGCGGTATCTCTTTCGAACAGCCCGCACCCCTGGATATCTCAAAGGGGGCTCCAACACTTATCATTATATTTTAGCGAAAGGATACAAAAACTAGACAAATTATATACGAAAACCTTCCTCGAAAACCACTCTATTCTATCCATTGGTGAAAACAGCATGAAAATCGGTGCAATAGTTTTTGAGTTTATCGCGAGCAGACAGACAGACAGACGCGGCGGGGGACATTGTTTTATAATATGTAGTGATGATCCTTACTAATTTGAACTGTGAAAAGAAAATCCGAGAACAATTGCTTCAAGTTCTCGTGAGACGTTACTAAAGATATAGTTTACATGTCTGTTACTGAGTGGTTCTTGTGACACGAGTTATCTCCGGTACAATTTTCTACATCTGATTTATGGCGGCGTTTCCCTAACACGAGGTATTTTTACTTGTGTGTATCACGGAGCACCGCGGGCGCCGCGCCGCGCCGCCGGCTGTTAATTCGATTCCAAATGTGACAACCCGATCGTTTGGACATTCTTTTGGACAGTTTATAATTTGGACATGACAATGCAATATGTTATACTCACAGTAGGTTCAGTAGGTTGCTTACAGTAGGTCAAAGATTAAATATTGACCAAGAAAGCATTAATCAAAGCAGCGCCCGGAGTAAACTAGCTCCCTTAGCCTAATTATTTCCATTTGAAATAACCTTTTTATGCACAAGAGCACTGTTTTATATGGTCAGCTAAAAACCTTGCAGATTGAAAGGTCGAAACAAAGTCTTCGAGAAGAACTAGACATAACACAAATTTACTCGTGAACAGATTGTTGACCCAAGTTTATATTGGAATCAAGACAAAGGTGAAGACTTTGAGCGGTATTCATATATGTATTCAAGATGTTACGACCCATGAGCGCATCACCCAGGGGCTGTCTTCATATTCGAGAACGTCAAACTCGTAAAGTTTTGATTGCAGTAAGCTTTTAACAAGTGAGGTGTGTTTTATCCCTACTTCCCTACTAATAATATAAATGTAAAAGTAACTATGTCGGTCTGTTACGCTTTCACTCCTAAACCACTCGTCATGAAATTTGGGAGAGATATAGCCTGGGATATTGAGAAGGACATAGGCTACTTTTTCCACGATAACCGACATCTACGCGGGCGGAGCCAGGCAAATGCTAGTAGCTTTATAACGTATAAGCCTCAAGGTTCAAACTTGCGATGATTCTAAACTTACATTAGAATTAAACAAAAGAGTCCCTGAGAAACATGCTAATATATTCCCATTAATATTGAATATCCCATCTTTTTTGTCAGCTTTCGAAACCAATCTTGATGAGCGTAGCAAACTGAAAATAATAAAACAAGCAATAGTCGTTTGTCTTCAGGGTTTGTTCTGTTCAATAAACTACAGTCTGTAATGCCACTCGTGGCTATGGCGTCGCCGCGAGCCGCGTCCGCGAGACACAATGGTGCTCTGAGTGAGTTCAATTGTTTATTGTGCTCTGTCGATGACACAAATAGAATACGTTGTCAAATGAATCCAGCACTAGTCTGTTGTGTCTCCCGCACTTTGTTGCTGGGATTACTTCGTCTTTGTGCTCTTCCTGCTGAATAATACGTTAAGTACGCGTCGGAGGAGGTGTCTGCAGCCCACGCCTGCTCCTGATGGCCCCACTAATTAATTCCATTTCCTATAATTACTAATGACTCTACTTCCGGTACTAATTCGCAGCTCATATTCAATTTACCAGTAACTAATGTTTCGTGTTAGTTTTTGTTGACGCCTCTTATATTAGATGCAAACGTTGAACAAACAACTACTGATTAACTGTTGACCTCGTTCCGAACATTGAGTTTAATCACCAAACTACTCGATCGCTTTAGTTCACGCATTACTAGTGAAGTGAACAACTACGCTGATCAACTGGACTTCCGTAATTGAGCAAAGCGCACCTTTAGCTGTTATTTAATTAGTAGAAAATATTTTTTTATCACTTACTAGAGAAGTTCGTTGAATATTATTATTACGTTGTCATTAGGTAGCTCTTGGATTTCAAAATCGACAATCTTTTTCAAACTTCATTATTGTGTGCCTACTTATGAATCACTTTTGTTTAACCTGGAGCTAGATCGCTGTAAACATTCCCGTCACGGAGGGGTGTCAGCTCGGTGACTGGTGTCTAATGGCCGACTACTAATAGTGTATCATAAAACGTTTACACCGGAAGCGTTATCACTAAACTTGGCTCAAGCGTTGTAATCATTAAGTCCTTCGTACAACTGCTACCGTGTGTACATGTCGCGTGGCGTAGTAATACAGATTACAGGTGCGGGCGTGGCGGCGCACGCGCCACTTTATTTTCGATCCACAGATTGCACTTCCTAAATATAACCCATCTCCCCTCGCTCCTCTCGTCTCCTGTTGCAGTTTCGCGGCGCACACGATGCTTTCGTATATACATATTATTATATGCGATGATAACAACGTAGACTACAACGGAATAGTAGGCTCACTCCATTAAATTTTAAGATTTCTGCAGTCTGTGGTGTAATCCTAGTTCGTACCCAAGTTTAATTTTGCCCTTAGTCATAACGTTTTATATTTTGAAACGGAACTTTTTGGACGTAATGTTACAGACTTTTAATATAATATTTTTGTTTGTGTCTCTATTATGGACGGGATCACATTCTGGGTTCGAAAGTCCAGCTATGAAGTCAGCCTGTGTACTGTAATTTTTACTTGTGCGGAACGTTTATTAGGCACTATTCATTAATTTAATTTTACACACAATAATATCAGTCTATATTATTGAGACGAAGATACGTTTAAAACGTGCGACAGAAATACATTGTATATTAGCTGAGGCGCTGCGCTGATATTGAATAAATTGATTAGCTTTGTTCCTGGAAGCCGCGCTGTACACGCGGCACATTTATGTACCTGCATGTGACGTCATAACATGTGACACGACCTGACAGGCGCGTCTGCTTATTTATTTGTAATGACAATGAGTGAAGTGCGCGGTGTATTGGGTTTGCGACATATATCTCCTATAAGAAGGAGTCAGTCTGTATCGGGAACCATCTGATAACATGGGTACATACACACCTTCTTCAAACGGGTTTAGGCAGAAACTACAAAATGCCACGTGCTACGATGCTTACGTACTTCTTTGGCTTGGCCTCTTTTTCGTTCATACATCTGCTCATACACGCACGCTGGTAACGAGTACTAAAGATGACCTTTCTGAAGAACGTCACCAATAAGGTCACTATAATTATGTCCTCCAAAAAGCGTCCCCTCCCGGCACTCACATCTGCTTTGTGAATATCGTTTGTTAGTCGCATTTCATTCATCCTCTCCACATGACCAAACGATCTAAGCATACTGTTTCAATTTTTTTGTCACTACCTACATGTTCTTTCAAACCGCACCGTTGTCTTATTACATCTTTCTTCAGCCTATCATTCATAGTCACACTTTGCAAGGGACGCATTTTCACAGCATTTATTCTACCTCCATGATTCTCAACATTCACTTCCATACAAAAGCGTAGCTTTTGCATACGTTCATGTATAGAGTTGGATAATGGGTCACATACCATTGTGAACAGTCAGTCGAGCCCATCGGATTTTCCATCAGTTAGTTTGGCGCATGCATAGCGCCATTTACTTTATTTTTCGCTTTTACTCTGTCTTCCACGTCTTTATCAGTTTATCCATCTCTTGTAAAAAGACTCCCCAAGTTTACAAACTCACTTACTTGCTGCATACTTTTATCATTTATTTTCACATCACACACCGATACATCCTCTTTTATTTGAAACACTATGACCTTCGTCTTATTTACATTTATATCCATCCATTTTATCTTATATGTATGGTTCATCCAATCCTGTTAAACAAAAGAGGGAAAATTTCGCTTACCAACGTCTTATGAGTTAAATTCTCTTTTAGTGTCATAATTTCGTGTTGTTCACTTGTTCCAAAGCAGTATGTAATACATTGTCAGGTCAGGCTCACCTAAGTTCGCTCACACCAGCGGAATCATGATGCAGATATAAGTAGGACTCGCGAGCGTTGTGCTTGTTTTCTATCGCCAAATCCAGAGCTCGCAGACAGATCTCATGTCCTGGGTTACGTCACGCACCGGTGAGTCAATGGATTAGTACTAAATTGAGTAAGCGAACATGACACACGACAGCGCACAGCGCTGCTGTCAGCCACTCTCGGTATGACGGCTGCCATTAAACAACAAGTCAAAATTGTCGCGACTGTATTTAATCTCCTGTTAATTTAGCAGCGGCCGTCCTGTGGGCAGCGCGCGAGGGATCACTTAATGTATTATTAATTTACACTTTACAAGAAGGTGGTGACACATCCAAATACACATTGGGCACTTCTTTTTTGAGCGTGTCTTTATAGCGCTGAGGTTATTTGCCGAGTGAAGGACAGTTGGCCGCTCTGCGCTGCATCCGATAAACACTTCCAATTAAAGTAAAGCTTGATGCCGCCATGTTCCGTTGCCTTTATGGTGAACATGTATTGTGTCCCTCTAAACTACTGTAAATCAATATTGAATTTATTGCATCTGTTCACTTTATGGAATACAACATTTTTCTTCAGTTTACGAGAGCAACTTTAACATTAACTTAATGAATTATGTCAACAATTACAATATTTTTTGCTTTTTTTGTTTCACAAGTTAAGCCTATGTATTAATTTATTAAGATAATACTGGTAGTAATCTACAGCTCCAAACATATAGTAAATCTAAAGCCTTTGTTAATTATCACGGGCCGATGAGAAAAGCAGTCGCGTGTGAAAACTTAAGATTTAATATAAACACTTAACTTGTGTGCCGCTGCCGTTGATAATGTTGTCGTTATTAACTATTTCCATCTCGCTGGACAAGAAGAAAAGCGGAAAACTTTGCAACACAAGCAGAGTGGAAGTTTTAAAGTAAACTAAGAAATTTTATGTAGGTGTGTCTTATTATTATTACGGATTGCAATAAGCATTCAATAGTATACCTATCTGAGGGCAGTGCTGGCCCAGTGGTGAAGGAAATCATCGTAAAGAAACCGGCATGTCCTAGAACCAAATATTCGAAGTGACATCCACTAACCCGCACTGGGCCCGCGTGGTAGATTACGGTCCACACCTCACAGAGAGAAGGCCTGTGTCCCAGCAGTGGGAACCTTAAAAAGACTGATTAAGAGTATGTCTAGACTTGTCTTGTTGTCAGTGGTTAAGCGATATGTTCGTAAGTCAACACGGAAGGGTGTGGTCGATAGCGAGGGCGACTAATTGAAACTGGCCTAATTTCACGTGAAATGCCGTGGTCGATTCGCGCGGGCGCACCTTGCACTTCAGTCGATATTGGTTTATATCGTGATGGAGCCGACACGTTTCATTTCAAAATCAAAATATTTTGTTTGACACAAACCTACAACAGCACTAATGATACGTAAGAAGCTATGTGCACGGTTCCAATTGATCGTTTGCTATTACAACCACTAATAAAGAGTTGGAAATAGAATTGTGGGTATACATCTTGTAACGGAAAGGGTATATACATACCAAGGGCACGGATTCTTTGGACTATATCAAACGATATTGGAAGGGTTTTTTAATCCTATCTCTACATGTTCGGAAGTTATGAGAAATTTTCAAATTGAATTTAACACCGCACTCGGAAGAGATTTATCGTGATATTAGCAAGTAACGTGGAACGTTATTGACCTATGTAGTGCGGTGACACGTTTTTTTATGATTTGAATTTAAAAAACATGAAACCAAAAATTTGGTATCAATTCTTAGAGTATTTTATTTTGAGCTGAAACTATGTATAGTGATTCTACACCAGCTGTTATCTTTAGTGCTTAAGGATAGCAACAAGGTTTCTGTTACACCCTGTATCATGTCAAATAATGAAAAGACTATGTCAAAGAAGTCTGCAAAAAAAGACATCGTAATTTGAGAGCAGTTAATAGACATTTACATTGTATTAGGTTAGGGAAAAAATCTTTTCGCGGTTTTGGTATTATTGAAAGTTAAAATTTTAAAGAACATAATTCCAAATTCAAATTAGGAAAATGTGTGATTTTCATTTGTTTTTCGTACTGTCAAGATGAGTGAATCTAATGAAAAAATTCGATACATTTTAAAATTTTACTACAAAAAAGGTAAAAATGCAACGCAAGCCGAGAATTTTTTTGGGATATTTGGACCTAGTGCAGTGTCTGTGAGAGTAGCACAAATTTTCAATCCGGAAATTTTGATGTCAAAGATGCACGTCGCTCTGGTCGCCCTATTACGGATAAAATGGATGCCATTTTTGAAAAAGTGGAGCAAGATCGGCATATCAGTAGTTACAACGTAGCCGAAGAACTGGGAATTGACCAGAAAACAGATTTGGCGCATTTGAAAAAAACTGGGTACACAAAAAGCTCGATATTTGGGTACCTCACGAGCTCACTGAAAGAAACCTAATGAACCGTGTAATCATTTGTGATTCTTTAGTACGACGTAATGAAACCGAACCATTTTTGAAGAAGCTGATAACTGGTGATGAAAAGTGGATCACGTACGACAAGAACGGGCGAAAAAGGTCGTGGTCAAAGGCCGGTCAGGCTTCACAGACTGTGGCGAAACCCGGGTTAACCCGCAACAAGGTGATGCTGTGTGTGTGGTGGGATTGGAAGGGCATTATTCATTATGAGCTGTTACCACCAGCCAGGACCATCGATTCTGAACTCTACTGCGAACAACTGATGAGATTAAAGCAAGAAGTTGAGAGAAAGCGGCCGGAATTAATCAACAGAAGGGGTGTGGTTTTTCATCATGATAACGCTAGACCTCACACATCTTTAGCCACTCAGCAAAAATTAAGAGAGTTTGGCTGGGAGATGTTAATGCATCCGCCGTATAGTCCTGACCTTGCACCTTCAGATTTCCACCTGTTTCGGTCTCTTCAGAATTCATTCTATAGGCAGTGTCAGGTTAACATCACGAGAGGACTGCCAAAACCACTTGTCGCGGTATTTTGATCAGAAGTACCAAAATTTCTATAGCAATGGGATCATGTCCCTACCTACAAGATGGCAAAAAGTTATCGAACAAAATGGTACCTACACACTTTAGTTAAATGTAAATAAACTATATTAAAAAATGTTTTGAATTTTCTTAAAAAATGCGAAGAAACTTTTTCCCCTACCTATTATGATTCTCCAATACTAGAGAAGCCACATGTTCAAAAGGAATTGTTATCAAACTTTCTAGTCTTCAACGTACCTAATTAGTATTTTATCTTAGAGTATGCGTTTTTGATAAAGGCACGTTCGATGGGGATTTTAAACTTTCCGTAGCTAAGTTCTGTAACCGACTTTGGCAACTTGTTATAAAATGGATACTGTTTCTATACTGGAGGTAAAATCACTTCTTATTTTGAAAAGTCTTAGTTTTTGCGAACTTTTTATAGATCGCGCGGATGGCCCTCTTTTGTAAAATTAAAATTAAATCTACGCCAGTTGCAGATCCCTACAGCAGAACGATATAAGACAATATTTATTATGATAACATAAGATAAAAATAATAATAATAATCCCTTATCTAAGATACTAAACGCTACCTCATTAGGAATCCCTTTAAATTCTACTGCTACCGACCGACAAACTAACCCACAGAAATACATTTTAAATCATTTACTGTATATGGATGATATAAAGCTTTATGCAGAAACCGAGAGTCAACTTAACGAACTAGCTAACCTAACAGAAACATTCACAAATGACATTAAAATGGAGTTCGGCATAGATAAATGCAAAATAAATTCAGTTAGAGCAGGCCAGAACTACCATCACCAATACACCTTAGGTACAGGCGAACGAATAGAGCCATTGGATGAACCTGACACTTATAAATACTTAGGTTACGATCAATCTCGTCAGATACACTACAAAGATACTAAACAAAAACTTAAACAACAATTTCAACACCGACTCAATACAATATTAAAAACACAACTGTATTCGCGAAACACCATAAAAGCAATTAACACATTTGCTATACCTGTGCTCACCTATTCATTCGGGATAATAAACTGGACCAAAACTGAGCTCATAAACCTACAACGGAAAATCAACACAACAATGACTAAATTTCGCAAACATCACCCAAGATCTTGTATACAAAGGTTAACGTTACCAAGAAAAGAAGGAGGCAGAGGACTTATAGATATCCTAAACTTACACAACAGACAGATCACAGCTCTTAGACAATACTTCTTTGCCAAAACTGAATCTTCCCAACTCCACAAACTAATAGCACTTAATGACCAACACTTTACACCTCTTAATTTAAAAGCAACTACAGAACAAAAAAATGAGAAAGTAATTGACGACAGAACCAAATGTCAAGAGTGGACCCAGAAGTCTCTACACGGGAGACATCGCCAAGATTTATGCCAATTAAATGTCGACAAAGATGCATCGAACGCGTGGTTAAATCGAGGCGAACTATTCCCGGAGACTGAAGGATTCATGCTTGCAATTCAAGACCAAGTAATTGAGACTAAGAACTACAGAAAATACATAATAAAAAATTTGGCAACCGATACTTGTAGAAAATGCAATAGTTCCCCAGAGACAATCCAACATATTACCGGTGCCTGCAAATCAATAGCCCAGACAGACTACAAACATCGACATGATCAAGTTGCCAACGTCATACACCAAAAACTAGCTCATAAATACAAACATATAGACACTATAGTACCTTATTATAAATATAACCCTGAAACGGTTTTAGAGAACCCTACAACAAAACTGTACTTCGACAGAGCCATACTTACAGACCGCACAATCCACTTTAACAGACCCGACATCACATTAATTGATAAAATAAATAAAACAGGGTTCCTTATAGACATTGCTGTGCCAAATACGCATAACTTACAGACTACAATAGCTGAAAAATTATCTAAATACACCGAACTAAAGGACGAAATAACTCGACTTTGGCATCTGCAAAAAGTCACAATAGTCCCCATAGTGCTATCTACAACAGGAGTAATTCCTAAACAGCTTCATCAGTCCCTTAGTTCCCTCAACCTGCCGTCTAACACCTACCACCTGCTGCAGAAGGCAGTGATTCTTAACACATGCAGGTTAGTTAGAAAATTTCTTCAGTGTGAGTCTGACACCTTGCACCAATACTCCCACGCAAATATAGTTTCCAGTAACACACAGTCTACTCATAATATTACTCCTACCCTTAACCCCACTGCTGGACACTTGGCTTAGGCCCGTGCCATCAGGTTCACCCGGCTAGGCCGAGAAAAACAAATAGTAAACAAAATAATAATTAATAATAATATATTTTTAAATGTTTGTTTTATAAAAATATGAAAAAATGTAATAGAATAAGAAGTAAAATGAATAAAACGAAAAATAATAATAAAAAAAGGTTTAAATCAATTACAAAGTAGGCATATTTACAAACAAGATTTGGAGATCACCTTTTAAGCATGAGTTGCTTGTGTTAGGTGAAATAATAATAATAATAAAGCCCTTATTAAACAATCTTTATAAAACACATATTTTTTATACACTAAAATATGTATAGCTTCGCGAATATTGTCTTGCTACTCAGCATAGGCCTCCCCTAAAGCTTGCCATAAAGTGCGGTCTTGTGTGTTCCTTCTCCATGTGGCGCCTGCTATTCTCCTTCTTTTTTAAAGACAATACTGCAGAAACAAGCAATCTTTAATAACCTTTAATAACCTTTAATAAATCTTTAATAATAATATATCAGTCAACTGCTTATTTTTCATACTGCATATGCAGCTGAACTTAATCTACTTGAAAAACCTCTAATGTCCACCCCATTGCAATTTTGAATCAAAAGTAATACTTACCTTAAAATACAGTTTCCAAAATAGCATCCAGTTTTAAATTTAGACCCATTTATTAAATATCTTTAGTTCTCACTACCAAATGGGGTATACTTAGTCTTACTTATTTAGTTTTATTCGCGTTAAGTAAAAGGCTATTAGCTACAAACCAATTCAAAAGAACTTCCAGACTATTGTTGACATAAAAGACATCCATATCTTTTCTATCTATTTAAAAAATAAAATAAGTGTCATCAGCGAATAAAATTATCTGCAATAAGTTAGCCATCATGTAAGAAAGGTTATTAATATAAACTAGAAATAAGAAAGGAACAAGAATTAAACCTAGTGGCACGCCCGGCTTAACTAGAGATCCCGATGACGTCGCCACGTTATATTTACATTTTGCTGCTTGTTTGCTAAATTGGTGAGAACAAGATCAGTATATTGTGGTCAACGCAATCAAATCCTTTTCACAGAAAATGCTAATTGCATCCTGGGACTTCTCCAAGGATTCCAAAAGTGACAGATGATTTTTACTCCCGCATCAGTCGTCAACCTACCTTTCTTGAAACCAAACTATCAACCAGGTAAAATCCCATTTGAGTGACACCATCTGGTCTAGCATGTTTTTATAGATTTTACGCAATGCTGGTAGCATAGATATAGGTCTTTAATTATAGGGATCACTTACTACCCGCTTTGAAAACTGGTACTTGGTGGCGCGAGGGGCTATTTTAGTGAACTGTATTTTGCGATGTATTCGGTGTGGTGCCGTAGGTAAAGAATAGCACCATCCCATCTCTTCCCATGGGTATCGTAGGAGGCGACTGAGGGACTTACTAGAGAATGGGCAGCAGCGTTCTCTATGCATTTTACCACCATACTGCGATCGCCAACACGCTAGCTAAGCGAAGCGATTATGGCAAGCCCCCCCAGACCTATGTCCAGGTGGACGTCTTCCGGCTGAAATGATGATGATGATGATTTTGCGATGCAGAACAAAACGATTGACAAACGCTTGGCGATAGGTAGTTCTAGTTGCGGTGAGTGTACGACAATAGAATACAACCCGAAATAATTAGGGAAGGAAGCACAAACCTTTTACGGGACCTTTGCCACGTGCTCGCGTCGTCGCCGATGCAACGGTTCACTTTTCCAGGTTCAGGGGCAGTTGGGCTTCAAGTTACTATCCTCACACGTTAAACATAAACACAATCTATTGATTATAACTCTTATTGCAGGCGAAAATGTAGTGATTCCAAAGTTATCAATATTTTCGAGATTCGGAAGTCTATTCGCGACAAAAAAATGGCGGGGCGAATCTTTTCAATCACTAGCGAGGTGTCTGCGGGAAAGGGATTGGTCTAGGAAAGCGGATGTCAATCAAATTTTGAAGGTTGGCGCAACCAGTACTACTTTACTATGTTTCATCAAATTAAACGAACCGCTTGCTGTTTAAACGTTTAAATATGCGTGTTAGTTAGGACATGGCCAATTGTATCAATGATAAGTTGAGGAATCAAGATATCATTGAAACAATTGGCCATGTACACATTACTAACATTGACCTTAACGACCCATAAGTCTTCGTTGTTTTTAATGCTCAGACTTTTTAATGGTATTTTAATAATGGCAATAGAAATTGGCTTGAATTCAAAACATGGAATGTGTTTCCAGAAGTTATCTTTGAGAAGAGATTCAGCTAATATAGGTGATGAGGGGACAGATTTTGCAACGTCTATTGGGATTTTGGTAAATAAGTTTTCTAGTGTCTCGACAACTTTTATTTTTCGCAAATGGTTTAATTGTCAATTTTTTGAGACGATCTGATCTCGCTGTTTTTTTGTTTCCAGTTTCTTTGTTAATTACCTGCCACACACCTTTTATTTTTAAATTAGAAACACTAATATTGTTACATCTTGATTTTCATTTATTTAGCTTGATTTTGAGCATATATTGTGTGTTTTTTATTGATCAGGGAATAAACGGAGAGGTTTGTGGGACAATCTGTTTTCTAGGTTAGATAACTCAATCAAATTAACTATTTTAAAGAGTAGTTAAGTAAATAAACAAAATCTTCTAGTCAAACAGTAAAGGTTAAGTATAATAATAGTACACCGGAAGGCCAGGTAGCGCCCACACCCGACACCATAAATGTTTAAGAGACGTGGTGTCACAATCATTTTGTGACATTAAAACAATAATGAATCAACTGCCATGAATCCTCAAGAGCGCTCGTGACTCAGTGCCTTGCGCGATTATGAGCTTGTAAGGCTTCAGTGCAAGGTTCAGCCAGCGCACCTACTTTGTGTCCGCGACGTGAGCGCTTGCATGCCAGGAGCATACATTGACGTACACATATCAACACAAGGTACTGCGCCTCAGTCCCACAGGTCAATGCATCTCGTGCTCGTGAGTGTCACTGAAAAGTGTGATAACACAGGCTTTACAACGACTGCACGATGATGCCTCCGACTGTAATTATTTCGTAAAACTTCCACTTATGTATCAACTTTTATAGTTTCATACCTAACTATTTCTAAATATTAGTTTACATGTGTCCTATTATAGTTGTTCCACACCATTTACATTCTTTTAACCTATTTTGGCATGGTAATTTTATTCTAGGTGCATCGTTTTCACATATTGAATGTACCTAAAATAATGTAGAAAATTTTAACGGTGGAGTTTGCTCATTCTTCTGCATACGAAAACACTTTTTGGAAGGGGCAACTAGAATCAATTCTATTTTAATGTAAATTTTGACATTCAGAAGTGCCTTTTTGTGCCTATTTGAAATAAATGCTTTGACTTTGAATTTACAGTCGTCATAACGATACAATCAAGTAAACCTTCAGAGCTTTACCCATATTGTTACCGTTACCAAACTACTTTACTGCTCTACCTGAGTACCCTTAGTAGTTAGTTAACAAACGGGAACCAAAGATTATACTCGTCTGTTCTTAGTGACAACCAGCCTTGATCAGCGAGCGATTCAGATGGTATACTGACATAACAAAAAACTAGACTACCGACTGAAGTGACTGACGGTGAAGATGTTACTCAACACAGATGTAGGGAAGTTGTTACAAAATGGTACCCCAGAGATGACAGAAGGAAAAAAACAACAGTTGTGAACTAAGAGAAGGTTTGCGAACGACAGGAAACATTGAAAGTTGTTAGAGGAGGCCTTTACCAAGAGGCACACTGATATTCTGTTCAAAATTAAAAAATAATCAAGAGCTTATTGATTTGAATTAAACGGACTACTTACTACATAGTAATATAATTTTTTCCAAGCTGTAAGCTGCTCGAGCCACGAACTAAACTTGGGAGTGTATCCGACTCGCCTGTATAATATAACAACAGCTTTCTGCCAAGTTCCGAAGTGCCGCGCGAGACCCTACAAGTGTTGTAACTACTTTTTATTGGCGAAAGATTTACTGCAATACCTACCGAGCACATTATATCTTAGTCCTGTCCCGTGATACTGTATAAAGAGATGCAGACAGGCGCGACGCGACTCTATTAAAACAATTTGTGAAAACTTCTTTGAAATTGTTCCACCAGAATCTCGTACACATTTTGTTAAGCTTATATTTACCTTCTTACCGACCGCGACGTAGAGACAAATGATATTTTTTTTAAAAGCAGAGCCCGATTAGTCTGTCAGAGCAGTTGAAACTACTTATAAATAACTTTAAAATATTATATTCCTACAATATGAAAAATTCATTTATTTCAAGTAGGTATTTAGTTTATATCAAATCAGTAAATGTAAGTAGAGCTATGTCATATTGTTCTGAATCATAAATTGTTAGAGATGAATGGATACAGATATTATGAAAGTTATCAAAACACTCCTTCGATAAATGAGGCCACGCAGTAAACATTCGTCTAATGCTAATATTGTTTAAACTTACTTTTCTATGTTTATTGGGGGGCAATCGCTGCGTTATCGCAGTCGGCGGCGCTTGGCGATAATTATTGTCGCGATATGCTCGTGATGCGCTCAGTATCAGTCCGAGTATTTGCCGAGCACTCGGTACATGTGTGCTGTGTGCTCGCCACTAATCTGTATCTAATCGCCGATCGTCCGTTATGTTATCGGAGGGCGTCGCCCCCGCGAGTTCCGTTTAACCGCTCCTATACACTTGATTTCCGAATCTTTGCCTACACTCGCGTTCTTTTATCAAATAAAAATAATACTTAGGTACAGTGACAGCTAGGTGTGATTATATACACGACGACTGTACGGCTGCTGCCAGAAACGATATTGTCAATATTTTGCATAAGAGCGTCAGTGGTCGTCACCGTTTACTCATAGAAACTGACGGACCTGTCACAGCCAATTGCGCTCTGTTGCGTCAAATTCAGACACAAACATTATTATTTAACCCTTTGTATGCCGGGAACGTAGATCCACGCGAGACACAATGGCTTTTTAATTGTTTCTGTAATTGGTAAGTGGAAAATAATGTTTCAGTTGTCGCAAAAGCCAGGAGGAGCAATCATCGCAGGAGACATCTCGAAACGTAGTCCACAAGCGTCCGTCGCTCATAATAAATTATAGAAAGGAATGTTTTCCTTTCCCGTCAGTCTATTTCTGTATCGACGTAAATATTTCGTTTTGTTAAACAATTGCGTCTTTATTAAGGTGCATTCATAGTACATTTTACATTGACATATCGCACCCTTAGTAATGTAAGGGCACAACTCGAAATATTGAGCTTTTGACTTTTAGTGTCAGATGGGCTCAATATCAACTGTTCTACCACCAGTAGGATTAGCATGACGTTTTCTATTACTACAAAGAATAGACAGTGCTTTTTCAATAAAAAGTGACATTTCGTTTCCCAATTTTTTACATCGCACCGTAGATATCTTTCTACAATCTGTTATTTTGTCTTTCGTTTCTAACGACCTTTGTCTAGGTCCTTATAAATGTTGACTATTTCAGAAGAATATTTCTTCCCAAACTGTCAAAATCATACTGACAACAAACTTTCTACTCGACGGCCACAAAGTATATACGATTATCTTCAAAATCATAATTCGTTTAAAACGCATAACCGTGATAATTAATACAAAAACATAGCTATGTTCTCCTTTTGTACATCATTAAGTTAGTAGTGTATTCTTCCGTCGACAAATAGCTGCTCGTGCTAAGCCTGCTGGCTTTCACAGACAGAGAAAAAAGATAATATTAAGCTCACATAAATTATGATGTTATTATAATTATGTAAAAACATTGGGTTCTTGAATCTTTTAACTCGTTTTCTCGAAAGTTGATATTTTTAAATAGGCATTTACTTTATTAAGGGTGCGATTTAACTTACGTTTTTGATTGATACCATTCATGGAAAGGAGATCGAGAGAGTCGGCGATTACGCCCACCAAAAATTGTGGCGTCTATTAATGAATTATATTTTGATTTGTTTCTTGAGATTTTTAGATAACAGTGGTATAATTATTTTATTTCGTCTAACGGGAATACCTACTGAGAAATACGTTCATAACCTGAAAATTCACTAAAAGAGCTATTATTTAGTGAATAGGTGTGCCTCATTGGTATTGTAATTTGGTAAAATAGTGCACTGTTCAGAAAAAAAATGTAGGAATATACGGTGTTTTATAAGGTTCGTGAAATGAAAAATCAAGTAAATAATTTTTATTACTGTAGGTCTGTACCAAGTAGAAATAAAAAGTCTTTCATTTAAAAAAGATACAGGTCGCCTCTTATCTTTATATCATGTCTAAGTAGTTGTTCCGGGTCTGGCTGTTTGTGTATGTGAGTTTAAATGTTTGTAAACGCACCCACAATTCAGGAGAAATTCCTAATGTGGGGCAACTTTTTTTTTCTTTTAAATAAAAAAAATATATATAAAAGTACTCAAAAACCGCACGCTCAACATTATATGTGCACAACAGCCAACAGTACCAACGTCTGCTCACTAAAAAGTTGCAACAGTATCCAGCAATTATCCCCCCCAAATTGAGGGAGGCTTATGTCCAGCAGTGGACGTTTTCCGGCTGAAATGATGATGATGATGATTATTATTGTCCATCAGCATAAAAAAAACAAAGTTGCAGCTTTTTCGAGAAGCAAGATCGTTGACATATACATATAATGAAAAGAAGAGGACCCACAAGCGAACCCTGGGGTACGAAAATATTTCAAAGATTTTTTCTAATTTTTTTGGAGTAAATCCGAAGGAAGTGGAACGATGGATTGCTGGTCGGCTGGATGCGCCATGACGGCAGTATGTATCGTGGACGGAAGTGTCACAAGTTCAGCAACGAACAACACGCTCAGCAATATTCACAGCAACTCCATCCGCAACAATAGCATGTGCAACAACATGCGCAACATCAACATGCACAACAACAGCATGCACATCAGCAACATGCACATCAACATCATGCAGATGGGAACACCACAAAATGCCAAAAAGAAAAACAATATGGTTACAACACTTACAACTCAAGTCACAAGAACAACGTAGCAACGTTACAAGAGTTAGCACAAGAGCTTCGAATGAAAACCAAGAAGACCATGGGCGAGCGCGCACGCATTACGAGTCGAAAAAATACAGTGTTCGATTTTCAAATCTTGGCGCTAAGCAGTGCGTTGAAGATCCAGTGCGGAAAAAATCCTGCTGATATCTTATTACGTCAGTAGAAGCGTGGGCTAAGTGTTGGGCACGACAAAGCCTTAAGGTGCTCTTACACGGGCAATTTTTTGAGCAATTATTGCTCGGGAACACTAATGGAGCAATCTGGATCAATTAAGTTGAGCAGTCTGGAGCAACAACAATAAATTGCGGATATGTTTCGGGAATATTGCTTCTGATTGCTCCATATATTTCATGAGTTGCCGAATATCCAATCGGTTTGGAAATTTTTACTCAATTTTCTTTCTATCTCATTTGTACGTATTAAACTACGTCTCGTAGTGCCTAGTTTTTTTAAGTTGCTACATATTGCATGGTATTGTGTGGCCTTATCTCCGGCAACAGATTGCTAAATGTTGCCAGTGCTCTTAATTGCTGGATGTAGTCGTGACGTCATAGTTGACGAGAATTGCCCAGGATGGAGCAAATTTAATTTAGGTGAATGGTGAATTCTGGTGAATTCTCACCAACTATGACGTCACGACTACATCCATCAATTTTTAGAGCAATGGCAACATGTAGCAACCCGTCACACAATACCATGCATTATGGAGCAACTTAAAAAAACTAGGCAATACACCCAGCCCCGCCGCCTCTTCCTCTCGCAAAAACGTGATAAATATTTATACGTACAAACAAGATAGAAACAAAATTGACTAAAAATTTCCTAACCGTTTGGATATTCGGCAACTCATATTGGCGACATTGAGAAATGTGAAATATATGAAGCAATCAAAAGCAATATTCCCGAAACAATTTCCGCATTTTATTGTTGTTGCTCCAGATTTATCCATTCTGTGCCGAGTGAGTGTTGTGTTGTGAGTGTTGCCGAGCAATAATTGTTCAAAAAATTGCACGTGTAAGAGCACCTTAGGGCTTTGTGTCACGACGCAACGTGTCGCAACAAGTCACGACAGCGCGCCATATGTCGCGCCCCCGCACCGCCGCCGCCGCGCTTGTGCAACACAGACCCACGAGGTACAACCGCTTCGTCAGTAGCCACTGACCCAACCACACCAAACTATAATACGTACACTTAGCTTTACAAAAGTTTGGCTGTGGAGAGCTTTAAAGTACATACTGAAATAAGTACACATGAAATCAAAGTTTTTGCTTGCTAAGTAAGAATCAGGTATTATTTTCTAACCAAGTTTGAATAATTATCAAGTGATGCCCACACAACATTATGTATCCGGATAATTGACACAGTTGTCACTTGTGAATTGTGCGGTAGTGGCATCAAGCCGACACGCGTCCCGGAACCTGACCGAGAGTTCTTTCGACTAATTAGTATTATCACATCATCGAGTAAAATAGTTGTAGCGATCAGTAAAATAATTCTGATAAAAATTATGAGTCCTCATGCAATATTGAGTCCAACCACTTCTTTTTGTGAATGAGGTATTTGGTCAAAAGAAGCTCGCACTATCTGTTCCCGTTTTCGAGATAAATTAACATGTGCCGTGCCGAAGTCTGTCATTACTACCTACGATACTTTCTTATTCAATTCTTTTGACACACGTACATAATAATAATAAATGTGAATACTTTCGCACTAATGCACTGATCAGTGTGCACATTCCAACGTGCTTGCATCACCAGCAATAGTTAGCTTTATTGATTCGGTAGTAACCCGACACCGTCTATCTCTATTGGATGTCGTTTTGACCGTGTAGCAAGCGCAACTGACATTGTGCACTAATTATTATCTGGCGGAGACCTCGGATACGAAACGAAGACGAAATTAAGAAGGCTCACTTGTTGATTGAATTGAATTTTCTCGCCTTCCATTAACATATTATACAGTATCAGATAGGATTACAGGACCTACACTATTAAGTTTCTAGTCTGTGGCACACATAAAATATATCTTTCTATATTTCTGGGTTTAACGAAAATTACTTACTTTTATTTATCTCCTTCCACATAATCTGGTAAGTACATTATCTTATCACATAACTATAATATGGCGTTACGTCATGATGTAATTTAGATGTCAGTTTCTGCAGTCATGTCCTTATTACATATTTCAATAACGCGAGATGAGTTCTTCAATTATTTCAATTAAATACTAGAAGAGGCGGACTTGCAGTTGTTGAGCGATGCGTTGAACAATGCCACGCACCGATCGCGATATTTACGATGAGTGTCAAACTTAGAAATACCTACTACAAACAGGCGGGATCGAACCCTCCTAATTAAACACGGTGTTATCCGGGGGGAGCGGATTATCCGATTCTGCCCTTCTCGAGGGGACGATGACATAGTATTTATTATACCTTTTCTAAATAAAAATCCGGCAGTGGAGGCCTTGGTAATGGGTATGCATGAAGGGCACAGATCAACCGGTCGGGCTCGAGGACGCTACGTATGCCACCGAGCGTGCCACCAGTAACTGCCGGCTTTCTGCTGTCGGTCACATCACCAAAATAAAAAACCGCTTCGCCATAATATTACAATGGTATCGTCATATCATGTGCTTTTATGCTACCTATTTAATTTTATTTTGTTTTTAACCGTTAATCTTAATTAAGGGCGGAGCGTGAGACGGGGCGTAATTACGTCGCTGTTGTCACGAATAATTATTCGCCGTTGTTCCAGTTTCCGGGTATGAGGCACGACTTCTGCACCGCACCGCGAAGCCCCTAGTACCTACTCGGCTCGTGTTCTCCTATTAAATCGAAGTCTTTTTCACTTGAATTAAAAAAAAAATCGCGACTAGTGCTGTTTAATAAGACGCTGAGCAGACGATGGACAGTTAATTTGTCCGCGACCATTGAACGTATTCTGTAGAAATATACCTACGCAATACGCTCTAATATCCATTAGATCTATCGTCGAGGACAATTTGTCCCAGCGCTAAAAACAGAAAATGGCCTTACTGCTGGATTGTCGCCTGTCGACTTCATTCAAATCAAAAGTCATTTATTCAAATTAGGCTGAGATTCAGCACTTTTCGAACGTCAAAATACGTAAGGCAGTCCCCCCAAAAACGCCCACCCGGCACCACTTCCTAGTGCTTTAGCTGGGAAGAAGAAGTAGCGGCCCACAGCAGCACAGCTGTCTGTTTAGTCGAATAGACTTGATTCTATACATACAAAGACAAAGTAATATAAACATTACGAGAATAAAATTAAATATACCCCTGATGATGATATATCCTCCTTTCACAATACAACTGCAATTAACCAACCCATAAACTATTAAATCTAAAGTAAATGTCCTGAATCCTGTGGGTTTCCAACAAAATATTCATACTAAATAGAGACACGTTTCTCGGGTTCACATAAATCGACCTACACAAGAAGCACGTGTGCGCAGTGTTACACGAATTGCATCGGCTTGATCAATTGTAGATTTAGAAGAAGCTCATGATGTTAAGTTACCGCCATTATCGTTACTGAGTGAGTACAACTGACGGTGGGAGACAGACAAACATTTGTCTACTTACAACATAATACATAGGTAATATCTAAATAACCTTTTTTTTGACGTTTTATAAAAATGAAACCTAGCTAGATCGGTTTATCGCCCCCGAAACCCCCTGCATACTGAATTTCATGAAAATCGTCGGAGCCGTTTCCGAGATTCAGATTATATTATGTCGTGGCCATATCGTAAATTTGCTCACTTCATGAAAGCCTCAAGAATTTCATGAAATGGTCGCATTTCATGAAATTATTGTCTTCTTCTGGTTCTTATACAGAAGAAGATGGTCGACGTCAGGTTGACGGAGCCCCACTGCGTGGGGCTCCTATTTCCGTATGCAAGATCTAAAGGAACTTAACCAAACCGAACCTCGGGGTGCCCCTGACGTCGACCGTCTTCTCGAGCATTTCATGAAGTGAGCAAATCTACGATATGGCCACGACCTACACACAAGAAACTTGTACAGTCAACCGCACGTCTTTTTGGTGTCAGCTATAAGGTTTAGAATAGGTCAATGAGCATAGGTATTCTGTGTTACCGAGTGAGTAGTGAGAGATACCTATGTAGTATAGGAAACCTATCTAGGTAACTTTTGTAAGCAGAGCCGGTTTCGCAAACCAGTCGACGGGATACAGGCACAGCCACGTAGTGGTGTACAGATGGGTATCGAAATGCAACCTCGGCGATGCGAATAGTTTGCCTTTCACAAAACTGCACGAGGAGCCAGTCAGCCAGCCTACTCACGATATGAGAGCAGGCAGAAAGCAAGTTTATAGGGCAAGCTGCGTGCGGAGAGAGCGCCTGTGTACCAGTCCCCCCTTCCCTCCCGCCACCGCCCGGCCAGCGCCGCGCCGCGGCGCCCCCCGCGCCCTACGCTCCGGCCGCCAACCGGTCTTTCCAACAGCTCGCCGTTGCAGTCCGGCCAGTCAGCCGACGACGGCACCACACTGCGCACGTACCACGTGACGCCCGCTCCTCGCCTTCCCCCCGCACACCTCTACGTACAGTCGCGCGACACTCACCCGGAGCATTACTTGTGAAACTTGAAACAAATCAGTGACAAAGTGTTGTTGAAAAGCTTGTGAGCGATTTTAGTGCAACTAGTGTGCAGTGTAGTGGTGCAGCCGGTTTACCTCGTGTGCGAGGCCGGCGTTGGAGCGACAGTGTCTGTGTGGCTTAGTGCTTTCTAAACGAGTCCCGACACACCAGAACGGTGTGCATACTGTTCGATACACCAATTTGGGATTTGATACAAAACTCTTTTAAAGGTGAGCAGTGAGCGCGGGACTTGAACGAAGTTCGCATGGAACCTCCCCAAATAATTTATGCATTAACGTTAGGCTGTGGAAACATCTCGTAACTAAGTGCGCTAAGTACTAAATATACGGTGAATATGTTGTCTGTTTCAGTCAGCCGACACTCAACAATCATGCATGGCATGCAACTGAGCATTTTATCAATCAAATATAGAAGAATGCTTGGAAGTACAAGTAATAAAAGTTAATCGGTTTCCAAAATTATGTTTATCTAAGTGCTGCCAAATAATATAAATTGGCTCCAAATAAACTAATTTGGGTTAGGTTAGGATAGGTTATGATTTTTCGATGAGCATTTTCTTCCCTAGTAGGCAAGCATTTCAATAGCATCCATCGCATACTGAGTATCGTGGTGGTAAATGAATCAATGGTTATAATACTCGTAAAGGTATCCTACAGAATCCAAAAAAGTTCCAAAATAAGTGTTGACCCACAAGCAGGTTCGAGCGGATGTAACGATCACGCGTAGCAATAGCAAGCGGGACTTTGGAACGCTCTTCAATAGCTCTGTTCCACATGTCTCTGGTCGTCATAGTCGAACTAATAGTATAACTAGTACCTAATAAAAGTAAGCAAATTTTGCAGGGGGAAGCCAACGTTAACACTTATTTCAACATTATTAGGAGAAACTAACATTTTATGAGCCAAGCGAAACTTAGGAACAATCACATGTAGTGCGTCCCTCACTATCACAACCCCAAATTTTGACTGTAACAGTGAAGACAAGCTACATTAATTTTAGCGTCACGAATTCAATTTTCTTCGATGCTTTACTGTCTATTGAGTACCTATCTGTTAGAATTAGATTTTATTTAATTCAAATAGAACCAAACCGTGAGCAGACGATGGACAAATTGTCCGTAGACAAATTGTCCATCGTCTGGTCAGCGCTTTACGAATCGGATCCGATGGTAATAATCTGAGTCGACTGAAGATAAGAACGCAACACAATGTCAAGTGGGCACATTGCTCCAGGTTCAACTACGAGTGGATACCCACACATAACATGTACATCTAGCGCGAGTCGCTCCGACCTTCAGGCAGGGCGAAGCTCGGCAATGAGATCGTTAAAATGTAGGGGATATAATATAAGCTACACTGTTTTATTAATTGTGTACCACATAATTATTAAGACGCAGGTAGTGATTCGATCCTCTTAACCTGATTCACTGGTTGAGATGGTGATCATACTGGAATAAATCAACTTAGGAATGACAAATTACCACGAGGACTGCTTAGATATGATTGATTATTAAAAAAATGCCGTGGCAAAACTTCCAGAGTTGTTGAAAAAATGGTGAATAGAAATTCCCAAAACGCTAAGTAGACCGCACGAGATTGAGACGTTCTTAAAATACCCATATACCTAGTTACTTACCTTATTTCTAAAGCTTTCAAGACAATCGAGAGAAATAGGTATGAGGTGGCTAATTTGTAATGAACTATTTAAATATGTACAAGGAAGTCCTGAACAACTATCCCAGCAGGCTTAGCATGACGTTTTCTATTTCTATGAAGAATAGACAGTGCTTTTTCAAAACAAAGTGACATTTCGTTTCTCCATTTTTGACTATACCTATCCTTAATATCCTTCTACAATCTGCCATTTTGTCTTTCGTTTCTTACGATCTTTGTCGAGGTTCATAAAAATGTAGATTATTTCAGAAGAATATTTCTTCCCAAACTATCAAAATCACACTGACAACAAACTATCTACTCGACGGCCACAAAGTATACCTATACGATTATCTACAAAATCATGATTCGTTTAGAACTCACAACTGTGCTAATTAATAGAAAAACATAGCTATCTTCTATTGTACATCATTTAGTTAATAGTCATGTCTATTCTTTCGTCGACAAATCGGTGCTCGTGATAAGCCTGCAGTAGCATGTACCTATATTGTATAATTGTGATATTCCTTCATCTAAATTGTTCTTTAAATTATCACTGCTCTTGATAACTTTGTTTTGGTTTGAACATCATACAGTTTCTGTCCACTAGGAGTTAATATCAACCACTTGATATTAACTCCTTATTCTGCTCGTGTGGTATTTGAACTTCACAGATTTGATTTGAACCACTATCCGCATTAACTTCCTGATCTGCTAAGAACTACCAGTTTATTTTTGTAAACTAGGTACTCTGCGAGATCACGACTAATCTAGTGTTTACTTTACAGAGTAATTTCACGAATAAAAATCAAAGTTTAGAAAAAGGCTTATCATCAATCGATTCTCTTTTCTTACAAAATTTACATCAATAACTAGTTAAGTACAATTTTTTTTTAATTTATTTGACTCAATTAGTCATGCAGTGTCAGATAATACGCGACTTGTAAGTGACACAAAATATAGGTACAGCTATGATGAATATACGTTGTAATGTTTTTATAGTAACTATCATAATTTTACATGTTTGTCGAAACAAAAAATCATGTTTAGCAGTCTAAAGTGTCTGTGTGGTAGTTTCACAACCGTATGTTCGCAGCTATTCGCAAGCTCCGCAGTGTTTGTTGTTAGATTGAGTCAGCTTCAATTTTATTGAGAATAAACTACTGCGTTTGTGTTTGATGCTTCTATTTCATTAACTGGTGCAGGCAGTGAGTGAACGCCACGGTAAAGCAACACCTACTTAGTGAACAAAATAAATTGTCATACATTTCTGTGTTTGAATTCTATTTCCCCTAATAAATCCTCTTAATACTGGTTCTCTTCCTCAGGACCTTTCTTATGAAAATCTTATTCCTGTGCCTTTTCTAAAACCTACTGTTCAGCTTGATAGATTTTGTTTACAAATAATATAATTATGTAATATTGAACGGTACCAATATTGTAGGTACTCTGTGTGAGACTTAATCCCAAAATGCGAATCTACGCAAAACCTACTTAGCTAAAATTATGTATTTGCACAAAATTGTTGCATATCTTTTGATTACTCACACTGACTTTTTAATACAATTAAAACGTATTTTCATATCTGACCCTTGAATTATGATTTTATGAACCAATTTGTTTATTAAAACACACATGCGAATTAGCTGCCCGAAGGAGCTGCAGCTTGTGTAATCTTCACGCAAAACATTACTTACGATGGTTTTTTGCACCAGAATCGTGCGTGTGCACCAGAATCGTCAAATTAATGAATCAGGGTATCTAGTACCCATGGCCACGGAAGTACTGGTTGGTCTTGAGTTAGTGGAAGTAGTCATTTTATATGACACACATCCAATAATGCAGTAAAAAAACCGTATTCCAAACATATTGATGAAAGACAGTTGATGTTAAAGTTTACCGAAATTAAGCTTATTGCTGGGGCCACATTACGGTCAACGTCAATGCCCATCATCACGATAAAAACTCGGTAAAGATTCCGATAATTAAAGCGATAAATTCAGTGACCACACTTGAACGGTTAACGTCAATGCTCATCATTGGCAATAGTTATCGCCTCACGTCAAATGGTAATGTGAATGCCGTTGTAAAATTATTGCAATAAGTTGTGGCTACACCTACCGACGGTTAACGTCCATCATCGCGAAAATCAACGGCGTTTCCCATTGGTGTGACCCCGGCATAACAAATCTATGACGTAAACAGCATGAAAGATAAAAGGATAAAACGCAATGTTCAAAGTCGGTTCTGGCAATTTCTCTTTTCTTCTTCGTGTCGCTGGCATGACTTTAGATCTTGTCAGCCCAAAACTTCGTCAATTCCACAGCATCGTCGGTGGCAACGCAGAAGTCACTTTGACTACGCAGTTTGGGACACAGAGGGCAGGATAGGAGGAAGAGCATTGTTAGAGAGACAAACCACCATATCTACACCCTGCTGCCATTCCGTCGAAGAAGGACTATACCATTTCTCTCTATACGAGACTTGTGTTTGCCAACGCACTGACACTTCTTGTATTTAAAAAAATAGAGGTTGTAGCCTGTACTGTTAGTTGTAGCTAATAGTTTCAAGTTTTCACAGGAGAAAAAACAGAGTCTGTAGTTTTTATGCATCTGAATAATGGCTGGCTTCAAACCTCCACAAATGTCTATCTCCAAAGACATGACTGTAACGTATTGAGCTTATCTATTAAGTATGATAGAATGTGGTGTTTCTCGAAATAAATGACACATCATGCATTTATATGTAATTGACTCAACACTGATAAATATAAAACATGAAAGTTAATAACACTTTTAATAGTGACCTAAATACCTGCAAAAACTGTGTCAATAACAGTGGCTTGATTCATTAAACAGCCTGTAAGCGCCATCTCGTGCCGGGCTCGCGCACTAAGTCGCCGGCATCCTCCGCCCCTCTGCGTAATATGAGAAGTGTCAGGACAACATACTTTAGCCTTGAACTGTGAACATTTTGCCATTCCTTGCCGACTGACCTTTGTTTAATAGTCTTTACAAACCAAAGTTACTCTTAACACCAGGATTCACACTGTAAGTACCTACTTACAAACAAATTTAATAAAGCTATTTGCTGTTTGCCATAAAGAGACAATGTGGATCCAGCGCGTTTTAAAAACGAATCGTTTAACATTTACCGCACCCGTACTCCTGCATCTTCAGAAAAGTCAGTCAGACTTTGCAGATACCATGCTATAAATTAAGTTATTAGGCCTTATTATTTGTATTGATCATACATTTTGTATAGTATTATAATGTGCCTTTACGTTGTTCTGACAATTATAGAAGCAACATGAATTAGTACCCAGAATTTTGTTACAAAATATTTTGATTCAAAAGAGTGTCTTGACACTCTTAAGACTCTTTTGGATCTTGCCCGTTTTCACCATAGAGATCTACGTTTTGGAATAGGCTACAACTACAAGTTTCCAACTAAAGGGCTTGTTTTATGATTTTTATATTTACTGGGAAAATCAAACAGATCTAAAATATAGCAAAAGATATCATACGAACCTTTGCTACTAATCAACAGATTTGGAAATACAAACTACCTATTTGTAGTAATTTTAGCCTGTGTCATTCTTTAATTTTATTTTGTACTAGCCATTATCGTCCCATTGCTGGGCAAATGCTACACGCCCTGCCATTCTTTATTATAGGTCCAAAATAGGTTCATTTCTTACAACGACTAAGTATTACTCAAATAGAAAAAAAAACAAAGTGCGTAGAAGATTTTCTTTACCCAATGTCAAAAGTAATCCAATGAATACTTTTGACATTGGGTACACACACATACTGTTACAATTAACAGTACCTAATCAAGAGTAACTAGAACTCTTTTCCTGGGGAATAAAACTGTTTTCCTGGGGAATCACGCTTGACTCAAGGCTTCAACAGGGTTCTCATTTCAAATTCGTTGCAGGACGGCTAATTTCACCAGCCTAATGCTGGGCGAAAAATCCGTAAATTTTCTGATGTAGATCATACTAGTTTATTTTAGAGGTAAGTCTATTACCCAGGACTCTGGATGTGTTCAAACACAGTGCATAGTTAAGTTGAGAGAGCAGTATGGCGGACGATTACGAAACTTTTGATTGATGTTTCCCCGAGAGGGAAGTGGAGCTAGAATCACACGGCGGCAGCGGCGCGGCGGCGCCCGACTGCGGTGCGCTGGCGATGGCGGGCCGTCACGGTCGCGGGTGTAGCCTCGTGCCGGCCGGCGGCTGACGACTGCCGACTGCCGGCGCACTGCCACTTGACCTCTCACCTAATTCCACGGAATGTCGTCTATCATTCATTACTGACCGAGCTCTTTCACATAACTGCGCGTAATTAACGATGCACGATTCAGAGAATTACGTGACCATAGTAGGTATCTGTTACATTTTCACTACATCCTCTATCTCATGCTATGACTCCAGAAGAGCAAAGCAGTGTCTTTTAGGCTAATTTTATACTAGGGAAAATAAAAGTAGGGATAGTCTTTAGAGGACATAACATAACCCATGTCGGGTTATGTTGTATCTAGGTAGGTCCTCTAAAGATTTTCTTCCATTATTTGGAGTCTAGCCATTTTAAATGACACTATTCAATACTATCATCAATAAAATAATAATAATAATAATTTTATTTATTTTCTCTCACAAAGGTTCTGAAAAACAAACAAACAACACAAACAAAAACAAAAAATCAAAAACAAAATTGTTTAATTTATTAAAATATGGTACCTACATCATATTCGTCACTGGAAAGGCAAAATTACTTAACCGCCAAATTAGGCATATTGAGTTACATACATATACGGAATCAGCGATTTTTTTTGCATCGATCTGTCTATGTAGCATTGCAATCGGATCACTTTTGTGGCGCTTCAGTAACCCGTAAAAAGGCGGATTTTTTTTTTTTCGATTACTGAAGCGACACACTTTTCGGTCTTTTTTATACGAAGGTCGCTTAAGTCATGTTTACTTACTACATAAATATACAAATTTCAATTAAAGTAAATCTGACTTTCTGCTATCTTGAAAATAATGTTGAATTAGTAGTTATGCTCTTCTTAGAATCTAAGAATAACTTGGGTTAAGTAATTTTGATTTACGTAAATTGGATGAGAAATGGCGTTTACGTAAAAATGCCTTATTATTTTTATCCAGTGAATGGCGTTTAAGTAATTTAGCCTGACTGTTATTGAGCAGTTTGCGAGTTATCAGCAAAGTTGCTTTGCAGTTAAATTTCGGCAAAAGTCACAAAAGTATATTACCCTTTCCGTCCACGTGTAAACTACATCACTTAAGTAAAATTACTAGTCGTACAAATCATTATTATTGTTGAATAAGTATCAACTTGCTAGTCCAAAATTGTACGTGAACGCGCCTGCGCAGGCGGTTACGTCAGTCGGCTCGACAGAGCTATAGCGAAAGGACGTGCATATTTGTTTCGCTGCTGCGAACAATTTGATCGGAAATTAACATACGAGGGAATATTGGTGTGACAGTGCGGTAACGTTGTTTTAAATAGGTAAGTAAGATATTTATTTCATTGATTATAGTAATATAAGACATTTTAATTTGATAGAAAGTGAATTAAACTGTCGGAATAATAGGGGATCGGACTGGGTCAAAATAATAATATGATTCTGTTTAGTCCGTCAGTTAGATTATCGAAAAATATTGATTACGTGTTTTTTGTTTTATCAAATCAAAAAAAAATGACGAAGATAAAACGCGTCAAAGATCTTGGAGTGGGGCTTGAAACGTCACTTGTGTTGTCAAAATGTACTAGTATCATAATTATGACGTCACACGAGTTTTCGAAGCACTGTATCGTCTTAATTTTAAGCTTACGTGAAAAAAGAAAAAATACGTGTCCAATAATTTTTGGAAATCTATCTGACGGACTAATTAGTTTTTTTTTGTCCGATCCCCTATTATGTCATGCCATCCGATCGTAAACTACAATCGTTTACTATGTCTTTCGTGATTAAATAATTTAGTTTGATTTGCTGTACTGATAACAATAAAAACCTTACATGGACATAACTATAGGAAAAGAAAGATGAAAACACTATTTTTATAAAAGCTGGTCTTGTTGGTATGGAAACAAACCAATACCTAAAGTTGTCTAACGCTGACGTAATAGGTATTTAACTAAACTGTAAACTGCCGTGCGTCCCTTAGACTCCATGAAATAATAAATTGCCTCATCTGATCTTTTATCGTGTAGGTATATCAATTTAGTGACTGTCTTGGTCTAACCCAGATAGAGACGGACGGCTTGCATTGCCAATAGCCGCTTGCGCTGGTCATACTCGAAAATAGGCATGAGGCTATAGTGTCTTGGACGGTGAGTAATGGGCTAGCTCGCCGTCCGGCCGTCGTCATGACGGCAACAGACCGTGTCGACGGCGCGTTCGTGTTCCACGCGCGCCTCAAAGAGATGTCAGCAACATGGCAAGGGCCGACGCCCGTCGGTGCTGCGGATTATCGAAAGGCATAATGCGGCCTCGGCACAATGGCGAAGAAAGAACATGGGTTGGTTTTTATTCAGTAGAAGTCTGACACTCCCCTTCGCTCTGCCCAAGGGCGGGGGGGGGGGGGGGGGGGTTTCAGGATTTTCCACCCACCAAAAAAAAAAAAATGAAATTTTGCAATCTATTTTTTAATTACCTACTACTTTAATTACTTACGATGGCATCCAGTTAAGCTAAAGTTTGGCATTCGGTAACAATGGAATAATAAATGGTACTATAGAGCTGGTCTCATGATTGAGCTGGAAAGTGGTCATAAGAACTACTAATAAACAAGATAGCGTCTTCACGAGTACTAGACTAGCCCTAAGTCGTATTATTTTTTTGAAATCAGTTTCATTTTGATTTCAGATCATCATGAATAGTAAGAGGAGAAATTATTTCAAAGGTTACGTGAAAAGCTCCAACTCGACCGATAATCAGGAACCACAAGCCGGCACCTCGAAAAATAATGATTCAAGGTTAAGTGTAGTAAGAAAACTGACTTTTAAAACTCCAAAAAAACAAAAGTATACTCAAAGTACTAAGAAAACTACTTTAAACACTAATAACAAGTCCACACAAAAGTCTGAACTTTCTGAACCTATTATATTAATTAATGCAGATGAACAAACTACACCTATAGATACCAATATGCAACACATTTATGATTTGACGAATGAAAGTGAAGAGAGAGAAGAAGATAATAATATAATTAAAAAAGAATCAGAAATTTTTAGAGAAATCGCAAGACAACACGAAATTGAAGAGGCTTGCCATCAAATACAACGGGAACACTATGAGAATTATGATAGCAAAAATAAAATTAATATTAACGAATATAATTTAGAAACCAAAGGTATATTATCACCAAATTTTAATTTTGATAAATGTAAGAATCAGTTGACCGAAACCGAACTACAAATTCTGAATGATGACACGCAAGTAAACATTTGTCCTCAAAATAAATTAAAAAGTACGGATGAGACATTTGGTTTATCTAAAAATGCAATGGACTTACAATGCGTAGAAGATTTTAAAGAAATAGATAATATTGATTTTCATGAAAATGAAGAAACAAAAAATATGATAGCTTTCGAAATAGACAAAACTAACGATTATATAACAGAAAAAAACAGTACAAATTTGGAAAAAAGAGAAGAAAATCAGATAGATAATACAAATAAATGTATAACTCTTGATGACGTTATAAAATCCGCCATAGCATCAGATGAAAATGATATACAATCGCTCTTGACATTGCCTGATTTAGCAAAAAATAGCAAAGATGTATATGATTCTTCTAAGAGAGATTCAAACAATGAGCTCGATTTAAACCAGCAACACGTTGAACAAATAGGTAACTATAACAGAGGGGATTCTACACATGAAAAAAATGAAACTCTGATGCTTAAAAAAATGAAACGTGATAAATATTTAAAAAATAAACATTTAAGACAGCAGAAGCGGCAAAAATATGTAGACTTTTTGTCAGACAACGAAGATTTTGTATGGAGCTCTTCATCTTGGGAAGCAAGTGGTTCAGAATCATCAGAATCTGAAGTCGCTAAGAAAAAAATAAAGAAAACAATACAGAAAAAAAAACTTTCCACTTCAGTTTCTAAATCAACGGACAATGGACGGACAGATAAAATTTCTAAGGCAGATTGCAGTGCAAGTGCTGTGGCAGAAAAAAAGAAAAGAAAGAATATTAGAAAAGAAACCAAAAGAAAGAGAGCAAGTGGTGAAGAGTATACAACCATGAAAGGTAATATTGTGCCAGCTAAAGACATGAAACCAAATCCGTGTTCCTTAAATAATTGTACAAATAAATGCTACGAAATCAATGAAGAAAGAAGAAAAACTTTGTTTTTACATTTTTGGAGTCTGGATAGCATGAGACGTAAAGATTGGCTGGTAAGCCACTCAAAAAAGCTAAGTATAAAACGACATCGATTATCGGATAAAAGTAGCCGTACAAACACTTTCCATTACTTTATTAACGAAGGCGAAGGGCAACGACAAGTGTGTCAACAATTTTTGATTTGCACACTAGATATAAAGCAAAAAACATTATACAATACAGTTGCAAACTCTCTTCAAGGCTCAGCGAGTGAAGATATGAGAGGCAAACATGTGCCCAAAAACAAAACCCCTGATACAGTTATAGAAAATTTACGAAAATATATACAGGAATTACCAGCATTACCCTCACACTACTGCAGGAAAAACAGTAAAAGAACGTATTTGCCCCAGGAATTCAGAAATTTAACAAACTTATATAGAATTTACAAAGAGAATCAAGAAAAAAATGCCTTGCAGTACGTAGGAGAAAAGGTGTTTAAAAAAGTTTTCACTACTGAGTATAACATAGGATTTCATTTACCCCGCAAAGACAAGTGTTTGAAATGTACACAATTTGAAAATGACAAAAATTTTAACGAAGAAGAAAAACAGAAACATTTGAAGGACAAAGAAGAAACAACTGAGAGATTCAAAGCACATCAAGATATTCATAACAAAGATGAAACTATTTTGTGTACAACTTTTGACCTCCAAAAAGTTTTGAATACACCTCACGGCGAAAATATGATGCTATATTACAGCCGCAAATTAGCAGTGTACAATTTAACTTTTTATGAATCAGGCACAAGAAATGGGTTCTGTTACACATGGTCTGAAATTGACGGTAAAAGAGGAGCCAATGAAGTATCTTCAATTTTACAGAAGTACATCTACGAGGTGGATCAAAGGGGTACAATAAAACATTTGTTACTCTACTGTGATTCGTGCCCAGGACAAAATAAAAATAAAACAGTTTTAACTTGCATAAATGTAACTCTCCAAAATTGTAACAATCTTTTGTCGATACAAATAAATTACTTGCTTCCTGGGCATACATATATGCCTGTAGATTCAGTTCATTCCGTAATTGAAAAAAGCTTAGGTGGCGTTATAATTTGGGCACCTTCACAGTGGAGTACAGTTTTCACCCTGGCTAGGAAGTCACCAAAACCCTATGAAGTAGAGGTTCTTAAGTATACTGACTTTAATAAATGGGATATAATTGCAGATAAATACTTCAAGGGAAATTTGACGGGTAAAATAAGCAAACTAAGAACGGTTACATTTAAAAAATCCACCACAAATATGTGCTACGTGAAATTCTCTATGAATCCAGATGCCGAAACTGAACAAATTGAAATTACGAAGAAAAACGACGCCGTTCAACTGAAACCATGCTACAAAGCGTTGCTGCCAGTATCTAAAAAGAAATACATGGATCTCAACAAATTGTGCACTAACAAAGTCATACCAGTGGTGTATCATGAAGAGTACAAAAGGTTAAGCTATGCTACTAGTATTCAAGACTGTTTAATTGATACAGATATAGAGGACGAAGACACTGCCGAATAATGGGATAGTCATACTCTTCATCTGCTTTATTGTTTTTGTTTTTTTTTTATTACTTAATACACTGATACTGAAAAACACTACATTAAGTTTAACTACAAACGTACATTAAGTAGGTACAACTATAATAATACAACTACAATTTATTATAGTTGATGAGAAGATTTTGCGTTAAATTACCGTAGGAACTTTTTTTTTTACGTAAAAGTTTTTTTTTTTTTATTTTATTTTGAAGACTGATAGAAAACATTGATTCTCAAGTTTTTTTTTAAATAATTATTCGTAAGTTTGTTAAAATAATTGAAAGTTATTGTTCCTTATTAATTTAAATTAAAGGTTACTTTGATAATGTCTGTATTTTATTTAAAAACGTTCAATAGCTTGATACGTAGTCAATAATTTGGTACGTGCTGGACGCATGTGGTAGACCAGGTGCGTGGTGTTTCATGTTACCCTGTGTTGGGATCTTTAGGCTTAAGAAAAAAAATGTTCAGTTTATACATAAGTAACAGCTGTTACGTAATTTCCAAGTGTCTAATGATTTTATTTTAGACACTTCAGTATAATAGATAGCCATCTTTTTAAATCAATTATAGTCATCAGTATTTTTAATGCAGTTATTCAAAGTATCATTAAACACTTACGTCGTTTATCCTATGCAATAATTACGGCAAACTTACTCTAAAGAAATTGTGGTAAACTTGGTAAATTAACTGATCACCTCTTAAGTACTTTTGCTAAACATGTGAAAATGCAAAATGTGTCCTTGAAGTAATTCTGCTTTACCAGATTATCAGTATATTTATATTAAAAGAAATTTTGTCGTATTCTATTTCTCTGAGTTATGTGTTATCAGTACGTTTAAATTGCAAAGAAAGTTTTACTTGACGGCGTTAAGGTAAATCTGACTTACTCTGAAATGAGGTATTTTTTACTTATCCGCCACTTACTTCCTAAAATAGCCTTTACAGTGATTTAAACTAAATGAATAAAGATATAAATAAGGAAAAGGTTTGCATATCAAGTTATTTGATTAAAATCGGATGATAAATTAAAAAGATACAATTTTTTTTGTTAAAAAAAAAACTTTAAATGGCTTTTTCTCGAAATGTCTTTTTGGCGGTTAAGTAATTTTGCATTTCCAGTGACGTTATGATATTCAGTTTAGTCACTGGTCTCATCGTATTCTGCGACGTGTGCCGTACAAATATTAGGTATTAGGTATCTCGGCCAAATAATCTCTTTCCAGGCAAGACAAAACAAAGAAGTTGCAAGACGCACCGAAAATGCCTGGAAGAGCTATTGGGCTATGAAAGATTTAATGAAGGGCGACCTTCCTCTATCGCTCAAGAGAAGACTCATCGACGTATGTATTCTTCCCATCCTCACATATGGTTCTCAAACATGGTCTTTGACAATTCAGCAGAGGTCCACGCTCGAGGTTTGCCAGAGAGCTATGGAACGGAGTATTCTGGGTATCAAACTTGTGGACCGGGTTAAGAATACAACAATCCGTTCAATTACGAAAATAGCTGATGTCACTCGGAAAGCTGCCACGCTCAAATGGAATTGGGCTGGACACATCTGCCGTATGTCAGACGATCAATGGCCCAAACTTACGACCCAGTGGGTCCCGCTTAGTGGCAAACGACATCGCGGCAGGCCCAGACGGAGATGGCGGGATGAGCTGGACTCTTTTAATAAAGATTGGTCCCTGTCAGCTTTGGATAGAGAGAGGTGGAAAGAGAGTAGGGAGGCCTTTCCCCAGCAGTAGGACGTTACAAGCTAAAAAAAAAAGGTACATACCTATATCTCAATTAATTAGGGGTCAGCCCAGCTTGTTGTCATCTTTTGAAAGAACTACCAATTGCAGAATTGATATTACATCAGGAAATTATTTAATACTGACCGTTTCTATGAGTGCTCCACAACACCTGACTCGATGCTCCTTGAATTGCAGAGGCATAAACCGATAGCTTTATTATACAATTTTAAATCCTAATGGGAAGGTCCAAAATAAAAAAAAACTTTACTGCATGCCATCCCATGTAAGCTTGATAGAATAGGGTATTTTCCAATTTATTAAAAACTATTCTAATTTTAAGATTGGGACGAAATATTTAACAGAAAAATAAAAATAAATTTATTTTTGTCCATTTTCTCAATTAAAAACGATTAAAATCAAATAAATTTTTCGTTGTTTTGAATTTACCGCCAAAACAATCCTTATGATGACTTTTTATCACGTGACCACACGTGACGTCAGCTTTGTGTCAGAGTTGTGGCTGGGGGTCTAGAATGACATGCTGAATTCATGGTTACAGTTTCCGCACTGAATAAAAACTTTTCCTGTATATATTTTTCAATTTACAAAAACCATTGTAATATCTGGTAATCTGGTCTACCTGTACAGCTTCTCTTGACGTTGTTAAATTTTGAGAACTCGTTCGGATAGCCATTGTACTAACAGAGCTCTTTCTTCCCTGGAGTGAGTGGTAGCTGGGTCTATAGCACAAATAGTGGGACTTTGTACCGTGATTCGAAAAGCCAAATATTTTGGCTGCTGATGAACAGCTTTCTCTTTTTTCTACTGCTTTTACGGCCTCACTCATTCGGTGAGGCCATAAAACCAGTAGAACACAATTTTGAATTTCTTTGGCGTCGTTACTTTGATCCGAGAAATTGACAATAATTTTACAATAGATACAAAAAAATAATGTTCAAGTGAGAATGTGTTAGTTATGGTCACACCAGTGCCCATTCCTAGAACCAACAACTTATGTATAACTAATTGAGTTACAAATATTGATTATACACACATGTGGCATGCAAGATGTTACATTAACCCTTAATTCGACACTGGGAAGTATACTGGACATCAACTTTGAAAAAATCTGCAGCATTTTTTTTTAACAATATTAGTTTATTTTATATATGGAATAACTTGGTTATGTCCTACATTATAACATAAAAAATAACTGTCAATGAGCGCGTGCGCTCGGCCGGTCAGTCGACGCCGCAACGTCAGGGAGGATGAACGCGTCACGACCGCTCTCGGTAAGTCTCGATTTATTTATTGTTTTTGTTCTAAAATAAATAATTATTTCTTTTCTGTATATTCCGTAACGTATTTTTATATGTACGTGTATACTAAAATCATAATATTACTTATAGATTTTTTGTTTTTCTCTGCGAAACTTGTGTGTCCAGTATACTTCCCATTGCCGGATTCTCGAGGGCTTAGTATGGTTTTGTGATGTGCAGTATACTGGACATTGCCAATGAGACAGAAAACTAACAATCAGTATAATATTATGAACTAATATCTATATTATGTATGATAAATGTTATTTATGATTCCTAACAATATTATTATTTACAGGTCTTCAAAAACACATCACGTGCCTCAAAATTATTAGCTTTAGTGCCACCAATTAACGCTCTATCGGACGTAGAAGGTCAGACCAGTTCAGATGAAGAACCAGATTTGCACCATGGCCAGGAAATTGATGATGTCTCATCAGATGCACCATCCATACCATCGTCATTGGAAAACCTGAATATTTTGGACAGCAACAATGGCAGTGACGATTCTTCTAACGACGAAATACCCAACAGCGAGCCAGAAGTCGAAGAAGAACTACCAGTGCCTCTTACACCAATTATGAGGGAAGTGTTACCATCAACCCGCCAGGTAAACTATGATGTTATTCCGACCTTATCATCAATCCAGTCTGTTGTGGACATGTCACCGGCTCCTAATATTGTCAATACCAGGTCAAAACGAAAAAAACACGTCCATACCAACACTCGCATCGTCAGCGTCAAATCAAAAAAGCGTAAGACAACCAATTACAATTGGAAAAAAGGCAAGTTCCTGCACAAGGCTGAAATTATGGATTGTGAATTCGTCTTTGACATGCCTAACGACGACTCACCTATAGTTTATTTTCATAAATATTTTTCTGTGGATATAATCCAAGATATAGTCCATAACACAAACCTCTACCCAGTGCAAAGAACTGGACGGTCAATAAATGTTACCGAAGACGAATTTAATGATTTCCTGTCCATACTTCTACTTATGGGTGTTGTTAATTTGCCATCTTACGTGGATTATTGGGCCAAAGAACTGCGATACCCAGCAATAGCAGACATTATGCCTCTGAAAAAGTTTGAGTGCATACGCAGGAATATCCATTTCGTAGACAATTCCTGTCCCGATTTGGATCGATACTTCAAGGTGAGGCCGTTTGTAGAGAAGGTGAGGATGAACTGCCTAGCTACTGAAGAGGAGATGAGGTATAGCATTGACGAAATGACAATACCGTATAAAGGGACAAAGGCGGGAAATAGAAGACAATATAACCCCATGAAACCCAATAAGTGGGGTTTTAAAAATTTTGTCCGGGCAGGTATGTCGGGTATTGTTTACGACTTCCTGCTATATGGGGGTGAAGATACATTTAAAAATATTCAGTTTTCTCAAGACGAAGAGACCTTAACCTTAGGAGCCAAAGTAGTAGTCGCCCTTTGCAAAACCATACAGACGCGCGCATGTGTCGTATATTTTGATAATTATTTTTCTACATTAGATTTGGCGACACATCTCAGAGAAAATTACGGCATTTTCAGTCTTGGGACCATACGCCAAAACAGGCTAAAGGGATGTGAGAAACTACTCGTGGACGACAAAACCTTGAAGAAAAAAGGTAGAGGATCTTATTGCCAACTAGTTGACAATAGTAATAAGCTCGCTGTGGTCAAATGGTTCGACAATAAGGTAGTCACTTTAATCAGTACCTATGCCGATGCCTACCCAGTGGGAAAGATAAAACGCTATAGTAAGGAAGTGAAGGCTCGCGTTGACGTGGACTGTCCTGAGCTTATAAAACATTACAATAACCACATGGGGGGCGTCGACCTTGCCGACATGCTCATAGCACTATACCGGACTACTTACAAAAGTCGACGCTGGTACACTGCCATTTTTGCTCAAATGATCGACATTTGTATAAATAACGCTTGGTTATTATACCGAAGAAATTGTAATCGGCTGGCAGTAAGGTATATGCCGTTAAAGTTGTTTCGCTGTCAAGTAGCCAGAGAGCTGCAAAATAAAGGGAGATCTAGATTACCTATAAGAAAATATATGAACAGTAGAACTGATGATAGCGTCCGTTTTGACGGCGTAGGACATTGGCCGCGCTTTGGAGAATCCTATGGTCGCTGTAAATACTGCACCAAAAATAAGACTGATGTATATTGCGCTAAGTGCAATCAAAGGTTGTGTTTAGTACGTAAGAGAAATTGTTTTTATGATTACCATAGCAAGTAAGTGAAACTATTAATTGTTTTAGAAAAGTTTGACTGATTAGATATTATAACTATTGATTTTTGAATAATATTGATCTCAAGACGGGTTGTCATGTTATAATAATAAAGAAGATTTAGACTTTTTACGTTTTATACAATTTTATAGAAGCCAAATGAGTAACAATAATGTCATTTTAAATTTTAAAATTGTACAACAATACATATTTTCATTATACACATGCATTTTATTTTTGTTTATTTCATAATTGCATAAATAAAGTTTTTATAAAAATTCTTGAACGATTCCTTAATTCGGCCATGTCCAATATACTGGACATCGATATTTACAGTTACTCTATGGAGAACCTGGCAATGTCCTGTATACTGGACATGCATTTTCTCAAAATCGAGATAAACTAGATTTTTTTAATTATTTTTCCCGGTTTTAGGAACATCTAACGATGACAAAAATATATAAAAAAAATAAAATTTCAAGAGTTTTTTCTCTTGCCAGATTAAGGGTTAAGTATATCACAGTCATGTTTAAATATAAATACATAGGTAATGTTATTTTTATTAGCAGGATATAAATATCAAATAATTATTCAAATCAAATAACATATCAAATGAATACTTCAAATCAATCAAATTATAAAAAATATACTCGTCATATAATATAATAATAGCAAACTTACTATCCTAAGATCCTAAGATTTTAAAAGAGTAACGGTGGAGTTTCTTGCCCATTCTTCTCCATACGAATCTACATTTTGGAAGGGGCGACTAGAATCAATTCTGTGTTGACGTTCAAAAGTGCCTTTTAAGTGCCTATTTGAAATAAATGTTTTGACTTTGACTTTGACTTTTGACTTTGACTTTGACCTATCCTACTAATATTATAACTGTGAAATTTTGCATGTTAGGATGTTTGTTACTCAATCACGCTAAAATAGCGGAACAGATGTGGATGAAATTTGGCACATAGATAGTTTAAAACCTGGGTTAACATTTATGATACTTTTCATCCCGGTAGTACGTTCCCGTGGGATAACTTTCGACCTCCACGCGGGCGAAACCGCTGGTAAAAGCTAGTGTCATAATAAAATAAGCCAGTTAATAGTCATAGTAATTAGGATTCAAATCGATATATATTTTGGTAACCTCTTGTATGGAGTTCGAGACCACTTGCTACGGAACTTTTCAACACAGGCTCTCACGCCTTTCTTGGTTTGCGGGTACAGTTTAGCATCAAACTGAAATTGCGACTACGTTCGGACTTCGTTCAGGCTACATTCCGTGGAATAGGTTTTAATAGCCTTTTTAATGAGAAAGGGTGACTCTCCCAACTGTTCTGGGTGGGATCAGGTCTCACTTATAGTTCAGGGTTCTCAGAAAACGGTTTCGACTCGCATTATGTTGTGTTGCATCTATGTATATATAAGTATCTTGGCTGCTCCCTTGTCTAGGACACTAAGCAATCATACTGAATTGTAAACCTAGGTTTAAATTCAGTATTAGGTGGAGCTAGAATTCTCCTATGATGATGTCATGGTCATGCTGATCAAACCGTCTATTAAATAAGATTTTTTTTTTTAAATCTGGTGTTGACATATCTCAGTTTTAATCCCCTTTCTACAGTATTTCACACAATCCAGTCATTATTTCTTTAATCTTCCCCACTCAAAATTCTCCTCACGACATGTCTACCATTATTTTGTATCACATTCCTATAGGAATGGCATCTTTGCGATTGTAAACGACTTCCACTTAAATTCATTCAGCTGAAAGCTAAATCAAGAAACCAAATGTGAACACCACATACACGCAAATCGAGCGGCTGACGTTATGAATGCTGTGCTAGAACCCAATTTTTGTGTTTCGTCTGAGGGATGCAGGGGTTCATTTGGCTTGACAGTACTTCCCTACATTAATGTATTCGTTGCATATTTATCATATATTCTATACTTATAGCAGAGCCTGATAAACAGTTTAAGTTATTATAATAACGTCATTATATCTGAACCCCGGTAAACTACAAGGTGCATGCAACTCTTGAATTATGATGCCTGTCGAAGATAGCGCATAGAATGAAACCAAACAGAATAGCTTTGTTAGTAAAAGAAAGGATCGTTGTAACACTTTACAGTGAGTTGATACAAATGATTGAATATAGATACATAGGTATTTATTTATATATGAGAATGTTGAGCCACAATACGGATGAATGAAAGACAATTTCAAGTAATTGATATATGAGAATATTACGAGAGTCTGTGTGGTATGGTGTTACGGAAATTGAAAAAATCAGACAAGTGTTAGAGGAAGTTTTTTGGTGTCGGTGCCTGAGAAGTTAAAAGAAAGCTATAACGATGAACGACTGATGATTGCTATTATTATCACTCTCTGCTCTTTTAATTTGACTGATTGTTAGACATCGGCTACAACACCGTGGGGTGTGTCAGTGTTCAGGCTCAGTCTGCGCAGTCTATGTCGGCAGGATCTCCAGCAACAAAATCAGCGTCGGTAATTTAATGAACTGGCTTCAAAACAATAACGGTCTTATTCATAAAAAAATGCTTATCGAAGGTTTAAGACATTCATAAACTGCTTTATATGGGTAATGGGTAGATCGCCGTCCGGTAAGGACCAGGGGGCTACTCTCTAACTCCGCCAACGAAGATACGGGCCCGTCCGAAAGTAGTTCGAAACTTCTAAGTGAATCCTACAGCCAATTAGCTAACTTTTTTGGACGGGCAAAAAATATATCGGGAGTAGGGACAGCTGTCAAATCGTAGTGTCATTAATTTTTAGTTCGGGCTCCAAACTAATCTTCTGTCCGTAAGTGATACGGAGTTGGAAACGCCCGTTACTTCGACCGAAATGACGGACTTCGTGCTTAGGGAGTAAGCCCCCAGGCCCGGGTCGCTGGCGCGTTGTGTTCCACGCGCGCCTCAAAGAGATGTCAGCAGCAATTGGTGGGGTCCCCAAGGGCCGAAGCCTGCCAGGGGTGCGGGTTGTTCGAAAGACATACCGTGGCATTTGGCACACAGGCAACTGTAGGGTGGGTTTTTTAGTTAGTCCGTCCAGAACGGGAGAAGTTATTTGATGATATCACAGCCTCAAAAAAGCCTATAAAACGTTTGACAATTTTTTTATTCATAAACGTTCTTTACTAATAAGTACGTCGTTTATAAATCAAAAAGTAGCCATTTTAACGAAGTCGTCCAACAAATTGACTAACGCATCGACTCGTCAAACGAGAATGTCTGTCTAAACACCGAATAATTGTGACCTTATTATGTACTGGGAACTATAATATTTAATTGTCTACAGTTTCGACACTTCTGACGCGGTGACGTTATTGTTATTTAAATTTGACAAATAATTTCCAATTTTAACTGTCAACTTTTTGCTTGAAAATTGATGTTTGTTGACATACAATATTAGTACCTACATCAAATGGTCAAATGTCATTTTCTTTTAAATCAGCTGCTTTAGAAAGTCGGCCAGTTTTTCCTTAAAACACTGTTAAAGTAGGGTTCTGGTTTCTACAACTTTATAGTAGGGCTATAGAACTTTTATGTGTTTAAATGCGTTTATGAATAACACTTTTTGACAACCAGACCTAAGCAAGGTTTTAGATGTTCGATAACTTTTTATGAATAGACCGTTAGAATTTTCTGGATTGATAAGTGACTTCACTGGCATAATATGCCTACAGAATTGAATAAGTTTTGCTGCAAAAATATGCTCGTACAGAAAGTTTGACTGTCGCGAGATAATGAAGAAAGCGGCCGACTTTACAAACAGCATACTTGAGAGAGTTGCGTAAGATGCAGCTTATCGCATCGTTCTATGCGTGAGTGTGTGTGTGGAGGAGACACGTTGATTTATGCTAAGTTCATCGGCCGCCTGTTAATAAACAAACGCGGACAGCGTGCCGACCCCACCCTCCCGCCCCCGGCCCTCGTCGCTTCTCTCCTCATCTTGGCGCCCTGCTCACGAAATACAAAATCACTCCATACTAGGCAGTTCCTAGTACTAAATCCGAAATTGCAGAATTGTTTGTCAAATTATTATCACAGCTTTTAATGTTTCATGTTCATTCGAGTAGTGGACTCTCAGTTGGCGTCCTTGTTCCGTGCTGTCCTCAAGCTTGCATCACAAGTACTCACAATAGGCTATTTGGAGCCTTTAGCGATGCTTTCAAAACCTGTTGACATTACAACCAAAGCGACAAGTGAAAAGCTTGTGAAACAGCTTTCTCTTGTTTTCACAAATTTTCATGCATTCAAGATTTAAATTAATTGCACCAAGATTTGTTCCACCGAAATCTTAAATTACTCTCAAACCCATACTGTACCTTAAATAACACAACCAAGAATGTGAGCGACGCTATTATGCTGAAGGTTTATAGGCGAGCCCAGAGTACGTAGAGCGATGGTGCGCCGGTGGGGCCCGCACGCACACACGTGCGCGCCTGTTTGTAAACACGCTGCGCCGATGTGCGCGCGCGCAGCTGCCGGCGCCCGCTGTCTCCGCGCCCCACCCCCCGCCCCGCTGTACACCGCTTGTATTTATTCACCGAAGCCGTCGCGTCGGCCTACGGGATGTTATCGCGCATACCTGAGCTAGCTACAAACCAAATTCGCCCTTCTCGCACACCTCAGCAACTTTTTGTGTAGTTTTTACCTGCTGGATGATGTTTTGTGTGGTGAGGCAAATTAACAATGTGAAGATGCTCGTCGTTACCACGTACAAGGTCGTGGTGATTTCTGATAAGATATCTGCAAGAACAGTAATACATACATCAAAATGTCGAAGGTATGAAAGAAAGAAAAAAATATTATTCTGCACAAAACGTACCTACATAAAATGCACACATACAAAGTAGCCAAAAGCCCCGTTACCCCGTATTCAGGAAGAAAAAGTTTTACAATTTTGTCAATTGCTTGTTTATGTCAGGGCTAAGGTCAGTAGTATACGGTCAGGCGGGTTTCTCTTACCTGAATTTTGCTACATGCATGGGGCCATTCAAGTATTACGTAAGCACTACGGGGGGGCGGGGGGTCTTTGCTTTGCTTATTTTTGATGACATGGGGGTCTGGATGGTGATTACGTCAGCAGTATTTATTTTTAAACTTTTTTGGATTTTCTAAAAAATTCAAAATCACACGAAAGTGAGCAGATACACAACATTGAGCAGCAAACATCCAATGTCATCGAAGACTTTGAGTCATGGATTCGTGTGTCATGGAATGAAGACTGTTAATTTGAATTAATATAAGTTCCAAAATCTTAAAAGAACTTGTTTTATTCGTTAATATATAAAGATATATATTATATTCGTAAATATAATATAATAACTGAATACCATGTCAATAAAATTTGCTTAAATAAATATTATATGCGTTAAGTCCTCTATTCCAAGCCTTTTCCTTATTTCTAGACTTATAACTGCTGCTCATGAATCAATAAGCTTGATGCTATCGCGTACGCAGATGACAGCACAGTTTCAGATAGATACCTGTCCAATGCAAGAGCCAGCAGACATGAAACAACTGCTCTTAGAAAGGCGATGGTGGAGCGATTGAATTTGATCTGATCTTGTCTCCCAGTGGGGTAACGACAATCTGGTCAAATCCAATGCTCAAAAAACACAGGCAGGTCTTTTTACTGCCAAAAGGAGCCAGTTCCGGTTATCCCCAACTTTTTGAGGTGCATCTGTACCCGTTACAGACCGCCTAACGTTTTTGGGCATGGAGTTGACGTCCGATCTCAACTTTGGCTCAACCATCGAGTCAAAAGCTCAGACTGCAGCCAAGAAGCTGGGCATCCTAAATAAGGTGAGGCGATATTTCATATCTGGACAGCTTTTGAGCCTGTATAAAGCTCAAGTGCGTTCTTGTATGGAGTATTGCACCCACTTATGGGATGGCTCAGTAAAATACCAGCTTGCTTCCCTTGACTCGGTGGAACGCAGAGCAAAAACGCTCATAGGCGACGAAACGTTGGTGGCTAAACTTCACAGCTTGGCTTATTGGCGTAATGTTGCTTGCCTATCGGTCTTCTACAGACTGTACTTTGGACAGTGTGCGCAGGAGCACCACGACCTGATCCCACCGTCGCCATTTTACTACCGGACTACCAGACGCACTGCAGGGTACCATCCGCACTTGGTTGATATCGTACTCAGCGCTACTCTCCACATTTATTATGCGCACAGCCAAGTGTGGAACTCTCTGCCTGCGTCTGTGTTCCCTTCCACATTAAACCTGTCCACCTTCAAAACAAGAGTGACCAGTCATTTTCTGGGCACGCTCGATCCATCAGACCTCCATCAATCGCTTTCCATCAGGCGTGATTGAGGTCAAGAGATGGTCCATTTAGTAATAAAAAATAAAAAAAACAAAACACATTGAAAAATGCATGTACCAATGTTTACGTGAGCATGGGAGGGGGTAAGAGCTATGCTAACTTATGCTGACGAGGGGGAAGCGGATAAATAATAGCAAAAATCTGCTTACGTAATACTTGAATGGCCCCCATAGGTAACCCCGAAACTGTGACAAGAAGTCTTACCAAGGCGTATCGTATTACCCATTAACTGGGTTGTGGAGGTCAGATAGGTAGACGTTCCATGTGAAATACGGGTACTCAGCTGTATCCGGTTAGAGTGGAAGCCGATACCAACATCGTAGGGAAATGGCTAAGCAGATAATGATGATGACATAAGTAGTAGTTACCTATTTCTGCAGCAGTATATCAGCATTTTACTTTTGGTTTCTTAAATGATTGCAAATAATTATGACCGAGGTGTAATGAGATGGCCTTAAAAGGGCTAATCGTAGCCAACATTACTAAGACCTGTTTTATTCTATACAAACAGACAGACTTTATTGGCATTTACGGCAGACGACGATCGAGGTTAGGCCGATGACCCGCCCGAGCCGCGCTGACATCACCTCAGCTTCTTCCAAACATTTTGTTCCGAACTTGAGATAATAATACCTAAACGAAGCATCAGTAAACTGAATCATATTTATAGTAGGTATAGGCACTTACAGCTTGTTACTGCATGTTATGTAGGTAACTGAGTGAGTTTTATAAACTAGCGTCATTATAAAGTAAACAAAGGAAGCCGAGCACCTGGGCAGCGTGTGGCGGCGCTACCTGTGCATGTAAAGCGGCGCGTCTCGCTATCGATAGCTTGCGATCACGTTCACGACGCGGCTTATCACCGAGCGCGGGCGCCGCGCCCGACACAAAGCGCACACGACGCGTGACTCACCGGTGACGTCACGATACATCACCGCCCGACCGTGACGCCCCATTGCCACACAATCACCATCCACTACTGACTTACTGCGCGCTCATCACACACCCCACTACACAATCATGTGCTGTTTTTATGCAAAGGTACTACCTACTCTGCTCTATGCTTCTCATGATTGACGCAAACAGTATTCCAATCTATTTAGGCCAACTCTTTTTGGAAACAGTAAACAACACGTTAAGACTCCCGGAGACATGCGCGACGCGACTCTAGAACAATTTCTATGAAGTTTTTCTACGAAAACGTCTTGTCGCGCTGTCTTTGAAGAAATTTTACTTACCTACCTTTGAACTCTGTCTTCATTGTTGTTAGAAATAGAAATAGAAATAGAAATAATATTTATTTGCATAAAACATGGTATATAAAGAACCAAACCAAAGACCTAACCAAAGAGTCAAAGGGTGAATAAAACGTTATTTATTCCCATTCGTTTCTAGCAAAGTTGCTGCTTGTCATTAATACAACATGCTGAGCCGAGATCGTCCTCAAAAATCAACAAAATGTTCTGCGAACAAAGCCGTGTTACTGTTTATACGTCGGTGTGCGCACGACGTGGACGCGAGTACGAAACCAATGCTTATCGGGGAACCAGACACTAGACAGTACTTAATAGGATTATACAAACACGCGTGGATTGTTATCAGTTTACGGATGGCAAGTAGGCCACCATACGTTATGAGCAAACGCTCTACTTACAGCTGGCAGCGCGCGCACACTGGCATGGCTCTAACCGGCGGCATTCATTGAGAAGTGACGACTCACTGCACTATTCCCTTCTGTTTTACAAACTTCGAAATTGAGAAAATGAATAAAATAATGGAAGCAAATGTGCAGCAGAAATAAATTACTTGTTGTCCTCCAGCAGGTATTCGACTATCCTAGGTACCTGATTTAGGAACAAAAAATATTTTGTGTCGATACCTTTGCCTCTGAATCGACTTGCTCATAGTAACGCTGTTAGATTGCCTGCTGGTGCAGCATACGATGTGGTACAGGTTTACCATAGGCGCTTGAACCATTTGCACCAACTAGATTCCACATGAATGCAATTAACAAATGATTTTTAATTTTGATAATCAAAATACAGATCAGTAAACTGTTTCGTTATCTTTGCTAGGCGCCACGCGCCACGCATGCCGTCCGTTTAGTATTTTATCATCAAGATTAGATCTAATTTTTGACTCCGTAACAATACAAACATAAATAGATAAAACTTTTATGAAAATAGAGTTCAAATTAATTGTATCGATCCTAAAGAGTTCTAAAGCACAACCTACATACTTTTACTATCGCTGATTCATAATCACCTCACGGTCATCTCTACCAGACATACAGTTGGCGTCTCTGTCACCTTGGTACGATGCTCGCCACACGCTGCTACTTGCCAGCCCCGGACTTGTTACGAGTTAAACATAATCAGAGACGTCCTTTAGTTCCTGTAACGTGCAGGTACTTAAATCTGGGCACGGACTACATGACTGTAAATGTACCATCGTTTTGAGAACAGTACTAAATTTGAACTCCAGGCTAGAGACATATAGATGTCAACCTGAACAGGTTTTCCTGACTCGAACCACCTTGGTCGGAACAAGGATGTTCGAGTCTGTTTAAAGACTGCCGGTCAGCCAAGGTAAATCGTGTCCACGATGGATATATTCAGCAAGTGGGAAGAATGAGCTGGAAAGCGAAGTAATATCTAGCTACAGCTTTAGTCTGGCTTTAGGCCTTTCGTCAGCGAATAGAAGAATAAACTCACAAAGCTATTTCGGGTTTTCAGCTTTAGCGGACACAAGGATGATTGGTCCTTGACATCACGGAGCTGTATCGTCACGATGCGTTGTGTGTGTGAAGAATGCTAGCACGGTAGTTGGCGATGCCAGCGCCTGCGCCGAACGCCCGCGCTTATCTGCGTCACATGCTTATTATTCAGGCACACATCCCTCCCGTGCCCGCATTGCACTCCTTCACCCCGTGCTACCTGCGTCTTGTGAACTTCCAACTATAACTATCATACGAGTCATCATCATCAACCTACAGCAGTCCACTGCTGGACATAGGCCTCTCCAATTGCACGCCATAGGCCTCTCCAATTGCACGCCATTCAGCTCGATTCTCGACCACTCTCATCCAGCTGCAGCCACCCGGCGAAAATCGTCGCTCCACCTAGCCTGAGGGCGTCCTACCTTACGTTTGCCGATTCGCGGTCTCCATTCAAGAATGTCTACCCCTACGATCATCGGTTCTACGGCTAATGTGGCCGGCCCATTGCCACTTTAGCTTACTAATTCAGTGAGCTATGTTGACAACTTTGGTTCTCTGCCAGATCCCCTCATTCTGGATTCTATCCCTCAGAGATACTCCGCGAATAGCTCGTTCCATAGTTCGCTGAGGTACCGTGAGTGTCCACGTTTCGGTTCCGTGAGTGTCCACGTTTCGGTTCCGTAAGTCATAACAGGCAGGACGCACTGATTGAAGATTTTAGTCATTAGGCTCTGCGGATTATGCGACGAGAAGACTTGACTAAGCTTCCCAAACGCTGCCCAGCCCAGCTGAATTCTTCTGTTTGCTTCCTTCTCAAAGTTGTTCTTCCCAAACTGCAGAGTTTGCTTGAGGTAAACGTATTCTGGAACAACTTTAAGAGCACTGCCATTGACAGCAATCGTCCCCGGAGTGACGTGATCGTTTAACATAACCTGGGTTTTGTCCAAGATCATCCTGAGACCAATGCTTACAGAAGAATCAACTAGGCCGTCGAGCATCTGCTGCAAGTCATGCAGCGATTCAGCCAGTATGACCATCCTCCAGTGCGTTAGAGAATAATTGCGGGGAAATTACGTCCCCTTGTCTCGACGCAAGGGGATGTGTTCAGTTTGCTGATCCTGAGTTTAGACGGTCATTGTCGCGTTTTCATACATCTCAGCACTTGGATATGTCTCCAGTAGACTTGGCATCGCTGCAGAGACTACAAGACAGACCAGCACCCTAATTGGGTAACACGCGATTAATCATAATCGGTTTCATTTTGACAGTTCAACACGTTATTTACGTTGCTGAGCAGACACATTTTTCGAATAAATGAAGCAATGGTTCAGCTATCTGTTTCAAAACGGAACAGATTATGATTAATCGTGAGTTACGCAATTAGGGTGTAAGTCTCGATAGAGTCAAAAGCCCTATACGAGTATTATAGACTTTTATACGTACATTGCAATTTGAAACTTCTCAAAGTCACTTTGCATAATGTTTAATGTCATTTCCAGTGATAGTCGCCCCCTTATTTCCTTTCGTTAATATTGCATTTCATCCCTTCTCTCAACTTATGTAACTAAACTTGTGACGCAAACCATTAATAACCTATCAACGTTTAGCAATACGAGGAACTCGTTTTCATAACTGCAGTGTTGTCTTACTTTACTACTATAGGTAATGTAAGTTCAGTGTTACATATAACGCAATTACTTTACTTGTATGTCTCTGCCCTACATAATTTGGCATTTTGTTTATTACTGTTCTGTTTGTTTATCGTAAAGATTATTTAGCATAACGATATAATTGTAGCTTAAGGCCCTGGGGGCCGATTCTACTAATTTGCAACGTTACACGTTAAATTGTGTTTCCACAACAGTTCGATTTCGATCGCCGTTCGATAGTTACATAAAAAGTCATTCTACTATTTTATAAGCAAAATGGAAACTAAACTTAAAACGAATTGCAACTGAACTGTAGCGGGAACACAGCGGGCAACCCGCGTTACCAACATGCCAAAATAATATGTTTTATTAATACCAAAAAGAAAAAAGTTGAATCTAAAAATGTTACTAAACACGAATATGTGGCACTAAAAGTATTTTCTATAATTAAAAGACATAATGATCATAATTTTATCATTAACTTTGTCCTATAGTAAACGTCACGCTCATGTTCGATTTTGTTAGTAGAATAGGTTTTGACATTGTTTCAATCGATCGTTGGCGTAACTAAAACGTAACCGCAGCTGTGTCGCAGCTGGACCGTTGTTCATTTTAGTAGAATGCGAAAACGCTTAAAAGTGGTGATTCGGTTGCGGTTCTATTGCGTTTTTTTAACAAATTTGTTAGTAGAATCGGCCCCCTGGTAACTTTAAATATTGTCGTTATGAGCGATAATAGTTTTTATTGCAATCCGATATGGGTTAAATTAAAATCTGTTGTAATAAATTCGAATAATAAATGAGAAAGCATTGTCGTAAAAATGCAAATAAAATCGTATAAAATTAGATATTAACTATTTAATAATAAATAATCCATCACTGGATGCAGTTTGGCATTTGGAATTTTATGGTATATTTTTAATTATAATTTTAATTGTTATTGAAGGGATAAACTGATTTTAAAGATAATTTAGCGGTGACTTTGATGATTTTTTTAATGCATTAAAGTATGTATGTTTAATTATGTTTGAGTTCAATCACTGTATGTAAAAAAGACTTGAAAATATCTTTTTTTTTTCTTTCAAAATTATTTACGATTAAAGAGATACACTGGTTTAAAAAACAACCTTTTTTTAGCGTTTTCAAGAAATCATCGCCGGGGAATCTAGTCGCAGGCTCGAACTCACTGGTGGGTCTGGCTAAAAAGCACGCTGTCTCACAAGGCATCGTGTCTGACAGAGGTAGTATCAATGATGAGCAGTTTGACGCTAGTCTACACGCACAACGTTATTCAGTGAGATGAACGATCATTTATAGTAAATCAGGCGCGTAAAAAAAAGAAACGTCCTTCGGAAGATCGGGTTTTATGAAAAAAACATTGCATAAATCAATGACCAATATAGTTGATTGAACTTTTCGATATTTGAGCTTTATCGGTACTGATTTGGTTTTGGAGATTTCACACTTCTTTTATAACTTAAACACGCCCAAAGTTAGGTTAAATTAGCAAGAAAAACGGATATTTGTTGGCTCTTAACTTAGTAATGACTTTTTATTTTAATATTCTGTTTCCATACAGACAATATTAATAATGAGACAAAACCATATGACGTTTAATTTTTGATGTACATTGTCGAACAGTGGAGTAATATACTCCCGAAGTTTGTATGGAAAAATGTCGACTAAATTCACCATAAGAAGAAGTAACGTAAGGTCTAAGTGTAACGTACATAACGAACTTCTGCGTTCATTATGTTTAACAATAGCTATAAGCTAATTTAACAATTTAGTCAATTTAGCATAACGCACAGTCATAATATAGGTACATTGACGCAAAATGAGATCATTAATGTGTCAGTATGGCTCTCAGAGACATATTTAAGTTGTTAACCTCAAATGAATTAACGATAGACTACGAAACCGGACAAGCGCATATCTGGGAGTGGCGCGAGGAGGCCAAACGCCGGGGCGTTACTCCGCTGCCGCGAGAAATCGAGGTGCAGCGGACAGAGCTCCGGCGGGATCTCATGGCGACATGGAGAGCGCGATTGTCGCAACCCAGTGCTGGGCACGCCACGATAGCGGCGGTAAGTCCCCTCTTTGAGGAGTGGCTTGAGAGGCGGCATGGCGTCCTCACCTTCCGCCTGACGCAGGTCCTCACCGGACACGGTTGTTTCGGGAGGTTCCTGTTTCGTATAAGGCGGGAGGAAACGCCCGGGTGCTTCCATTGCGAAGATCGCCCTGAGGACACGGTGGAGCATACGGTGGCGGTCTGCCCGGCTTGGGCGGAGCACCGCCGTGTCCTCGTGGAGGCGATCGACGGCGGCGATCTCTCGCGTCCGGCCCTGGTGCAGGCCATGGTACGGAGCGAGAGTGAATGGTTAGCCGTCACCTCCTTCTGCGAAGCAGTAATGCTCGCAAAGAGGGAGGCGGCGCACGTGAGGGAGAGGCAGTATATGCGCCCTCACGGCCGTAGTCACCGCGGGAGAAGCCCTAGGCGTCGGGAATCCCAGGCTGATTCCCGGCCACCGTAGGCGCGGGCTTGCGGACGGCGAGTAATGGGTAGCTCGCTGTCCGGTAAGGACCAAGCCCGGGTCGACGGCGCGTTGTGTTCCACGCGCGCCTCAAAGAGATGTCAGCACCAATAGGTGGGGTTCGCAAGGACGGATGCCTGCCAGGGGTGCGGGTTGTTCGAAAGAGATACCGCGGCCCCTGGCACACAGGCAACTGAGGGAACACGGGTGGGTTTTAGTCAGTAAAAGTCTGACACGCCCTCCCGCTCCACCCAGAGCGGGAGAAGTTATTTGATGATTTCCCACCCAAAAAAAAAAAAAAAAACGGTGAATAGGTAGGTATGTTGTCTAATATCCCAAGAACAAACTTATCAGTGTAATTCAAAAACACTAAGTCTAAGCTTTTCAGTAATCTACATGTACATAAGTAACGAACTGTTACACCTGTATCTATTTTCTAAAATTATTCTAAAAAATCTCTTCAGGCAAATGCTTACAAAAGACGTGTCAATAAATAATCTAATGAATGCTTTCGAATTACTAAAATCCAAAAGCCGTGGACCCCACGAGTACAATTTCAACTTGGAAACGAAACATTCAAGCCTGAGAAGCAGTCGCACATAGTGGTGTGCGATTGTACGTTGCTTGTGTGAGCAACATTATTCTAAACCAACATATTCAGTGCGCCCGCGCCCATGCGTCGGCGCGGTCGGCGTGGCAATGCACTCACATGAATGAACGTCGAGTCGTGGACGTCGACCACGGCCACGGTCCACGCATTGTGGCTCGGAGCCCTACTTTACGTACCTACCTAACACAAGAAGTCTACCTAAAGATGATTTGAGACTGAAATGTTCATGTTGTTTCAAGCGTAGCTTCTTCTGTCTACCAATTTGTACTGCCTGATCTGGTCTGATGATAAACTATTGCAGCTTTCTGTTAAGGCGCTTCCTAAGCACTTATAATAAAGTTACCTATTTTATTGAATAATAATTTATTCTTTATTTTATTTCTTCTCTCATATTTAAAGTACCTACCTTTGGTCCTGTTGTTGTATTTAGGTACCTACATACATTCTATTAAATAATATTACCCACAAGTTATCAGATCTCATGTAGAGCCAAGCTTCTAACTTTACACGCCCTAACTCTACAAGGCCTAACTTCATAAACTCTACACCTTAGTCAAAATATGTGGCGGCGAAACATGCCGGTAGAGTTTACTTTACCGTAACAGGTCTTTACCTCTTTGAGGAGTCAGACCAAGAGAGATACAGAAACCCGTAGGGCAGTATGTGGCGAGCTGTTAGGCAGTAGCGACCCCACGGGGTCCACCTGTTTTCTGGGAGTAGTCTAGTAGTGGAAATTCACAAGAGCAAATGTGCTCGGAGGAATAAAGTATTCCAGTAAGTGCTGGTGGTGGGGAGGGGGGATCTTGATCATTTTCTGGTCTCTGGTACCAAGCATGCTTGCTCAAAAATGTTAGGTATCTACTAACTATTTAGAACTAGGGGCCATTCAAGTATTACGTAAGCAGATTTTTTGCAATTATTTACCCCCCGCACCCTCCCCCTCGTCTGCAAAAGTAAATATTGGTACATGCATTTTTCTATGTGTTCTGGTTTATTAATTGATTCATGACCAACCGTTATAAGTCTAGATATAAGGAATAGGCATGGAATAGAGGACTTTAACGCATTTTATTTAAGCAAATTTTATTGAGGTAATATTCAATTATTATAATTTTTATATTAGAGATGGCCTGACTATGACTTTAGCCGACTAGCCGACTAGTCGGCTGCAAAACGGCCGATTAGTCGGCCAAGCCGATCATTGCTTTCGGTTGAGTTCGGGTGACATCGGCAATGTTCAAAATGGCATACCTACTTATTACCAATTGTTTGCTATAGAGTTTAATTTTTTTTGTTAGAAGTATTTATTCATTTGAAGGGTTCCTATTCCTTCCTATCCTATTCTAGATTGCACTGAAAGTAAACTGTTAATCTGATTCTAAAATAAAAAAAAATAACAGTAAAGATTTCAACTTCATTTCAATCACCGTCTTTTAAATTTTTAAGCATAATGAATACAAGTAAAATATGGGCCGAGTAGTCGGCCGTTTTAGCCGGCTAGTCGCCGACTACAAATATGGCCGACTAGTCGGCTTTCCTGAATAGTCGGCGACTAGTCGATACATCACTACTTTACATATATTAACGAACATCAGTCCATGACACATGAATCCATGACTCTAAGTTTTCGATGACATTAGATGTTTGCTGCTCAATGTTGGGTGTCTGCTAACTTTCGTGTGATTTTGGAATATCGACATCGTTTTCTTCGAGCCATTCATAGACAAATAGGGTTGCCATTATGTGTGCAACTCAAAATTTTGTACAAAATCCAAAAAAGTAAAAAAAAAATATTGCTGACTCCAGACTTCCCCATCCCCCATGTCATCAAAAATAAGCAAAGCAAAGACCGCCCCGTCCCCCTGTAGTGCATAGGTATAACACCTAACATATAAACACATATTATAATATTAATTACATCAAAACCTTTTCGAAACAAACACTTTAAGTGTTCCCTTGGTTCAATTTTTGTTTGCTTTGTAGTGATACAAGTGTATTCAACACAATGTCTAAGTCCGGTGTGTGTGGTTCCAGGTTCGCGGGGATGCGCGCTTGCGCACGACGGATAGCGTGACCAGTGCTGCGCGCGCGCCGCGCACCTCCTCACGCGCACACACACACTTTATGAGGTAAGTTACGATCTATCGCTTGTTACTTATACAACCCACGTTAACTGGTTATTCCTCAAACGTTATGACAACTAACAGAAAGATATAATAGTGTCGGTGTTTTTGTCAGGTTGTCAGCGCAGTGTGTAGCGCGATGCGTGGCGTGCGCGCGTGGCTGGCGCTGGCGGCGGTGTGGGGGCTGGTGTGGCGGGTGGGCGGTGGGCCCGGGCCCCCTCCCGCACCGCCCGCGCCCCCCGAGCTGCGCTTCACTGCCGCGCTCTACAACCTGAGCATCCCGGAGAACAGCCCTCCGCGCACGTACGCGCAGCAGCCGCCCGCCGCCGACCCGCTCGGCGTGCGCCTGCCCGCGCCCGATGCGCGTGTACGCTTCCGCATCCGCCATGGTGACAAAGACAAGTTCTTCAAGGCGGAAGAGCGCACCGTCGGTGACTTCTGCTTCCTGTCCATCCGCACGCGCGCTGGCCACGCCGACGTGCTAAACCGAGAGCGCCGCGACACGTACCGGCTTGACGTGCGCGCCACCGCGCTTCTCTTCGGCGGCCGGCAGCTTGAGGCCGACGCTGTACTGGCCGTGTCCGTCTCCGACGAGAACGACCTCAGCCCATTGTTCTACCCAACCGACTATGAAGCCGTCGTGCCGGAGGATGCTCCACTGCATTCCAGCGTCGCGCGCGTCACCGCCGAGGACGCTGACCTCGGTCTCAACGGCGAGATCTACTACAGCCTGGCGGAATCCACCGACCGCTTTGCCGTTCATCCAACAACCGGTGTCATCACCATCACCCGCCCGCTATCAGCGGCCGAGAGCACGCATCACAAGATCACGGTATTGGCTCGCGATCGCGCGTCTTTGCTCGCGCGAGGTGAGGACGCGCCGGCCGCGCGTGCCTCCGTTGCCGTACGAGTGAAACGGGTCAATCTGCATGCTCCAGAACTACACGTACGACGCATGCCCGAGTTAGTGGAAAACTCCACTGCGGAGATTTATGCCATAGTGAAGGTAAGCGACGAAGACGCCGGAGAGCACGGGCGCATCGCCAGCCTTGAGATCGTGGATGGCGATCCCGACGGGCACTTCCGAGTGCGCGCGTCGGCGCAGGCGGGCGAGTACGATGTGCTGGTGCACGCACTGCTGGACCGGGAGCGCGCGCCCGCCGGATACAATCTCACACTGCGCGCGGCCGACGCCGGCCGCCCGCCGCGCGCCTCCTACCTCACGCTGCCCGTTACGCTCGTCGACGCTAACGACAACGCGCCTGTGTTCAGCCGAGAGGTGTATGAGGCAAGCATTCCGGAGACTGTGCCACCGAACACGCCCGTCATCAGACTCAAAGTTAGCGATCGCGACGAAGGACGAAACGCGCGTGTTTATATTGAAGTTGTCGGCGGCAACGAAGGGGAAGAATTCTATGTTAATCCGGATACGGGCGTATTGTATACTGCAGTACCGCTAGATGCTGAAGACAAAGCGCTTTACACACTGACTGTATCGGCCATAGATCAGGGTAATGCCGGTACACGAAAACAATCTTCTGCAAAAGTTAAAATTACCATACTCGACTCGAACGACAACGACCCCATTTTTGAACGGGAAGTGACCGAGGTGACGGTCCAAGAGAACGGACCCAGCGGGGCCGTTGTCGCACGTGTAGTCGCTCGGGATGCCGATTCTGGAGATAACGCATACATCTCCTACAGTATTGCCAATTTACAGCCGGTCCCATTCGACGTGGATCACTTCTCAGGTGCTGTGCGCACAACACGCCTGCTAGACTACGAGAGCATGCGGCGCGAGTATACACTGCGGATACGAGCTAGCGACTGGGGAGTTCCATATCGCAGGCAGGCCGAGATGCGGCTCGTGGTGCGACTCGAAGACATCAACGACAACCGGCCTCAGTTTGAGCGCGTCGACTGCGTGGGCTACCTGCCGCGACGGCTCCCGATCGGCTCGGAGATCGTCACACTTTCCGCGATCGATTTCGACGCTGGTGACGTGGTATCATACAGAATCATTGGCGGTAACGAGGACAACTGTTACGCGCTGGATGCGGGTACCGGCGTCATGAGTCTCTCCTGCGACCTGAGCGATGTCCGCGCCGACTCGAGACTTTTGAACGTGACGGCTACGGATGGCACGCACTTCGCGGACGCCACATCACTGACGCTACACCTGGTGAGCAGCGGCGGCTCCGGCGCGGAGGCAGGTGCGCTAGAGTGCCGCGACACGGGCGTGGCGCGCCGCCTCACCGAACTGCTTGCTGCCGCCGAGCGCAGCAATGCACCACAAGACCTCACTGATGAATTTTCTCTGGCTCCTTCCCGGTACGGAGAGAATCTACATGCTCCCGAATTCCTTGATTTTCCCGTAGAGGTGAAAGTAAACGAGTCGGTCGCGCTCGGCACGTCTCTAGTGAAGCTAAGAGCACGCGACCGCGATCTCGGTTACAATGGATTACTCGTATACGGCATCTCCGGAGGTGACGCCGACTCCGCATTTCGCATCGATCCTGACACGGGTGAGCTTCAGGTGATCGGTTACTTAGATCGTGAACGAGAGAGTGAATATTATCTTAACATTACAGTGTATGATCTGGGCACGCCCCAACACTCTGTTTCTCGCCTCTTGCCCGTCACCGTTCTTGACGTCAACGATAATAGACCACGCTTTGAAAAGACCCTGGCGAGTTTTCGTGTAACCGAAAATGCGCTGAATGGTACAGCTATATTCCGTGCCAACGCGACGGACCGAGACGCGGGTGACTTCGCGCGCATCACATACAGCGTGAGTGGCGCGGGTGACGGCGATTTCTGCGTGGAGCGTGACAGCGGCGTGCTCACCGTGTGCGCGGCACTGGACCGCGAGCGGCGCGCGCTCTACGAGCTCACGCTGCGCGCCACGGACGGTGGCGGTCTGCACGCCGAGGCGCTGGTGCGTGTGGCCGTCGACGACGTCAACGACAACGCTCCGAAGTTTGCGCTCGGCACATACGGCGCGCGCGTGCGTGAGGACGTACCCGTGGGCACACTGGTGGCCGTCGTGGAGGCCTTCGACCAGGACATGGGCGCGGGCGGCGTCGTCTCCTACTCGCTAACCGACCAGGTAGCTGACGACGTGGTCTTCACCGTCGATGCCACATCAGGCACCTTACGCACGGCTAAGCTATTGGACTTCGAGGAGAGACAAGTAAGCTATCAACATAATTATATGTAGCTATAATAATCTTTAAAACTTTAAATTTCATACCAAAAACATCTCCGAATGCATATGTAACTGATTTAATGTTTGTAGGTATACGGTGTCACAGTGCGTGCCACGGATGGCGGTCAGCCAGCGCTCTGGTCGGAAGCAACGGTCATCGTGGAGGTAGGTACATGCTTTATAGCTTACTAAACTTGTGATTGTTTATTTATTAATGAAACTAATAACCTAATACTTGTATTTTTGTATTAGGTTCATATTTGGTTTGCGCAAATATGACCATGTTTCCGAATTTCATGTGGAGCTCAAGTGGTTACCAATTCGCCTTCGCCGGAATGCTCATATTATTAAGGATATGCACACACATATCTGTGTATCTATTTTAGTATATTGTATACATATTATTTGCATCTACAATATCCCCATTTTATGTTTAGGCTAATCACTGTCCATTCCATGGTTGCTTGGAAGAGATCGCGGAAAGCGATAAGGCCGCCACGCACAATTAATTAATTTAATATTTTTTTTTATTTTATTAATTATTTTTTTTATCAATTAATTAGTTAATTAATTTGTTGTTTGTAATGTATTTTTGTGGTGAAGAATATATTAATATTATAGAATATATTTAACTAAATGAATAATACGAAATATATATTGAATTATTAGGTAGTGGATGTCGACGAGAACATGCACGCGCCTGTGTTCGGCGACCACGCCGTGCTGACGGGCGGCGTGCGCGAGGACGCTGAGCGCGGCAGCGTGGTGCTGACGGCCGCGGCTGCCGACGCCGACCCGCCCGGCCGTGACTCTCGCCTCGCCTACTACATCATCGCAGGCTCCGGCATGGCACACTTCTCTGTCGACGACGCAGGTACATAATATCATTTCGTGTACACTACGAGGCCGAAGCTTCGTCGTATTAAAAAACGATAGCCTGACGGTATAACCCAGAGTCCTATTCAAAAGCAATTGTCGCGCGAATACATGATCGCTGCGTTCATCTATCTAAATCGAACTAGCCTGTATTATCTCACTGCAGGACAAGGGCCTCCCTCTCCCTCTTCCACACAATTCTATCCCTTGTCAGTACTGGCCAGCCCTTTCGGAAGGAATCAAGGTCATCCCGCCATCTTCGTCTCGGCTTGCCACGATGGCGTCATGCGTTTAGTGAGGCCCAATCGGTGGTTCTTTTAGCCCATTTATCGTCTGACATGCGGCAGACATGTCCAGTCCCACTTATGCTGAGCAGCTTTTTGGGTAACGTCCGTGACCTTGGTTTTGGCGCACAGTGTTGTATTCCTGATACGGTCTGAAAGTCGATCACCCAGGATACTGCGCTCCATGGCCGCGTTCACATGGCACATTTTGTTCAGTGAACTTGAACGCATGGTCGCGTCGACAGAGGGCGCTTTCTGGTTTTCGCTTTTGCATAGGACGCAGGGTTATACAGTCAGGCATAGATAAACTTAAAACAGTGATCAACTGATTGACGATCAAACTACAATTTAAGGGATGTTCTGTAATACGGACTTAAGTGCAATGAACGCTGGGACACTCACTCACACGCGGACCATCGTCTGAACACCAATGTCGATACAGCTCAATAATTTGAGTTTTTAACCGTCTTCAAAAAATGAAGACGTTCTCAATTTGGTTGTATTTTTTTTTGTTTGTTACCTCAGATCTTTGTCATTCAATAAACGATTTGAAAAATTCGTTGGTTTGAAAGGGTATTATAAGTAATACCCTTTCAAACCAACGAATTTTTCAATTCTCGGTAAGCCGAGTAGTCCCATATTAATTTGGTCAAGTTCTGGTTTTTGGGTTAGCTTAAATAATACGTATTTTTTCCACTTAGTGGATAAATGTAGATACTGTTACCCATATCAATTTCCTGTCACTGTTATTTTCTTAGCAAGTGAAGGTATACGAATTTGTGTGGTAATAAAAAAAAACAACCGACTTCCAAAAAAAAATTACTTTTTTTCATAAACTTTTTATTGTAAATAAATATCATTTAATAATAATATAATCAGTTCAACTTTCACTGGAGCTCTCTGCAGCTGTAGGAGTGCACATGCTATCCACCCATAACACATTGATGTTTTATTAACACAGGTGTAATCCGCACTCTGACGCCGCTGGACCGCGAGTCGACCCCGCACTACTGGCTCACGCTGTGCGCGCAGGACCACGGCCTGGTGCCGCGCCACTCGTGCGTGCAGGTACGTGCGTAGGCGACGTGACCACAGCGATAGCGGAGAATAATGCACACACCGCGATTAAAAGCAGATGCTTTTCAACAGCTGAAAATACGAGCTTTTCTGAGTAGAAAAGCATAATTAAACGACGTGTTAAAAAAATCTGTCACGCCTGATTAAGCGTGACAGATTTTTTAAACACGTCATTTAATTATGTTTGATGGAGACTGTCTACTCAGCCTTCGCGCTTTTCCTTACTCCATTGCTTTTAATTACAGATTAAGATAATTAAAAAGCTGGCCAATTGCGAGTGGACTCGCACACGACGGGTTCTGTACCACAAAGCAAAAAACGCCGAAAAAAACACGTTTCTTGTATGGAGACTTCTTAATTTTGTTTTTTTTTCGTTATTATTTATTGTAATAGCGGCAACAGAAATACATATTCTGTGTAAATTTCAACTGTCTACATAGTACGGATCATGACATATACAGCCCGCTGACAGATAGACGGACGGATAGCGGACGCTTAGTAATAGGTAGTCATCTAGACAACAAGCTGTACAGGGCCTGCATCACATTCTGGCAGTGCAGGAGAATGATAGGTAAGAAGTGGGGTCTATCACCCAAAATTATACTATGGCTGTACACCGCAGTGATCCGCCCCATGATCACCTACGGAGCCGTGGTCTGGTGGCCCCGCACCAAGTTAGCTACAGCCACCGACAGACTACAGCGTATGCAGAGACTAGCCTGCATGGCGACCACGGGCTGCATGAGGACTACTCCGACTGCAGCAATCGAAGCCATGCTGGGGCTACCACCGCTCCACCTGTTCATACAGCAGGAAGCAACGATGGCCGCAGCGCGTCTAAAGGCTATAAATCTCTGGAGTAAGAAAGACACACAACACACCGCACTGCTCAAGGAACTCCACAGTGAGTTCCCCATTACGAAGGCTATAAATGACCGGGTGCCCAAACAATTTATCTTCGATAAAAAATACAGAATCCAACTGCATGAGGATCAACGATGCGAAGGCTTGCGCCCCGCAGAGCTGCGCATCTTCACGGATGGATCAAAGACAGGTAGTGGCACAGGGGCTGGAGTCTTCTCGGAGGATTTCAACATCCACATAGCCACACCGCTGGGAGTCCATAACACAGTGTTCCAGGCCGAATGCATGGGCATCTACCTTGCCGCGTCGGCTATCATGGCCAGAGAAGTTAAGGACCACTCGATCCGCATACTCTCAGACAGCATGGCTGTTCTGCAAGCGCTGAACAGTCATATAGTAGACTCTGGGCTGATATACGAGTGCCACCAGCGCCTCAACGAGGTAGGTAGCCTAAATAATATTACCATCCAGTGGATCAAAGGACACAGCGGCTCGCTTGGCAACGATGCAGCTGATGAACTTGCCAGGAGGGGGTCAAGCATGGTACCAGTGGGACCGGAGCCCATTGCGCCTCTCCCCTTCGGGTATCTACGCGCTCTGGTAAGGAAACGTACCAGGGATCAACATCAAAAAATTTGGTTGGACCTAAGTGAGTGCAGGCAGGCCAAGGAAGCACTTCCTGCGTTCGATGCCCGCCTCACGAAACAGGTTCTCCGATTATCTAAACCACAGCTGCGTACAGTTACAGCAGCCGTAACGGGCCATGGGTCATTTAACAAACACCTCTTTGTCATAGGAGTAACAGATAGCCCTCTGTGCAGGGCCTGCATGGAGGACGACGAGACAGCGGCTCACGTGCTGTTAATCTGCCCGGTGGTCGCTAAGTACAGAGAAAAATACTTCGGTAACCCAGGTACCCTACGTGAGATTGTAAGCAACACCAAGGCGTTGCTGGCCTTTCTCGAGGAGCTGGGGTGGATCGAATAGCTGATTTTCCCACCCGTACGCAAAATACGCGCTTAGACGTGGAGTTGCGGACAACAGCCCGTATTACCTAGGTAGTATAGGTCCCGTTGGTACCCTTTCGGGAACGGTACCCTAAAAAACGAACGCTGGCGATTCTTAATTGTGGATTTGTGCGCAGGTATACATCGAGGTGGAGGATGTCAACGACATGGTGCCGTGGCCGGAGCGCGCGGCCTACGCGGCGGCCGTGGCGGAGCACTGCCCGGCCGGCACGCGAGTGGCCCGCGTGCGCGCCCTGGACGCCGACGCCTCGCCCACCAACATCACCTACTCCATCGTCGCCGGCAACCCTGACGGACTATTCTCTATAGACGAACACACCGGTATGTTACCGATTTTTATACTCAACTAGTCTTTGCCAGCGGCTTCGTTTATCGTTTGTAATTGAGAAAATGGACATAAATAAATTTATTTTTATTTATCTGTTAAATATGTCGTCCCAATCTTCAAATTAAAATAGTTTTTATGAAATTGGAAAATACCCGCTTATAGGTATATATATTTATTTGTCGTTATTATTTATTTCTGTTTGTAATTTGTGAGTTTTAATCGAGCACATGTATGCGCTTCGCTCGTCCACCAAAATTATAATCAAGTTTAGTCTCACGCCTTGTGAAGCGATCGAAAATTGACTGTTTAAATCTTGTTACCCAAACTTATACTCGTAGCACAGTAATTTTGGTGTTTTAACATGCCGCCATATCTGTAGATCGTACAGGTGCGAAGCTGGGGCAGGTTACTAGAATTCATACTATACTTTTTTTGTATAGGTGAGATAGTGACGACGGGTCGTGCGCTGGACCGCGAGGCGGCGGCCAGCCATGCGCTCGAGGTGCAGGCGTCGGACGGCACACTGGCCAGCACGGCGCGCGTGGCCGTGCGTCTGCGCGACATCAACGACCACGCGCCCGTGTTCGCGCAGCGCTTCTACGACATCCGCGTGCCCGCGCCGCTCGCGCCCGCCGTGCCCCTCGCTCCCCACGCGCCCCACGAGCCCAACGTGCACGCCCTGCCACAGGTAAGCTCACTCACTAGTTATTATAGCGGTCAAGTTTACACATCAAAGCTAATGCATGCTTTAACATTGATAAGTATCGTGTGGAGTGGTATTATTTATTAACGTCATAGGATGGTACTGTACCGAAGCCTGATCCTCGAGAACTGTCATGACCGAGACCGGGCGAGTTCTAATAACAACATTGTGTGTGGAGTGGTAGTGTGCAGCAGCGTGGTGTTCTTTACAGGGTGATGCGGCTGGCGACGAGTTGCCACCGGCCGCTGACGAGAGCAGCACAGAGTGGGAGGCCGACGAAGACGAGGAGGGCTCGGGGGCGCGCGCGCCCTGGGACCTGTACGACGACCCCGCGCCGGTCGGCCTCTACGTCGCTACGGTGAGCTTTCACTCGCATGTCTCTGCATGATTTAAATGATCATACTTAACCGGAGTACGAGCGTCAGTCTCACGGTACTGTTCCTACGACAGGTGGTGGCGTTCGACTCGGACGAGGGCGCCAACGGCACCGTGCGCTACTGGGCGCGCGCCCGCGGCGCCGCGCGCGGCCTGCTGCGCGTGCACGCCGCCACTGGCCGCCTGTACATGGCGCCGCGCCTGGCACTTTCACCCGGCGACTCCTACGACGTCACGGTACTCCTGCTTACTGCTCAGGTTAACCATCCAACAGGAGCATGTTGTGAAGGTTAGCTAACACTTGTGTGTGACGCAGGTGCGCGCGTGTGACGGCGGACCGCGGCCGCGCTGCAGCGTGTCGCGCGCAAGCGTGCGTGGCGTGGCGCGCGGGGCTGGTGGCCCACCTGCGCTGGCCCCGCTGTCGCCCTTGCAGGTGGCCGAGCTCGACGCGCCCGGATTCCTGCTCGCCGTACTGCAAGCCACTGACCCCGACGGCGATGCTCTCTACTACACAATATCGGGTACAAAACCAGTAACAGATTTCATAGTTATCACTTACACCAAATAAAATAAATAAATCTGAAACACAACACACTAAAAAAGCAATTTATATATTTTTCCAAACTGATAGATGGCGACCCTCGGCAAGAGTTTTACATTGGAAGAGAAGATGGTAGCCTAGTTCTGGCTCGGCGTCTGCTTTGGGAGCGACAGTCACACTATTCCCTGAACATCTCTGTCACTGACGGCCTGCATGTGGTCTACGCTCCGGTAAGGAATCGCGGAATCGTTCGTCTGTTGCAGCGTTAATGGAACTGTAATTTAACCAACTAGTATTTACAGGTCAATATAACGGTTATCAACGACGCAAACGAAGGGGGAGTGTCGTTTACACGAGAGGAATACGTCGTAGAGACTTCCGAGGCGACACGAGTGGGCGAGGCGCTGGTAGCGCTGCGGGCGAGCGCGGCGGGCGCGGGCGGCGGCCGCCTGCTGTACGGCGTGCACGCCGCGCGCGCGCCCGCCTCCGCCAGGCTGTTTCGCCTGCACGAGTTCAGCGGCGTGCTCGAGCTTGCGCACCCGCTCGACAGGTGAGCGATCAACAATCCACCGTGACGGGATCTGGTCACGCGCCACTTATACTTTCTACTCATTTTCTATTATTAAATCACAGAGAGAGCGCTGCGGTTCACGAGCTCACCGTGTGGGTGCGCGATCAAGCCCCGAAAGCGTCGCTCGCGTACGCGCGGGTGACGGTGCGCGTGCACGATGCGGACGAGCACCCGCCCGCGTGGGGCCGGCGCCTGGCCGAGGTGCGTCTGGCGCGCGGCGCCCCGGCCGGCGCTCTGGTGGCAGCGCTGCGCGCCGCGGACCCTGACGCGGGTGACGCGGCGCGTATTGTGTACTCGCTAGTGGGCGGTGACGCGGGCGGCGTGTTCGTGGTGGACGCTGCGCTGGGTGACGTCCGCTTGGCGCGTGCACTGCCAGCCGCGGGCCCGCGCGACTACACACTGCACGTACGAGCCGCCAACCCGCCGCCCGCTGCGCGCTCCGCGTCACTACCGCTGCACGTGTTGGTGGTGGAGCCAGACGACGCGCCGCCGCGCTTCGCTGCCGCCGAGCTGGTGTGCGAGGTGTTCGAGAACGAGCCGGCCGGGACGGCGCTGGCCGCGCTGGACGTGCGCAGCGCGAGCGCGCCATGGTTCTCGCTGGAGGGCGGCGCGGGTCTATTTCGCCTCAACCCGGCCGCCGGACTGCTCGCCACTGCCGCGCCGCTCGACTACGAGACTCAGAACTTCTACAATTTGACAGTCACCGCAATCAACATGGTAAATTTATTTAACAAAATGTTAATCTGTAATAGAAAGAGACAGAGAGAGAATGACTATCTAATTTTTTTTGGCTTTTTGATGACTTTCAAGGGTGCTAAAGCCAGTACTGAGGTCAAAATGAAATCAAAGATGGCGGCTTCGAAAATTTTCAAATTTGACATCATGGGTGTCCTTTTCATGGTTTTTGAGGGTGCTGAAGCCGATAGTGAGGTCAAAATAAAGTTTTAGTATTTAGAGATAGAGTAAACGATGTTCATTCGGAGTTCAGAAAAAGCGTAAGGAACTTCATTCCTGACGGCGGCGGCCCGTCCGGAACTGATCTTCACACAACAAGATCAGCACGTTCTTCTGTGACAAATGAAACAATTTTTCTTTCTTTCTTACGATCATGTGAATACAATTGTACTGAAAACCGGCTGCACCATTAAACCTAATAATATCTATTTGAATCCGTCAGGGTGGGGGTACGGCTACGGCTCGCGTGTCGGTGCACGTGCTGGACCGCAACGAGTTCGCGCCAGCACTGCGGCGGCGCCAATACCGCGGCCGCGTGGCCGAGTCCGCGGCGCCGGGCGCGCTGGTGGCCGACGCCGCGCCCGGCAGTGAGCCCGGCGCGCCGCTCGTGCTGCTCACGGACGACGCCGACTCGCCCGCCAACCGTCAACGCGTGTATGAGATCCTGCAGCCCGCCGCCGCCGCACTGTTCCGCGTCGACCCCACCACGGGAGCGCTGCACCTGCTGGCGGCGCTGGACTACGAGCGTGCTGCCCGCCACGAGTTCGACGTCAGGGTGAGTCGGCTGTGGGATGAGCGGACGACTTCAGTCGATAACGGGGATCTACGAGATTTTTCGTTACGGGTCATAGACACAATTGCCCTTATCCTAACCGGATATTATATTTAATTAATGTGTAGACCAAACTGACGCGGGAGTACTCATCAGCCACATTTTGGGATCCAGGGTGCAGTCTTAGGATGGAATTGGCATTTTCTGTGACCTCTCAAAAGCGTTTGACTGCGTTGACCACAATACACTGATCTGTAAATAACACCACTACAGAATTCGTGGACAAGCTGCTAATCTTGTGAGACATTATGTGTGGTGCCGGTCGTAAAAAAATATAAACATATAAAACATAAAAAGTTTATTTCACAAGAAGCATTCACAAGAATTTGGTACATAGCACAAAGGTCAATTTTAATGATTACATTCGGTACTAAAACTGATACCCAAACTAAGCCAGGGCTTGTATTTTGGGAGTCAGTCCTCAAACGTGGAGCATTTTATTGAGATCGTGTCAGCGTGAATGTGAATGGCGTAACGTAGATTATTATGTTAGCATAATAAGCACTTGTGAGTATGGGTGTGTTTGTGTATGGGTGTGTGTGTGTGTGTGTGTGTGTGTGTGTGTGTGTGTGTGTGTGTGTGTGTGTGTGTGTGTGTGCGTGTGTGTGCGTGTGTGGTGTGGTGAGGTGAAGCGTGGGGGTCAGAATAAATGTGGAATTGTGTGTTAAATTATATAATATTATTCATTGCGAGCAAGTAAGTCTTCTGTAATTTGGTAGTCTAATTGCTGGAGCCAGCCAGTAACAATGTTTTTAACGCTATGCCTAGAAAGTCCTACAATGCTCAGCTTTTGGTTGAAGGTGTCGTACAGTCTACTACTCATGCTGCCTATCGCAAAAGCTGTAAAAATAGCACCATCCCATTTCTTCCTGTGGGTGTCGTAGAAGGCGACTAAGGGACTTACTAAAGAATGGGCAGCAACGTTCTCTATGCATTTTACCACCATACTGCGATCGCCAACCTGCCTGCCAAGCGTGGCGATTATGGCACAACCCCCCCCAAAAACGGCAAGCAGGCCTGCAAAACGGCCTCTAGTACCCGGCGGCCCGCTTACCCTTGGCTACGGTAGCGGCCAAGGTTACGGTAAGGTAAGGGGTGCTAGAGTGGGAAGGCCTCCCACATGGTGGACCAATAACCTTGTGAAGGCCGAGGGAATCCGCTGGATGTGGAAAGCAGAAGATCGGTCGAAGTGGAGGAGCCTGGGTGAGGCCTATGTCCAGCAGTGGACGTCTTTCGGCTAAAATGATGAATGTTAGAACGTTGTAGGCCTTGTAGACTATTTTCTATTTTATTAATTACCTAAACTTGTTGACTGTGTAGGCTACTGGCATCCCATATGTAGTAAAACAGTTAGGTATTTTAAAACATTGTAAATGCCAATTATTTTTGAAAGAGTACCTACTCGTCAAGCAAGTAAGGTATGAAATTCAGGGAGAAATACAGACAAGAATTTCTTGCCGGCTCCTCTTGATAGAAAACGACCAATTGGAGCCATACACCTAGCTTCTGACGTTTCATAAGTGCCCATGTAGGTTTATGAGAAATATTATTTTTTGATTCGGGGTTTTTTTTTATTTTGAGGTCATCGACATGGGGACGCCGAGGCTACCGTCCGGAAGTGTCGCAAAAGTGATCGTAGAGGTGATCGACGTCAACGACTGTCCGCCGACGTTCGCACAGTCCGCTTACGAAGCCACGGTGTTGCTGCCGACGTCGCGCGGCGTCGCTGTGGCCACGCTGACAGCCAGCGACCCCGACCTGCCCCCCGGCGCCGCCGTCAAGTACGACATCATCGAAGGCGACGCGAGCGGCGCCTTCGCGCTGTCGCCGGGCGGCGAGCTGGCCGTGGCGCGCGCCGACGGGCTCGCGGACGTCTACCACCTGCGCGTGCGCACATCCGACGGGCTGTACTCGAGCACGGCCCGCGTTGAGGTCCGCGTGCGCGAGGCCGACAACTCGGGCCTCGCCTTCCAGAAGTCCGACTACTACGGCTCGGTTGTTGAGAACTCCACAAAACCGACGACGATCGCCGTACTCAACGTGCTCGGTGCGGCGCTCAACGAACATATCGAATTTAAGATATTGAATCCTGTGGAAGGGTTTGAGGTGAGAATATTATATAAATCCCTTCAGATGCGAAGTCGCCGCATCAAGATAGTAAGTTTATTTAACCATCAATAATTGCATCAAACATTTATAAACTGTTGCAGATCATAAGTTGGTAAAGATAAAGCACTCTAAAAATGAACGCCGCTCCACTGCTTGTTGCATACATATTTCCAATGTTTGTATATAAATTTTAGTGGAGAGGTGTTAATTTTTAGAGTGGTTTATCTACTTAATCATAGAAAATCGCTCTAAGAAAACACATAAGAAAGTATTTATTCAAGAAAATACAAACAACCGAAAATTTCAATTCCTTGTAATTGTTTGGAGATTTAACACTTCTTCACGTGGCGCAGGTGGGCGCGACGTCGGGCGCGGTACGTAGCACTGGCCTCGCGCTGGACCGCGAGCTGCGCGATGCCTACACGCTGCTGCTGCAGGCGCGCAGCGCGGCCTCGCCCGAGCCGCGCGTGGCGCGTGCGCGCCTGCACGTGTCCGTCACCGACGTCAACGACAACTGCCCCGTGTTCGTGGAGCGGCCCTACGCCGCCGCCGTGCTGGCCGGCGCCGAGCCGGGCGCGCCCGTGCTTCGCGTGCGGGCCGTGGACGCCGACGCAAACGATAACGGCGAGGTGCGCTACGAGATGAAGCGCGGCCACGGCGAGCTATTCCGCGTGGACCGGCGAAGCGGCCAGATCACGCTGAAGCAGACCGTGGACGCGCACAACCAGCTGTACACGCTCGTGATTGCGGCGTTCGACGGCGGCGTTCCGGCGTGCGGCGCGGAGGCGGCGGTGACGGTGCGCGTGTGGGGCGGTGGCGCGGCGCCGGCGTGGGCGCGCGCGCACTATGTGCTGAGCGCACGCGAGGACGCGGCGCCGGGCGACGCGCTGGCGCCGCCGCTACAGGCCGAGTCACCGCTCAACCGCCAGCTCATCTACACGCTGCTGGACGACGCCGCCGGCCTGTTCGAGATACACTTCGACACGGGTGAGAGATCAATGTCAATGTGCTCTCGTCGCCCTGCACGTTGTTTGGGAGAGGACAATGAGGTCGCGAGTGGTAGCGCACGAATACTAACTGTTCTGAATTTGTACATGTATTTGCATGAAGGGAAATTGTTAATTATGTATTACTTAAGAATAAAAAGGACGATTTTATGGTTCACCAGTTCCACGACTTTTGACCTTTTGACTTTTTTACAGTCTTGAGTTTGAGAAATTTTGATGCATGCTGAACACAATATAAACCGTTGACAAATGAATATTACCTACTCGTATATCTGAGGAGTGTACTCGTAAAACCGAGCATAGATTATTAAATGTTTTATTATCACTCATACTCGGCTGCTCTTTATTACAAGACGTTTGATGATTGCGTGTTCTTAACTAATTATGCGAATACCAAATCCTAGATTTTATCAATTTGGGGTAACTTGACATAAAACTACAATCTAGTTTAGATTGAAATAGAGTTATGGGGAGCTGTGCGGAGGATAATGAGCTATTAAATAAACATATCGGGATTCATACTTCTTAACCTTAATAACATCACTCTTTGCCCGTCGGCCACACTGTTTTTTCTCGATATACAAGATGACGTATTCCTTTCAGGACGTGATAGTGCAATCCATTGGTAACATTAGGCACCCGATACGAAAATTCATGGGATTCGAGAAAACCCAATTATTTTGATATTTTTCCTGATTTTGTCACTAAATATCCAATTTTTTCTAAACTCTTATATTGAATGGCCTTCATTGCAAAGATGTAAACAAACTCTCTAAAACAGCTTAAAGTTTAAGGGAGCGGTTTATAAACATTTTTTTAATCCTGAACTTTGATCCCAGTTCAACATGATACTGAAAAATATACAATTGGCTTGCGAGCAACCTGTAAAGATAGATTGTAGGTCTTATAATCATCACTGCATCACTACATATTATAAAACTAAGTCCCCCGCCATTTCTGTCTGTCTATTGTTCACGATAAGCTCAAAAAATACTGAACGGAATTTCATGCGGTTTTCACCAATACATTTTATAGATCTACAGAAAAATGTTCTACAAAAAAGTTATCATTTAAGCGGTGCTTAATTGTTGCAAATTGATGACACTATCACATTCTGGAAGCAACACATGAAATTACAAGTCACCCTGTCGCTATACATAATATACGATGTGCAAGAATAAAGAAGAAAGCCGAGTATGAATGAACTTAGAAACTGTTATAATGTTACTGTTCTTTGTAATAAGTATATCAGAAGCTCGAGTGCCCGCGGATAGACGCGCACCTCAAAACGCACGGGATGAAGTCGTGGTAGGTGGAGGGCGTAGTGACTGCGTTACTAACATATTGGTTTTATCCGCAGCACCCGACAGAGGCAATAGTCCATGTGAGTATACAGTGGTCCCCCCTGCTCCACATCCAAGGCTCCCTCACCGCTCCGCGCTGCCGCGCACACCCTTGCATGATCTGCCTCCTTGTCACTCCCGCGCACGCCTCACTTGACCCGTTCTCATACGCGCTGTTGCCGGCTGAAGGGCAGAGACACGAATACTTCGTCTAACATCTGAATGGTTTTCAAATTCAGACTCTATACCTACTTGCGTTGGAATATTTCGAATACTTGTGTTATTCCTTCATTATTAGAAAAGCATGTATGTGTAAAATGGGTTGGCTTGGGATTTAGGTAAACAAATTATGAAAACACAAGCATTCGATCCTTTTGCATCGTAGTGGTCCTGATGCATAATTGTGGGAATCAAACGAGCTTACCTGTTAAGCGAAGTCTTGAATTTTAGTTCACTGCGATCTGAAATATAATTAACAGAGTAGTATTTCTTACACACACGTGTAACTGTAACATCACGTACGAGATCGAATATAAATAACCTTAGAAACATAATTAAATAGGTTTGTCTCACCATCGTGTGCAACACAAAGTTGTCACTTATTTAAGACATTCGTATGTTAAGGGGAACCTAGTCGCGGGCTCGAACTCACTGGTGGGCCTGGCTAAAAGATGAGCAGTTAGACGCTAGTCTACACGCAGAACGTTATTGAGTGAGATTCAGAAAAAATGAAGAAAAGTCCTTTGGAAGATCGGGTTTTATGAGAAATCAATGACCAATAAAGTTTATTGAACTTTTCAATAATTGAACTTTGTCGGTGATTTTGGAGATTTTACACTTCTTTTATTACTTAAACACGCCCAAAGTTAAGTAAAATTAGCAAGAAAAACGAATCTTTGTTGGCTCCTAACTTTTTAATGGGTTTATTTTGGTACTGTGTTTCCGTACAGACAATATTACTAATGAGACAAAACGATATCATATTTTACTTTGAATGTGCCATGTCAGACAGTGGAGTAAAACACTCCCGAAGTTTGTATGCAATAAATGTGGACTAGGTTCACCTTAAAGAAAGACGAATCTTTGTTGGCTCCTAACTTTTTAATGGGTTTGTTTTGGTACTGTGTTTCCGTACAGACAATATTACTAATGAGACAAAACGATATCATATTTTACTTTGAATGTGCCATGTCAGACAGTGGAGTAAAACACTCCCGAAGTTTGTATGCAATAAATGTGGACTAGGTTCACCTTAAGGAACAAGCTCACATTATTTACTTACATTCACTACATTTTCCTGAAAGGATTGGTGAATTAGTAGACGAATTATTGCAGCTTTGTGGGTGCTGGCTAGCGGCGGGTGGGTATAATAATGGTGGTCATAAAATTAGAATCAAGACTGCGCTTAACAGGTACGCTCGTTTGATTCCCAATTTTACTTCACGGCGATCTGAAATATAATTAATTAAACAGAGTAGGAGTTGGAGCAGTTGTAGCCCCGATTTACGAATTGTAGGTTGTGAGTTCGACCCAGGCAGGCAATTTACTTTGTTTTTTATCACCACTGCTCTCAAAACCGTGAAGGAAAATATTGCGAGGAAACCTTTTGCTTCTAGGATGTGCTAGAACCAAAGATTCGAAGACATGTGACATCTACCAATCCGCACTAGGCCCGCGTGGTGGATTACGGCCCACTGCCTATCACAGACAAGCCTGTCCCACCAGTGGGAAAATTATAGGCTGATTAGGCAAACATGGAGTAGATGCTTAGACTTTAATGAGTAGGTACTTTTATTTTCATTCATTAGCATCGCTTAATCTTTACATAGCATACAATAAAGTCGCTTTTTGTGTTTGTATGTTTAGATCTTTTAAACTACGCAACGGATTTTAATGCGGTTTTCATCAATACACAGAGGGATTCAAGAGGAGGATTTATATGTATAATACACGTGGGCAAAGCCACTAGCAAAAGCCAACATGTAACCCACGTTGTGTCCGTCTCAATTGATACCAGCTCTAAGTAGAGTTGCTGCATGTATTGTACTGTGAGAGGTTTGCGCATTAGTATCACTCTCACTTAATACAACTTAGTTATAAAAACCGACTTCTTTGAAGGTTTTCCTAAAGTTTGATCTGTATAACTGGCGGATATTTGTGCTATTGAATACTTTGAAAGTTACCATTATTGTAAATAACAGTCTCCGATGTCTTCGTAAACGTGAAAGTTCACTAATTTGAGATGCAATGTGGAACCATTAAATTGAAACCATGCAGTTTGGAACTTAATGCGTGAGCTCATAAACTCTATAAGTAGGTAGTTACCTATGTTGAATTCCGCGTATTCAGTCACTCAGATGGCACGTTTTTTAATGCCTCCAACATAAATATTGCTGCTGTTAAGGATGTAAGTGACGAGCTCAGTGACTCTTGAAAAGATTCATTGTAAGAAGCTCTGATATCTACTGATGTGGCTAGGAGGTACGGAATTTTCACATAAATTGTATTAATAGTATATAGCCTGGTAGCGGCTTTATTTCCGAATTAGGTCACGTGCCATAAGAGACATAAAGAATTGCAATTAAGCAAGTATTAAAATACACATATTGTAGTATTTAAAGAGGGTGCACAGGGTGGCCCAAAATAAATTTGACACAAAGTTTTAAGAAATATTTTGTGAATATTATAAGTGAATTAATTAACGTTATACATATTTTATTCAAGAATCCTTATTAGTCTTCAAAATAACCTCCTTTAGCGCTTAGAGGGACGGTTGGTTACATTTTCTACTGCACACTTCCTCCACAGATACTTTGTCCCACTCCCGTGTAAGAGTTTTGTTTAGCTCAGCAACACTTCTATGATGCGTAGCACAGGATCTTGCTTCGACAATATACCATAAACTGTAATCCATGGGTTTTAGAGCAGGCGAGTAGGGTTTAGGCCATTCTTTGTAGATGATGAAACCAAAGTCCCTACGATGTTATCAGTGTGTGTAAAAATTACTACGTAGTCTGTTAAATAAATTATATTTCAGATCGCCGTGAAGTAAAATCATTGTGATTGAACTTTACTTGACTCGATGTGCTTAATTTGTCATATTCTCCTCAATCTATCATGGGCATGTCGGCTAGTCATCACGACAGCCAATCATTATTGAAAACGAGTGCTTTGGGTGTTTATGTTTGAATGAATCATGAACAAAAAGACAGTTTCAGATAATTTATATCTATTATTTTTGACTTGCATGCTTAATCGGCCACATGAATAAAATGTATAGCGTGCGTAGAGTGAGTTTGCTAACATGTTACGTGCGCAGGCGTGCTGGTGGCGCGTGCGGCGCTGGACTACGAGACGGCGCGCGCGCACGAGCTCGTGCTGCGTGCCACGGACGGCGTCACCGGCGCCTTCGCCGACGCCGCCGTCACGCTGCGAGTACTCGACGTCAACGACTGCGCGCCCGCCTTCCCACAAGACGTGTACCGTGCCGCCGTGTCCGAAGCCGCCGCCGTCGGAGACCTCGTCGTCACCGTGCACGCCACCGACGACGACACCGGTACGACACCGACACGTGTCCTCCGCGACCAGCGCAAGTCTGACGTGTTCCTCACGAATTCCATCTTTCTTCCAGGCGAAAACGGTGAAGTGGTATACTCGCTTGCTGAAATGGGATCTGCCGCCGAAGGTGCTTTCATTGTAGAGCCCACAACAGGAGCAGTGCGCGTCGCTGCCCCACTCGACCGAGAGACTCGAGCACACTATCATCTCCTGGTGACGGCCACTGACGCCGGCCGGCCGCCGCTACTCACCACTGCTCATCTTTTTGTCACCGGTGAGAACCTGACTCTGATCGCTATAAAGCGCAGGCTTTCGCTGGTACACAATCGTTGAGTGTAAGCTGTATCGATTCACAGTTGACGACGTGAACGACAGCCCACCGCGCATGGAGCGGGGCGTGGTGCCAGCGCTGGTGTCGGGAGAGGCTGCGCGCGGCACGGCGCTGGCCCGCGTGGCCGCCTGGGACCCGGACGCGCGCGATGCAGCGCGCCTGCGGTACGCGCTGGAGGGCGCGGCGCAGCGCGCCTTCTCCGTGCACCCGCGCACCGGCGTGCTCACGCTTGCCAACACGCGCGCTTGGCTGGCGGCGGCGCCGGCGGCGGGTGGCGCGGCTGCGCTGCGCTCGCTCAACGTGTCGGTGTCAGACGGCGCGCACGCCGCCTTCGCGCGCGTCAAGCTTTCGCTGGCGCCGGCAAACCGCGCTCCACCGCACTTCCCGCATCTCGTGCACGAAGCGCGAGCACTCGAAAATCAACCACCACCTTTGCTTCTTACCACGGTACCGACACTTCACCTCCATCCGACGGATGTTCTTGTAATATCACTACGCATGTTTGATTTTTATGAAAACGATTTTAAATCTGTGCTCGTAGGTGAAGGCGTACGACGAGGACGCTGGGGAGTACGGCACTGTGACGTACTCGATTCCGTCTGCTCGACTGCGAGAGACCTTCGCGATAGATGCGACGAGCGGTGCGCTGACGAGCCGCGTGCCTCTGGACCGCGAGCGCCGCGCTGAGTGGGAGGTGCCCGTGACCGCCAGCGACGGTGGTGGCCTATTGCGGCACACCGTGGTGCGCGTGCGTGTGTCCGACCTCAACGACAACCCGCCTGTCTTCCCGCTACGCGAGTACCGCGCCGCCGTGCGCGCCGACCGTGCACCGCATCTGCCCTTCCTCACGCTGACAGCGCACGACCCCGATGCCGGAGAGAACGCGCGCCTCACCTACTCCGTCTACGAGGGAGACGTACACTCCGACGCTACGGGACTCTTCACCGTCGACCCGCACACGGGCGCGCTCTCGTTCGCACGTGACGCTACGGAATTCGGTAAGTGATCTCGCCCCAGTTCGGCCGTTAATGTTGGCCGGTACGGGGCGCTCACCAGTGTGTCTGCACAGCGTCGCGGAGCGTGCAGGTGTGGGTACGCGCGCGCGACGGCGGCGGGCTGGCGGGTGAGGCGCCCGTGTCCGTGTTCGTGCTGGGTGCGCGCGACGACGCGCCGCGCGTCACGGCGCCACCCGCCGACCTGTTCCTGCGCGAGGACGCGGCGCCCGGTACGCTGATCGCCGAGCTGCGCGCGCCCGACGCGCCGGCCGCACCCGCCCGCTACCGCCTGGCACCCGCGCTGTGGCCGCGCGACCTGTTCGCTTTGGATGACGCCGGCCGCCTCGTGCTCGCTGGCCAGCTCGACCGCGAGACCGCCGCCGAACATCTTATAGGTAAATTTAACCCCATCAGCTATTATTTTATAATAATGACACAAAATGTTGAAGGACTAACGTAACATAGGTGCCAAATTTTGGGTCGGTTACTTTTGTGAATATAGTAATTGTTAAACCCCCCTGTGAGAGTTTTGGGGATGCTCGCTCACCTTGCGAGCCGGTATCTGCTGTTACCTGGTAGGTCATGCGAACTTTGTGTGGGCCACTAATCCACAATGACACTACCTGCTGATGAGTTCCCTAAGTTTCTCGGGCTGACTTAAAAAATAAAACAAGGAACTACAATCCAATGTTTATTCTACCCGGTCACCTTACTAAAATGTACTAAAAAAGATGTTAATTCGAATTTTGTAAATGTTACAGGTATAATAGCTGAAGGTTCGGGCAGCCCGGCGCCGGCGACGCTAGTGGTGACTCGGCTCCACGTGCTGGATGTGAACGAGCACGCGCCATCGTTCCACTCGCAGCCCTACGTCGTGCACGTCGCGGAGAACACGCCGCCGCACACCAGCCTCGTGCAGTGTGAGTTGCCATTCATAGTCACCGACCACCAAGCGAATCGATACCGACCTACCGATACCAATAATTGAATGAACGATCATTTCAGTGATGGCGGACGACCCAGACTCTGGAACCAACGGCGAGGTTCGTTACTCCCTCGCGACGGAGAACGACGGCGAGGCCGCAGACGGCGCGCTGTTCGCGGTGGACCCGTACACGGGCTGGGTCAGCACGCGCGCGCCGCTGGACCGCGAGGCGCGGCCCGAGCACCGCCTGGCGCTGCTGGCGGCCGACGCCGGCGCCACGCGGCGCGTTGCGCGCGGCACGCTAGTCGTGCGCCTCGTGGACTACAACGACTGTCCGCCCGTGTTCCGCCAGGAGGAGTACGAGGCCGAGGTGAGAGCGCCTCGATCATTTATTTCATTACGTTCATACCGCAAGATATGTCGTCAAACTCAAACTCTTCAACCGTTTGAAAGCGATCGTCCGCTGAATAGCTTAAATATCGCAATTGTTTTTTTTAATAATACCAATTAAATTGATTGTCAATTGGAGTTTGTTCAGCAATCGAGCAATCGGGACCGCTTCGAACTTGGGAACTTGGGGACGCGGGACTTGGCCGCGACTTACGAGTTGTAGGTCGTGCGTTCGAAACCAGCCAGGCGCATTATTTTGTGTAAATAATTTCCTCACTACTGCTCTCAAAAAGGTGAAGGAAATACGTCGTTAGGAAACCGGCATGTCCTAGAACCAAACATTCGAAGACATGTGACATCTAGCAACCCGCACTGAACCCGTGTGGTGGATCACGGCCCACTCTCTCACGGAGAGGAGAACGTTATAGGCTGAGTATGTAAGCAATCAGTATGGGACGTCCTATCCGTCGGGACGTGCGCTCATAACAGTGTGTGCAGGTGCGCGAGGACGCAGCAGCCGGCACGGTGGCGGTGCGGCTGGAGGTGCGCGACGCCGACGCTACGGGCGCGCCGCTGTCGTTCTTCGTGGCCGACGGCGACCCGCGCGCGCGCTTCCAGCTGCGTGCGTCGGGCGAGCTGTACGTGGCGCGTGAGCTCGACCGCGAGACCGAGCCGCTCTACGACCTGCGAGTCGCCGCCACGGACGGCAAATTCACGGCGCAGACGCGCGTCCGCATCAACGTTCTGGATGTAAACGGTGAGTCACTGGCCGCTTGTTTTATTGTCGTTCTTCGAGATCAATATTTATGTCGTTCGTTTCCATCTCCAGACAATCCACCGTACTGTCTCCGCCACCGGTACTACGCGCGCCTCCCGGAAGACGCGGCGAACGGCACGCGCGTCATGACCTTAGAGACCGGAGACGCCGACGAGCCTAGCGACGCGCGCCTGCGGTACTACCTCACCGGTGACATGGCGCACCACTTCAGCATCCACAAGGTGAGCGTGTGCCCGGCGGCGCGCGAGTGGCGCGTGCGGGCGGTTTGTGACGCGACAGTGTTACAGGAGACCGGCGAGGTGCGCGTGGCGGCGCGCCTGGACCGCGAGTCGCGCGCGGTGTATGGGCTGCGCGCGCACGCACAGGATCGCGAGCGCGCCGACTGGGAGTGCAGCTCGGAGTTGCAGGTGGTGCTGGACGACGTCAACGACAACGCGCCGCGCTTCTCCTCCGGCACCTACAGCGTCACGCTGCCCGAGGACGCCGACCTCGGCACTCTTGTCGCTAAGGTACACATTCGCATCATTCTCTATTCCGAACCACCGCTGAATTCACTTCGAAGGTGATACCATTGACAGCGCACGGGAGTAATTGTTAGAAATGATATCAAAGTAAATACACCTTACGCCATCTAGTGGCATACTTTGTAATCAGAACATTGTCTAATGTCTATATAGTCTGTAGTTAAGAAATATATTCTCTCTCTTCATAACCAACACTCGTGAGTTTTATTAGGTTATGGGCCCAGCCCCTTAATTTTCATTAAAAGTAATAGTTTATTGTTAGTATTTTCGTGTTTTGTGTTTAAAAATGAGTTCCAATTTTCTGACGAACGTGCCGAAACTCAAAGGTCGTGACAATTACGATGATTGGGCGTTCGCGGTAGAAAATTTGTTGATACTGGAAAGTGCAGACAGGTACATCAAAAGGGAACCCGCTGCTGGTCCTACAGAAGCAGCAGACACGACGGCAGATGCTAAAACGCGTGCAAAAGTTATTTTGACGATCGATTCATCTTTATATGTGCACATAAAGCATGCAAAAACCACGAAGGAATTGTGGACGACATTGAAGTCGTTGTTTGACGATTCAGGATTTTCGCGGCGGATTACATTGCTTCGTCATCTTATCTCAATCAGGTTAGAAAACAGTGAAAATATGACGAATTATGTGACACGTATAGTGGAAACAGCGCAGCGTTTAACGGGTACGGGTTTTGAAATAAATGACGAATGGGTCGGCTCATTGATGCTTGCCGGTTTGCCAGAACATTTTATGCCTATGATCATGGCAATTGAGCACTCTGGAATCGGAATATCGGCTGATTCAATCAAAACCAAGCTGTTGGATATGGAGTCAACACAAATGAGTGAAACGGAATGTAACTCAGCATTACTTGCAAAAGGTTGGCATAAGAAAGGTAAATGTGGCACCAGCAATAAGCATAGACAACAGTCTGCGCATACGTCAAACTCAAATGTCAAAAACACGAAAACAATAACATGTTACAAATGAAAAGCGCGGGAAACTTCTAACTTGGCGGACGCTTCCTTTTTGTTAAAAATTGGAAATATTAAAATCTTTAATAGGATCAGTAGGTAGTTAGTTTTAGTGGTATATTCTCTTTCTCTAATTAATTTTATTTCTTATAAGTACATTTTCTTCGGTAGGGTAAGTCTTTTATATTATTTAAGTACCTAGTTGGCGCCAAATGAACGACCCGCCTGACCCGGGGGACTTTGTTCCCCCGGCAGGCAATTACGTTACCATTTCTAATGAATCGGCTATGGATACCGATGGGTCGATTTCGGCTCGTAATCTAAAAAGAAACCGTGTTCATATGTGCAAGCAATGTAACAAACGCCGTCGTATTCGTAAACACCACGGTTCCGAGACTTCGGGTTGTGGTTGCACGGAGTCTTCACTAGTTTCTCCATCGGAGCCTAAAAGCTCTGAAAATTTCACTCTTTCAAGCGAAATTGCAGATGTTCCTACTCCATCCGTAATAGCTCCCACTCAAATTGGTAGAAAAACTTATGACAAAACTGACAGCGCGCCTTTTGTTGTACATGTACAAAAAACTGTAATTACTCCTGATGATGGAACGACCCTGCACCCAATTACATTTGGCAAATTCCTTAAACACAACGCTTTCCAAAATATCATTAACGGTAGTGTCAAAAAAATCGGACGCAATAAAATTTCTCTTTCTTTTTCCAACTTCCTGGACGCAAATTCCTTTATTACACATAATAATCTTGAAAAATACAATTATAAAGCTTTTATACCTACTTTTAATGTTACCAGAATGGGTTTAGTGCGTGGTGTTCCTGCGGAATGGTCTCCGGAGGAAGTTATTGAAAATATAACAGTACCAGTTGGTTGCGGTCCAATTTTGAAAGTCAGACGCCTCAATTTTAAAACCATTGTTGATGGTACAGCTATTTGGAAACCATCCCAATCCATAGTTGTTACTTTTGATGGGCAGGTTCTACCCAAAAGAATTTTTATGTGCTATAATGCATTGCCTGTAGATTTGTATATTTTCCCTACCGTACAGTGTTTCAATTGCTGTCGGTTTGGTCACACTAAAATTCAATGCCGGTCTAAACCTCGTTGCTATAAATGTGGCCAAGGCCACACTGGGGATAGTTGTGAAAGAGAACAAGAAAGTACATCTTGCTGCATTTGCTCTGGTTTTCACTATGCCACTAATAAGTCATGCCCAGAATTTTCTAGGCAAAAATTAATTAAAACATACATGGCACAAAGCTCTGTATCTTACGCTGAAGCAGCAAAATTATATCCCCCAGTCACTAAATCGTATGCTGATACACTTTTATCTTCTCCTTCCAAAAACTTTGCAGATACTCCATCTATTTCTTCATCTAATAGAATGCCTGCTTCAAATAGCTATAAAAAGACTGTCTTCCTCAAACCACGCTCCCCTCCTAAATCTGTACAAGGTTATAATAAAGAGGCTCATAATGCCATTATTAAAGATTATAATATTCCCCAACCACCAAATGGGTGCGCTTTTTCGAATAATCATAATAATGATACAAATGACACAAATTTTTCCATAAACGATTTTCTTTCCGCATTACACAATCTTCTCTCTCAGTTCAACATTTCACCGTCCAACGCTGCCCCTTCTTTCAATGTATCTCAATCCATTCATAATGGACAATACATCCAAAATAATCCAGTGGAACTGCCGCAGTCTAATAAACAAAAAGACTGATGTTATACATCTTTTAAATAAATATGAGCCCTTTGCCTTTGCTTTAGCAGAGACTTGGCTCAAATCTAATCATATTTTTAAAATTAATGGTTATTTAACCATTAGAGAGGATAGATCTGATGGATATGGCGGTGTAGCTATACTCATCAAGAATTCTATCCCTTACTCTATTATTACATTACCTCCTCATAGTGAGGAAATTTCAATTGTAGCTATTAAAGTACATCATACTTGTCTTGTTTCTATTTACATTCCTCATCCTTCTTTTTCTGTTATTCAAGAGATTAATAATCTCTTTTCTTTTCTTCCAAAGCCATTCTTAATATTGGGGGACTTTAATTGCCATCACCAATCATGGGGTTGTTCAACTTCTCACTGTTACGGTGACGAATTACTAGATATCATTGACTTACATAACTTGTGTATCTTGAATTCAGGAGCCGCCACACGTCGTTCAGATCCCAATCAGAACCTAAGTGCAATTGATCTTTCTATCTGTTCCCCTAACTTAGCCTCCTCATTAACTTGGCATACTCTTACCTCTACTTATGGTAGTGATCATTTTCCAATAGTTATTTCTTATCCGCTTTCCAAACCAATAGCACCAATAAGGAGATCAAACTTAAAATATAAAGTTCCTAATAGAAATGATGATGCCTGGGACAAATTTAGAAACATCGTTGACAGTAAACTTTGCTCCTTGCCTGCCATTTCGGATGGCAATGAAAATAGTTGTGCTGAAGCTTTAGCACTCTTATTAATAGCAGCAGCAGATGAAGTTTTTCCTGTAAAAAATAACAATATTAGTGCAATTCCCTCGCCACCGTGGTGGGACTCAGAGTGCACAGAAATGATTAAAAAACGTAAAGAGGCTGAATACAATTATAATCTTGATATGTCTGATATTAATTTTGATATTGTTACTAACTTAATTAATGAAACTTACAAACTTTTTAAGAAGAAAAAGTTTGATTCTTGGCGTAACTTTTGCTTATCAATTTCACCGAATACTCACCCTACGATTGTCTGGCGGAATATTCGTAGATTTAGGTCTATTTATAACAATCCTTCTCCTATTCCAGATTCTTTAGCCAGTGAATTTTTAGATAAATATGCTCCGCCTTGGGTTCCTGAGACTATTAACCTTAACCTGTCTCACGTATCCAATAACCAAGACACACATACGACGCTACATCTTCCATTCAATCTCACTGAATTAAAGGGTGTTATTAATAAAACTAAGGATTCTGCACCAGGCATTGATGGTATCCCGTATTCCTTTTTTACTAATGCAAATGATGAATTCCTCAGATATTATCTCGAGCTTATTAATTCTATTTTAAATTCAGGAAACATCCCTGTTGAATGGAAACGTCAAAAGGTGTTGCCATTTCTTAAACCAAGTAAAACTCCATCTGAAGCTTCTTCATACCGTCCCATAGTTTTGTCTTCAATTCTGATGAAATTAGCGGAACACTTAATTAAAAATCGCCTAGAATGGTATGTTGAAAGTAAGGGTCTTTTGGCAGACTCACAATATGGCTTTAGAAAAGGTAAAAGTACAACTGACTGTTTAAGTATTTTAATATCTGATATTCGTTTATCCTTCTCTAATAACCAATCTACGGTTGCAGTTTTCCTTGATATTAATGCAGCTTATGATAACGTTGTATTATCAGTTTTACAAAGTAAATTAGAAGCCTTACAAGTTCCATTGAATTTGTCGAATTTCATTATGAACATCTTGACTGAACGTTCTGTTAGCATGTTAATAGGAGATCATGAGGAATCTCATCTTGTATGGAGAGGTCTTCCACAGGGCTCTGTGCTCAGTCCCCTTCTATACAATATTTACACTTTTGATTTAGACTCGTCCTTATCTAACCATGTTCAGGTTCTTCAATATGCCGACGATTTATTATTATATTCCTCAAGCCAATCGGTTGAGCGAGCTAGCTACGCTATCAATTCTGCTTTATCTACTTTGGAGTCATGGTTACAATTAAACGGTTTGGATTTATCCACGTCTAAAAGCGCGGCAGTTTTATTCACCCGGAAGAGAAATATTCCTTCCGTAAATCTCTCTTATAAAGAATTGCCTATTCCAGTTAAAGATAAATTCAGATATCTAGGTATTATACTTGACTGTAAATTAAGTAGTGTTCCTCATTGTGACTATATTGTTAACAAATGTGAAAATCACCTAAACATGCTTAGATGCCTCTCTGGTGTGTGGTGGGGTGCACATCCCTTTTCTTTGAAACTCATTTACAACGCAATCATCAGAAGCACTCTGGATTATGGAATGTTCGTTCTAGAACCTGGTAGTGTTATGGCTTTTAAAAAGTTGGATCGCATCCAGTCCAAAGCATTACGCATTATTTCTGGTGCCATGAAGTCCAGTCCCATTAATGCGCTCCAAGTTGAATGCGGGGATGCTCCTTTGTACCTTAGAAGACAATTCCTATCTGACAAATATTTGTTCCGAATTCTCCAATTCTCAACTCATCCTCTGATTCCTAAACTGGACTCTTTAGTGTCGCAGATTGAATCTTCTGCCTACTGGTCCCATAAACGAGCTCCCTGTTTAGTTTTAAGTTATAAAAAATTCCTTTCACTTTCTTCTCCAATTCATCGTTCCAATAAGCTTCCCCATTTTAGCAGTAGTTATGAGAGTTTACATTTCAGGCCGATCATAAAATATAACTGTGTAAGTAAATCAGATCCCAATTGTAATTTAAGTTTTAATAGTTTTCTGGCTGAACACATAGAATACCATCATATATTTACAGATGCTGCCAAGCATTCTCGAATGAGTTGTGTTGGGATAGGTACTTTCCATTCTCAATACAACATCGTTCAAAAAATAAAACTGCCTCCGGAGACTTCTGTTTTTACGGGGGAATGTTTCGGCATTTTAAAAGCCATAGAATATGCTCGTGTTTTAAAGCTAAAAAAAACTATAATTTTTACGGATTCTCAAAGTGCTCTTCTAGCCATCAATAAATCTCCTTTCGAACACAAGACACAGTCACCTATAATATATTTAATAAGAGATTTTGCGTCCAGGACCATATCTGAGGGTAATTCACTACAATTTGCGTGGGTTCCAGCCCACGCTGGAATCCATGGCAATGAAGTTGCTGATAAACTTGCCGGTGATGCGGTGCAGTGTGGGGACATAGTTCCTTATACAAATTTTAGCTATGACCTCATGTCGTTACCAAAAACTTTTCTACGGGACACATGGAAGGTTGCTTGGGACATCGGAAGCAAATTGAAGGGCCGCTATTTTTCTTATATTCAACCCGACGTTCCGGTTAAACCGTGGTTCGGTAGCGCAAAGTTTAGCAAGTTGGAGACCTCCGTTATTATACGGATGAGACTAGGTCATGTTTGCTCTCCTGCCCATCTTGCCAAACTTCATATAATAAACGATCCCATTTGCTTGTGTGGCACAGATGAAGGCGACTTAGATCACATTTTTTTCTCCTGTCCCTTATATGACCGTTCTTCCTTTCTCAGTAACCTCTTATCTCTCCATATTCCTTTTCCTACCTCAATACTTTCTTTGCTTTGTACAAATAGCTTTCCTGTATATAAATGTATAGTCTCATTCATTACTTTAAATAATATTAAATTGTAATTTTTTGTCATTGTAATTTACTCATTATTTATTATGTTACTCTTGATATAATTATACTGATCCTATCCATTTAGCCGTCCTATTCCAAATCCTGTTAAAATGAATTTATTAATTTTGTTTCCCTACCTTTTAACTTGAATAAAAATAAACCAAACGTGACATTGGCTAAATGCACAAACCGTGCGAAGCCACAACCTAAAAAAAAAAAAAAAAAAAAAATGTTACAAATGCAAGGAGACCGGTCATTATCGAAATCAGTGTCCACTTTTACAAGAAAATTCAGAGAAGAAGAAACAGACTAACGCTTTCAACGTTGTTTTTCTCAGTGGGAATTTCACTAAAAGTGACTGGTACGTCGACAGCGGCGCCAGTTTGCATATGACAGCGAATGAAAATTGGTTGAAAAATTCATTGTTTTCACCAAGTTTGCCGGAGATAATCGTCGCTAATAAAACAAAAGTTCCTGTATTGTGTTCCGGGGAGGTAGAAATTATGACAAGTCACGATTACGAGGTTAACGTAACCAATGTATTGTGCGTGCCGAGTCTAACGACTAACCTCTTATCAGTCAGTGAACTGATAAAAAATGGAAATAGTGTCATTTTCGAGCCTAATAAGTGCCTGATCCGAAATAAATTAGGTGATTTAGTTGCGGAGGCTGAACTTATTGATGGAGTGTACAAGTTAAAATTAAAAACAACACAGAGCTGTTTGCTAACTCCTTCAGTTGCTGACGGTGACACATGGCACAGGAGGCTAGGACATATAAACAGCAGTGATATGAACAAAATGAAGCATGGAATGGTCGAAGGACTGGATTATCCTGACACGTTTGTGACAAGTAAGTCAAATTGTGAAATATGTTGTGAGGGTAAACAGGCACGGTCGCCCTTCCCCAAGGGTACCAGAGCTACAGAAATACTACAGATTGTTCATTCTGACATTTGTGGTCCTATGGAGAGCCATTCAATTGGTGGTGCAAGATATTTTCTACTGTTCATTGATGACTTTTCTAGAATGACTTTCATCTATTTCCTGAAAGCGAAAAGTGAAGCATTAAGTTATTTCAAAGAGTTCAAATCGATGGTAGAAAATAGTCAAAATAAGAAAATCAAAATCTTAAGGACTGATAATGGTGGTGAGTACTGCAACAAAGATTTTGAAGCTTTTCTGAAGAAAGAGGGCATAATACACCAAAGAACAAACCCCTACACGCCCGAACAAAATGGTCTCAGTGAAAGATCGAACCGTACGATTGTGGAAAAAGCTCGGTGTCTACTGTTTGAAGCCGACTTAGAGAAAAAGTTCTGGGCGGAAGCTGCAAATACTGCCGTTTATTTGAAAAACAGGTCAGTAGCTTCAGGCATTGGAAAAACTCCATATGAGATATGGACACGGAGAAAACCAAATCTACAGGACATACGCATATTTGGAAGTCCAGTAATGGTACATGTTCCGAAAGAGAAGCGGAACAAGTTGGACAGAAAGTCCAAGAAACACATTCTCGTTGGGTTCAGTGAAAATGTAAAGGGTTATAGGATTTATGATCCAGTGAAGAATCAAGTCACAACCAGTAGAGATGTAGTGATTCTAGAAAAGAAGAGGAATCAAGATACAGTCACAGTCCATGTCGAAAACACAGATTCAGTGGGGGAATCAAAGGTAGAATCTGTGATTAAACCTGAACCATTTAACCAGTCAAGCTCGAGTGAATCAGAGTCAGAATACCTAGATGTTGAAGATGGGAATGTGCTGCCAGACCCAAGAGGAGAGCAGCAAGTTTCAGAAGATACTTCACAGAGGAAGAAGACAGTTGATTCACCAATGGCAGTGGCCGAAGTAAAGCAAAAGAGACAGAGAAAGAAACCTGACAGGTATGGTGTTGTTAATCTGTGCACCAGCATAGGAGATGATGGCATGACATATGCAGAGGCTATCAGCGGTCCTGAGAAACAACAATGGTTGCAGGCGATGGCAGAGGAACTGCAGTCATTCAAAGACAATGAGGTATGGGAAATCGTAAATGCTCCAGCTAATGTGAGTGTTGTGCAATGTAAGTGGGTGCTGAAAAAGAAATATGAATATGACAACAAAGTGAGGTATCGTGCGAGACTAGTAGCCAAAGGTTTTACACAGAAAGCCGGTGTGGACTATCAAGAAACATTCTCTCCTGTCATTAGACATTCAAGTTTAAGATTACTATTTGCTTTGAGTGTACAGTTAGGTATGGACATAACTCATCTCGATGTCACAACAGCTTTTCTTAATGGTTACCTGAAAGAGAGCATTTTCATGCACTTGCCTGAAGGATTTCCTGTCACAGACCCTAATAAAGTTTTAAAATTAAAAAAGGCTGTTTATGGACTTAAACAATCGTCTCTCGCTTGGTATCAAAGAGTGGAGGAAACATTATGTAATTTGGGATTTAGAAAGAGTAAATTAGAACCTTGTGTATTTATAAAAAATCATAGTAATGGCATGAAAACTATTGTTGGTATATATGTGGATGATTTTTTGATATTTTCAAATAACAGGTCTGAAACTGATTGTTTAATAGAAGCATTGAGTCAAAAATTCAAGATAAAAAATCTAGGTCAAGTCAAACAATATTTAGGTATGAGGATAAATATTGACACTAATTCAAATGTAATTACAATAGATCAGGAGCATTATATTGAACAATTACTTAAAAAATTTGATATGTCTGATTGTAATACTGCTAAAACTCCTATAGAGTGTAAATTGTATTTAGAAAAGTCTGAAATTTCTAATCAGAAAATACCATATCAAAAATTAATAGGTAGCTTGATGTACTTAGCCGTAATGACTAGACCAGATATAGCTTATTCAGTTAGCTACTTGAGTCAATTTAATAATTATTTTTCTGATACTCATTGGCATTATGCCAAAAGAATTTTAAAGTATTTGTTGAAAACAAAAAACTATTGTTTAAAATATTCCAAAGGAAAAGCAGACCTAGTAGGATATGTAGATGCAGATTGGGCAAGTGATATAATTGACAGACGGTCATACACAGGATTTTGCTTTATGAAATCTGGTTCTGCTATTTCTTGGGAAAGCAAGAAACAGAGGACTGTAGCTTTAAGTAGTTGTGAGGCTGAGTTCATGGCGCTTTCAGAAGCTGGCCGTGAAGCCATTTATTTACAGAACTTAGAACTTGAGCTTACAGGGTCTTTTCATAAAATTGTACTATACAATGATAGTCAGAGCGCATTAAAGCTGGCAAATAATCATCAGTCACATAAACGTTCTAAACATATTGATGTGCGTTACAATTTCATTAGAGACATAATAAATAATGATGTAATAGAAACAAAATATTTGCCAACTGCCAACATGCCCGCTGACTTATTAACCAAAGGTTTATGTAGTGTGAAACATTACAAATTCATGGAAACTCTTGGTGTTATTCAAATAAAGGATAATTGAAATGTTATGTTTTATAAATGTTGTATAGTTATAAGTTTATTTGTTATTTTGATATAGTGGGGGTGTTAGAAATGATATCAAAGTAAATACACCTTACGCCATCTAGTGGCATACTTTGTAATCAGAACATTGTCTAATGTCTATATAGTCTGTAGTTAAGAAATATATTCTCTCTCTTCATAACCAACACTCGTGAGTTTTATTAGTAATAATGTCAGAAAAATAATGAACATGTACCTATCATAATTTTTAAACCAGCCAGAACATTAAAATTAAAGTTTCGTACCGTTTTAAAGGAAATAATGGAAACTGGGCACAATGTTTGTGCCCAGTTTACATTATTATCTCTCTTCTCTTTATAGCTTACTAGCTTTTGCCAGTGTTTTCGCCCGCGCGAAACTTTCATCCTATAATTAACTCCCTTGGGGTTGAATTCCATAAAATCCTTCTTTATTCCTTGTCTACATTATAAAGGGAAACTCTGTGCAAAATTTCAGCTTTCTAGGTCCAAGGGTTTGGGCTGGGCGTTGATGAGTCAGTCAGTCAGTCACATTGTATACGCATACATGCCACTGTGACGTAGAACACTAGTTCCTAGTCGTGTGTATACTAAACAAATAGACTATACCTATGGGTCCATTCCAAACAACTTGTTCTCACAGACCACTGAACCGCAAGATTAGTCTACTATCTTTATCATGTGTGTTTACACTCAGGTACATGCGACCGACGCAGATCTCGGCGAAAACCGTCTAGTGCGCTACTCGTTCGTGGAGGAGTCGAGCGGCGTGTTCGAGCTGGCGCCCGACAGCGGCATCATCACGCTGCGCGCCGCACTCGACCGCGAGACGCAGGCCGAGCACCGCCTGCTGCTGCGCGCGACCGACGCCGGCCGCCCGCCGCGCTCTGCCACCGCCACGCTGCGCCTCACCGTGGCTGACGTCAACGACAACCCGCCTGAGTTCGAGTTCCACCAGTACCGCGCCGCCGTGCCCGAGCTGGACGCGCCCGGCACTGAGGTGCTGCGCGTACGCGCCACGTCGCGCGACGCTGGCGTCAACGCCGACGTGTACTACACGCTCGTGGGTGGCGACGACCGTGACGACTTCGCCATCGACCGCGCCTCCGGTGTGCTGACTGTGGCGCGCCCACTTGACTTCGAGCGTCGCAAGGAGTACCTGCTCACGGTGCAGGCCATTGACGGTGGCACTCCGCCGCTTAGCGACCTGGCCACGCTCAACATCAGCGTGTCAGACGGCAACGACAACGCGCCTCTGTTCTCGCAGGCGTCGTACGGCGCGCGCGTGCGCGAGGACGCGGCGCAGGGTGCGCGCGTGCTACAGGTCATCGCGGACGACGCGGATTCAGGCGCCAACGGCCGCGTCTCGTACTCGATCGCCCGCGGCGACCGCGGCGCGCGCTTCACCATCGACGCCGACACCGGCTACTTGTCCGTTTCGGCACCGTTGGACAGAGAGACCGCCCCCGCCTATGTGCTGGAAGTGCACGCACGAGATCATGGCCTTCCCGCTCTCGAGGCCTCCGCTTTAGTTAACATCGAAGTGGTCGATGCTAATGATAACCCACCGCTGTTCGCGCAGTCTAACTACAGCGCAGTCGTCCAGGAAGATCGGCCGCTTGGACACACTATCCTAAAGTTCGTTGTGGAAGATGCTGACGCTCCGCCTAATGCTGCACCTTACACATTTGATTTTCAGTCTGGTAATGAAATGGGTGCTTTTCGTCTGGAACAGGACGGCTACTTGCGCTCGGCAACTCGCTTTAACCATCGCATCAAAGACCGATACGTGCTACAAGTTCGCGTGTTCGACAACGGCACGCCACCGTTGTACTCGGATGCGTGGGTGTACATAAGAGTGATAGAAGAATCTCAGTACCCACCGGTAGTGACGCCATTAGAAGTAGTCGTCAACTCTTATTTGGACGAATTCCCAGGAGGCGTTATCGGAAGAGTGTTCGCTTCCGATCGCGACGCTTATGACACTCTCACATACGCAATTGCTCCGATCGACAGCGCACCTTATCCCCCGACGGACTTGTTTGAAATTGATGTGGCTGACGGAACATTAAAAGCTGCACCTCGCCTGGACGTAGGAGATTACCGACTCAACGTGACCGTCGGTGATGGGAAATTTCTCGGGTTTGCGATCGTCAAGGTTACCGTCACATTAATTTCAGACGAGATGCTCGCGCAAGCGATAGTAGTGCGTTTCCGTGAAGTGACCGATCGCGACTTTATTCTGAGTCATCGCAAAGGCTTTGTTCGAGCCATCGGCGAGGCAACCGATTGCGAGCCCGGCGACGTCGTCATCGTGAGCGTGCAGCCGTCCGGGGAGGGCGACGCGGACGTGGGCCGCGTGCGGCGCCAGGTGGCGCAGGATCTGGACGTGGCCTTCGCCGTGCGCGCGGCCCAAGGCTTCCTGCCCGCCGACGCGCTTCGCCGCCGCCTGCACGCGCACCTGGAGCGCCTGGAGGAGCGCACGCGCCTCGTGGTGGAGGAGCTGGTGCGTGCGGCGTGCGGCGGCTGCGTGCACGGCGCCTGCGCCGAGCGCGTCACGCTGCGGGATGCCGCGCGCGCCATCAGTTGCGAGGTATTCGCGCTCGTGTCGCCGCCGCACCGACTGCGCGGCGAGTGCGCGTGCGCGCCCGGCTACGGCGGCGAGCGCTGCGACCGCGCACCGCCCGATTGCGCCGAGTGCCGCGCGCCGCCCGTGGCGCATTTGGCGGGCGACGGCTACCTGGTGTACCGCCTGGAGCGCGGCGCGGTGGAGGGCGCGCGTCTGCTGGACGACGAGCTGGCGCTGTCGCTGCGCTTCCGCACGCGGCGCGAGCGCGGCACGCTGCTGCAGGCGGCTGGCCGCGTAGACTACGCCACGCTGGAGGTGGCGGAGGGCTATCTACAGTTCCGCATGGAGCTGGGCGCGGGCCCGGCGCAGGTGCGCGCTGCGGTGCCGGTGGCGGACGGGCTGTGGCACGAGGCGCGTCTGGAGCGGCGCGGCGCCAGTATGCGCCTCACCGTGGATCGGCGCAGTGCTTTGGCGCAGACGCCGGCGCCGGCCGCCGTGCTGGACGTGCGGGCCGACCGCTTGTTGCTCGGTGCCGCACTGCAGCGACATGCGCATGCCTTCGCCGCCGAACAGGTACTGGCCGTCCTTAATCGCCGCCTTAGATCGTAGAGATTAACTACGATAACATGGTGTGCCCCTCCATATTACTTCTTTAATGTATACCACGCCATACGAAAGTGATTGTATGTAGTAGATTTATTTTTGTTTCACAGCCGTCTCAGTACGCACACATGCGTTGTGAATCTTGGTGACGCTTTGTAAATAGTTTCACAAAAATACTTTCAAACGTTTCGAATTTCGGAGGGGCGCGCCATTTTATCGTAGTTAATCTCATAACTCGTTCGAATTATACTACGACCGTTAACCGTAATCGATATTACAGGTGACATACGGCTTTCATGGCTGCATCTCGGAGGTAAAACTAGGAGGTGCGATACTACCGTTAGAAGAAGGTGGCACGTCGAGCGACGGGCGCGCTCAGCTCGTGCGCCGCGTGCGCGTGCGAGTGGGTAGCGCGTGCCCGGCGCTGCCGCCGCCCACACCGTGCGCGTCGTACCCGTGCCTCAACGGTGGCTCGTGCCGCGACGTGGCCGACCTGCTGGAGGACGCGGCTGCGCCCGACGCGTCCGAGGGCTACGCGTGCACGTGTCACGCACGCTTCTCGGGCCGGCGCTGCGAGCTGGACGGCGACCCGTGCGCGTCGGCGCCGTGCCTGCACGGCGGGTCGTGCGCGGCCGACGCGCGCGGCTACCGCTGTGCGTGTGCGGCCGGCCTGTCGGGTGAGCGCTGCGAGCGTGGGCGCTGGTGCGCGACCGACGTGTGCGCGCACGGCGGCGCGTGCGAGGAGGGCGAGTGGGGCCCGTCGTGTCGCTGCCGCGGCTACTACGGACCGCGCTGCCAGTACGACGTGGACGAGTGCGCCGGCGAGCCCTGTCTCAACGGAGCCACCTGCGTCAACGAGCCCGGTTCCTTCCGATGCCTCTGTCCGCCAGACAAAACAGGTGCCCTTCGACCGCTGAGTAGTTTTAGTTTATTACTGACGAATGTTCGTAGCTGGTAGGCTGATAAAAACTTTGTGGAACACCAAGTTACGCCTCATTATAGGTAACTTGAAAACGGGTGGCAGCTGTTAGATAACGACAATCCGTCGAATTTAGGAACCGGGCATAATTAAGTTAAGCCATCTCGGCGTGAAGTGCGCGTTATTATCGTTTTCGTCGTTCTGTATTTTCTGTATATTCCATTCTTACCTGTCGTACCGCCGCCAGGCATGAACTGCGGCAACCCGCTGTACTCGGACGCGGTGGTGTCGGGCGGCGCGGGCGACGGGCCGGCGCGCGCGCTGCGCTCGGCCTGGCGCTGGGCCTGCGCCGCGCGCTGGCCACTGGGCGCGGCGGGCGCGGCGCTGGCGCTGCTGCTGCTGCTGGCGGCGGCGCTGCCGCTGGCGCTGCGCCGGCGCCGCGCGCGCCTGCGCAAGCCCGCGGCCGACTCGCCACTCAACAGCCACGCGGACAAGCTGGCGCCGCGCTCCAAGCTGTCCAACCTGGAGGCGGTGCGGCGCGAGCGGCCCGCGTCGTGCGCCGAGACGCCGCCGCTCAACAACGTGGACACTCTGCGCTCCTACGGTTCGGCGGGCGACGAGCTGGAGGGCATCCCGCCCGACTACCGTCGCAACCTCAACATCGACGTCGCCGACCGCAAGCCCTGGTCCGAGCAGATGCATCTCCACACCTTCGTCGACAACAAGATATACAACGGTAAGCTACGGCATCCTCAGGAGAAGTTCACCGGTCGACCGCTCGACCGCGAGTGAGTCTGACTCTGCTGTCTGTCCCGACGATGTGGATGTGCACCCCCGAGAAGAGTGAGAGAAGGGGACGCAGAAGCCGGTCACGGTGCTTACGTCGATTTGACTTCTGTCGTATCTTATGTATCGCTCTACCATCAAAATTGCGTAATATTATAAAAAAGAAATGTTCTGCGGAACGTATTAACTCAATCTCAGGTTCTGTGATAGTTAGGTAGTTATATATTGTCATGAATTGACTTTAGATATTTATTCAGTTTTTTTTATAGTATTTGTAGTAGTAGGTGCCTAAAAATAAACTTCTAAACTTTGTGTTCCAGATCTAAAAGGATGTAAGAGCCGAATCCGTGCGCGATCACCCGGCTGTGCGAGGCGCGCGGTGGGGTCAGCGGGGGTGGCGGGGCCGGGCGGGCCGCTGGAGCCGCACCTAGTGGGCGGCTACCACTGGGACTGCTCCGATTGGTGCGGCGGCGGCGGGCTGCCCGGCATCAGCGAGGTGGCGGGGTCGGAGCGGCCTGACTCTTCCGAGCCCACGTCGCCCGCCTCGCCCGCCGCCAGCCCCGCGCCGCGCCGCCGCGCCCGCCCGCCCCGCGCACCCGACAGTGACTCGGCGCCCGACGACACCGACGCGCTGCGCCTCGCCGACGGTGAGAGTCGCACATCGAGAGCTCGACCCGCTCGCCCGAGCCTCGCTTATAAAAACTGAATTTTTCTGGTTTCAGCCTCTTCTTACCTGTTGCGCGCCGATGACTACGGAGTTCGCACCGCCAGCGACTCGGAACAGCTTCGGGCGCGCACCCTGCGCGAGCCCGACGCCGCCAGTCTCATCACGATGCTAGGTGAGCGCCGGCCCCCCGGTGGCCAAGCCCCGCTGGCCCCGCACATGCACTGACCGCGTCTCTGTCCACAGAGGAGCGCAACTCGCTGCTGGGCGGGGACGATGACGGCTCGGGCAGCGAGCTATCGGCAAACCTGTGCGAGATCGAAGAGTCGGACACGGAGCCAGAGCCGGCGCCGGGCGCGCGCCACACGGACGTGTGACGCCGGCGCGCGGCCGCCGGGCCGCCTGGCGCGCGCCCGCGCGGCTGTGCGCGCGGCCTCTAACGCGCGCGCAGACGCACGCACGTGCGAAATGAACGCTACTGAAGCTCCATTACTGTAGTGTGCAGAAGACTGAAGTACCTTGTATTATATTAATTATAGTAGAAATAAAGATTGAATGACGTATCGTTGGAACTTTTACCACTGAAATGTCGCCGTCATTCGGATAAGATTGGTGAAATTTTTATTATATCAATTCAATATTAAAAATAACATAGCAAAGCAAAATATGAATGTTGCGCGATTGGTAAAAGTTGGTTGTGATTTTGGAATTTTTAATGTTGAACTGTTATGGACCAAGCTACTGACGTTTATGATACCCGGTTGCTGCATGTGATTACTAATGTACACGTCTTGTTTTAACGACATTAGAACTATAAAAAATTATAACTACAAAACGTATTGACACTCGATAGTTGGTCCATAAAGTACCTAACTATAATAATGGTGATTGAAAAAATAGATGAATTAAAACAAAACAATGTATAACGCACGTGATAGTAATTTGTACATAATAAATAGTGGACGTGCGTGTTCCCTGTTCCTCAAGTGGTATGAACAGAGGACATAGGATTTTAAGACTTGTACATAGTATTAGTAGGTATACATGTAATTACGAATTAGATAGATCATGTTGTAAATAATGTCTAAGAAAGTGATAAACGTTTATTTGTGTAACTTTCCTTTTCCGCGATATACTTAATTCCCATTTACGCCGGGAGCAATAACTTTTTAAGTAAAATTATTTGTTAAAGAACACACCGCAACACACGCATTACATCATGTAAAATATGTAACTCTTTACTACTTCCTAGCCATGACGGTACCCATCTGTAACTATTTATGTTACTCTCAGTTATGTATAACAACAATCCAGATAATAATTGTATCACCCGGCTCCTTATTTGTTGTAATTTGTATCATGTTAGATAGGGATTCTTATTGGATATCGCGAAAACGTGGGGTGTGCGAGCGATACGCCGCGCCCAACCCGCCCGGGGATATATTAATGAAATGGTGCTCCAATTGTAGTTTCATATCATACTTTAAACTGTGCATTTAAACGTCGAGTAGTCGATGCGTTTTCCTCCTAGATTAGTGTAAAATAAGGATCTATTTTTATATGTACACAAAGAATCGTGGATGAGCCGCCGTCTGTGATGGCGAGCCGCGCGCTAGCCGAGGGCCGCGCGCCCGCCCGCTGTGACGTCACGCGAGCGGACGCGCGGCCGCTCAGCGCTGGCTTATCTGTATCTTTTTTTATAAAGAAAGGTTTATAAAATAAAAAATAAATTATTGAATCGTTGTGTTTTTGACACAACCAATAAAGACTAACTAAAAATAAGCGTGAAGTTTTACTCTCGTAAGGAAGGGTTTATGATGGGGAACCCTTCATACCTTCCTACCATTACCTTCATTCATAACCCTTCACAATTAGACGAAGGTGCTATACTATAGCACCTACGTCTAATCTTAATCCTTCTAAACAATGTTATTGCCGGTGCTAGAATATAAACGATGGCAAGCAGATCGATCAATCGGGTCAATGGTGTTATTGCAATTATAATAAATAGTTACGCATAAGATTACGTTATAATCTTAACGGGTGCCTACCCGAAACCGCCTGGTTTCGCAGCGACACGGCCGCTCTGATCGGCGGTGCGCGCTCTGCACCTGCCGATGCCCTCATTGTAGAGTTGAGTTGGTCGTTATCTGAAATAGTGGAGATAAATTTTTTCGGCAGACCTGGCGCTCCATGGAGTTGGTGGGGTGCGCGCCACCTTCCGCGTCGTCGCTCGGTCGGGTCTTGATTCACTTTTCTGTTGTTGGTCGGCACTTGCGGACCATGTGTGGACATCACCGAACCTAGCTATTTGTGCCTACATAACTACTGTGTTGTAACCGTTGGATGGAAATTACATTTTTATTTGAGCATACGAAGCTGTTCTCTTCATCCAACACTACCTACTGACGCCCACAATTAAGAGGACACACGATGAGTGCTAATAATGATGGAAAGTCCTCCATCGTAAGTTTCTTGAGCGAGAAAATCGTTGATAGCTAAACTCCATTTACAATAGCATTAGGCAGAAGTTAAAAAAGGTTCTTTTTAATGTACACTTCGTAACAAAATTACATTAAACGTGCTGCAGTTACGATTAATGTCAAAAAAATTAGAGTGTCAATGCTAAAAACCTAAAAGAAGCAGGAGTGAACGTGTGCGTTACCCCAGCCAGATGTTGTCGAAAATGGTAATTTGAATCTCATAGATAATTAGTTTTGCGGCTTCTGTAATTGTTGCGCACATTTTTAAATTTGTTGCGCTTATAGTTTTTTAATTATTTCACAAAAACATTTCCTGCTGGGGTAACGTTATCCCAGCCAGACCTTTTTCTTTCTAATGGGAATATTTAAATAAATACTAGCTATAAAATTAGTTGTCTAGATGAAGTAAATGTTGTGCCTTATTTTGTATTTGTTCTTTCATCGGTTGCGAAGTTATTCGAGATTTTGCTGGGGTAACGTTTTTGGTTTTGCTAGATCTTTGAAACGGTTAAGCGGATTCTTATCATATTTTGTACATGACTTCTTAGGAATTAGTTTAAATTTGTTCTGCAATAAAAAAACCAAAATAATGCATAGTTTAAAGGATATTTCATTAAATAGAAAAACACTTCAATTGGTTCCAGCACTCTCAATAAGAGGTCTAAAGACTTACTTTAAACGTTATTTTAAAGCTTGTAAATGCCTTCAAATGTATGTGAAGTTTCATTAGTATCCTGTAAGGATTTAACAAGTTATGATGATATTCAGTTCTTCACGAGCACGGTCTTGATGCGCGCGGTGTTATTTGGCTACTGGATTGGATATATGAACTGAATGTTATGTCAATTATTAGTTGTTTAGTTCAGTTGTATATCAGTAAAATTTCAGCGTAGTACATTGGATAATTAATGAGATAATACGATTAAAGTCATTAGGAAGTGAATGACCGAGGTAACCCGACCAAGTTTAGGTGGTTACGAAAAAGCGAAATCGCAGAACATTATGCTATCTTTTGAAATGTTTAGTATAATACACCTTACAATTTCGGTACAGACGCGTACACTGTTAAATACATAATAATATCTGTACTATGAAAACATTATTATTATCTTCCAGTTGCACATACTTATCAAAAATCACCGATATAACATGTTGTTCGGTGGGACGCGGGAAAATGTGATATTTGAAATGAGACAACAAATCAGTAGGACTAGCTGTGAGCATTTTACTACATTTTGATATCATTTAATATTACCTTTGATCTGTGATTTTAATTGATATAAGTAGGTATTAGTAGACATACGTAAGTTTAGAGTTAACTGAAAAAAATCATTATTATAATTTATTGTCTGTGATCATTACACATTCCAATATGTGTATATTTAAATAAAAACTGTAACTGTGTACTGTGTATACTGAAATCTATAATTTTAATAAAAAGTAATAGAAAATTTCAAAATAGCAAAATTACTATCTGTAATTTGAATCTGTGATTGTTTTTAAGTATAAGTTTATTAATACTTTAAAAGTTCAGTTGAAATTATTATTTTACCTGTTAATAAAAATTCTTTAATAAACATGTAGTTTTTTTTTAAACTTGTGTACATGTCTGTACTAAATTTGTAACACTATCCTACATATTTTAGAATGTACCATAATGTTCTGCGATTTCGCTTTTTGGTAACCACCTAAACTTGGTCGGGTTACCTCGGTCTTTCACTTCCTAATGACTTTAATCGTATTATCTCATTAATTATCCAATGTACTACGCTGAAATTTTACTGATATACAACTGAACTGAACAACTAATAATTGACATAACATTCAGTTCATATATCCAATCCAGTGGCCAAATAACACCGCGCGCATCAAGACCGTGCTCGTGAAGAACTGAATATCATCATAACTTGTTAAATACTTACAGGATACTAATGAAACTTCACATACATTTGAAGGCATTTACAAGCTTTAAAATAACGTTTAAAGTAAGTCTTTAGACCTCTTATTGAGAGTGCTGGAACCAATTGAAGTGTTTTTATATTTAATGAAATATCCTTTAAACTATGCATTATTTTGGTTTTTTTATTGCAGAACAAATTTAAACTAATTCCTAAGAAGTCATGTACAAAATATGATAAGAATCCGCTTAACCGTTTCAAAGATCTAGCAAAACCAAAAACGTTACCCCAGCAAAATCTCGAATAACTTCGCAACCGATGAAAGAACAAATACAAAATAAGGCACAACATTTACTTCATCTAGACAACTAATTTTATAGCTAGTATTTATTTAAATATTCCCATTAGAAAGAAAAAGGTCTGGCTGGGATAACGTTACCCCAGCAGGAATTGTTTTTGTGAAATAATTAAAAAACTATAAGCGCAACAAATTTAAAAATGTGCGCAACAATTACAGAAGCCGCAAAACTAATTATCTATGAGATTCAAATTACCATTTTCGACAACATCTGGCTGGGGTAACGCACACGGAGTGAACAACACCGAGTAACTAAATTAGCTGATGACGACGAAGTTTTACCAACGTATTGTGGGTCGTAAGTTGTTATTTAAAATAAAGTATTGTAAAAAAAAAAAACTTTTACTTATAATCTTAATTAGATTTAAATCATCATGTGATTGTTTGTTTCATTCATTCGTTTTGTTGTAGGTTTGTAATGTGTGATGAAGATGTTATTACAAATAGAAAATTATTTAAAATAAAAATTACTTTTACTTCGTTTATCTCAGTATTTAGTACTGTCTCAAATCTACCTATAAAAGTTAGAACTTAACTTTGAAATAAAATGTTTTGCACTCCTGCTTCTACGAGCCTCTTTTTTCTAAAGCTATAATAAATGGGGTATAGTAGATTCCTCATCATCGGTGGGGAGGTGCCTAAGTTTTGTAATAAAACAACCTCGATAATTTATCACAAATCAATTGTTATATTTGAATTACATCTGTCAACAGTCAATATTATATTATGTGTTTTACATTTATATATTAGACTTTCACATACATACATGAATGGATCGTAACTCTAACATTTATTATAGTCGCTTTATTCTTTTGATATAGTTTTTCTTAACTAGGTGGATCCACTTGCGTCGGATCCAGACGGGCGGTATTAACCATGTTTTCATTAATCAAATTGTGAAAATTACTACAACAGCGGGGATACCATAAGTCTATTCAAATCCTAGTTTCCAATATTGTTAGTTCCAGGAATATCAACTTTATTTCAATGTAAATTAAATTAATTTCAGAATGACTAGAACTATTGAAAAAATCAAAAATGTTTGAAGTTGTAGCTCAAACTGAACATTATGTGTACCTGCCTAGGTATTAAAGTTGTTTTTCCAACAACAAATCATCTGTTTAGATGTTTGGAAACTTAATTGCGAACACCATAAACAAATTTTGTGTTTTGCGATCCAATTTATGGCACAAAAATCTTTGCGAGCCTTTAAAAAAAAACTAATTACATAAATGTTAATATCAGTTGGTAAACCTCGTTAGTGAAAATAGGTAAGGTTAATGAACGAGTACAGGCAATGACCAATGAGAACTGGCATAACAATTTATTTACTTAAATGGTAAATTGCTCGTATTTTGTGCTACGTTATTTCATTCTACGATGTCCATTTCTCCGAAAAAATTGCGTCACGATCGTCAGTCGTCTGGCTTTACGCCACTTTTCATCGCCTCGATCCGACACAACGTGTCATTTTATGACCTCGTAAACCTTTCAATTTATCGCCTATATTTGTCTAATTATAGATCACAGGAAAAGATTCAAGTCCTATATAAATAGATATTTATTCTTTAACAATACGAATGATAACTTGAAAGGTGTACAGGCATCTACATTATGTTATACGACTTAACATGACTAGAACAATAATATTTTTAATTAAAATAGTGTTTACATTTCATTAAACTATGACATATTTTTATTATACAAAGTACCTTAACATGTATCTACATGTAGAAGATCAATGAGTGATGGTACTCACAACAGGGGGTTTTTGTCTCTGTCTGGCATATAGTGTTTACTCACTCTCTCATGATAAACGAACTTGTTCTAGCTGCCATATTTCTTTCATGTCAACGACCACCTGACGCTGGATAACAAATCCTTACTAAACAAAACCAAGATTTTGGCAAAGGAAAAAGGATATGAGTATGTTTGGGTAACAGGCTGCAAAATTTTCATACGTAAAAATCATCCGTCACCGAAGCACCACATCCGGACTGAACAAGACTTGAAAAAGTTTTTTTAGGCTACATCGCTGGTCGATCTGCTGATACACTATTGTTGATGTACGAGTCGTTATATATAAGAAACGCTGTTAATCGTTTTTTGCATGCATTCTATTCTCTCCTGTGTTTTGTTCGCTTATCGCTCGGTGTCACCTATTTATATGATTCATTAAGCCTTGATTTTTGCGATTTTAAACTTTACGTGTGCGCTAATAAGAGCGGGATCTGCTTGCACTCGAATATTTCTTTAAATGTTTATTACACCTACAAAGCTAACTATTTCTTGACCAGGTACACAAGTCGTTACGCGGGTTTTGATACATCTGTTTTAGTTACTACAACTACCGCCATATTTTGCCTACACCAACCACACTTGTTATTTACACCGACTTTTGTCTGCTATTGTTTTAACTTGATACATAACATGACCGCGCGCTATACTGTTATTATTATTATTATTCTAGTGTTATATCTGACTTGTTATGGCACCTATTAGTTTGTTCTATCAAAACGTTCGTGGGCTACGGACAAAAACATCTATTTTCTTAAGGAATGTTTGTGTTAATTCGTTTGATGTCATTTGCCTTACAGAGACATGGCTTATAGATGGCATATCTGACAGTGAACTGTTTGATGACAGATATTTTGTATGGAGACGTGATCGTAATTACTCTCTCACTAAACAAACTATGGGAGGTGGGGTCTTAATAGCCATACGTCGGGAACTTGCTGCTGACGTCCGCAATGAATGGTGTTCGTCCGCAGAGGATCTGTGGGTCACCTTAATTTTAAACCAATCGAAACCTAAAGTAACCTATAAAATGCATGTTTGTGTAGTTTACATATGTAATCAGCAGTCTGGCAACTCTTTGATGGTACAATTACACAACTTCGCAAGTAATTTAGCTGACATTGTTCTTAAAAATCCAGCAGATAAGTTCTTGATTCTTGGTGATTTTAATCAGCCGACTATTGACTGGCAAGCGGGGAGTGATGGTGATTATCTGTGCCCTAGTAATTTGCACGGACCCGTCCAGACCTCCTTTTGTGACACTCTTACCGCTTGCAATTTGTTACAGTACAATTCTCATCCTAATGTGAATGGCAGGATTCTAGACCTCGTATTATCGAATAACGAAGTTACTGTCACTTGCTGCCTGGATCCTTTAGTGGAGGAGGACTCACATCATAAGGCACTCTGTATCACTGCTGACTTCGTTCAACTGCATCAGCTGCATTCTCGGCCAAGAGTCAAGATATTGTATGATCTTGCGGATTATGATGCCATAATTAATGAAATGGTGGCTAAAGACTGGTCATTGGAGCTAAACTGTAGGACTCTCGAAGAAGCTGTCAATTTCTTTTACGACACTATTAACTTGCTTCACAATAAATATATACCTACCAAAACTATTATACCTCGGGGCAAGTATCCTCCTTGGTATAAAAGCCCTCTTATTAAAATAGTTAGGGAAAAGGCTAAATTTCACTCAAAATTTAAAAGGTATGGTAATCTATCTGATCATCATGCTTTTGTGACTTTACGTCAGCGGGCTAAAGATTTGGAGAAGAAAATGTTCGATAATTATATTGCAAATATTGAATTTTCCATTTCTAAAAATCCAAGGGCTTTCTGGCGATATGTAAAATCGAAACAACAAACCAACTGTTACCCGTCTGTTTTTAACTTTGGTCAAATTTCGTCTAGCAATGGGGAGGAAATCTGTGATATGTTCGGAGACTATTTTTTTTCTAATTTCCAAGAACGAACTGACGACGGTTTGTCCACTGTGGTAATAGATGAACCTGTTAGTCGGGCTGTTGATTGCGTATCAGACTTAAGCTCTATTGATGTACGGGAGGAGGAAGTGTTTCGGTTGCTTAAACAAGTGGACCTTAATAAAACCGCGGGCCCTGATAACATTTCACCAATTTTTATATCTAAATGTGCCAGGTGCCTATACCGTCCATTAACTATATTATTTAAGCGGTCATTTGAATTAGGGGTAGTGCCTACTATCTGGAAGTCGGCGTATATAACACCGATTCATAAAAAAGGAGCTAAGGACAGTATAGGCAACTATAGACCGATTTCCAAACTTTGTGTGTTCGCTAAAATTATGGAGAAAATTGTGCACAGACAACTATCAGCTTCCCTTAAATTTAGTTTTTCTGAAAATCAACATGGGTTCCTTAAGGGTCGCTCAACCACGTCCAATCTTGTAGTATTTAGTGACTATCTTTCAGAGCACATGTCCAGACGGTCTCAGGTCGACGTTATATACACTGACTACAGCAAGTGTTTTGATCGAATTGATCATGCGCTTCTTTTGCACAAACTCTTGTTGGTTGGTGTGAGGGGTAATTTGTTCAGATGGTTCTCGTCATACGTGGAGAATAGGTGCCAGACGGTGGTTCTCAATGGGTATACGTCGAGAGCGATTTACATTCCGTCGGGAGTTCCCCAAGGATCCTTGTTGGGACCTCTCTTATTTAATATTTTTATAAATGACGTCGCCTCTTGTTTCCTTAATTCTAAAGTATTATTGTATGCGGATGATATGAAAATTTTTGGTCAAGTGGCAACTGTTGAGGACGCACGCCTATTACAGGATGATCTGGACCGGTTCCACGATTATTGCGCTAGAAATAGGTTGGATTTAAATGTATCCAAATGCTATGTATGTACATTTACGCGTAAGCCAAACCCTGTTATATTTGACTATAGGCTTTCAAATGCTTTGGTGGCCAGATTGAGTGTCATTAGGGATCTTGGAGTTACTTTTGACTCTAAGCTTCTGTTCGATGCACATATCAGTAACATAGTCAACAAAGCTTCTAAAGCCTTAGGTTTTATTCTTAGGGTCTCTTCAGATTTTAGGAATGTCAAAACAATGAAAATTCTTTATTGCTCATTTGTCCGTAGCCACCTTGAATATGCCTCTCAGGTTTGGAATCCAAATTATAATGTATATATTAATCGGCTTGAAGGTATACAAAGGCGATTTTTGAGATACACTCAATATCGCTCTAATACCTATGCCCCGAATTATATAAGTCGGTGTAAAAAATTTCATATTTTGCCTCTATACGAGCGAAGGAAAATTGCAGATCTTGCTTTCTTATTTAGTGTAATGAACGGATCTACCGACGTCCCTGAGTTGATGGGCAAGATCGGGCTACGCGTACCGAGTGCATTTTTTCGAAGACCACGTCTTCTCCATGTGCCTCAAGTCAGAACTATCTACAGACAGAACTCGTATGTGATAAGAGCTTGTCGTACTTTTAATATGGTGTGTCAGGATGTCGACTTAGATTTATTTACTAGTAGTGTTAAGGAAGTGAAGAAGAGTTTAAATAATTGTTTCTTCGATGTATAACCTTATTTTTTATATTTAATATTCTTTTTTTTTCGAGTGTACGATAATTCATTTGCGTATTTCTCGTCGCTGTTTTCCTGTTTTTGTTAATATTACTGAGATTAATAGTCAGTGGAAGCTTGTAATTGGCCATCGCTTACTCATTGTACTTGATATCGAAATGTATTAGCTGTAAGCTTTCCTAAAATGAATAAAATAAAATAAAATAAAATAAAAATATCATACAAAAGCCACAAAAAGTAAGGGTTTTGGGTACAAAACCCTAAACCAAAATGTATTTCAAGTCGAATGAGATGGTAATCTCATTCGACTTGAAATACATTTCAACCACAATGCAGGTATAGTGTTATATTGTGTGTCTGTGTGCCTGATATTGACACAAATTCTCGTTCCCCTATTTCTTTCGTCATTCTCCTGCAGGCTTAGCACGAGAACCGTAGACAAGCGTTTTGTCGTCAGAAGAGTAGACAAAAATGACGTTTCCGTGTAGACAATTGACAGTTTTGTATCGAGAAATGTAGACAAGCGATTTCTATTCTACGGTAGAGTAGAAATAGAAAGCGTCATGCTAAGTTTGCTGCCCTTATACCAATTTATTTGGGGTCGTCGCAACATTTATTTTTCTCCCACACTTCTCTATTAGTCGTCATCTCCGTAGTCACACCCTTTCTTATCATGTCATCATTCACACAGTCCATCCATCGTTTCTTTGGTCTCCCCATACTCTTATAGCCATCGACATTCATACTCAAAACTTTCCTCACATTTTCCTCATTCCTCCGTATCACATGCCCATACCATGACAACCGATTTCCCAACACGTTTCAGCTATCGGTGCCAGTTTCAGACTTCCTCTTATGTACTCATTTCTAATTATATACATCCGTGTAACACCATTCTCATCTGACCTGCATGCAATTACTTCATGCGTCCCTTTTGTGACCCAAAATTCTGACCCATCCCCCACTTCTTGTGGCAATAATGTGGTGTCAGGTCTTTAAAATGACGTATATGCGTCTAATCTACTTAAATAAATATCATTTATAATTTATCATACACTAATGGAATGAATTATTATTATTTAAACGCCACAATTCCATCAATTTTACCATTTTTCTAATTAGGCGATAGTTATAGATAAATGATATTATTAAGAATATTAATAATTTAATTTAGTATTATTCGAGTAGCTGCCGCAAACAATTTAGATCAGCAATGGTCCCTTAAAATAACCGACTAGATTTATTTATTTTTATTAATAATAAGTAATTTATTTTATAGCCGACATCTCCAGAATTCACTCTTCAATAAACATTTTATTTTAAGATATCGTTCTGTTTTATGAATTACGTAAAATAATTTTCATCGCGAATGTTTTTGCTATGGTACATAATACGCATAATAATGTGAAACACACATGCCGTCCAAATATATGCAATGCAACATGAAATGTAACACAAAAAAAAAATAGTTGCATTGCTTTGCTTAAGCAGGGTTGCAGGGCAAATGACGCGCGCACTGTAACCATGAATTGTCATTTTTCGTCAGTTATCAAAAAAGAAACTGATTTTTCATAGAAAAAAGAAATCCTCTTTTTTCTTAAAAAAACATTTTTTCAAATAACTGACGAAAAATTTCAATACAGGGGGGTTTCAACAGGTTGTGCGTCGAAGTCTCTACCAACGTGTATTTAGACGGAAAGTTCATTGCGTTCCTACGTATGTTACATTTTGTAAATCAAAAACAAGTGAATGAGAGCCGGATACAGAGTGGTGAAATTTGTACCCGGGGATTAAGTTTCTAACCTACATTTAGATTTTTATTACATAAATCGGAGAATGATCGGCAATATATCAGTACGAATACTCTATCAAAAATGTATTTATTATAATATTATATTATGTACAGTCACCAAAAGAGATAAGTAAGCAGGGTCGTCGGATATAGTTGAAGTTTATTAAGAAACCGATAGATGTTTCCGATTGAATAGAATAGAATGGAAAACAGTTATTTGACACAGACACAACACAACAGTAACAAACACATTAAAAAAAAGAAAAGAGAACAATAAACATAACAATAAAATTGCAGTGAAATTGTGCTGAGCGTACCCATACCGAAAGGGTTACCATCTCAGCATTTGCTGGGCGTCAGACACCCAGCGCTGGTTTTCAGTTGGCACCCCGCAGTGACACACGGATGCAGGTAAATAAAATAGACATACTTGAATATTAGTAATAAAAATGTTTAAGAAATTTGATTGATTGAAATTTAATTTGATAAATAAATTAATTTGTTTTCTATGAATAAAATTAAAGTTTATTAGAAAACATTCACGATTCCTTAGTAAACTTCAAATACATAATATATCGGAAAACTCTGGTTACTTATCTCTTTTGGTGACGGTACTTATCCAAACATGTTGTGAAAGTAAGCTAATTTTGTGTTTGGTCTTAACTATAGGTACTAACAATTTAAAAAAAAATCTTATCGTAACATTTGAGAGGGTTAATATTAAGTATTTTAAAAAAATATAGGTTTTTAACTTCTTGATTCTACTTTTGGATATTTGGCATGTAGTTATTGTAAAGATTGACAGCTTAGTTAAGTATAGGATCTTGTAGGAATGTGTATTATAATACTTAAAAAAAAAAAAAAATTTGACAATAATTTAAGCATATTAAATAATAAATTCACTTTCTTTTTTGAGGTATTCCAACAGATTTTACCTTATACCTACTTAAAATAAAGCTAATTCATATAAAAAATAAATGCATTTTGACTAGCTTAGCTTTGTGAACTGTTTTCCGCACTTTGATGGGCTTTCGCTAATTCGTGAACCGAAGATAACGCTCAGAGAAATAACTAACGTAGAATTCATAAAAGATGTAGTCACTGTAATATACACATCTCTTTCTTCCTTACAAAACATTCTATGAGTTAGAAAGAGAACTCAATAGTTTCCACACTCTTGCTTTTTTGTCATAGACATCTTATTTACCAGGGAGGGGTACGAATAGATTGTTTTAATTTTGTGGCTCCTCTTCACAATCGGCGTAACTCGTTAATCGTGTGAACGTCTGTAATCGGCCCGAACATTGTCCGAGTAACCACATGTTCATCGTTGATCGTCCGTAGTCATTATTGGAGCGGCAAACATTCAAGATTCACTTTGATGCGTGCCCAAAAAACCGACAACTCACGAATCGCTGCGATCATATTCCGAGCATGGACAATGATCGGCGACTACAGAGTAGTACGCCCTTCACACAATCGTGCTCGCGGATAATCGTCTATTATCGCTGATTGTCAAGAGGCGCCAATAGACGAGCTTAATACCGCGATCCGGTTACCAGCCTGTCTACGATTGACACAAGCTTACTTGACTTCTATGCTAGTAATTATTCTGAGCAAGGTAATCGTAGTTCACAGTACGCAGCTTTTGTGCGATTTATACATAAATTAAAAATAAACTTCTATGTTTCAATAAATAATTTTAATGCCGGTTTCGGCTATAAATATCATTCTTATTGCTCAAAGCTTCATAAAATTGGTCATAAACATGAAAGTTCTAAGGGTTTTAGAGAGATCTTAGAAAAAATATTTTTGGTTTTAAGTACTTGTCAAGCATTATTTGGTTTGAAATGAGATTCTAATATTTTTGAGCTTGGACTTAGTCATAAAAAGAGGCCTAAATAATAATAAACGTATAATACTATGCAGAGAAGTAATGACTAGACCACTTACAGCCAATTCAGTCTTGGCTTACTTTTCTTGTTTTGTGGAAATTGAGCAAAACAATATTATACTGGTTTCATTAAGAAAATATAAATGCTTCCAAGCTGCACTTTAGGAGGATTACCTCCTGAAGCAACACACAGCATAGCCTTTTTCTGTAGCGCTTATTTAATAGCGTTACCTTACTTTGTAATTCAGGTGTATGTTAAGTTTCATCGCATAAAAAAGTGACCTAAACCTAATAAAATCACGGAAAGACTACCTTAAATCTAGGGTATTAAGACGAATCATCCAATACTTTGCAGGGAATGTTTGAACTGTAACAACTTGCTGAGATTAGTGTAGACCAGGTCCTGAGGGTTGGATATGATGAAGTATACCAGTCCTAGTATTGAGAGGACGGCCCGCCATATTGAGAAGTGCGTCCAAGTGTGGTAGAATGTTGGGATTGTTGGCTGGAAAAGAAAGTAAACATAATTACTGATTACAAAATTAATGTAAATAGATTTAAAAGAGTAATTATGAAGTTTCTTGTGCATTCTTATACATTCGAAACTACCTTTTGGAAAGGGCAAGTATCAATTAACTATTTTTTTTTGTAATGTTGACTTTCAAAAGTGAATTTTAATAATGGCATGACGATCTCCGACATTTTGAAAACTTTCTCAAATTAATTTAAAATGTAATATACAGTCATTATTTCATTAGTCACGTGAACGAAGCCGCGGGCCTAACAAGTGATATAAATAAAATTAATAACACAAACAACACATTTCAAAGAGAAGCATGCAGGGTTATGATCGAAAAAGGCTCTGATCATTTTCGGCAATCAATAAATTCTTTGTCGTGTTTTATATCAATGTCACCCGTTGCGCCCCCTTATTATCCTTGGCCTCGCTCCACAAACTAGTAGGGCAAGAGCTATACAAGGGCGTGCAAATATGTACTAGGTTTTTAGTTTCCGTAAGACACGAAAGCAGTGTCCGGAAGAAAATTGATTTTTGTAGTGGATGCAAAGGTTACTCGCGAGATAGGGTATTTTACTCTATATGAGAAAATATCTAAAAATATATTATTGAGATAGCTCAGGCAACATGCAGTTGGAAAATATTAGTTTTAGTTCATGAAACAAAAATTTTTTTTTTTTAAATCAATTCAAAGATTTCAGGTTTTTTAATCTATTTTTGAACACCATGATATAGTAGCCGCCATGTTATTACGTAATTCTGCGATTCAATTGAACAACTTTGTACTTTTATTATTTTTGTAACCAAAGTAATTTTTATTTAAATAATATTTTGCATTCAGGAACAGCAAACCAACGATAAGTAGAATGATAACTCATTTTTTTAAATTATAAACATATAAAATGTCAGCGCATTTGTTTACACAGCAAACTGACGTCATACCCACAGAGCCATATGGCGTTTACTGCGTCCAGCGTTTTCGTCAAATTACGCGTGAAATTTTAAAATGAAATTGTTTTATGTATTTTTATGGCACTAATCGATGAAATAAAAATGTGATTGTTTTAGTGTTTTATCAGCACTTTTGAATCTAATCAGGACACTTTTCAAAAATTAGTGTAATACCCTATTTTGTAAAGCCATATTAGCGAATTATATTTTGTGCAACATATTGACTAACGCTGACCTGAAAATTACAAAAAAAAAAACATGACCTGACACTCGTTTGCCTATCTGACCACCACAACCCAGTTACTGGGTAATACGACACCCCTTGGAAATACTGGTTGTCACGACTTTCGGGCTTCTGACGACCCATAAAGACTGCCAAAGGTATACAAATGACACCCGGGACCAACTGCTTAACGTGCTTTCCGAGGCACGGAGAGCTCTTGGTATGCTAAGATGATCACCCATCCACGGACCAACCGCGGCAAGCGTAGCTTAACCTGATCGATCGATCCGTGCGGCTAATATTAGTTAGCCACAAACAAGCCCCACGTGATCTGACACTGACCAGCAAGAAAATATGAATTTTGCGAGTTACTAATGTAATTCACGAAATTCATATTTTACAGTATTCATTCATTTTTTCCCGTCTCTTCCCTTGGGTATCGTAGAAGGCGACTAAGGGATTTACTATAGAATGGGCAGCAGCGTTCTCTATGCATTTTACCACCATACTACGATCGCCAACCCGCCTGCCCAGCGTGGTGATTATGGCAAACTCCCCCAAATTGGGACAGGCCTATGTCCAGCAGTGGAAGTATTTCGGCTGAAATGATGATGATGATTAATTTTTTCAGACATACAAACTTATTTAGCTACTCACAGTAGTAATGTTGTTGCTAGTAATATTATTGATTAGAGGCGCGTATTGGTACACCATCAGCTCGTCATACATCCTGGCTGCAGTACAGACCAGCAGACATGCAGTGTACAGCATCACCAGGACTATTGGCTGAAAGTACGGCTGTAGACCCCGGGTTAGGTCTAGGCTGGTTACATCGAGTCTGAAAAGTGGGAAAATGAACTTTAATTTTGGGAAGTTAAGGTTATAATTTTTCTTTCCTCTAATAAAAAGAAAAAAAGAAAAAAAAAATTTTTACCGCAGACTAAAAAGGCACACAATACACAGCAAAATAATAAAATAGTGTGCCTCACAGCTGCGCTAAAAAGGCCAGTTCAGCATAAATGCCAGACAACTAGTGCCTAACGCTGGTTTTCAACTGGACCTGTATTATAGAAATGAATGATGAAGGAAGAGGCCTCCGTCTTCCTTCATTTCTTTAATAGGTAGTAAGTTTTTTGGAGACGTAAATACTTAAATAAAATCTTGTCTATCTGTCACATAGATAGAACACGCGTGGGACATGTCAATATGAATTATTTATATGGGATGCAACTCTATGGGTCATGTGTATAAGTCTGTTTATTAACTAATTTAACAGGTGAATAATTATATCTGTCACTCACAAGTTTTTTAATACGCAAATTAAAATAACTAAGCTATAGCCTGTTCCAAAAGTGTCTGATGAAAGTGTAAACAAACCCTTCTGGTTAGTTCCTTATGCAATCACTCACTAAAGGGAAATAGTAACACATGCATCTGTATTTAGGTTTCAAGTAAATATTTCACCACTTTTACGGATTAAAATACCGAAAATCACACATGAAAAATTAAGTCAAATTAAATAATTGTTAATATTTAAAACAATTTATTAACATTTAAAAAATATTCTTGTACCTATAGGTATTTTTTTTTATCCATTTGTTTACATTTCAAACACATACTTTCGAAACAAGCCATAGCTGAACCAATACAAAATCTAGTCACTCACCTGTCCAAAACCGATAGTAGGCAGAGTACACAGAAAAAATAATAAGCAGCAACATAAGGCATGGTGACAACCGCATGGAAGGACAGATGTCCTGCATCCAAGCCGTCTGAGTAGCTGATGAGGAGTAGGTGCATCAGGGACAACCCTCCTAGGACACCATGGCAGGCCGGGGCAGCAGAACGCCAGGCTTTTTGAAGAGTCAATGCCACGTCTAATGGTGTTAGGTCACCTAGTCTGGAATATCAAATATAGTACGTTAGATGGTTTTTTTTTATTTTCTTTCGGTAACTGCCATCAGTCCTCAGTCCTTTCTGGACTATTATCAGTTTGGTTGCGTGAATTTAGTTGGCGTTTCAGGTATAGGGGCCTTTGCCCCTGCTACCTTTTTATCTAACTTGACCTCTCTTAAGGTTAGATGGTTGATGTTGAAAACGATTCGGGAAAAAGATGACTTAATATGGTTTATCTTAAATTACTTAAAGCATCTCCAACAATGAATCATTAAATCATTCAAACATTATTCTTAGGATAATTATTTCTTGGATGGATACTTCTAATTGACTTTATACTTATGATAATAAGGTGACATTGCCACATATTTATGACCACCTGGTAATGCCAACTCAAAATAATTAGAGAAAGATCAGGATATTTAAAGTCTTCTTGCCATAGCAACTCTTAGTTATATCCGTCAATGACCTGTTTCACCATCTCTAAATAAGTTCAGAGTAACTCAGCTGGCGCATTTTTTTTTATACATCGCCTTAGTGTAAGCTATTCATTAACTATGGTAATAATAGCCCATGTCTCCACTCAAATATATTTTATGTTTAAAGTTTTGAACTCACCTTAAATACTTATCACCATCTCTAGATTGCTGTGACTCCAGAATCCGATCTCTCGATACAGCTCTAAAAGTTCCTCCACCTTGCAGATATATTTTCTCAGGTCTACGAGACCCAAACGGATCCAGTCTGTCATCATTTGGTGACGTCAGTGGTGATGGTGAAGAGAATGGGTTGTCTAAGTATGTGTCATGGTATGGCATGCTGGACTCTAGAGTCTCCAGCATAGTGGTTAAGTCTGTAGGACGAGCTGAAAAGTTAAAACAGTATTTTTATTAGTGACTAGTTGACTTGACAGATGTCGTCCTGTCCAATACAAATATCCCATTGAAAATAGCATGTTTCATTTAAATGTTTCATTTAAATAGAAAGTTTAGCTCATCAATGAGCAGCTTTTCATTTTTACTTATAATGGGAGTTTGTTCCGCTACTTCTTCTTCCCAGCTAAAGCACTAGGAAGTGGTGAAGGGCGGGCGTTTTTGGGGGGACTGTCTTATGTAATTTTATTTTGACGTTCAAAAAGAGCTGACTCTCAGCCTAGTTTGAATAAATGACTTTTGATTTTGATTTTGATTTGATTTTGATTTTGAATGATATTAATGGAAAACATACGCATTATTTACCTGATTTTGACCCTGACTTATTTTTGCCAGTCTTAAACACTTTAGGGCTGACCTCTCTTCCATTAGCATTACTATCCTGTCTCTCATCTCGCACTTTCCTCCTGGTCTTCCTCGGTTTGTGACGTAGTTCCTTAGAAATACCGTTATTGTTCTCCATATCATTCGCTTCAAACTCTAATTCACCGCTCAGAGTTACCACTTCATCTTTATTGTATTCTTTGAGGTAATCATCCACCTGAATTGTAGAGATTCAAAAGATTGTTAAATATAAATATATAAAGTGACTTGTTAAATTTAAAAGGTATGCAAATAAATTTATTATAACAATCTATTGTATAAGGAGGTCAATAGTTTCATAATTCAATGTTAGGAGTCTTTAAATTGTCTATGCTATTTAAAAATATATAACTTATATGAATTATTTATGATAATATGACTTTTCAAATAAAGAATAAACTACCTAAAGTTTATTTTAAAAAACCGCTTACCCTTTCCAAAGCACTAAGACTAGACCCAGGTATATCAAAATCATGTAAGTCTCGGTCTCTATGTCTAGACGAGTGCCGCTTCTTCTTACGATAAGACGGGCTTCTCTTTTCCTTATGTCCGCTAGAAGGCCTCGACAAAGTCTTCATGAATTTCTCATCCAAATGATTAGGATCATGGGAGTAAAATACGAATGAAGGATTCTTATCAGAATTTTTTAATTCTTTTTCAACAAACCCCAGAATTCCTTGTTTGATTTGATCATGGATTGGTAGCTCAGTATCGAGAGATTCATGTTCTGATTTTATCCAGCTATCTCGTTTGGATTTGTCTGTCGTAGTTTCCTCAGTAACTGCAGTTTCTTCGGGTGCAGTGTGACCATTTGACATTTTACGCGACTCGGATCGGCTTCGAGATCTTTTCATTTTCTGCTTTGGAGAGGGTGACCGAGCAGATGTATGCACTTCTGCTATCTCCTCCTTCACATCCACACTTTTTCCAGGCTTCATTTTGAACTATTTTCGACGTAAACCCACGCAAATTACAATCACACTAACTTAGTTTTTATTTATAGAATAACTATACTATCAAGCATACTAAACTTCGGCAAATCAAAGAAAGTAATACAAACTTACTATTTAACTTTAGTTTTAAGACATTATAATGTTTATTTTCAGTCAAATAATATTTCATTTCGGAAACTAAAAACAAAGATTTTCTACCGAAATGTCAAATGTCAACACTGGTACTGGGGAATGGGGATGAATGACGTCATTGTGACGTCAGCGGGCCTACGCCAAACGAAGCGTTTCGTTTCACGTAGTGCAAATACCATGAAACGCCTTCTTTTTATTTTATAAACATTGACCAATTAGTATTTAATGTAAAAGAGGATGACAATAAGCTTTTTTATGTACATTTATTTTAACAATATTTTATGGCTTTCGCTGATTTACTAAGAGGTATACCAACCAATAATTTATTTATCATTCAAACCTTTTGGATAGTTGGTGCATTTTATTCCGTAAGTACATAATTCGTTCTAAAATACAAAATCTAGAAACTCTTGTCTTATGCCTAACGGTCGACAGATGGCGTGCTGTGGCCTACCACGGCAGCACCCAGGTAGATGAATGAATACCTACCTACACGTCTGTCCAGTCTTGGATGCTAGGGTTACCACGCTGATTACACAACTCTACAACAAAAAAAAAATCTTTGTGGTACCATATATTTTATGATTTTTCTAATAATATGCTCCAAAGTACAGAGGCCAGCACATCAAGCTACCCCAATCTGTCAAATTTCTTTGATAGATTTTCAACTTTATTCCATGTATTGTTTTGTTGGCTTGTTGCGCGCTTTGGTCCTGACTGTAAGTGCAGCAAGCAATTGTTATAAAAATAAATAAATAAATAAATAATTAAGCTTAAAGTTCATGTTCAATTGGGAAATTTTGACAGTTAGGGATAGCTTGATGTGCTGGCGTCTGTACAGGAAAACTACCCACATTTCCTAAAAAGTTTGGTTTTGTGGTAGTTATGATAATAATACTTATAAGTGAGTTAAGGATTCGAGAAAAAAAATAGAAATAGTCCTGGTTTTTTTAATGCCGTGAATAAATAAAGAGGTCGTAGGTAACTGTCACACAGCGTCTACACATATATCATTTAGGTGATAAACAAAACAATTATTATTAACTATTTTGTAGAAATGTCGTGAAGTTTATAAATGATGCCAATGCATTTTGTTATTTATGTAGTTTAAAGTCCGAGATACATATAGTTTTACATAAACGCATGTGAAAAGCTTTGTGAAGCCTACTTACGAAGTTTATTCAACTGCCCTTTTCAGAATCTAGACAAACCCTGGAGTCCACATGCCAATTGCAGTAATTGCAAAAGATGTTTAGAAGGGTCTTAATCAATTTTTTAGTAAACATTTTTGTTTAAATTATAGAAATATGGATTGCACGATGAGTCTAAAAGTACTTAAGCTGCATGCTCATTTAGATAATTTTGAAAACATCACGGGGGAGTAATAAGAAAAACAAAGAGAACGTTTTCATCAAGATATCATGGACTTCGAATGACGTTATCAGGGCCAATACAACGAAAATATAATGGGGGATTACACTTGGGGACAAGTGAGATAAAGTACTATAAAGAAAAAGTATTAAGGTTCACTTTTAAACATTTTTCCACTAGGTACCTATTTGGTAATGTGATATCATAGTAAAAGATGATAAAAGAATATTTATAAATTTATTTGTTTCTATTTAACAAGAAATACAAAAGCATGGATAGAAAAACAAACTTTTCAGGTCATTTCCTTTTCGTCTTACTACATTTTTTTTTTTAAACGTTGCCCCACATTAGGAATTACTCCTGTATTGTGGGTGCGCTTACAAACATTTAAACTCACATACACAAACAGCCACACCTGGAACAACTACTTGTAGGTCATACAAATATTTGTTCCGTGCGGGAATCTAACCCGCTCAACCAATCGCTTAACCACTGCGCCCACGGTGCCGTCATATTGTTAAATCTATCGAAATTTTATACCCTTTTATGAAAGTTCATGTTGACCTGTGTTACTATTCGGATTCGGGCTGATCGGGAGAATAAATTTCGCTCACTAATTCACTATGGCCCTAGTTGACCACAAAGTAAAAAGTTGCAATACAGGACAGGGAACTCATTAGGTACCTATTTACTGGATAACACTACCAACTTACCAACTAGGTGCTAGAGTTTCTCTAACAGATCTTTTTATAGATATCGGTATTCTCACGGTGGCATCGCAATTCATCTTCGCTTACATCTTATAAATTAGGCAAAATATACACGTAAACACTAAAAACAGTTATATTCATAATATTAATACCTACTAGAAATAAGGACAAGCTACTTGCTCCCTTTCACCGGCTTCATAAGGTTCATAACTCATTTGTTGGTCTTGGTATAACCTTTTATAACAAGCTTCCCTCTTCTTTGCTAGATTTACATTTTAATACATTTAAAGCTAAAGTAAAATCCAACCTTTGTTCTAACACATACCTACTATTCTATTAACGACTACTTAAACGATAAGAATAGTTGGTCGCTGTGATTAACTCAAGACAATGTTTGTGTTCTTTCACCAGAATTAGCTTACCTACTGACAGGTTATATACTTTAATTTATTTTTAACATATTCTACTCATTAAAATGTTTTTCAATGTATTGCAACATATGATTAGCTAGCGACCCCGATAATTGTTCATATTATTCTTGCCTGAGCAACCGGCAGCAAGTTCGTCATGCTCCCTTAGATGTCACCGCTTGCAGTAGCGTCGGGGGTCGGGTTGCCTCCTTCTCTCAAATATGGTGAGGCAGGCAATAGCTGATCCTTGCGTTATGCTCGTGAATGGGTGCTGCTTGTGGTGACTTATTATTAATTAACTGTTTATTTATTTTACTCCGAAGGTCCTAGCTCAACATTTATTACTTCAAGTTAATTCTAAATGAACATAATGCAGCATTGCATATGTAAGCGGGCACACCCTTTATGCCTGGAGGCTTTTATGTGGGTATAGAGTTCTGTCTACGTTTATTGATTTGTTTTATTTTTTATTATTTATATCTGATTGAGTTTACTTACTATGTTTTGTTGGTATATTGACGTGTGCTAGCTGACATAATTATGGCAAATAATGAAATTTTATGTTTTGTGTTTAGTACCTACCTAATGTCAATTACTTACCTATTATTGTACAGAATCAAGTTCTTCTAACTTAACAGACAGCTGTGCTGCTGGGGAGTTTGTTGCGCCACTTCTTTTTCCCAGCTAAAGCACTAGGAAGTGGTGAAGGGCGGGCATTTTGGGGGGACTGTCTTATGTAATTTTGACGTTCAAAAAGAGCTGACTCTTAGCCTAGTTTGAATAAATTACTTTTGATTTTTTTGATTTTGACTCAAATCCATGATTTCTCTTATTTACTGTGCGTGAATTCGGTTAGGATAAAATTAAGATACGTAACTAGATACATTTACAATAACATAATCACGCATTTTCACTAAATGCGTAATGTGGCGCCATAAAAGTTACCACCAGACACATGAGTAGGTACGTTTTGCTTGTAAACCTTGGACCTTGCTCCCCGCTCGACTCTCGAAATATTTTTAAAAGTGTATATTTTGAGCGGATTAAAAGAAAACTTTTTGATTCAGTACAGGCTGATGATTGACAAAAGTGATTAAACACACGTTTTCTACATCGTTCTCACAATTATTATTTCAATTGAATGATGTATTAAATCAATACCTTAGTATTTTCATTTAAAAGAGCGCCCATGGATTTTCTTGCTCGTTCTTATCCATAAGAATCTACTATGCTTTAGAACGGTAATTCGCAAAAGTGCCTGTAATTGGTTTATTTGAATGAAATCCTTTCCGTATGAGTTTAAAAGTTCCAAACCACCACAACAACCTTCACTCCCTTTGACCCAAAGCTACAATCGAAAGCTTTAGTCATATACTTAGTCATTAGACATAGCCGTCAAGTTAGGAGCGCCAGCCGCGCCGCCCGTACCAGGCGTTGCGTTGAGCGGCCCGACTGGACTCAGAAATTCGGAATGTTGCCGACCTTCAGACTGCGGCTTAGGTTACGTCCAAGTGATTAGCGGATGGCGGTGGATAAAATAGTGACTTATAAAAATAAAATGTCTTTTTCACTTCTCATACTCTAAAAGTACGCCAATATAGCCCTACGAAGAGGGACTAAAGTGACCACTTTAGTCTCTAGGGAGTGAAAAGTAATTAGTTTTTTAATTTCCTTCATGTGACATAGACAAACTCAAACAGCCAGTAAATATACTACTTAATGTGGAGTGTGGACCATCTTCATTGCGAAAATGTTGAGAGTTTTAGTTCCATGGTTTTTCAAATAATTCGAATTGTTCTTTTCGGTTTTAATTCGGTTTCATTGACCTCGCACGCTCGGGAGTCAAACCACCTCTGATATATTATGGCTTCGTTTAGTCCCTCGATATAAAATATACTATATTTTGAAACCTCTTGTCGATAAAAGACCTCATCATCATTAAGTCGAAAGATGTTCACTCACATATACCTCCCCTAAGGACATAGGCCTCCCCTAAACATCGCTACATCTGTCAGCCCTGTTCTTAAGCATAAAGCTAGTGCTTTATGCTTCAAAACTAGTGTTTTGACACCTCTAACAATTAAAAAACAGTACCATCTACCTAACTTTAATGTTCTCCTTTTGTTCGAATCTAAGTTTATTGATTTACATAATATCCTATTAAATGAGTTTGGCCCAGTAGGTCCTCAGAAGGGTCGGTGTAGGGACACTCCAACAATTAATGTTAACGTAATCATTTATACAGAGTTATTATGGAGGTGACGTTAGGATAAGCTTTTGAGACGTCCGCTCAGCTTACCCTCGCGTGACCTAACTGACGCGCGGCAGCCGTCTGGATGGTCCCGATTCGCGCCTGCGCCCTACGCTTCGCCGCAGGCAGACTGTCTAGTGTTTCCCCACCATGTTTTGTTGCTATTATTATGTACCGATTAGTCGTGCTATAATGTTTGTTAAAGAAACAACGTGGAGAATTTAGAGCATTTATCCACTGTTGTCACAGAGATCGAGATGACATCGCCGAAGTCGACGTAGTGACATTTAACATACGTACCACACCGATCGATGAAGATTAGATGATAAATAAAAAACGCAAGGCTAACTAAGGACCCAAATGACGCGCAATAAACTATCGGACGGTCGTCATTCGTCGCGCCTGCGGCTTGCGCCTCAGGCAGGCTATACAGGAAAACTTTTTATTCAGTGCGCAAAAACCATGAATTCAGAAGATATTTTTCGTCGGTTTTACAAAAAAAAATCAGCTGTTTCATAGAAAAGTGCAATACCTACGCGGTCAAAATGTATGGAATAGCTGTTTTTTTTTTGTTGTAAAACTGACAAAAAATTTCTTCTGAATTCATGGTTATAGTTTGCGCACTGGATTAAAACTTTTCCTGTATGTAGTTACTGACCAGAGTGTATGTCTGTCAACCCACCATTTTTGTGGCAATTAATATGTACCGGACTGGTTGTATGTATTTAAAAAAACAACATGTAGGATTAGAGCATTTGTCCAGTGCTGTCATAGAGATCGAGATGACATCGCCGAAGTCAAATTATCGACATTCGACTGACGTACCACATCGAACGATGTCGATATAATGAAAATAAAGACCTCAACTTATTCAGATACTTCTTAAATCATTTCTGAGACGTAATAACAGTCGTGTGATGGAGACTGTCGAGCGGTCATTGTAATATACTTGTAATATGCAGGTACGTATCGATTTCGTAAGTATGTATAGACGCCAGCACATCAAGCTACCCGAAACTGTCAAATTTTCCCAATTGAACATGGACCTTATGCTTATGTTATAAAGTTGAAAATCTATCAAAGAAATTTGACAGATTGGGGTAGCTTGATGTGATGGCGTCTGTACTATAACAACGTCATACAATTAAATATTCTTCAGAAGTAGAAGTTCCAGAAAATGCCATTGTTATGTAGAGGTTTTAAACGTTATCATAGTGAAAATGTCACATTTATTTCCCAAAATATAATTCTTCAGTAGCAGCCCAGAGTCTGGATTTGTGACCAGGGGGCCGATTCTACTAATTTGCAACGTTACACGTTAAATTGTGTTTCCACAACAGTTCGATTTCGATCGCCGTTCGATAGTTATATAAAAAGTCATTCTACTATTTTATAAGCAAAATGGAAACTAAACTTAAAACGAATTGCAACTGAACTGTTGCGGGAACACAGCGGGTAACCCGCGTTACCAACATGCCAAAATAATATGTTTTATTAATACCACAAAGAAAAAAGTTGAATCTAAAAATGTTACTAAACACGAATATGTGGCACTAAAAGTATTTTCTATAATTAAAAGACATAATGATCATAATTTTATCATTAACTTTGTCCTATAGTAAACGTCACGCTCATATTCGATTTTGTTAGTAGAATAGGTTTTGACATTGTTTCAATCGATCGTTGGCGTAACTAAAACGTAACCGCAGCTGTGTCGCAGCTGGACCGTTGTTCATTTTAGTAGAATGCGAAAACGCTTAAAAGTGGTGATTCGGTTGCGGTTCTATTGCGTTTTTTTAACAAATTTGTTAGTAGAATCGGCCCCCAGTTAATGGCATTAGGCTCGCCCCCTATTACCAAACATAACTGTCGAAATGTTGGTGTTCTACAAGTACATCTCTGCCTAACTCTTCGGGGCCTACCTACATGCGTAATGTTATGTTAAAATTATATTTAACCAGTTTAAGCAACATTTATAAAATAAACGCTGTAAGACCAACACACCCGCTTATGCCTTTTCTTTAGACCACAACGAAACATAGGAAATTATTCAAATCTCACCAACCAGACACAAGCTTTTAATATCGTTGCAAGCGTTTAAACAACTTGTTTATGGTCAATTTGTCGAAAATGGCTGACCTATGGTTGTACGCTAATTATGCACAGTTGTGAGCTAGTCCTAATATTTTGTTATACAAACAACATTGATTGAATTCTAAAACTAGATTATTTGAACACCTGGCGTGTGTATAGAAATAATAATATCATGTTCATCGTTTATTAACTGATTTAAACAGTTAAATTCAAAGCTTGTTTTCTAAAGCAACCATATTGGTGCATTGGCCTTTCGAAAAAAAACAAGAAACCATTTTAATAACCGCAAAATCTTCTATAGAATATATGGCCGGATTATGGGGTTTACCAAAATCTGGCATAGTAACGAGTTTGAATATCACCATATTTGGTTTCACCATTTCGAACTTTTCTCAGTTTCGTTGGACCTTTTGGCTGTTCGGGCAAGATAGACAGATAGCAATAAGGTACTTTGACATTACATATTTAAGTATCTAATTAGGTATCTCAGACCAGACGAATTTGAACATTATTAATAAAAAATCGTTACTGTTAATATTTGTATGTAAACGCAAGCTCAAAGTCGCTTATATGAATATGAACTTTGTACGCACTTGAAAATAGAGTTCACATGCGTATGAAACGCTTACTTTACTTAGCATAAAGTCTGTTCGCCGAGAGTTGATAAAGTCAGGGTTTCTTAACTCATTACAAATTGCGGCCCATTAATTATTTATAGGCAATATGGCCGCCGTGTTCGATCGTCGTTCGGGCCGGAGTTCACAACACCTGCGTACCTCGTACCACGAAAACGGCGAAAGCGGGAGATAAGCAACAGCCGCCATACAGTTTGCGATAATTAAGCGACAGTCGCTATTCGGAGATGTATCATAATATTTATCAACTCTCAGCGAACAGACAGTAGTGCCTAAATTAAAAGTCCTATACTCTATTTAAAATAAGATTAGACATTTAACTAAACTATTTTTACAGTCTGATCAACCGATTTTGACTTCTATTGCTTTGGGGCATGACAAATGGCAGCTGCAGTAAACAGTTGGTATTGTAACTACTTTTTTTTTTTGTTGTTTTTAATGCCATCCTTATGCCTACGGTATACGATCGCCCTGAGGACAAAGATCGCCCTGAGGACACGGTGGAGCATACGGTGGCGATCTGCCCGGCTTGGGCGGAGCACCGCCGTGTCCTCGTGGAGGCGATCGGCGGCGGCGATCTCTCGCGTCCGGCCCTGGTGCAGGCCATGGTACGGAGCGAGAGTGAATGGTTAGCCGTCACCTCCTTCTGCGAAGCAGTAATGCTAGCGAAGAGGGAGGCGGCGCACGTGAGGGAGAGGCAGTATATGCGCCTTCACGGCTGTAGTCGCCGCGGGAGACGCCCTGGGCGTCGGGAATCCCAGGCTGATTCCCGGCCACCGTAGGCGCGGGCTTGCGGACGGCGAGTAATGGGTAGCTCGCTGTCCGGTAAGGACCAAGCCCGGGTCGATGGCGCGTTGTGTTCCACGCGCGCCTCAAAGAGTTGTCAGCACCAAATCGGGGGGTCTGCAAGGGCCGATGCCTGCCAGGGGTGCGGGTTGTTCGAAAGAGATACCGCGGCCCCTGGCACACAGGCAACTGAGGGAACACGGGTGGGTTTTAGTCAGTAAAAGTCTGACACGCCCTCCCGCTCCACCCAGAGCGGGAGAAGTTATTTGATGATTTCCCACCCAAAAAAAATAAAAATGCCTACGGTATAGAAGTCAGAATCAATTGAACGGGCCTACTCTTATTTCAATTGGAGTATAGCTATGAATCTTACCCTTAGTTGAGAAATGCACTCAAATTGCGTGACACACTTGAATTTGAATCCGAATCTTTTTGAAGGATATTGCTAATCTTGCTGAAAAAATTGTCTGCTCAACAACGTAAATAACGCAATGAATGTGGTTGAACTGCCACGCAATCCTGCTGTCACTCTTCTTTACCGTTTTACCTGTTTTTACGCCAGGCTTTGGGTACCTCCCTGTACCTACTAGGTACAGTCAGCGATAAAAGTCGATTAACACTTCAGTTTTTTAAATCGTAATTATTAGGCTAAAGTGGCGCACAACTATGGCTGTCAGATGAGAATATTTTCTTGCTTCATATTTTTTATTTAGAGCGTGATTTTTCAGTAGTTGGGTTTTCGTTTTTGAACTTATTATGTTTTTTTTTTTTAATGCATTAAGGCCCATAGTATCCTCATCTCCCGTTTGTATGCCTAAGCACGACTGCCGCCCGCGCCCGCGCAGGGCACCTCTGAGCCTTTATCTCAAAATGGGGATATTCCTTTGATTAATTTACAATTGTGCTTCGGCGATTCTGTGGTACCTCTAACTATCTATTTTTCAGTGTATTTTTTTTTTCCAAATAACGAAGCCGTTTAGTAGAAGTATGGAATAGAAGCCAAAATATTGCGCGTTGGAAAATATTTTTTTACAGCAAAAGTATTAACCATACAAAAAAGTACTTCGGGCAAAATGATCTATATGAATCTATAGCAAAATCATATATTTTTCAAATCTTCAAGACAAGCCGTTAATGAGCAGTAGGGTTCATAAAGTGACCGTGTTACGCTACCAAACGGGACGTAGGCCCTTAAATATTTTGTATCAATTTTTATAATGTAAAAGTAGCAGTGTTATTCGATTTTTGTTGCTGACCGAATCTACCTACTAAATACCTGCCTCCCATATCGTTTACGCTACATAGCAATAGTTTTTTTTTTACAAAAACGTAATCACTGATAATAACTGATTAACGATAAAATCATCACTTTAAAGTCTTATAATCCGTTATCCGTTACTATAGAACGTAGATATTAATTTTAGCGATAGTGTTTCAACCAATCAGCAGTATTTAATTGAGTATTGCACAATATTTTACAATAATGACGACAAACATGTCTGAAACAATTGAAAGTCTACTAATTATCTATTAACTGACAAGAGTTCGATCAAGTGATAACAGGGTGACTTGTAATTTGACGTATTCCAGGACGTGTAAGTGTAAAATAATGGGGCACTTAATATTTTGTCCAGCGTGTCCTGCTGTCTGTACGCTACAAGAGCTGATGGACGCTGCTGAAAGTGCTATAATCGTAGCCAAATTCTGGGCAGACTGTATTTAGATTGCTATCGACACGCTAAGTAGAAGAAGTGTGACATATATGCAACAATTAAGCACCCCACAAAGCCTATGTATTTTTGAAATTTTCTCAGAATTCGTCACTACATAATATCACTGTTCTCTTTCTCAAATTCAAATTAAAAACCGTTCTGCTACTTGTGACCTGGGTGCCTAACAAGTGATAGTTTGCTGGGAGGTAAGAAAGTAGTGAGATGGCAGAAACCATTTAATTAAATCTATTATCACCCATTTTTTTATAAACAATCACGTCGTGGAAGGAATACGTTAAATTAAAAATCAATATATCTGCCAGGAGTGCGGACTATTCGAAAGAGATACCGTGTCCCCTGGCGCACAGGCAACTGATGGAACACGGGTGGGGTTTAGTCAGTAAAAGTCTGACACGCCCTCCTGCTCCATCCAGAGCAGGAGAAATTATTTGATGATTTCCCACCCTCAAAAAAAACCTTGTATATATAACATAACATCACGCCTGTAATCCCACAGGGTTAGGCAGAGGTGTACATAAATAGCAACAGGCATGTTTCGTCAGTCATGTTTAAGTCCCATATAATAAAGGGCAAATCTATTGCCACCGGTCATAGATTCAGATTCGGCTACTGAGAAATCCCTGACGTAAAAAGCCAATAACACAGACCGATCTGGGAATCGAACCCAGGATCTAATGTTCAGCAGTAGCGCTTGCGATTACTAGACCAACGAAGCAGTCCAACTATGTTTTTTTTTTTTTTTTTTTTTTTTGGGTGGGAAATCATCAAATAACTTCTCCCGCTCTGGGTGGAGCGGGAGGGCGTGTCAGACTTTTACTGACTAAAACCCACCCGTGTTCCCTCAGTTGCCTGTGTGCCAGGGGCCGCGGTATCTCTTTCGAACAACCCGCACCCCTGGCAGGCATCGGTCCTTGCGAACCCCACCTATTGGTGCTGACAACTCTTTGAGGCGCGCGTGGAACACAACGCGCCGTCGACCCGGGCTTGGTCCTTACCGGACAGCGAGCTACCCATTACTCGCCGTCCGCAAGCCCGCGCCTACGGTGGCCGGGAATCAGCCTGGGATTCCCGACGCCCAGGGCTTCTCCCGCGGCGACTACGGCCGTGAGGGCGCATATACTGCCTCTCCCTCACGTGCGCCGCCTCCCTCTTTGCGAGCATTACTGCTTCGCAGAAGGAGGTGACGGCTAACCATTCACTCTCGCTCCGTACCATGGCCTGCACCAGGGCCGGACGCGAGAGATCGCCGCCGCCGATCGCCTCCACGAGGACACGGCGGTGCTCCGCCCAAGCCGGGCAGACCGCCACCGTATGCTCCACCGTGTCCTCAGGGCGATCTTCGCAATGGAAGCACCCGGGCGTTTCCTCCCGCCTTATACGAAACAGGAACCTCCCGAAACAACCGTGTCCGGTGAGGACCTGCGTCAGGCGGAAGGTGAGGGACACTCCTCAAAGAGGGGACTTACCGCCGCTATCGTGGCGTGCCCAGCACTGGGTTGCGACAATCGCGCTCTCCATGTCGCCATGAGATCCCGCCGGAGCTCTGTCCGCTGCACCTCGATTTCTCGCGGCAGCGGAGTAACGCCCCGGCGTTTGGCCTCCTCGCGCCACTCCCAGATATGCGCGAGGACCTTTGCCTCCAGATCCCATGGCGGTAATCCGGCAAGGAGGCCCGCCGCCTCACCTGAGATCGTGCGGTATCCCCGGATCATTCTGATCGCCATGACCCTATGGGACGCCTTCAGCTTTCGCGCTGGTTGGCGCCTCAATGTAGGCGCCCACACCGGCGCCCCGTATAGGGCCATGGACCGCACGACCCCCGCGTAGAGCCTCCGGCAGGAGGCGTTTGGCCCCCCTAGATTGGGCAAGAGCCGCTTCAAAGCAGCCCCGGCCCGCTCCAGTCTGGGAGCCAAACGTCGGAAGTGTTCCGCGAAGTTCCACCGGCTGTCGAGGACGAGTCCCAGGTACTTCATCGTCGACTCGACGCCGATGTGAACCCCTCCCGCCGTTATCTGGGAACCCGCCGGTGGCGCATTCCGAGGACCATGAAAACACATGGCGTCGGACTTGTGCAAGGCCACCTCGAGTCCCAGTTGCCGGATCCTATCGACGATTGTCGCAACCCCGTCTGCCGCTAAGTCGGCCGCCGCCTGGTACGACCTCCCTTGCGCCAGGACCAGCGTGTCGTCAGCGTAGCAGACTACGCTGACGCCGCTAGGGAGGTCGGCGCGCAGCACCCAGTCGTATCCGATGTCCCACAGATGCGGCCCCAGAACCGATCCCTGTGGGACACCGCACGACATCTCTCGCCGGTTCCACTCTCCTTGGTGACCGGGGTAGATGACGGCCCTGTCCGTCAAATAGGCCTCGACCACACGACAGAGGTAGGTCGGCATCCGGTGATACCGGAGTGCCTCCCTTATGCAACTCCAGGGCAGGGTGTTAAAGGCATTGGCGATGTCTAGAGACACCGCCAAGACGACCCCACCCCGGGCCACAGCATCCCCCGTCGTGAGGGCTCGCACGCGCATGATGGCGTCCACCGTGGAGCGCCCCCTGCGGAAACCGAACTGGCTCTCCGCCAAATCCGGCCCCACCCGCACCAGCCGCCCGACGAGGCGGTCTGCAATTACTCTTTCAAAGAGCTTGCCCACCTCGTCGAGCAGCACGATGGGCCGGTAAGCGGACGGAGAGTCCGCGGGGCGCCCCAGTCCAACTATGTTATGTACGTATAATTTAAGGTGAATCTAGTCGACATTTTTTCCATACAAACTTCGGGAGTGTATTACTCCACTATTCGACAATGTGCATCAAAAATTAAACATGGTATGATTTTGTCTCATTATTAATATTGTCTGTGTGGAAACAGAATAAGAAAATAAAAAGTCATCAAAAAGTTAGGAGCCAACAAAGATTCTATATTTTTCGCTAATTTAACCTAACTTTGGGCGTGTTTAAGTAATAAAAGAAGTGTAAAATCTCAAAAACCAAGTCGGTACCGACAAAGCTAAAATATCGACAAGTCCAATAAACTTTATTGGTCATTGATTTATGTAGAGTTTTTTTTTCATAAAACCCGATCTTCCTAAGGACTTTTCTTAATTGTTTACGCGCCTGTTTTATTATAAATGATCCTGCATCTCACTCAATAACGTTGTGCGTGTAGCCTAGCGTCTAACTGCTCTTCACTGATGCTACCTCTGTCGAACACAATGCCTGGTGTGACAGCGTGCTTTTTAGACAGGCCGTCCAGTGAGTTCGAGCCCATGACTAGATTCCCCTTAAAGCTATCAGCAGGTAATTGTATTACTCAAACTAATTCGTCCTGTTTACACAGAGACTGCATGCAAGTTTTAGCACACTTGCTGTAGAAAATTGCAATAGAAAAATCGCCTCAATCATCGTTTTTTCTAATTCAATGGGATGATGGGCTATCGAAATCTATAGGGCAACTCGTGGATGAGTTACCTTTAGCTGAACATTCACAGCTGAGTGAAGGTTTCCCCCATATTTTATGTTTTGTCTTCTCCAGCCAATCTGGCAAGAACGAATCCAGTTCGTCCCGCCATCGTTTCCAAGGCCTGCCTCGCCAACGACGCCCGTCTTTAGGTAACCACTATGTGATGATTGTCTATTGTTACTGTACTGTTAGACCCTTTGTACACGGCACTCTTTCCTTACGGTACGGTGCATAAAACGCGCCGGAGAAAAACCGTGTCTGTCAACAAGCTTCCATAGTGATCTATACCACACTGACGACCGTGCCTTCACATAATAAATGAATAAACCGTCGTTTTTCACGGCAAGATAAACGTCTCTGTACAAAGGGCTAATGTGACAAGGTGTAGTTAAAGATAAATGTCATGACCACCCAAGGCTTAAAAAATATATAATACTTAGCAAAGTCCGTCTACAAATTACTACGATATGATTCTACAGTACAGCGAGTTTCGTATTTTGCAACCCTTGGTTCTATTGGGGGCAATTATGCACGACTGGTTGGACGGTAGGTATCATAATTATGCTTCAAATGCATTCAAAGCCCCACCTCGAGTCTATACGTACCTTGTTTTCATAGTAACAAATCTTTTAATAACTGATAATACAATTTGCGTTAATGTGACGCATATTTCCCCCAATTTACTCTTTTTACAGGATTGCCCAAAAAAAGGAGTGTTATTGTGTTTGTGTTATTTCTCTGCGTCATGTTCGCAAATACATGTACTTTACTTCTAGAAAGAAGTATAGAAATGGTAGTAACTAAAACCCTTCGAAACAGACGCCTAAGTCCACATGAATTTTTAGGCACATGTTTTAGATAACAAAATATCCGCCAACTCATAATATAGCTATTTAGCTTAACGGTACCTACTCTAAATTCACACTAAGTATAACTGACTCATCTTTGCCTGATGCAAGCATCTTGAAATTCGACTTTCTTATTTGAGGTAAGTATAGAATCTGAAACAAAAAACTACGACGAAAAAGTTTTTCCTATGAATGATTGTTCCTGCCTTGCGGTTTATTTTTACTTTATCTAAGTACTTATTTGCAGATTTGGTATATTTGCAAAATCGGTTCACATATCCCAGGCATATAAAATGACACTTCTCTTAAATATTTTTACTGGTGACACATCAATAGAATATGTGAAGGGGGTCGAACTGATCACCAATACTCGTTCCAACTAATCAGGTTTCCTGTAGGTACCTAACTACTTACTGACAAAGTATAGGGCTAGACTTAAGGGGAACCTAGTCGCGGGCTCGAACTCACTGGTGGGCCTGGCTAAAAATCACGCCGTCTCACCATGCTTCGTGCCCGACAGAGATAGTATCAGTGATGAGCAGTTAGACGCCAGTCTACACGCACAACGTTATTGAATGAGATGCAGGATCATTTATATACTAAACAATCGCGAAAAAATTAAGAAAAGTCCTTTGGAAGATCGGGTTTTATGAAAAAGCAAATGCATAAATCAATGTCCAATAAAGTTTTATTGAACTTTTCGATAATTGAACTTTGTCGGTACCGACTTGGTTTTGGAGATTTCACACTTCTTTTATTACTTAAACACGCCCAAAGTTAAGTAAAATTAGCAAGAAAAACGAATCTTTGTTGGCTCCTAACTTTTTAATGGGTTTTTATTTTAGTATTCTGTTTCCGTACAGACAATATTAATAATAAGACAAAACGATATCATATTTTACTTTAGATGTGCCATGTCAGACAGTGGAGTAAAACACTCCCGAAGTTTTTATGCAAAAAATGTGGACTAGGTTCACCTTGATCCTTACTAAGGTCTTTACCTATGAAATTGCCGTTTTGCAGTACTGGCCATTTCAAATCAAAATAATTTTTGTTTGGGTAAGAATTCTAATTTCAAATTAATTTTATTTTAAAAACATGGATTTTTTTTTCCAAAAGTAGTCATTTGTTTATTGATTAGTGTTACATTTTCATCGCATTTCAATCTTTTTCGTCATCATGGATACGTTAAAAATTCGAGTAATTATGGAATATGAGTACCGTCGTGGCAGCAACGCGGCACAAGCGGCCCGCAACATCAACGACGTTTACGGAGCTAACACTACAAACCAACGCACCACCTGTTATTGGTTTGCTCGCTTCCGTTCTGGAAATTTCGACCTGAAAAATGAACCTCGCGGTCGTCCGAAGACTTTGGTCGACAATGACGAATTAAAGGCGATTGTGGAAGCTGATGATACACAATCTACGGCTGAATTAGCAGCAGCTTTCGACGTTAGCGTCAAAACAATATTGGTCCATTTGCGTCAAATTGGCAAGGTAAAAAAGCTTGACAAATGGGTGCCCCACGAACTCAATGATCGTCAGCGCGAAGTACGCGTCGAGACGTGCCTTGCACTGCTCAACAGACACACAAATGAAGGAATTTTGAACCACATTGTTACCTGCGATGAAAAATGGATTCTGTTTGATAACCGCAAGCGCTCAGCAAGTTGGTTGGATCCTGGTTCAGCACCTAAACAATGCCCTAAATGAAAACTTACCCCTAGAAAAGTGATGGTCACTGTTTGGTGGTCTAGCGCCGGTGTGATTCATCACAGCTTCTTACCAAACGGGGTGAGCATTACTGCAGATGTGTACTGTGAAGAACTGAACACAATGATGGAGAAGCTGGCACATCTCCAACCAGCATTGGTCAATCGCTCGTCTCCGCTGCTCCTGCACGACAACGCGCGACCTCATACTGCACAGCAGACGGTCTCCAAGTTGCTAGAACTGGGGTTGGAAGCTCTCCGTCATCCGCCCTACTCACCAGACCTTGCGCCTACAGACTACTACTTTTTCCAGAATTTGGATAACTTCTTGGCGGGAAAAAAATTCAATACCCGAGAGGCAGTACAAAATGCCTTTGAAGAATTTGTTGCCTCCCGTCCAGCTGATTTCTTTAAGAAGGGCATCAATAAACTGCCACTGCGATGGCAAAGATGCATTGATTGCATGGGTGATTACTTCGATTAATACAAATAAAAAATTCATGAAAAAAATTCGTTTAAATTTTTTCATACAAAACGGCAATTTCATAGGTAAAGACCTATTATTATAAATACAAAAATAAATGTTTTTGGTAAAACGATCGGATTTGGATGAAATTTAGCACACAGGAAGACCATGACCTAGTGAGGAACATAGGCTACTTTTCATCCTGGATCGCAGATTAAGTTGCGGCCAGCAACTGGTTTTAGCAAAAACGGATCCATAATAGTCCTTGCCGATCTTGAGACTATTTATTCGCTATTCTTCTTTCTTTTTTAACCGACTTCAAAAAGGAGGAGGTTCTCAATTCGTCGAAACCTTTTTTTTAAGTATGTATTTTTTTTTTTTATGTATGTTCACCGATTACTCGAAGACGGCTAGAGAACGATTTGGTTTTTTTTTGTTTAAATACTTCCCAGGTGGTCCCATGATGATCAAGTCAGGATCTGATGATGGGATCCTGGAGAAATAGAGAGAACTCTTCAAGTTTTATACGCACACTTGAAGCGATGTGGGTAGTTTTTGGAAGAGTACTTTCTCGGAGTGGTTTCATTTCAATTTGGTGAAGAGCTGATGAAGAACTTCGGAGATAGGCAACGGAACTCCTCAATAAATTATAGCAAATGGACTGGGATTGCTGAAATCTCATGTCTGTCTATTGTTTACACCAGTTGATAACATAACATCACGCCGGTACGCTGTGAAGGGGTAAGCACATGTGAACCACAAAAAAAGGAAAAAATAACAAAAGACAACCAACTTCCGAAAAAACACTACAAAGTGAAAAATAATTTTAATTTCGGAAGGGGGTGACAAAGAATTTAAATACATATCCAATGTCACCGACTTCCGAAATTATAGTTATTTTTCAAATTGTAGTATTTTTCCGGAAGTTGGTTGTTTTTGTTTCTTAAGCATAACTTTTATTGTTTGTGATTAGTAAGGAGTCAGGCTGGTGCAACCGAAATTGTCAATACTAACTTTTTTTTGATTTTTTTTTTAAACCTCACCCCACTCTAGGAATTTATCCTGTATTGTGGGTGCGTTTACAAACATTTAAACTCACGTCTACAAACAGCCAGAACCGGAACAATTACTTGTAGGTCATACAAATATGCAGGCAATACAGGTAAAGGGCTCATGGAACACCATAAATTAATCTTGTAGCCTTCCCCAACTATGTTGGGGTCAGCTTCCAGTCTAACCGGCACCCTAATTGCGTAACACGCGATTAATCATAATCGGTTTCATTTTGACAGTTCAACAATATTCAATGCGTTATTTACGTTGTTGAGCAGATACATTTTTCGAACATATGAAGCAATGGTTTAGCCATCTGTTTCAAAACGAAACCAATTATGATGAATCGTGAGTTACGCAATTAGGGTGCAGATATAATTGAATACCAGTATTTCAGATGTTGCGACTGCCTATCTGTCCTCCACAACCAGTTACTGGGCCATACGATCCCCTTGGTTAGGACTGGTTGACAGACTTTCATGGAACACTATAGCAAATTGACACACTACATACAACTGAGAAATAATGACAGTTCTAATTTGAATATACGGACAAGTAAGGTTGGCATTCAATTTGCTTGGCAAGAAATTTCCCTGAATGTAATGTTGCAATTATTTGCAGAAATGGCGGACGGCGTGCCTAGTTCCACACACTGGATAAACCAGCGGCTCGCCTAATACAGGTTGATGTATCTATGTAACTATGTCGCAAAAGATGACTAATGTACGATGCCTATAACTTGGTTAAAATTAAAACTCTTTTTATCTTTATGTCCTACAATGAAAAATTCGAAAGCATTATATCGCCTACCAACCCGCACTGGAACCGCGTGGTGGATTACGGCCCACTGCTTCTCCCACTCCCTGTGTTAGTCCCAGTAATGAGAACTTTATAGGCGAATTATGCTATATTCACCAATAATGAATGAAAGACCTCATAGTGTTGCATAGTAGACTCTCCCATGTGGAAGTAGCTATGACAGATAAAATTAGGTTTTGAATCTATTTAATGCCTAGTTTGGTTAAAAAAAAATCCACCATTGGCAAGCAAAACGATTAGATTTTTTTTCTATGAACCGAGCATACGGACTTGAGATAGTTATGTCGGTAGAAAGAGCAGCATCCGTTGAAGGTATTAATACAGTAATAATTTTACCATTCATCCTTACACCTAAGAATAATGGCTATGTCAAAATATTCATAAGCAATAAGCATCTATTTAAATGTATTCTACTTCCATAGTACTATATTCTATAGTTCGGCTATAAGTGCTATAACTATAGTTCGGCTTTTAATTGTATTCGGTAACTTGACAGTTCAAAGAAAAATAATGTTACCATACTAAAACTAATAGTACCTATTGAGGTAGTGAACGATTTTGCGTTAAAGGCAAATGATAAAAACCATGAACCATTTTTATCATTTGTTATAAAACTTTAAAAAATAATTTGTGAGATGTGGATTATAAGAATAAATAATAATTTATTAATAAAAGTAATTTCCTTTTTTTAATTCCTTCTCATAGAAAGAAACTAAATAAATTACCTTACTACTGAAAAACAAAATATATAAAAAATTCAAAAAAAGAAATTAGTGTATATCATGTTTTTAAGACAAGTTATTAAATTTAAAATCAGAAAAATTGCATGTAGGTAAGTACATTATTTCAAGTTCATTCAATTTCGTTCATTCTTACACCACCTCACTATCTTTTTTTTGTCAAAATCTGGTAACCCTTTAACTGTCAAGTTATCGAATACAATTAAATGTCGAACTATAGCTTCTGTTAGCGACTCGTCCTCGTGAAAATGTCTTCTACCGCGACCTACCCCATCACATCGCATCACCTGCCCGCGCTGTTACTTAGTTTTCACGCGTTTTTTTTTGCTTTTTCTTTTTTCTCGGCTTCTAAAAAATAACGCTAGGCCTTAGCCTAGCGTTATTTTTTATAGCGTCAAATGCAAAAATAGTTTTTCAAATCCAACTGGTAGTTCCACAGATTAGCGCGTTCGAACAAACTCTTCAGCTTTATTATCTAGTATAGTATAAACAAAGCTTTGTTGCATTGCATCAAATTTTTTTAATAAGTTTTTTACGAGCTGTCATATGCAAGGAACGCCTTCATGGATTAACCCCGGTAAGGGGAACCTAGTCGCGGGCTCGAACTCACTGGTGGGCCTGGCTAAAAATCACGCTGTCTCACCAGGCTTCGTGTCCGACAAAGATAGTATCAGTGATGAGCAGTTAGACGCTAGTCTACATGCACAACGTTGTTGAGTGAGATGCAGGATCATTTATAAAAAAATTAAGAAAAGTCCTTTGGAAGATCGGGTTTTATGAAAAAGCCAATGCATAAATCAATGACCATTAAAGTTTATTGAAGTTTCGATAATTGAACTTTGTCGGTACTAACTTGGTTTTGGAGATTTTACTCTTCTTTTATTACTTAAACACGCTCAAAATTAAGTAAAATTTGCAAGAAAAACTAATCTTTGTTGGCTCCTAACTTTTTAATGGGTTTTTATTAAAATATGCTGTTTCCGTACCGACAATGAGACAAAACGATATCATTATTTTACTTTGGATGTGCCATGTCAGACAGTGGAGTAAAACACTCCTAAAGTTTGTATGCAAAAAATGTGGGCTAGGTTCACCTTAAGGCAGCTCATTAAACTCTATTTTTCCTACGTTTTTTTTTGCAATTTGCAAAAAAAACAGTGTCAGTGTCAGTTTGTATCTTTAATTTGCATTTCATGAGCTGCATGCTCTGGCACTTTCGTCTTAACAGTAGGTACTTTTGGGTACATAGAACAAATTTTCACTATTCAGTCTTTTTTTTAACTTAAAACATCCATTTTATTGTGATCCATTTTCTACCAACTAACTGACCTACACTAAAATCCAACGCAAATCCGAAATCATTTCTCAGAGCAATTAATTGTCTTTCCATTGTCACCTAATCATGAGAGCACTCCGACAGACAAACAATAATAAAAGTACAAAGATCAAGTGGATGTTCTTACACAATTTCCCTCCTCAGTCCCCCCGGTCCCCTCTAGAGGTCGTCCTCCCCTCCCAGAGGACGGCGAAAGGCACTTTCACTCTTGGAATTTGGCAGTTGGCAGGTCGTGACGTCACTTTTGCGCAATTTGACGCAATGTGGTCCAGATCTGCGCACGATTAGCTTTAAAAACGTTCCGTTTAAAACAATATTTCGTCATGTAAATAAGTTCTTTGTTAGTTTTAAAACACGTGGTAGATAACTGCTAGTATTGTGACGTAGATTTTTATGTTTAAAATAGGTGCGGTCTACATGTAAAATAAAATCGATAGTAATAGTTACCTAGCTGAAATGTCGTGGTTTATCAGATTGAAATATATTTGTAATGAATCACGTGTATTTCGCTATATTTTGTAAATCATGTGATAAGTCGTTTTGTTAATCACCTGGTTTTATGGTTTCTTATTTTGATTAAAATTAGATAGATGGACCTTTAGCTCTTTGTATTTCTCCATACGGTAGCTATCAAAGTATGATTTTTATAGCCTGACTGATATTTAGGAAGAGCTATTAAACTTACCATAGGTATATTATTAATCAAAACTAATCGACTTTAAGTGTAGCAGGAAAAATAAAATAAAAATTTAATGGCCATTTAATTTTATTGTGACATTAAAATAATTGATTCATAAAATCTAAATTAGTTTGGTCCAATAATAGTAATTATTAAAATTCATAACGCTAACTGCGTTATATTATTAAATACATGATAATAAAACTTATAGTATACTCTTATTTATAGCCCAACACCAATATTGCAAATATTTGATTTAAAAAACTATTTACATCACGGCGGGACACCAATTTACAAATAATATACAATAAAATTTTGTCCCCAATAAATTCTAATCGTCTATTTGGCACAAAATTATAATTATCAATTTCAACCCGAAACAAATTTTGCACGAATCCTCCGCCATCATTAAAATTAAACCTTAATTAAATTATTATTGCAATATGCGACGTAACTCGTCATTTTTAAATATTTTTAATATAAAAATTACATTTACACTTTTTCGTCGTTTTATATTTCATACTAAAATATTCAACAGGTTTATAAGCTTACAACGAGAATAATCTCTTTTACATCACTATTTTTAATAGGTACCTACCGTACAATAGAGGGCACACTTTTTTCTTATTATTTACAGAATACTTAATTAACTAAAAGTTCATAGAACGTACTAGAAATATATCATAGATATATGGGATAAACATTACCAGCTTTCTACGAGGTCGACCTTGCGTTAACTCAGAACTATCAGGTCATCAACGTTTACACGCTGGTAAAAACTAATACATAACACAGCAAATAGTCCCATCGCATAGAATTCCAGAGAAAATTACCTTTCCCGAATTATATGGAGGGATAGTGTACAAGACGCCTATTAATTCCCGGTCTCACGACAAACACGTCGATACAAAGAACCGGTGAAAATTCGGCAGTCAACAAACTCGGCGACTGCGCTGCGATTTGCGATTGTGCAGCAAAACGAAGCCAGTCATCGTACCGTCCGCATTACCGCGGCTCACGCACCCTTATATACAACGTAAATAAATTATGTACACTACTTATAGACTAAATAGTATTTATAAGCAGTACGGGTGACAGAACTGGTAGACGAGCCTCTGACTCCTCTCAGTCTTCTTCATGATTCCCTTCTTGTAGTACTGTCGGATACTCCTGGACAGTTTGTCGTAGTTCATTGCAGGCCTGTTCTTTCTCTTGCCCCACAGCCTGGCAACACGCACTGAATCCTCAATCTTGAACACGCCGTTACCTGTGGAGCACGGTTTGAATTAAACATTTGTTCAATAAAACGGATCCGCGAATTTTATTTTTGAAAGACATTAATTTGACGAACATTTTTATTCGCAGACGTTTTTCGCCTAACAAGGTCTCTTTAGGTCTTTAATTGAAGTGATTTCTAAGAGTCTTAGAAATGGTCTTAAAGTACATTTTAAAACTAAAGGTAAATGCTTCAAAATTACAAAGAGACGTACGATGCATTTGAATCGTTTGCGACCGCTATGTCGGCCATTTGTCGCGCGTTGAGATCGTGACCTGATTTAATCTGATATAAATTTAATTTTCGTTAGAAGATCGTATTTCTTAGAAAAGTTAAAAAACTCATTACTTTTAAAACTAAAGACAAAGAAACAAGTTGTTTTGGCGACAACTGTTTCGTTGATTTCTACTTTATAAATAAAACGAGTGAAAGGAATTCGGAAAACAGAAAGCTCTATAAAAACGATCATACTGAATCAAGTTCCATTTTAGACATCTATCTACCATCTTGTTTTTAATTCAGTGGCATTACATGAATATTTAAAAAGCAGTATAATGATGACATTCATATTTCTTAATATCAATATACTCGTAGACTATCTTAACAGAAAATTGTAAAGTTAGAAATGTCATACGTCCATGCGGCACGCAACTTAGAACTAACGGAAGAACAAAAGAATAATTAGAATTCCAATTCGAGAATAAGTTATTAATAAAACACTATTTATAAATCCAGACCTTGGACGTCACTAGACAATACAGAGACAGACACCAATTATAGCAAATCACTGCAAGTCGTGATCTAGAAACCAAATATTCAATCTAACAGTGATGTACCAACAATTTTCGTGATTCGAAAAGGACTCGATAATGGTATAAATCGTAACAATGGCTGCCAATCGTCTGAACAAGTCACGAAACTAGATAACCTTTATTTAAAACGATTTTATTGAACAGATGGTAAATGGCCAGATCACCTTGGGCATGGAATGTCGCTCAAATGAATTTTCCATGCGTAAGTTTTGATATCTGATGCATTTGATTTAGGTTACGATTCGTGAAGTAGTTGATTCGATACGGCATGGAAATTTTAAAATTGTACTCCAGGATTTAGTCAAGATTAAATAAACTATCAAATTGTGTGACTAGATTTAGCTTAAGCTAAGCAAGGCAAATTCTGTCCACGTTTTAATGAGTCCATTGTCCAGTAGGTAACTTTAGACCATTTTAAATGTGCGTGAGTGTGTACTGCTCACGCTTTTGGTAACCAATGCGGTAAGTAGGATTCTCAAACGAGGTCCGAACAAGAATTAAGGTATTTAAATCAGACTTCTAACTATATGTATACGTGGCCTAAGCTTAATCGGCGTGATATAATTGGCAATTTAATCATCTGTAGCTCTATATTAATATTTTATGGCCCCGTATATTTTGTAATCAACAATTGAATTGCCAATAAATTGTCCTTTGATAAAATAAAAAATAATCAACATATTTTATGGCTTCATAATTCATGTTTTTTTTTTTCTTCTTGGCCTCTACCGATTAGTAGCCAATGGGAAATAATCATGTGTACTACTCAGTAAACCCCGCCTTCTTTACAATCATAGTAGGTAATATATCGTCGTGAGCAAAACAAAGGAGTACATTGATTCCGTGTTTAAGCCAATTATAACAGTATAACAGTTATCAACAGTTTATAGTACGGAAAACAGGTCCTTAACAAAGGCTTGTTTGGTACATATATCTTATTATTCACCGTGTTGGTACTGGCTTGAATCAAACTGGTTTTCTATGTGGTTTTTAAATCATTCTTTAATGCGACGAACGTTGTGGAGCAGGTAGTTAAGATATTTTTAAGTATGAATGTAGATTTAAGAAGAATACGATCAGAGGAAGATCAAAAACCAGATGAATGATTTGTGTGAAAAAAGGGCTAGATTTTTTTTTTAATATTTTGAAGACGGCTGATAAAATATATGGAGTTCTATAGAAAGAGGAGAAATCTTATCATGTCATTATTTCCAGAGAAAAAATAGATTCTATGCTGGCATATGGGAAATACCATAGATAAGCAACAGAAACTGGTGTAAAGTCTATTAATAGAATTATTCTTACAATATTATACAAGTGACCATGACCATTTAGTATTCCCCTAAGATAAATACTCTGAAACATTAATTATGAATGCACAAACATTTACATTTACGTTGTTGTTGCGATTTATCTATTACTAATTAACAAGGCCACGACTAATTAATAAACAAATATATTATAATTAAACTGTTTACTTGACGACGAACAAAATAGTGTGTAATTTACTGGGATTAGTTGTTCACTGTATCGAAGATACAAAATTTTGTATCACTGTTATTTAGAACTAGCAGCGCTCCACGGTTTCACCCGCGTAGTACCCGTTCCCGTGGAAATACGGGGATAAAATATAGCCTATGTCACCCGGGGATAGTGTAGCTTCCCAACAGTGAAATTATCTTTCAAATCGGTTCAGTAGTTTCGGAGCCTATTCAATGCAAACAAACAAACAAACAATCAAATCTTTCCTCTTTATAATATTAGTATAGATAACAAGTTGTTAATGCGCATTTTATTTATTGACTTTTATTTCTTTTCTCTCATTGTACTTATTTCCAGATTTTGTTTGATCGTTTTGCTCATCATACCAATCATCATCAACGTCCCATTTTATATTTTTATCAGAAAACTTATTGGGTTTTCCCATACATACGTTGGGTCATCAATCAATACGTTATCATTAAACAATGACTTGAACAATAATCAAATTATAATCGACTGGATCTTATCTCAAAAATGACTTAATCGTTATCGGCATTCCCGAACACCTGCTCTTTCAAAAAGATTTTTAATTACTCATTAGAAGAAAACACCTTTAAAATAGTATGATTTCGCTGTTAATCATTTTACCTATTATATTTATTTCCTAATCTTCTTTATCACGCCAGCGGTTGGCAAAATAGTTCGAACCCAAGATTTGTATTAAAGTCATTGGATAAGGTTTTTCTGATAAAACCTGATAAACCGTTACAATTTCAATAAAAATAACAACAACGCAATCGTTAAAAATAGAAATGATACAATAATCATGTGAGTATTTTGTACTTCAAAAGTACTTGACTTTTATATGTATTAAAACATCTGTGGAATATATAAAAACAGTTGATGGATGATGGTGCTATAAAACACATCAACAACATCCTAATGAGTATACATACGCACCTGCTCATTTTAGATAGTTACTAATCAGAGCTAACTACCTGAATTCTAAATTTGTCTTCAAAATCAATGTCTCTCAAAAAACGAAAATCCTTAAAAATATTTATATTGTATATGCCTATAATATTCACAATACTCACTTCGGTCTAACCACCGTATCGCTGAACCGTGTACGTGAGGAGATGCCAGAAGCTCCTTCAAGAACTGCCACAGGTGTATATGTGTACTGCCAGTCTTGGCTTTACCGCCTCCAACTGTTGCACTCGTACCAGCTGATTCCGAATCCTCATCTGTTGAAGAAGAGATATGGTTAGCAAATGATTGTCGACTTTAGGTTTAAGGGTTAGAGCCGTAAATGGAATGAGATGTGGTGTTAAAATTGGAGCATCCAAAATGTTAAGATTGGAAGATTTAAGATTGATGACATACTGCCCAATTAAAATTCAATTTCTTAATTGTATCGAACAAACTACTACATTTCTTTTCACCCCCTCTTTATAAAATTACTAATACTTATACTATAATGTAAATTATTAACAAGAATAAGAGCTTGTGGGTATGCCAAAGGCGTCCTGATTGCATATTATAAGCGCATAATCTAACAATTTAGAACTATTAAAGGGCCCATAACACTGCTATAGAAAAGGGGGCAGACAGAGCACCAGGCAGCACGATGGCACTATAACTTCTTGGAAGCTAATCATACCAATTCATCGTTTCTATAAAACCATAAGCCTACTCAACTCGCCTACTAAACTACGCGCTATTACAAAGACCTAAAAACTTGCAACACAACAAAGAAGTTTCTCTAAGAAAGATGTTTAAACTATAAAGTTATTTTGGATGCTGTAAACATAGACCAAATTAACGGTAGCCGACCTTCAGTTGTAGACATGTAAACAGACTGACAAGCAAACGAATCATATAAACAAAACGCTGCACTCAGAACAGTTAAATAGCAACATGCTATTTAAAGAAGAAAGCCAAGTGCTGAATGGAATGCTGCAGACGATTTGAGGAAACTATGGCGAAAGGAAACTGAAGAATTTTCGCGTTTAACTACAAGACGATAAAGCTCAAATTACTAATGTAAAGCAAATGAGAGTAAAGTTACTAAAAGAGACGAGCAAAGTGACACAGGCTATGGTGTGTAAAATTTGAAGTACTTTACACCGTATGTGAAGGTGGCAATGAAAATGTTCACTATACCGACGGCAGTTTTATGTTGGTCGCATTCGACCTTGTGGGTCCGGTGGCGTGAACTAGGCCTTCGGGAAACGACATAAAAACAAGAATTGACGTATATGGATTCGAAGCCGACATGTAAGGGACAGAACGGCAATAGAACGACAAACGTCTGATTGATGGGTTAACTGTAACTAGGCGTGGCTCCATATTACATTAGTATCCAATTCATTTTATCGGTAGCGATTTAAAGATTTAATGCTTTTAGCTTCGAAGCTTGTTTCAATATACATATTTATTATACACGTATTTTATAGAATTATCAATTTAGCTATCATAGTTGCAATGGTATACACAAATACGTGAAACCTGATCTTCCTCGAAAATTCATGATGTTTTTAAGTCATCAATTACTTTGTCCCGTTTATCATGTTTTTCAGGTGCATCCATTTCTGCTTTTGTTGGCTGTATGGATAGTCGTACCTTAGCTCTCACAATGTCAAGTTAGTATTAATGTGCTTCTATTTGTATACCCTCCGCATTATAAGAATGTGATTTAATTCTAAATTCACTATTTGGCCCAGTAACCTCTTTGATATACTTTATACCGTCAGAGCCTTTCTGATATAAATCTTTATGTCAAACTGCATGTGTGGACTGACAACTGAGTCGCAGATAATTGTCGATCGCAATTTCCTGTGCTACTATCTGACACTTTTTTTTATTTATAAGCTAACTGTCAACCCATTAAGGGCGACAGGGTGTCTCGTTTGTTGGACTGTATCATGGGTTTATCTTTATGCAATGCGATAAGACTTACTTTTATGATTATATCGTGTCCATCTTGAAGACTTTAAAACTGACTATTAAACAATTTCATGTCCAATTCTCATGTGACATTATCTTACAAATGTATAAAGTTGTCATCAATTTCTAAAACAAAATAAACCTAATTGGTAAATTCTCGAACAATAGTCTCTCAATAAATCTTATCATTCGCTAATCGTTTATCAGCAATAAAGAGCGTGTCTGTCCTCATTACGTCCAATACATCGTGGCTTTCAATTCCCTCATAAAGTGAGTTTACAACTGCGTACGATGGCCATACATCATTAGCTTGTTTGTCTGTAACACAGTCCGTATGTGGGTTGGTAACGGTCGTAGCACAATGCATGCGACTGATGCATTGCCGTGCTACATTCGACCACGTATTGCACTATCTACTTTTAAATCATGTGTCTGTATTTTAACGCATCTTCTCGACAGGATCAGCAGATTTTGAAGCGTATGCATTTGTGGAATAGCTACCCGAAAGTAGACATTGAGCTAGAATTACGTCTACCTAAACATGCATTGACAATTTTTACATTTTGGTGGATAGACAGCAAACAAAGCAGCAGTATTCATATTTCAGTTTATAATTTTTAATAATTGTTTCTACTTGATTTCTTCTTAAGTTTACCTTGATTCCCGGATCAGCAAGAAAATAAATTCGCAATCATCCATATTTCATGCAATCTTAAACGTCACTTATTTATTTAATTTATGTCCCATAAATCTACTAGGCGTGGCTGTCGCGTAGGAATTTCGATTTAAATAACTAGATTAAATTAAAGTTAGATAATAATCCTAGGGTAATTAATTTTACAGTTATCGTCGGCGCATTTACGTTTAATGCTCTGAACTGTCAAGATTATATTATTATTGGAGATGGGATTTACGAAATTGATGAGAAATCATATTATTTCGAAATTAATGGTTGCAGGTTAAATATAGTTAAACCACCGATAAGAAACATGCTTCGATGTAAAGCTGACTTAAAAGAAAATTACGATAAAATAAAACATTTAGTACCTATTTTATCCGTTGCTAACTCTTGATTCTTTACCAACCCTGCAAAGGAATTGGCATTATAATAAGATACACCTTGGAAACACACAATTAATAATACAGCAAAATCTCCTAATGATTGTAGGATCATATCCAAGAACTCCCATTATGAACCTCGATCCTATTTCAAATACTTGCTCCCTTGTTAAGATAGCTGTTTTAAAAGATTCACAATAATAAGTAAGATACGCACCATCACTCATGTCGTCGGTTGACGGTAAGCCAGCAGGCGTCGGAATTGGCGATACTGATAAATGATGATGATCAGGCCCCTGTGATGATCTCCAGATCTCCAGCTGAGCATACAGAGTACTTCCCGACTGTAACAATAATAAACAATGTTCAAACCAGAACTAACGGTGAATATACAAGTTACTCAGAAAGTGCGCAAGATTTCCACGATCCAACATTTTTAGTAGTCATTACTGATGTTTGGCTAGCAGAAAATTTATCTTATTTGTATCAAAAGGAACGTGGAACTATCGAGTTTGGTTGTTAATTGAGAACCATCATCCGGTTTATGTGCTACAGAAATAGAATCGCGAACGTGTGATAAATATTTATAGGGTTGTGGTCGGCCAGAACTTTTGGGAATGGCTTTTTGCTAGTCGTAACATTGGTTGAAAGAAAATCTGTTTTCACCTCATTATGGTGGTATCATAAAACCTAGATGATTCACATTAATAGCATCAAACTATTCATAGATTAAACATTGCTTATTCAATTTCTGGAAATAAATTTAATACCATTTAAACTTAGGATGTCCCACAAAACGTTATCCACATACAGCTAAAGATGATTAGAAAACTCCACCACCATCACATAACTATCAGCATCCAATCGAAATTCTCCACGTTATTTACTTAAACCCACTATTACCCACTCCACAACTATCCCTAGTCTTCGAATCTAAGAATTGCTAACTAATCCAGCACCTATATCTTCCCACACTGCAAACCAGATGCAATTTGTATGCAGACGGGCCCTGGGTGCTGACTTTCCTCGCTTAGAGAAAGTCGGCTCGTCGGTGCGTGCGATAACAAAGATACCTGCCCATTGGAACTGGCGTGCTCGATACGACGCTACGCTATTTTTTCTACTTATTTGCTGTTTTTATTATTATTCTTGGATTGAGATTGTAGTGTCTTTCGGTATTGGCTGTTCCTAATCTTTTGTTTTACCTAATGTGCAAGTATTAACTGTCTATTAATATCAACCTTTAGGGTTTAATGAGTCTATTCTAGTCACACGTTGGTTCTACTGTTTTCCCGCTTTCGTTTACTTACTTTTAGATAACTTTTAAGAATCATAAACTTTTCAAAAATCAATTCTGTCTGTTCTTACTTTTGAGTTAAATTATAAGTTTGTTAGTACTGTGGCAACTGAGTCTACGTACGTGTAAGATTCAATTCTAAAGTTCATAATATTATAAGTTATTATTAGCAACCGAGTGTTAACTCATCTATAACGTCATAAAAATGGATTTCCAGCAGAATGCGTGACTTCATCGTTACTACGTATGTAAACGAAATTTATTCTTGTACCGTCATAGGGAAAGAACTTGACCACAAACACTCAAGGTACTTACACAGGTAACATTGTTGATAAATTAATCATGGTTATAAAAGCATTAAGTCTAAGGCATACACATAATAAAGCTAACCACAACTGACTAATTCATAAATAATGACTTTATTTTAGTGAGTCAAGTTACCTCAAGTCAGAGTAAAAAATATATATGAACTTTTATTGAAAAGATTAACCCAAACTTTTCTAGAATCTGGAGCTGGTATAACTAATAAAAACCAATATCCAAAATGTCATAACTGCTACTGCACATGTTATAATAAATAAAAGAGATGACATAACAATGATTGCAAAACTAAATGATGAAAATAAACTAGTCTTCAACAACGTTACATAAGATGGGTCAGCATTAACGGATTTCCTTACTTTCGTTGTCCTTGCTAATTACGTAAATACAATTAAAGTTGAACTTTTCGTAATGGTGGTTGAGGAAGCAAACATCGACACATTACACATGTTACATCAGTTGTGGTGAATGTGTTTTATTGTAATGTTTTCCTCATTTCGCAAGCAAACCTACAGTAGAAGCTATCTTCTACCTTCAACTGTCCCAATCACTATTATTGGACAGTTGAAATCTTTGATAAAGTTCAAGTAGCTGATTATGTAGGTACTAGATAAAAATCAAAAATGAGTAAAATTTGTGCCGTATGTAATCATGCTGTTGTTAACGATAAAGTTAATAGTAAATTAAACATAAACGATAAACACATTGAAACATAGTAAGCTTAAATTTTGTTTTAAAATCATTGATAGTACGTTGTTATACAAGATTCATTGCATCATTATTATTAAAACAATACTCGTCTTATCATCATTCCCTCGAGTTCTGATAGTATTATCATCTCTCTATAAGGCTGAAGTTGCAACATTGTTTGGCCATTAAATAACAATAACTGTATATATTCGATTTTAAACTGATTCAAAATATTATTTTATTGACAATTTTGGTGTAATTCATTAAGAAAATCAGATAATCAAAGTAAGCTAATTAAACTGTCTAGTAAATAAAGATAAGAAAACGACTACGGTACTAAACGTGTCTATTGAAGATGTAAATTAAATTGCACTTTGGTCAGTAAATACGATTATAGATAAATCATCTATGCTCATTAATTTGCATTGCGACGAGCATGTGCAAGAGTCACTCAAATCCAAATATGATGTAAGCATTCGTGAAAAAATTCAAGAAGCAATCACTGAAATAGTTGGCGATGATTTAACCGTAATAATATTCTTAGGTAAGAATAAATTAGCAACTACGAGCACGAAGTAGAAAATATTTAAATGTGTTAGCAGTGCTGCTTCAACATCTTTACAGAGGCCATGTTGATCACGGTAATGAATGCAATAATGACTTTAATAGAAAACCAATTGATGCTAAGCTTACTTTAGCAAAAGGAAAAGATTATGAATGACTTATAATAAATTAATATAAAAAAGCCGAAGCCCCTAGGTTGACGTTACAGCAAGCGATTACTGAGTCTCACTTGACCCCAACTGACATGTGGCTAGAAGAATTTATGTGATAATACTATGATAACACGCATTGTAGATATTTTCTCCTATACGGACTGTTTTATTTTATAGTACTTAATTAAGTAAACATTGTATTATCAGGAGGAGGTATGTGAATCAGTATAGACTTTGATCTGACGAACGCCCTCAATCTGTCCCAGGGTTATACGATATCTTTAAATATATACAAATGATTATTTATAGTACCTGAGATGCTCTCTGGTTGAACTCTTCTTCTGTTAGTGCTACGAGCGCTGCGCCATCCATTGTGAAGTTCTCCATGGGCACCATTGGCATGTTGTAATGCTGCAATGTGAACATCACCCACGCCTTTACGTCCCCGGTACTCCAGAGCATTGGATCTGAAATCGAACACATTATTATTCACTGTTCCACTCCCACAACTATATTATTAACCTCTGCAAGGTTGTGTAGTGTAGTGAATTCATCTGATTAGATGCCATATCGCAGCGGTCGGCAAAACCCATTTCTCAAACATTTATATTTATGATTAATTCAAATGGCATCATCACGTCAATGCTACCGTAATCTCATTATACCTTGTTCGCAATCAATGACTTACTAATTAACAAACCTAAGAAAGAAAATGCGTTCTAAGAAAATGTGAACCTCGCGACGCATGTTCTTGTTCAGTTTTGCATATCCAATCAATGTGTATATAGCGAGGACGTCACTAATATAAGACGAGATCATCGCTGGGCCAACATAAACAGCTTACGTAACCTACTCTGAGCGACTTCTGAGAAATCATTTATGTTTATAATGGCGTTACACTCAGCGGTAGCTAACATATTATGTACGTGAAGATACGTTTTTTTACTGGGCCGAAATCTGAGTGACGTCACTATTAATTACAATACTAATAGTAATCATGTAAGACGTAGGAGTAAAACATTCTCAGGACATACCATTGTAAATCATACATGATTGTTCATAAATAAATTCGCACGTATATATAATACAACTCTCAGTCAAAGTTGAGTGAATAATCATGGTGATGACGTTTTTGACTCACCTGGTGAGATACCAAGAACTGTGCATGTGTTGTCTACGTCCCTTTTAGTCTGTTCGATGGCCATGCTGAGCACACGGTCGATGTCTGGCGCGACTAGAGAATCGTCACCTCCACTGCTCTCCTCCATTTTCACACTTCCCAACTCCAACGGAATTGGTCTGAGATTTAATCGCTTCTGGAAAGATGTGTCTTCTAATGCTGACCTCAACAGAATGTGATCCCTTGGCTCTTCAACTTCGAGTTTGGGTGTGAGGTAGCTCTGTTGGACACTGTCTTGTAGTATCTGATTTTCTTTTAAGAGCTCCTCTATGTCAATGTATTCTTCGTGCTGTGGAACTGGAGACGAATATTGATTGTAGCTTCCGTAGGACACGCACGATCCTGATGGAGACTGAGGATAGGGAGAAGCAAAGCCAGGTACGGCAAGTCTGTTGGGTTCTTCTTTTATGTAAACTTGTGGTGAATACTGAAGGGAACTGTAGGGCGAGGCGGGCTGCAGGGCCACTGCTGGGATGGAGCCTTCGTCTGATGATGGAGAAGGAGTAGGATAACCCTCGAAGTCGTATAGGCGTTCCAAGAAGACGTTGTTAGTGTTGTCTTCTGGGTATGGTGGAGGTGGTTTGTTGTGAGGGTTTGGTGGCGAGTAATGCATCGATTCTGGAGGAGATGCAGCACCGATCAGGCGAAGAAGATGTTGTAGATCAGCGGGGGAGGCGGGGACCGCCCTCTCGTCCTGAGATGCCGATGGCGGGCTGCACCCGGACCGGGGCACCGTTTGTGGCATCTGTGAACAAAAGAGAACAAACATTAGTTGTTGTTTAAATAGACAGATTGTATCGAAGGAATTGATTCTGTTATAAAAGGCATTGTTTGTTAAGTCAAGATTTCAGTCGATATTTCTTGGATTTCACACGCGTTTTTTGAGGGCAGGTGTTAATTTTTTGGTACTGTCCCACAGTTGTTTTGCTCACCGTTCACTTGCATCAGCTACGCGACTTTGAGAGGTGTTTGAACTCTATGTACGACACGAGCCTAACCCTAAAAGCTGCAAATGTAGGTACTACGAGTAGTTTAGAAGTTTGCAAAGTCCCATGGGTCATTGATCACCGACGTAATGCGCCAACGTATTAGTATCCAGATGTCGTAAACATACACATTTCGAGCTGTATATTTATCTATTAACTACGTCATAGACGGTAGGCCTCTATATTTAGTAGTGACCAATAACTCCAAACCTACGGAGATTTAAGTAACAAGATTATAATAATAACCTAATGGTTAGGTGATAATAAGTAAATAGGATTAGTTATATTTAGTCATTTGTTAACATTTTGTATTTTAGACGTAGATATGTTATTATTATCTCACGAAGTAGTGTCCGATTCTGAGAAATCGTAGAAGTGTTGGATAAAAAATATGCAAATATATGTAGACTGTTTGCTAATAACTCAAGTTATGAAGTTATCAAAAAATGGGAACTAAAATTATGTATGATGGCACGCGGGAAAAACATTTTTACTTATATGTTATTTTAACAGCTGTTTCTATGTTAAGATGGGATTAAGTAAAAAACATAATCGGCCTAACATTCCAAGAAACGATTCAAAGAAATTAATGAGTACCTAGTTATACTCGCATCAACTTTTGAACAACATAATGACAAGAAAAATTACTTCGTTACTATTAACGATGTACATGTGATTCGGAATATACGGTCATAATTAATTAAACGGCTGGCTTATTCAACTAAATCTTCTGTGCGAGGTCTTAGGCAATCTTCACGTTTTTTCTTATCATGACAGTGACCTGTGTGTTACTAAGCAAACCCTGACCATTCCTTTTCTTTACAAGTCGTCATTATCTTTCCCTCATCCTTATCTATTTGGGGTCGGCGCTGAGTGTAATTTTTCTCTACTTATCAACCGTTTCATATCAGTATTCATCCCTTTCTAGTCCCATTATATTTTACTATATGTAATAAGGTTTAAAAGAAACTCACTGTTATCAATGACAAACCCATCGTATGTACACTTAACTCACGACTGCGCTCTAACTCATTTTTTTCTGCGAAAATCTTTTGAACCGAACCGGTCTGTCTGGATAATCAACCAGTGACTTTATTTTTCTACTTTTTTCATTATTTCGAACAATTGCCAGTGCATTTACATATTTCCCACGTATCTGCATTGCTAGATAATTGTTGTTTTTACCCTATTTTGATTGGTTGATATTTTTTTAATGTAAAGTGTAGAAGGGTAGGAAAATTACTTACACTTCTCGTTTTAAATGAACACAAACCATTGGAGTTGTTTACCGAAATTTTTTGAGGCATTTTTCTGCTAATAACTAAACTTAATTAATAGTCTGGCAACCTATTACACGTTATAGTATAGGTTTACAAAAAAAAAACTTTATGATATCAATTCGTGAGGCTATCATAAAAAAATTGGAATTTGGTTTAATTATTATACTGTTTTATTAACAGACACATCGTAGTTGTGATTTTATTACGAGAGGTCGATGATGTCACTATCTACGCTAGCAAGTGATTAGGAATTATTATTTAATTGTTTCGGTATTTTATCAGAGGTGGCTCGGTTTGTGTTTTAAAATATTTTTAATACCAGATATTAAAAAATAATTAGAGTTTTGGGAAAATTGATTTAAAGGTCTTTTTTATTATTTTCTGATACCAAATCGAGTGATGAGTTAATGGCGGTAGAATGATATAGTAGAATAGTACATAAAAAAGAAAACTGAGCATGTCACACATTTGCGAATCATTCGCGAGTAATTTCAAATCTTTCGCAAAAAATCTGAATATTTTTAAAATCTTATAATCATAATCATATCCCAATTTACATTGCTTGTGGTCACGCATAGTTAATGGTCTAGACAATATTTAGCACGCGGAAGTGTCTGGCAATTCTCGTTTTAATCGAGATACATCTCATTACAATATTTGTCAAACTCTATACCGCATATATTTGAGATCTGACGCGTATTTAAAATATGTGACCTTTGCGAATTTACTAGTTTGTTTGTTTATTATTTTTTGTATTAGTTATGCAGATCATTTGAATTTTCATCTTTGTAATGACGTAAAGAAGTGTTTGATTAAGAATGTAGGTTATACTTAATAGTACAATCATCAGTAAATTAATTTGAAATTATCACTAATATAGAGCACGTTTTCTATACGAAAAGACGCAAACAGGTAGAATATTATTCTCCCTAAAAATTCCTAGATTTAAACTTAAACATAGTTGACTAATATTTACTTCTTCTCTAATACACACAACTCTGGGATATATGTTCACATGTTTTTATCATATAGTATTTATGCATCACGATTTAGATAGTATTTACTAACATTTTGATTGATTCAATGAAAACGTAATCAGTCAATCGCTACCAGATAAATGGGAAAATCTTCCAGACTAAGTATGTCATTGAATTTTACATAATAATGACTAATAATCTTTTTAAAGTATTTTATAAAAACAATAAATGTAGGTGATAAAATTCAGTCTGAGAACTGTAAATAAGTGAAAGGTGTATTTCATAATTAATCGTGAAATGTCAACTAGTTTGTAGAATTCCAAATTATTCGGATGAGTCCAAATAAATTTTAAAAAATATGACTGAATAGTAAATTTATGACTGTCCTAATCTTTCTTTACCTTGACTACTTTTTTTTTAATGTTGCAAACATGACTTCACAATTATTCTTAAAAACCTAAGTCAAAAAATAATGTATTAGTATTCAAGATTTAATTCATCTAGTCAAAGACTACTAGACGCTTATCTTAAATAAATCAGCAAAATATAAAGCGCCACAAAAAATACCTAAATGCAAGTCACCGCAATGCGTCAAAGGTAATATCCGATCAGATATCTGAGTATCCGGACTTCGGAAGTAGGAAATATTATAGATCATAATTTATTACAAGATTTTCTAAGAAACATTCAGACGGATATGGGATTTTACAGTATTTACATGGCTTGGAATTTTATGGTAAATTGTTTGTCATAATCACTAAGAATTCAAGTATTTCTAGTTCAGACTTATATGATTTATTATGATAAGATATCATGAGATCAGATAACCCAACGTGTAGGTGTGTAACTATGTTTAAGTGAGTCTTGAAAACGGCTGGGTATTATTGGCTTGTATTAATTATACCTATTATTATTCAATTCTGTGCACAGCTTGAATATAGTGATTGCTAGATGTTAGACATTATATTATTGTGAATACCCTTGACTGAACTAACCTAGATAAAGTACATAATATTATGTAATTATTTGCAATTCAAAAACATGATTATATAACCTATCTTCAAGATCAAACAAATCTCATCTGGCTTCTCTATCTGCTACAACTATCCCTACTTAATATTATAAATGCGAAAGTAACTCTGTCTATCTGTCTGTCTGTTACGCTTTCACGCCTAAACCGCTATTTCGACCGTCATGAAATTTGACAGAGATATAGCCTGGAATATAGGCTACTTTTTACGTGATAACCGACATCCGCGGGCAAAAGCTACTAGATAGATATTACAAATTGAAGTCGATTTTCATGTCTGTCTTTGAGACCGCACTGTTCTTTCAAAACATGCATATTAATATTAAAATCTCGAAGTTTCAGTAAAACGTAAAATATGTGTGCCGCCGCTATAGTAACATTTGAGACTTGTTTTTTTTTCTAGAGTAAGTATAACAATAGCAAAATTGTTACTAGTGTGACACAATGCAGAGTGTCGGTACTGAGCGCAATGACCGTCAATATACCGCAACAACGTATACCGAAAAAAGTGATAAAAAGTTTAGCCATTTTGACCTCAGTACAAATGTAGACTATATTTATTTTGAGTTACAGAGAGATTAGATGAAGCATCCCTATACAAATTGTTCGTTCGATTATAGTTCTATTATTAACTCATTATTATGACACTAATGTTTTCAACAAACCGGCTCTAAAATAATAACAATAGCAACCTCTTTAATATAAATCGCTAAATCTGTAGGAAGTATGTGTTCCGTTTTGAAAAAAAATGGTCGACAATGTGCATTGACGTCATAGTATTGTCGACCAATCAGCGTTGAGAACGAGCGTGACCGTATGAGAGCCTGCTTCAGACCTTGGGTTTTCCACTAAAGTTCGCTCAACCGTTTGTGGTAGTAAAAAAAATTATCTGTAATGCATACGAATTGTTACAATTTTAAATGGTTTTTTAAGTGACATAGTTTTAAAAGTTGTATCTGTATGTATCGAATCTTTAGTTATTTTCGGTATTTCCTAACATTTTCGTTAACCTTCAAGGCAATATGAAATGTGGTCTAATTATGGCAATTCAGGTCCAGAGCAATAGATATTTCAGTAGTTCATACGGTCATTTTGGTGTGGCAGACAAAGTCTGGGTTCTGATTAAATCAAATAGGTACACAATTACACATCAAGCTAAACATTTCCAGTTTACGCTGATCTCGCATTGTACGGAAACTCTATTAAATGCGTGATCAGCTTATACTGGAAATGTATAGCTTGATGTGTAGCCGTGAGTACTGTTTTTAGTCAATCTATTTGAACATTTTTGTAATAAATTTCAAAGTTAAATTTGGTTATGTCACAATTCGCATAAAATATGAAGTCATACTATCTATAAATAATATGTTTGTTCACAGACAGGTATAGAGATGACAACTACAAATATATTGAAGCTCAACAAAACTTTTTTCTAAGGACGCGTTTGCAGTTTACATCAATAAGTTCCGTTAAAAAAAATGCTTGAATTAAACTATAATTAGACTACACGTAATGAATCTAAACCGTTGCTAAACTTCACTGAAAACTCACGCGAAACCAGACTACCACTAAAACACGAAAGTTTTCCATTTTGTTATTTAATGCAATCGACTTTAATAAAAACAACTGTTAGTGGCTATAACTCTTCATGTTTATAAACACATATATATCTTGTAAGAATATTTTCACTGATTGGAAATAAATATAACTTTAAACCGTTATGTATTACAAAACTTATTAAGTTACAGTTAGATTATTAATTGCAAGTTTTTACGAGTATTCTGAGTTATTGATTGACAATTTGTTAGGATAAGTATTAATTTTAGATTCTAAAACTTTACTTGCATTGAAGTTGGCTTAACAGAACTATGTAATTTCTAATTCTACTGACATACTTATTTGCTTTAAACAATACCACAAAATGTGTCGTTAATCATATGCTGACATGAAAACTAACCTCTGTATACAAAATTCCTGCCATTTGATTTGTTGCTATATTCAGAGTCAACATAACAGGATTGGTTGTTGTTATTTTGGTCAGCCAATCACAGTAGCTTACGTGACGTGACATAGTTATCTAACGAATATGTCTTGTCATGATAACGTCTAAACTATATTTAAGTCAGATTCAAAAGCTACAGTAAAGCTCAATTTTTTTCTCACAGTCCCAAATAAGTCTAAAAGTATATCAAAATCTAGCCAAATACAGACCCTAGTTATCCGTGACTTGAGACGTAAAAAAGAGGTTTTATTCTTAGCAGACTGTTTGCACAATTGTATTATTATAACACTTGAGTGAGATGTCTGTGCGAGATTATCTTAAATTGCCCATTAATTTGACTTATGGACCTTGGGGTTCCCCCGTTTTAAGCTGACACTTCTTTTATTTTGGCATAAGAATGTTGATATATTTAGAAGTGAGGAAATCTTGATAGATACCGTAAACCGTGAACAAAATATTTTTTTAGTCATCTATGATGCACTGCAATGTTTCTTATTATGCACTGTTACGTTTATTTTCATAAATTGCCCTTGCTACGAAATTCGTAGCACCTCATATCGATGCTAAACACAATTTTTCGAATTAGAACCCGTCTAATCTCTCTTGTTTGGTAACATCAGGTCATACAACTTTAGATTAAGATGAGTTCAAGCAACTCCAACACTACCGTAGAGTGATATATTGTTGCTACGTGATTCGTAGCAGCCTCTACGACAGTCCCGTAACCCTTCATTTTGATTGCTACGTTCTACCGGGTGCCGAGATGGGACTAAACCGCAGTTAGATATCGGTTTAGTCCCATCTCGGCACCCATGAATTTATTTATGGCTACGGTTTTATAGATGAGAATGTTTAGTGGGCATGATAAATAAATTCATGGCTGCCGAGATGGTACTAAACCAAAAGTACATAATCATATATTACTAGAACATTATAGACCAACTAAAGAACAGTAAACGTTACAAAATTTACATAAATACCACTGCAGTACCATATACGGAATCAAAGACTTGTTTTTTATGCTTTGTAGAACATAAAACGTGTCAGTTTAGTATAATTATCCAGTGTTTTTTTTTTTACTAGACAAAATAGACTCGGTATTTCCCAAACGTTTTCATCAATTAAACGGATGTCAAAGTGTTAAATTTATAGTCGTCTAACGAATTTTATTGGATAGAATAGGATGTGTACATGTTTAGATTTGAATTTAGTGTCGTTTTAGCCCCGCCTTAGATTTAGTCAACTTGATATCTCATTTCTGTATTCATACTTTATGATCGCAAACCTCATTATATTTTCCTTCATCTAAACTTAGCTTAAACGTCAGATCGTGGTACTAAAATGGTTTAATAATAAATCATGTCGCCGTTAATAATTTAGATTGACAATAGAACCCTAGCCGATAATAAACATCAAATCAGCATTAACCTGAATAATCTAAGATTTATAACCCGGTATTAATTGCATTCTGAGCCAATTATCAAGTACCTCAGAATATACTATACATCATACGAATGTAGATGAAGTTGGCTATGTGTATGTACATATTGTTAGCTAGGTTACCGGCTCGTAGTTCCTTGACACTGCTTTTTGTTTTGATGCCGTTAGAAAAAACCTCGAAACGCCGGTACTATGTAATTAATCAACGTATTCTGTCTCTACAATTATTTGAAGGTACATAACAGCCCACGAAAGAACTAGGTTTGTATAAACAATAACAACAACAACGGGAAACTATCACACACAAGTACTAATGTACCTAAGTATCCAAATTCCAAATCCATGTGGTAGGTAACTCTTTAGGACCTCACTCACTTGCTTCTAGGCTTCCACACCCACTCACTGAAGTACAAAAGCACTCACACAGTCAAATATCCGAACAGGGTTGCGCTTGCACAGCATCCATTGCGTTGAGGTTATAATGCCGGCCGGCGAAGACTGCCCGATGACATAAAATAGTTCCAAATTCAAATGTTTACAGTCACTATGTTTTATTGTTACAAAAGTATGTTATTAAGTTTAAGTTTATAAATATTTCCCGGCTTTTTTTGGCAACATGAGTGCGTGTGTACGGCGGATAGATCACACAGCCACTGAGCTCTGCGCCCGCGCACGAAGCCTTTGCCTCAATGAGCGACTACGTCATTACGGGAAGTACGCCGCCACTAAACTAATATAACAAATACTTCTCACATCGAATAGCTTCGTCCAACGTCATACGGCACTTAATTATTTTTCAATGACGCTAATATGAAAATTAAAATGAAAGACGAAATTAAAAAGTGATTTGATTCCAGTTAGTTTCCATTGTGTTACAGTTTCGTTTCATATCCTGTACCTGGTTTAATTTATATTGTTGACGAAATTGTGTAAAATTTTCCGTAAACAAACGGCCTATGCTGACGTGCTAATGCAAGAAATTGTTTACTCATAATATTGAAACATATTAACATTTAATCTCAGTCGGTTGTGACCCAAAAAATGTTTAATTTAGTCAATGTTATCGTTGGTACTTCGAATTATTTGAGTTGATAATGTTTGGTACATTTCATAATGCCCATTTTATTTAAGTTAAAGTTAACCATTCATCATTCACTCTTTACCGTTCCATAATTGAAGATAATAGTTAAATTTCCTACGTTCAAGCACCATTAATAGTCACTAAGGTAATTACAACGGAATACATCTAAAGGTACTATGACATAATAAATGCAAATCAAATCACCTATATCTTGACCACCTTGACAGTTATGATAATAATCTATATGTTACATAAAATTAGGGTTAACCCACCCTGACTACTATGGGTGAACAAGTCGTGAGTCGTGTATGAGATGACGTCACGGTCCCACGCCTTCCGCACTTCATTCATTCAGTAATATTAGTACAATACAGACAAAGAACGTATATTGTGTTGCATACACACACACACACACATACGGTCATACGTCAGTTCCTACACGTGAGAAAATAACAATACACATTTTAGTCGCACGATCTAATTTAATTTAAGATCATTTTCCTTGTTAATTAATCATTATTGTTTTGATAAAGTGTGGAAATACATTAATTTATTTTGTCATTTGCTGAAATCATGAAACGTAGTACTAAAGACATCAACGGGATGCACTTTCTTTTGGTGAAAATTAGTTTTTCGCAACAATAGCTTAAGTATAGCATAATCTGCCTTTAATTTTCCCACTGCTGGGAGTGCTGGGACATTGGCCTGTTCTCTGTGAGAGGGAGTGGGCCATAATCCACCACGTGGGCCCAGTGCGGGTTGATATTTATGTCACATGTCTTCCAATTTTTGGTTCTAAGACATGCCGGTTGCCTCACGATGATTTCCTTCACCGTTTTGAACAGTGGTGGAGAAATATTTTACATAAAGACATGCAACTGTCTGGTTTCGAACTAAAACAAAAGGGATTGAAATTCCCGATAACCAGGCAGCGATAAAGCTTGAAAAACACGACTTGACATTTCTTAATCATTGGTATCAATCATTTTAAGAAACTTATCTTATATATGATTTGATTGAAACAATAAGAAGTTTTTTTCAGTAGTCTTTATTTAAGCCTTCAAAAAATACTAACTCCTAAGGACCACCATGCCTACTCAAATGCATCAGCACAGATCGACGAATCTATTTATCACCAATAGTTATGTAATTGGGATTGCCGGCTCCGTAGGTACTTAAGTCGTTGTTGTGATATATGTCACCACAAAAACCCATTCATAAATAAACACCCACGCCTTAATATGTCGTGTGCAACTACTTGTAATATTTTTTATGTATAGGTACTTGGGTAGAGTCACCACTTTTGTATTTTGTATGTATAGGTACTTGGGTAGAGTGACCACTTTTGTATTTTGTATGTATAGGTACTTGGGTAGAGTCACCACTTTTGTATTTTGCTCAATAGAATATTTCAGTCTACCTGACATTGATGTTAGTGAATTTGGTATGGCCTGCCATAGCTGTAGGTATAAAATAATTTAATGAAAATCTGGACGCTTCCGATTACTATTATTTATTTAGGCAATCCATACATTTTAGGCACCCATATTATAAAAAATTATTGCAATGTATAACACTCGTATCTATAAGTTATAACTTTAAGATACGAAAAGAAAAACATTTAAATACGTAATTACGCAGATTACTAAGTTAAAAGTAACTACTCATTCAAATACTTTAACTGCTATTATGTATTCAATAATGGCTAGTAAACAGCTTTAAAGCCAGTAAAATGTTGCATTCTGAAGTGACTAAAATGCAGGGAAAAGCCTGTGTTACATAATTGACATCGGTTAATATAGTACCGTCATTGGTGCGTCATCACTTTTGTACCGATATGTCAATGTTAAATGAAAGGGTGACAGATTGTAGTAAAGGTGACAATATGTTTAGAATAATGGATAAATTATTTGAGATTTTTTCAAATAATTTACTCAATTCAAAAGATTAAAATAACATAACTTAAATATGTAAAAAATAAGAACAAAAACTACACAAAAAACAACGAAAACTGGCAAAGAAGATTTTTAAACTAGTATATATTATATACATGGTATCTATATAAATGATCTAATTATTCAGAATATTAATGGTCATGTAATTAATTACCTGATAGTTTTCAGCCACAAAATAAGATCCTCCATAGCTTCGCCAATAGTAATCCCGAACAGGCACCATCGTTTTTAACGTAAAAAATGTTCGTAAACAAAGAAAACTTTTTATATAATTATCAGTAGGTATTTAAAAATACTAATACGAAATCACTTTTTTTATTATCTATTCGAAAATCTGCTTTAATTAAAACAGTAAAAATATTTTTTGATAAATAAATGATAATATTTATCGAAGCGAGGAGATCATTTTTTTTAAATAAATTATTTTTAATATCTTTTTATAACTGCGGCCCGCGCGGCTGTCTCCGAGGAAAGACGTAATTCTTTTTAACATATTATCACTGAACACTTCGATAAATATATTGTTTTATCACGTCATTTTATCGTTGGGAGCAAAGTTCGACTCTATGATAAGATAGTGCAACTTTTTCACATTTCAAGCGCCTTTTTAAAGAAACTTGTACATATTTCATAAACTGATAATTAGTAAAATCATAAGAATTTTTATCTGATTGGGGTTTTACCATCACGATTTTGTCATGGAAGAAAATGACTGCTTGTAGATCATTTTTACTTTCGTGATGAGTGTTAAATAAATCGATTTTTATCTTCATCCGTATTCTGGTCTAATTATAAAATGTTTCTTTTTTTGTCGCAGTAGATGAGTAAACTATTTTTTTAAATAAGTAATTTATCAGCTACAATATTAAAATAAGAATTGATTGAACTGCCACCACAGTCACTAAGTTCAATAAAGTGTTACTTTTTATTTTAGCACATTTATAATTTAAACAGTCAAATCACACATGTATCAGACCTACTTATTTATTTAAAACAAAAAATATAAATCATTGTTAACATATATTTTTTAATTCAAAAGCGGCGCTCTCACAAAATTAATAAAAAAACAAGTCAACGTACCCATGAAATAAAACAAATGGATTTTTAATAACTGTAGCGAATTTTAATAAAAGCTTACAATTATTCTATCAATATCAGCCTGTTAAATTCCTATAAAAATATTTTTCTCAGAAACTCCAAAGCATACCGACATAATCGGTTTTGACTTTTAATAACACGGCACTTTAGACAGTTAACTAACACAGTTAAAGTACGGGTTTCTGTGAGAAAACTATCTGACAAATACCTAAACCTAATTTGTATGGACTTAATTATTGTTTGTATAGAAACAAATTCGTTGGAAAATGAACTTAGTTAGGGCATATCTGTTGACAGTAAGAAATTTACTGTTAAGTAATTCTCAACATTGACTTAAGCCACTAAAGGTATCGAATAGTCTTTTAACGATTAAGTTCATCACTCACTCACTCATTTTCAGCCGAAAGATGTCCACTGCTGGACATAGGCCTCCCCCAAGCTCCACCACTTCGAACGGTTCTGTGCTTCCCGCATCCAGCGGACTCCTGCGGCCCTCACAAGGTCATCGGTCCACCTTGTGGGAGGTCTTCCAATTTTACGTCTTACGATACGCGGTCGCCACTCCAGAACCTTCCGGCCCCATCGGCCATCTGTTCTGCGAGCAATGTGCTGCCCACTGCCACTTAAGTTTGGAAATCCTTCGGGCTATGTCGGTTACCTTGGTTCTCCTACGGACCTCTTCATTCCTGATTCCATCACGCAGGGAAACTCAAAGCATAGCCCTCTCCATTGCCCTTTGGGTGACTTTAAGCCTTCTTATGAGGCCCATTGTGAGCGAACACGTTTCGATTAACGATTAAGTACTTAGTTAAAATATATTAGTTATCTTATTTCACCAGGTGCAGCATTTTATGTCCCACAAAAGGTTATGCCGTCTTGTGCACTAAAAATAATATATTGCGATGCTTAAGCTTGTTACTTGATATCCCAGGGCAGTTAGTTAAAGATTAAAATATGGTGATAAATTCTAGACGCTGCTACAGCCTACAGGTAATTGTCACTCAAGACATAACTCTATAAATACCCAGGCACTTAATTCTGTTCCATATTTTATTGTCGTTTTGAAGAGTATCAATATATCCTTCTGTTCACCTTGACCGCATAGTGTTTTCCCGTCCTCTGGCTAGGATCCGCTTGCAGTTGGATAAAAGGAATCTGTCGTGAGCTCATTAGCAACCACACGAACCGTGGGTATTAATGTAGTTGTCAGACGGATACTGTTGAACAGATACTTGGAGTATTCCCTTCTCTGTGTTGGAAAATTGAGCAGAGTATTCAATCTTACAAGCAGTGGTGGTCATTGTAGGTCATATTTTCGAACCTTGACAGACGCTTTACTTTCTCACAAAAACGGTGAAAAAAAATATCTTACGGAAACCGGCATGTCCTAAAACTTAAAATTCGAAGACATGTGACATCTACCAAGCCGTCAATATTTTATGCTGACTATGCTATTCTGTTACAAAACTTCCAAATCAGATAATGTGAAAAAGGAAAAAAGAAGAAGAGTTAAAACTCTGCCGACAGTTAGCCAACCTTATTTTGTTATGAAAATTTAGCTGGTCTCAGTGAGTCAGTAATAATCATGGGACGTCTCATATAATTTCTGTGAAGATTCTACAGGCCCTTCACGCCGTGCGATATATTTGTCTAAGTATGTTTGAAGTTTAAGTATTACGCAACTTCATTTTTTATTTTCGCATTTCCAGTTTGGAAACCTACAATTTGTCAATTATAACTAAGAGAGACACAGGGATTGTGATTAATTAGTGGATTACTAGCCCATAATTGACAGACCACATCTGGCAAAATACTATTCAGTAGCATGATGATATGTCAGTAAGTGGAGCAGAGATAAGTTATTTTATTGTGACATAATTGGGAAATGCAACCGCGTGAAACGGTAAATGATACTCATTAGTTACTCTAAACGTGTCACACAGAAAACCCTAATGATTATTCGTTGATGCGTGTTCATTTAATAAGTGAACTGCAAACGTTTTGGATATCACGTAAACTAAACGACAATGTACTTAAGGTACGTGATAGAATAGATGCTTGGAAATCTTTACAAGGCAAGGAAAATTTTGTAACTGTAAATGTTTTTATTTAATTTTTGTTTGGACAATTTAGAGGCACTACCCGAAAAAATATCGCATATATCACCCACTTTGGTTACCGGAGAAGACCCCAATAAGGGAGAAATGTCAAAATGTTCTCTCTACATAACACTCGTCTTTGAGAGAACCTACAATCGCTAAAGTTTGTAGATATAATTACCAAGGTGTGATTTCGACGGATTACGTCATCTACTTAGGCACAGATTTTTAGCTTTGAAGCGCTAAGTGTGATACATCACGTACACACCCCTTGTAGTTTTATCTATTATTTTATACATTTAATACTGATAATCATACTATGTGTTAACTTTTGATCTTTTGATGAGTTACAAAATCGCAAAACCTGCTTTAATGTCTAAATTGTATGAAAATTAATGAAGAATCAAATTTTAAGACTTACAAAATAAATTGTAATGTCATTGGTATTCGAAACGGCATCTGCTAGAACCGAGTATTCGAAGGACTGTTTGCGCGTACAGAGAGGAGACTTGTGCCCCAGAATTGATAACACTATAATGTAATTATGCTGCTGCTGATATATTTAGTTATCGAACCTATCATTGGCTTAAAGCTACTTCAGCACACCAAAAACATATTATATCCCCTAAGATATGACAAAATAAAGCTTCTGATCTCTACCACTCTCTACGGTCTTACATCAAGTCTTGCAGGGCCTTAATACACTATGACCACTTAACGATTCCTCACTCGTAACCACGTCAATTACACACGAAATCTGCTAATATCGTATTAATAATATCAACAAATTGTCTTGGAACATACAGAATATGACATTTCGATTCCTTACCTTTACATTGGTTTCTTAAAAACACGATATTAACGTAGTTTGAACGTAGTAAGATTCCGCGGGGAATCATTATAACCATACAGAATTGGGGCCCAGTTGTTCAAGTTACAGTAAAGTCGTGAGCACTAAATTGAAAGCTTATTAACTAAGAACACACAAATCAGTGACTGTCGTATTTTCACTTAGCTCGTACAAGTGTAAACATACAAGTACACTTATGACAGCTATTTAAGATAAAATTAAAACTACTTTTATTTTTAAGGAAATTTCTCGCCGGCTGGTCGACACTTCACGTGACCAGAGGGCTGGGTCGTTCTTTGCCCAAAGAATTAGCATTGCCATTCAACGTGGCAATGCTGCCAGTCTTCTGGGCACGTTTCCTGATGACAGCGATGCGGAGGAATACTTCGACGCCTAAGTGTCCTTTTGTTTTTTGTATTTATTTTGTATATCGTAGTTTTAATTATCCAGATTAAATAAGTGTATGGAAAAAAAAAGTCCAAATATCTAAATATCTACATAATTATACAAACTTTCATATTTATAATATAAAGTAGGAAAAGTAGGATATAATATATATAATTAGTAGGATAGTACGATATCGGTCACATTTGATTAATTTACGTCTGCGTTTTCAATAAACTTTTATTTTGACATTTTTTTATACGAGTATTTAGAATGTGTATTGCATAAGTGAACGTTTGGGATGCTCTGCAGTTTAAAAATACAAGGTTTGATATTTACTGGCGAAATGTGGGTGTACTTTAAGTACACCTCTGCCTCACCCTTCGGGCAAATAAGGCGTGATATAATATTATGTTCATTGTTTGGTATTTTTAGAAACTAGTTACTGAAAAATCTAAGATAAAATCGGCACCCACTATTACAGATATCGACGGTCCCTACGTACAGACGCCAGCATATCAAGCTACCCCAAACTGGCAAATTTTCCCAATTGGACATGAACCTTATTATTATGCGGTAAAGATCAAAATCTATCAAAGAAATTTGACAGATTGGGGTAGCTTAATGTGCTGGCGTCTCTACGATCCCCTAAGTGGTAGATACGTGGTTTGCATGTTTGGTTTTCGTGACCTCCAGGCCAGTTTATACTATCGTTTAGTTTAAAAAAAAAACTAAAATTGCAAAATGCACTTTAAATCCATGATGACATTACATTAACTAGAACATGATGTACACGTGTTTGAAACTTTGAAAATTTGTCATTTGTGGTTCAGGGATTACACGTAGGGACCGTTGATATGTTATTTTTCAATACACCTTTGTCTACGTCTTTAGGGAATATTGGCGTGATGTTATGTTATAATGGAAGGGTAAACCACCATGTAAGCAGCAACAACAACAATGTCTCAGGTTTGACCTGATCTATCAGTATCGTTGTCACTTACTCAGATTAAAAGGAAAATCATTTACAGTTTTGAAACCTTTCTATAAATACGGAATCATGCCATTATATTTAATTAGTACTAAGTACCAACCGATTACTGAGAAGTGTAATAAAACTACTTTCATTATCAAGATTTCCCTAAATAAATCCTTGGAATGCAGTTAACCCTTAAAGAAAACGAGACTGCAGCTAAAATTATACGTAAATACGACTGAAATATTTAATCGTCAAAATGTATACTAGTATTAAATGTTTGTACGGCGTCGTGCGCCTGCGCGGTGAGAGGAACCGGTTGTCAAGGTCTTCGGTTTTCCCTGCCACTTACAAAATGGCGGATTTGATCTTACGATTATTGCATATGTTTTGTCTGTTGCTAGGTAGGATTCAGTTTGTTAGGCTTTGCAGAACAACAAAAGGATTACCATTTGTTTTTGTTTTGTAAAAGAAAAAGGTTTTACTCCGGGATAATTTGAAAAAAATGTGATTAAGTTGCAAAGTTAGGCATATTTTGTAAAATTTGCACATATTATTTAAAAAAATCATCGTTGTCTCACATTTTAAAATTATTTCTGTAAACAGTAACACATTGAAATTCATTGCAATAACTATGTTTACTACCTTCTTATTAAAACCTACCCAAATGTTATTTAACTTCTAGAATTACTTAAACTCAAAGCCTAAAAAAAAACAATAGTTAGGTAACACTAAAATACCTAGTGTTCAAAAGATTAGACATGCAAAATTTGGTTCCAGACAATGATTGAATTATTCAATCGCAAAAAATTTGAATACAAGATACCCGATGGCCGTAAATTCCGTTTCATTTTGGACCACGTGCACGAAACTAATCGATGTCTTATATGTTTTTTCTTTAATTCTAATAGATATCATTTTTGAAAACTGGAACCCAACTAAGAAATATTCAAAGAACTAGAACAATTCGTCACGGGTAAATAAAACTTAATCACTGTAATAAACTTTGATGTTATCGAAAGGTCAACCAATATCATATTCATCAAAGCTTTACTTCATAAAAGTTCCACCAAATGTCAATAGATGGCGTTAGTTGCAACTTTAAGCTTACAAAACCACGTTCTAAAATTATTTTCGCAACTTACGTAGCCAAACTTAACCTTTAAATGTCCTCAAAACCTTAGGCATTAAAGACTTGAATACTTAGCACTAATACCCTAATCAATTTGCCGTAAGAGCTTTGTTCGCGCACCTACCTTACCTCGCACATACTTGCAAACAGTAGCCACAATTATGCGTAATAATTACATGTATAACAAGGTCGTACATACAAACGTAACACTATACAGCCTGTGACGCAAACGAGTTTCCCTTTCACCGCTGCTATTGGGCTGCGCGAACGCATTCGATACATAAAATCGGTACTCGACGCCCACTCAATTATTCGTAGCGATAAATTTGATTTGTGCACGATTCCCTTTGTTTTGTTCGGGAGCCAGACATTTTCAACACGCTTGGTTGTTGTATACCTATGCTTTTTTGGTTTCACAAGTAAAATAAATACTTCTAAGTCGTAAATAATACCTAGAATTCCCACGTATAAAGTCACGTTTCTTAGGTGAGCTAACAAGGTGTTACCAACGTGCATCGGGTCTGTTGATATTATGTGCATAGAAATATAATGATTAAATTATTTTGTACTTCATTGATCATAAATAATATAACAGAGGTATGATTTCTTGGCTACTGAAGAACAATGATACTGTTGCTGTGTAATATATTGATTTATTTATTTAATAGGACTCACAAGATAGGCTGTTGGCAAGCAAACTGTATTTTTTTGCTAATAAATTTCCAACTTGTGTACCTATTTACCGCATCTTTTTATCAAGTTTCGAAAAAGCACTGGCAAAAGTCATAGAGGTGCAAAATTTAAAAAAAAATATTCAACATAAAAATGTTTTTCGACTGGACGCAGTAGGTAATTTTCCGTTAACCGAAAATTATCACGTAAATGTCCCGAATAAAGAAAAGTGTTAATAGAGCCAAAATGCTCGTCCCTTGGCGTATATCACACCTCTGAGTAGAAAAGTGATAACTTAGTGAACACAATCGTGTGTTCACTAGAACTACGTAAAAACATGTTCTAGTATTTTTACAAAGACTTTTACATAGAAAGAGTAAGAGAACAATCAATTGATTAATTGTCTTTTAGTGATAAACTTGTCAGAAAAGAAACTTATTTAATAATTACAGTTTAATTAATCTTACTTACTTATCTTAAATACTATATTGCAAATATGGCAAATGTTACGTCTTACGCGTTAATGTTTTCATTAATTGTGAGACATTATTTATAAATATTGAATCTAATTGCACCTCTTTAAAAATGGCCTATATTAACCATCATATTGACCTTGGAAGCGGTGATTTCTTGAAAACGCTCAAAAAGGTGGTTTTTTAAACGAGTGTATCTCCTTAACCGTAAATAATTTTTAAGGCAACAAAATATAATTATGATATTTTTTTGCGTAGAGTGATGGAACTCAAAACATAATTTCCTACAAAACCCCTAGTAACCGTAATTAAAACAAATCTACGCTCTGTTAAACATGATCACATAATAAATAGGAAACTCCAATCTCTTTATGAAAAACTACTAAAACAGAAACTATGTAATTATCTCAGTTTGACTCACAATCGGTGTCTCAACAGTGTTGCCAAAATATAAATGTTGGCAACACTGCCTTCTTTCATTTTCCTGCTACGACTTTCGCAACATGATGATTCAGAGACCGTGATTCGACTAAATGATCTGTCGAGACGCGAACCATTCTCGGAAAATGGAACCAACTCATTTGACCAATAGAGTAATAGATTTTTTGGAAGTCTGAGTTCGAAATTTGGAATTGGAAATACGTAATTGTTTTTCGATGTTCTTTTTTTGTGGTTATGTAAGGTCTACAGTCGGAGAGTCGGTCATAGGTGCTCATTAAAGTGACGAAAAAATAGTAAGAGGTTCTCAAGTCGACTTGTATATTGCGTTTGCGTATAACTTTTTTCTGAGTCGTCCCATTTTAAGAATTATTTTTTACTAGTCTAATCCCATGCAAAAACATCCAATAGAGGTATCTATTGGATGTTTTTGCATGGGAATTGGTAATGAAAGGCAATGCAAACAAAAAAAAAAATCTTTTGCAAGGGATTATGCTGAAAGTGAAGTGAAGTTGTAAGCGATGTGGCACCTTTCGAGTAAGAAAACTTATCTATGATCAGCACTGAAAATGCATGATTAATTCAACAAAGTAGTATTAAACTTCCTTCCATCCTTTCTGTCTTTCCAACAAATCTTACCAACCGATATGTTTCAAGACCATCATAATAACAATGCCTTCATAAACAATAGAGCCTTGCGCAAGAGTTGTTATACTTCCTGGTTTACTACTAGAAGTACTAGACCGGTTTATTGTATTACATATTCAAGCACTCAAGTTTACATACATAACTTAAATATTAAATACTTTAAAGTAGATATTTACCAATGTATTTCTACTTAAAATACAACCTAAGTTGACATATTCTGCATTTAGATAGGCAGATCAAAACGGAAGCATTTATATGATTTATTTTTATAAATAGGTAAGTGGTACCTATCTCTAAAAAAAGTAATCTATGTAATCAAAACGTCTTTTTTTAGACGTTACATATGATTTGAGGAAACTTTTCCTTAAAGAGCACGTGTGATAAGGTTGCTTTTATCGTGTTTGATACTGAAATAGTAGATATAATCGCTACTACTACCGTCATTTCTAAAATTAATTACCGCGAAAACTGGGGTTTGAAACGGATTCAATATGAATCATCCAGACAATGCAGCTGCTAATTGAAACCATAATAATCTCAGCAATAAGATTAATTTTACAATAGATTCAGATAACAGATTTACATAATGTTGGAAATACCAGTGCTTGAATCGACCGACCATTGCAAAATTCATTAAGGCAACTATTGCAAGTCTTTCATTCAAGTTTTTTTTCTACTACGTAATGCAAGACAAGAAAATCGAGCACCTCTATTTTAAAATTAGAACATTAAAATAGCATTAATCAATCAAATGGCGAAACAAAAGACAAGCTACTCTATTAACCCATATAAAATGCATCTAATTTTTTTTTTATTAAAAGGGGCACTAAAATAGCCCTCAAATTTAAATTTACTTGCGTATTTTTTTGTAATTTGCGGGTCAGTACGCGGTTGTATTTTGATTCTACCTGGCACTTATTGGCAGGCCTGCACTGGCTTCCCATACCTATTATCACTGTAATTTGAAAACATTGTAAAAGCCAACTGTTTGTAAAAGAGTAATCGTGGAGTTTCTTGCCGGCTCATCTCCATAGGAAGCGACGAATTGGAACCGTGCACCTAGTTTCTGACGTTTCATAAGTGCCCATGCGGGTTTATGTGAAATAAAATAGTTTGATTTTGATTCGCGACTTTAGCAAATATGGCCTTACAGCATTAAAATCAGCAATGGGGACGGGGCCTGCGAGGAATTTGAAAAATAGGTATTTGAAGAAACTATTGCCGTCGCGCTGTCAGTAAGTCTACCACCGTAGTGTGTGATAGGGACAGCTGCAGCTCAGACCGAAATTATCACATTCTTTTTTACGAGATCGACGTTTCCTATTCCCGCTTTTTCTCCTCGAAAACTGAGCTGATCCAATTATTTTTTACATTAACATTTTAAGAAAGAGTATGTTTGGGTTCCTATAATTTTTTTATGTTAAAAACTTTCTAATCACGGCAGTAAAAAATAGGACATGTTTTAGTAATTTTTAGAGGGTCATATATTCTTTACTAATCAGTTGCTGAAAAAAAGAAAATGACAGGGACGTGTTTACAGCAGACCTTGATTTTATGGAAAAAAAAAATCAGGACCAATAATGGGGAATACATTTGAATGCAGAATCGCATGCCCTATTCCCTCTTAAGTTAGAGTTAGCCAGGTTTTCATGAAACAATTAGTCATTCAATAGGATAATATGAACATAGAGAGATGTGCTGATGATTTTTTTGATTATAATTATATAATCAAATATTTGTTAAGGCTGGGAATTATATTGAGATCAACAAACAACCTGAAAATTACCTATAAATTGCAAAAAAAAAAATAAGAAAATTTCAATTTCGCAAGATACCCTGTCGCTTTCGCCTTAAATTGCAAGAATAAGGCATTCACATCAAGTATGTCTCATTGCCAAGGCGTGACGTCACAAAGGCGCGTCCTCGACCTAAATAGACAAAAGTGAAAATTGAACAGCTAATGTTAAGGCTCTATTTAATAACTGTACTCTTAAAATATCTGCTTTAGAAGACAACACGTCTGAAGTTACGAAATACTTTGTTTATGTCATTTAAAAACATGCATGTCGAAAGGCTTATTCATAGGTTATGCGTTTAAAGTTATTAGTCATATGTGGTAAATCAGCGTGGCGAATGTTAAGTTTTTTTCTACGTGAGCTTATTGTGTGGGAATTTAAGGCGCTGGTCAATAATGTAAAAGGCTATAGATACGTGATTAAGAACTCTACCATAATACAAAACAAGGTTTTTAATTAGATACATTTTAAACCACCAAGTCAGTTTTTGAATTAAGAACCCAATATGCTTATAAATGCTGTTCTTTTTTCAAAACTGACAAATTAATCCGGTACTAAGTTGTCATTTTAGTGTTAAGAACGTTACCAGAACCGCAATAAAGTTGTAAATTAAAAAAAAAAAACTAGCTCACATCTTTATTTGGGCTACAACTAAAGTTAAATCGCATTTTGTAATAAGACGATAGTTATCTATTTCACCCCACAAGAGATTAGAGATTATATTTAGTTGGTAGTTAATTAAAGTATCTAAACTTAATCATGCTATTATAGTCTTATGTATCATTTTAATTCGAAAATACTTAAAACTACTACTTATTTCTATTAAACCTTCAACACCATTTGAAAACAACCAAATAACCATAGAAACTGTGCAACAATTCAAAGAAAAGACCAACCCATTCAAGGAAACGTTTTAAATCAAGCGACAATGTTAGAAAACGTTTCCCCTAAAGGCTTTATAACTCAGTAGAGCTTCCTACATAATTCAGTCAAGAGAGTATGGAGCTATTTCGAGCTATACACGGGCTATGTAGCCCGGCATGTCCATTCTATGCGACGATTTCTGAGGCATCTAAATTGTCTCTCGTCATTCAAGGGTTAATTGCGTATGGACGCGCGGAAAATTCGAAAGCGTTTATGTCTGAGTTTTCCAATGTGTGAGTAAGTAGTTTAAGCGACAAGTGCGGGGTTTTCTTGGACTTTCGAAACTTAAACGATAGGTAGGGTTTACTTATTTTTACTTTTATTTAACCATTTGTATAAACAGACAAGAAAAATTTAACAAACAAAAAAATACGTACTTATTAAGGTGATGTTTGTTTCTAAGGAAATATTTTATTTTCTGTCGTAAAGATTTTGATAAGTGGTTAATATAAGGTCTGATTATGATTTGAGTTTTGAGTGTGTGGTTTGAGTTTAAAAACCGAGCGTGGACTGTTTACATAATTAATTAGACAAACTAGAATTTTCGCTCGAATTTAATTTCTAGGCATTGCTTCCTAATTGAAATAATATTGTCTTAACCCAATTAAATGCAATCAACTTCACCAACCATTCATTCAGTCTCTAAAAATATTTTTATAAAAAAATACATTACACAGCCGGCCGTATTCGCCCCAGCATTTTATGCAATAAAAACTTTATTGTTCTTTCGATTTCTGAGTTTTTCTTGTTTATTTAAAGAAATAAAATACATAAAACTGGTTAAGTTAACACCGATTCGTGTCTAACAGAGCGTGGTTGAACCGTTACTAATCGGTCAAACATTGTAATAATGTTTATTCCATTTAAATATCATTGGACCTTTGTAGAATTAGTTCCAGTTGTTTTTATCTGTTAGTGAAACACGATTTATACAAGCAGTATGATAGGGCAACACGTGACTTCTAAATATATTTTATGTTTGTTTTATATATACCTAATACAGACTACAAATACCGAACGGGAAAAGAAAATGAAAAGTTAGACCTTCATGGTAACGGAAAAAAATGCTTGGTAAAAGAATATCTGGAAATATTTAAAGATGTTGCCTGTTATATTATAAATTTATAACTATGAAACAGGCATGACATCAACACTACAATATACATATTTTTTGTAAAAAGTAAAAACGATAACCATGATGTACATTATCATCAAGTCGTTGTTACCAGATAATAATTGTGAACATAATTTATCCAATTAAAAGTAATTGCATCAAAATGCAATGGTTATATTCGTATAATGAACTTTAAATTATAGGATCGCAACACATTTAAGGTCAAAAAGTACTAAAAAAATATAGTTTATCCATTAAGCATACTTTCAACAAGCCTATCAATATTGCAATCCAATTTAAATCTTTTTACTAAGAGAATAAAGCTCAAAGTCAAATGTCGCGACTAACTTAAGAAACCCAGACTTGCACCTGAGTTGAAAACTGGTACAATTTAATAAAATATGCAAAAAATAAACAAGTTTCGTGATGTGAATTGTGCCGTATATGTACGAGATTAGAGTACAATATGCCTTGAAGTGTGACTGATAATTTTCTTCTACAATAACCATTCCACGACCGACCTTCGAAGGGATTGCTTCCGAGTTCTTAAAGATCAAAGCTTCAACATGTTATTATCTGACCAAACAAGCTTTGTGAATGCGCTTTACATTTTATATAAAAAATTACAGTCATTTAGTTCATAAGTGATTTCACTGTCACGTTCAAAGTTGACCATGTTATTGAAAGATTTCTGTAAGCATAGCATTATCAGGCCTTTAACGTTCCCACTGCTGAGACACAGGCCTCCTCTCTGTGAGAGAGAGTGGGCCATAATCCACCACGCGGGCCCAGTGCGGGTTAGTGGATGTCATATGTCTTCGAATTTTTGGTTTTAGGACATCCCGGTTTTGAAATGATATTTTCCTTCACCGTTTTGAGGGCGGTGGTGATGAAATTATTAACACTACGTAAAGCGCCTGTGAAATGAAATGTCTCTGATATTTTTTTCAAATAATCCCTTAAAAATGTTATTTTAAGGTTTTTTCTTACAACATTTTTAAAATTAAGTCCCCAATAAAAATACATGCTTAATTGGATTGCGCATGACTATACTACGATGCAAACATTAAGCCATACACAGAAAGATCTCTATCAAGATATTCTTCAACAAAGCACTGTACGACAAACCATTGTTAATAAGCTTAAAAAAATATCCTTCAAAACAAACAAGGAAGAGATGCATCTATCAGCATATAAATAAACTAATATATATCTGTCTGTCAGTCGACCTCTTTATCAAAGTTGAGTAGTAAACAAATCTATACGTGGTAATTCGATGTTTATTTCCTCAACGGCTTTTGAATCTATGTGATCTCATTAATTAGTGTCACGCCTATAATCCTTGGACGGTATGTAGGTTAGGTAGACAGGTACTGTTTAAAACGTAATAGTTTGTCAATACCGTGTAATTTGCTATTGCAATCTGTCAACACTATTTCAATGTTGGCTTTGCAAAATTTTCTTAGTAGGAGAAACAAATTTTCAAGGTTGATATAGAGCAAATGAAAAATAAGTCTAGGTTAGTTATTAAAGCATTACTCCATTATGTTGTATGAAAATCATCAATAACAAAATAATACCTAAGTATAAGGCGAGTAAAATATGTAACTCAAGCAGTATTATCAAGACTTCTCATCGATACCTACCAAAAAAACATACAATGGCACAGTGACATTTCTGTCAACATACACAACGAAATAAACAACAGTTGTTTCTCTAATTAAGTGGATAATATCAATTACTTCCGACTTCGCCTAAAAGTTGATAATAATCTAAGAGCAATCGTGCTTACTGCGGCCACGAAGTTTGGACTCTATGGCTTTGTAAGGTCATTGATGTATTATTTACATATTTTTACTATTAAGTACTGTGTTTATGAAGCACGTGTATTGAATTATGTGCATGTAAAAATAAGAAACCTTTTTTTTTGTTAGCTTACAAGTCCATGCAAATTACAGGATTTTTGCTGTAGGTTGCCCAGTAGCATCTTCTTGATTCTTGTTTGAAAATCGTAGCAAATTCAATTGTTTTTATTAATTTTGTGATAAATAGAAGGAGGAATATTGGCTACTGTCGTTATTAAAGCGGTCAAGGAGGGGTAGACCTCTAAACGCAGTGTACTCACGACGACATTCAAGCTATACATTTTCAGTTTCAGGTGACATCGCACTGTACAGGCTTTTCGTACAATGAGAAGTCAGCTTATACTGGAAATGTATAGCTTGATATGTCGTTATGCGTTAACAAGTAAGCGCAAATGCAGGGTTACTTTTTTGAGTGAATTCGCCCTAACTGAATGCAAGCCATATAAGCCCAGACTAAACAAAAAACAGAAAAGGTAACAAAGATAACTATTTACTTGTATTCCGGGATTTTTTCTGGAAAAAATCTCTCCATTTCAGGTAAAAAGCTAAGAAATAGGAAGAGCTTTTATTAGTAGCGCATGGCCCAGTCTTTTAAGTGAAGTGGAATCAAGTAATGGTTCGGTAAAACGTTGTGATGAAGGAACTTAAGTTTTATCGCCCATAACATAGTTATTGGCAGTCATAATTCTCACCATTGAAGACATTAACTTGGCTATCACGTTTCTTTAACACGCCGCGTTTCATGGCGCGTCTAATTTCCTCACTTTACGGAATTTAAAGATTTAACATTGTAATTTGCGCTAACTATTGGGTTTTTCTTGGGAAAATTCATAGTAACTTGTGCAAGACGGTTTTCAGAAATATTTTATTACAAAACCCACTGTCAAATCCTATGCAACTTGATCTGTTTCATGCATAAATGTGATAAAACTTGTAATGGCCTTCAGCTTCATATTGTTTAATAACATTGTTTATGTTAGCTGTAAGTTTCCAGAATAAAAAAAAGAAGTTTTTTAAACTATTATTTATTTTAATTTTTTTAGTTCTGCTAACTACAAAAACGTGTTCTTTTTATTATATTTTTTTTATTTTTCTCAATTTTTTTTTAAATTATTGAATTGTCATCTGTCCTCGATAAGTTTACAAAGTTTCAATGAAATCTGACCATTTAAAGTGGGTCAAAATCGCGCTCTAAGGAGTCGGTTACATACAAACAAACAAACATACAAGTGAAGCTAATATAAAGCGTGTAAAAAGATTCATCTTCTTTTTATCCTTTTTCCAATTATGTTGGGGTCAGCTTCCAGTCTAACCGGATGCAGCTGCTTACCAGTATTTTACATAGAGCGACTGCCTATCGGACCACCAGCACGCAGTTATGTGATACCCCTTAGTAAGACTGGTTGTCAGACTTTCAGACTTCTGAAACCCCGTAACGACTGTCAATGATCCACAGGTGACAGTCGGGACCAACGGCTTGACGTGCTGTCTGAGGTACGGAGGGATCTTGATATGTAAAGTTGGTCACATATGAACGGACCAACCGCGGTCAGCGTAGCCTGATCGGTTGAACCGTGTGGTTGTTATTAGTTATCACATTTATGCATTCAATATTATCCATTCTTTAATATAATTACTTCTAAAACCTAATAGACAGATAATGAAGCGCATATTTCTCACTTCATTAATGTGCGCGCACACTGCACATGCACGGTATAGCTTTCAGTGGGAAAGTCTCATTAATTATGAGGCATCGCTCTGATGATGCGTAACTGGCGGCTTAAGTGGCCTTGTTTATGGAGCTGCTTTATTTGCAGTCATAAACTCATTAATTATGTGAGAAGTATGTAGGTATATATAAGATATTTTCTCTCGTTCACCCGACACAAATGTTACTAGAAATAACAGTGGGGTTTTAGTCGGTAGGAGTCCGACATAAGGCTCAACTCTCGTAGAACAATTTAAGTATATGAAAACTTAATGGACTATCGCGTCGCACCTTTCTGAAGAAGCCTGCCTGCATTTTCATATCCAGGAGGAATTCTATATCAATTTCGATTTAAAAAAGGTACCTATAAGACATCTAACTAAACAGAGAACTTCATGGTTTTGATTTCGCAATTTCAAGTGCCATGTAGCCTTGTAGCTTGCTCTTTCTAAGTTTTCTTTTTCTTTTAAACTAACTTCAAAACAAGTTTTCCAATAGGTATAATTGCGATATAAGATCAACTTTTCCTAGGTTTAAGTTTATCCTTTCAAAGAAAAGTCTTTGTTGACACAAACAGCATTACTTTTCACAGCTCCAAGAAGTATCAAGGAGAATAACCGCTCAAAAGACAAAAGTTACTCATGTGTTATGCACGCAATTTTAGGAAAAATGCGCGTTTTTGAGACCAGAATAAAGACAGGTAAAGGTTCTAAACTTGTCTTACTAGTTTCGTTATTCGACTTGAATATAATATTGCTGTATAAGTAGGTAATAACATAACATCAGCTTATTTTTATGATGTCATAGATATATTCTACTTCTATTGTCGGCTAGCTCTTGAAGTATTAAACTGATTGTTGAAATATCTAATCAGTCAATATTATCGACAGCTTCATAATTAGTCAATAAACTCAATGAAGATACCATTACCGACACCTCGATATCGTCGGTCTCTCTTCCACGTAAGGCCATTATATCACTCGGTCCCTTTTACTCTTTCTTTAGATAATGTATCTTTAGTGTTGTTTGTTACAACCAAATCGTTGTCGATGATAGTAAACTCTTGCATCATTTCTTTTTATATATATTTTACGATATACGGTTTTGTGTAAAGTATTGTTATTTAAATAGGATTTACTTTATCAGAAGATTAATTAATGAAGATTTAGATATCTATGTATCGATACATTGTTTATAGGGAAAACCAAACATAATTTATGATAGGCAAGTTTAGAATTTTTATAGCCAAAATCTGCTTTGATTATCTTTAGTGAGTGAGTGTGAGTTTGGTCAATCATGATTGTGTGTGTCCAAACTGGATATAATAAATGTCATTAATTTATTTATTTTTTAGCAGATTTCTTTTTACATAAAGGGTGGCGTTGTTAAATAAGTACAGCCTTAATTAGTTTTATTTGAAATTCCCTTCTTGAGAGAGGGAAAATAAGCATAAGAATATACTATCTATTGATGCAATGTATGCCTTGTGTGCTTATATACTTATCGTATAAGGCTTTGTGTTGACTTTTATGTACCTGGATGACGTAATGCTTGATAGGTACAAAACGTACGCACGATTTTGCAACCAATCCAATCAAATGACGCCTTGATTTTAAGATTTTGGGCGGATAAGGAAAGCTGCTATAAAATTGCAGTAAATGCCTTTGAAGGTATTCAAAATGTGGAGCTTTTAGTCAGTGTGCTTGATAAAACATGTTTTAGAGTTGAACCAAAACATGTTTTCAGCAAGAATTGTTTGTTTTATCTTTAGTTTTTTTTTTATCAGTCGAATTTATTATGTAAACAATAACACAGCGTGCCATAATTACGATACAGAAAGAATATTTATGCAGTTGTTTCCATTTTGAAGATAAAACACAGTACAAAACTTAGTACCAATCTAAAATAATGGCACATAAAATGCCACAACATTCCGCAACGCAACATAACTTCTGAGAAGCGTCATTTTAGGCCGCATACAGCATAACGTCAAAATCAACATTTTATTTGCATTAAATAAAGCTATTCCTAATCCCGTCACAGCTGGGACGTGTACGATGAATATTTACACGCTAAAATACGCTTTAAATGCTTCCATGTGGATTATATTATGAAAAACTGTTCACGTTTTATGTAAATACATTCGAGCGTCGAGCGAAAACTAGAAAGTTAACGCACACATACAAACAAGCCGTAAGTACGTGCCCGCTTGTGTTTGCGTGCAACGGGCACGGTTTCATAATTTAAAACATTAATAATACATTAAAGGTATTGATGTAATGTTATTAGAAAAATAATTTAAAATAATACTTACTGTATCTGACTCCTCGATAAAACCAGTCTCCCACAACATGTTTTTCGTACAAACAGTTCAACACGGCCACAAAAAATTTAATACGTAGAAAAAGATTTCTAAATGAACCGTATTTAGTCGAAAATTATAAGTCCGATTCGGTGCAATTTGCTTTTATGAAGGAAGCTTGCATCCCGTGACGTAATTATTAGGAAAAACTTTTACAAAGCACGAGCACGACTGCGACCGGGGCGGTGTCTCGATGCTGTATGCGCGGACGCCGATCTCCGAGGACGCACGAAGCGGGCCGACTAACCACGAAGTTAGCCGACCTACTTTGTTCTACTTCGAAACGCTGTGGTCGAACGGCGATTTTTTTCGCATTTTCCGATGAAATGTTGCCCGTGTAGTAGGTACTTGTTGTGTACATAGGTGGTCTGGTTAACTTAGCAAAAAAGTTATAATGACTTTTTTCTAAGTTTATTAAAAACATTGAGTGTTTCCTTCTAATCAGTTTTATCGATGAAGCGTGGCTCTAAATATTAGTTAAATTGTCAGAGGTCAACCGACAGATAAGATTTAAGTTTGAATTTTATTGTTTTTAGATTCAACCGGTTTTACCTGGTTCCATGGTGATTGCTGGTTGAGAAAAAGCGGTTTTAGTTAATAAATTCATAAACAAGGAAAAAATATTGTAGCGAGTGTTGAGGCATCAGACAGAAACGCGATTTAATGTAATTTCGAACCAAGCAAGTAGGCGTATTAATTTACAATGAAAATATAATAAAATAGAACTAGTTAAACTGGCAATATTATATTTTTTATTATTGTTGAATACGTGGATTTCTTTATAAAGAGAAGAACTCCACTATGTAGCAACTTTACTAATGATTGATTTGACTATTTATTGAAACGTGCTGTTCACAAAAAAACAATGAAATATTTGTTTAAATTACCTTTATAAAGACACGCAGCTTATTTTTACAAAAGAAAATGCAAGAGAAAATAAATTTCCAGAAGGCATAATGGTTACGTATCCTTTTTTTACCGATTGTAGGTGATACCTGTTAAACCCACGCGTTAATTGCACAGGGTTTTATTACATAACCCTGAAGAATTAGACAGGTGCAAAACACAGCTACCCATTTTTTTTTTCAATTAAGTTAACAAACAAAGTCTCTAATGGGGCGAGCCTATTGCCAATAACCGGATACGGATCCAGACTCCAGGCTACTGAGAATTTCCTCATGGAAAACCCCAATAACTCTGCCGCACCGAAGATCAAACCCCCACGCTTAGCAGTTGCGCTTGCGACAGTCTAACCGGATACTTACAACTGAATAAAATAATAATAGTTATTTATTTATTATTAAATAAGAAATGTGACAAAAGATATTGATGCTCTTATGCGCAAAAGTTAAAATTCAGGTGAGCCGGCCATATAGCGCGGATAAAAGACAGCCGATGGACATCCACATGGAACGGCCCACAATTATCTTAGGATTAGCTTCCAAGTAAATCAGATGCAGCACATCAATAATTAACATAGAGCAACTGCCTATTTGACCTCCACAACCACGGTACTGGGTGTACCCAGTAGCTGGGACACACCCAGTATCCTTAAGAAGTGTTCATCTGAACTGTCTTTTAACGGGGTTTGCAGGCATTCTTCATACTTCTGCCAACATTGGCTGGTAAACAATGGCTATAGTCAAATCTCATGACCATTATGTTTTACTATACAATGGCTCGTTTTGACCACAGTTCTGCTTTTAAAGATGTGTTGTCCATACTTTTAAACTTCTTTATAAATGGATTGATGTACTGACAAAACATGACAACGAATACAGAACGGAGAACTATTGAATGCAGAAAGGAGGCTTATTTAATGTTTATTGTAAGTGCCTACTTCTTGAGACTTTGATTTATCTTTGATGACAATCTTGACAAAATTGGCGACTCGAACGAGATGATAGATCAAAAAATGCTGTAACAACTTTTTACAGCCAGTAACCAGAGCTGTGGCAACAACTTGTGTTAAGGTGAACCTAGTCCACATTTTTTGCATACAAACTTCGGATGTTTTAATCCACTGTCTGACATGGTACATCCAAAGTAAAATATTATATCGTTTTGTCTCATTATTAATATTGTCTGTACGGAAACAGAATACTTAAATAAAAACCCATTAAAAAGTTAGGAACCAACAAAGTTTAGTTTTTCTAGCTAATTTTACTTAACTTTGGGCGTGTTTAAGTAATAAAAGAAGTGTAAAATCTCGAAACCCAAGTCGGTACCGACAAAGTTCAATTATCAAAAAGTTCAATAAAACTTTATTGATCATTGATTTATGCATTGGCTTTTTCATAAAACCCGATCTTCCAAAGGACTTTTCTTAATTATTTCGCGATTTTTTTACTATAAATGATCCTGCATCTCACTCAATGACGTTGTGCGTGTAGACTAGCGTCTAACTGCTCATCACTGATACTATCTCTATCGGACAAGAAGCCTAGTGAGACAGCGTGATTTTTAGCCAGGCCCACCAGTGAGTTCGAGCCCGCAACTAGGTTCCCCTTAATGAAGATCATTCCATGTAAATAACAACCCACAGGATTGGCTTAAATAAAGACAATCAATCTACTGAGAGGGATTAAGTACTTTATGAGAATAGAGACTTTCCTAATTTACGCCATTCTCCAATAGAGGTAGCTGTCGAACGCCGACTCATACGACTTATATCTAATCTGAAATAATGGAGTATATATAATCAACCTGGATTTATTTGAAAACAATATAAGTACAAACGAACACTAAATTAGATATATTATGTACAAGTATATAAAGACAAAAAGGGGAAGAGCTCACTGGGCATCAAAGAACTCGTCCGCATCGCTGTCAGTGGGAAAAGTGCCCAAAAGGCTGACAGCGTTGCCGCGTTGGTTGGCAATTTTGATTCTTTGACCTAAATATAGGCCAGCCCTCTGGTCACGTGAAGAGTCGACCAACCGCTTGGCGATGTCCCGAAATATGTAGTCGATGAGCACTTGGCCCCACGGCCCTAGTGTCAACCCCAAATGGCTCAAACATACAGGAAAAGTTTTATCCAGTGCGCAAACTGTAACCATGAATTCAACATATCATTCTAGACCCCAAGCGTAGACATTTTTCGTCGCTTATACAAAAAAAAACAGCTGTTCCATACATTTTGACCGCGTAGGTATTGCACTTTTCTATGAAACAGCTGTTCTTTTTTTGTAAAACCGACGAACAATTTCTTCGCTGGGGGTCTAGAATGGTATACTGAATTCATGGTTAAAGTTTGCGCCCTGAATAAAAACTTTTCCTGTATAGCTCCCAATAAATATCAACCTTAAAATATATATATGTACCTAAAAATATCAGTATTTTACACAGTATATCTGTGTTAGTGTAAAATACTGATATTACATCTACCTAATTACAGTGGAACCTGAAACCAACAAATTATCTCCTTGGGTTTACCCAACCTCATATGTTGGTTTGCCCTTTAGGCTAGACTGACGCCATGCGTAATAATTGCACCACGTATCTCAAAACAAAACAAAAACAATTTAACCAACCTACTTTATAGTTCGGAACCTGAATTATCACGTAATCAGTGATGAAGCAAGTTGCTTGCGCAGACAAACACCGAAACTACACGGAATATCTGAGACGTAACTAATTCGATTTCGGTACCAAGAAACCAGTGTCGACTCCTTACGTCAAGCTGGTGATCGATCGAGATAACATCGACCAGAGACAGAACCACAAAGATACTATGAAAAGTCGCTTGATTGTCATTAATATTATTATAGTTATCTAGAACTTGCTGGTATGACCTTAGTGTTAAATGGCAACCTCTGTGTCTTTAAATGATGTGAGTCACAAAAAATGTGTCACATAAATAATTGTTCTCGGAGTGAATTCACTACGAATAAGTTGTTTAAAATTAAGATTAAATTATTATTATTATTTAGATTAGATTTAAGATGTAAGATTAAGTTACGATTGACCCATAGCATTGGGGTTATCCTGCAATGGAAAGTTGATAAGTAAATAAGTAAAACAAAAACACTTAAAAGTGAAAAATTACTTTAATTTCGGAAATTGGTGACTTTGGATAGGTATTTTAATTTTTGTCACCGCCTTCCGAAATTAAAGTAATTTTTCACTTTGAAGTGTTCTTCCGAAAGTCGATGGTTTTTATTTTTGGAAAAAAAAATCACTTTTTAATTACAGTACCTACCCCACACCAATTCGAAATTTCATCATCCTTGGGGTCAAAACAAAGCATATTTATGCGATAGCAGCAATCGCGGTTGATTTGCTATCATTTTTTGAAGAGTTCCGTTGTCTCTCTCCGAAATGCATTTTGCAATGAAATTTAAATAGGACCATTTCGGAATAAACCCCTTTCGAACAAAAAAATAATTTTGCAAATCCGTCTATATATGACGGAGTTATGCCCGAACATACATAAAAAAAAACATTTCGAATTGATAACCTCCTTCTTTTTAAAGTCGGTTAAAAAAGAAGGAGGACGCGAGTGCTCGCAAAAGATGGAGCGGAGGGAGGCATTTTCCCAAGAGTGGGAAGGCGTAGGCTAATAAAAAAAAAACTATTTTAACTGCGAAACCTCGTAATAAACTACTGCAAGATAGGTAAGGCTTAGTTTACTTACACCAAAGGATGCTTTTTACCCTTTTTTGTATCTTCCTGCCAGTTTTTTCTTGTATTTTTCACATCTCAGTGCGAAGACAAATAACTATGCCAAATATACAAATAAGCTATTAAGTACTTGAAAAGATTGAAGACATTGTTACAATTAGCAGAAGTCCATTTAAGGTAACTTACTTAAATAGTCACTGAACACGGTGTAAACAAAACAGTGTTAAATGGACCATGTTTGTTTAATAGTCACTCTTAAAGAAGTGAATATGCTAATCCCTTCTATGTTAGAAATAGCTATTTATGGTGGCAACAGAATTAGTATGTAGGACCTATATCATACTTGAGTCTACATTGCATTATAATAGCCTCGCACAAGTGAAGATACTTTAGAGTCAGACCTACTACCGACCAGTGCTTACCAGTCGGCAATAATAAACGAAGTATACAAATTGAAAAAAATCTTTGATTGATAGACTCACATATAGTCTGATCCAAAAGTAGCTAATAAAAGTATAAACAAACCCCGTTTAAAGGGAGAATTGCGTAACACATTAACCATAGGAATGGCTTTCATTTTGACAGTTCAATGACATTCATTGCGTTATTTACTTTTTGAGTAGACAATTTTTTCGAAATTGTATTACGCAATTAGGGCAATATAAAACAATTATTGTTTTAAAGACATTATTCAATTGTACTTTACTGAAAAATGTTTGACAAAAGTTGAGCTTATGCAGCTACGTTTTTTGATGTATTTGCGTTTGTATATTTTCATCAGATATTCTTTTAACAAACCTTACGATTTTGATCGGTTCCATCAGCGTAATGCATAATTTCATTAATGAAAAAAAGGCACCCAATAAATCCTAAGCGTCATAATGTAGACAATAATGCTTAGAGCATAATATGCTAATATTTGATCGAGTTCCAACAGTATCTACCTACCAAATCAAAATCAAATCTCCAGCATCCGTGACTTGATCCTTGAAACTAAAAAACTAACGTACTTCATAGGAAAAGCCCACATTGAATATTTATCATTTCATTGTACACACACGTTTTAAATGACACTCGCATTTTTCCAATATAATCGTTTAACAATACGGATCTTAATTTAATTGGATATTAATTACTGTTATTTAATTAGGATACAAATGATTATCTGTATTTATGTATGTACTACCGCAGTAATTTACTTATTCTGCGGTAATATGGCTTATGGGTGGTCTAAAGGACGTATGCGAAGCCAGAGATCATTGGTTCAATTCCTTGGCTAAGTAAAAGTATACAAACAGAAACATGTTTGAAAGAGGACTGTGTTTTAAAAGGGCACTTGTCTGTGTCCTTCATTTTTTTTGTTCTTTGTTATCATTATTATCAGCAACGCCTTATAATCAGCCTATAACGTTCCTACTGTTGCGATACAATTCTCCTCTCTGTGAGAATAGGCCATAATCCACCACACGGGCCCAGTGCGGGTTGGTGGGTGTCATATATATGTCTGATTTTATTTTTTTAGGACGTGATGGTGTCCTCACAATTTTCTCCTTCACCGTTTTTTAGAGCAAATGTTTTGAAATAAATTACATAAAGTAAAGCACCAACCTGGGTTCGAACCTACAACATACAACTCGTAAGTCGGGGCTGTCACCATTGGGACACCACTGTTGTCCATATGTATTGAAACACAATGCTTCAGAAAATACAAACTTTCATTCAACCCCAAATTCAAATTAAAAACCGTTCTGCAACTTGTAAACTGGGTGCCTAACATGTGATAGCTTGCTGGGAGGTAAGAAAGTAGTGAGATGGCAGAAACCATTTAATTAAATCTAGTATCACCCATTTTTTTATTAACAATCACGTCCTGGAAGGAATACGTCAAATTAAAAATCAGCCTGTATATATCTGCCAGGGGTGCGGGTAGTTTGAAAGAGATACCGCGGCCCCTGGCACACAGGCAACTGAGGGAACACGGGTGGGTTTTAGTCAGTCAAAGTCTGACACGCCCTCCTGCTCCACCCAGAGCGGCAGAAGTTATTTGATGATTTCCCACCCAAAAAAATAAAAACCCCACTTGTTGCTTCTACATTGTGACTTCCAACTTTCTGAAGATTTGCATACTTATTGTATTGTTACTGAAGGAAATCAAATATCAAGACCATGATTTAGCCCAGCATTCCGTTAATATCTACCTTCTAGGACATAGGCGTCTCTCCGGTTGTGCCCCATCACCCAGCTGAGAAAGAGACCTTTGCACCTCGAATGGGACTTTGCTTTTTACACGCTTTATATTAGCTTCACTTGTATGTTTGTATGTAACCGACTCCTTTGAGCGCCATTTTGACCCACTTTAAACGGTCAGATTTCATTGAAACTATAAACTTATCGAGGACCGATGACAATTCAATAATTTAAAAAAAAAATTAGAAAAATGAAAAAAAAGCAAAAAAAAATAATAATAATAAAATCACGTTTTTGTATTTAGCAGAACTAAAAAATAGAAAATAAATAATAGTTTAAAAAACTAAAAAAGACGCTTTAAACGCCAAACTAAAAAAGGAGAAAATAATTTAAGTCAATTAAAAAGCGTGGGGTGCTTGACATTAATTGATTATAAAAATACCTCAAAAAGCAAAATCCCAACTATGGTCGTGCCATACCTACTTATCAAATTTTGTTCTTACTGTGCGAGTTCCAATGAATAAGTTTCCTTTCTTTTTTTCATTGCCTATGTCCATACCTAGCTGAACATAAACTTTTTAAAATATTTTCAAATTGAACACATTGGACGCTAACGGATACGGGGAAACAATTTAACTGCTCAAGACAAATGTCGCCAAACAGTGATAGGAAAATCCTCAGTGCCGAGTTAACCATTAAATGCATTTATAGCCTTTTTAACAGTTCTTGGTATTGAGCAACAACATCAGACTGCGCGCAGAATATTCTCAGATACACCAAAATGTTATACCCGGGATTACATAATATAAGACTTCATTTTAGTCTTTATAGCAGTTCGCCGAAGTTTGGGCCTACCAATGATCACTACAGACAGACGGATTGAAGATCTCAGTTTCTTTTTTTTAACACAGGAAAGGAGATAAATATTTTTGTATTTTGTTCAAGTTATTGTAAATATTATACAATCTACCACGATAATATAAATATTATGTACCAGTACCTAAAGAAAAAAGGAAAAAAGAGCTCATTGGGCATAAAAAAATCATCCGCTGTCAATAGAAAACGTGCCCAAAAAGCTGGCAGCGCTGCCACGTTTTAATTTTTTTGAAGTTGTGAATCATCAAATAACTTCTCCCGCTCTGGGTGGAGCAGGAGGGCGTGTCAGACTTTTACTGACTAAAACCCACCCGTGTTCCTCCAGTTGCCTGTGTGCCAGGGGTCACGGTATCTCTTTCGAACAACCCGCACCCCTGACAAACTCGCACTGGACGGCAATGCTGATTCTTGGATGTAAAAATTGGCCAGCTCTCTAGTCACGGAAAGGACGATGTTGACTATCTTTACATACATACATATTCAGCCTATAGCGTTCCCACTGCTGGAACACAGGACTCCTCTCCGTGAGAGGGAGTGGGCCGTAATACACCACGCGGGCCCAGTGTGGGTTGGTAGATGTCACATGTCTTCGAATTTTTGGTTCTAGGACATGCCGGTTTCCTGACGATGTTTTCCTTCACCGTTTGAGAGCAGTGGTGATGAAATTATTTACACAAAGTACTGCGCCTGGCTGGGTTCGAACGTACGACCTACAACTCGTAAGTCGCGGCCGTTACCACTGGGTCACCACTGTTCCTACCACTGGGCCACCACGGATCAACTTTGGAAACGTGCTACCCGAATTTGAGTATATTGATGCATGGGGGGTGTAGAGAGGGGTTTAAATAACTGCCCCCAAGCATTTTTTTTTGCCGGAACTCCATTCTTTTTGTAACATAAATTTTTGAAAAATCTTAAAACGAGTCGATAAGTAGTAATCATTTATTTGACTTAGGATGCAAGAGCGAGCGAAGCGAGCTCGGGACTTGGGGCACCCCGACACGGACAGGTTAGGTTCGGTTACTTCAAACCCCGCACGCAGAAATAGGAGCCCAGCGAAGCGGGGCTCCGTCGAGCTATCATGGCAGGTGGTTAAGGGTAGTCTTTCCCTCCCGACGCCCCGCCCCCAAAAGATAGATTTATTAAAATTGGCCTCTTGGCATACATTTAGTATGCAAACTTTAAAAAATCATAAAAAGGAAACGGTTGCTTTCCGGCAAGGGGGGTTATGGGGGGGGGGTTCCTCCCTCCCCCCTCCCTCCTCCACCCCTTTCAACTCTTTCCGAAGGTAGCACGTTTCTAAATTTTTACCACCACCAATGCTCTGACTATCTTTGCGATGTAATATCCCATAGAATTACCGTTTACGACATCGAGACCACAATGTACTTGGATCGGTAAGATATTGATTAAATTAATTGCAATTTTTAGTTTTTATAACTGAACAGACAGCTGTGGTACTCGGGAGTTTGTTGCGCCAATTTTTCTTCCTAGCTAAAGCACAGGGCGGGCGTTTTGGGGAACTGCCTTATATAATTTTGACGTTTGAAAAGTGCTGATGCTCAGCCTAAATTGAATAATAATTGGCTATTTATTTCACTTACGGATTCACTTAGGTACGTGTTTTTTGGCATTAGTAATAAGTTGCGTGTATGGCAAGAAGTGGGTGAAAGACATGATTGTAATGTTTCGGCATTTCTCTACTAGTTCTCAAAACACACACACACACACATATACACATGTATGCCACAACATTTTATTTTATTTTATTTTTTCACACTCTTAATTTATTATACCGGACGAACTTTCCTTTGTGTTTACTATTCTAGCGTATGATACTCGTGGGGTTGCAGCTGAAAGTCAGCGTCAACACCTTGTGTTCACATCTGACATTATGATGAGCTGAGGCCCTTTTGGCATTATTTTCATCGTTTGCTGTTTTTTTTTTCTTATGTTTATTTAGAACTAATGAAGGGTGATCTTCCTTTGTCCCTTAAGAGAAGACTCGTTGACGTGTGCATACTTCCCATCCTCACATATGGTGGTCAAACATGGTCTTTGACAAATCAGCAGAGGTCCACACTCGAAGTTTGCCAGAGGGCTATGGAACGAAGTATTCTGGGCATCAAACTAACAGACCGGGTTAGGAATACGACCATCCGTTCAATGACAAAGATAACTGACGTCACTTGGAAAGCTGCCACACTAAAATGGAATTGGGCTGGACACATCTGCCGCATGTCAGACGACCAATGGGCCAAACTTACGACCCAATGGGTCCCTCCTAATGGCAAGCGACGTCGCGGTAGGCCCAGACGGAGATGGCGGGATGAGCTGGACTCCTTCGACAAGAACTGGTCACTAGCAGGATTAAACAGAGAGAAGTGGAAGGAGGGTAGAGAGGCCTTTGCCCTGCAGTGGGACCTCACAGGCTTTTAATAAATAATAATAATAATAAATAAATGTTTATTTTCTTTTGCTAGAATGCCAATAAACGACTTCTCATTCATAAACTCACCTCGCAGTTAAATCACGAATCGAACTCAATCATTTTAAATCAACTTGCAACTAGACAGTAAATACTCGTACACATATTTTATACTTTGATATGTCACATTCCTACTCCGCACATTCTAACTACCTACCTCACCTGCACAATGTTTTCTCCCTACTTTACTGTCTGATGGACAAATAAGTTCTATAATAATACTTTGGTTCCTTTCTCGAACATGGAAGTCAGTCCACGTATGTTGACTCATGTTGTATTGAACGTGAGCAGAACTTAGAAATTATTGTGTTTGTGGATTAGTACCCGTATAGCATTGTATGAGGTCTAAAATTAGCTCTAGGTACAGGTTGTTAATCTGACTACCGGATTGAAGCAGTAAGTACTTAGTGTAGGGTTTTTACAGATTTTATAAATCCGTTCTTATTTTTATGAAATGGCAACACAGTTCAACTGTCAATTTTGTAGGGGCAGGGGTAGTTTATAAAGAGCTCCCCGATCGACCCTTGCTCGTTGAAGCGCCAGCCCGCGCCGCAGCTGAGCCAGTAGAGTTAAATTCCCCGATTAATAATAATAATGCAAATATTTTGATCCAGCCTGTCCCCACTTGCTGTCCCCCTACCAGTGACTCCCTGAGCCGAGGCCAGTATCCCGCAGTGGGTGCCCTCAGCGTGCAGTCGCCTAGTAATTTAAGTAGTTTTTAAGCCCTGGCTGGAGGCGTTAAGTTTATTCTTAATGGCAGCCCCAGGAAAGCCCGGCTAAGCAGTCACGGCCTCTCAAGGTCGACAGCGAGATGCCCGACAAAAAAAAAACCGAGAGAGGTCAATTTGGTGTCAAGTACCTAACTGTGATGACAGTATCTGTGAAGAAGTAAAGAGAAAATTAAAGTATCAGTATTACATCTAGTGAGTTTTATTATATTAGTAGGTACTGGGATTTCTGACTATTAGTCCTATCCATCCGATGCTTTAATAAAACTTCTATAGTACAAAGAGCAGCATACTTTTAGACTTTTTAGGGTCACGTACGCAAAGGGTGCCAACGGAACCCTCTTACCAAGCCTCCGCCGTCCGTATGTCTGTCAGCGGGCTGTTTCTCATGAACTGTAATAAGTAGGGTTTTTTTTTAAATATCTTACGAACCGTAATAGGGGGAAATTTTCACAGAGTTTGTTTTTCTATTGCCGCTATAATAAAATTCGCACTTTGACCGATTTTTTAACCATATTCTATTGAAACCTTCAACTTACGGACCCTATTCAACTTTTCTACTAGTTAAAGGGTCGCTTATTTAGAAAAGTGATACTTATTCCATGCTAGCTTTTGACAGCGGCTTCGCCCGCGTGGAAGTCGGAAATTATCCCAGGAGAACGTACTACCGAAATAATAGGTAACCTACCTAGGTGTCGTCGGGAATCCCAGGCTGATTCCCAGCCACCGTAGGCGCGGGCTTGCGGACGGCGAGTAATGGGTAGCTCGCTGTCCGGTAAGGACCAAGCCCGGGTCGACGGCGCGTTGTGTTCCACGCGCGCCTCAAAGAGATGTCAGCACCAAATAGGGGGGTCCGCAAGGGCCGATGCCTGCTAGGGGTGCGGGTTGTTCGAAAGAGATACCGCGGCCCCTAGCACACAGGCAACTGAGGGAACACGGGTGGGTTTAAGTCAGTAAAAGTCTGACACGCCCTCCCGCTCCACCCAGAGCGGGAGAAGTTATTTGATGATTTCCCACCCAAAAAAAAAAAAACCTACCTAGCTGTTACTGCCGTGCTTGTGATATATACAGTAAGTGCCTTGGCGGCAATTTCGAGAAAAAGGCGGTTAAAGTTTTTTTTTTTACTTTTGACATTTCTCCCGAAATATAAATTAAACCTAAGTCTTCTTAATTTTTTAACGTAAAGATAGGTTTGTTTTACAATTTTTATATTTTTATTTTTATTTAGAAATAATATTGGAGCTGTAAAGCTTGAAAAAATATTTATGTTATGGAATGAACAATTAAAAAATAATGCTTTTCTTAGTATTGGCACAGTAAGTGTGTGACTTACTGTAACAATATTTAGTTTGAAGTACATACTGCAACACTGATTACGAAATTACACAATTTGCTTAGTGTAACTTAATCACTTACTGTAGCTAAGAGCAATATGTGTAATTATGGCATCTACCATAAACCATCGGAACCATATAATTAATTACTTTTTCTCAATTATTTTAGATAAATGAAACAAAAGAGACCTTCTGAAATCACAGTTTAATATAAAACGTATACAGCTTTAATAATACTTTAAAATTGAAAAAATCTGTTCCATTAAGCATTTAGGAATCATATTATAAACTAACCAAAATAAACAATTCGTGTTTGTACAAACTACTTAAATAAACTAGCACCGTTTCAAAAAATAACACCTTTAAAGATTTTTCCTTAATTAAAACTCTTCATTCTTCGTACACAATAAAAAAATGAAAAAACAAATAAAATAAACACTTTGTTTCTAAAAAAATAAGTTTTCTCTTTGGATTTCTTCATTACAAAAAAAAAACGTTATTCTGTCGTTCTACAATGACAGAACAACTTCTTACAAAGCACTTTAAATTCTTTAACATGGCTTGTTTAGAACGATTATTAACATGTTACCATTATATAAATGATTAGGGCCTGGTTATACGAACATAATCAAATCAGTCTTACAAATCAATTAATAATGTCCCTATGTAGCAGTTAATGATAAAATAGTAAAATGTCTTCTAAGTGACCAGTAAAGCGTACTTACAAAAACATTATCATTACAATAAGAAAGTCTTTGAGGATAACCACTTTAGTCTTTTATTACTATCCATTTTACAATAAGTTAAAAGAAGATACGTTGCCATGCATAAATAATTACTTTAGTCTTAAAAAAAAAAAAAAAAATTGTGAACCTAAAACTCTTCCGTTAGTAGATTTGTTGCAGAATTCGAAACCGGAATGTTAGACCAAAATTCCCTTCTATTTTCAGGCATCAGAGGTATAAGCTTCTGTATAATCTCTGCTTTACGATCTGCAGTGATTCCTCTTGGAATATTTTTAGACTTCACCTCAGGGAACTTTTGGGTCTTTACAATTTTGGCTTGTAAGAAGTCCAATGATTGAAACATCTCATTATGTCCCGTTTTATACATTAGTACGAATTTACCTCTCTCAACTTTAACTACCATTTTAATCTTAAGGTAAATCCTGTGTTCCATGTTTCTCAGTTTATATTGTGACGATAAGTCTTCAAATAAATAAAAGTCTAAAACACCCATCGATTTGACAATACATTTGCGATTATTTGCCATTTTTACCCTTTGGATATAATCATCGAAATCATACACTTTATTTTTACCTAACATCTTCTCAACCTGATGATGAAAATGGTCAGCTGACATGAAGGTATGTCCTGGCTCGAAATACCGTATCTCGATTGTATTCGTAGAAATTAAGGAACTATTATTTTACACACTTATTTTTGGTTAATATAATTATAATTTGTATTCTAATTTAGGTAGGTACCTTAAAACGGTAACGACAAACAATTTACTGACGTGATAAAATTATGAAATGTAAAACTAGTGCCAAACTTATTATATTAAGCTATTAATAATATCATAAAATTGCCCCAGTAATTAACTGCTCAAATATTATAGCTCCGAATACAAACGCTAGGAAAGTACGTATACTTACTAGTGATTTTGGCGCCAATTTTATTCTCCGACACACGTCAGCCTCTATTGTTGCGTGGTCCTGGGTCCGCGACTGCAAATTTTCGTACTTGCCCCACCCCGCACTACCCGTCCGGACCCCAAAGGCCTTAGAATATTTGCAGTAAGTAACGTGTTTACCTTATTTGTTCCAGTGAAGTCTACGCAAAATTTTACGTTTTCCTAAACATAATTACAGTAGGTAATTTTGCTGTTATTGCGTCTACGCCTATAAATAAATATTTTCATTTGCTGACTTATCATAAACACAGTAAGTTCCACTTACTGTAAATATGATAAGGTCTAGTATACAAATGTTTTATTTCCATCACTTAATACAATAACAGCAAGTGCCACTTACTGTTAATATGTTTCAGTGATACTTGGTAAAAAAAACTCATACCTTAAAAATATAAATAGCAAGATTACTTACTGTAGCAGTACCTAGGAAATGAATTTAATTTTATGAAAAAATCAACCGTATGTGCCCATACTGCATTCATAATAAGTATGCCTTGGCGCAAAATGTGACTTACTGTAAATATGCTTAAACTTATTTTGTTTTCTATACCAGGTTAATTAATTTTAAATATACAGAAATGTAGATCTCAATCTCTTCATTCCAAATATGTACTTAACTCAATATCGACAAAAATGTGACTTACTGTAATTATCATAAGCGCGGCAGTGTTGATCCAGGTTATAAACTATCTGTGTCAAACTTCGTTCGGCCGCTTTAGTCTGATTGAGTAAAAAACATCCAAAATATGTGTAACATTTATATTATTAGTTGGATATAATATATTTCTGCCGCCGACCACTCAGCTTACCAGCTTAATATTCCAGTTGGAGGATATGGTATGCTGGCTACATCAAAAGTGTAAAATATTCATCATCGGTCCCTTGGGATGCGTTTTAATTATCTAAGAGATTTCGATTACTCCGTAAAAGAACAGGCTGACTCATTACTATTACCCTGGAAAAAATACCGAACTGGCTACAACCATATACATATCATAACATACATAACATAATATTGATATACTTATTGATGCATATTGATACCTCTCTAATGTATCTACCTATATATTGTTGTGGTGAGAAAAAAATACATTATTTTTATAATCAGCGCTGGGACACGAGAAGCCTTCCTCTGTTCGAGACTGGGCTCGCGTGGTGGACTTTTTATATATTTTTTTTTACTATAAATGGGCCCGCTCTTGACCCCGATCGCGCCTGATGAAAAGCGATTGATGAGGTCTATGATGGATCGAGCGTGCCCAGAATATGCCTGTTCACTCTGGTTCAAGGCACTGGTACTCCCACGCATCGACAAAACACAGCAAGCTGCTTGACACTGGACTCCGGTAGAAGGGTGACCGAAAACCAGGCGGGCGTTAGCCCTACTACAAAAAAAGTATGAAAAATTACAGCCCACTCCCGGGTCCAGCGCGGATTGGTAGATGTCACGTCTTCGAATTTTTGGTTCCAGGACTCGTCAGATTCCTTACCATGTTTTCCATCACCGTTTAGACAGCAGTGTTAATTAAATTAAAATTAATGTACAAAGTAAAGTACCTCGTCAGAGCCGATTCCACTGGGCCATCACTGCTCAAAACCACATGCCGTGCAGCAATAATAATGCTTGTTTCTTTTTGTACAGTCATAGGAATTACCAGTATTATCTACCTACTAAAACTTACCAATAATGATCACAAAAAGTACCTTTTTAATAAATACAGGCTCAATACTTAGTCACATGCATATTTTTAGAACTTAATTCACTTTAAACCTTGCAAGTTTGTTTGGAAAATCCCAAACATTATGGAGGCTTGTTACAAATAAGTAAGTTTACTTTTAATCCTCGATAGGGTTGCCATGGAATGATTGTAGGTGGTTGCATCATTATTATCAGCCAGAAAAATCCCAATTAATATTACTAGACGGCTACAATTAACGGTTATTTTAAAACTAGCTTCTGCACGCGACTTCGTTCGCGTGGACTTTTTTGTTTCGCTGACCCACCCTGTCGCAACGCATCGTTCTATCTAACTCTTTTTATTTTTGCTTGGCTCCTAAGGTCCATGACGTGTGTAGCCTATAATAGCTTTCCTCAATAAATGGGCTACCCAACACTAAAATATTTTTTCAATTTGAACCAGTAGTTCCTGAGATTAGCGCGTTCAACCAAACAAACTCTTCAGCTTTAATATAGATAGTTCCTAATTATTTCGATCGCGGCAAAGTGATTGGTGATATCTCTATTATCATAATATTGTTTATTCATTGTCTTACTTATGTATTAATTCAGATTATCATAAAAGATACGCGATAAAATGAAGTGAAATAGCCCATCTGGCATCGGAAAGAGGACCTAAGTTACCATTTATCAGGCTGCAAGTAGGGTTCCAAAAAGAGGAACCTGTTAACAATACTGTAGGTGTCCATCTAAAATATTGGTATTCAGCTTGTACGGGTTATAGTAGTTAACTCCGTACACTGATTTATTGTAAAGGTTTTAAAGTTAAAGTTAAATAGAGAAAGAAACACGTTCCACTGAGATGCACTCAGTAGTTAAGTTTATTTAAGTTAAGAGTAAATAACAATAGTACAGTGGTAAGCGATTATTTCTCTCAGTTATTGATAGCTACACAGTTTTATGTACTTTAAATTCGTTAGTCAAGTTATTTTCTAATGCTAAAATATGACGCGCATCGTTGGCCTTAAGTAGGTTACCGAGTAAGCAGAAAAATGTACGGCGATGAGACCGTACACAGCTGCATCCGGTTAGTCTGGAATCCAACCCCAAATATTTGGGTAAAAGGCTAGGCCGATGATGACAAGTTAAATAATCGGATGGTACAACCCTATGAGCAGAGTGTCTCCTATAAAACGTAATTAAAAGTTTTAGTATGGTTCATTAACGTAAATAAATAAATGAATACAATGAAGTAAAAAGGCATTGTCAAAATTCAATTGTACATCCGCGTTGAAGCAGATTATGTACTAAGTATTGATAATCATGATGACTTGAAGAATTCGTTATTTTTAAGATTTTCTGGATTGGAACAGTTAAATGATAATATTACTCATGATGCGCACTACTGCCGAATAGCGCGGAGATAATTTCAAATTCACAGGTGACAGCGCATGTGGTGCAGGATTGAAGGTGTGCCATTGTCTGGTACAGTCCCGGACTTTAATTGATAAGCCACTTTTAAACTTTCCAATTTGCAGCTTTATACATTCACGAGATTACACGATTAAACACGAACTTAAACCGCATGCTCGTAAACAAGATCAATACACTGTTGCATAAGTTTATTCAATCTATTTGATACTGACCTCCTTTGAATTAGAGCTCATTAAATACTCGTTATTTCTGAAAACCTATCCGAAGACAGTGACAGTTGAAATGTCAGAGACGATAATTTCGAATTTTGGTGAATCGTAGCCGTAGCTATTTATTTTTATGTGCAACAGTTATCATAATTGTCATGAACGGTATCTTGGACGCTACGCGTTCGGATAAAATCGTGGGTACGAGTTTTTCCAAAGTCGAAATGACTAATCATTATTTCTCCATACGCTAACGTTACTATCGCTACGCTAAAACAATTGTCGCTAGGTTACGGTTGCTAGCCCTGCAATTGGTTGACTTTGGGTCGTAGCTCTGGACTTTGTACGAGTATAACCGACTAAACCCGATTTGCATTACACGGCTAAAATAGGAACTGTGGCACACTTGCCACACCACACCACCACCATTGGTGAGCCACTGCTCATCAATTAAAGTCCGTGACTGTACATACGCACTTGAGTTCTGAGCCATCCTCAAGCCCCGATCTTTGGAGATTGTTACAAATTATCACAAAGTCACAAATAAATAATTTAGAATGTGAATTTGTCTTTGCTCCGACTGACTTGGGTTCGAAGTTTGTTTTGAAATTTCTAAGTCGGCCAGGCGGAAGGCTCTCAGATGGTTCGATATAGATCATTGTCAGGGGGTTTATACAGCTCCAGCCTTAGATTACATCTTGCTGTGGAGGCGTTACTATTGACTGGACTAGCTGGACCCACGCACCCTAGAACACTCTTTGGGCTCTTCGGCCTCTGGGGCACTGAGACTGATTTTTGTTGTTGTCATCATCATCATCATTTCAGCCGAAAGACGTCCACTGCTAGACATAAGCCTGCCCCAAGTTCCGCCACTTCGACCGGTTCTGTGCTTCCCGCATCCAGCGGACTCCTGCGGCCCTCACAGTCATCGGTCCACCTTGTGGGAGGCCTTCCAATTTTACGTCTTCCGGTGCGCGGTCGCCACTCCAGAACTTTTCCGGCCCCATCGGCCATCTGTTCTGCGAGCAATGTGCCCTGCCCACTGCCACTTAAGTTTGGCAATTCTTCGGGCTATGTCGGTTACCTTGGTTCTCCTGCGGATCTCTTCATTCCTGATTCCTGATGATTGTTGTAATATAGCGATAATACTTCTATACGGAGTTAAGACATTCAAACCTTAAGTTCTGAGTTGAGCTGCAGGATTACTGATAAATGCGTGCACTGACGGGACAGGCACAAGCTTTCCTCAAAATAACATTTCAGATACCAATCCACATGGTCTTCATATGATCTAACCAAAACTATGTCTGGACTTTAAGAGAGACATAGTTTGTTTGATTCAGCCTTTGTTTACAGAGTAGTCAGAAAGTAAACGCTGACCTCATCTAGTTTTAAAAATTATTGACGTGTAAAAGTGCATGTAGAAACCTACTAACAGGAATAAAATCATTTATTATTTAACCTTATAACTGAACTAGATATCGTTTAGATGTCATATTTTTGTCAGCTGGCTAATCCTGCATCGTGATTCCTATTTCTTAGTGGTTTACAACAAAGGCAAGACAATTATCAGCAACCAACGATTAACACAACATCTTTGAACATAAATATAAAAAGTAGTATTTATTATTCATAGACTTTTAAATTGATTTCTTAACTAAACCGGCTTGAAACTAAATATAGTGAATAATATCCAGACTGGAACATGTCTGACTACTTTTACGAACAGTTTTTTTTTTTAATATTAAAGACAACATGTTATAAATTAATCATTAGGGATTATGTTTCACGTTATTAATCCTATTTGTGTTAGGTACCAAAACGAGTAAAAAATATAAGAGTTGAGCCACAAAATATTTTCTGCTAAGCCAAAACTTTTCTTACCATTCAGATTGTATTCATATTCCGTAAATTTTTTTTTCCTTTTCGAAATCAAAATCACAAACAGCTAACTCGCAGCTTAGCTAATAGCTAACGCGTAATCTTGCACGCGGGCCCAGTGCGGATTGGCGGGTGTCACATGATTTTTTGGTTCTAGGACATTTGGAGGTTTTCCTTCACTATTTTGAGAGCAGTGACACACAAGTAAAGTACCTGCCTGGATTCGAACTCACGACCTACAATTTGTTAGTTGGTGCCGATAACTGGCACTGGGCCACCACTGCTCTAAATTTTTATTTTTTTTCAAATTGTTTTAAGTATCGGCACTTTTTCACCATCATAATTACATAAGATAGTCCCCTAAAATGGCCGCCGTTGGTCACAAATAACTCCTCAGCAAAATTGGTTCCGGAAAATAGTACTTATCTACAACCCTTTGTGCTAGTGTGTGATTTTCCGTCTTGAATGCTAGCAAAGTGGTCATTTATCTGTTAATTATCAGAAATGTCCTTAAGAGTGGTTTTTGTGGGTAAAAACGCGACATCATTATCGAGAAATATCCTTTTTTGCATTTTGTTTAACTACTTGTCTTTCTCCGTATCATTAAGTTTTGTGGGAAATCCATGAATACAGCTCACATAAATCGGCATTTCGTAACAAAAATACTTACTGTTATTCACTATAATGTTCCCATTGCTGGGACACAAGCTTGCTTTCTGTCATAACCCACCACGCGGGCCCAGTGCGGGGTGGTGGATGACACATGTCTTCAAACTTATGTTTCTAGGACATGCCGGTTTCTTCACAATGTTTTCCTTTACCGTTAGAGAGCAGTGTTGATGAGATCAATCACACAAAGAAAGAAAGAAAAAACGTTTATTTGCGGTAAACATGACGCAAAAAAATAAGGAACACAAAAAAAATAGGAAAAGGTTGAGGGAAACATGCGTCACATCCACGCAAAACGGCTATCACTCAGCATTATGCTGCGACCCTATGCAAGACAGAGCCCCGGCGCTGGTTTTCAGGGATAGGCGGCTTTGACGTAATGACGTCACCCGGTGCATTAAACATTAATTATGAAACTAGTGGTACAGCGAACTAATAGAAAAAATACATAAATTTTATGTTAATGTGATAGAATAAGGAATATAAAAAGAAAATGGAAATAGACATACATGCTACGAGAATATCATCCTCAATAAACATTTTTGCATTTTTTTGTAAATTGTCTGCCTAGGTTCGAACTTACGACCGTACTCGTAGATAAGTCGGGGCCAATTACTAGGCCACCACGGCTCTCAAGCTGCTGTCTACTGTTACTCAAGCTCATACAAAAATATAAATTACATACTGCAGCTAATTTTGCTCCATTTCGCCTAATGTCACCAACGTCGCGAGGTCTAATGCGGTACATAAATAACGTGTCTGGTCCAGCCTAGATTATCAGGGGTAATGGTCCATGCGTCTGTACCCTCAGGGGACTTAAGAGTTATATCTGACTTCCGAACGTGAAATATAAAATTAAATGTCAGTTAGATCATTATTTTGAAGAGGTAAATAAATGTCTTCCGTATTAGAAGTCCGGGGTATGGTCTTGTTTTTAAAGATTATCAAATACACATTACATAATATCACGCTGTTTTTTTTTTACTGAGGTACTGGTGCACCTACAGGGCAAATAAATGCTTGCTATTACTGCTACTATTATTGGTTGGGAATATCAAATAGGTTCAAGTTTTTATGATTGAGCTATAAGCATGTGTTGGCCTTTTTCCATCTAAGTTCGGGTCAGCTTCTAGTCATACCGGATGCAGCTGAAAACTAGTATTTAAAGAAAGAAAATACATTTATTTAGCACAGACCATGAAGCGACTTCCAATCTGACCTTTACAACCCAGTTACTGGGTAACACAATGCCCATTAGTAAGACTGGTTGTCAGACTTTCGGGCTTCTGACGACCCGTAACGACTGTCAGAGATCCACGAATGACAGCCAGGACCAACAGCTTAACGTGCTTTCCGAAGCACGGAGCAGTCTCGGTATGTAAAGATGGTCACCCATCCACAGACCAACCGCGGCAAGCGTAGTTTAAGATTATCGATCGACTCATGCTGATGTAAGAGGATGTGCTTGAATTGACTGTAGAAGATGTTAAAACTCAACATGGAAGCAATTTTTGGAGGGATTTATTTTCTGTGGACAAGCAGCATCGCTGTGTTTAAGTTTATGGATGCCGATGAAAATTACAGACACTTTGTTCAGACCCCTTTTACTCTCTTTTGAGGTCAGTTTAAGCCCGTGTTTTCTATTTAACGACCTTTGAGATCTAAATCAAAACAAAGATCAAGGCCTGGTTCAAAGTCCAATAATTTAAAGACACCTTACACAAATTATGTTATAAATAGTTGTCCTACTACAGAAAGATTTAAATTTAAAAAATACGTTTACTTTCAGCAATCGGCTTGTCGATTCGTTTTTTTGCCACCGACTTCCGAAAAAGCAAAGTTATTTTTGACTTTGTATCTATTGTTTTTTTGAGAATCTGTTGTTTTCAGGGTTCCGTACCTCAAAAGGTAAAAAAGGAAACCTTATAAGATCATTCTCTTGTCCGTCTTTCCGTCTGTCCGTGTGTCACCACCGATTTTCTCTGGAACGGGTGGACCTAGCAAGTTGAAATTTATACCAGATACTGAGGTCTATAGCCCCTATTAGGTGTATAAAAATCAAGGTCCTGAGTCAACACGATAAAAAGAAATGGGCAAATTTAGATTTTTGCGAAAACTTGTAAGTACCAAAATTTACCATAATTTTCAACTTTTTAAATTTTTTATAAAAAAATATTTATCACTTTTTTGTGGTAGTACCTACCCCATAGAAATTCGTATACCTTCACTTGCCAAGTATATAGCCGTGACAGGAAATTATTATAACATCATCAACATAATATACTAAGTGGTAATAATATGTATGTATTATTGAAGATAACTCAAAAACCACTAATAAGAACTTAACCAAATTTATAAGGGACCTCTCGATAAGTATAGGTACAAAGTAATACAGATCAAAGATTCTGAAAACCAAATACAACCGAATTAAGAAGCTCTTACTTTTTCTGAACTCGATTAAAAATATACGTGTTAAGAGATATGAATTAAAATATTGTGTAGATGACGTAACATTTTTCCATATGAAAATTGCAGCACTGATTGGTGAAAAAAACCCCCATGTTTAGCCAAAATAACATATTTACAAGAATCGCTTCAGGAAAAAGTGTAGGTAACACATGGTCCATGGTACGAGCCTGTTTCTTACGAACCAATGAGGTTTTATAATATCTTCGGTATTATTTTATCATTTTCCTTACCAGCGGTCTCAACCTTGACACCATTCCGAGTGTTTACCGAGACGTATAACATCTTTAGAAAGTAAAGTGAATTTGAATCTTATGCACATGGTTCCTGGTCGAGAGTAGTCTTTGCCTCATATGATGTAACCAATCAAGAAACACATAACAGCCTTTTGCAGTCCAATGCCGGTCATAGGCGGTTCTAAGGCAGTTGTGCCAAGTAACAGTTCTTCGTCCGGGTTGCTATTACAACTTAAATGTTACGAGAATGGGCAACCACAAACTATTGTTGGATAGGTAAAGTTGCGTGATCATTATTTGACGTCCTCTGTTTCTCTCGTGTCGGCATTTCGGCAGGTACTTGCTAATTATAGTTGAAATGAAGATAACTCATGCTGTCGTAAAAATATACTATAATATCTGAGTACTCATATTTTACCGTGTCGTGGATGGGTGACCATTTTCACTTACATACAGCAAGACCCTTCCGTGCCTCGAAAAGCACGATAAGCCGTTGAACAAGGCTGTCATTCGTGGATCTTTTTACTTTGACAGTCGTTACGGGTCGTCAGAAGCCCGAAAATTACCCAGTACCTATGTATAAACAAAAAACTGTCGCCACTATTATACTTTATTAGGTTATCCTTTGTAGCAAATAGGTTTCAATTTAATCATAAACGCGACACTTAATTGCGTATTATAACGAGAATTAAAACATAAGGAATCAGGTCTTGGAGCAGTTTTGCGAAAAGTTTTCGCTACGAAAAAAAACGACCAATCAAGGATCAATGTCTTAATTTATTTGGGATGGAAGCAAGAGTTGTTTTTATTCCGGTACTTTAATTTATCTAGTCTCCACTACTGAGTTCTTGAACTATTACTGTCTTGTTACAAATCGGGATCTAACGTTCTAGCGTAAAGCTTAGAGCTAGTTTTTGTATTTCCAATTTGATTTCGATTTGGGTAAAGTTCATAATACAAAAAAAATACAACTTAGCACTGGACTACGTTGTCAGTTTTGTAAAAAAAATACTGCATTTGTACACATGTTGTGTTCTTAATTCAAAAACTGGCTTGGTGGTTTTAACCTGATCTAAATAGCAACCTTGTTTGAAATAAGGGGGTTAAAAATTAAGCAAAAGATTACCACTGACATAAAGTTAAAGGAATAGGGCATACTCTTGAAGTACTTACTACTACTCGTACAAAAAACTACTCGTTCAGTAAACGTCCAGCAGCATGTCTTGGCGATAATCCTAATCACCTGTAGGAGCGACTAGTCTTTTTATGACCACATTTATCTAAGAGCATCAAATCAAGATTTTTCTCAGTACAGTATTCCTACAACAATTTACTTGAACAAGCAGATCCCCTGCTCATACAAATGACTACTCATAACAAGTCTACGATCATTGAAATTCAGGACATTGGCTCGGAGCACCCATTTCTTTACCGTATGTTTTCTTAGTCTAGCAGGCTAAGGGCTCATTTACACTGGCTGAGTTTCTCGCCTCGAATAGACTATTGATTATCGAAAGGAGATAAATTACGTTATAGTTGACTCATGTAAATAGCACGTATGATACTTGCCTTTTCTAAAAGCGAAATTGTGAAAATCAACAAAAACAAAATCATTGGCGAGTTTTTGTTTCTTACGTGTAAAGATGATTGTGTGACATTCTATCAGCAATAGCTACGATAGAACACAAAAAATCACGCTCTAAAAATTATGAAGCTAGAAAATATTCTCATCTGAAAGCTTTGGTGCGGGTTGTTCGAAAGAGATACCGCGACCCCTGGCACACAGGCAACTAAAGGAACACGGGTGGGTTTTAGTCAGTAAAAGTCTGACTCGCCCTCCTGCTCCACCTAGAACGGGAGAAGTCATAAGCTTTAGAACAAAGTGGCATATGGTCAAGTACGTATACCACTTTGTCCTAAGGGCCTGGTCACACCACGTTTTTTAAACGCACCGTTGACGCGCGTTTGTAGCGATACAGACGCAATACGCACGCGAGTCAGACACAGCCTGTAGACCCTCTATAGGATAAAAGCACGCCGTGGACGCACGTTTCTAAAAACGCGCGTCAACGGCGCGTTTTACGAAAACGTGGTGTGTACAGGCCCTTAAGCTTATGATCGCTCACTACTGTTAGAATGTATTGATTTGTTAGGGTAGGTTTTGACCACGGCTTTTAGATAGGAATATTTTCTAGCTTCATATTCTTTAGATGGTGATTTTGCAGTAGTTCGGTTTTCGTTTTTGAACTTAATTTTTACTAAAACTATTTTGTGGTTAGCTAAGTCTGTATATATTTTAGAATGCTCAATAAGCATTTTCATTTAACACCAAACACGGCATCATTAAAAAAAGAGGGCGCCATATTCAATTTGATGTGACGTCACATAGCCTATACAGGAAAAGTTTTATCCACTGCGCAAACTGTAACCATAAATTCAACATATCATTCTAGACCCCCCCAGCGAAGAAATTTTTCTTCGGTTTTACAAATAAAAGTCAACTGTTTCATAGAAAAGTGTAATACCTACGCGGTCAAAACGTATGGAACAGCTATTTATTTTTGGATAATCGACGAAAAATTTCTTTGCTGGGGGGGTTTAGAATGATATGCTGAATTTATGGTTACAGTTTGCGCACTGAATAAAAACTTTTCCTGTATAAAACCAGCGAACGATCAAGACGCTGTCAACGATATCTTTATTTGTCAAATTATGATAAGTAATTTAGAAGTTGTGATGGAACTGATGTGCATACATTCACACACATACATACTGACCAAAATCATGACCCCCTTTTTACTTTTCCGTAGTCAAGTAAAAATATATGGGCAGTCCCATATATTTTTACTTGAATCATGGGGTCATGATTTTGGTTATACTGACCGAAATCATGAACATACAAATCCGAAACTTCACTAGACCTTCGGGAGTGTGCGATAATCGCCTGAAAATTCTTGCCTTCGTAGCGAGAATGACCATGCGAGACTCGCGTCTCGCATGGTCATTCTCGCTTCTCGACGGTCGAGAAACATACCTTCGTGTAAATAATCCTATAAGTTAATAATAGCCACGCTAGCCAGGTGTCCACAAAAAACGACTATAAGCGTCTGTCACACACGCCAAGGTCGAAAAACATTAAAATGTAATCATGATAATAAAAACTTGTTTTAGTTTGTGCGTTTGATAGACTGTTCAATTGATTAGCTATATCATTATATGAAATGTAAATTAGGGAAATTGATTTTCTTTAATGGATAAAAACTATTGTTTTCTTGCCGCGTGGCGTGGTAGGTACCTGAATAAATTTTTGAGGCGCTTACAATAATTTCACAACGATCTGAGCAGCACTAGTCTACAAATATACACATTTTTCATAGGTTATAAAAAAACATATAACTGTTCCATAAAATTTGAGCGCGTTTTTAATGAAACATCAGGGGGCCGATTCTACTAATTTGCAACGTTACACGTTAAACTGTGTTTCCACAACAGTTCGATTTCGATCGCCGTTCGATAGTTACATAAAAAGTCATTCTACTATTTTATAAGCAAAATGGAAACTAAACTTAAAACGAATTGCAACTGAACTGTAGCGGGAACACAGCGGGTAACCCGCGTTACTAACATGCCAAAATAATATGTTTTATATACCACAAAGAAAAAAGTTGAATCTAAAAATGTTACTAAACACGAATATGTGGCACTAAAAGTATTTTCTATAATTAAAAGACATAATGATCATAATTTTATCATTAACTTTGTCCTATAGTAAACGTCACGCTCATGTTCGATTTTGTTAGTAGAATAGGTTTTGACATTGTTTCAATCGATCGTTGGCGTAACTAAAACGTAACCGCAGCTGTGTCGCAGCTGGACCGTTGTTCATTTTAGTAGAATGCGAAAACGCTTAAAAGTGGTGATTCGGTTGCGGTTCTATTGCGTTTTTTTAACAAATTTGTTAGTAGAATCGGCCCCCAGACTTCGTTTTGATAGCCGACGAAAATAGTTCAACGCTAGCGGGCACACTCTGTATACCTGGAGGCTTTTATGTGTGTATTGAGTTCTGTTGACGTTTATTGTTTTGTTTTTATTATATATCTGCTTGAGTTTTGTTACTACGTTTTGTTGGTATATTGACGTGTGCTAGCTTACATATGGCAAATAATTTAATTTTATGTTTTGTGTTTAGTAATGTGAATTACTTACCTATTATTGTACAGAATCAAGTTCTTCTAACTTAACAGACAGCTGTGCTGCTGTGCGTTCCTGTGCGTTTTATGACTGCAACATGTCGATGTGATCTTAAAGTTGTTTGATTTAAGTAGATTATTTTTCTCAACTGCTTTTACTCGACAAACCGCGTTATTTGTACATTTACCTAGCATGTTCCATTACGAAAAGTTGTGACTAGGTTTTGTTTGTGGCAATTGATTTGAACACCAGCGCCTGTTAAATTTCTATGAGTTAAAATGGCAAACAATTGAGTTGCTTGTTCTTTACACAGTCGTTACGCGTCTTCAGAAGCCCGAAAGGGACTACCAGTCTTCATAGTTCCATGGTTTTCAGCTACAACCGGTTAGACTGGAAGCCGACTGAAACATAGTTGGGAAAAGACTAGGCAGATGATGATGATGAGTTTATTTATTTATTTATATATAAATAAATAAATAAACTTCAGATGAGTTGTTTGTTTTTTAGGATCATTTTTATACCACAATCACGCACACACACATATATTATATTCATTCACAGATGTGCACACACACGCATGATAGTAATTAATTAATGAAATATTATTATAATGCTTTCTCATAGTAAAACCTACTTACTTTTGCACCGCACCATACTTGTAATGTCAGCTCGATCACGGTGGTAACGGAAGTAACTGGTGCTGGCTATAGCTCAGGAATCCTCCTAGTTTGAGCCCAGTTGGACATGTTTCGTATCTTGACAATTATATAAGGTCTAATTTAAGGTGCAAGAACCACCATCTAATCTGTGCAGCACCCTTGGATGACTGGTAGAGAATGCCTAAGGCATTAAGTCCGCCTTTGTACCTTTTTGTGCGCGAGAAGTTTAAATAAACAAATAGTAATTCGGTTTAAGTCTAGAACAAATAAATGTTTCTATTACAAATTTTGAATGATATTTTTAGGGTTCCGTACCTCAAAAGGTAAAAAAAGTAACCCTTATAAGATCACTCTCTTGTCCGTCTGTCCGTCCGTCCGTGTGTCACCACCAAATTTTCTCAGGAACGGGTGGACCTAGCAAGTTGAAATTTATACCAAATGCTGAGGTCTATAGTCCCTATTAGGCGTATAAAAATCAAGGCCCTGAATCAACACGATAAAAAGATATGGGCAAATTTAGATTTTTGCAAAAACTTGTAAGTAGGTACCAAAATTTTACCTTAATTTTCAACGTTTATAATTTTCGGAATTTTTTCCCTTTACTTCACCAAAATTGACAATTAATTCTAGGTCAACCGGAAGTACCCTATAGGTTTTGGGTTGAAAACCTATATGGTGGTTCCCGTTGACCTACAATCACGAAATTTGGCAAAAAGTAAGGTCTTACAGCACAAATAAAGGAAAAATAAAAAAAGTTGAAAATTAAAGGTTGAAAAAATTGTTGAAAATTAGTACGAAACCCTTGGTGGGCGAGTCCGACTCGCACCTGTCCGGTATTTTACTTAAAAAAAATATTTTGATGCACCAGCGCCTATTTATTAGGTAGGTATTAGATATAGGTACTTGACGTAACAAAACCTGGCTAAGGTCTATAATCTTGATCTGATATGATTAGCACTATTATATATTTTTAACTAGCTACTGCCCGCGGTTTCACCCACGTGGTTGTCAGAAATTATCACCCGGAAACCTGTAACCGGGACAAAATGTAGCCTATGTTACTCCTTATAACATCAGCGATCTGCCAGTGACAGTTTCGTCAATATTGGTCCAGCCATTTCGAATATAAGCCGTAACAAATAGACGGACAAATAAACCGATATTTTAAAAATGTATTGTTTGCTGTAAGTACTGTGGTACCTAAGGGTTCTAGGTACCAATAAAATATTGAATACGTTCAATATCGTATATTTAGATAAGATCAGACTTTAACATGACCGCGCCTAATATAATAATTATATATATTTTCTGAGGATCAAACTAATCCTATACTCATTGACGGATAGAATCCTAGTCCATCATCTTGATCGTTCAAATGTGACAGTCCTTCCATTACCGGCCTGTATTAACATAAAGGTTGCATTCGTAAGCAACAAACCTTTACATGAGCTACGCCCACCCTTGAATAAAAGGATTAACGTAGTCGTATATCTAAACAAGACTTTTATTCACAACATTTGAACAGTCACGAGACACCTACCTATAAACCTATCAGAATAATTTACCTGACGTTGGACATTAAACTTATAATATGAGGTCCAACTCTTAAATGAGAAGGCTCAAGGACAGGACAAACATTTCTATGACACTATGAACAGAGTCAGCAAAGTTAAACGTTAAAGCGTGCTAACATGCACCTATTCAAACTAAGTCTGTCATGCTTGAACCTCGTCACGTCAAAACCAACGGAAAAGACGCGACGTGGCCTCCTACAGCAAACAATCAATGTGAAAGTTCACATTGGTCCAGAAGGGTTAATCAGAGAAGTTCTCAACATCAAAAGCTTTTGCTCCATCGGACGGCATTGAGTCAGAGGGAAGGAAAAGGTTAAGAGGCTAGACCACACTTTGAATTCATCAAAAACAATCTAAATGATGTTCATACTCCAGAGCTAAAATTTAAAAAAAATATAATTATTCCTCTCTCGTTCCTTTCCATTTATTATCAGCTACAGCTGATTCTAAAAATATACCTACGCCTTTCCATTTAATATCAGTCTTAGCTGATGAAAATCTGTGGGTCCTTATTTAAAAGCTGAACCAGTAGTGTCAATCCAACACTCTTTGCGGAGACCTCCTGCTCCTTTAGCAAAGTTGGCCATGGCTTGTGTGAGTGAAGGTAAAGAGTGCTCATCTATAGGCTGAACCAATGGTGTCAACTCAACTCCCTTTGCGAAGACTATGCTTCTTTAGCAAAGTTGGTCGGCTTAGAGTGAGTGTCTTCCCCTCTCTAGGTGGAACCACAGTTTACAAGTTTAATTAATTCGCGTAGTTACTTGACATACTTTATTATTTTCTGGAGTATGCCCATGCTAATTCACCGCTGTGAATCCTAGGTAATGAATATATAGTCGTGGTGTACTTCCCTCAGACTCTGCGTGGCTGTGAGGAGTGACACCCGGTGACCCGGTGTATCCTCGTGTCCGACGTTGTCTCACGTTCATATGTAATGAATACAAAATAACAAGCATTAATAAAATGTACAGTTAACCAAACTAAAATAATGGATTAATGTTTACATGTTTACATCTAGTTGACATTGAAATTATAATACAATAATGACACTAAAAAATTAATTAATGTGACAAAAAGGGGCAATAAAAAAAAAACTATAAATTAACGAGAAATGGTTTTAATCTAACATGAAAAATCTCCCTGATCTTCCTATTATTTACTCTTCTAAATTTCTGCTTTAATATGAAAATTTTTTCTATAAATTGCCTTAGCGAAAATGTCTTTATAAAATATTTATTAAACTTTCTAGAACTTCTTTTGAGTTTATTTAGTTCTGGAGTTAAGTTTTTTATTTTAGTTGGTCCAGCATATTTGTATGCGACATTTTTCTTAATAGGCGCTATTTTTATATTATAAATAGTGCGCTTTCGTCGTAACGAAACATTATTGCGTTTTCTTTTGTCATTTTTAATTTTTATTGGACAATTGCGATGACCTACAGATTTGAGAGTTTTATGAAACTTTATACTTTTGAACTTTTCAACCATAACTTTTATATCATTTCCTTTGCTTATTTGTGTATAAGGCATTGGAATGATCTCAATTCCATTTAATGAACTGGATGACTGCTCAGGTGAAGCTGTGACGACCTTAACTATCTCCTGCTCAGCTTTACTTTCCTTTGACTCTAAAGCAAACTTAAAATCATCACTTTGGAGTCACGGATGACTGCTCGTCCTCCTTCGTATCGGTTGGCAATGCGAGTTGATCGGTTTCAACCACCGTGGACATTTGTTCATACTCAATGTTATGATCGACGATGACGTTATTTTTATGTGTTTCGTCATCGCGAACATTGTTTTCCTTGGACAAGAATTCATTCCGAGGCTCTGAAACATAGCTATTAGGATTAATAATTGGAATGCTCTGACCCGATTCGTCCATCTCTTCCTCGTGTTCGGTCTCGAACACTTCGCTTAAATCTTCTTCAGCATTCACAGGACTGCATTCGACTTCCTCCTTGACATCGTGGCTGTCATCGTGGATGTCATCCTGATTGTCATCATTTTGTTTTATTCTAGAAAATAATTCAGCATCATTATTTTTATCAACAACGTTTTTCTTTTCCGCTTCTTCAGATGTTGCTAGTGCAATGATTTCCTCTTGTACTATATACTTATGCCACGGGTGGTATCTGCACTCGAACTCTTCCCTCAATTTGTTGCACATAGTCTCGAAGGTCATACCTTCACGGTATATATATCGATGAAACATTAGGGCAGCGCTATCCATATATGCGCTTATTATGAGCGCCCAATCGCTCTTACGCCATCCATAATGGTTAGCTTCTTCAACAAACTCAATAATAAACTGTTCGACACATTCATGTCTATTCGTGCCCGAAAAGAATCTATTAATTTCTGGCCAAAAACATTGATATGCCATCTTCCTTACTTTTTTTCAATATATGTATAAATAATAAAAACCACTTAGCTCCGTCGTCTTCTTCTTCTAGGTGCGCACTATTTTTATAGGGGTGCTCCGGTGTCGGCCACGGCGCACGCTTATAGGGTTTTTTACAATATGCGCTTTGTGCGCGCACTTATATCGCGGGGGTGCTCCGGTATCGATAGGGCACCTCCACCACAATTTGGTACCTAAGCGTTCTAGGTACCAATAAAATATTGAATACGTTCAATATCGTATATTTAGATAAGATCAGACTTTAACATGACCGCGCCTAATATAATAATTATATATATTTTCTGAGGATCAAACTAATCCTATACTCATTGACGGATAGAATCCTAGTCCATCATCTTGATCGTTCAAATGTGACAGTCCTTCCATTACCGGCCTGTATTAACATAAAGGTTGCATTCGTAAGCAACAAACCTTTACAGTACTTATGTATCTACGCATAAATGCATTTAGTAAAAGCTGTGTGCTGTGATTTGACATTAAAAACAGACATTTAAATTTTATTTATTTGGAGTAGTATGTATTTAAAGTTACGTCTGTGTTTAGTTTGTAATTTGGGGTAAAAACAAAAATAATCAGGTTAAGGTTAAAAATAAAAAATATTGAGTTAATTTACAAAATAATTTATTTTCCTATTACTCTCCCGAAGATATCCATAAATATAAAAAATACATATAATTCATTTCATTATGAAGCCTTATTTTATGCAGGTAAAGGCGTTTTGTTTTTAATATCTAATAGTTAGCGTCAATGCTCACCGCAAATTCGAAAATAGTTTTAGTAAATAAGTCTATTAGTAACAATAGTAATTCACTAATATGAGATACTTACAAAGATTTTATTTTGAGTAAAAAGAAAAATATTTTACAAAATCATAAAAAATAATCAAAGCTAAAATTAATGAGTCAAATAACTGGCAGTGACCGTTCATTTTATATCATACAAATATTGGTACATACATTATTCGGCAATTAACGCCTGATTTTACAATTGTTAGAAAAAAATTGTTGATTAATTTGTCATTAACTAACGCTCTGTAAATCTTGCCTGTCTTTTTCATTTTACTTTAAATAAAACGAGACGGCAATAAAATTATAGAACGTCATATGCATACTAGTAAAAGGTACGAACTTATTTATGTATAGACAACTCTGGAGAATACCTACAGGTTTAAATTTTTTAGTATGGTTTTTTTTATTTCAATTGTAAAATCGGCTGGCAGCATTATTTCTAGAGTACCCGATCCTTACTTATTGTTAATTATTAAATCTAAAGGCAGTAAGAAGCTAAACGGCTTGGTTGTCGCAAATTAAAACATCCCCAGTTTTATATGTCAGGTTAGTTAGTAAGCTTACTCATAGAAATTTAGTTAATTCAATTGTCAGTCACATTTTTGTGACATGTTTTTTTTTTGTTAAAAGCTGCGGTACTTACACAGCAGAGAAAAACAAAACACAAATTATTATTTTAAAATTTTTCGTTTTATTTTAATTAACGACGTTAAAAAGAGAGCTTGCTTTTTAATTGTTATTAAAATTGTTTAAAAATATTATAAAGGATATTTCACGTTTCCACATTTTATTCAAATAAAATACTTTATTTTATTTCTGCAAAAAATATCCAATCTACTAATAGTACCTGACTACGAAACCCAAATCTTTGCTACATTCAAACACGAATGTAGAACACAGATTGTCTTAAATAAATAAATAAAAGCTGAAGAATGTAGAAGCGAGTACATCAAGCACGTGCAAATGGCACATGTTAGGCTTAAGATTACAGAGAGTCTAAAAACTAAATTCGTCGAAGTGTGTCGTACTCAATACGACAAATGATTTCCATACGACGATAGATTAAAAAAAATCTTTCAAAATAATTTGTCATTATTTATTGTCTAAATTAGGAAATCATTATTAATTTATAAGAGTACCTAACTATTGCTTTCATTTTGCAATATTTTCAGAGAAGTTTCAAAATTTTACTCACAGTATCTAACCACGTAAGTTTTACAAAGAAGAGGTTCTTTTTCATCTTTAAAAAATATAATAAAAGAAGTAAAAGCTACCAAAGTTCAACCCTATATTTTGCTAAGCGTAATAAACCGAAGAGATTAATATTGTTGTTTTTTATTATCTCATCATAGGTGACAAAACCATATCTAATAGAAACCTTATCATACAAATATTTAGGTCTCTTACATTAAAAATATGTTTGTCATAAAATGGAAACATTAAGTAGAGACATGTAAAGTTAATTATATTTTTTTTTAAATAATACAAACTAAGGTAGTGCTAACATCACATTGTTTGCCTAAGTCTAGATTCAGACGTTTAGGTTGCAAACCTAATAGATGTCCTTTCTTAATTTGTCACCAAACTACATTAAGGTTGAATATTACAAAAGTCCTTATGATTTTGATTCATAGACATTGATTGAAAACGTTCAATACCTCTGCTTAGGAACTTTTAAGGGATCAAGTTGTAGAGAAACATATCATAAGTAACTGACAAGATCTACTTTTTTCTATGAATTAAATTATTATTTACACAAAGCAAAATTTGTACTGCGTTTCATCTTTACTAATATTATAAACAGGTAAAATTTGTTCGTATGTAGGGGTAATCTCGGGAACACCTGGTACGATTTTGATGAAATTTGGTACTCATAGGCTTCTTGTTATCGACATACCACGCAGGCTAAGCCGCGGGATGATCCTAGTAAATAATATAAATACACAGACTAAAGACGAACAAAAACTGTATGACAGTTTGTTTCTCTTTTCAAGGTATACGACAATGGGTTAAACGTATGGCAGTAAGTTACCTGATATGCTTGCATCCCTAACGATAAGAGGACTTTATCGAACTATTAATCAAAATTTTCAAATCAATGCTACGAAATAACTAACTTTACAACCGACTATTTACATTTGAGCACTTGCAACACATAGTGCGTACTATGACACTTTCGTAAAAGTTTGAGTCCAACGCGTTGGAGTCCTTCATGAACGCTGCGGCGGTTACCCGGAACCACCGCCGGAACCGTTCACGTAGACGTCGGTTGCGGCTCGCTGACCGGCCCGGATCACGCTCTGGACGGTTTGGGCGGCACCCTGGAATACGATAAACAGAAATTAATATTTAAGTATAAGCGGATAGTAAAAAAGATTGTTACTAAACTGAAATTTACTTTAAGATTCTGTTCTTTGTGTGATCTTTCGGAATGTGGTTTAGAATTTAAAAGTTACCTACGGTTCATTTAATTTAAAAGTTTAGTATAGTTGTTATATTACTTATTAATCGATTAAGATGAAGATATGAAAATGATTTAAAATGTTTTATTACAATGATATTATTTATGTAAAATATTTGAGGTCATTATAAGAATTATTATGACAGTACCGCAATTAGTACAACTTGCAACATAAATCTATAAAACTATATATATATGAAATTGAATCCCTATTTCCCTTGGTCCCGGCATCACACGTGAACAGCTGGACCAATTTTGCTAATTATTCTTTTGTTATGTTTGTTATTGTCAGGAGAAGGTATTTATGGAAGAAAAAATTAAGAAAGTTGCGTGTAACATTAGACAATTTAAGAAAACTTAACGACTATATTAAATTTACTATATAAAAATTAGGTATACAAATGCGAATTCAATATTCATAGTTAAGACATGACAACGTTTGTCGGGACAGCTTGTCTTCAAGACAGTCCTTGTGCTGAAAATGATCTTCAACAATTTACAAAATGACTGACACAATATTACAAGAAAACACTACAACAAATCAACCAACAACCAATCAATCAACTTATGATTAACTTACACTTAATATGACAAAACAGTTACATATGACATTCCTTTATAAAATAATACGACAATCGATTAACACCAAAAAAAGATAACATCAAACCTGTATTCCCCAAAGGGTAAGGCAGAGAATAACACCAAATATAAATTACATTTTAAAACAATGACCTATTCAGCTACAATAGAACGTGTTTACCTGTATCGCAGCTCCTAAGAACTGTGAGAAGGCCCTGGTAACATTAATGGCAGCTGACACGAGTTGCCCTCGACCAGGCGCCTGCTCTGACGTCACAGCCCTCGGAGGCTCCAGTGGTATCTAGGTGTAAGTCATGGCTGTTAGATATTAGCACGTACGACAAAGATGGTAAGAGCATGTATATGGTAATGCTAAGGCAGTGAGCTGTGCTGGTGTGGTGTATGTTTAGATTGAAGATTTTTTTGAAGGTTTTTCGTTGCAATCAATACTGTATCTCGAATCAGCACTATTTTTAATTTATGATATTTTTTTTAAAATCTGAAATTGCCATCATGAATGAGAATATTGTAATAAAAACGAATTTTGAAGAATATAATAAAAAAATTAAACAAAAAAATCTTCATACAAATATATAATGTGAACTTTTAAAGACAAGTGCTTTGTGTGATAGTAGAAATTACGGAAGTGACTGAAGTAGTGAAGTGACGGATATGGAAAATAAAATAAAATATGACAATGTAAGAAAAAAAGGGAAAAAAATAGGTAGAAGAACATGCGATTATGGTATATACATATAAGTACACGTAAATCAAGTAAGTATACACAGATATCTACAGAAATATATATACAAGGGTATACATATTACAAAAAGGAAAGTGTAGGTAAGTGAAATATTAGTCAAAACATGCGGAACATAAATTGAAATTAATTCTATTCAACATTGAACAAAAATTCAAAGGTTTCAATAACAACAGGGTCATACAATTATACAAAAAGGTATAGTGTACGAAGGTTCTGTAGTTAGATATTAAAATCATCAGTAATTTTAATAGGCAAGCATCCAGCAGAATTATTGGAATTTAGAAGAATTAAAATTTTGTTATTTTTCAAAGCCAATCGTATTGTTTTACTCACCAAACGAATATACACTGCACAGACACTTGATAAGTAACACTTTTGTTCAATTTATTAATAAATATCTACACATTCAGGTCATTATTATATATGTATAGTCAACTGGCTATATTAATAATATTAATACTACATGTACTATCTACAGAAAGATGTCACTACTCATTCATGTCAATTTGAATGTTACCAAATCCCTTGGAAATGTTCATGGGGTATGGTATGTTATGGCGATGCATGACGCCAAGGGATAAGGAATAAATTGAACTAGACTTTAGTACTATTAACTAAAATATTTCTTTAAGAATCTTAAATTACTAGCTATGAAAACACGTTGTATTCATTCCAAACTTAGTTAATTTTGTAAAGTCTTGTCAATTTCGGTAAAATTTTGTTATATACAACTGGTGTACTAATAAGGATGAGCTGTGGATGGGAAAATTATATTATTCACACTAAATACAACACATACAAACACACATAAATTAAAAACAATTTATTATACAAAAAAAACGCGCTGCTTAACGGCACAATGTTTATGTACAAGCCAATGAAGCCAATGTTTAATAAATAATTTAACTAAGAAAACAAAAATATTACACAAGAAAATCTAAGAAAAAATTAAAATTATCTTAATTCATGTCTCACTATGTACATCCCACCTGACCTCCATTACTATACAAAAATCTATACAAAAACAGACTTAGATTAAATAGGAACAAGTTACTAATAAGATCGCAAAATATTTAAAAAATATTCCCTTGAAAAAAAACTGCTTATTTAATCTGAAGTCTGTTACCAACACCTCATCCCCAATCACATAGTTTAAGTAATAACGATGCGAAACCCACTCTATTTGTTGGTTTATCATCAGCGTTGCCAACGAACGGCCCAGAGCCAAACCAGTTGACCCTGTTGCTCGTCGACTGACTTGCTGACGCTACTGATGCGGCGGGCCTGGCTGACGGCGCAGGCTCAGGCCTTCTATTAGGCCTGGGGGCTCCGGCTCCTCTTGACCCTGGAGCCGTATCACTCCACTGCTGCCAGAGCCAGGCCAATCCGTCCAAGATGGGCCTCCGCTGCGCTGGCGGCGGCGGCGGTGGCGGCGTCGTCGTCCGCCTTGTCTTCGGCGTCACTACCACTTGGTTGAGTAAAGCCTACGAGGTTACAGTTAATTCTAGAGTTCCTAATGGATTATAGATACATGACATACAGAAATAAAGGCAATGAAATAAGATGAAGAGATAGATGAGAGATATCGAGATAATGGTGCAGAAAGCGGAATGAAGTTACGAGTTGATTGCATCAGTGAAAAGTAAGTTAAGTTTTAAGGTGTAAAATGGGTTTTGAAAGAAATTAGTTTTCTTCCAATGTTTTAGGAGAAGTAAGAAAAGTTTGACTAACAGCAAGTCGGAGTTGCTCATCCAAAGAACTTGCCGTGGTGGGACCGAATCCTTGGTCCTTCAGCAAAGCTGCGAGCAACGCGTCGTTGCTCTTGCCGAATTCGGTGCTCAAAGATATAGGCGCTCGCGTCGCTTCGGACACCATGCCCGTCGATTGTGTCTGCATAATCAGTTTCTGTAGGGCCTCGTCCGAAGATTGTCCTGGAACATTTTAAATTAAATATTTCAAATGTTGTTTTAATAGACAATATTTTAATTTGAGTCAATTTCAAAACTAAACTGTAACGACCACTAAAATTAACTGAATGTTTGTTTCTAAGTTATGTTTTACTTAAGTTACAGTTTTATTTGATATTTACTGTCATATCGCGACAGCGAGGAAAATTAAAAAAAAAATTGGTCCATGCTTACCTGTGATAGTGAGTTTACTCCTTTGTGTCGTAGTCTCCTGTGCACCCTGTAATTTGATCAAAGTTTGTAACAACTCCTCATCATCCTGTTGACTTTTGAGATTGTCCTTAACAGCTATTTTTGCACCGTAAGGCAAAGCTGTCGAAGGTGCAGTATTTTTAACTTCCTTAACGTTAATGTTAATAGAAGGCTTCGGCGTTAGCGTATCGAAAGGTTCGTTCAACGGTGATGGCGAAGCTAGTAGATTCGAGAGCAGTTTCAAATCATCATTGACACCATTTGGCAGGTTAGGACTCACATTTAGGTCAGGTAGTGTGGGTAAATTGAGTTTGGATGGGTCTTGTCCTGTAGCTTTTAGTAGTGCTTGTAGTAGCTTAGTGTCTTCTTGGAACTGTTTGATATCATCTTCAATAGATTTTCCATTAACAGTTGTTGTTGGTCTCTGTGTGGTTGTTGGTCTTTGTGTAGTTGTTGTTGGTCGTGGTGTTGTTGTTGTTGGAGTGGCCGTGGTAGTGGTTGGTCGTGTTGTAGTTGTGGTTGCTGGTCTATTTGTTAAAGGTATCAATTCATTTCCACTGACAGCTATGTTTTTCCCTGTACGGACTGTTTCACCGGTGCCAGTTTGTATCTCAGTAAGGCTCCTTTCTACAGCTAGAGCTATGATACGATTGGCGAGAGCTGCCTCAGGGTCTTCATTACTGGGGTTTGTTTTCAGCACAGTTTTCTGAAAAGCAGAAATCAGTCAATTTTCAAAATTATACAATTATTTGTTCTCTTTGCAGTATTGCATTGTGTTCCTATTAAGACATGACTTTTAAGCGTTTAGTGTTATTGCTGTTCGCAACTATAAGGCGTAAGTGACTTGAAAAAAAGTGGGGATCACACCACACTATCCATAACTACTAGTAAAAAAATTCAAGATATTCAGTTCAAAACACTTCAAAGGGAACTTAATTAATACCTTCAAATGCTGTAATAATTAACTACAGTAGCACAAATCTAAAATTTAAGAAGTTTGTTTGTAAGATGATAACGTATTCAATTATACTTACCAAGTTATTCAAGAAAGCCAAATCCTCCTCAACAGAGAAGGTAGATGAACTAGGCATTTCTGTTGTTGAAGTGAATCCAGTGAATGGAGCACGACGACCGGTCAATGTTGTTGGGGCGCTCCTAATGGTTGTCGTTGGTTGTTGTCTCCGGTTGAAAGGTGTGAAAGTCGTGGAAATCCCAACATCAGTCACAGGCTGTAACGTAGTGGTAAGTGTTCTAGGAGCAAAGGTCTTAAACAATGGCCCATTAGTTGTTGTAAAGACGGGCCTAACATTCAATGGTGTTGTCGGGTTCGATCCTAATGACGTTGTTTGAGGGTTAGAAGCAATCCTCACGTTAGAAGTAACACCAGAAATTTGTGGAATATTCAAAGCGTTGGGATTTTGACCAGTTGCCTGTAACAAAGCCTGTAAAAGTTTCGTATCCTCTTGGAATTGTTTGAGATCGTCTTCTATTGTTTGTGTTGTTGATGGCCTATTAGTTGTTGTTGGTATAGTTGTAGTTGTTGTTGGCCTAGCTGTTGTTGTAGTAGTGGTAGTCGTTGTTGACGTAGTTGTTGTTGGTCTAGCTGTAGTTGTTGGTACAGTAGTTGTTTGTGTTGTAGTAGGAACTCTATTAGTTGTTAGACTATCTAATGAGGGTATGTTTAGGGAAGCAGGATTTTGACCCGTTGCTTGCAATAGCGCCTGTAATAATTTTGTGTCCTCCTCGAACTGTTTGATATCATCTTCTATAGACCGTGCTGTTGTAGTTCCTTGCTGCCCAGTCGTTACTCTTACATTTCCACCGATATTCGGTATAGATAATGTAGTTGGGTTGTTTTGATTCGTAAATAACGCCTGCAATAACTTCAGAGGATCAGTGGTTTGCGTTGTAGTTGGTGCTGTAGTTGTAGTTGGTGCAGCTGTAGTTGTAGTCGGTCTTAGAGTAGTAGTTACTTCTCCCAACAACAGTGTATTAGGGTTAACATTTAAAGTCTTTGGATTACGGCCTGTCGCTTGCAGTAAAGTTTGGAGTAACTGCACGTCTTCTCGGTATCTCTTTAGCTCCTCTTCGATACTAATAGTAGTGGATTGAACTGTGGTTGTTGCTTGTGCTGTCGTAGGCGCTTGTGTTGTCGTTGTCGGAGCCACTGTAGTAGTAGTTGTTGGAGCTGGAGTGGTAGTTGTCGTAGTAGTTGTTGTTGTAGGCGCTGGTGTTGTTGTTGTTGTTGTCGTTGTTGTGGTAGTAGTAGGCTCCGTAGTTGTAGTCGTAGGAGCAGGCGTAGTGGTAGTCGTAGGCGGTAGAGTAGTGGGCTGGTTTGTAGTTACCGCCATAGTTACCGGAGCATTTGTGAATGCAGACGACACCACTGTTATTTCAGGAATAACACTCGTAGTTCCTTGAGTTGTTGTTGTTGCGACATTCGCAGTTGTCTCCTGTGTTTCTAACTGTGTTGTCTGCGTACTCATTTCAGTCACTGTTGATGTTGACATTGTCTGTATCTCAGATTGTATGGAATTTGTTGACGGTGGTGTTTTCGTAGAGGCCAGTCTCTGTACGTTTGAATTTGGTTGCTGTACCGTAACCTCGTCTATCGGTATAAATTTAAATACAGCACCTCCATCACCTTCCCCTGGCTTTTCTGTTCGTATTTCTTTAGTCTGTAATTGTTTTTGTTCATGTTAAAATTTTGTTATCACATTATTCTGTCAAATTTGCAGTATCTATTTTATTGCAAAATAACTAATTGTGTAACCCCTCACCACTTACCTTTCCAAATAAAATAAATTCAACTCACTACTTTATTAAACCAAGTCCAAGTGTTATATTTGCATATGAAAATATGTGATAAATTATAGTGATTATTAGTGACCACAGTTATTATAAAAGAGTAATATATAAATAAGGAAACGTTTATATAAATAATATAATTATACCTCCGGATCAATATCCAGTGTTAATATTCTTGGTTCGCGAGTAGAGCTCGTCATTTCCGATATGACCATCTCCTGTTTAGCGGCCGAAGATATACTATTAAGCAGAATCTCATCAATAGAAGGTAGCATTGTAGTTGTGCGTAAACTCAATACATGCGAGGCAGTGCTTTTTTCTGGCATATTTGTGGTAGTTTTTATACCGTTACTGCTTTTAATATTAAGTGCCGATGAAGTAATCTGCAATTACGAAATAAAATGTTACCGCCTTGCGTTGTTATTAAAAGCGGTTATCGTGCTAGAGGCATGCAGAGCTTACGAAGAACCCGAAGTCCGTTCCGCATGCGCCGGCCGCTCCAGAACAATGCGCTGCCAGTGAAATACAAAGCACCAAGCGGAGCGTTCAAGCTAAATAACATAAAGTCAATACCATCGATTGTTGGTTATTTACAGTGTCGTTGGTTAATCTTTCCGTTCCGTTATTTGATGTGTCTGTGGATGTCACAGTATTAGTGGAATCTCGGATGGGGTTAGGCTGCGGTCTGACAATGGCCGGATTATTATGGATGGGGCTGTATGGATTTCTTAGACTCCATGGACTGATTGGTAGTATGTCAATTTTTTGCATGACACGTGGTACTCTAGTCCCGTTCGGGAATTTACGTATTACTGTGTTATTGGGTAGTACACCGTAAACGATATATGGGCTCGCCTCTGTTAATGATTCCAATATGTCTTCGTTAGGATTTTTACGTACCACTGTATTATTAGGTAATATTCCGAATATAACATAATCTTTTTTCGGAATAGTTGGTGATCCAACACTCAAAGTACTAACTGTTGTTTGTGTAGTGTTGCTGTCTGAAGCGTCGGTAGTAGTAATGGTGTCTATGTCAACAGTAGTTGTTTCGAAATTTACTTGTGTTGTTGTCTCGGTGCTAGCTGCGTCTGTTGTAGTTTCCATTGTTTCTGTATTAGCAACTGTTGTGGTTGTAATAGCACTCTCTTGGAATCGATTTAATATTTCAATTTGTTGACCATCCGTTGTAGGTGTAGGAGTCGTACTTATTATATCATTGACCGTTTCACTAGATTCGGTTGTAACTGTTGTAGTGACAGAAGACGAACCCGTTGTGCCACTGGTTGCTTCGGTGGAACCCAAACGAGAAGATACCGACACGGTCTCAGTAGTAGATGGTACAATACCTGTAGTTACTGTATCTGACGGCGTTGCCGTTGTTGTGAGACCCGTTGCGGGATTACCACTCGTAGTCATTTCAAGCACATTGGTGGATAGGGGATTTACAACAAAGGATGGGGGAGTCATAGGAGTAGTAGGTTCAATATCACGAGTTGTCGCAGATTCAGTCGAGGTGATCATAGTGTTCATAATGTTAGTCAAACGTTCAGACAAATTGATATTGCCTGATGGGCTCACTAAGTCAGTCAATGTTGGTACTGTCGCTAACTCGTCATTGTGCTGTCGTATTATGTCTTCAATCATCTTCAACACTCTAGCTTTCTTTGATAGTACCCATAATTGCAATCGCGATATTTGACTAGGATCCTGAATATCATCAATATCACGCGGTGGTGAAACTGACGAGGATACCAAGGATAAGGATTTCAAAATAGGTGTTGTTGATCTGCTGACAAGATTATCGGATTCATCGGAAGAGAAATCGATACTTTTCAAGTTTGTGAAAAAAGGTATGGGAACCGGAACAATCTTGTTAGTAGAGTCACTGTTACTAATATTATCTACATTCACCGAGTCCGTTTCTAAGGAGACAGATGACGTTGCTGTTGTTACAGTCGGTGTTGCGTTTGGTGTAGCTGCAGAACTAGGTTGTTCAGAGCTAGCACCTGATGTTGAAGTTGCAGCTGTCGTCGCCTGGCTACTAGATACAGACCTTGTGCTCTCTACAGCTCCCGGTGTAACAGGACTATTTACATTAGCGGGAGTTTGTGTGACACTAATGGGTACATTTCTATTATCTACAGTGATATTTACATTACCGCTAGTGCCTACATTTTGGAGAGCATTACTGGATTCTATTCCATCGATATAAATATTTTCAGTATCCCTAATGTCCTCCAAACTGTAAGGTGTTGTATTCGGGATGGAATCAGCATTGTCAAGTACAGTCGCAAGTCCACCTAAAGCTCTGGGGATCAAACTTCTTAATACTTTAGCCATATCTAAACTCTTTAGTTTCGATCTACTGTTCTCATCCATATTTTCTATTATATTTATAATGTTATTTGACAACATGCTAGTTAGTTCAGAAGATACTAAATTGTTATTGGACAACAAAAGATCAGACACAGTGTTATATACCATTTTCGGGCTGTCAGTCGATCCCTGAGTTGGTGTAGATGCAGTCGTGGGTTTGTCTTTTGGTGGTTCTGTATCAGAGTACAATACTCTGATAGCGAATGGTCTCCTTGCGGAAACGGGAGTAGTGGGAGTAGGAATGGGAGGTTGTGGTGTATTCACAGGAGTGATTTTTCCGTCTTCTGTGTTTAGTGACTGTGTAACAGTTCCCCCGACCAAAATACTGTTAATCACATTTGGTGTAGCTTGAACAGTGGGCTGTACAGATTTAGTAGAAGTGCTTACATCGGCGTTGGTTGACATAAATGTGTCCTGACCCGCTAAATCTTGGACACTATTTACATTAATGTTGCTACTCACGCCATTGTTTACTTGTTTAACGTCAGTATTAAGGTTTTGAATTTTCATTACTTCGGTTGTTGACGAGATTCGTGGTCTGGGTGTAGACGTGAGTATATCAGCTAAAGCATCGAATATAGATACTGTAACTGACGGCGAGTGATGTGATGCCTCAACGTTCATCACGTGTGACGGCTTCACTAGACTCTCGGACAATCTCAAGTCTGCCGAGGACAATGTCCTTCGCGTCTGAGTAAAGGAAATAGCGTTCATGTCTGGCCCTAATTGTATCTCTTCTCCCTCTACCTGAAATAAGAAGTAATCTCACCCATATAAACAGAAAAATAGACGTTGTGTATAAAATATTCAAGTTTGAATTATTTTTTTATTTCATGGAATGGAAATCCCGAGTAGGAGGAACTCGTGCAAAGACCAAAGCCTCTTTATTTATTTTGGAATTAAGATAATAGTTAGATATATTTAGAAGTTAGTGTCAAATGAAAATTAGCCATAGATAACGTTATGTATTAAAACAAGATGTATCATGTATACAATATTTAATGTCTTATATTAATAGTATGTTAGTGAATGCTATTCTACATATACGTACATTAGTTCGTTAAGTTTTTGCGTCAAGTTAAATGCTTTCATTAGTGCAGTATATAGAACATCTTAATGCAAAAACTTGTGGATATAAGTAAAATTTTGCCTTAAAGAGATTTTTACTGCAAGAATTCAAATCTAAAAAAATTACTACTAATATGAACTTAAAGTTACCAAAACAATATAAATGCTCTTATAATCTAATATATCTCTTTAAAACTAAATCATATCCATTTACAATAGGGTGATGAGATGAGCAATGATCGTGACAATGATGTATGTTAACTAAATGATTCCATTAACCAGTTCAATGGATGATTCATGAAAGTATGGCGTTGTGTTGTTCAGTCTTGACATCGACTCGGTAGTGTATATGTCTCCTTCGAACCAATTAGGCTCTTCTACAGACTTTGTCAACAGGTGGTCAGTGACGTAGAATTTCAGCCAAGCCTTTAGCAATAAGAAATTTCTCATTAATGTTAAAATGACACGTTTCATACCAATTAATGCTAATATGATTGTAAAGTTAAATGCCAATCTGGATAGAGCAACTGCTGATTGTAATTTCCGCTGTAAAACTATTAATAATTCAAAAGTATTCTGTGATATTCTAATTTCTAATTGTAAAGTGTTAGCCAAACAATCAGTAATAACTCCAAATTGATAAACATGATGATGATTATATTATTATCAAGTGTAACGATATATATTATAATGAAATATATGGGACTTATGACATCTTAACGCCAATTCGATAAAGGGGCTTTGCGCAACATTACAATTATTGTAAGAGTTCCATCGATCACTAATAATAATTAGTGATCGATGAAGAGTTCAGTTCAAATTATTAGTGGGGTTGTAATTTTGAAAAAAAAAAAACTGTATCATGGTGTGGTGTTAATTTCTATATCATGTTACTCACAGTTGATGGTGTAATGGTAGGTACAGTGGGTTTGTAAAACGGTTTATCAAGATACGAAGCTCTGTATTTAGAACTAAACCTACTCTTAGATTTATCTGGTTCAGGCGTTATCTGTAAAGTTTTGTAATAACAATGAAATACATCAGAAAAAAAATCGGTGACAGGAGAAAAAGAGAAAAGTTTCAAGTACTTACCCCATTGTTTGAGGCCTCCGTCGTTTTAGAGAAGGATTCACTGAATTTCCTTATACTCCTTTCTCGGGGCTTCGAAGTGGTTGCTCTATTATCTGAGTTAGCATCTTTGGACTTGCTACGATTGCGTCCATACTTTCTTGTTTGCAGATTTCTAACAGGAGGGAACACTGTTGAAGATCCTTGTTCTTTTTCAATATCATTGGTGGAATTCTGATCTTTATAATTTGCATGGTATTTGTATTTGTCACCGTCTGATCTTGATGAAATTGTTGGAGAAAGATTCACGACAGGCATGTTTTCAGATTCTTCCGCCATATTCGTTACATCATTGCTGGTATTAGTCTCTAAAGACTCCTTACTCGTGACAGATACCAAAAACATATGATTATCATTATTTTCTGGTTGCATATCGATCCTAACAGCTTCTCCATCTTCGGAATTGTTTAGTAAAGCGAAAACAAGTGGAGTGTCGACAGTTTCTTTTGATTTCTTTGTTACAGTTTCGACCTCTTTAAAGGTTTCCGTTGTAGACGTCGTTTCATTTTTGACATTGTTTCTCAATCTTGAATAATAAGAAGTCCGAGGCAGTACTGTTCTTTGTGGTGTATTTACTGCGTTTTCACTTTTTGCACTTTCTGTAGATGAAGTTTCAGCGCCACTTGCGGATTTTCCTTTAAATTTTCTAGAATAAACTGGAGGTCGTACGAATGGCTTTTTTAAAGTGTTACTAGGTTCAATTGATTTGCTTTTTATAGTTTCAGTTTTGGGTGATTCAGTGCTGGGTGCTTTAAATTTTCTGTTGTACTTGAATATTGGTTTTTCGGTACTTTGACCTGATGCAGTGGTAGCTGTTGAAGATGGAGTTAGGGTGGATTTTCTAGTCCTAGCAGAATAAGTCCCTCGAGGCTTGTACTCAGAATTCCTAGGTTTAGACACCTCTGGTGTTATGGTCGTTTCAGATATTTTACTTTCTTCTTTGTTTTCGTTTTTTGACTCCTCTGCTGTAGTTTGTTTGTTGCGAAACTGTAATTTATATAATTAACAGAAATTAATTTGTCGTTTTAAAGTAGCACAACAAATCAGCGACACACAATATTATTGTTCGAACAAATGTGTGTTTGGAATAAGTTGTGACTGTAAGTGTTACGAGTGAATGAAAAAAGTCTGAAGAATTAGAAAGTTTAATAACTTAAAAAAATGAATAGAGAAAATGCATATTTCATCTTTATGAATCAGTTAAATTAAGTATTCCATAAAAATAGTATTACGTAGGTTCCCCTTTTAGTAACCTAAAAGATAATTTTACCCTTGAATATTTGTTTGTGCCTGGCCCTGTTTGTGTTGACTGTGAAGATGCAGAGTAGGTTTTGAAAACTTTTTGTGATGCTTTCGGTGACAAACTCTCGGCGGTTGGAGAGCTTACTTGTGTCTGAAAATTAATTAATCATTTTTATGGCGACACTAATTGTAATCCCAGTCTTGTGTTCAAGTTGCTGCGTAGTGATTCAGATCATTGTTTTTATTGAAATCTAGCCAAATATTGATTCTACTCACCGATGCATTCTTAGCTTGTATTAAAGCCTTGAAGCTCGCTGGATAGTTGTCATCTTCAGCTACCTCATCTGAAACATGCGTTTTTGGCAGAGACACAGTAGGTCTAAAATTCATCTTCCCTCTTACTGGACGTCGTACAACCTTCGTCACTTTCAACGTTGTTGTCTTCGCTTTGTTTGGCTCTGTGCTCTGTTGAACAATGGTTTCGACGATAGTTGGAGCGGCAGATTGATATTCTGCTTGACTAGTAACACTCTCTTTGTTCTGACTAGACTTTATTACTTCGTTTGCAGTAACGAGTCCTTCACCTGTTAAATTTGTATCGATTTCTGAAGGAAGAGTTTTGTATCTCAATTTCCTTGAATTCCTTAAATCAGCCGATTGAGTGGTCCTTGCTGTTGTAGGTGTTTTCTCAGCTACTGATAAAGTGTTGGCCGTTCCTGATACGTCGAGATCTAGAGACCTTGCATTGCCACGAGTAATTCCACGGCTACGCGGTCTTTTAGTCGCCACACTCTCAGTTGTTGAAGCTGCAGAACTTCTACGTCTGAATTGCGTTGTTGTGGCTGTGTCTTCTTTCGGTATTTTCGTTATATCATCTAGATTAGAATGAATTACTTCGAGTCTGCTTTCGTCGATATTTGAAGAAATCAGGTCCACTGGTGCTTGAGTAGGCGGAGAAGTTGAAGTGGGTCTTCTACTGACGACTCTTGACCTGGTCCGGGTGGCAGGTTCTCTTGTTAGTGAAGCATCCTTGTTAGTAGATTCAGTGTTAGCTTGTTGACTGCGCGTTCGAGTCCTTCTCGAATCGAATCGTTCGTTGTTTGTACTTGGAGCTTGAGGTTGTTCAGGGGTTGGAACAACCTGTGGCCTAGTTCTCGTCCTTGTTCGAACGACATCTCTTTCTTTCGGAGGAGTTTCTTCTCGTCTCCTACTGCTCCTAGGCCTGAATGTAGGCTGCACGGATTCCGATTGATCAGAACTGGCTACACTATTGCCATCTGAAGCTGATGGTGCTTGCAGCCTTCTACTCCTCGACACACCTTCCACCTGGAAAGTAAAATAATAAGTGGTTAATTTGTGATCTTTCTATCACTATTAAAATAAAGTAGACATTGCAAATATTATCGTCAGCCACAAATCACACGAAAGTGAAATTGAATAAATCTTCACAGCAAAGATTTTCTTTGGACATGTGTCAGACTCAGAACCAATAACGATAACAAAAGAAAGTACAACTATCAATTACGCACGTAACGCTTAATGATTTGCACTGAAAAGGAAAGTGCCATCTGCAACAATGCATTATGAAATCTTTAATCTATGAACACAAAGAAAGTGCGTTTGAACAATACTGGACGGCTGGTGGCCGGTCATTGGAACGCATAATTCAGTTACTTCATGCGACATAACAGCGTAAACGGTTGCTTGGATCCAGTTACGGGTAGAATAAAGAGAAAAACTGTTCTGTTGATTAGGCAAAACAAGAATATCTGACAGTTGTCTGTCAGATATTCTTGTTTAGGACGTAGTTCAGATTTTGATATCTGAATGATTAAATTTCAGACAATTTAATCTATATGCTTTAAAAAAAAACTTGTCACTTAGGTAAGTACAAACTTTTTAGCTTATCAGTAAATTGATACAATTGTAAACAATCAATCCTAAGAGGTATGTAGCTACAATACTAACAATACAATAAACATGATTGCACATTACATTCATCACTTTATTTGGCAACACAAACATTCTCAAACAAAGCCATTGCCTTGTTGAATGTGTAGTTATCCAAATAATCTAGTGATATATGGTCTAAAATCCTACAACTAGTACCTAACCTTCAATCAAGCTCAAATCAGACGGTCATTAATTATGTTATTATTGTTTAACAAACGAACCGCGAGCTCACATGTGTTCATGAATTTTACACACGATTTATTTACAATAGACTTGGTTATTAGGAAGATGCGCCAAAGAATACAAAAAAAAATCTAATGTATCGTTTGTCTTATATCAGTTTAGTTATTGAAACTGGGTTATTGTTCACAAACCAAAACATAGGACAAATATGTTAATTAAAACAACAGCTAGGTTAATAAAAATCCTCTTAGCTAGATTATTAAGTAAAAATATAGATCGTTTTGCAACCTAGACGCCTATCATGTTACAATTGTTAATATTTGTAGGACTTTTAAAAAGAAAATGTTTATGTAGACGCCTGTATCGAGCGTCTACATAGGGAGCGGAAATCTTTTTTACGGGGCCAAAAAACCTTCAAAGCTTCTCAATATCTTGCCAACAATAGATATGGTATCTACATGTATTATATTTGTAAATACCGCACAAAACATTAGTACATGTAAAACAAGGTAACTCGTAAAAGCAGCTAGTTTTACCATGCAATTTGAAAGAATCATTTGAGAGAAAATGGATAGCTGTCATTATTTATCTACACAGTCGTTTTCTCTTGAGCGTAGAGATAATTCTAAGCGGCTGGAAGATTAAATAGTATTACAGTTCATAAACGCATTGCTTGAGTACAATGAAGCTACACCTGCGTGAGTCGCAAAAGATGACAGTCGCTTTTCATACATGATATAAACATAACATAACATCCTGCCATCTCTGAAGGGTTAGGCAAAGGTGTCGACCTATTAACACCCATATTTACGCAACTACGGCGAAGCAAAAAGGAGTGTTACGATTTCGACCGGTATGTAAGTATGTAAACCAACCCTAACAAAACAATACATGCTAACAGTTGTAACGATCGCGGGCTTACGGACGGCGAGTAATGGGTAGCTCGCTGTCCGGTAAGGACCAAGCCCTGGTCGACGCGACGGCACGTTGTGTTCCACGCGCGCCTCAAAGAGATGTGAGCACCAACTGGTGGAGTCCGCAAGGGCCGATGCCTGCCAGGGGTGCGGGTTGTTCGAAAGAGATACCGTCGCCTCTGGCACACAGGCAACTGAAGGAACACGGGTGGGTTTTAGTCAGTAAAAGTGTGACATGCCCTCCCGCTCCACCCAGAGCGGGAGAAGTTATTTGATGAAACCCACCCAAAAAAAAAAAAACAGTTGTAACGATCATACGCTTAAGAGTAATGTGGTCTACGACCACGACTTCTTAGAGCATGATTTTTCAGTAGTCGGTTGTGCAAGGGGTGGGGGGGTAACCCTATCGCCATGGACACAAATCCGAACTCCGAGACTTTCCCTACTGAGTCGTGTTTACATGTTCGTTAAAGTACGAAGTTTCCCAGGTAAGAAACATTGCGCCCCCAATATTTTTTTATTAACAAAAAAGACTTGACAATCTTTCTGGCAGTGACGATACGATTTTTTCTGGTACGAATTTTATATGGAGTGAACGATCTCATGTTCTTTATTTATTTTAGTGGTCGTTTCATGTAAGATCAGCAAAGTACAAAATTATGTCAAGTTTTACTGACTACTGACCAGGTTGACATAATTATGTACGATTACCGACCTGTGAAACGATCAAATTGTTCTAAGAACCACACAATAAGTCCTGTGTTGAATAAAATAATCTTTAGAATAGACACACAGCAGTCCAGTTGATCATTTGTATCAGATTTTAACGTCAATAATGCAAAATTGGAACGCCCAGTTCGATCTGATACCTTAGATAACAGATTAGCGTCCATTATCAGTGCCTTACGCTACTATTAAACCTTATACAGGTTGAATATATTAGCCAAAGCCTTGTGCAGGCAATCTATTTGAGATTTTACCATGAATCTACAATATATGTCTGGAACTCTAGTTACTAAAAGGAAAGGAAAACCTGGGTCTTAACTATTATTTTTCTTAACCAGTTATTATTACTTCCTTCACAATATCAATGTTTTCTATTAACTAGTAAAATATTTTAAATAGTTCATTCAACTTCACATAATCTAACTAAACTTGAGCCCTACACCATTCTTTCTCCATCCTCCATCAACTTAGATGGCCATTGTCACTATACAGGGGCTACAAAGAAGCTTGATGCATAAAATGCGTAGAAATCACACACCCTGTACTCAAAGTGAGAGGTGGCCCTATCCGCATGGCCCTATTAGGACCATGTGAACACACGTGTGCTCTAACATATCGCCTTAGCTTAATTTAATACACGAACGGTAAGTAAGGTTAATATGGTCATTAATTATTATGCGAGCGTTATTTGTGTGTGCGCTGTAATTTTACGTGCTTTAGTTAATTATTTGTGTGTTTTCTTGTAGTGAAAGGGTTAATGCCCTCTGTATTAGCTCTCTAATCTGTTTTGCGAAACACGTGTATTTTTAAGGAGAAAAGGTAATGAGTTCGGTATAATGCGTGTTAAAAGAATTATAACATTAATATTCTCATCTTTGCTTCACATGTGTTTCTTACATGCGTCATTAAAGTTTCACCCTGACAAACAAGTAAGTGAATTTCTGACTCGTACCAATAAAAACCCTGACGCGACCTCAGGTTAATTTTTCAGATGATTTTCAGCCTCAGTTTTTGTGCTATAGCATCATTGATTCTTATAAAAAAAACATTCGACTTAACACTATCATCGCCTGCCAGGTGTGCGGGTTGTCCGAAAGAGATACCGTGGCCCCTGGCACACAGACAACTGAGGGAACACGGGTGGGTTTTAGTCAGTAAAAGTCTGACACGCCCTCCTGCTCCACCTAGAGTAGCAGAAGTTATTTGATGACTTCCCAACATCAAAAAAAGAATCACTATCATCAAAATTGGATAGGTTTCTCAGAGATTTAGGAGAAGAATAAAAAATAATGCTTAGGACCTTGGGTGATAAATTAATCTAAATAGGTCTAGACACATACAATTAAAAGTCTGGGTGGTCTAAGAAAGCAAATCTCTGTATTGATTTTACACAGTACCCCAATTACCTATAACAAATAGTGCTTTCGTAATATCTACTGAATGCTTACTCAGTAGAATTGTATCAAAGTCGTGCCGGTAGTTCTTAGCAGGTACCTACGTAACAGGTGACACTATTTATAGACGTAATTCCTATGCACTTACATATATACAATCTCTATTTCAATGTGCAGGGTGCGAGTATGGACCATTAGTGTCTAATAGCTGTCTAAAATTTCTTCAGACTTGAAATTGAAGAAGCAGCAATATATTTTACTTGTAGTTTCGTTTTTACCATTTTTTTAAAAGTAATAAGTATCGGTTACTCGCCAATACTACGCCGTATATATATTTTTACAAGCTTCTAATGCATTTCCCATTTAAAGTGTTTCTAAGTTTGGCAAATAAGGTTTATTTGTACGTATCGTACTTGACAATAGATAGGTACCTATACATACAAAAGGTAGGTACTATTCATCGACGATGACATTGAAATTCGATCTAAATTAAGTTTACTAGCCGTAGCTAATATTTTCAGGAAACATTGTAAAAACATAATAACATAAAAGCTATCGAAATATCATTTAAATTATTCTTTTTGAAGGTGTATTTTTTTTAAATCGATAATTATAACCGTCAAGTTTTTATTAAACACTGGACAATACTTACCTTAGAACCAGTAAATGAAATTTCAAATAAACCTTTTAATTTTATCATTTAAAATGGCAAATTATAGCTAATACGTGTTTTGATAGATTCCATTTCTGAATACAGTTGTAGGTATTCTTATCGATTTCCTCATTTTATTTTTCTACGAGCCACATCGAATTTTAAATAACAAAACAAAGCACAATCAAAAATATCTGTCACACCAATTTAAGATAGCTGTCATTTTATTAAAAGAAAATCAAAATGCGTGAAAATCAGTGTCAAGTTTTGCTCAATGTTATTAACAGACAAAGTGTCTCAATATGGTTATTTTCACAAATATTTCTATCGGTGGCCTTCGGGCTTGGTGGGCAGTGGTCACGACGAAATATCTGGCATTACACCAGTCGATAAAATTACAATAGGTCTTTATGACAGGCTGCAAGTATATGAACAAATTGTGTCTGATATTTTTTATCGTAGAAGATATAGTCGATATTATGCATTGTGCGTTGCCATAATCCAGGGCCAAATATAGGCCTCTATTCATAGTCTTAGAAGAAATGGAATGATGGTTTGGACAATTTTTAAAAATGTTTCTATACATACTGCCAAAGACAGATATTCTAGATATTCAACTACTGTAACTGCTGTTAATCTTATATATAAAATTCTCGTGTCACAATGTTCGTTCCCGTACTCCTCCGAAACGGCTGAACCGATTTTGATAAAATTTCGTGTGCTTATCGGGTAGGTCTGAGAATCGGTCAACATCTATTTTTCATACCCCTAAATGTTAAGGGTGCTCCACCGTAATTTTTTTTTTTATAATGCTAACTCAATATTCATAGTTAAGACAGGACAACGTCTGTTGGGTCAGCTAGTATACATATATTTACACAAATTAGATATAACTTACCTACCTAAACTTAGCTTATCACTATGTAACAACATACATTTAACATAAGAACATACATTTTAACACTAACTATCACTACGCCAAATGTAAACACCGCTTAACGAAACAAGGTCAATATCTATGTGTAACCAGATCTATAGAGATAATAGGAGAATAATAACTCCAATAAGGGCGGCTACCATTTAATTGGGTCGTTGAAACCACAGAATATTAAAAAAAAACAGAAGAACCGGCCATCAAAACGTATGTCCAGAGTTTTTTGCCCCATTCCAAGCAGATGCAGTTGATTACCAAAATTGTCAGAAGAACAGGATATATCTATACAATATCGAGGGCAGTTCTAACTTTTTCAAGCACAGACGAATGGTTTTCTGGTCTTTTTTTTTTCAGACAATCACAATCCACCTATAACGTTCCCACTGTTGGAAACATTCCTCCTCTCTGTAAGAGGGAGTAGGCCATGATCCGCCGCGCAGGCCCAGTGTGGGTTAGTGGATGTCACATGACTTCGAATTTTTGGTTCTAGGACATGTCGGTTTCCTCTCGATATTTTTTCGCAGCGTTTTGAGAGCAGTGGTGGACTGGTGGTTAAAATAAATACATAAACGAATTCCGCTTGGGTTCTAAACACGACCTTCCACTCGTATGTTCTCGTCAGTCCTAATAAGAGCCAAAAAGTCATAAATTCACAATTCAATTCAAATTATTAACATGCTTTTTTAAATATTAGTTTCACCTGTATGTTTGTTTAAGCATTTTTGTTTGTAACCTTTGGACTTGATTTTGACCCACTTCAAATGGTTAGATTTCATTTAAACTTTGTAGACTTATTGAGGACCGATGACAATCCAATAATTTAATAAATTTGTTCCATAATGTAAAAAAAATTAAACTGAAAACCTCGTTTTTGTAGTTAACAGAACTAAAATATAAAAATAAATATTAGATAAAAAACCCTAAAAAACACACTTTAAAAACCAAACTAAAAAAATAGAAAATAATTAAAAAAAAGCGTGGTGTGCTTGATATTAATTTATTATAAAAATACCTCAAAAAGTACCCCAACGTTTTTAAATTATTTTTCAGTTGACACTCAATTCATAAGACAAGCATTACTGTAGTAACAATCCACTGTTTTGTTTGAAATTGTCCTACTGTTCCAAACTTGTGTGTTGGAATATCAATAACGTTGTACCTACTGGCCGCTAAATGACACCGAATTGGATTTACGATGCGGAGCAAAGTATTAGGTTTCTGACTCACGATTTCAACGTTAATTGAATAATTATTTGAATGACATAATATTTTATTGTGTGTTGTCATTTTTATCGGAGTTACCGACTTAGCATGCAGAGTAAGCAAAATAAGGTGGCAGTGGGCTGGCCATGTTTGTCGAAGGACTGACTACTCTCTAAGGCCGTCGTCGAAGATACGGGTCCGTCCGAAAATAGTTGAATACTTAGGAATGAACCCTACTCCCGATTTATTGTCTTTTTCAGGCGGGCAAAAACACATCGAGAGTAAGGACAACTGTCAAATCGTGTTGCCATTTTAACTTCAGGCCCGAAACTAATCTTATGTCCGTAGGTGATATGGAGTAGAAAACACCCGTAACTTCGGCCAAAACTACGGACTTCGTGCTTAGAGATTAGACCCCCTGGTACGGACATAAGATTCCTTGGGGGCCCGGACTAATGGGGCCGACTAGATATTGTCTTAACAGTTCACGGTAGTTTCCTTTACAAACAAATGTCATCCCTATACCACAGATTACTGAATAGTTACTACGTCCTATACTAAGTCCAATTGAATTCTCTTTAGCTTGTTATTTTACTACCTGCCGCGATCTATTGAACAGTACGTTCATTTATTTTGTATCTTTTTATCCCACAAATGTCTTGTATAGGTCATCAGTAGCAATTTATACACGTATGCTCAAATGTAAACTGGCTCAAACAACACTATAATTTTAATTAAATCATTTACAGAACTGATAATAAATAAACGACTCTTACAAGTAAAATATATGTATGAACTATCAAGTTACATAGTTTACTCGCTACTTGAATGACTATTATATTTTTTTATCAATCTTGAGTTACAATAGTTGTTCATTCAGCCGTGAACGAATATTTTAAGGTACAATAAGTTTGTATGTCTTTTTAGATTACATGTTGATACTGTACTAGTAACTTGTACATACTTAACAATTTGTTTTACTTTAATTTTTCATGTGAACGACTTATCTGAGACTACCGCAAATAAGTTGTACTGATAGTCTTTTATTTTTAAATACATCATTTAATCAAGATGTTTATGAAATAGTAAATCATCAAAAAATTATTATACATGCGCCATAGGTTACGCAAATATATTAGAGACGAAGAACCCAGGTAATTTTACATAAAATTTTCCAGCAATCGTTCCCATTGCATATACGCAAACAGACAGACATACATGCAATTACAATTATAAGAACATTACAGCCTATGAAATAACCGCTAGAGGCACTTAATTTAACAACTTGTGATATAGCTCTCATTGCAATATCGGTGACTGTCACATATTCACTAAAACATACTACATAGATGCATATTTATGAATACACGTGTTCATTTAAACACGTATTTTCCAATGCATTTGCAGTTTGACAACTTAAATTATTGCTAAAACATTAAGCTCCTAAAAGCTTATTATTTCTCAGATTAATCCGAACACTCACGTAGGAACTTACCCAATGAAAGATTGAATTCATGATTACCTACTTAAGGTATTAACTTAAGCATTTATTTAAGTAGGTAGGTGTATGATTGAGGTTAGTCGATACCAATTATTATGGTGCTTCAAGACCATTTTGTACAGGGTCAAAGGGCTATCGACGCGCAAACTGAAACCATGTCTCCAGCACATGATTCTAGGACTCCTAGCATCGAAATTTTGCAACGGTTATAAAAAACAAACCTACTGTCTCATAGAAAATAGCCAAACCTCATCATCTGCCTAGCCTTTTCACAACTATGGCGGGGTCAGCTTCCAGTCTAACCGGATGCAGCTGAATACTAGTATTTTACATGGAGTGACTGCCTATTTGACCTCCACAACCCAGTTACTGGGTAACACGATACCCCTTGGTAAGACTGGTTGTCAGACTTTCGGGCTTCTGACGACCCGTAACGACTGTCAAAGATCCACGAATGACAGCTGGGACCAACGGCTTGACGTGCTTCCCGAGGCACGGAGGAGTCTTGGTATGTAAAGATGGTCACCCATCCACGGACCAACCGCGGCAAGCGTAGCTTAACCTAATCGATCGACCCGTGCAGCTGTTTTTACTTAGCAACAAGTAACGCGGTCAAAATGTATGGCAGAGCTATAATTTTTTTTAGATATCCGTCGATAACTTTCAACCCAGAGGTTTAGAATCATCATCATCATTTCAGCCGAAAGACGTCCACTGCTGGACATAAGCCTCTCCCAAAAGGGGGGTTTTGCCATAATCGCCACGCTTGGCTGGCGGGTTTGCGATCGCAGTATAATGGTAAAATGCATAGAGAACTCTGCTGCCCATTCTCTAGTAAGTCCCTTAGTCGCCTTCTACGACACCCACGGGAAGAAATGGGATGGTTTAGAATATTGTACTGAATCATTGTCAACAGGTTGTGCGTCAATGTCCTTGCCACGCAGTATTAGTGACACGTGCATTGTTTATAAACACTATGCCAAATTAAACACACTTCAATGATGTGTTCAATTGTTTATTCCACTAAGGACATAATAGTGCTACCAATATTATGACAAATTCAGCACATTATTTAGAGTTCTTCATTCCGCCATTTACTAAAAAGCATGCCTCATGATGCCTACTATTAAAACATTTCTGTAGCTATTCTCAACTTAAACAAACATCTCACTGAATTAAAAACCATATTAAGACGCACAATTGAACTTCACATAGTCACCTTGTTTACCTTCCCCCCCCTTCCTCACCACGCCTGCGCACGCGCCGTCTTTTGTTCTAACAAGTGATTAATCATTAGTAATCGTATCACTGTGTGATGTTACATGAGAATTTTTAATTGGTTTTATTGTTCTTTAAATTGTACCTTATAACAAGGCTGAGAAAGAAATGTTATGGTATGCATATTTTAAAGGCATTTATATCTAGATTTGCTAATTAGACTGACAGCAGTGTCCAGAAACAGATCGTGATGTTTGCCAATAGGATTTGGTAATGTTTAACCGAATATTTGAAAATACTCCAAAGACAATTTACTTATAATATTTTCTGAAGAAAAAAAGCAAGGATCTTGCGTACATTTGTATAATTAAGGTAAGTATTAAATAATAATATTTTACAATAATAATTGAAACTGCTTATGTTGATTATTGCATTTTTTTTCCCACGTATCGAACTGTCACCACCCAAAAACCAAATTCCGGAGCCCAAAATTAAAAAGCAAACTAGTTAAAAAAAACAAGAAACAAGCCTCCAATTAAGAATCAAACCAAAAATCGACTTAGCAGCAATTCGGTCGAGTTTCAAGTAAAATTCCACTTACCGAGGTCTTTTTCACAGGACGTTAACCCAAAGTATTAAGAAATAACGTTTTAAATGCATAAAGCACAATGCTTGTACCTAAACTGCAAGCTGTTTGGCAGCTGGTGTCAAGGCCTGTGGCTTTTGAGTTGTCGACGAAAGCCAGGAGCTATGTTCGAAGTTGACTTTCGTTTTACTGGAGGTTAAGTAAAAAGGACTGTGGGCTGGACATTAAGTAGGTAAGTAAAGTAAACTCCAATGATTGTGGTGACAAACTACGGAAATCGCTCTTACTGCAATGGAATTAATAAAAAATAGTTTAAAAAACTAAAAAACACGCTTTTAAAGGCAAACTAAAAAAGGAGAAAATTATTTAATACAATTAAAAAGCGTGGGGTGCTTTTTGAGGTATTTTTATAATCACTTAATGTCAAGCACCCCACGCTTTTTAATTGAATTAAATTGTTTTCTCCTTTTTTAGTTTGGTTTTTAAAGCGTGTTTTTTATTTTTTTAACTATTATTTATTTTCAATTTTTTAGTTCTGCTAACTACAAAAACGTGTTTTTTTTATTATTATGTTTTTCCTTTTTTTCATTTTTCTCATTTTTTTTTAAAATTATTGAATTGCCATCGGTCCTCGATAAGTTTACAAAGTTTCAATGAAATCTGACCGTTTAAAGTCGGTCACAATCGCGCTCTAAGGAGTCGGTTACATACAAACAAACAAACAAACATGCAAGTGAAGCTAATATAAAGCGTGTAAAAAGCTACCAATGACAAACTGTTACAACTGTGTGCGGTTGATTGTATATGTAATAGTGGTTCATGGAGCCTGAGCCAAACCTAATGCACCCAACTCTATATACACCAATGTATCAATTTTGAAAAATGGAAGCGAACATCTCGAAATGGAAGGAATAAGAAGACTCGTAATGCTATATAACTCATAATAGTACACGAAATATCCTTATCATAACATAACGTTCAAGACTTCTTATCTCATAAGATCCAGAGACACTAGAACTTTTCTTATCAGCTTTCCTTCCAGCGACATAATTATCACACTTATCATTACTTTCCTTTAGTTTCCCTAGCTGAGAATTTCTCAACGGACTTATCATAAATATGTTGTTTAGACGCCTAATCATGGGGCTATCATGAATCTAAAATAATCCAAAACACGGTCTTGTCATGCGCATTTATGCTTTGATATCTAGTGCATAAGGCTTGATAATATCTCCGACATCTGGTCAGCGAAACCAATAACGTCGTATATCCGAGAAAGCGTAGAACAGAAGAAATAACCTGAAATACATTTTCTTTTGTAAGAATGTGAATGAAAACGAGTCGTTTATTATTTCAAAGTTTTTAGGTAACTTTAAAGCTTTTACTCCATTCTAATAAAAACACATACAGGTTGAAATTGAAAACATGCGACAAACCGAAATGGGAGATTGTACTCATCATTATGAACAACTTTTACTAAGGGACCAATGATGCAATCGCGAAAAAAAAAACATCTGTTCCCTACATTTATGTTCGCATAACTCGTCAAAATGTAGGGAACAGCTGTTTTTTTTTGCGATTGCATCATTGGTCCCTTAGTAAAAGTTGTTCATAATGATGAGTACAATCTCCCATTACGGTTTGTCGCATGTTTTCAATTTCACCCTGTATACTGGTAAAAGCAATACCAATATGGCGAAACCGGTTTTATTTCTTCCTGTACCAACTTGAATCCTACTATTGTCAACTCGCCACGTCCTATATCTCTGCTTACCCAACTCACAGATAAACCCATGACTCACTGGTCTAAGAGATTGTGCTTAAAGTTAGCGGGACAAGTTTCAGTCGCTCGCATATGTGTGAGCAAGTGTGTTAAGCAAGTATTGTGACATTCCGATATATGGAGCAAGATATCGACGACTTATTAAGTGAGCTTTTTGAGTATAGGTATAAAATTATTATTAAAAAAAACGATTTACATATGTACCTGACCTTACTTTGGTCATGAAATGACTTTTTTTTTGTTTTTGGTGAATGACATGGACATCTCGCAGATCAACCTAAGAGCATGGCGGCTGCTTAATTGGGCTTTCCTGTGGTGTGCCTCAATAGATAAAGGCTCCATCCATTATGGATTCCATGGTCGCCTGGAAGAGATCGCGGAAAGTGATAAGACCGCCCATTGTTTATTTTATAGTGTAATTTGTTTTTTGTAATGTTTATTTGTGGTGTACAATAAAGAATATATAAATAAATAAGGCCTCCAGCCAGGGCATAAAACTAATAAACTAAGCAAGAATACGCTTAGGGTACCCCCTGTGGGGTACGTACCTCAACTTAGGAGAGGACCCCAAGAAACAGACTGGATCGGAACGAGATCACGAAAGGATAGTTAGTTATATACATTTATAGGTATTTTTTGCCAAAGAATCAGTCTTGCCATATAACGTAACGTAACTATGCTGCCTGCTTTTTGGGCAGTGTCCTGTTGACAGCGATGCGGACGAGTTTATTAATGCCCTATGATTTTTCCCTCCTTTCTCATATACTTTTGAACTTGTAGTATAAACTGCAACCCACATACCTGCTCAAGAAAAGGTCAAATTTTTCCCACCGAGAAGGTTTAAACGGGATCTAATGTAACTCTAATGATCTTCAAATGAAGCTGCAATGACCTTTTAATAACGCTGAACTGTAGCAAACCATCTTTTGACATCTCATATGATGATTATTGGGAAACCAATGTTCATCTGTTAATGATCATTTTGAAGATGATTCTCTGACAAGCAACGTTCCTTATTGTTTTATTCGATGCTTTGACTTTTAAATGTTTTTTTTAAAGTGAAACTTTTATTACATCGTCTCAAACTTTTTCGTCTGTGTGTTGCATGTCGCGTGACGTGTCGCGTGACGGTCGGCCGCGGAGTAGGGATAAAGTGAAAGGCGCTCGTCAGAGCAGCCGAGGCCAATATGGCGGCGCCTATAGTTCGCATCAGCTGACCGTGTAGTTTTTAGTTAAATGTCTATAATGTGAAAAAAAGTTTCACTTTTACGGTGGTTTCATAAAACCACACAAGTTTTTTTTTTTTTATCAGACACTGGCCCAATACATCTCTGCAATATCCAAGAAATGCTTCTACAATTTCATTTACAATTTATTTATCTTTTGGTGCCTCTCCCATTGCTGAAGACTGATTGTCTATTCCGAGTTCTACTTGTGTTTTGTGTTCTAGAAGAGCTCAGCAGCACTCGTGACTCCGGACCACTCATAAACTTTCCTCAACCAGGACTTCTGATTTACCTACCAGTCGTAAATATAGGACTTAATCTCATGATTTGCACCACATTGTAAGTAGAACGCATGCGGCACAGCTTTATATAATAACACGGACTTGACCGGCGCGGACGCAGATATACGTTCTGAGAAACTACACGATCCAATTAGATCAACGAGACTTTGCGGTTTGATAGCAGTTCAATCTGACTTTACGCCTATTACTTTGTTAATACTATAAAAGTATAAATGCTGTCATTTATACATTCTGATTGGATAAGCAGCTGTAAGGATCTATGACTTGAATTAACTTTTATTAAAATGGTGTTGTAGTCTTTGTTATCTGTTTACGTGCTTTATCTTAATTAAAAAGAGTGTCCATGGAGCTTCTTGTCCCTTCTTCTCCATAGAGATCTACGTTTTGGAACGGGCTTAAACCTGACTGACCGACTTCTTGACAATTCAAAAGTGCCTGTAAATTTCATTGAAATGAATGTTTTGAGTTAGCAGTAGTTGGCTACGTTAACAACAACTTCTAAGTTAAAGAAATCTTGTTGACAAGACAGGTGTATTATCGATTCGAGAAGAAGAAGATCTCGGTGTACCCTGGACTGACTGCTGCGATCAAATCTTTTCTCTCAGCGTACACCAATGTTCTCGTATCTCGAAACATGAAGAAGACTGTTATCGTGTCTCCAACAATTTTTTTCTTTGGACAGAAATTAGGACGGAGAACACATGATGAACGAATTCGGAAGTAAAATAATTGCTAAATGCTGGCATGGAAGCATTTAGCAATTATTTTGATTCAAAAAAACATGAAGGTGTTGACTGAGCAAACAAAATTTCGATATCTTTACATTAGAGTTATTAAGATAAAACTTAATTGGCTATATTCAAAACTGTATTAATTAAATCCTTGTTGAATATATTTCTTAACGAGCTGCCTTTAATTACATTCAATTAATCATCTCACATAATGTTCAAAACGAATGCGAAATTATTTATTTACACTCTTAGGTGTAGATTAGTATGACCTAAGCACTTATTGGTACATTTTTTCAGGGGCATTTAAAATTCAAATTAAAACACGATGTTTTATAACATGACAGCTTGAGGTCTTAATGAATTATTTAAATGTTATTGCCTTCCTACATTTAAAAGTTTTTAAATCTAGATACCTGCTTATTTTTTAAATTAAATGTCTATCAAATAAATCCAATGTCACGATTACGTGTCGTCGAAGTAATCTTTAAAAAACTAATTACATATTGCCAAACTTTACCTACACATCTTTTTAGAAAGGAACCTTGAATCGGCCAACAAAATCACCTTTATAAACCTAATCTTGTTTCTCACATAGACTAATGCCGCGGTCCCACAACCCGCTTTCTCACAGGCCAGATCGCGCCAGGTCAGGCCGACAAACGCCGTGGGAATGCTTGGCACTGACCCCAACAGGCGTAGGCGTAGCAACACCTGGCTCGGCCTATCGGTTTACGGGCGGTGGGACTGTGGCATTACATACTTATATGTAATCATCAACCAATCAGCCCTTTTTTCAATACAACATGACGTTGTAATCTGTAGAATATGGTGTATTAACATTGCGCCATAATTTTTAACAAAGTAATAACTAAGTATGTAAGAAATAGTTACGTTAGTTGACGGCATGGTTGGCGCTGTGGTTAAGCGATTGACTGCTGCGCTCCGTGTCGCGGGTTCGATTCCCGCACGGAACAAATATTTGTATGACCTACAAGTAGTTGTTCCGGGTCTGGCTGTTTGTGTATGTGAGTTTTAAATGTTTGTAAACGCACCCACAATACAGGAGAAATTCGTAGTGTGGGGCAAGGTTTAAAAAAATATATATAATAATCCTGTTCCAATAATTCATTCAAAAAATCCATAGAAAAAGTAATTTCAGTTTTTCCCGAATTTGAATTTGAATTTCCCGGGAAACTTGTAAAATTTTTCTTTCCACAATAACCTAATTCGGACTATTATGAACATTTTAAAACAAAAAATAGCCAAATCTGTCTTGCTACTCTCAAGTGATGGGAACTTTTTTTTTGTTGGGCATCTCGCAGTTGGCCTTGAGAGGCCGTGACTGCTCAACCGGGCTTTCCTGGGGCTGCCATTAAGAATTAATCTTAACGTCTCCAGCCAGGGCTTACAAACTAAAATAAATTACAAGCTAAGCGACTGCACGCTGAGGGCACCCCCTGTGGGGTACGGGCCTCGGCTCAGGGCGTCACTGATAGGGGGACAGCTATCATTGGGGACAGGCTGGATCAAAATATTGGCATTATTATTGATCGGGGAATTTAAAGCTACTGGCTCAGCTGCGGCGCGGGCTGGCGCTTCAACGAGCAAGGGTCGGTCGGGGAAGTGATGGGAACGATTACATTTTTATTTATATAGATGAGTCGTACTGGCAAAATATAAATAAATAATTGTACCTACTTGTATCTCGTGTTACTATTGCCAATATTTGCATTGCAATATATAGTTCACCTTTCAGTGCAAGGGCACATTACCAATGAATCTTTAATAGCTAATCTATTTATTTATAAAGTAATTAATTACGTTACTCACACAAACATTTTGATTTTCAATGACATTACATATTATTTAGTGCATAACACATTGGTAGGTACATTCTAATTCGTGACTTATTACTAGTATAACACACGATACTATATTGAGTAATCAATCAAACGTGTGTCTGTTACAATTGGATTACATTTAACCTAATTAAAATTTAAGTGCCTAATGTTATATCATTTTAATACAAACAAGATGCAGAGCTAATTAAAGGAATCTGTTAATTGTAACAATTATTGTCTTAAAGGTCCATCTGAAAAATCTCGAGGAAGATTTTACAATCATAGCGAACTTGAAGCCTTAGAGCATATTTGTGTTTCTGTGAAAATACAGATAAATGAGACGTTTCAACTTCTTCTGTCCGGCAGTTTCAGTGTTTTTTTTTTGTATCCCCGAAATGCTTTCGTTAATCTTGAACTAAAAGCTGTAATCCTATTCTACTTATATTAGAAATGTGAAGGTTTTATTACTAAATCACCAGAGGTCGGATATTCGGATGCATATTCACCTAAAGTTGAGATGTTGGCTAACATGGAATACGCTTTTGTATCGAAAAAGTCTTAATTTAGGTAAGTAAATTGTTTATTTTTTGTTTTAACTAATACAAACCATCCCTCCTCCAGTACATACACATATTTGTATCGGGTTAAACATTAATTTTAAATTAATACACATCTGAATAGTTATGCAATCCAAGAATCCCGGGGTTTTTAATAAATATTACTAATAATTTGTAAAGCCGCTTCCATACTTTCATAGCTAAAAATTAACTGTAGGTAAATATGCATCCGAATATCCGATCTCTGTAAATCACACAAAAACGGCTGCATGGGTTTGACACACAGATAGATTATAACATGGATGAACACATAGGATAGTTTTGATCACAGTAGTAAGTTCTTATGGCACAATTTACGCCCTTGACGCAGGAGAAGCCGCTGATAAAGAAAATAAAGAGTTAAAAACACCTGCAATATTTTGTGCTGTACTCTAATTCTACTAGACATTCAATCACGAAAATCTGAATTTAAGATGAAAATATCAATAAAGCTACGTATGTATCATTCGTACGCTAATCGACAAAAAAACCACGACAGCGACATCGACTGTAAAAAAACAGTAGCGTTTAATACACACCAAGGTTGTGCGCAAACGTTTTGCTGCCTCATTTGTATCACTTTGCAATATTATCTGCAGGCTTACCACGAGCACCGATTTGTCGACGGAAGAATAGACATAACTAATGTACAATAGGAGAAGATAGCTATGTTTTTTTTAAATTAATTATCATGATTTTGTAGATAACCGTAGGTACATACTTTGTGGCCGCCGATTAGAAAGTTTTTTATCAATCAGTGTGACTTTGACAGTTTGGGATGAAATATTCTTCTGAAATAGTCTAAATTTTTCTGGACCTAGACAAAGATCGTCAGAAACGAAAGACAAAATGACAGATTGTAGAAGGATATCTACGGTGCGATGTCAAAAATGGGGAAACGAAATGTCACTTTGTATTGAAAAAGCACTGTCTATTCTTCGTAGAAATAGAAAGCTTCATGCTAAGCCTGCAGGACAAGTTTTAAGACTCTTGGGTAATTAACTCTTAGAAATAATAATTAGGAAATGAAACGGAAAATGGTTTTCAAATCGACCTTGATTATCATGAACCATTAATTTCCCTCAAACAAGGATGTATTTATGACATATTATATGATTTTCAGGACCTAAATAGACCAATTTGACCATTTCAAATTAATTTTTACACAGGAAAATTTGGATAAGCCTCCAAGATCCAGTATTACCGCTTATTTTGTGACAAAATATTCTAATCAAGTCATAATTAAGAGTTATGAAGACGATAGTAAAATGTCCATCATAGTTATTACTATAACCTATGTTATAGGCAGTTTGTAAACTTAACTAGAGTGACTGCTCACTCAGGGCATCCCCTGTGGGGTATGGACCTCGGCTAAGGGCATCGCTGGTAAGAGGGCAGCCAGGGACAAACTGAATCGGACTGATTCAATTCAAATCAACTTAAGCCAAACTTAACTATCAGGTAACTGTAGAGAGTTACTAAAATAACCAAACCTTCACATGACGTTAAAATTATTGCCAATTATTAGATAAAGATAATTTAATAACTAAAGTAAATGAAATTAATATATCCCTCTCTAGCCAAGAAAATACAGATCATAACCGCATAGAAAGTGACATAAATAATAAAAGGAAATTAATATGAAACAATGGACGGAACAGGCACTACGCCACAGGTAAGTGAAAACAGCTGTATTTTTTATTAAAAGATTCAGTGCTTAAATTAATTTCTATGCTAATTGTTTAGTCTGGAAGCACTCTGGCGCAACTTGAATTAGAAATTGATTTTGGAAGACAAAATGGCGGTGGTGTGCGTAGTTACTTTATATTGTATTGGCCATCGCAACTGATCATCATGAAGTCCAAGGTTCAATGCCTGGGTCGGGCAAACCATTATTGGATATTTCCAGTAAGAAATTCACAATACTAAGTTTAAATAGGCTAGCAGAAGGTTGATTGGCATTTTGTGTATTTCGGCTTGTATAAATTAGCGCAATATTACCCACCATCCCATAAATTGCTAGAACAAGTGTTAATGTTGCAAAATTTTAATCCTAAGACGCGTATGTACTTACGGCAGTATTTAGTATGGTCAACAATACTGACTTCGCGTATTTATTTAAACTTCTCGCACACAAAAAAGGTACAAAGGCGGACTTAATGCCTTAGGCATTCTCTACCAGTCAACCAAGGGTGGTGAAGAGATTAGATGGCAGGTGCTTTGGATGAGAGGAATGAAGAAAAAACCTATAAAATATATAATAATTAATTATAAATAATATTACATAAATAGGTTATTAACTAATAAGACACATACATGCATACATATCTACTATAATATATACTTACTTAAAATATATATATATATATATATACAAATACAAGGGACAGAGGTGTTGAGGCGGCTCTACGCGTATTCGTGCGACAGTCGCATTCTGTTAGGACACAGGCTATAGGCACACATATTATTGTTCAGATTATCCCAATGTGATCCTAAAACAAAAGGCAACTTTGCCATAACAGTTTCAGCTTACCTACCAATTTCAAAGCCGCAGCTTTTGTTCCACTTTTGCGCAAATACATTTGAATACGTAAGATTTAAGAGTTACTTATTCCATTTCGTTAATGAAGATCTCTCCTTTTCTGTTAAAGCTTAGCCTATGTTTTCGAAATTTCACTTGTCGTAAATAATACCAAAACAGGACTAAAAAGTAACTCGGCTCAAACTCATTTAGTTGCTGACTCATAGTCCGTGACATTTTCTGTTCTGTTACCGTTTACAATCTCTTGATTATTTCTTTTAAAATACCTAGGTGTGTAATATTTGCTCTATTTTTTTTCCATCTTAATCACGTCATGGGTTTATTCTCGAAAATGGTTCACGTTTAGACATTTATTTCTCCACTAGCTTCCGCTCGCAGCTTCGCCCGCGTGGAAGTCGGAAATTATCCCGCGGGAACGCACTACCGGTATAAAAAGTATCATATGTGTTAATCTAGGTAATAATCTATCTGTGTGACAAATTTCATCCAAATCAATTCAGTAGTTTTTGCGTAAAAGAATAAAAAACATCCATCCATACAAACTTTCGCGTTTAATGCGGCCTACCCAAATGTCCTTTATTTGGTTTTGTTCGTCAAATCTTTGAGCTCCTCAAGTTCTGAGTTGAGCTGCATGATTACTGATAAATGCGTGCACTGATTGGACAGGTCCACTCAATCTGTGTGGTTCTTTCCTCCAAAAGACCATTTCAGACACCAATCGACATGGTCTTCACATGATCTGACCAAGATTATGTCTGGACTTTAAAAGAGACTGTGACCTCTGAGTTTGTTTCGGCCTTTCTTCTCAGAGTAGTCAGATAGGAAATCTAATCGGATAATCGGAAATCATCTAGTTTAAAAAAATATGATTGACGTGTAAAAGTGTCCCCCCCAGTGGGTTCCCGCATTGTCGTCGCGGGGGGGCTCAGTAGCCGTGGTCCGCTCCCACGGTGAAGCGAAGAGGAACCCCAAGGTGGGGCCGCTCGTCAGGGCATTTGTCTCCAAGCCGACGACGTAGCGGCCAAAAAGTAGGTTGCGGTGAGGTGCACCGCAACTGAGGCGGGCCGCGATGTCTTATGGGAGGCATCGCGGCTGAGGGTTATGGGCTGCAGCGGAGGAGGAGTACCGGTACTTCTGATTAGCGCTCTTTCCTTCCGTGGCCTGGACGTGGCCGCCACCGTTTGATGGCGGACGCGGTGGGGCCGCAGGGGAAGAGGAGTGTCGGTATAGTGTTGGCGCTTTCCCTATCCCGTGCGGCCGGGAAGTGGTAGGCGGCGGGGCTGCTGCGCTGGCCCATCGCGGGGGGACCAAGGGTGTCAAGGGTGCCAGGGTAGTCTAGGGCCCTTGTGCTGCTTGGTTCCTGGAAATATCGATACTCCTCCGCCGTGCTTCGGAAAGATTTTTGGCCGTTGGTCCTGGCTGTTATTTGGACATCTTTGACAGTCGTACGTATAGTCAGAAACCCGAAAGTCATACAACCAATCTTACCGAGCAGTTTTGTATTACCCAGGTTTGTGGAGGTCAGATAGGCAGTCGCTCCATGTAAAATACTGGTATTCAGTTGCATCCAGTTAGACTGAAAGCCGACCCCAATATAGGTAGAAAAATGCTAGTCAGATTGATATTTCTCTACCGCTAAGATTTTCTAATCCCTTTAGCTTCTTTAAAATTTAAACACCTAATCAATAATTTCAATGTTAATCTTTCCAACATTTCCGATAACAACATAAGCCTCTTCAATATCCTAATTAATTATTTCCTGCGGCTTCATTCACTAAATAATTATATTTATGCGTATATTCGTCAGTATTTGAGCGAAAGTCGACCAGTTCGACATCGCTTTCATGCAAAACCAGTTGGCTTTCTTCAGCATAAAGTAATAACATTGCTGGTGTAAGTGATGAGCGATCAGCGGGTCGTTAATGATGAGGCGAAATCTTGGTCATTAGGATTCATTACTTTCTTATTAAGTGTGGTGCAAATGAGAATCAATGTACGAGGAATATTAGCAGCTTTTCTGCCTTACCCTCCAGCCATCGCCTCGACCCTTGCATTTGTCGTTTGTGTCGTGTGTTGAATTTGTCGCTTAATAATAATTCCTATCCAGCCCGTCCCTTTCTGCCCTCTTCAAGCGAGCCCTAAGCCGAAGTCTGTACCTCACAGGGGGTAGTCACTTAGTTTTAAGTTTTTTTTAAGCTTTGGCTGGAGGCCTTAATTTATAGAGGCAGCCACAGGCAACTCCAGTAAAGCAGCTGACAACCTTCTAGGTAGACTTGCGGGAAGTCACTCGCAAAAAAAAATGCGCAGCAATCTTTGGGAACTGCCGATAGAAGTGAAAACTAAGTAACTTGTGAATTTTTCACGCTTTCAAAACAAATGAAGTTTTCGCTTCAATTGTTTTGAAAGCGTTCGGTGACGACGACGCGAGTTCCATGATTTTGTCCACCCAAAAAGTGGTCAACGCGCCTAAAGAAGTTGTCACTTAAAAAATATCCTCCAGCACTTAACCTAATTTATTTGGAGTGGACCCAAAATGTCATCTTCTTTCTTAGGTAGGTATATGAGATTCGATCATCCCCCTTACCCCCACTCCTCACCCTTTTATAGCTATACTAATCATCTTTTAAACTATCTATTCCATACTTTTGTAAGAAACTTACCTACAGCGATTTCTTTTTTTTAAATATCCTTCTTTGTTTGGATGTTTGTTACTCAATCACGCAAAAACGGTCAAACGGATTTGGATAAAATTTGGCATAGAGATAGTTTATAACATGAATAAATACATAAAATACCCTCTATCTCGGTATCACGTTCCCCTGGGATGATTTTCAACATCCACGCGGGTGAAACAGCTGGGAAAAGCTAGTAATTAATAAATGAATAACATAGCTCAGTGAATAACTCAGAAAGTGATATTGAATAACCTTAAAAAATCTAACATGAAATTTAATGAATGGATTTATATAAATCCGGCTCGCTTCATCCCATCACTTGCGACAAACCTCGTAAAAGCGTTCAAGGTTGATTTGCCGAAAGTGACAAAAGCCTTGCCGGTCGAACTTCCCGGGACAAAGCAGCCGCGTGCTGGCTACGCAACTTGTACACTGACGATAATAGGCAGGTTTGTGTTACTACATGTACTTGACAATGCGTCAGCAGGTTGAACGAATTCTGAACCAGATTTGAAATTAAATTGTTTTTTTCACAGTTCTAAACAAAAGCCGTCTTCTTTCCTCAAGGTACTTTATAAAGGTTTAATGTTGAAAATAATTTTGCGGTATTCACATAGTGTAGTTTGTAGCTTTTATGGCAATTTAGCTGCTGACAGTTCGCCACAGTACTAAGTAAAGATTGTGTGCAAAAGAAGACCTTATGATAAATAGGATAGAGATAAAATAAGTTTAATCACATTCGAACACTCAAGCTAAATTAAAAATGGAATAGCAAAAAAAACCCGTAGGCGTGAGATTTGGCTGACCAGTGAAGTGAGAAGATAAAAATAGACTCGTAGAATGATTTTCTAGGAATAATTATCAAAATTGTACAACAAAGGTGAGCACTAAGGCTCCTACAGTACCGAGCATTATTTTTAATGTTTACAGACGTGTGTATGATAATGATAATTTTAATTGTGTTGCTAACTATCGATAGTGTATGTTGCACCACCTCAATCTGAACCGCTATTAATATTAGTCAAAACTTCCCTACATTATACAATTTTTTACCAGACCGGAAAAGCACATTGAAAAAGTGCATTCCTAATTCTCTTTGTGTCGCTAACCCAACAATTAACTGACCGTTTAACAACAATAATAATAATCGCGGTTGTCGGTCAACATAAAAGGATACAGACTGCGCCAGTCGGCCCAAGGTTTTATAATGTAGTAATGAAAAGACCTTGCTACTGTACCGCCCCTTACCGCCCACTTGTTAGGGTCTAGACACGTGTTTATAGAATAGGTAAAGATTAAATTTAACTACTGTTTCTCTAACTGCAATGTACTATCATTATCAGCTGAAAGATTTCCACAGCTGGACATAGGCCTTCCTAAAGTGTCGCCACATCGATCAGTCTTGTGTTTCTCGCATACAGCGGATTCCTGCGAACAAATATTCGCCTATTTCATCATAATTACCCTACCGTATTCCCACTGTTGGGACAACGGCCTCATCTTGGTATGAAGTAATGGGCTGTAATCACTGCGGGTTGGTAGATATCGCATGTCTTTGATTTTATGGTTCTAAGTCGGCTATGTATTTGGTAGTACTTCTAAATCAAGCTGGGGGCCATACTGATAATAAACTATGTGTGGACACAATCGCTATCCGAGAGACGAAGACGAAATGTCTCATGTCAATGTAACATTTCAGATTTACTTTAAAACCGTTTGTAATTTAGGTTGTTAAACTCTCGCACGTAAAGTGCACACCATGTGTTCCGATAGCAATAGAATTTCTATTGTGTCTGCTAATTAGACACGCGACGGGTAATCAAGCTATCCTTCATTTTGTTCATTTCTTACAAAAGAAGAAAGTTCCAGCGACGAATGATTGAGTGAAGTGACTTCAGATCATCAGCTTATAATGTTCCCAATGCTGGGACACAGGCCTCCTCTCTGTGAGAGGGAGTGGGCCGTAATCCACCACGCGGGCCCAGTGCGGGTTGGTAAATGTCACATGTCTTTGAATTTTTGGTTCTAGGACATGCCGGTTTCCTCACGATGTTTTCCTTCACCATTACGACTTAGTCGATTAGTGACTTATTAACAGAATATAGAACTATTCCAAAAAAGATACCAGATCTGTTTTGTAAACACAGATGCAAAGTTAGCTTCACTAATAAACTAGAAAAACAAAATATATTGAAAACAAAGCAATTGTTACCGATATTACTATCAATCGATTCCATCCTGCGCTACAAACTCGACTACCTAAAGGAAATCGCCTATCACAATGCGGTTAAGTAACTACCATAGCACTTTTTATCCCCATCAATCTTATGTGGTTGTTAAACCTCAACCATTACATAGCATATGGCGCCCAGCAGCTTACTTACATGCAAAGGAAACAAGTTTTATGCACTTAAATGCTGTGCTGGATTGACGAATGTATACCTATGTGATGTTTGATTAAAAATAGTGTTTTGAGGGGAAAAAAAACAAAAGAACAGCGGTTGTCAAGAATGATTGAGAATACTATGTAGTTAGTCGTTTGTTTTACTAAAAAAAGATCATAACGCAATCGTTTAAAGAAACGCTCTCCTGCGGAAGTTTAACTAAACTAATCGGACAGGAGAAATACTAGAATAATTAACCAATTCACTTAATAAAATTCTTGAATTAGTTTGTATAGACATTCGTCAATTTCGTCGATGGGATATCCCTTTGAGCGCAAGGCTTGTTTTATATTTTTTATATAACTGTTTAACTATCCCACATTTGTACACAGAAGTTATATAAGTTATCTCCTTAGATACTATCATTAGAGTCACGTACTGCATGTACTCACGATAATAGTTTAATCTCGACGAGCCCCCATTCACATGTAGGATGCAGATACGTATATCAACATACAAATATGGCTAAATGTGACAGAAGCTCCACAAGTGTTTTAAGAATTACAGAATTTTAAAAGTACTCTGTATCCTGCTCTAGGTATCAAGTTAAAATTATGGCAAAATTCATGAAAATCGGTTCAGTACTTGAGCAGTAAACACGTAGCAAACAGACTGACAGACAGGCTCGTTTATAATAGGAATTAGTGCTAATAGCACACTCTTTGTCTGTCCTCAAAAGGATTGGAAGCGTGAAGTTACGGTTATTGCGTTAATTACTAACGATTTCTGATAATTAGACGATTGAGTTATAGATAACTGTTTAATGGTTTCGTGCTGGTAAAGTGGAGTAGAACTGAAACTAGAACTAGAATTTAGGTAGGTTCTTTATTTTTTAATGTATTTCCACATATGGTAGAAGAAACAGTCGGGTTTTAGTCGGAAGAAGTCTCTCCTACCGACTCCGAAAACCGTTCTCCTCAAATAGAAGAAAAAAAATAAGTTTCTTTATTTGTAGATCAGTGATTATTTAAGAGCAAAGAAATAACCATAAATTTTCAGGTCAGGCCATCATTTTCGTGTGCAAGGTTATTCAAACATTTGAACCTTTGAGAAAATTAATAATTTTAACTGCTACTGAAAATCTGTCGTATTGTGTCATGCGTAGTTCCACTGGACCTCATAATACCTATAAAAAGTAAAAACAAACAAGAAAAGAGAACGCAAACAATCGGCCTACTAAGTATTCGTAATATAACTGACAAATAAACATTAAAATATCGTAACGACCATCATAAATTCTATACTCAAGTTTTCCATAATAGGGCCACCTTGAAATCTTCAAGGTTATATTAGGCTTACATAAGAGCTTACATAGATTATCCGTTACCATGCAACGTTACGTCGACACGCATGTTTAAAGTTTACCACACATGGTCAGATAAACCAACAGTTTCGCTTCATCTCTCTAAAATTCGTACCGTGTGTGGAGCAGACTTTCGTGTATGTGCAATATTTGCATCCAAATCAGCATTGCTTTTCATCATTCCGACCTCGCCGCCGAGGTCCTCGCGCCCCGCGAAGACCCCGAGTAACGGTGCATAACGCCGAGACCCCCGACCGACCCTTGCTCGTTGAAGCGCCAGCCCGCGCCGCAGCTGAGCCAGTAGCTTTAAATTCCCCGATCAATAATAATAATGCCAATATTTTGATCCAGCCTGTCCCCAACAATAGCTGTCCCCCTATCAGTGACGCCCTGAGCCGAGGTCCACAGGGGGTGCCCTCAGCGTGCAGTCGCTTAGTTTGTAATTTATTTTAGTTTGTAAGCCTTGGCTGGAGGCGTTAAGAGTAAATTCTTAATGGCAGCCCCAGAAAAGCCCGGTTGAGCAGTCACGGCCTCTCAAGGCCAACTGCGAGATGCCCAACAAAAAAAAAATGCTTTTCATTTATTATTCTGTGGCTCGAACATCAATCAATGCTAGGAATCCTCTAACCGCTGTTCACAAATCCGAAACTCGAAAATATTGACCAAATTTAAACCAAATAAACGACCACCATAGCAGTGATGGCCCAGACGCTACTTGTGAATTATAGGTACTAGCTTCTAACCCAGAAATGCGGTGTACTTTGTTTAAAGTATTTCATCACCACTGCTCTCAAAACATGAAAGACAACATCGTAAGGAAACCGGCATGCTCAAGAACCAAAAAAAAGCGAAGACGTGACACCTACCAACCCGCACTGGCCCCCGTGGTGGATTACGGCCCACTCCCTCTCACCGAGAGCAGTTCTGCGTCCCAGCAGTGGGAGCATTGTAGACCCCCATCTGCCTAGCCTTTTCCCAACCGGATGCAGCTGAATACCAATATTTTACATGGAGCGACTGCCTATCTGACACTCCCAGTTACTGGGTAATACGATACCCCTTGCTAAAACTGGTTATCAGACGACCCGTAACGACTGTCAATGATCCACAACTGACAGCCGGGACCAACATGGTATGTAAAGATTGTCACTCATCCACGGGCCAACCGCGGCAAGCGTAGCTTAACCTGATCGATCGACCCGTGCAGCTATTGTTACTTAGCCACAAGCCCACTAAATGACTACTATTATCCCGACGACTATTTGTGGTCGCGGCTGTAAAATTTTCGTTTACCAGATTTGTAGACAAATCAGGTACACGAAAATTTAGTTTGCGACTCGGAAGCTTGTCGAAGGGTTGTGAATAGCTTTGCAGGGACCTATTTCATAAAAAAGGTAGTCAAGACAATTTTGAAAGTTTGTTCCATTCAGTTCCTGCCTTTTTAAACAACACCCGTTAAATTTAAATTAAAGTGCCGACTCCAAACTGCCGTATATTCGCCTGTTCAGTTAGCCTTCTCTATGAACGGTAGGCCTAAAAGCAATTCATACATAATCAAGATTAGCTATACTTTCATAATAGTCTAGATTTTTACGGGCTAAGTAGGTCAAATAGAACTTTTTGTGTGTGATACAGTAACATGTTGACTTATTGTTCTTTTAGCATTGGAATGTATAAGTAACTTGCAAAATATTCTTAATGGTTCGCGGAGTTGGATTGGCGTCGGAAGCTGGGTCTATAACCGAAGTTCGTTAGCTAGGCTATTATTATAGATGCTATCTATAAGCTTAATAGTACCTGTCGATATTTCTAAGTGCATTTCGTTTTGCCTTTTTTATGACTGCAATTATGGATGAATTGAAATCGAATTATCGATGCAATAATGATTTATGTATGGAGTTTATGATGATAGATGAATTTTAAAGTTCAAATTCTTTTTTTATTATGTTTTATTGCTAAACTACCTGCTGCCTGTGGCTTCGCTTGCGTGGCTGTCGGAAGCTATCCTACGGGAACGTGTTACTCGGACAAAAAGTAGTTACTTCGTTACTCTGCGTCAATTATGTCATTCCTTTTAACATCAGATATCTGCCAGTGAAAGTACCGTCCAAATTGGTCCAGCCGGTTTGAAGATTAGCGGGCACAAATAGACGGACAGACAATTTTTTTATTTTTTTAGTTCTGTATAGGCTTTCATGTGCATTTCATAAGAGCTGTCATTTTGACACAACACAGATAATTCAATTTTATTTATTTATATAGATGAGCCTGCTCTTGACCTCAATTACGCCTGATGGATCGAGCGTGCCCAGAAAATGCCTATTCACCCTGGATTTGAAAGCAGATTTTTTTATGCAATCGTATTGCATGTACATGATGACATTAAAGTAATTAGGGTTATTAAGTTAATTAAGAAAAAGCTCTTTTATAACTCTTTTATTGAACCTTACCTACATTCGCTCCAACGCATGAACGTCTCACATAATTCAAAACAAAGTAACTGCCAAAATCTTTACATCACATATCCTTTTGTTATCAAAACTGGGCTAATGATATGCGTAGGATAAACAACAAAGTAACAAGTGTAACATCACTGTAACAGCGTTATATTTAACACAACACCCACGTTCATTTTTATTGTTGTAGTTAGCAACTGAAATCCGTCAGTAATTCTCTCTTTTGTTCGATAGCAGCTGGGTATTAAGCCAGAATAGCTTTGCAGTCTAGAAAGCTAATTGCAGATACTGAGTGCTGTTTTTGAGCAATAGGTAATTGAGTTACGAGATGCGTTTCTTTTTTAAATATGCAGGTTGCAACTTTTTGAAAAGTAAATATTATTACACAGGTATTATTATTATTATTATACAGGTATAAAAATTAAATTCTACTGACTGGTCGAATTTTGTATGAGTTTCTAACAATAATAATCATTATAGATAACTTACTTACGATTAGCAGAAATTTAAAGTGAATATAAATGTATGGACGTACGTTAAGATTCAAACTTCAAACTTAGAATAACTTAGCTCTTTGTTATATATTGTTAGTAAAATTGAAAGTAGTTCTGCAATTATAATTTACAAATGGTCATTGTTGTAATAGCTTTGTACAAATGTCTCATATACGAGTTAAGTTTGTGACATTACATTAGTAACTATTATATATATTTGTCATTTCCTCAATAAAACTTTAAGTACGTTGTAGTTAACAAGTTTGTAGTTTTTAGGGTTTTAATGCACCATATTTACAGGTCATAAAATTCCTGGAAGTGAGTTCAGAACGAATAGATCATATCAATTAACACATAACATCACGCCATATTTTTCTCCCCAGGATTGGGCTGGCGTATACCTACAGTACGCCCATATTTCACCAATTATGTTTAAGTCTCATGTAATCAAATCAATCAAAATTAAGTCCTATATAATAGGAGGAGAACCAATATATTAAAAAAAAAATACAATACATTTCAATAATTAAAGTAATTCCATCCCAAGTGCATACATACCAGGGGCGCAGCCTCCATACAACCCGATTCCTATCGACTTCCCTTTGGAAGAAACACTCTTCTTAGTGTCTACTATTGCCAAACAATATGTAACACATGTGTATCAAATCTCATTATAGATAATTCATACTAGCTTAAAACATCAATAAGATTACAAAACATAACAGAAATGCCATTTTTTATGTTTAAACCAAGAATTCCGACCTTAGCTGCCGTTAAATTTAGAAAAAGTAAAGGAATTACTGAACTTTGATGTTAACTAGAGTTTATGAGAACTGAACAATTTTTTCTTCGGCTTCCCTCTAATAAAAATTGTAGCTTCGCCACTAATATATACAATTATATTATTACTATTTAAATATTAAAAGAGCTTTTTAATATTATTTGAAATAAATTATGAGATCAAAAAACCAAAATCAAAATATTTAATTTCACTTAAACCTACATGAGCAATTCAGCACTTAAGAAACGTCAGAAGCTAGGTATACGGTACCAATTGAGCACTTAAGAAACGTCAGAAGCTAGGTATACGGTACCAATTGAGCACTTAAGAAACGTCAGAAGCTAGGTATACGGTACCAATTGTTGGTGTCCTATGGAGATGGGCGGCCAAATATCTCCACGGTTACTCTTTTTAAAATGATTGGATATTACAATGTTTTCAAATTACAATGTTAATAAGATAGGGAGAACAGTGTAGCCCTGTAAACAAGTAGGTACCAGGAACTTAGTAAAATAGAATTATTTAACTTTGATTTTATATAATTTTCACCTTCACTACAGACAAAACTACATTTTTTTTCTTCGTAGGGTTTGGATACAAAACAAAACAAAACACGTACATGCTCATAACTTTCACGTAAGCGCTTTAAGTTTAAATCGAGACCGACTCGATGTCGAAATTGGTTCAATCGATAAAACTGGTCCCTTTACGTACAAACCTATAGTTGACAGTCTGACTAAGGCTTACCGGCTTTAATGGCCATTTTATTTTCATTGTCACTACCTTTTTACTAGAGTGAAGTATTGGACCAAACTTAATATGATACTCAATAGTTATTATCATACGTTTAATCCAGGGTAAATTTTTAACCAGAGCGCGCAAACTGTAACCATCTATTCAGCATTATGATTCGAGATCCCCCTAGTCCAGAAATTTTTCGTCGGTTATAAAAAAAAAAATCAGCTGTTCCATACATTTTGAACGCGTAGGTATTGCACTTTTCTATAAAACAGCACAATTTTTTTATACCCTACAAAAAATGTCTACTGCGCCGCCGTGGGGTCCAGAATCACGATGGTTACAATTTGCGCACTGGTTAAAATTTTATCTTGTATGTACATACCCGTATTTTTACTCTTGTACGTAAAAAATAATTTAAATAAATATCATCATCATTTATCTACTAATATAATTTTTCATTAGTAAGTTGAAAAAAATGTTATGAAACCTCCGAGACATAAGAGTCCCTGTCTAGCTAGAATATCATGTGCCATTTTTAGATGGTCATGTTGGTATATTGCTCAAAATAATAATGGACAGGTGTCTATTTTACACAACGATTGCTTCACTAAAAGCTTGTCATAAAAGGCTTCTTACAGATTCATCTATTGATATAATATCCATAGCAACTCCCTGGCATTTCAGATATGGTCCAAATTAACTAACATTTTATTTTCATCAATATTATTTGCTTACAGTTTGGTAGAATGGCCATATTGTTAATTAGTATTCGTAGATCGCTTGTTTTCGGTGATACGTGATAGGATAAGATGTGGCGATGCTAAAGTATTTTGATGTTTTGCAAATGTATTTTGATTCTGGGTTTTGGATGTAGGTTTAATTAGAATTATTATCAACTGCATGATTTCGTGTTCCTATTAAATCCTAACTAATCTGAGATGGTCATCTATTATAAAAGAATCCCACACTGTTTGTTGGTTAGAGCATCACTTTAGAATGGCTGAACCAATTTGGCTGTTTCATTTTAAAATGTTCGTCATAGTATTAACGTTTTTAAGTAACGAAAAATTTAAAAGTTTTCCAGGTGGTTTCGAATTCGGATAAATCTGAGTGCTTTTTTTCAATGGTATTTTTGTATGAATTATTGAAATTTGGATAGAACCCCGTCTGTCATCAGCTAGTTTCTTAATAAAGTTACATCATCCAGATAAACACGCACATTTACACCACCTTATCAGCATTGCAAAATCTGATAAAAACGTCGTCAACACGGCCCATTTACACGTTGCGATATCTGAAATACCTAATCTTGCCTCCATCTGAGACAAATCGTGCGGCATGTGTTCCGGTACACACAGAAATTCTACGATAAATGCCTTTTGTCACGACTTTCCCTACCATATTGTTATTGTGGCAAAATATTGTTTGTTTATTTGTCAAGATTTGATGAATGTTTCAAAGTTCGCTACTTAAGTTAACTAGATCAAAGATTGAAAAGTCTTGATAATTCTACATTTTTGCACAATCATCTACATAATACAATTGTTTTTTTGAGAGATGGCTGTCTGTCAAACAATATGAGTAAAAAATTACCAAATCTGTAAACTCTTATGGTGGCAATAGTACATATGAGATTAATAAGGAATCTTTTTATTAGAAAATACAATACAATAAATTCCTGGACATACACTTTAGTCAGGTACTTAAAACTTACCTAATTGATTTATCAAATACAAAACATAATTTAACTTATTTCAAGGTGACAGTAAAGTTAATTAGCACGAAGATGCGACCTTCATCCTTTTAGAAGTAGTGTCCCCTCCCACGATAATTCCCATATTTATTCAAAACATATACTTCAATAACAAAGTGGTATGAATTATAATTTAGTTTTGGACTTGAAACATTCACTTATGAGTCACACAGCGACTGTTTTGATGTAATTATTGAGAGACTTAACTTCAAAAGGCGTTTAGTTATTTGGTGGTTTTAATCCGGGTTTTTATGATGCCCAAAAGTTGTGAGTCGCTAATACAACGCTTGCATAATTATATTTTAATAAGAAAAACAGAAATAAACACGTATAAAAAAGTTGGTAGTAGGTATACACATACAGTATACAGGAAAAGTTTTTATTCAGTGCGTAAACTGTAACCGTGAATTCAGCATATCATTCTAGACCCCCCAGCGCAGAAATTTTTCGTCGATTTTACAAAAAAAAAATCATCCTTTCCATACATTTTGACGCGTGCTTATTGCACTTTTCTATAAAACAGCAGATGTTTACAAACGGCATACTATGTAAAGTCGTCAATACATTTTTTTTTTAATTTGCAAGCCTCTGATTTATGTGTTAAAAGAAGTTAAAGTGGACTAATTAAAATATTAATTGCGTACGTATATTTTTTTTTAACGTAATTATCTCTACGACTGGCTGTAGTACTTGATAATGAATAATTATGTTGGAAGGTGATCTAGTAACATTTATTATTAGAAGTAAAACATAATATAATCAATTATGAATTGAGGTAGGTATAAGTACCTAAATTTATAATTACTACACTATTATAAGTTAATATTATCCACTTACGAAACAATATGTAGGTACCAACAGCAAAGCTTTTAAAACAAGCAACTGGACTACACACTTCTTTTGTTTTTAATCTTCAAAGAACATAACAGCCAGTTCCTAACTTCCTAGTCACGAACTATTCATCGTAATCATAATGGATTTATTAAAATAAGTAGTCCGGCCCACATTTCTTTTACCCTTCACAATATAACGAGGCGTTAAGTAACAGATGGTCACATAGACGGACAGATAAAACGATTCGTATCTGTTACCAAATGGTCTAGAAAGGTTGAACTGCTATGTGTTATCCTAGATTGTCTACAATGTTTCGTAATTAATTTGCACACCCATCCATTCCCATTCTTTAGATCTAGATTGTATAAAATAAAACTGCATAAATGGTTACACACTAATAATTTTTACAGTATAAAAGAATTTAGTGACGGGAATATTAATCACTTATTATTTCAGCATGTCCATACATATAATACGACATAAGTGACCCATTGAACAATTTTTACGTTCACTTTCTGCGCATGAGTTTGCATACGGTTCCGAACGGGTCACGATTTAACCCGAGTGTGCACGATCGAAATGAGATCGATTAATTTCGAGAATTATAATCGATTTAATCTTGATGGTAAAATGGCAAACGTATGGTTTAAGGAGTTCAGTTTAATTATGTTTAAGTTAACTAAGATCAGTTTAATTTCTGATGTAACAGAGGACCTTCTAAACGGTTTGACCTGATTAATAAGTTAATTCGTGTACAATGGATGATGGATCTTTATGGCTATAAAATTACAGATATTAAAACAGTTGTGATCCGATTAAAAATCTAAGTGGAAGGGATTTTGCTATTAATGTTTATTCTAAGGATATTAAACTGGGTTAATAATTCGTGATAAGGCATTTTATTACGTAATGAATACTTAAAAAAAAAAAGTATTCGTTATAATTGTAATACAGAACATTTTTCAAATAATAGCAAGAAGTTGGAATGTAGAGTAGACAAATGAATACAACCTATTGAAATATATGCACTATTGTACAAATGCATATTAATGTTATCGTAGACAGCGGCATAATTAAGTTTTTTTTACTTGTTTGGAGAAATGGGGAATGGTATGTAAAGATCGAAGGCATGATGCAAATAGCACAAAGTAGTTATAAGTACCTAAGTAGTTGTGAAATCAGACAATATACTCGTACGTGACATACCTGTATGATGCTCTTATTACTTACTCAAATCTTCATTTATAAATAATTGTAAGTTTTACGAATTAAATTATAGATTTTTACCCGACTGCGCCAGAAGGAGGGTTATGTTTTTTGAGTGTATGTGTGTATATATGTATATTTCTTTGGCACGCTCTGTAGCCTAAACGGCTTGATCGATTTCAGCTTGAGAGGTGCCGTTAGATTCGCCTTAATTGTGAGAGTGACACTGGGTATATCAAAATTGAAAAAAAAATGGGCGAATTTTGGCCCAAGGTTGTGTCTTCAACAATTTTTGTTTTTCTCAAAACCTATTGAGTGGGGTATCATAATAAAGTGTTTCATTAATAGGTCTGATTAACGTATAAAATAATTATATTAACTAAAAACTGTGAAATAAAAAAAATTACTTACCAAATCAAAAAACTGGACTGCCTAAAAAGTGAACTTTAATTAAAAAAGATGGAAACAAGAAACTTGTTTTAATAGAATGACTATTACACTGAATACTATAAGCAATCTCATGCATTCGGAGGCATCTTCTTAAATTTAACAATAAAAACCTTTATTGCCCTTTATTAAAGTTCACTTTTTTGTAACATGCAATTAATGTCATGTTATAGGCACCCTCTTTGGTGTAGTGATTGCAAGCGCTACTGCTGAACATGAGGTCCTGAGTCATGATAAGGACGGTTTGATTCCCAGATCGGATAAAATATTGCTGGGTTTTTCTATAAAAATTTCTCAGTAACAGCCCGGAGCCTGGATCTGTGCCCATGGATGTCTCCATTTGTGCCCCGTCTCATTATGCACTAAAGGTAGATACACCTCTGCCGTTCCCTTTGAAAAAAGGCGTTATGTTATGTAATGTAGGCACCTATTAAGGTTATGTAAACTATGTTTCTACTCTCCATTCTTACTACAGCTGTGAACAGAACAACCGAAATAACGTGACCAAGAGCCGAAAAAGCAGACTTTCAAGCAGACAGATTATATAAAAATCTTCACCAACCTTCACCAATGTTAACATTCTAACAACAAATTGACACAAAGATAAGTACAACTCTCGAGTATAAGTATGTCTAGACTAGCCACTTGCGGTCCAGCAACACTATCTTCCGGATTCTGAGAAATGATCCATGATCTGTGTATACCAGTTCATACCAGTTTCATATAGGGCTAATTTATGTATGCTCTATGAAAGGACTTCCTCTATTAGAGCCGTTAATTTTCTTAGCGGCTCTTTTCAATATTAAACGACCAATTTGGTATCATGCACCTAGCTTCGAACGTTGCAGTGCCCATGTAAGTTTATGTGATTTTAATTTTATTTTTATGGAAGTATCGTTTAATTATGTTATGCTTGCTGATTTTAACAGGTGAAGCTACCATTGTCTAGCCTTTTTCCAACTATGTATGTTGGGGTCAGCTTCCAGTCCAACCGGATGCAGCTGAATACCAGTATTTTGCATCTAGTGACTGCCTATCTAACCTCCACAATCCCATTTTTGGATAACACGATATCGCTTGCTCCTGAAGTTATCAGATGAAAGTTATAAATCAAAAAGACTGAGCAGATTTGAATAAAAACTTAATAACAATTCTTGGCTATAAATCTATGACACCCTACTAACCCATTAAATTATTATACAACATACTCGTTACAACCATAAATCAAATTTAATAAACTTTTTTTTTCCAAATCTGTTCCTATGTTTTGAGATGAGTAGGTATACTAAGTTATCTAACTTAGGTCATCTGACAACGTAACTTATAATCCTTTCACTGAAGCTGAGATTGTAGGTTAGATTTTGATAATTATATCACTTCCTTTGAAGTTCCGGGTAGTCCCAATATTTTATTGTTTATTGTAATGCAATGGAAAGATTTATAGGCGAAGTTCTGACGGATCTAAGTGTAGATAACATTGCTAAACTTTGAGTTACAAGATTAATCAGCTTTTATTTATTTATTTAAGTACAAGGATTTGACGAAAAAAAAAACAATGATGATGCTTTAGCTACGCTAAGACGTGTTGCTTATTTGAATTAACTCATGATTTGCTACATGTGAACAGATAATTATTGCAGTTGTGTTTAAGCTTTGATATACATAGCTAAATATGGCCCATTTTTTATTATTATTCCTGATTGGGCCTGTTCTTGACCTCGATCACGCCGGATGGAAAGCGATTAATGAGGTGTTTAATGGAACGAGCGTGCCCAGAAGATGCCTGTTCACTCTTGCTTTCTTGCTTGGAAAGCAAGCGATCATTTGTCTAAAATTATTCTACAGAGAAGAATCTTCAGGTTTATCTTGGCTATTGACCTAATTCAATCATTCGTTACGTAGACAATTTACTATGGGACTGGATCTTAAAATTAAATTACGATTCACCGCTTTAAATGATTATGCATGCTTTATAATAGAAGAGAATGCAGTCTGTACCGGACAATACTCTTTGACATTTTGTTGTTACAATCGTAACACTTCTGTTGCGTGTTCCTTATGTTATCTAGATTAAGACAGCAATTAATGTTCTAGTTTTAATTTTAAGAGGAATATAAGACTGCGGCTCCCAGATATACTTTCAAAATCATCTTTTGTATTGGGATAATATAGAACATTTTAGCTAACCCTAGATAGGCAATTGCAAAGAGGTTGTGTGGCCTGCACCCTAATTGCGTAACTCACGATTCATCATAATTTGTTTCGTTTTGAAACAGATGGCTAAACCATTGCTTCCTATGTTCGAAAAATGTGTCTGCTCAGCAACTTAAATAACGCAGTGAATATTGTTGAACTGTCAAAATGAAACCGATTATGATTAATCGCGTGTTACGCAATTAGGGTGCCGGTTAAGATGCCCAATCAATGAATCCATGACACACGTGTAATAAGTAATGTATAGCGACTGTATAACCATATATTTTTGACGTTTAAACTTTAATCAACGGGTATAAATAAACCCCTATGTATTTGTTTAAATTACAGTTAAACAGTTAATAAGGTACGGCGGGGAAGGCCTATCCATGTCGATAAAAACACCCTTTGGATAACAAAGAATATTTATATTATTTTTCTGAGAGCATGAAACCCAACTCAAAATAAACAAATGACTACCTACTTGAAGATTATATAACGCAGTTTATCCTTAACCGCGATCACTACAGGATTCGTGACACAGGAGGAAATAAAACTTGAACAATAAACGCAAGACAAGTGCACGTAAGTGGACATCTAGTTTCATTAAAGGTTACAGAGTTCAGGTTGCAGTAGCTTCCTGTAAATAAAATATAACATAGCTGTTGCACAAAGAATCAATATCGCCATACAACGTGGTAATGCTGCCAGTCTTTGGGGTACTTTTCCCATTGACAGCGATACGGACGAATTTTTTGATGCACTGTGATTCTTTTTCTAGAGCTGTTGTGTCTCATTTACAAGTTTCATAGGCTGTTATGTGATGTATTTATATATATGTGTTATTTTTTGTGTGTACCGTGAGGTTTTAGTGCCTAGAAAAACGAAAATAATATTTGCTATACTCAAAATCACTTCAAACTTCTTTTATGTTATTTCTAAATGATTTCACAGACGACCAATACTTCATGTCCATAATTCCCACTGATTTTGAATGGAAACGAAAACTTTTGTCACGTTAATAAAAATTGTCAGTTCAATTCCTGTGTGAACATAACATACAACGCAACAATTAACCCAAATAAAATGCAATCGTACAATTTGTTAAATTTAGTCCAAACCTAATTCTAAGCTTAAGCATTACTTAATAAACAACCAAAATTACCATTAAATAAACTGAACCAATAACAAATTGAAGTCGAACACGATCTGGTTAAAGATTCAACCTGACCACAGCGTGAGGTCAACCTCTCTCACCCGACAGCTGACAAGAAACATGTTCCAAGTCAGGTTGAACTCAAATTAACATGTCAAGCGATGCAACTGGTACTTGATGGAACATGTCGGCGGATTTTTGTGGGGAATATCGGTCAGGGATGGGTTGGTAGAGGTGCGTAATTATTTGTAATTTGTGCTGTAATTGCAAGGTAATTTGGGTGTCAAATTAAATGTATTAGGTGAACCTACTATGTAGTGAATATTACATAATATACAACTAACACGTTAGGTACCTTGTTGTACCTTGTTGCATTTTTGTAAATATATTTTTTATTTTTTTCTGTTCTGAAGATATTAGTAGATCCACGTTTGTTTTCTCTTTGTTGTATCAGTCAGTGCAGGGAAGTGTGTAATCTAGATTTTCCATAATATTATAAAACTTGTTTTCTTAAATAAAATCTTCTTTCGTTTTTCTTAAAAGCTACCAAATTTCTTGAAATACATGTACCTACTTATAATTCATAACTATTAGCCGCGTTTTCAGAAGCTTCATTTCTTTTAAAGATGAATATGACCCCGACTAACACAGCTCTGATGTAACACCCATATTCATAATTTTTAATAACATATCATTAGTCTCAAAAACCAAAGTTTGAATTATTGTTATGTAAAAAACTCAAAATTCCCAGCGAATAAAAAAACGATTCATTAAAATGATTTATTGATATAGGTACCAAACATTCACCCAATAATTATCGTTATCGAATATGATCTTTTTCAAAACTGAAGATGTAACAGATGACTATCACTTGTCATAATTAAACGTTACTTGTCAGTTGTCAGACTTACCAAAAAAATTATGCAACATTGATGGGTAATAGATTCTTATGTCACATCACTATTTACAAGATGCAATAAAAAGTTATCGTTATGTATGTAATTGGTCTAAATTTTGTGTTTGGACAATACGACAGACTGCAGAATGCAGACTTCCGCGTGTTTTTTCGCGACAATTACCTACTTAGAAGTTTTGTACATTTTTTTCATGGAGGTAGATACTTAAGTATTTATTTTTGACAAAATTATTTTTTCGGTGTCTAAAAATTTAATTCAAAATATGGTAAATATTTAAGTGCAGCTTTTTAATTCCAATAAATATTGACAGCAGTAAATTACAACATCACACATAAATTTTCAAAAACCATCCACCTTACGTATACGGTCCACACTCGAGGTTTTTCCAGAGGGCTATGAACCGGAGTATTCTGCATATCAAACTAACAGACCGGGTTAAGATTACGACCATCCGTTCCATCACAAAGATAACTGATGTCACTTGGAAAGCTGCCACACTAAAATTGAATTGGGCTGGACATATCTGCCGGATGTCAGACGACCAATGGGCCAAACTTATGACCCAATGGGTCCCTCCTAATGGCAAGCGACATCGCGGCAGGCCCAAACGGAGATGGCTGGATAAGCTGGACTTGTTCAACAAGAATTGGTCCTTAGCAGCATTATGGCCCTGGTAACTTTAAATATTGTCGTTATGAGGGATAATAGTTCTTATTGCAATCCGATACGTGTTAAAATCTGTTGTAATAAATTCGAATAATAAATGACCAAGCATTGTCGTAAAAATGCAAATAAAATCGTATAAAATTAGATAATAATTAATAATCCATTCCATTCTATTTAATAATAATTAATCGATCACTGGATGCAGTTTGGCATTTGGAATTTTATGGTATATTTTTAATTATAATTATTATTGAAAGGATAAACTGGTTTTAAACATAATTAAGAGGTGAATTTGATGTTTTTTTTGGATGCATTAAAGTATGTTTAATTATGTTTTGAGTACCATCACTCTATGCAAAAAAGACTTGAAAATATTATCAATTTTTTTGCTTTCAAAATTATTTACGGTTAAAGAGATACACTGGTTTCAAGAACCATCTTTTTGAGCGTTTTCAAGAAATCACCGCCTTAAACAGAGAGAAGTGGAAGGAGGGTAGAGAGGTCTTTGCCCTGAAGTGGGATATCACAGGCTTTTAATAATAATATTACATAAAACATTCGTAACACTTTCAGTGCACATCAGTCCTTGTACCGTTCGCAGCAGATGACCGGCTCCTTTCTATTAAACCGAGGCTACATAGCTTCGTGTCCAAACAAGTAAGGTTTTAAAATGTTTTGCTGCACTTAATGTACTCTAAAACGTTTTTAATTATAATTTTAATGTTAATTTGCGGGTTTTTTTGCACATTGTGAACGTTTTTGTATTGATAGTAATGAGTGTTGCTGAGAAGTCTTAATCAGCATTTTTACATAAAGCTGTAAAATAATATCGCATTCCAAAGTTACATTGTGCATCTAAATATGAAATCTTAATACGTCAAACTTGAGAGTTCTAATATAATCTTAATAACTATTCACACTAGGTACTAAATTAAACGATTAACTTTATAAACAAATACAAAATTATACTTAATTATTAAACGTGCCTAGAAGACTGGCAACATTGCCATGTTGAATGACAATGCTTGGCCAGAGAACGACCCAGGCCTCGGGTCACGTGATGTGTCGAACCCACTTACTTAGTTCTAAGTTCCAAGTCAGATAGATAAAGGGACGCACCATACCGTACGAACTATTAATTCCTTGACAATCCAAATAAAGAATTGAGTACAGAAAATTAGCACTAATCACCAATTGATATCGTTTAACTAAGATTGATCTTCTTCTATCTAATTTGTGACTTGCTTTAATCAAACCACTAATCTGAAACACGTTAGCCCATATTTACAAAAATACATCTAATTTATTTATCTACACTACTTTGAATATCTAAATAGGATTTTATTAATATGACTATCAACTTAACATATTTGACCTATTTCTTTCTTTAAAAAAAACACATTAAAATCCTGACATATTCAACGGTAGGTACTCTTCGTACGTTTGACCTTTTTCTTTTTTTTAAAGGTCAGGTCATAAATGCACCTGTTTTTCAGAATGAGAGGTCATTCGGATTTTATGCAGACGCATATTGAATTTAGTTTAAATATTTATATTGATTTGCATAATTTTGTGATTGAGATTGTTTCCGGGTTTTATTAAGTGATGCATTTTGTTTTTATGTCTCTGTTACTGATATTGGCTTTTATCTGTGAATTAATTGATAGATAAAAAAATCGTTGGTCTAAATGTCTCAAGCGCTAGGTACTTCTGAGCATGAGGTTGATTGGTTAGAATCTCAGGTCGGGCAAAGAGTTGTTGGGTTTTCTATCAAGAATTTTCAATAGCACCCTGGAATCTGGAAGTGCCCGGTTGAAGGCAAGGAGCTTGCCAACTTTTAAACAAACCTGGCGAATCGTGGATATGCCTACTTAAGTAGGTACAACTCTGCCACCAAACAGGCGTGGTGTTTTGGTATGTATAAAAAACAAAACTATTATTACTCTGTCCTTTTGAATTAAGTGAGGAGCATAGTACTTATTCACCCATCGCAAAAATTCATGAAATTAAATGAGGACTGTGTAAGCAAAAAAAACAGTGGTACTCCGGGAGTGGGGGACGCAAATGAAAACTATCATCAGGAAATATTTTTTGAATCGTCAGGAAATATTTAATTGTGCAGGAAATACTTAAATTAAGTGTTTTTTTTTTCATTATTATAAGCTACTACTACAACAATTGTGTTTCAATTTTCTCAACTAAAACTAACTTATATACAGAGGTGTCGATAACGGTGTCGCGAGTTCAATTGGTTTTTCCCATCTCAAAAAATTCCCAACGCGCATAAAGAAGTTTTCACTTCAAAAAATCTAAAGGCTTTTCACGTGCCTCCTTAAACAACGCTTTCTTATCCACCTTCTGAAAAAAAATCCAGAAGATCAGCCTTACGTTAATAGAGCCACGGAGGTCTAACGAATACACATTATTTGAGACTTCCCTACAACCAACTGACTATTAAATAAGACAATTAAGTATCTTAAAACATAATCAGCCTATAATGTTCCCACTGCTGGGACACAGGCCTTCTCTCTGTGAGAGTGGGCTATAATCCACAGGTTAGTAGATGTCACATGTTTTCGAGTTTTTGGTTCGAGGACATTCCGGTTTCCTCACGATGTTTTCCTTCACCGTTTTAAGGGCAGTCGTTTTTTTCTTTTTTGGGTGGGAAATCATGAAATAACTTCTCCCGCTCTGGGTGGAGCAGGAGGGCGTGTCAGACTTTTACTGACTAAAACCCACCCGTGTTCCCTCAGTTGCCTGTGTGCCAGGGGCGACGATATCTCTTTCGAACAACCCGCACCCCTGACAGGCATCGGCCCTTGCGGACCCCACCAGTTGGTGCTGATATCTCTTTGAGGCGCGCGTGGAACACAACGCGCCGTCGACCCGGGCTTATACTGCCTCTCCCTCACGTGCGCCGCCTCCCTCTTCAGGGCAGTGGTGATTAAATAATTTACACAAAATTAAGCGTCTTTCAGGGTTCGAACCTATGACCTACAACTCGTTAGTCGCGGCCTATTCCACTGGGCTGCCTTTAACTTGAATGATGCAATATTATTTATATGGATGAAGATTTAAGAAACAAATCTAGTAGTTCTATCTACCGGTCATCGCAATTGTAGCTATCAGTCCATAATCTGACTTATTGCAAATGTTTTACAAATGAAACGATAAATAAATATCATCGTACTGTTCACTTTTATTGCATTACAGTTGCAATAAAAAATTTAAATGTCATATGTTTCGCAAGAGAATTAATCGTTTTCAACATCTAACGGGAGATTTAATCGATATAATTATTACATGCATTTCAATGATAATTATTTTTTATTTATTTACTTTTGTAAATTACATAATTATCTGTCTAATAATTTGCGTGTGTAAACAAATATGCAACATCGTGAAGAAACCAGGATGTCCTAGAACCAAAAATTTGAAGACATGTGACATCTACCAACCCGCACTGGACCCGCGTGGTAGATTTTGACCCACTCCCCCTCACAGAGAGGCCTGTGTTCCAGCAGTGGGAACGATATAGGCTAATTATGCAATGAAAAAGTGCAATTTTAATCCTAAATAAAAAACCCTAACTTTTTTATAGACTCGACTTGCTACTCTGCCTTAAAATAAATAATGAATGCTTTATTTTTAAGTACATGCTAAATGGTACAAGATAAAAACTTTTTCCAAAAAAAAACAACCGACTTCCAAAAAAACACTACAAAGTGAAAAATAACTTTAATTTCGGAAGTCGGTGTCTTTGGTGCTGTATTTGAATTTTTGCCACCGCCTTCCGAAATTAAAGTTATTTGTCACTTTGTAGTGTTTTTTTGGAAGTCGGTTGTTTTTTTTTTGGAAAAAGTTATTATTTTTTACTTTTTAGTGGTTCACATGTGCTTACCCCTTCACAGCATACCGGCGTGATGTTATGTTATGAACTGGTGTAAGCAATAGACAGAGAAGAGATTTCAGCAATCCTAGTTCATTTGCTATCATTTATTGAGGAGTTCCGTTGCCTATCACCAAATTTCTTCATCAAATCTTCACCAAATTGAAATAAAATCACTACGAGAAAGAACTCTTCCAACAAATACATAAATCAGTTTGGGTGCCTATACAATTTGAAGAGTTCTCTCTATTTCTCCAGTATCCCATCATCAGATCCTGACTTGATGATCATGGGACCACCTGGGAAGTATACCCTTTCAAACAAAAAAAAAACAAAATCCAAATCGGTCCAGCCATCTTCGAGTAATCGGGGAACATACATAAATAAAAAATAAAAAAAAAGGTTCCGACGAATTGATAACCTCCTCCTTTTTGAAGTCGGTTAAAAATATCTCCATGCCCTGAAAATTACAACAATCGAACCTAAAACATCTTTAGAAACGGTGTCTTTCATATTCATACCTATATTCACTAACCAAATTAAGCTAGGCTTACTGCGGTTGGTCTGTGGATGGGTGACCATCTTTACATACAAAAACCCCTCCGTGCCTCGGAATGCACGCTAAGCCATTGTTCCCGGCTGTCATCTTTGACCGTCGTTACGGTTCGGCAGAAACCCGAAAGCCCGACAACTAGTCTTACCAAGCGATATGGTATTATCCAGTGACTGGGTTGTGGAGTCAAAGTCAAAGCATCTATTTCAAATAGGCACTTAAAAGGCACTTTTGAACGTCAACATTTACATTAAAATAGAATTGATTCTAGTTGCCCCTTCCAAAATGTACTTTCGTATGGAGAAGAATAGGCAAGAAACTCCACCGTTACTCTTTTAAAATGTTTCCAGTACAATATTTAACATAGTACATTCATTATATTATGATTATGTGTGAAAACGATGCACCCAGAATAAAATTACCATACCAAAATAGGTAAACAGAATCAAATTGAAGCAATACAGATAAATTAATTCTGTGATAAAAACACGGTGCTCACACATTTACAAGGAGGTCAGATAGGCAGTCGCTTCATGTAAAATACTGGTATTCAGCTGCATCCGGTAAGACTGGAAGCCAACCCCAACATAGTAGGGAAAAAGTTGGGAAGATGATGATTAATTAACCAAATCAAAACACAATAATTACAATCACCAATGTTACTCGACATTGCACTATTTGTCACCAACTAAAAAAAATCTAGACCAGGCAACATGTTATGACTTCATTAGCTCAGCCTTCTTTAGCGGCCAAAGTCAGGTTTACGCAATCATAAGCATGAATAAACTAAACAGGTCCATCGCCTTATTTGTACTCAAACTAGAATTACTTAACCTTAGAAATGTGAGCATTCATTAAAGTTAGGTGTTTCGTATTAAAAAGCAAAAGTTAACTGTATCATAAGACTGGTCAAGATATGGAACGAATTGGGATGTAAGCTGTTCATTAGACCTTTTGATATATGGATACATCGTTTTTTTACTCAAAACAAACAGGATAACATACAAAAGCACGATTACATAATTACTAATTACAATAATTATACGTGTCAATACTCAGTTAAGTTAAATTTAAGTGGACCTACTAAACACAACGGTAAAGTAATTGTCTAGCTGATCTATCAGCTAATTCATTCTCGTGCAATATCAGACCTATCTTAATTCACAATAGGGATGAAAACTCGTGTTTCTAACTGGCATGAGTCTCTGAGCAAGCCTGTTTCAAATAATAATAAAAAACTGAAATTAAATATCATATTTGATTATGACTCTATGTCTGGTTGCGTGACAAACTGTTTTTCATTCATGACAATCAGCACCTCAATTTCGTAATACACTTTTAATCACTATCCGAATTGGGCACGCCACGATAGCGGCGGTAAGTCCCCTCTTTGAGGAGTGGCTTGAGAGGCGGCATGGCGTCCTCACCTTCCGCCTGACGCAGGTCCTCACCGGACACGGTTGTTTCGGGAGGTTCCTGTTTCGTATAAGGCGGGAGGAAACGCCCGGGTGCTTCCATTGCGAAGATCGCCCTGAGGACACGGTGGAGCATACGGTGGCGGTCTGCCCGGCTTGGGCGGAGCACCGCCGTGTCCTCGTGGAGGCGATCGGCGGCGGCGATCTCTCGCGTCCGGCCCTGGTGCAGGCCATGGTACGGAGCGAGAGTGAATGGTTAGCCGTCACCTCCTTCTGCGAAGCAGTAATGCTCGCGAAGAGGGAGGCGGCGCACGTGAGGGAGAGGCAGTATATGCGCCCTCACGGCCGTAGTCGCCGCGGGAGAAGCCCTGGGCGTCGGGAATCCCAGGCTGATTCCCGGCCACCGTAGGCGCGGGCTTGCGGACGGTGAGTAATGGGTAGCTCGCTGTCCGGTAAGGACCAAGCCCGGGTCGACGGCGCGTTGTGTTCCACGCGCGCCTCAAAGAGATGTCAGCACCAAAGGGTGGGGTCCGCAAGGGCCGATGCCTGCCAGGGGTGCGGGTTGTTCGAAAGAGATACCGTCGCCCCTAGCACACAGGCAACTGAGGGAAAACGGGTGGGTTTTAGTCAGTAAAAGTCTGACATGCCCTCCTGCTCCACCCAGAGCGGGAGAAGTTATTTGATGATTTCCCATCGTCAAAAAAAAAAAAAAATCACTATCCGAAGGATGTTGAAGGAAATGGCTAATACATTGCTTCATATGTTTAAAACATTTGTCTGCTCATCAGCGAAAATAACGCATGGAATGACATTAACCATTGTACGTGTTTTACGCTATTTTGAATTTTAGCAGAGATAACGATAAAAGATTACTATAATCTATAGCCACGTAAAGTCGTTAGTGTAAAATTACCGATCTGTCACTTAGTGCAGTTCACAGAGAAACTCATGAACACGATGCTAATCAAACTACAGCAAATATTTACTTAGAGTTAACACGTTTGTGATAATCTTTAAGTTAGCTTGTGCATTTAGCTTTAACATTTTCTTATGATGAGATCAAGAAATACCTACCTATTAAAACTGCAGTAACTTATGGTAGTATAAATATCTTCTAATTCAAAATGAATGGTTTATTAATGGCTCGCACGAATTTACTCGCCCAGATCGGGCAAATAGGCACTTTTAAATAATATAATATGTTTTATAGGCGACTCGCATGAAGTTAATTTATTTTTGGGCGAATCGACAATTCTAGAATTACGTATTAGCCAACTGGCACGTTTAAATTAAAATTACATTAAATTGAAAACGTAAATAGAGCGTCAATTCATGCGAATCGACTTATAACCAAAATAAATGTGTGTAAACCTGGGTATCCATTATGTTCGCGAACCTCTTGCGCTCCGCGCTCTTGCAACAGCTCCGCATAGTGGATACGTTTGATACGCGTACCGTCTCCATCAGAGCGGTTACGGGAGTGCGGAGCGCAAGAGGTTCGCGAACGTAATGGATACCCAGCTTAAGAAGTTCAAAACTATTGTTTATTTAAATAAATCAAATGAGTAATCGTTCGATTTTGATAGCTGCTGTTGATGTGTTGTGTGCTTTTGGTAAAGTAAATTGGACACTAGTTAAATACATACAGCGAATATAATCAAGTAAATTATTGACCGAGCTAACTTTAGCTGGACTTACGAAACTATACTTAAATTTCCTAGTAGGTTTATCCCCTCGTTAAAAATATATATTGGGTAAATAATTTATTAAACTTTTTACAGTTTTTATTGCAGCTATTATTGACTTGGACTTTGCTGGTCACCGATACCTATAATAAATTTTTACAGGTTGGTAAATATCAACTACCTTCGTCAAATAGCTCTCAACTAGATGACAAACAGAAGTTAAAACACGAAAGATCCTTGTCTTATTGACAATAAAGTCAAGGGCACTGGATGACACTCAAACCTGCCTATCTAGAAACCTTTAACGCCTTTGATTAATGATACTGCTGGCCAAATAAAGTACATTAAGTGCACTACAGTGTAAACCAATTTGCTACACGATCATAACGCACAAATGATTTTCAATCTTGCGCAACACGAAGAAGAGTTCGTTTTCAATTGTAAGATGAACCATTTCTGAAAGACGTGCAAATCGTTAAATAATATGTGTGACAAGTCAATATTGACTTTATTGTTAATAAAATAAAGTATAATATAATAAAGATGCTTTAGGGCTTTTGACCTTTAAAACAATTTTACTGAATAAGATAAAACTACCTTTTACAGAAAGTCAAGATCCTCTTTGGGGCGAAGTTAATTACACTGACAAGGCAGCCTCGATGTTGGTGAAATATTTCGCTTTCTTTATTGAATCTGGAATTTTAAGACATCTGTGATGTTCTTACGGTAAAGGTTAAAAAATTCAAAAGATAGTAAGAAATGAAAGATTATTTTGATAGGCGTGTCCGGGATTTTTTATCTCTTGAGTGATTTGCACTCTATGCAACCATCTACCGTATCACCTGTTCTTCTATCACATCCTTAATACGCACATCTTAATAATTATGAACTCTGTAGAAAACACTCACTAGAGATAGGCACTTCAGCATTTATTATTCTCCTGCCCCTATCTCAACATATATGCGTTCGGCGCAACCCGTCTTTTTTCCATACTCTCTATTTGCAAAAACTGAAGCAGTAACTATAAAGATCTCGTCAGGAAAAACCCTACCCAGCTTATAATATTGAATACAATCACAATAAAGGTTAATCCGTAACAATCAAAATGTGAACAGGAAGGCTCCATGACGAGTGACTTATTTAAATAATTGACATTTGATACTGTCGCGGCATTTGCTTCCAGCGCGACAGATAATTCTTATGAATAAGAAAAATACGTTTTAAATGTACTTATGTTGCTAGATAGGTAAAGCTGATAATGAACTTCTTCTAAAAAGTACTTTTAAGCTTCCACATTATTTGCGAAAGGCAGCTTTCATTAATAAGTCAAATAAATACAGCGTAAATGGAACATTGTAATGCGCTAGCCCTTTGGTATCAATTTTTCGAATTAGCTGCGGCCAGCAATTTTATTAACAAGTAACAAAGGACTCGAATGTTTTAGTATGTTTCTCAACACTTATGTTAGTAAACTTAAACTACACTGCAATATAGTTAAATGAGCTACAAGCTCAATGATGTGGAGAGTTTGCAGCAGCACTTCACATACAAGCAGCCCAGTCTGCTCGCGATACACGGCAAATACCATCTGCAATCAACTTATCTAAAAGACCTCAATAAAATAAAGGATATCTGTCAATATATAATAATACTCCAACACATTAACAACGCATACCAATCAAATTTGACATTTAACAACAATACGAGTACATTGTAATCATAACCAACCAATTACGTACAAGAATTGTATTAAAAACTAGTCAGTAACCGTGACTTCTCCTGTATTTTAATACTAAATTAGATTTATGAAGGCTTCTAGCTAGATAGGCTAAATTATTGCATTCCGATGTTGAATCTATTATGCATTAGCTAAGCTTTGTCAGTATGAAAATGAACACTGTAATAGAATTTTTGAATTGAGTATTTTGTATGGCTACGTGGCGTAGCGCGGCTACGAAAAAATGACTGTAGCACGTAAATGATGTAGGCAGAAGCTACTGGCGTAGCACGTAACTCATTTTAATTCATTTGGACATTAACGTTCTTATTACAAAACGCGATTTAACTTTATTTCTACCGTAAAGCTCTGAGCCAGTTTTTGCATTTCCAACTTTCTTTCCATTTGGGTAAAGTTCATAACACAAGAATGACAACTTAGCAGCGGACTAAGTTGTCAGTTTTGTAAAAAGAGCTGCCCATACACATTGGGTTCTTAATTAAATACGACAAAAAAGTAAAGTATTAAAAAAAATTAAGTAAGTTTTCTCACAGCTAACCTGAAAAATAAAGGAATGTTAACGTTGAGACAACAGAATTAAGAGACCTATTACATTTGGAATCACAACATAAATAGTTGACCATGGGGTCCGAGTGACCACTTGGTTTTCCGAGACATCGCCTAGCGGTTAGTCGACTCTTCACGTGACCAGAGGGCTGGCCTATTCTTTGGCCAAAGGATCAGCATCGCCATACAACGTGGCAATGCAGCCAGCCTTTTGGGCACTTTTCCCATTGACAGCGATGTGGACTAATTTTTTGATGCGCTGTGATTCTTTTCACTCTATTTTTATTATACAGGGTGATTGGAAATGGGTGCAAAGCTTTAAGGCGAAGATAGTACAGACAATTTAGAACCATTTAAGCCATGGTTGTCTTAGACGAAGTCTTACCAAATATTTTTAACCAAATTTTTAAGTTTTTTTTCGGAAATTCTCAAAATTTAATGTAAACTGCATAATTATGGCCAAATTGAATGATAAATGAATTCATTTTTTATTTATTTAATTAAAGTAATGTGTAAGCAATCAAGCAAAACATGTTTTAGGCTTCTGTGTCATTAGACATTTTTTTTACAGACATTCAAAGCTCAGAAAAAATAAAAAAATTGTACAATACGTCTTTTAAACCTTATTAAAAAAAAAAATTGGTAAGACTTCGTCTAAGACAACCATGGCTTAAATGGTTCTAAATTGTCTATACTATCTTCACCTTAAAGCTTTGCACCCATCTTCCAATCACCCTGTATAATACTTGGAACAATGAGCTTGATATTTCTTATAGTACAATAATAAACTACGCTTACAAATGATCTGGTAAAATAAAAAAATAAAAAATAGTTTAAAAAACTAAAAAACACGCTTTAAAAACCAAACTAAAAAAGGAGAAAATAATTTAATTAAATTAAAAAACGTGATTTTTTTTTCATTTTTCTCAATTTTTTTTTAAATTATTGAATAGTCATCGGTCCTCGATAAGTTTACAAAGTTTCAATGAAATCTGACCGTTTAAAGTGGGTCAAAATAGCGTCCAAAGAAGTCGGTTACAAACAAGCAAACATACAAGTGAAGCTAATATAAAGCGTGAAAAACAAAACACGAAAACATGACAGTAATTATAGTAAGTTTTTAACTTGACATTCCTTCGATTCAATAAGGAAAAGATCTTGGTGCCCATTATTACAAGTATTCATCAAATTCTTACTGTCTTCCACGTAATTTTTACTTCGAACACATCAGGACGTGCTCTAAAGAAAAGGGCGGTCCCGTCAATTCGACACTGCAAATTAAAACTTGAACTTTATACATAGGTAGGTAGGTACTCAATTTCGTTTTAAAATGTCGACTATGCTACAGGGAAAATGGCCTGTGACCGTAATAGGAAAGATCACCTTTCGGCTTTTAATTGGGTATTAATTAATGAGAAGAACTGTAATTGGTATCGTATGGCGTGTTTTAATGGGATTGCTGTGTTTAAGATGTTTTTAAGTATTGTACGTATCACACTGCAAATGTAGTCAAGAACAGAGGGGCAATTCCCATAATTTTAAGAACGTTCACAGTCTGATCTCAGTGTCAATCTGTCAAAAACACCTCGATTTTTCATAAATTTTTGACATTTGGTTGTCGCTGAGATGAGACTGGCGACTAGATTTTGAACGTTTTTAATTACGAGAATTGGCCTTCTGTAAAAAAGACTCTTGAAATATTCAGCAAAAAAATCAGGTTTTTTTAGGAATTTAGTTTGGTGCTAGTTTCAGCATTCAGAAACCATTTCAAAGAAAATATTCCCTACACTACGCCGATACTCACATCATGCCTCAGATACCTAACGTTTCCAGAAAATGAGGCTTATCAAAATTCAAAACATGCCAATTTTCTCATAGTATTTTTAGAGTTGTCGATTTCCCACAAATAAATTGACTTTGTGCGAATCAAGAACAGAAATAATATATTATTTAAGTTATAAATGTCAATTCGCTCGTTTCGGGCCAGTAAATTAGTGCGACTAATAAGCCAAAAATGAGCCCAAAACGCTACGCCACAGACATACCTAAGCTTCGTGCAAAAAAATCTGACAATTTTTTTGTGGCTCATTTACTAGTGACGTATTGAAACAAAAAGTGATACACATTATTTCCTTATGGACAGAAACCCGTACGTTATTATAAATTATAATCTAATCCATTTTTTGCAACGAAATATTATGAGGTTAATAGGTGCTGCGGTTTTTAAAAAGTAGTCGACCTTTGATTTTTATATTACTTCTATTTACTAATTAAATAGCAACTGAAATGACGTAAAGGTTAAATTTGTATAAAATCTTTTAAATAAAATTAGTACACTTATAGATTTCAATTGAGTGTAATAGCCTGTCAGATAAAAATCGAAGAATTTATTAGACTAATGTAGGTACTGCATTAGACATTCAATGTTATTATTGCATTTTAAATATATTGATTGAAATAGGTTCATTTAATACCACGATTTGAATTATTTCTTCGACATAAAAATAATGTATAGAAAATATTGAGCTATACAGGATTTTTTTTATTCAGTGCGCAAACTGTAACCATGAATTATTAACTCATGGTTACAGTTTGCGCACTGAATAAAAACTTTTACTGTATATTCTATTCGTCTATTAATTTATATAATTTAGCGCACAGTGCATCCGCTACACAAAATAGCATCAAGATTGCTTACAAAGTAAGCACTACATGAGCACTGGCGGACAAAAAACTACATCAATTGCCCCACATATTTTATACTGGGAAGTCCAAGAACAAGTGATATTTACACGAGGACGCCAACTCTTCTTTTTGTACTGCCTTACCTTCCCCTCTTGAAATAGATTTAAGACTAACAAGAATTTAAAATGACCAGTAAACTAGTTACACTTAATACTGTTTTTCATAGTTCCGCTCTATCAAGGCTGTGTAACGATTCTATTAAATAAATCATTGATTAGAGTACTTAGCTTACCCTTTTAAGTGTGGCCTCAAGTGTAATTTCAATTTGAAAGTTCGAATTATGACTTTAAATAAATATAAACGGTGTAGTATTTTAACTGTTTTTTTTTTCGTTGCTCCTTTTTTATAATAATTGTGTACTGGACAATGTAATTCTGTAACAGTTTTATATAAATAAATGCAGATGTTTTTGTTTTGCTGTGCATTTAACTCGACAAATGTCGAATGGGCCGGGGATTATTCATAAGAAAAATACACTCCATGGAATGCAAAAACTGGTTCAGAGTTTTAGGCTACAACTAAAGTTAGATCTTGTTTTGTAATAAGACGGATAGTGTGTAGCATCTTGCATCTCAACCGGACTGTCTTGTGAAAGGCTTAATAAGCGACTACACTAAGGGCACCCCCTATGGGGTACGGACCTCGGCTTAGAGCTTCGCTACTTAGGTGTCAGCAAGGACCGGGTTCGATCGGATAAGGGGCGGGTTTAAATTAAATCCATGGATTTGTTCTATTAGTTACATAGAAAATACTTATTTTAAATATTAAATAGTAACCTTTAAAAAACTGATTTACCACGGACTGATTACAAATCAAATATTTAATTTTTATTACCCAATTTTAAAGCGGTTTGAATTCCTATTATCTAAATTATATTTCCTTATTGAATTTTATGATTAAAAGATAATAAATTATAAAATGCTAAGCTAAATTTATTGCTAAAAACCAGATTCGAATGTGTGTATGTCCAAAAATCGCAATGTTTAATTGAAGTTTCTAATTTATTCATATTTATATTACAAAAAATATTAGTTAATAATAGTGATTGACATTTTTAAAAGGCACTTAGTTAGGTTCGAATAATATTTTTTGTTCGTTAAAGGCCCTAATCAAAAGCCTAAAAGTATGACAAATTATCTATCATTAAAATATTATTTTTTACATATAAAACGAATCACGAGATAGGCACCCTTATTACGTACACACTTTCAATCACAATCCGAAAAGAAAATTCCGAATCCATTGCTTTATAGGTTTGAATAACTCGTCTGCTCAGTTACGTAAATAACGCAATGAACATAGCTGAACTGTCAAAATAAGGCATTGCGATGTATTGTCATATTGTATAAGTTACGCAATCAACCTGCTGGAAATCGAACCCGAAATAACTCGACAACAATTCCCTTTGTTTTCATTTAGACATCTTTGTTTTCAATGGTAAGTGTAACATGCGTGTTGGCACGTTATTAAAAGTACAAAAACTGTGAGCAGAGTAATAATATATGTATTAATGTAGATAGTTGCCACATAACTTGGCAAGCCACTAAGTATTGCCACATCTAATGGCCGATCTGCAAGCTACATTCACATACCGAATATCGTAAATCACTTTCATAAATCGCTGGCAGCGATGAACGTGTAATCCTTACTGATTTTATGGTTTCGGTGCTATTAGTGCCAATTCTCTCACTTAGGTTTTTCGTCATTTTGTAGAACTTTACGTTGTTTTTGGCAAGCTTGTATACAAGATTTTTACTTTAATTTAGTAAATATTAACTTTATAAAGTCATGATTTTAAAGCTTTTATAAAAAATTACACCCTGACCCATCGCCAGCGACAAACGAGAAGCGAGTAGAACTAGAAACTAAAAACTAGTTAGTGAACAACGAGCAACGAAGAGCAATGATGGCTCAGTAGTAACTTACGAGATGTAGGTCCTAGGTTCGATCCTAGACAGGCGCTTTACTTTGTCTAAAATATTTAATCACCACTGCTTTCAAAACGGTGAAGGAAAACATCGTGAGGAAACCAGCATGTCCTAGAACTGAAAGTTTTAAGATAAGTGACATCCGCCAATCCGCACTGGGCCCACGTGGTGAATCACGGCCCACTCTCTCTCACAGAAAGAAGGCATATGTCCCAGCTGCAACAGTGATTGCTTCCTCGTCAGCCGTGGGACAGGTCCCAATGGAACTTGTTCGATCGTCGAAAAGAACGAATAAATAACAATTCACGTCACAAAGACGTTTTAGTTCAAAAAATAATGTTTAACAAACAGTAATTAGTTAAAAGCGTTGAAATTCAATCTATGACTTGACCGAACTTGACCGAAACCAGGGTCGTATTCAAACTGGGTGCATTCCATGAATTTGTAAAAAAAAATCTGCATATAAAATGATGTCAGAGCGCGTAATTTTTGACGTCACATCAAAGAAGACTGCATTGAATTGTAATGAATGAATAACTTCCAAAGATGTCATAATTCATCGATGTTTTATAAACCTGTTAAGAGTCATAATCTAACAATTCTTATTAATGTTAACCCAAGTTATGCCGCGAATTAACTAATAATGTTTACAATATACGTAGTCCCTAGTTGTACATACTACCGATTGGATACTAAAAGCAGTAGGACAATAATAAATACTCAGCAAAAATAAAAAAGTTTTTGCAAAAAAAAAAACAACCGCCTTCCTGAAGAACACTACAAAGTAAAAAAATACTTTAATTTCGGAAGTCGGTGACTTTGGATATGTATTTTAATTTTTTGTCACCACCTTCCGAAATTAATCTCCGAAACGCATCATCAGATCTATATGAAATTTAAATGAAACCACACGGGAAGCACCAGCGTTCAAATAATTTTTTTTTAATCAAAATCGGTTCACCCAGTCCAAAGTTCTGAGCTAACAAACATAAAAAACAGTCAAATTGAGAACCTGCTCCTTTTTTGAAGTCGGTTAAAAAGAGCAGTGGTGGCTCAGGCCTAGATCGTAGGTTCGAACACAGAATAAACTCGATCCAAAAACAGACGCGACGTGATTCTGTTAGAACAATATCCATTAAGTTTTCATAGATATTGTTCTTCTAAATCACGTCGCATTGTCGCGTCACACCTGTCTGCGGGAACCTATTCCAATATTCTCATCTACTGTCGTATTTTCGTCTCCATATTTAATGTATTATACTATTGTAAGTGTTCTTTCTCTGCACTATTATAAAAAGGCGGTTCTCAATAACGAGCCTACTTGATGCGACAAATTGTCGAGTACAACTAACCAGTTTTACTCGCCTATAAGTTATTGAAAAAGGTGTTATGCTAATTAAAATACCGAAAATTCCATACAACCTTAGTTTTTTCAAACATCAATAGAATCTAAGGCTATTGCTAAGGCGGTGTCACATACGTAATAGCTTCCTCATTCTTTGAAGTTGTAGTGTAGTATAAAGTTATGTGTACCATAGTTGCTAGCCTAGAAATTGAGAGTGAAATTCTGTCTCTGATTCACATATTGATTAGGTTATTTGGTTATGTACACACGGTTACACATCAAGCTATACATTTCCAGTAAAAGCTGATCTCGCATTGTATAGGATTTCCGTACAGTGCGAATCAACGTAAACTGGAAATGTATTGCTTGATGTGTAGCCGTGTGTACACACATTTTAAAATAGCTCACGCCAAGGCTGTACCCTCGTCTGTTTTTATACTATATTTTATAGAAGAATACGAGTAAGAAAGATTAATTTACAAACTTAAGTGGCAGTGGGCAGCGCACATTGCTCGCAGAACAGATGGCCCATGGGGCCGGAAGGTTCTGAAGTGGCGGCCGCGTACTGGAAGACTTAGATTTGGAAAACCTCCCACAAGGTGGACTGATGACCTTGTAAAGGCCACAGGAATCCGCTGGATGCGGGAAGCACAGAACCGGTCGAAGTGGCGGAGCTTGAAGGAGGCCTATGTCCAGCAGTGGACGTCATTCGACTGAAATGATGATGATGATAATGACGTGTAAAGGCTGTCTTTAAAAATATAGCAGGCAATAAAAAGTTGCGTGACAAGCTTCACAGCAAATAACACATTTCAGACTGTCATTTGTCTTTCAGGGATAATACTTGTATGCTATCGAATTCCAAATATTATTGCAAGACAATAAACAATCACGACTCTATACTCAATCGTTTATTGACATCGATATATTCTAGCCGCAACTTCCACATTGGAGAATGTATGGAGATACACTGTTCCAGTCTAATTGATCGAACAAGCATGGACAATGGTGTAAGACCTTACTGGCCGTGAAATGACCACGTATGGCCAGCTAATTAGACGGTTGGGACAAAATTGATGGGTCCAAGTGGGTTAAGTGGTGACTTGGTTCTGGTATTGATTTTATGGTGTTGTTGTGTAAATATATTTGCTGTACATCGCCATAAATCTGCTAGAATTTTCTTTGGTCCAATGCAACCAACTAAGTCAAGATTCGATTTTGGGCTTCCTAGCGTTTGCCCAGTAGTGGGTCTAAATAGATAGATATATCTATTGGTTTTTCTTCCTTTTCAAAATACATTTGAATGTCAATTAAATTCCATCATCAATTGGGCAAGCCCGATGCATCCTGAGTAGTCAACCACGCTCCAAATCTTTGCTGAATATGGCTGGTCTTATTTTTTAAACAGAATCGACTGTGTTCTTATAAATATATTGCTAACACAATTTTAGTCATAACGGAAATATTACCAACATTCCGTAAATAAACAAAAGTGACTGATTAAGTAAATGAATTCATTCATGAACGAAATTAAATCAGCGCTGCAAAATAATTTGAAGCCAATTGACGCATATTTAGTTCGTTCTACCAAATCCTTGCAAATACATACGACCTCTGTAATATTTATGTTCCAATAAATTACCGAACGGTTCATTTCCTTGTTATAATTACTGTTCGTTCAACCGATGGTAATTCGGTTTGACATGTTGACTGGAAGTGTTCATTTCGTGTGGCTGATCGTTTGCGTTTGATAGTCAATAGATCGTGTCGATAATTTTGTAATATCTAGACAAATTTGGCTTTGAGTACGAAGTGCATAAAAACTAGAAATGGTATGAAAAAATAAGATTATTCCACTCTGCCGCACTAATTTATGCCGCCATCGCCAGTGAGATAAAGTGCAACTCTGCAGCCCTAGTAGAATAAATCGATAATTGGGACAAAGTCGACGCTAAAATTGTCAACATTCAACTTTACATAGCACAACAACTTAGTGGGGCAGAGTAGAATAATCTAAAAACTACTTTAGAGCTTTATAATCCCATAAAATGACGTGTTAAACTCAAACTCAAACTCAAAGCATTTATTTCAAATAAACCAATTACAGGCACTTTTGAATTGTCAAGGTCGGTGAGATAGAAAGATGAAGCTAGTTGCCCATTCCAAAGCGTAGTTATTTGTTCTACGGGAAATAAAACAATTAAATCCAATAAAATTCAAAGTTCCATTCTTTTGATTTTGATCGTCTTTTGTTTTTAAAATAATTACTTAGCGCCTGCTTTCCTTGAGATTGCCATGCGCAATCTAGTAGTACATATTTTATTAGCCATAAAAAACAAAACTAAGGCACTTAAGTACCTACCTGAACTTGAACATAAGGCAATAAAGCATTAAACAATAGTTGTACTACTTACGAACAATTAGTAAAATAGTACCTGTTAACATGTTAATACCATATCTTTGAACCTTCACTACTATTATACCTTCATACTAAAGAGAATAAAATAAAACACACATTCAGAAATAATTAAAACTATTGTATCTTAAATGGGCTGTTATACACATACCATATTAATTTGGTCTGAAGCCAGAGCGTGACTGATTTGTTTACCTGCAAAAAAGGAAAATGTTATTAATTAAATTATAATTACCTTCATGAAATTATTGCGTAAATAATAAGTAGGTATATGTTCATAAATCGGAGATTTGCCATATAATCTCCCATCAACCTAGAAAACTGTATATTTCACGCTTTTATGAGCTTATCTAAATTATGACTTTCTTTCATACATGCTCAAAATTATATAGTAGGTATGATAGCAATTTTTCAAATACATAAACAGTTTTCAGTATTAAAGAGGGACATTATTACAAACTACTGGGAAATTGTTTGTAGCAATAGTCACACGGAGTCGGGATATAGATACAGACGTATTTACATAAAAATAAATAAAATTGAAGTGTCTTTAATGACATCAAACACAACTTCATATACAAAACACTTGCGATGTGTAGTTGCTCTGCCTACCCTCTTCTGGCTACCCTTTCAGGTCATTGAAGCGTGTTGATCGTTTTTTAAACAACAGTAATAAACAATGACCTCACACAATAGTTAACATAAATATTTAAATCATGACATCCCACGTAGGCGATGTCCTACCTCTCTCTCTACGCATAGGGCTACCATTGAGCTACTAAAAACAAAGCTACCATTGAGCTACTAATGGTACGTAATTTTCTTTTCCTCACATCTTGTATGTTTAAATGTGATTACATAAACTGTTAAATATATTTTTTCAATTCTATTGTTTTTTTTTTGTAATAAATAAATACCTTAATAATTACATAAAATACCATCGAGCTTTAAATAAAAACAAGTCTAGAAGAAGTTGTTCCGATCGCTCAGCACGTTAGGTAAATGACAACAAACTCGTTTACCATAAACGCTCCAGTTTTGTAGCTCCTTTGTTCTAGCTTACCAAGCAATTTGAGAAAGTAATATTAATATTTTATTAAATTACTGACAGTATTTTTAGAACGTGTCTTGTAGAGAGGTGAATATTGTATTAAAATATTAAGTTACTGCTTAGATAGCTCCTAGGTTGATTCCTAAACTTGAGCTTACGGTAACTTATGACTTGACACCCCCTTTCTAGCCATATCATCTTGCACACAGTCCATCCATGATTTGAGAAAATGCAAAATCACAGCTTTCAACCTAGGCAAGCCCGGCGCCATCTTGTTTTAAAATATTGACGTGTACGAGTAAAAGTGTTATAAAAGATCTACTTATACATTTCATTTATTTTAGCAGCTCGATTTAACTAAGTTACTGTTATTTTTTGCTGAAGTTTTATGATTTAACTTTGAAAACTCTTGCTATGTTTAAGCAATGCTTCTCTCAGCGATTGTGGCTATTTTTCAATACTTAGCAGGGAGGTAGCAGGGCTGGTTAATTGACATTGAATTAATTTAATTGCATTCGTAAAGCTTAGGTATAATCAACAAGAAATACATAAAAAACAGCTAAATAAAATGCTAGTTCTAATAAAATCGTAAACGCCTGCGCCTCGTCACAAAGGACAAGGTAAACAGCTGCCTGTCTCTTATCTAATATTTACACTACATTATGTACTGTGCTTATGTACGTGCTTTACATAGCGTGGACATTTGATATTATTATATTTTATGTTTACTTTATGTATGACGCACTTTTAGGAGACATAATTATTTGCCTCCACACACCACTAAAGCTACACAGCTCTAGTGATTTTAAATGGAGATATATTTGGGGTAAAATTAAAATATATTTTTCACATAAACCAACATGGGCACTTATGAAACATCAGAAGGTGGTTACAGTTGGTCGGTTCCTAAGGAGAAGAGCAAGAAACTCTTGTTACTCTTTAAAAAATCGAGTAGTCTTTTGTTCTAAAAGATGAAGCTGAAAGAGAATGAAGCTGAATATGTAAACTTATTAGTAAGAAGTTTCTTTATACAGGGTGTTAATTTAAGATATGGTAGTAAAGCTGCTACAGGAAAAACTTTTTAGAAAATATTTTTTTGGGAAAAAGCACAGAAAAACAGCATATGTTTTATTTTTACATTGACAATCGATGCAGTTTTGTAGGATTAAACGACTAGGATATTGAACCAATGATCTTGGAGTATCTACTAGAATAGTCACAAATCACAAAATCTTCACAATTTTTACTCATATGCAAGTCTAAACACGATCTTGATAATCCAAAATCTTACGTATAAGTATAGTTTTTCAAAGTTTACCGAAACATATTTTTCAATATAAGTAATTATAATTAATTAAACGGAACTAAAACTAATCGGATCGTATAAACGGTAAGAATTTAACGTGAAACCATGAACGAAATCCATAGCTTGGTTACTCAATAGTAACTGCTTTAAATTAACCATGTCATAGTTTAAATTAAGCGTTATTAGAACCTGCGTAGTAATGCGGTCTAGCTGGCAAAATAGGCATGTTTAACTAATATTGCAGTAAGTTCGTATTTAACTTTTGTTTTAAGAATAAAGCAAGAGGGCCTTTTTTAACCGACTTGAAAAAGGATGAGGTTAAAAATTCGACATGTTTATACATTTTTTTTTGTATGTTCGAGCATAACTCCGTCATATGTAGACGGATTTGCAAAATTCTTCTTTTGTTCGAAAGGAGTTTATTTTTAAATGGTCCCGTTTAATTGTTGTTTTATTCATGCAAAAAGTACAGAATGGATTTGGATGAAATTTCGCACACAGATAAATTATAACCTAGATTAACACATAGAATACTTTTTATCCCGGTTGTACGTTCCCGACGGATAATTTCCGAATTCCACACGGGCGAAGCCGCGGGCGGAAGCTTAGTCCTACTAATATTATAAATGAAGAAGTTTGCATGTTCAGATGTTTGGATGTTTGTTACCCAATCCCGCAAAAACGGCTGGACAGATTGAGATGAAATTTGGCAAGCAGATAGTTTATAATCTGGCTTATTACATAGGGTACTTTTTATCCCGGTAGTACGTTCCTGTGGGATAATTTTTGACTTCCACGCTGACGAAGTCGCTGACAAATGCTAGTCATTCATAAAGTAATCAAATCCGATTTTGACACAGTAGACTCAATCACCATTATCTTCGTTAGTGCTAATAAAAATACTGGTCCTATAATGTGGGTGGGGTCCGTATAGGTAGACAAAGTCATTGTAATAAATTAATAATATACTAGCTGTTCATACATAGGTAATGTAAATTTCTGAACAGCCTTCGTCTCAGAACGTTAAATCTTAATTTAGCCTAGAGTTGTTTTTGCTACACTTGCGATAAGTAAGTAATTAAGTAGTTTAAATGTTAACTTGTTTATCATCTACATAAATTCTGTTTTCATTCCATTTTTACCGTTTAATACATTTAAACACACCAGACACGCCATAATTCAGTGAACGTTATAAAAATTGCCTTAATGGTTAATTTTAGTGACCCATTTCAGCAAACTAAAATGTAGAAAGGAATCTTGAGAACATCAAACACTGTAAATTTTGTGAAATATTCACTTAAGGGTACACTCATGAAAAGTAGAACACAGTGTACATTTATTCAACGTGTTCAGTGTGTACAATTATATAATGTCTAGCATAAATATAAATGCTCTCAAAATAGTGAAGGAATACATCGCGAGGAAACCGGTATATCCTAGACCCAAAAATTTAAACACATGTAAATATCCATCTGCGTGGTGGATTATGGCCCACGCCTTCTCATCGACTGGAGGCCTGTGCCCCAGCACTAGGAACGTTAAAAGCTGATTATGCTAAAGGCGCTTCCACACCGGGAGCATTCGCCAGTAATGTAACAATCAAAAATTCGATTTAGAGCATAACCATTACCTTGGTTCTCCTCACTCACTGATGTAATACTAGGGTCTGAACTGCTACATCACAGGCGAATGTTGCCAGTGAAGGAGCGCCTTAAGACACACCCCATCACTAGTAGTCATAAAACAGTAAACGTTCATAATGAACGAAATTCTTCAATTACGCAATCTCTATCGACGGTAGAACAAATATTTCAGCGTTGTCACGCGTGGCTTGCGCGGGCGCAGCGATTTTACTCAGTTGAGAAAGTGCAGTGCGTTTAATAATTTGTTTTGATTTAGAATACTCCTACTAACGTATTAATTTAAAATACACAAAAAAATGCTGTACATAACAGAAATATAAAACCTGCATGCAATACTAATTAGTACCTTAATACTGTGAACGTTGCACGTTGTCTCAATAAAAATATTGGTGTATCTGAATTATCTAAAGTAAGATACTATTTATATATTCATTATTATATATTTATTACAGCAAATTAGTCATTAGTACTAGATTAAGGTTATAATAGTTTCAACATCAAGGTCTAGTACGCAAGTCATACTAGCTTACTTGCAATTTCGTGACCATTATAATTGGTCAATACAGTTTATCTTATTTTCTTCTACCATCTCTTGTGGACCAAACAACGGATTCGCTTTAGTTTAGTTGCAAATCACGATTCTCCAATGAATTTAGGCTTTATTTACCTTCAATGTGTAATCATTACAATTTGTTTGTAGCAGCAAAAAATTGTATTTACCTAAACAAAGTCAGACGATTCAGGTCATTGATTGAATGATAACAAAATTATCTGAAGCGAATAGCTCAGCAGGGGAGCGACGGTTTGACAAGACAGAATAACAAGTTCAAAACTGCGAAATCATTTCAACATTGTTGAACTCCGAAACACAAAAACTGAAATATTCTCATGCACTTTGAAGATGGAAAGACAATTGAAACTAGCTTAATTTTTTATTACAATAAAAAATATATTTTAAAAAACATTTATTTCAGGTACCACATAGCCCATAATTGAAAAAATCTTTAAATGAAATGATTCAATAATAAATAAAAAACACACAAAATTTAATACAATATAAATACAACATCAACATACAAATTAGATAAGATTAAATAGATCAAATTAGATCAGTTAGTGTTGATGACATCACATTTGCCGAAGATACCCGAGCGCATCCGACCAAAGCCGATGAGACGTGCGAACAAAAAACTCCTATCATTCCACGATTCATTATTAGAGTATTATTAGAAAATTCAGTAGTGGGCGATTCGTTTCTTGTGATGCTTTGCGTGCCTTAATCAATTAACGAATGAATAGAGAATTTAAAAGAAAATACAAGTCAATGCTTCTGTAAAAAGGTGTCAACGTACTTAAATGTGCATATAATTCTCGCATAAATTAGAATCATAAAGGAAAATATTAAGAATTCATGAATGGCGCTTTAAATGGATCTTGTTAATGAAAACGACAGTAGGGCTCTTTATGGCGATAAAGCAGATGTCATTAATAAGGTTTAGGTTCATACCTAGTATTAATAGATGAGCTTGCCTCGGTAAGGACGTTAAGCCTGGCCTGTCTTTAACAGTCGTTACGAGTAATCAGAAGCCCGAAAGTCTGAAAACCAGTCTTACCAAGGGGTATCGTGTTACCCATTAACTGGGTTGTGAAGGTCAGATATGCAGTCGTTCCATGTAAAATACTGGTATTCAGCTACATGCAGTTAGACTGTAACATAGTTGGGAAAATACTCCTACAAACACGTTTGAAATAATGTTCTACATTTATCAACTATCTATTCAAGTTTAGGTTTATTTCCATTAAACTATATAACTACAGCGAATAAACTAAAACAACGCGTCAAAAAACTTATCCGCAACGCTATCGACTGGTAATGTACCCAAGAGACTGGCGGCATTACCACGTTGTATAGCAATGCTCAGCCTCTGGCCAAAGTAAAAACCAGCCCTTGGGTCACTGTCTATTTATTTAACATCTATTTTCGTCTCCACACTGTTTGACGAGACAAGAGTAATACACACAATCGACCTATTTTGTTCCCATTGCTGGGACACAGGCCGCCTCTCTGTCAGAGGGAGTGGGCCGTAATCTACCACGCGGCCCAGTGCGGTAGATGTCACATGTCTTCAAATTTTTGCTTCTAGGACATGTCGGTTTCCTTCTGATGTTTTCAGTCACCGTTTTGAGAGCAGTGATGATTAAATAATTAACGCAAAGTAAAACGCCAGTTTGGACTTAAACCTACGATCTACCACTCGTAAGTGGCTGGCAAGATTAAGGGCCATAGTATCCTCATCTCCCGTTTGTATGCTAAAGCACGAGTGCCGCCCGCGCCCGCGCAGGGCCCCTCTGAGCCTTTATCTCAAAATGGGGATATTCCTTTGATTAATTTACAATTGTGCTTCGGCGATTCTATGGTACCTCTAACTATCTATTTTTCAGTGTATTTTTTTTCCAAATAACGAAGCCGTTTAGTAGGAGTATGGAATAGAAGCCAAAATATTGCGTGTTGGAAAATATTTTTTACAGCAAAAGTATTAGCCATACAAAAAAAGTACTTCGGGCAAAATGATCTTTATGAATCTATAGCAAAATCATATATTTTTCAAATCTTCAAGACAAGCCGTTAATGAGCAGTAGGGTTCATAAAGTGACCGTGTTACGCTACCGAATGGGACATAGGCCCTTAATACAGCCGACTAAAGAACCACATCAGAAAGAATATAATATCGTGGATGGTTACGTACATGGTTGAAATCAAAATGACTACCAAAGAAGAAGGGGTTTTGCTTTTAAGTTGATAAATGTAGAACATTATTACATACGTATTTGTAAGAGCAGTTTACTTACATAAGTACAACTAACTCTTCATACCATCTTGTATTACATAAAGTATTCATTTCACCGGTTCAGTAGTTTAACTTACATATAAATTGATTTCGATAATAAATAGCAGTTCTGTTAAAGGTTATTACTTATCTGTAATTTATTCTAATTGTTTTTTCATACCAGGTTTTGATATTTAATTCACACGTAAAGGAACATCTTCGTTACAGCTTTGGTAATTTTAATAATATTTAACTATAATTGTACGTATTTTATGAACTATCTATGTCTTAATTATGTTTCTATTGCATATGAAATATAATACACAGTAATGTCAGTTAAAGCTTACATATAGACTTGTTTTTTTTTCGAAAAAATCTTTTAATGAAAGCATTAACACGAATCGTATCTGTAACATATGAAATGAATCATCATTTTGCAATGTAAGACAAAAACGGTAAATGATGTCGAAGCAATTAACAATAACACGAGTGCTAAAGTGAAGTAAGCGATGTAATATGATTTAATGGCGTGTAACGTAACAGATTTACAAATCGTGTCTGCGAATCAAAAACAAAAAGAAGTCTCGGAAACCTTCATAATTGTGCATGTCTGTCATTGTCATGAAGCACATCATTTCTGCTGAAAGACGTCAACTGCTGGACATAGGCGTCCCTCAAGTATCGCCACTTTGTCCCGATTTGTTATTTTCGCATCCAGCCTATTACATTTACATTTCATCTATTGTGGGGACGCCTTCTAACGCTACGTCTTCCGGTAGGCGGTCGCTACTCCAGAATCTTTCGGCCCCATCGGTCATCCATTCTGCGAGCAATTTGCCCTGCCCACTGCCACTTAAGTATCGCAATACTGAGGTACGTTGGTTGCTTTGGTTCTCCTACGGATCCTTTCATTTCTGATTCGATCACGGAGGGAAACTTTAAACATAGCCCTTTCCATTGCCATTTGGGTTACTCTCAGCCTTCTAATGAGGCTCATTGAAGCACACCGGAATGAATTTTTCATATGACAAACAAAACGACTAAAGGACCAATCATAAATTATCAGCGTAATTTCCCTACACCACGATCAGCAGAAAAAGCACAGTTGACAAGACCATAGTGAGTTTAAAAAAAATCTTAACACAAATGTCATCATGACTATCATAAAAGAAAGAAAGAAAGAAAAATGTTTATTCTGCACAAACAAAACGCACATTACAAAAAGTAAAATAAACTAAGAAACATAAAATGCATACATATAATGTTGACAAAAGCCCCGTATTCAAGTCGAAAAAGTTACACAATAAAGACGGTAAATGAGGCGCTAATGAAAGGTAAAGAAACATTATTTACAAATTCGCTCGCAATCCGACATTGTTACTAATAGACAGAAAACGCAACTACCTACTATCTCTCTTGATCCTTGATCACCCACGGATAATTTTTCGGCAACATCGACATAGCCAAACATGAAGGTCATATTTCCATTAGAATAAGGTTTTCTAACACAAAATCACATTAACATTACAACTTGGGTCTTTTCGTAACAGTTGTGGTCGATTCGTGGTTGTTGGTCAAATGTCACTTGCTTTCCTTTAATGGCCGTTCCGACAGAGTGCGGGCTGTTAAGCTGAGTAGTAAAGCAAATCGTTGATGTTAGAAAATTATTCATAACAAACATTAGTTAAGTTGTATTGTATTGATAGCTAAGCAAGATCTAGCTCAATCTTTGTCCATTTGGACACACACACACATCAGACATTATGTGACACTTTTTTTTTGTTCTTTGAACTTGTTTCATGATTATTATCTTCATACATAATATAATTCTTTTATACGTGTGTATGTCACTGAACACCCCGTTGATGGTATATTTTCCAACCTCACCTAATCACAAACTTTACCAAAAACAATCTATTGTTAACAACATTCTTGAAGGCAATTCATCAAAATCTCATTTTCGAAAAACACTTGCCTCAAAGAAATTACGACACGACCGCTAAGAGAATATTTAAGACGTCAACAATTATGTACTAACAATACTGCTGAATCTACGGCACATAATGATACAACGTTTCTCAACGTGCTATTATATTGTTATCTTATAAATCTCATACATTTCTGAAACGTTACCTTTCACTAAGACTTAGCCGATGAAGGATAAATCTTTGAGTTAAAGATCAATCATTGGGAATTAATATTTTAGATAATAGTACGGTTGGCAACTGTTCACCAAAGACCAATTTGTTGAGAAATTAGTTAAAATTAAAAAGGTGGATTTTATTTAACTGTTGCAAACTCAATAATAGGTAATTGTGGGATATTAAGATTTGATCTATGTGTAGTATACACAATTAAAATCTGTGTATCAATTTATGAGGTTGAAATCACAGTGAGAGTGATTCCGCAATGAAATAGAATCTATCAAAATGTTCCAAAGTCTACAACATTATTGGTGTGATAACATCTCAATTCTTAACATAGGTAACAGAAATTACTTCATTTACGCAATCAGTAGGGCCATTGTTTAACAAATGCCGAATTAAGATTAAAAGATTTTAATTAACTCTTTAGTAATGAATGAAAGTATAATGTCGTAAATTCCCACGTAGAAAAGGTACTTTCTCTAAAATATTCACTCACATTCAATGTTTTGATGTAAGAATTTTGTATTGTTATTCAAATAATGCTCCTTTAAATAAGCATAGTATGTTCTAGTAAATATAAATTAAAAGCCTTTTGATTACTTTTACAATGTTTGTAAATATGCGAGCACCATGTATCTATCATAAAATTAGTTTATCTGTAGGTTCTGCTACAATTTTTTTTTTTTACCTATTTTGGTATCGTAATTTTATTCTGGGTGCATCGTTTTCACACATAAATGTATAATGAATGTACTATGTTAAATATTGTACTTAAACCATTTTAAAAGAGTAACGGTGGAGTTTCTTGCCCATTCTTCTCCATACGAAACTACATTTTGGAAGGGGCGACTAGAATCAATTCTATTTTAATGTAAATTTTGACGTTCAAAAGTGCTTTTTAAGTGACTAAGTATTTGAAATAAATGCTTTGACTTTAACTTTGACTAAATTATTCGTCCTCGGGGGAGGCCTTTGTTCAACAGTGGGACAGTGTAGGCCAATTTATAAAAAGTTGTCTACGTCTAAGCACAATAAGATTCCAGAAATATTAGCTGTGTATTAACCGATTTTAAAAAAGTAAGGAGGTTAGGTACCTCTTTGATGCTTCTACTTTAGAAACAGACATCTTCGATATCGGGTAGTAATCATTCCATGATTTTTTAAATCAAAACTGAAAAGTATGCTAGTAATTATTAATATATGTAAAAGTAATTCAAGAACCTGTTTCTTCAAACTCGAATCTTTATTCACACTCTTTTGTAACCTACTTTTAATAAAAAGTCACTCATTTCCATCACACAAATCAAGCATACAAAAAATAACCAGACACAACATTGGGTAACAAACTCATTTTCAATAATAGACTGTATGACTAGCCATCTTTAAATATTAAACTGAAATGAAATAAAAAACGTTACATAAAATAATATTGATTAAAACTAATGCAACTGCATTAAAACTAATTGCTTCCTTGAGCTAAAGGTTGAGTAAGTGGAAATTGACATATGGATATCAAAAACATGCTTAGAGAGGTTCAGCTATGTAGGTCAAACGGTGAAGAGAAGGTTTGATTTATTTATATATGTAACAACTAATAAAAAACATCGTATCTGAAGATGTATATTTACCTATGGAAATCCAATTTATGAAAAATTGCTTGTCATGTTAAAGGGATTGGACGAAACTGTCACCTTGCCTATTCATCTGTTTCAACATCAAGTTATAAGTCTAACAAAAGTTAAATTCAAATGGCAAGCTCAAATGCACTAATTTCTTTCATTGTCATCAATAATTTCAGCCGAATGACGTCCACTGCCGGACATAGAACTGGCATAACTGGCGGGGTTTGGGTCAGGCCTACTCACCCAAGCTCCGCCACTTCGGCCGGTTCTGTGCTTCCTGCATCCAGCAGATTCCTGCAGCCTTCTCAAGGTCATCGATTCTGATTTCTTGAAAGGTTAATATATACAATAATACAAACGGTGATTTTGAGTAAAATAAGAGTAAGCAACGCGTTTAAGTCTTTTCTATGATGAAATTTTACTAACTAATATTGTTAATTTATATGTTACTAAAAGATTCTCACTAGAAGTACTGGTCTAATAAAGTTACATTATTATGGAATATCATAGAATTTAATTTTACACGGACCTAATCGCGGGCAGAAGCTAATTATGCAATATACCTACTTAGTTTTTTTAAGACTAGACAGACTATTTAGTCAAAAACCATTTAGCTAAACTTTGTTACATAGTTTTTGGACATGCTCTACAGACAATCATAGAGTTGCGGATACCAGCCCGAATTACCTATATACCTTGTCAATCATGATGACAGGTACGAGGCTACGAACATCATTGGTTACGCAAAAGCAATCGGTTTCAGTAGCCGTGGTCAAAAGTTCAAGCGTGAACTGGTTATTTAACTGTTCATCTGTGTAACAGTAAGATGATGTTCGTCATTGAACGACATTTTGAATGATTCTGTGTACGCGATCTTTTGTATAATCAACTGGGACTAGCTGTTTCCCACTTTGTCTAAGATCTAGGATGTCCTTCTCCAGGTCCCAGGCTACCTATCTGTCAAATTTCATAATCAACGATTCAGTAATTAAGGCGTGAAACGGTAACAGACATAACTACTTTCACATAGTATACTAGTAAATTTGGGTCTCATCAATTAACGTTTAGAGTCATCCATTTCTCATATATTATTTCAATAATAGCTTTGAAGTTCGGCTAAGATATTTTTAAAGCTTGTAACGAGACAAGCTCATCATAATGCAGTTTGTTTTCGTCACATATGTTTATTGGATTTCAAATGACTTCCATAAAAACGGGAACATAATGCTGTCCTAATGTTAGAATTATTGTGGGAGTAACTCAGTCATATATGCCTAATAATATTATTTATGTAGAGCTATTTATTGCCTTGCACATTCTACTAATATTATAAATGTGAAATTTTGTATATTAGGATATTTAAATTTTTGTATTTGACATTTACTTACTATTATGTTTGTTACTCAATCACTCAATAACGAATGAACGGGTTTGGATGAAATTTGGCACATATATCGTTTATAACCTAGATTAACAAATAGGATACTTTTTATTCCGGTAGTACGTTCCGTAGTGAGATCATTTCCGACTTACACTCGGTCGAAGCCGCTGGCAAAAGGCTGTTTTTGATAATTTAAGTATAGGTTCAATGGTAACTAGCTTTGTTTGGCACTAGATCGGTAATAGATAGAATCTATAAGGAAAAGAATAATCTTATTTCGAAACATTAACTCCTTCCAACAAAAAAAAAACATGAAGGCTAAACAGGACTATCGATTACTTTCGAAAGTAGTTCCAATAAGTCACATTTGAGTCATGAACCTATCATACGATACAAGAATACATGTCAAGTCTAATAATCTCTAGTGGCTGATAGCTGAAGTATTATGAAATCATCTATTGTTGACCCAACAGAACGGTAGGTGGTCTAACACAATGATTGATTCTAATAAACTATTCGGTATCAGTACTAATTCTGTATTAGAAGATATAGTTACATAAATTAATAGAGAGGTTAAAGAACTGTCTCAAGCTATTAGTGATACAAGGTTTATTGCAGGTTAGTGAAGTGCAATCTAAAAACGTGTGATGCGGCTTTTTAATGTATTTCAAATATGTGGCCCTGGTGCATTGTTGTGAAAAGCAACTCTTAAGAATTATTGACTGCTTAGAAGCTGGTAAAGAAACTATGAAGCTGAAGCATTGGAAAAAAAAACTACCGACTACAAAAAATAAACATCTAAAAAATCTATAAAGTCTAACTCATTAAGACCCAGAATTGATAACTCTAGATAGGTATATGTACCTTCAAATGTCCTCGATGTCAATCTTAATAGAGTTATACAATTAGTACTCTGAATAAGGCATAAACCTAACGGTAGCATTAAATAATTATATGCCTAACGTTTTGCAATACTAAGTGAGTATGTACTAGACTACTCAATCTAACAACCTCTAATTAGCTCACAATATATCATAATAGAATATGAAAAAAGTGAACGTAAATGAATTGCATAAACTTTTGACCATAAAAATGCTTAATCATGTTGAAAGGATCACAAAAAGACTACCAAACGTGTATAGAAGCTTTTAAAAAAATACTGCAGTTCCTAGTATAAAACATGTTTTTCAAAACTATAATAAAATTCGTAATCAATACCATATATGGATTGGACAACCAGTTAAACCAATAAATTACTCTTTTGTGACTAAAGAGACAAGTCCATACAAAACAGATGCAATCTATGATCGCATTATGACAGTCCATTCACAGAGCGATCCCAGTCTGTCACTCTAAAGCATTTACATTATGACCTATTAGATCACAGTTACGCAAGTGAATGCACAGCCATACATTCACATCGTTGTAAATCATATTAATAATCTGTAAAGTGTGTCGAGAAGCATCTAATTTAGAGATTGTTAGAAAAAATTGCGGAAATACATCTACTACTTTTATTTGACCCGGCAAATTACTCGGTGACTGTGGGCATTGACCGCAGACAAACCGCACAATACATTGTTATTGCACAAATGCAGTAGACGGGTTTAAGTGTATCTTTATGATCTTTGTTAATAAACCTATTGTACTAGTTTGTAGATGCAAGTATAATTAAATTTCTTGTTTTTGCAGATAAAACATACATTATTTGTGCAATTGTTGCAGTTGCAGCTAGACTTTTAAGCGTAAAATATTCAGGAAATTGATTAAAACAACGATAAGGCACTGGCACTTAATTCGAATTAAGAAAATAAATGCTCTACAAGAAACAATGCAGAATTTGTTTATTTTTCTTTGCTGTTTGTCCATAACGGTCACATCACAGAACAAGAAGAGGTTCTCAAGTCATGTCTACATAATTTTGGTTTATATATACAAGTAGCATTTCGTCCGCGTGGATTTCGTAAATACAGCCCAAAAATATTACTGACTGATATTGTACGTTTTTTAACAAGATACAAATATAATTTATAGCCTATAGCATTCGCGAATAATGCAGCTTTCAACCAGTGAAAAAAATATTATATTTGGACCATTCGTTGCTGAGATTACCCCCTACATACAAACTTACAAACATATTTTACCTCTTTATAATATTAGTATAGAAGTACAGATAGTATAGATTAGCAAGCTTCCCATAAAATAAAAACTGTTTACGTAAGAATTAAAACCTTACATAAAGGGAAGGTACTAATCCACTGTTATTTATAATTTAGGTACCGTTAAAGTAAACTTGACACAACCAGATACGTGATTTCATTAGGATCATAACAGCTTCTGGTAAAATTATTTCCGCTTTTAGATTAGCGTTCGACACATACGTAGTATTACCACTGTGTGTTACATTATTATTGTTCATAATATTAATGTTGGATTAGAGATGAAATATGTATATTTCAACTTATGTGATTCTTGAAAGTCAGAACTCTGAACAGTTTCAATGGACATTGTGGGTTGCGTCTGTTGGCGTTCCCCAGGGCCCAAAAAATAAAATTATAACGGATCCCAGTACTGTTACTGGGATCCGTTATATATTTTTTTGCTTCGAGAAAATAGTAAAAGTACGGGTGCCAAATGCAGGAAAAGTTTTTATTCAGTGCGCAAACTTTAACCATGAATTCAGCATACCATTCCAGACCCCCAGCGAAAACATTTTTCGTCGGTTTTACAAAAACAAAACAGCTGTTCCATACATTTTGACCGCGTAGGTATTGCACTTTTCTATGAAACAGCAGATTTTTTTTTCTGCGCTGGGAGATCTAGAATGATATGCTGAATTCCTGGTTACAGTTTTCGCACTGGATAAAAACCTTTTCTTGTATAGCTAAGGCTTTACAATACTGATATTTAATATCCAGTTATAATAGAAAGTTGTTCTTTTTTTAATATCTACTTTACTTACATGCACCTGACGGATTTAATAATTAGAACAAATCCTTGAATATAATATTAGGTATGTCCAATGTCGATATTGTATCAATAAACACGTGCAGTACTGTTAAATGACGATTAAATAAAATTGGTACTAAGCACACTACAGCTACTAAATTAAATGTATACTGCATAAATAGATTACCATTATAAGCACATACGAGCAATCAGTTTGTAGAACTTTTATTAACTTAGATTATTACTAATCAGCATTTCCAGCTAAAATCACAAAAATATAAAATTATAGTCAAGTTAAAAAAATAAACTTTATCATTAGTATTTCGTACAGGATTTTAATAGACAATTAACTGTCTCTAACTCCAGCTTAATCGTAGTTGTGGTCTTTATGACAAATTGTTATTACCTGACTATATTTTATTGCTATTTAGAGTGAAAAGTTTATTTAAGTTAAAATGTTCTAAGTCGACATAGTTGTTAAACATGTAACAAAGATCGACTCTAAAAGTAAGAACTACCTACAATTCATATGATAGATCTGACCAAAAATTGCTCATAGTTTGATTCCACATTACATTAAATTTGGTTAGCCACTTTGAATGTTTTGTCAGTCAACATTTTCGTCACACTCATAACCTTTATTCTCAACTACATCAATCATCAATCTGGGTGACTATTTCCTCAAAAGACAATTTCGGACACCAATCTACATGGTCTTCACACGATATTACCAAGTTTATGTCTAAACTTTATAAGAGACTGTGACCTCTGAGTGTATTTCTGCCTTTCTTAGAGAAGTCAGATATCAATCGCCGACCTCGTCTAGTTTTAAAATATGATTGACGTGTAGGTAAAAGTATTTAAACAAACCTACTTATAGAAACAAAATAATGTATTAACACATCATTTAGTCTTCTGCTATTCCATTAAGCTAACGGACACAACAACCACAAAATACAGTGCCACTTTAATGCACTACATATTTGAAGACAAAGCCTCGGTGAAAGATGGCGGCGTATGTTTATTTGTCAGACATGCTCACTGACTGCTAATCGAGGCGTTACTATCACTTTCTAGCACTTTATTTTGTCACCGGATATGTTTATAGAAACATCTATGTAGTGCTGTTGCTGTATTGTTTTATACAAGTTTTAGAGAGAAAATATAGTTAAGGAATATTTGAAGAATCGTTGGAGGTGACGTTCTTTTGTTTCTGCCAACGCATTTGGGAAGTAGGCATTAAGGTTTAGAATAACAAAAATAGGTAGGGAGTAATTTAGTCATATGATTGATGCATTTTGTAGCTGTTGGTAGATAGTTCTAAGCTACTCATGTCATCAGCAGTTTGAAAATTGATAACGAATAATCGGTGGAGTACTTTGAGAATAATTCCAGATACCTATGGAGCAGAATAGGAACAAAATAATAAGTATTTTTAAATAATAATAATTCCTTGGAGTAACTTGGGAACTAATGTATGAGATTCTTATCTTTTTAGAACAAAAGAATGGAGTACTTTGGGAATAACCCACTGAATTACGTGGATAATAAAATATTTTCTATTTCAATGATACTAGATCGTCTCGATGACTATTGTAGGTACTAGATGGTATTCCACATAGAACACTTAAACTTGATAAGTAACTTGGTGGAACTTGTAGTTAACTTGATGATGATACCAAATCCTACAGTAAAAGAGATGAATATGAAAACTGATATCAGAGGTTCAATTGCTGCAACATAACATAAATAAAACTAAACAAATAGACTTAGAAGAATTTATTTCGCAAAACATGATTGACTCAGCATTTACTGTCAAGCATTACTACAGAACTTTTATTTCATCACCCAGTAATTCATAATAACGAGCAGTGCATTAGTAACATAGCAAGGTTTTGAATAGAAGATCAAAATCAATGCATAGTAATTACGATTAAGTAGTCTAATTTTGAAATCTTGACCATATGTGCTCATCTAATGATAAACCTTTTGAAATCATTTCCTGTATTCGAACTGATAGATCAATCAATAATGATATTTTACTTGCACAATTCCTATAGACTATCCCAATGTTTCCCATATTAATAACATTTAATTGTTTCTTATATAACTTTCTTTTCTGCCTTATTATATTATTAGTTCCCAGAAATAGACGCTGGAAAAATGTATAATTGTATTTCCTATTGGAAGTTGAACTTGTAAACAAGTTACTTATTGTTTCCATGTTATGTACAATTTGAATTAGCGGATACATAGATCCGAGAACTTCCTTTTATACGTTTATTATAAAAAATATTATACCTACTATTATAACTACAAATGATTTTAGGACATGCCAGTTTCCTCGCGATATTTTCCTTCGCCGTTTTGAGAGCAGTGGTGGTGAAATTCAATACCGAAGTAAAGTGCCTGGTTGAGTTCGAACTCACGATCTAGAACTCGTAAGTCGAAGCCGATACCCTTGGGCCAACACTGTCCATACCAACCATAATACACGGCATTCCAGTAAAATACTTCTGTTTTGGGTTTACTTATACTGTGAAAACCCGTTTTGGACATGAATTCATACTTAGACAGGTTAAACAGGTTAACACGCTTAAAAAAACACTCTAATTGTTGTATCCATTGCAACACACTATGCATCAACATAAGCGACAACTGACTTAACGCATCTCAGATTATCAAAACAATTTATTTTTTTCACCGCATTCTCGACCTTAAACTTTACACATTCAGCAACAGTACATGACAAAATGCTAAGCAATTATTAAAGTCTATCCGTCTATCTGTGCACTAAATAACAACAATTTGTCAACAAACTCAAGGATCACAAGCTGTGCCGAATTGTCATGCGCAGTGCATAAAGTATAAATGTCAAACTTTCATATTGTACTGATCTCGTGACCTTAATCTTGGGAACATTTAGTGCATGTTGACACTGAGTGACAATGAGACAATTGCATTGTGGTGTAAGTGCATTTGTTTTGAATAATTCAAGATGAATCGTTTTATACTTTCATATACCTACAGGTTGGGCGTAAGTTGTGGATAACCTTTAGTAACGTTATCTAAAGTAACCTTCGTAATTTGATTCTAAAGACAAAAATAATTTATTATGGAGACAGGAATGAGGGTCAACACCATTATGAAAACAGAGAAGTGTTTTTCATTATTCGTGCACATAGTTTTGTCTGTGCCAAGAAGGTCTAGTTCAGCCTAATGACAGAACAGACTACTTTGTCCTATTCTGGTTTTCCTCTATAACATGTTTCCAATTGTTAGTTTTCTACGGAGAAGAGCTAATATAAAACTCCACGGTGACTTAAAAATGATTGGCTTTTACGATATTTTCGAGTTACAGTGTTATCTACAAATACCTATACGAAGTACCAAGTACCATACATTCAAGATCAAAACTGGCAAACTCGCACTAGCTGTTATCACTTGGCTGGTAAGTCACTTATTTTGACAACTGTAAGTAAGGGTTTGTAACATTAAGCCGCCAACAGCCATGCCCAAAACCTGTTTAAAGCAGCGGTAGTAACAATTACAAGTGATATGACACCGCCTCTAACGCCCTCCGTTCACATGTCACGCTGACTTTACTGACACAAGACATGATTGAATACCATACAATGTACTACATATTCAATAGATTTGTGAAACACGTACTAAATTCACTTTTAAAGGCACATGAAAGGGGCAGTTGTCGCGTGATTGATAACTGATATAAATATCTCTTTTTGTTTTGTAATCATTTAAATCATAATCCTAAATAAATACATATACACAACAAAATGGCCTACAAAATAGTTGAGCTGGATGGTGCTGATCCACGCGTCAAGTTCGTGAACGGGCGCCGTCGGTTGAGACTGGTCATCTCCTAACTTCCATGGCTTATTTTAAATCTTATATTTAGAATTGTTTTTTTTTTTACATTGTTCTCACATATAGAAGCAACAAGAATAATGTTCCCAAGGTTTTGTAATACCTAACATGATTAAAAAGAGTGTCCATGGAGTTTCTTGCTCGTTCTTCTCCATAGAGATCTACGTTTTGGAATGGGCAACTAGCTTCAACGTTCCAACTGGTCGGCTTTTTGACAATTCAAAAGTGCCTGTAAATGGTTTAATTGAAATAAATGCTTTGAGTTTGAGTTTATATATGGTGGCAGCAACATCGATGCACAAACTGTCCCCATGCTTTCAGCTCATGATTGGACATACACAGGTTAACCGTCACTTTAAAATAATACATTATTTTCTATACGTCGACTCAATCGTCGATTACATAACTTCGTGCGAGTTGCCTATAGAAAATATTATATTATCTAAAAGTGAAGATTTAGCGAATTCGGGCGAATTAATTCGTGTGAGTCGACTAATAGGCCACTTAAAAACACACAGGGGGCTTAGCGGTCATAAAGTTACGGCTATCTAATGCATGACTACCTCACATAAATACCAATGAAAAGTAACAATTCTAAATAAGATCATTTACGCATCAGTGCGCAAAGAAAGTTTCACTAATTTGAATAATATGTAACTCTTACGAGCTGTCATCGTAGAGTGACAAGCCAACTTCTAACAAAAATATCAAATTCACTATTTATACACTCTATTCGATTGTGATACGGGTGGTTTTTGAACAGTTTACGTGGGCTGTTAATCATAATTAAATTAATTCAAATAGTTTTGCTTTACTTTCACTGAGTAATATGTGACGTCATTGCACGTCACACGTGTATTCTAACGCAGCCATTGCGTTAAAATTATAATAATTAGCGAATAGCCTATGCAAGTACCATTTTTAGAGTTCCATACGTCCGAATGAAAAACGGAACTCTAATAGGATCACTCGTGTCTGTCTGTCCGTCTGTCACAGCCTATTTGCTCCGATTCCACTGAACCGATTAAGTTGTTTGTTACACATATGAATTTCTGAGACCCAAACACGGAAGTGTAACGTAAATAAATATATTTTGGATTTAGGGTCACTTTTGTGTCGAAAATAAGAAAATTCATCAAAATTTTTGCAAACACATACTGTGACATTTAAAATGTTGTGAGAGTTCTAAGTACATTTTATTTTATAAGTAATTAGTTATAAAAGAAAATTTGATGGAAATTTTACTTTAAAAAAATCAGAAAACAGTTCTGTATCGATAGATTACACGAAAACCTATAAAAAGTCTATGGGCTAAAAACAACATGGGATATCTCTCAATATTGGTCGTACAAACTAAAATTTGCAGTTGGAATGCATAGAGGAACATTTTTTTTAACTACAATGTTAAGTTTGTTCTGTAGGAAGTTTCTTGTAATGCAGCATGAAAACATTTACCAGGCTACCACTAGGCTCGATAGATGGCGTTGGCGTCGAATTAGATCTCGCTATGGTTTCGTTACGTGCCGCAGTATGAATTGAACCGAAGAAGGTGATGATTTTACATTTTACCACATTTTTGTAATTGAAACACGATTACAATTTTTGGAGTCGAATTTCTCTGGGAATTCTCAGATGAAATTTGATTTAACACGTTTAAAATACCTAATTTCATTTCGTTACATGTTTTTTTTTTCATAGTTAAGTGCTTTTTTGGTGATACAGTCGTTTTTGAATTTATATACTTACTACGATAAATGAGTGTTTTAAGAAATTAAAAAGTATCACTATCACGTACAGATTTGAGACTCGAGATCAGCAGCTTTCGCCAGAAAGGCGAAAAAAATTGCTTTAACTCAAGAACAACCCAGTTTCACTCGCATGTTTTAGAATTATTGCAATTGAGCGCCCTTTTCAGGATTTCGTAGCTAAATAGCAAATACGGAACCGTTAGAATATCGTCATGTCCGTTTTTCCAGATGTTACACAGCTAATTTACTCAGAGACTTTTTGTACTACCTACTCTTATATCGTTCAAAAATAAAAAGAAGGTGTATTCTTTGCACCGCTAAACAACCTTGTCAGTAGTGATGATGATTCCAAGTGACTTTTATTTTATTTAACAGTTGGTGAGTTTGAGGGATGTTTTCGGTTACAACCGCAGAAATAACTTTGTTTTTTCAAGCTTTTTCTAGAAATACAAACTTATTTTTGTGGTCAGTAAAATCAATACCATGCATGTGGAACTATTCATCCCAACTACGAAACCCTTCAGTATTCGTAGTCCGACACGCACTTGGCTGGTTTTTTAGCTATACATGATATGTGTATTACTATTTAAAAATACAGTAATAGTTAAACTTGTGGAACCGTTGGTAAAATCCAATATATATTATGCTTAAATTTTTTTTTTCCTTACCATAATTTTGTATCCACAAAAAAACTTATTTCCTTTCATAAAATATTTGACAAGTCACAGTATATTTGGTATTTCAATTACCATAAATATCAAAAGCATAATTAACACCTCTGGGCATAATAAACCTTATAACTAACGATGCCTATAAAAGCAAAATGTCTTAAACGCCATTACTAGGTGATGAATAACAACACCTCTCAAATGTATGTTAACATTACATAATAAGGCTTCTAATTTCATGTAGAGCATTGATTAACCTTGTTATTGAATTTATAATTTTGTTGCTTCAAAAAATAAAATGGTGTAAACTAGTACCTACCCATACGTTGTTTGAAACGTGTAATCCAACTCCTCTTAAACAACAAACACGCCGTCATCGCGAAAGGCTGCCATAAAGTTTAGACTCCTAGATTGCCGTAAGCCCGACTTCCAACTTTTTATTAAATAGTGACAATCAATCTGCCCAGCCATATTGGGGTCGGCTTCCAGACTAACCAGATGCAGCCAGTAGGTATTTTACAAGAAGCCACTGCCTATCCGACCTCCACAACCCAGTTACTGGGTAATATCCCTTGGTAAGACTGGTTGCCAGACTTTTAGGCTTCTAACGACCCGTAACGACTGACGAAGATCAGGACCAACGGCTTAATGCGCTTTCCGAGGCACAAAGAGGTTAATCGGTATGTAAAAATGCTCACCTAACTTCGGACCGACCGCGGCATGCGAAGCTTAATCTTATCGATCGACCCATGCGGCTATTATTACTTAGCCACGAGCCGTGTAATTTAATTCCTTTTAAGTAACTACCATACTAACTAAAACTAACACATATAAAGAAAGAAAGAAAGAGTGAAAGAGTGTAAATGTGGTACTGTCCAATAAATAATAGGAAACTTAAAATCGTGTCCAGCGTGTCCTGTCTGCACGCTACAGGAGTTAAGGGAAATCTAGTCGTAGGCTTGAACTCACTGGTGGGTATGGCTAAAAAGCACGCTTTCTCACCAGGCATCGTGTCCGACAGACGTAGTATCAGTGATGAGCAGTTAGACGCTAGTCTACACGCACAACGTTATTGACTGAGATGCAGGATCATTTATAGTAAAAATTAAGAAAAGTCGAAGAAGATCGGGTTTTATGAAAAAACCACTGCAAAAATCAAGAACCAATAAAGTTTATTGAACTTTTCGATAGTTAAGCTTTGTCGGTACCGACTTGATTTTGGAGATTTTACACTTTTTTATTACTTAAATACGCCCAAAGTTAGGTTAAATTAGCAAGAAAAACGAAACTTTGTTGGCTCATAACTTTGTAATGGATTTTTATTTTAGTATTCTGTTTTCGCACAGACAATATTAATAATGAGACAAAACCATTACATGTTTATTTTATTTTTTTATGTACATTGTTAAACAGTGGAGTAATACACTCCCGAAGTTTGTATGGAAAAACTGTCGACTAGATTCACCTTAAAGTGTCAAGCTCGTAGCCCTACTGGGCTGACTGTATATCGATTGCTATCAACACGCAAAGAAGAAGATCTCAAATCAGTACACATCTTCACACAATGATAATTGACCACGAGACCAAGTGACCTTTAAAGGTCAGACTACAATAGCTACAAGTATCTATGGGTCTATGACCATTATAAAGCGATACACAATAATTGATAGTGTTATGTTTTGACAGATATGGTGAGTCGTAATGGTATGCTTAAGACAATTAGGTGAGAGGTTATATGTTATTTGATAAATGGTAGGTGTGATTTATATTGTTTTAATGTTAGGTTATTTATTTTTAAACGCTTTTAAGTACACAAATCGGCATGGCACACAGATAGTTTATAAACCTGGGTTAACACATAGGATACTTTTTATTCCTGTATGTACTTTCCCGTAGAATGGCAAAAGATAGTTTAATATAAGTTTTAAAACTGGCGAGATGTGGATATAGTACGTACGATAGGTACGCGTAATGGGCCTATAATGTACCCACTGGACCACAGGCCTCATCTCTTTGATAAGGAGTGGACTGTCATCTACCTCACGGGCCCAGTGCGTGTTGGTACATATCACATGTCTTCGAAAGTTTTGGTTCTAGGGCATGCTGGTTTCCTGAAGATGTTTCCTTTACCGTTTTGAGAGCTATAATAGGATCATAGGTAGACCTCAGCCTATCCCTTCAAGAATTACTGGTGTGTTGTAATGATGTTGCTGACACAATTATTTAAAAGTCTATGGGCAAGCATCGCTTATCTATAAATACTTGCAGAAACCGATAACTAATTCAAATACTTCTGTTTTCGTTCTAAAACTCTATCAAATCAACAAATGCACTAACAAATTGCTATTCAACTGGCTACATTAGCCACTATTTATTAATATCCAGTAATTTGCTTGAAAATATCGCTTGGCTGCAACCGGGTCAAGTTTTCACAGCCGCTTACTTAGTTTATGATCTGGTGCAACTAATTGGAGCCGATATACGATAGCTCAAATTATTAAGAAGTGGAGCATGCAGATAACATGAGACCTTGAGTGCATGTTGGTTATAAGAAATCTCTGCTGGCACTAGGAAGCGGTGACAAGAGGGCAAATTACTTAAGTGGGGAATTTGAAACGCCGGTAAAGTTCTTACTTTAAATCCAATTTCGTCTTCGAAATTTATCATTTTAATCCTTGAGCAGAAATAATGTAAAACCACACAGACCAACTTAGTTGTCAATAATCACATTTTAAAGTACAATTTAATCACGTAAATGAAGAAGAAAACTGTTAGAAAAACCAGTTATTAAATCAAAAAAACACATGCTTTACACAAGTATAAACAACTCAATTTACCTATCAAAATAAAACTCAACACCAAACAAGTGCAGTTTAAGACACACATACCACAGTTCATCAAAATTAGAGTCACATTCGCGGTCCCTTGCATTTCTTAATCTCGTGTCAATCACAGCCGTGAATGCAGGACAGCCAATGTATCAACGTCATGCTATCCAGCTGTGCATGTCCTAGGTGTGGTGTAGAAATCTTATTAGGTCAGTTGAAGTGTGGATTGCAGGTGTGCTCTGATTCTTATCCTATGCTATGTATTAGAAAAAAAAAATATTACAAGATCAACTAATTTAGTACCTACTAACTAACTAGTACCTAGTTACCTATCCTTCAACCTGCATTATCGAAGTGTTCGGGCGTAGGTATGTATTTAATTGCGTTCAATAGATAGATAGGTACCTCTAGGAAATTATTAATTAGCATTTAAACAAAATAAAAATAAAAATTCAGCAAATTTTTAATCAATTCTAAACGATTGCTATTTTATTAGTAGGTACTACATTAGGTTCATCTTATGATAATTTTTGTTTTTTTATTTACTTTTATTTTTTACGCGTGCCTTTATCTATACTGAACTCACCCTGAAGCTATGGCACGCAATTTTTTTAACACCTTGTATATATGTAGGCACGGAAGTACGTTTTTATAGATACTTACTCAATTTTCTATGCACAAAATATTCTTTGTATTTGTTTCACCCAGATAAAGAAGACAGGAAAGGCGATCGCAAGCGCTACTGCTAAGCAAGAGATCCTGGGTCGATGCCCAGGTCGGGCAAAGTGATATTACGTTTTTCTCAGTAGCAGCCCGGAGTCTCAATCGGACGTCGGGGGGGGGGGGGGTTCGTCGGGGTCTCGGTCGGAGCCTGTTTGATGGCAATAAACTCGGCCACTACTAAATGTGACTTTAACATTACTGTCGAAATGTGGGTGTACTTTATATACACCTCTGTCCAACCCTTCGGGCAAATAAGGCGTGATAATATTGTTGTAAAGAAACTCTAATTCATGAAGAAAAGCCTTTGAAAGTGTTGATATTTGTTATTTCAAAACAATTGCCACTCGAGTTATCCCATCACACGTAAAATATTTATGTATGTAAACGACAACTGTAACCAAAGGAACAGAGCCAAATATTTTGACACCGTCGATCGTGTCAGGAATCTAAATAATCTGTTTATACGTTTTTACTTTCAATTCTAACCTCATATCAGTACAGTCGACCGCATGGGTGGTAACACTGTGACCTTGAGTTGGCCTATTGTGGTAAGGAGTTTCAATAGAATAAAAGACCAGCTTATACTAGTTTTGTTACCACTGACGTGCAGCTTACTGTACAAGACTACTAGCTACTAGTAGATGTTACTAAATCGTCTAACTCTAAAGTAAGGTTTTAAAAATAGATGTATTTTGTTTTAGTTTTCTGTGAATTATTTATTAGCCTTCTTCTGTCAAGAATTTGCAATTAAGTGACGATTTATGAGGGCCGCTTATGTGTTGGGTAATTAATGAGTTGGATTCCGAGTTCCAAATTAAGTGTGTGTGTGTGTGTGTGTGTGTGTTATGGAACCGTATGGTAACCATTTCAGCAACAAAGAAATTTAATTATCTCTCTTTCTCCAAGCTTCTTATTTTAATCATACTGTGGACTTTATTCCGTAACCATTTCTTTAATGAAAAACGATTGAGGAGAATCTTCGCGTCCCGTGTGGTGCTGGACGTAAAAGATTAGCACCATCCCAGTTCTTCCCATGGGTGTCGTAGACCGGGCAACCGAACCCATAACCTCATGCTCAACAGTACCGCTTGCGACCACTACACCAACTTCGCCGGCTTATGAATCACTTAACAATTCAATCTGAACAATTTCATAAACTGCCAGGGGTGCGGGTTGTTCGAAAGAGATACCGCGGCCCCTGGCACACAGGCAACTGAGGGAACACGGGTGGGTTTTAGTCAGTAAAAGTCTGACACGCCCTCTCGCTCCACCCAGAGCGGGAGAAGTTATTTGATGATTTCCCACCCAAAAAAAAAAAAAAAAAACAATTTCATAAACGATTTCACAAAAACAGTTCTATTCTCGTAACAATGCTGAAACCATTCTTTGAAACATATCTTCATTAGAAACCATTCTCCATTTATTACATTATCTATTATATGGACAGACATTGCGTGCTAAAAATAAGATTATTTCAGCGATAGTTCAAAACAATACTAAAATGAGATGATTATCACGATAATTGTGGCGCTAAACTGTGGGTTAATTTCGAATAAACACATTAATTGACTTTCTAAGTTAAAAGTTGTGTTGCGCAAGAGTGCGGTGCGGTGGCTTGTCGCATATGGCAGTGAGTTTTCTTCCTTGACATAACATTGGTAATGCACGATTTCCTTTTTGCGGTTAAGGTGGTAATGTTTTAGGGTATGAGCATTACTTAGAGGCATATTATAATATACTAGGTTTAAGAAAAGATATAGAAACCGAAAACTAAAAATGACAGCAGAAGACCGCAAGAAATTATTATTTTTAATAGATTCAACGAAAGAGTAGCAGGCCTTTCCATGTTCCGACGACTGTAGCCGACTATACAGGATTTCGTTCACTATTCGGAAAGAGCGTAAAGTACGCACTTTGCGCTCTTTGCTAAATAAATTTCATTTCATTCACGGACGGAGCTCACAACAATCCTACACTAGCAGCTAGAAAGCCAAACATAAAATTAATTACTGCAATAACATACATCATAAGAACAACACGACCGGATCTGTAATAAGTACCTATCAGAGTTAATCTAAGATGTCTATCACTATAACAATTGTCATTTAATAAGCGCATGACGATAATGACCATTGACCATATCATTCGACCCTCGAATTGTCACCTTGGCCGGCCAAAGTGTAGTAAAATAACTACCTACTGTAAAATACGGAGTTATGAAATCTGTGACGTCATTTATTGGCTGTTAAAAGATTTCGATTTTAATTCAGACTTTTTTTTTAAATGTTTACGGTCGGGGAAATTCTTCAGCATCGTACACATAAATAATTGTTTTGAGAGGGAATCTGAAAACAAACATTTATGTGCGTGTGTCTATTAGACTCAGCAACTATACGAATCCGTGTTGCTGGTTGGTAACAGACAGTAGCCGTAAGAAAACCAATTCAGTAAAGCAACAACCTACGGATAATTTATTTAACGTCAAAATTACATAAGACAGTCCCCCAAAACGCCCGCCCAACACCACTTCCTAGTGTTATAGCTGAGAAGAAGAAATGGTGCAACGTACTCCCCAGCAGCACAGCTGTCTGTTAAAGTTGACGGCTCGGTTGGCGCAGTGGTTAAGCGATTGACTGCTGCGCTGCGTGTCGCGGGTTCGATTCCCGCACGGAACAAATATTTGTATGACCTACAAGTAATTGTTCCGGGTCTGGCTGTTTGTGTACGTGAGTTTAAATGTTTGTAAACGCACCCACAATACAGGAGAAATTCCTAGTGTGGGGCAACTTTAAAAAAAAAAAAAAAAAAAGTACAAGAACTTGATTATATACAATAGTAAATAATTAACATTACGTTACGCACATAACTGTGCCCCAGAGGGCTTAATTTTGTGTTTCCTACTATAAATAACAAATACGTAGATAAGTACAGTTTTCATAGATTTAATATTTAATGGGAAATCATTAATTAATTTGTGAGCAGGAGAAAGCTTCTATGTAATGAGCAAGTACCTACAACAAGATTGATATATGTACATACTTTCTCAGAAATACTCGTTATACTTTTACAACTTGATTACAGGTTTAATTATAACAGATCATACAAACACATGACTTCCTATTTAACTTCTCAAACATCTGCAGGCCAATTCTCGTAATTATAAATACGCTTCAAATCTAGTCGCAGTCTCATCTCGACAACAATCAAATGTCAAAAACCTGTCAAAAAGGTATGAAATCTCGAGGTATTTTTGACAGATTGAGACCGAGATCAGACTACGTAGACTGAACGTACATAAAAATATGAAAATTGACCTTCTGCTATCTGAAATTAATATTATAAAGTTCTCATGCTGATACGGTTGATCAGATTTGGATGATTTTTTGGCACATAGGTAGACCTTGATTAGGACGTAAGATATTTTTTATCCAGATATTCCCACAGGATCGAGACTTATGTGGGTGAACCATGGGGTACAGCTAGTGATAAAATGAAGAACTTTCCACCTCTGAGGTAAAAACTTTGTGTACAGACATAGGGGGCTCAATAATAAGATGCCGTTGTTATCTACTGCTCACAAATCCCAAAAGAACAAAACACGACAACATAAAACAAGCAACTTATTAAGCTAATTTGCCACGATATTCCTCTGCTTACGGAAAATCATTAGGGAAATATAATTGAATACCGTAGTAAAACCTAAAGGCGTGGTATCCGCGTTACTAAATTATTTTTGTACTGGTGTGGTGGGTTTTCCGATCAAGTATAATATGTCGGTTTAAGGCGATTATATGTGCATATTATATGTCGGCGTGTATTGAGGTTTTTATAAAGTTACTACAGGAAATTACACCGGTTTTTTGAACTACCAGTATGATTAGTAGTTTAGGGACTGTTCGTGTGAAAATTCTCACGGAAACCCTTTTTCTTATAAAAGTGTATCCTCAAAATAAAAGAGGATATTCCAATACCACAAACCGATGTTTGCAATCTACGTCCAGTATTTAATGTTTTTCAAACTATTAAGGCCCTGGTAACTTTAAATATTGTCGTTATGAGCGATAATAGTTCTTATTGCAATCCTATACGGGTTAAAATCTGTTGTAATAATTTCGAATAATAAATGAGCAAGCATTGTTGTAAAAATGCAAATAAAATCGTATAAAATTAGATATTAATGACTATCTAATTAAAAAATCGACCACTGGATGCAGTTTGGCATTTAGAATTTTATGGTATATTTTTAATTATAATTATAATTGTTATTGAAGGGATAAACTGCTTTTAAAGATAATTAAGAGGTGACTTTGACGATTTTTTGATGCATTAAAGTATGTTTAATTATGTTTTAAGTTCCATCACTTTATGCAAAAAAGACTTGAAAATATCATATATTTCTTTTTGCTCCCAAAATTAAGAGATACACTGGTTTAAAACTTTTTGAGCGTTTTCAAGAAATCAGCGCCTTAAATTTAATTTCTAAAATATAATATATTAAGCTTAAACACGTTACTAATTATGTTTTAGACTATCACCATCTGTCTATTTTTTTTTCCTAATGACATTGGGGTCACCTTTGTAAGTAAAATGTCTGCTTATTATTATAGGCTTTGTAATTGTCATCTCAAATTAATGATACGACAGTCATTATTGTAATTTATAATAATGTAGACACTTACAATGAACATTAAAGAGTAATTTATATTGTCTGATTGATGGATTACTAACGTCTCTCGTGGACACATTGTGTTCGTCTATAGTCCATAATGTATGAATTATACGGGCAATATGAACATACATCATATAATTATGCAGCCGAAGTAACCTTACGCATATTCCGTATGATGTGGAACCACCTTTATAGACCGAACTTACTCTCGCGTAATTTCGACAGATGTATTCCTAGATGACATTGTGTCAATTCTCCTCAGTAGTATAATATTCGAGTTTTCACGTGACCAGAGCTGGCCTATTTTTTTGTTAAAGAATCAGCATCACCATACAACGTGGCAATGCAGCCAGCCTATCGGCACTGTCATTATTTCCCCCTTTTTATACACATGTGCATTATTTAAAAGCCAAATAGTATTTAAGCTTATATATTATAATAGATATAGAAATTCGACACTAAATTGACACTGTTATGCTTCTATCTAAGACAAGGAACAAAAACCGCTTAATGAATGTTGAAACTATGAGACATAATTAATTATTTAACATTGGCATAGAATTTTAACTGTTAACAATTTAACAAAACACGGTGCTATTGACTAATCGGTTACGATCGATATTACTAAGAATCTTGAACGTTTAAGAAGTGTTTTATTCGAAGACATGTGACATCTAACAACCCGCACTGATGGGCCCGCGTGGTGGGTTACAGCCCATTCCCACTCACCAAGTGGAGGCTTGTGTCCCAGCAGTGGGAACATGTAAGGCTGATTATGTGTGAACGTTTATGTTAAAGCATTTCAGCGCTGGAACACTTAACTTTAAGTAAGTCAACTTGCAGTAAAATATGTTTTCACGTTGTCTGTCAACTTTCAACATTATAGATTCCGCGCAAAACGATTAAGTAGGTAAAGTACATATTATTATTTTATTCGTAAATTATGGCGAACTAGCAAACACTTTTGTGACAATCTATGTTGTCATAATTAATAAAGAAAAAAAACTTTAAATACTGGATACAAAAACTTAATAAGGTTTGTGACTATTGTTGCTCATTCACTTCGAGATAATTGATAATATTTTGAAAGAGAATTTATTGAAAGAAGATATTTCAATAGCCAAATGAAATGTTCAGCCAAGTGACCATATTATTATTTTGGCCTACCATTAATGGTCTAGTTTAAATGGGCTGGCCACAACTCGCATGCTGGAGGAATTGCGAGCTAAACTAGCAACGCATGAGCACACGGCAACGTGGCAGGCCCAAAGAGAAGTTGCTTCTCCTCGCCGCCATTTTTCCGCGACTGCCCAAAAAGGAGTGTTATGTTTTCAGGGTTCATGTATATTTTTACATAAGGATTGGCAATCAACTGCAGTTAATAGGCATGAGGGAAGTCTTTGTCCTACAATGGGACGAAACGGCTGATAATAACAGTGGTTTAGTAAATAAACGATTTTATTTGATTGTATTGAGTGGTGACTCGGCGACCTAAAACCAGGAACTTCTGTAGTACATAAATGATGTATTACTATATTAAAGACTTCTAAAAATTCACCTTGCGACCACATTTCCTTTCCCAACGTTACTTTAGCGGCCTTCATTATATTAATAGTTAGTTATTATCAGATTGTAACATTAATATAACAATAATATCTGATGTATCTTGAGTTTAAAAAGTTGGCACATACTGCAATGTAATGCAGTCTCTATTGAATGCAGAATTAAATTATGATATATAGTACAATTGAATTCCTTGTTTAGAAATCAGATGCAGATTGCATTTTGGTGTTAATTGATAGCTATAATTACAAGTTATTTTTGTTTTATCATTTCAAGTCTTCTAAAGTCCTACAACATTTAAGCTATAAGCAATGTGATTGTTTACTTCTCCATATGCATGATTATTGATTTTAACTAAACAATCTTGTATTGTTTTTTATATGAAAGAAACAGAATATTACATTTAAGTCAATTTTGTAGCTATGGGAAATTTCATGTGTGTATTTAAAGTTTATTTTTGTTAAAGAAAAGAAAGAAAAGAAAAGAAAAGAAAAAACGTTTATTTGCGGTAAACATGACGCAAAAAGATAAGGAACACAAAAAAAATAAGAAAAGGTTGAGGGAAACTAAACGATAGTTTGTGTGTGGTGGCCTAGTGGTAACGACCGCGACTTACGAGTTGTAGGTCCTAGGTTCGAACCCAGACAGGCGCTTTACTTTGTGTAAATTATTTCATCACCACTGCTCTCAAAACGGTGAAGGAAAACATCGTGAGGAAACCGGCATGTCCTAAATCCAAAAATTCGAAGACATGTGACATCTACCAATCCGCACTGGACCCGCGTGGTGGATTACGGCCCACTCCCGCTCACAGAGAGGAGGCCTGTGTCCCAGCAGTGGGAACGTTATAAGCTGATTATGCAAAATTGTTCGTAGAGACATTCGAAGTCATAATTTCAGCCGAAACACGTCCAGTGCTGGACATAAGCCTCCCCCAGGCTCCTCCACTTCGACCGGGTTTGGGCTTCCCACATCCAGCGGATTCCCGCTTCCTTCACAAGGTCATCGGTCCAGCTTGTGGGAGACCTTCCCACTCTACGTCTTCTGGTACGTGTCTCCACTTTGCGAGCAATATGCCCTGCCCACTGCCACTTAAGTTTGGCAATTCTTCGGGCTATGTCGGTTCGAAGTATCCTCACTTAAACATGTAACTCAATCTGTCATAGTCCACTGCTAGAAATACCTAGATCTTTCCTTAGCCACAAGAAGCAGTATTCCGCATTCATCCCTAACTTGGTAAAACCTAGTCTTCATTGAGCTTCGAACAATGATATAGCCACATAAGCTGTTAACCTTTCATACCATATCATTGAATACCAACTCATTCACCCAGGTATATATGCTACAGGTAACAAAGATATAAATGTAAGTAATTTTTCTAATCGTCGCCTGACCTTCTCGAAACGAAAGGCTCAGTCCGATATTACGTCCTTGTGTCGGAAAACACTTAACTAGACCGCTTAGTTCTCACATTCGAGCAAAATTATGATACTAATACATGTCTGTTTAGGCGTGCGTGGTGTTAAAGCAGGAATTATGGGGCAACGTAATGTCTCCAGGCCATAGTTAAGTCTATAACTTACTGTAGCGACAATTATTTTCACACAATTCATACGTGTTAGATCGTATAGGATTATAAAGGTATAAAATTGCATTTTCCTGTCTTATAATAGTCCTACACGCTGAATCACAAAAAAAAGGAATAGTAAAATTAAATCTACCCAATATATGGGACGAAAGTTTTCGGGATTAGCTTAAAGAACAGCTCCTTTGAGCTAATCCCGGAATCTTCGCAAGCAAAAATTGTTTACGTATTTATACAGAAGCTATAAACCCAAACATATCATATTATGTACGTACTTTAGTCATCAAAGAACCATAAAACATCTATCAACGATCAAATCAAAATGGACATCAACTGATTGCACGTTATAAGTTATCACAAATATCTATTAAAAGCTCACCTCTAGGTAAAGTTAGAATTTGACGGGTCTACGAAGAACCAATAGTAATGTAACGGTGAGGTAAACCACAATTTATGTATCTACTGATATAATGCTAGTCACAGAATTGCACATCATTTACCATCACTCAATTTTATGTCAAAGTTTCGAAATTCCACACACATTATTCCAGTATATTGTCCCGCCTCTCTGTGAGAGGGAGTGAGCCGTAATCCACCACGCGGGCCCAGCACGGTTTTATGGATGTCACATGTCTTTGAATTATTGGTTCTAGGACATGCCGGCTTCCTCACGGTGTTTTCCTTCACCGTTTTGAGAGCAGCTGTGATGATATAGTTTATACAAAGTAAAGTGCCCACTGGGTTCATACCAACGACCTCACATCTTGCCAGTTATGTTTAAATCCCATGTAAATGGGGCGAGCCTATTTCCGTCATCATCATCATCCTCATCATTTCAGCCGACAGACGTCCACTGCTGGACATAGGCCTCCCCCAAGCTCCGCCACTTCGACCGGTTCTGTGCTTCCCGCATCCAGCGGACTCCTGCGGCTCTCACAAGGACATCGGTCCACCTTCATCGGTCCTCCTTATTGCCGTCAAACAGGCATAATTCGAATCTCCGGGCTTTTTCTTCCCAGCTCAAGCACTGGGAAGTGGTGAAGAGCGGGCGTTTTGTGAGGGCTGTCTTATGTAATTTTGACGTTCAAAAAGAGCTGACTCTCAGCCTAGTTTGAATAAATGAATTTTGATTTTGATTTTGACCTGACCTAAACTTTGATCGACCCGTGTGGCTGTTATCCTATAGCTAGGAACCCCCCTACGTTCTTCAAACGACTTAAGGTCATGGTTTACAAACACAATAGGCTTCCAACTATACGACCGAACCTTGGAGAAGCGTGCGAAGCGAGCTAACCAGTGAATAATAGCACTTAATGGGGTTGACACTAATAATAATAACTTCGTTGTTTACGTTTTTTTGCAGTTAACAGGTTTAATGGTTTTTACAGTTATTTTTGTCAATTCAAGATGTTTAGTTCAAGGAACGAATCTGTTTTACGTTTCATGGTTTTTTTAGTTATTTTTGTGAGTTCAAGTTGTTTAGTTCAAGGAATGATTGTGTTTAATGTTTTGTTCCACCAGGTTTTTAGATGGTGTTCCCTCCAAAGTGTTCCCTCAGTTGCCTGTGTGCCAGGGGCCGCGGTATCTCTTTCGGACAACCCACACCCCTGGCAGGCATCGGCCCTTGCGGACCCCACCAGTTGGTGCTAACATCTCTTTGAGGCGCGCGTGGAACACAACGCGCCGTCGACCCGAGCTTGGTCCTTACCGGACAGCGAGCTACCCATTACTCACAAAGGTAAACAAACGCCGGACATAAATCACCGCTACGTCATCGTCAAAGAGTTAGCTAGTGCGTTAATAACGACCTTAGTGACAGTTAAAACTTTTGTTTTGAGTGTTATTTTATCGACACTTGTCCTCGGTTAGTAACAACTGTTAGCTTTGCTGTTTTCTGCCGACAAACTGTCACGTAGTTTGACAGGTTTATAAAATTCGTACAAGTTTTGGTCCAAATAAATGTTTTTTTTTTTTTTGTAACAATAAGCATTATCAGCCACGGCGTTACGTTTACGTTACCACGTATTACGTTTCCACAGCTGGGTCACAAAACTCTTCTCTGCGAGAGGGACTAGGCCTAAGTAGTGCTGGTTAGTAGGTAGATGTCACATGTCTTCGAAATTTTGGTTCTAAGACATGCTGGTTTCTTCACGATATTTTCCTTCACCGTTTTGAGAGCAGTGCACAGTGGTGACGAAATAGTTTACACAAAGTAAACCACCCGCTTGGGATCGAACCCACGATGACTCGTAGTTCACTGTACCAATGCTGCTTGTCAACTACATACAATTATAACAGGTATGGAGATTTGTAAGTGTAATAGTTTGGAGTCATAACAATATCAAACGGAAACCATCATTGTCTTATGACAGTTATTATCCCTGAAATAATAACAGAATCATCTTTAGGCATCTATTTAATACCTATTATATGCAATCACACTAAAAACCATCACTTAAAATATATAATAGCCATCACCACTCATTGTCGTGTCCATTAACCCAACACACCATTAAAACCAACCGTTTAGCGGCCCATCATTTTAACAACATATAATATCACAAAAATCACGATACCCCATCTAAGAGGGCAATCTTAGGGCATTTAAAACTAATGACATAGTTCCACAGTGGGCACTTAACGAAAATAAGCTAAAATTGCGTGTTGCTCAAATAGACTGATTGTATGAGTGGATTGCTGTGACGAGTTGAACACCTCTAGTACGCACTTATAGTGGATTCGGATTAGACCCTCTTGAATTTGTTATGGAGGATATCCTGATATTTATATCATACTAGCCTTTGCCAGCGGCTTCACCGCGTGGAAGTTGAAAATCATCACACAGGAACGTAAAAAAATACCTTATGTGTTAATCCAGGTTATAATCTATCTGTGTGCCAAATTCTAATCAAATCCGTTCAGCCGTTTTTGCGTGATTGAGTAACAAGCATCCAAATATCTGAACATACAAACTTTCTCAATAATAATATTAGTTAGGATTTGGATTGGACCCTATTGAATGTGTTATAAATAACAATTAGATATTTATATCAAATTCACATTTTATAATAACTAATTGCCAATTTTTTTTCAGCCAATTGTCCACAATGTCTGTAGTCCCGCCTCTATAACCAGCGTGTTCTGCTCACCATGATGTACAGTGCTGAGACGTTGACGCAAGAGGCTGTGTATAGGCTGAGAGTTGCACAGAAAGCCATGGAGCGTTCCATGCTTGGCATCAGGCTAATAGACCGAGTCCCAAACATCGAGATACGAAAACGTACGAAGACCTTCGATGGCTCTAATGGAGATGAGACACCTGGCAAAGCGCAGTGATGACAGTAAGACTATGACCGAGTGGCGACCAAGGACTGATGACTGAAGACGAGATGTCGGTCGTCCGGCGGCGAGATGGGCGTAGAGTTGTGCAATATTAACACCGACAGTAAGAACTGCGTTCGAAAGAACGCAGTTCAGATGAGCTACTCGCGTTTAGTTCCATTGGTGAAATCCGCCATAAGTTGTTAAGTCCAGTCCCATGATCTAGTTTTTTACACTGTGGTTTGTACAGAAGGGCAATTCTCGTAATTTTAAGAACGTTCACAGTCTGATCTCAGTCTCAATCTGTCAAAAAAACCGCGAGTTTCCATACATTTTTGACAACTTTTTGACGTTTGATTGTCGCTGAGGTGACACTGCGACTAGATTGTGAACGTTTTAATTACGAGAATTGGCCTTCTGGTTTCTGTTTAGGTAGGTACTTGGGTAGTATAGTAAGTACTCTACTGAGTACTTACTATACTACCCAAGTACCTACCTATCCTATCCTATGTAAGTACCTATCTCATTTGAAAATTGAGATAGGTACTTAATAATTATTTTTATCTACATACCTACTTATTGAATTATACCTATTTGAATTATATTAAATATTTACATAATTTAAGACTTAGCTTAAACTCATAATAATGTACTACTGTAGATGCTTAAGTAGGCAGTTCGATGGTTTGTTAGTTTTATTTTGAGGACTAGAAGTATACGTAGTTAGGTTTATACCGCTTTTGCTGTAATGCAACTGTACCTTGACTTAGCACTAGGAAGTGGTAACGGTTTGGCGTTTTTTTTTGAAAACTGCTGATTCTCAGCCTAATTTGAATAAATGACTTTTTATTTTGATTTTGAAACGGGTATTTCAAGATTTTGACGTAATACGATGATAGCCACATCAAAAATAATTAAACTGCCGTTCAATTTGCCATCGAAGTAATAATAAAGTTTTAAATGCAACGTTTCCAATATAATCGTAAACCCATCTACGATAACGATGGCTTTATAATGTCGTCCAAAATAGTTATCATTATAAATCTTCTATTACTATGGTTGCGAAACTTTTAGATCTAAATCGTAGTTTCATAGCAGATAACTGTATTATAAATGCAAATTTGCAAATTAAATAAATGTCTATATGCAAATTAAAGTCGAAAGTACAATTTATAAGAAATATTTGCACATACCTGGAGCTGAAATAATTTAATTATTTCGTAAGTGTTATTATATTTTATACCTATTGGAGAAAAAATACTTCAACGTCGTAGAAAGTTACAGTTTTAAAACCAATTTACAATTATTACACAAAACAATATTTTTCTTTCGGAAATGATTGTAATGATTTAATACTTAAAATGTAATTCATAAGAAAACTACGCAAATAAACTGACTTAAATTGTAACCATGTAAATAAATATCCAGTAAAATACTCGCACTTATAAAGTTATAACTCAACACGTTAATAAAATAACATTTTGACACTTTTTGCAATAAATCCTACAAACAAAATGTGTTGAACTAAAAAAGTTTCCAGCTGTCCAGCGGCATAACATTTTACTTAATTTAAAAACGAATAAACTTCTCGCTGACAACAGGAAAAGAGTCCAAAAGGCTGGCAGTTGCCACGTTGAATGGCAATGATTCTTTGACCTAAAAATAGGCAAGCCCACTGGTCACGTCAAGAATCGACCAACCGTTTAGCTATGTCTCGAAAAACAAGGTGAGCACTGGGGATCCCATTGCCCAAATGCTTCAACCCAAACGGCTTGACGGCGGACATTTATATTGTGGTGGCCCAGTGGTAACAGCTGTGACTTACTAGCTGTAGGTCGTATAATCGAACACAGACAAGCGCCTTACTTTGTGCAAATAATACCATCACCACTGCTCGCAAAACGGTGAAGGAAAACATTGTGAAGAAACCGGCATGTCCTACAACCAAAAATTCAAAGAGATCTGTCATCTACCAACCCACAACGGGCCGCGTGGTAGATTCGGCCCATTCCCACTCACCGAGAGGAGGCCTGTGTCCCAGCAGTGGGAACAGTGGGCTGTGTAGGCTTAAATAGCCTTAATATGGGTTGAATTATCTCAAACTACAGTCAAACACAGCAGTTACCAGTCATGCTATTATCGAAAGTGTTGTAACATGCACGTTGCGACGCGTAGCATACAAACGCACGACAGAACATTGCACTTGCCTCGTTTACATATAATCTGTGCTTACATCTGCATATAGTTAGCGTGTACGTGTGCTATTGTAATTTGTTTCCAATTAACTTGATTGGCGTCATCATTTTGAAAGGGACATATTAACTTGTGCCAATATTTGTTTAAACGAATAGAAGTGGAACTCAATTCCATAAAAATTTTGTTCGACTCATAATAAAATAAAAGGAAGTGAACAGCCGCATTGGTCTATTGACCGCAGCAAGCGAGAAGGTGGTCACATTTACCCCTCCGTGCCTCGGGAAGTATGGTGTATGTGTATGTCCCGGCTGTCATTCGTGGATCTTTGACAGTCGTTACGGATTGCCAGAAGCTCGAAAGTCTGATAACCAGTCTTACCAAGGGGTATAAGGTTACCCCGTAACTGGGTTGTAGCGGTCAGTTAGGCAGTCACTCCATGTAAAACATTGGTATTCAGCTGCATCCAGTAAGACTGGAAGCTGACCCCAAAAAAAGGCTAGGCAGATGATGATTTTTACCATTGGAGTATTTAAAAATATAGCTTATTTGCTCCATGTATGTAAAAGAAATTATGAGAATTAAGTATTACCTACGAAATATCACACTATTGAACTTTTATTATGTGTGTTGATGTTTGAAAAAGTTTTAAACACGATCTTTAAAAAAAACCTATGTCTTTGCTCTGCCTGAATACATCATACGTTTGGAGTAGTGTATTTTTAACACTCTTCTATCTTCTTTTCTTAGACAGAACACATCGTTTATTTGCAATGGTGATAGTAAATCGAATCGTTTATAACTGTGTCTTTACATTGAAGACAGTTAAAGTAACCATGTCGTAACAGTTGTTCACCTAGCTGCGATTATTTGCATTGCAATTGCATTATGCATGTCTAGTCAAAGAAAAATTTGCAAATGAAAACCATTTTAACTGTCTCAAATGTAAGTTTAATGAGCGTTAAGCGATTATTTTCGCGAAAATATTTAAAAAAGAATGTAATATTTATATTACGAAATGATTGTATGCACGAATAAAAAGGATATTTAAAATGAGAATTTACTCTGAAGTAAGAATGATTACCGTATTTTTATTATTAGTTAGATAACTTATCACACCATGCTGCCCTTTAAAAAACAGATTTCTGACGTTTTCAAAAAGCCGCTAAGCTGCAGTGGGACTGGCTGGCGACGTCTGCCGTATGCCTAATGAGCTGTGGGCCGAAATAACCACTACGAGCTCTGACACGGCCAGAAGATGGCGGGCGAGCTGGAGGACACGAACGGCGTGTGGTCCACTTTAGCCCTGGATCGTGGGAGCTGGAAGTCATTGAGAGAGGCCTTTGCCCAGCAGTGGGGTGAAGCAGGTTAACAGTAACATTTAAATTAACATTTACACTAAGTATACTCTATTCTTACCAACGTTATTTAATATCGTGGAAACTTAATCGACCTAAAAATCGCAGCTGCCTATAACAAACCAAATGTTAAGACTAATAAACACCCTTTACTAAGGAGGATGCGCTACGGTATCGACAAAATTCAAATTTTCTTCCGCTTTTTGTAATTTGCAAGTCAGTGTCAGATTGTATGTTGATTAACATGTGTTTTGCGACCGTAATTCATGGTTATGTATTTAGAGAATTATAATCATTAAAATCATCAAAACAACCCTCTAAAATCCCGGGTCGACGGCGCGTTGTGTTCCACGCGCGCCTCAAAGAGATGTCAACAATAACTGGTGGGGTCCGCAAGCGCCGATGCCTGTCAGGCGTGCCGGCTGTTCGAAAAAGATACCGTGGCCCACAAGCAACTGAAGGAACAGGGGTGGGTTTTAGTCAGTAAAACTCTGACACGCCCTCCTGTTCCACCCAGAGCAGGAGAAATTATTTAATGATTTCCCACCCTCAAAAAAAACCCTCTAAGTTTATATAAATCCCATTGAATGACTTTTTCATAAAAATCATGTCAAAAATGTAACAATATTTGAATTTTGCGGGTTACTTTGGTGCCTTAAGAAAAGTTATTCAACAGGCCAACGAAACGTATCAAATAACCAAACTAAAAACCGAACTCAATACTCTACAATAAGCGTTCATGCATGAAAATCGCGTGCTAAAAAAAGCGTAAGCACCTAATTATCGAATGATTTACATGACGCGAGATGTATGCGCTCATTTCGCTCACGAGCCTGTAGAAAGCGGGGTGAGCGATCTTTCGCTTAATTCATTCGCAATGTTAACGCTTATTGACGACGCTAATCGATATTACTTATTATTATGTCATTGTAGTGAAAACTATGATTTCACTGTTTATTTTGTTGGTTTATTTGTGTTTGTTGTATTACCTGTTCAATGAATATGCTTGAATTTGTGATATTTTAGTTTGGTTATTGTGAAAACTATGATATGAATTGATTTTAGGATCCCTTCTGTTCTGCTACAAATAACAATTTGACACCACCATCCGCCTTCTAAGGACCGTCATTAATACCTAATTTCCATTTTTTGGGCCTTTTTTTTGCTTATGTACAAAGATGACATACATATTTTATTACATACATATTTTCATTGGAAAAATAACTACTCGTAATATTATTCACGTGACATTTTTATTTTAGGAAGGATCTATCAACGACTATTTAAAAAACAATTAACTAACGTCAAAATCTTTTAACTTTCGAACCAAATGACCCACTTAATGAATAAAATTGTTTGTTTATGACACCAATTCAGTATTCACCACATTATTCAGTACAGATCTCCAATATAATCTTATTGCTATATCATATCCAAGAAACAGATAATTATGAACGTTACGCACAGAACTGGTTTTCCTTAGATTTCATGTATTTGAATAAGTGGAGCGTTGGCAGTCGTTAACTGTAGTTAAAGGCAGGTTTATAATAGGTCTTTACCTATGAAATTGCCGTTTTGTATGAAAAAATTTAAACGAATTTTTTTCATGTATTTTTTATTTGTATTAATCGAAGTAATCACCCATGCAATCAATGCATCTTTGCCATCGCAGTGGCAGTTTATTGATGCCCTTCTTAAAGAAATCAGCTAGACGGGAGGCAACAAATTCTTCAAAGGCATTTTGTACTGCCTCTCGGGTATTGAATTTTTTTCCCGCCAAGAAGTTATCCAAATTCTGGAAAAAGTAGTAGTCTGTAGGCGCAAGGTCTGGTGAGTAGGGCGGATGACGTAGAGCTTCCAACCCCAGTTCTTGCAACTTGGAGACCGTCTGCTGTGCAGTATGAGGTCGCGCGTTGTCGTGCAGGAGCAGCGGAGACGAGCGATTGACCAATGCTGGTTGGAGATGTGCCAGCTTCTCCATCATTGTGTTCAGTTCTTCACAGTACACATCTGCAGTAATGCTCACCCCGTTTGGTAAGAAGCTGTGATGAATCACACCGGCGCTAGACCACCAAACAGTGACCATCACTTTTCTAGGGGTAAGTTTTCGTTTAGGGCATTGTTTAGGTGCTGAACCAGGATCCAACCAACTTGCTGAGCGCTTGCGGTTATCAAACAGAATCCATTTTTCATCGCAGGTAACAATGCGGTTCAAAATTCCTTCATTTGTGTGTCTGTTGAGCAGTGCAAGGCACGTCTCGACGCGTACTTCGCGCTGACGATCATTGAGTTCGTGGGGCACCCATTTGTCAAGCTTTTTTACCTTGCCAATTTGACGCAAATGGACCAATATTGTTTTGACGCTAACGTCGAAAGCTGCTGCTAATTCAGCCGTAGATTGTGTATCATCAGCTTCCACAATCGCCTTTAATTCGTCATTGTCGACCAAAGTCTTCGGACGACCGCGAGGTTCATTTTTCAGGTCGAAATTTCCAGAACGGAAGCGAGCAAACCAATAACAGGTGGTGCGTTGGTTTGTAGTGTTAGCTCCGTAAACGTCGTTGATGTTGCGTGCCGCTTGTGCCGCGTTGCTGCCACGACGGTACTCATATTCCATAATTACTCGAATTTTTAACGTATCCATGATGACGAAAAAGATTGAAATGCGATGAAAATGTAACACTAATCAATAAACAAATGACTACTTTTGGAAAAAAAAATCCATGTTTTTAAAATAAAATTAATTTGAAATTAGATAGAGAAGATACGAATTGTTATAGACCAATATCTCTAATACCCATCCTATCAAAAGTTTTTGAAAAAGTTATCTATAATAATTTATATAGCTACATGGAAAAACATAATATTCTTGCGGAGGAACAAATGGGTTTCAGGAAAAATAAAACTATCAATAACGCATTTTACTCTTTCTTCAAAACGGTACTAAAAGGCATGGATAGTAAAAAACATGTCTCAGCGCTTTACATGGATATGACAAAGGCCTTCGACTGCGTCAATCATGAGGTCTTATTAAATAAATTAGAAGCATATGGAATACGAGGAAACGCTAGAGATCTAATTAAATCATATCTAAGTAACAGAGAACAACAAACTGAAATATCTAGCATTTCACATACCACAAAAGTCGAAAAGAAGCACTTATCGACACCAATAATAGTCTGCAAAGGTGTACCACAAGGGAGTATTTTAGGTCCTCTGCTCTTTATTATATATATTAACGATCTCCCCAAATCCATCAAATCGTCCATGATTCTGTATGCTGACGATAGTACTGCGATAGTTGTATCTGAAGATCTAATGACACATGAACATGAAATGAACAATACACTATCATCTATAGTTAACTGGCTAAATTTAAACGGACTTAAAATAAACCTACATAAAACATTTGTAATGACTTTCAAAAATAAAAATTCGAAATTAAGTACAATCAATATAAATTATGAAGACATAGACATAGAAAAAATAAATACTACCAAATTTCTTGGACTACACATAGACTCAGACATGACATGGAAAACACATATTGAACAAGTATGTACAAAACTAAGTCGGTATTCATATGCCATCTATATGCTTCGTAAAGTGGTAAATCAAAGTGCATTACTATCTGCTTACCACGCTTACGTTGGTTCAACACTGAGGTATGGCATAATGTTTTGGGGGAATGCCACAGATAGAGAAACAGTTTTCAAAGCCCAAAAGAAGTGTATCCGGGCAATCTGTGGATTAAAACCTACGGATACTTGTAAACCACATTTTATAAATTTGAAAATATTGACATTCCCATCATTGTATATTTATGAACTAGCATTAGACATTAGAAATAATATAAATAAATATGAAACGTTAAAAAGTACCAGGCTTGCCAGTACACTTCGAGCAATACGCCATAGAACTGCTATGTTTGATAAGAGTGCATTCTGTATGGGCCCTAAAATATATAATAAATTACCTAATCATATAAAGGAAGCAACGAATCTTAGGGCATTTAAAAATAGGTTAAAGCTTTATTTAATCAATAAAGCCTATTATAAAGTTAACGATTATTTAAATGATAAATGTAATTAGTATTTAATTTTATTAAATTTTTAATTAAAATAAGGATAATAAAATTATATAATTAATAACTGTCAATAAATGCTATATGTATATATTATTTTGTCAAATCATAATAGTTGTAGTAAACGAGGCAAAAGTGGTATGTAAGGATCGGAACTGGTGGCGCTCTGTAGTTTTCTGCCTACATCCATAGGAGGAAGGCGTGCATTTTAATTTAATTAACCTATGTTATATAATGTGTATATTTTAGTACAATAGATATTTGCACACCTATTAAGGTAGGATATGGTCATAAGAACTTTTATTATTGTATGTATCACCTCATGTAACTACCCATATTTCAAGCAAATAAATGAAAAAAAAAAAAAAAAAAAAAAAAAAAAAAAGAATTCTTACCCAAACAAAAATTATTTTGATTTGAAATGGCCAGTACTGCAAAACGGCAATTTCATAGGTAAAGACCTAATATTAAGAAAGAAGTGTCACTGGTGTCACCGCTAGTGTCGCGAAACTTTAGTTTAAAATAATGTAATTCGGCTCATTTTTAACCTCAGGAAATATTACCGTGTGTCGAGCTATAGGTCTAAGCTCAAATGGATGCCCATTCGCCAAAGAAGAAATTTATGCCACCCTTGGTTGACTGGTAGAGAATGCCTAAGGCATTAAGTCCGCCTTTGTACCTTTTTGTGTGCGAGAAGTTTAAATAAATAAATAAATGTCTTGACTTGACCTTCACTCTATAGTCTTCAGCCTAGCCTCCAGTAGTCTAGTATCTTTCAACAGGATTTTTTTTTTTTAGCCAATTCTTTATTAAAGCCACAAATCATTTAGATTTTAGCTATTAACATGTGTCACAAATCGATCTGCTCTTATAGCTTCATTTTTCAGTAAACTTGCAACAGAATATAAAAAGGCTAATGTCAGGCTAGGCAGACTATTGACTTATGTATCGAGGGTAAGATTACCGCACTTGTAAACACTACTCTACAAATGAGGTTACTGTTTTAATATCAGTCGTAAACGGTTTTATTTTACGAGTGCAGCTGATTTGTTTACGATTTAATGGGTTGTCTACCATTGCGATATATGGCAAGTATGCATGTCTTAAGCTTTTTGAATTAGCTTAGGCAAGTGTGATGCTGAAACCTTCCTGAGAAACAAGATTAAGAAAGCATTACACGTCCAGGAATCATTTATAAGATTTTATGATATTTACATAGATGTAAAATGTAAAATGTTATCGAAACCAAACTATTGATAAACGATAAATGATTTTATTTCTGTAAGTAAGTTTGTAAAAAGACTTGTACAGGTTAATCATATTTTAAAAACTAGATGAGGTCGGTGTTTCCTATCTGACTTCTCTGAGAATAAAGGCCGAAACAAACTCAGAGGTCACAGTCCAAAATCCAGACTTAATGGTCAGATCATGTAAATACCAAGTAGATTTGGGTCAGAAATGGTATTTTATGGAATAATACAGATTGAGTGGATCTATCCAGTCCGTGCACGTATTTATCAGTAATCATTCGGATTTCAGCTCAACTCCGAATTTACTTGATAATTATTAACTTAAATGTGAAAACTTTAACAACTATCAGTTTCAACATTGATAATACCTAAGATATGAAAAATCGCTCTCGTAAATCAGATCAAATCGAATTTAAATCTAACAAAAATTTCATTCAACAATATACATTCACTACAAAACGCAGCGGTGCAAATAAACGATACGAGTAACAATATCTTACAACCTTGGTTGTTGACCGAGCGCGACACTGTTGACTGTCAAGTTATACTTAAGTGTAACTTGAAACTTACATAGTTATTATAAGTAGGTATGAGTGAAGGCGTGGCGCAATAACTTAATTGTTCCAACGAGTTATACTTTTAAGTTTTAAACTTAACCGGATCAAGTTAGAATTTTTTATCGATTTTTTGAGATAAATCATTAAAAGTAATTTTGAACTGATTTCGACACTTATGAAAATGAGAGCTTTAAAGTTTGAATTAAGTCAAACAAGTTGTGAGTACAAGTTAACTGCTAATTATAGTTAGCTCACTTACAAAACGTCCTGTCTTAAACAGAACCACACTTAGTAAAGACTTTTGCTTTTAACTTACTTTGCTAAGGCTCCAAATAAGGTTTCAAAATGAGTCACGCCGTCACTCTAAAAGCATTTGATGTATTGATTTTCTAAACTAAATAGCTTAACACCAAAGATATATGCCTAAATTGATGCATTTAACTATCCATAAAAATATTGACTAAGAACCAAGTCAATACTTAAGAAGGTATCTAGTATGCGCGTCTTTAATCCTGAAAATACATATTTCCCATAATAGGCATTTAACAATATGCATTCCATCCAACAAAGCAAGCTGTACATAAGGCTGCGTAGGCGCCGATAATCTAAAACGGGCTCAGGTGCAGTGACGCAGTCGTCACCATTTTAATTGGAATGGTAGAAATCATGATTCGGATTAACCAATGCGTGAATATTTTCATAAATGGAAAACCCTTGTCTTATTATAAGAATTGGTCGTATACCGCGATTTATACCTAGAATTAAACTAAGAGATTTGTTGGAAAAATTGTAAACAAACATAATATAAATACATAGGCCGAAAAACACATTACCCTTTTTTGCGTCGCACAGTGGGGTAAAAAGACACGGGATTGATGTCAATATTTGCTTTTTTAAATATGTTTTTTTTAAGTCATACATATTTGGGGTCAAGGCATTATCAACATCAGTCTCATACCTGAGGGGTCCTTAGGGCGCTGGTGACGGCGAGCAGCGTCAGCGCCGCCACGCTCCACCACACACCGGCTCGCATCCTCATGCACTGCAACAAGATAACATCCAAAATCAAAAATTGTCATAGTTACAAAAAAATGGCGCAAAAAAGTCTCCAAGTCACGTTGAACATGTTTTTGACATGGTTCACAGTTTATCTCAATGGTTTACATATTTTATTGGTTTATAAATAGGCTTAACTCTCCAGTAACTGTTGCCTTGGACTTCGTCTGTGATCCAAGATGAAAAGGCCTAGGTCCTTCTCTAGGTCCCAGTCCATCTTATTGTCAAATTTCGAAATGATCGGTTCAGTGATTTAGGCGTGAAAAGGTAACTAGGGATACTTTTCCATTTTTTATACTAAGTGTTGATATAATTTCAGCTGTTACTAAAAGGCTTTTAAAGCACGTTAAACCGTCTCGTTGCGTTGGTCCCGGCTGTCATTCGTGGATCTTTGACAGTCATTACGATTCGTCGGAAGCCCGAAATTCTGATAACCAGTCTTAACAAGGGGTATTGTTTTACCCAGTAACTGGGTCGTGGAGGTCAGATAGGCAAACGCTCCATGTAAAAAAAAGTCTGGTATTCAGCTGCATTCGGTAAGACTAGAAGCCGACCCTAATATAGTTGGGCAAAAGACTAGGCAGATAATGATGTTTCTAAAACATTTTATGAATCATTTATTCAGTACCGTGAATTTAGAATGTCTGATTACTTAGCTCAAAGTAAACAAATTACTTCGCACTTACAATGCTAAGCAAACGTGCGGTAAATAGAATGTTTATTTATAAACTTTGAGCGTAGCTGTAAAGTAATAAAACAAACATTAGCGCTAACTTGTCACTGAACTTTTCTGTAAACTTGATGTAAAAGTTGTCGCCTCTGTGGAATATTATACGTCAATAAGAAAAAGGATCGTTCGACTGGCTGTTCACAATGGTGTGCTGTTGCCAACGCTTATGATGGAATCGAATGTTGGGTGCGACAAAAGAAGCAAGAAGCATGTGTGGTGAGACTATGAATGATAAGCTGAGGAACGATGTGATAAAGCAACGGTGCGACTTAAAAGAAGACGTAGTGGCAAAAATTTAAAAGCGTAGCTTGCTGAGAGGATGAATTAAAGGCGACTATCACAAGGCAGATGAAAGTGGAAACGCCAGAAGGGGACGCCCTAGGAAGCAATAATATACTGATCGAAATGGTGACGTTCTTTAGAAAGCTCAGATACGTAGTACTCGCCACTGGGTATGCTTGTATGTCCAGCAGGCTTAGCATGACGCTTTCTATTTCTACTCTACCGTAGAATAGAAATCGCTTGTTTACCTTTCTCGGTTAAAAACTGTCAATTGCCTGCACGGAAACGTAATTTTTGTCTAGTCTTCCATCGACAAAACGCTTCTCGACGGTTCTTGTGCTAAGCGTGCAGATGTATGAATGTTTAACGAGGCAAAAGGAGAATGTAATGCAGTTGAAGACTTGTTTCTATTCTTCAATGAGAAGTTTTAAAATCTGAGGTGTTATTCGAACAATAATAACACGACGTGGTATTTTTTTTTGTCAGTTGTAAGTATAGTTATTAGTGGAGCTAACTTCTCGTTTATAATAGCATAGGAATTATATTCTTGTTGTTCAGATGACTTATTACATCTACCTACAATAATGGCAATCAATACATTTTACTACCTGTGTGATCGTGATGCCGTTGACGTCTACGGTAATATAAAATTCAAAATCATTTATTTACAAATATGGGTAAACAATATGCAAATGCTTTACATCCATGTAATAACAGTCTTGGCATCACCATATTTTACCTTTTGGCATTCAAAGATGTAAAGAAAACAAAAAAAACGAAAAATAGACAACATTAAATTAAGAATGAGATCAATAAAACTAGTTTAAAAATAAATAATTTTAGTTTATCCTGAAAATTTTCAGATTTATTTATAAAAAAAAAAATATTTTTAACATTTTGGGTGATGATGCCGACATCAAAACTATGCTATTATTTAATCGCTGTTTTAATATTAGGACAAGAAATTATACCTATGTGTCGTTAATTTTTATATATTTTGTAAAAAAAAAGTTCCGTTAGATCTTATAAAATTAATAATTTCATGAACGTAAACATGCATGGAAGTGTCAGTAGTAAAGCGCACAATGGCACATGCACCAGGAAATCCACAGAACTTTATTATTATTATCGTTTATTTTCAGGTATTAACCCATAGCAATATTACAATGCATTGTTGTTCAATTGTTACATCACAATAAAGAAAATAAAAATTAAATTACTAGAACTACCTTATTCCTTAACATTGTTGCCAATGTTGCCACGTCACTTAGTAACAAATGTCGCTACTATCATAAAGTTGGCCTCTCCATCTTCAAATCGATAAATCTGTCACTCAATACTTTCACTATCAAATTATATGACAGCTTTCGATTTCATTCTACTGCTATACTTCTGTGTGACCCTGGTACTTCATCATACAGTTTGAGCGAATTCAAAGACAATTTGCATGTTCAAATAATTAATAAAATGTTATCTGATTTTAGTAAATTCTAAGGTATAAAAAGGAATGTTTTAGAACCCAAATTTAACAATACTAGGCCTAAATTGAAACTACATGCTCCGCAATGCCAGGAGCTTGCCCTTAGTTTATTCGGACATTTTATGCGTTCAACTAAGTATGGTCTGAAAAGGCTTATGATACGGGCTGGGTCGAAAGGAAACGCGTCTGGTCACCTTACATCGGACGTGATCTAGAAGGCTGTAGGAGCCAGCATCTGCAGAGGGGTCCACACTGCAGAAGAGCGCATAACTTGGAGACGCGTTGTATGTGGTCGCATTGAGGGAACGACGAAATAGAAGAATGCTGTTCGATAGATGCTGCCTCCATACAGTTTTTTTTAAACAATATATTTGCCGCCATTTCTAGTTGAAAAAGAATCATAACTCATTTCAAAGATATTTAAATGAATAAACGGACTGCATTTTAGATGCAACGAAATAATAATTAAGTTACGTAAAACTTATGCAATTAGTCTAGGTATTTGTTTTTCTATGAATGTGTTAATTTAAGTGCAGTAATGCATATTAACATTATGACCAGTAGCGTTCTAGCACTCTAAATAAATAAAAGTTTAACTTTTATTTCAATCATTTAGCCCTGACACACATCTATATCCTGATGCCTATCAGAAAAAGTCTTAATCTGATAAGTCTTTAATTGTTTTCGCTCATTATCATTAAACGACTCCACTAAAGTGTAAAAGATATCTTTATCTAAACGTACTTATTGCAACACTGGCCCTGAAAAGAAACCAATAGGGCCTTTGGGCTACTGTACTGCCCAAGAAAAAAATCACATATTTTTTCTTTAATCGTGTCAATTTTATCCTGATATTTTTTTTTATTAGTTAAATAAGTACACATAATTACATACATGAACCCACCCGTTTTTCCTTGGAGACGTTATGTAGTTTCTGTCTACCCCTATGGCAGGCAGCTTCAAAACAACACCAACCTGCTATGATCCTTGCATACTCTTTTAGCTTCGGTATTTACTAAAAAGTACGAGCAATATATACATATTGCTGTTGCTCTTTACTAATAAATTATAAGTACTATAAATCATTGCAAAGAAAGAAAATGCCGAATGACGAAAATGATCTTCGCTAAAGCTTGAAACACTCCAAGCAGAAGACATAGCAAATCCTGATTTAAAACCAAGTTCAGAACCAATAGCGCCTGTTTATCTCACGGTTCTCATAAAGATAATCACAAAACAATAGATCAATTAACAACCCCACCAATTTCGCAAGCAAATCGCTTCAATTGATCGCATCAATAACCGATTGATCAATTATCAGGAGACTGCGACCACCGGCCCGCGCCTGCGCAGGTATGCGGTACAACGCTTTCTATGACCACACGAGCCTAGATGCTATGTGGAGCGATGTAATGATGTAATGTTTTGTTTTCATTTTTACTGGACAAGTGGATTTAAGGATGTAAGGAAGTTTTTTCTAGGTATTGAAAATTTTCCATCCAATATAATTTCAGCTTTGTATTTTTTAAACATTACTTACATTGCTTTTACTTTGCTGAGCATGAGGTCCTGCGTCCTAATTGCGTAATACACTATCAATCATAATAATCTTTTTCATTTTGACAGTTCAGCAATATTCATTGCGTTATTTACGCTGTTGAGTAGACACATTTTTCGAACATATGAAGCAATGAATTAGCAATCAATCTGTTTCAAAATAATTCAGATTATGGTTGATCGTCCATTACGCAGTTAGGGTGCTGGGTTCAATTTCCAGGTCAGACAAAGGGGAATCCTGAATTTCTGAATAGCAGCCTAGAGTCTGAATTTGTGCCCAGATGATGACAATAGGCTCGCCCTGTTACATGGGACTTAAACACACTAATTGGCGACATGTGAGCGTACATTACCAAAATAATTATTATCGAAATGTCTACAAAATTCTCGTCATTCCATCTCCTTTTGTGTAAGCATCAAACTATAAAAGAATAGCTGGAGGTCAGCAAGGTTGAAAGCATAGCCAGCAAGCTATGTTGGCAGTGGGAGTGACTGACCAATCAGACCATTTTACATTAAGAGCGTTCATCCAACGCGGGCTAGCAACAACGCATTTATAGTAGTTTTTCCTGATTATTTCATTAAATACAAACAAAAGTACTATTTTTTAGGCAAGCCCTAGATCGTTGGTATTTATAACTATTTTTAACATCCACAATTTATTAAAAACATTTCAATGTACTAAGCAGTGCAAATAGAAAATTATTGACAATAGGTATGTCGTTTTTTATAAGTAAATACCAAAATAACTGTAAAAAATAGCATACAAACATGAAAATACCCACTATCTAGTGCTCGGCTGAAAAAATGATTACTTTTGTTTGTATTTAATTAAATAATCCCGAAAAACCGCTATAAATGCGCCGTTGCCAGCCCGAGTGGGACGAACGCTCTTAATTACAGCCTCAAAACCCCTTTCAAAATAGTACATTAAAAATCAATCTACAGTGATACAGTATTGCAACAAAACTCAATAAATGCTAGACTTACATTTGTGTAGATAAAAATTAACCTTAGTTCTTTAGCAAACATTTAAAGTTGATTCATTTTGTACCTTGAATAAACAAAGGGCACAATCCCTTTCATACAATTGTTACTCATACAAATAATATTCAGATACTGGGTTTTTCCCTTAAGTTAACTAGAACGCAGGCTTTTACCGAGGCAATCAAGCGGTTTGAAACGGATCAATAAGAAATGAGCTAACTTAAATAAATTAACATAATTATTTACATAGCTATGTAGGAATGGCGAAAAAATGCGTAGAAAACTGCTGTTAAGAGACGAAACATTAGCACCTAAATGCTTTAATTAGGTACCTAATTAAGTGTTAATCGAGCCGTCGACTTCCATCGGCTGTGGTGATTGATAGCTACTCGGTTAATTGCGTTAATGGACACTATGAATTAAGAAAGGTAGATATCTCATTTCCTCGACGTTCTCATATCTAAATATTGTATTATAGAGCAGATACGTCTATGGTGAGTTCGATCCTAAGCAAGCACTTTACCTCGAGTAAACTATTTTATCACCACTGATCTCAAAACGCTGAAGAAAAACATCGTGAGAAAACCGCGTGTCCTAGAACCAAAATTCAACGACATGTAACATTCACCAACCCGCACTGGGCCCGCGTGGTGGATTAGGGCCCACTGCCTCTCACAGGGAGGAGGCCTGTCTCCCAGCAGTCAAAACATTGTAGACTAATCATGCTAAATATTGAGCGTGACATTTTTAGACACATCACCAATTAAACCTATTCCCAACTAACTAAAACCAAAATGCCACGAGAAGACAATAGAAATAACAATGGCAGGTAAAACAAAATAGTCCCTATTCCACATAGCCCTATACACAAAAAATAAAATACCTTAACAAATACTAATCCACTCACACAACTTTTAAGCACATACTAGTTACTGCAAATTGTCAACACGACCATAAAATTAACGTGATGATCGTGTACGCACTTCTTTTGTGCACCATTAACGATCAGAGTGAACAATAGTACACTATCGATCAAAGTGTGGCTCGGCCGCTCGACTTAAAGTCGTTAGGTTACCACTACGACTAAATGCTACTATTATATAAACAAAAGAGGTTCAAAACAATGGGTTCTGGCTTTGGTCTAGGAATTTTGTGGCAGGAAGCGTCGATGGGTGGATTTTACGGTCAGTGGTCTATCCGGATTGTGTTTTAGAATATTGCGCTGAAAAAAGAACTGCTGTGAAAGTGTAAAATGCCCTTTATCACACGAGCCCTATATCTCATAATATATTATAAACATCTGTGTGGGAATATTCACAGTTTGAGAATGTTCACAGTCTGATCTCAGTCACAATCAGTCACAAATTACCTCGAATTTCCATTCATTTTTGACATTTGATTGTCGCTGAAGTAAGACTGCGACTAGATTTTGAACGTTTTTAATAACGATAACTGGCCTTCAGATGGCCGAGACAATAGGCAATCAATTTGAAAGAGTTTCGAAATTCTACAACAACTTTCATCAGGATCGTCATAAGCTTTTCGATAGCTTATGTCAATAATATTTTTAATTTTTAAACATTTTTAAATTTGCCATTATCATTTCTACATATTTAAATGATTATAAAATAATATAAAAGCACAATCTTTTACACGTTTGTAAACGTCCAATTGAATCTCACTCCCATATTAATACTATTAAACTATAATCAAAATACCTTCACGTACTACCGGAATCTATCATAACAATTCATTGCTCGAACAAAATCAGGCGCGTCCATAATTATATCAATTTATAAAGTAACAGTGTTCTTAATACTTTCACTGCTAAGCCATCAAAGTGAGTGCAGGACAGGTAACAAGGAAAGACAGAGACAGCTTCACAAAAATAACTAAATACAGTACGAGAGAAAGAGATAGTTGTTGCAAAAATAACTAGGTGCAGTCATGTGTGAATTTAACAAGATGGTATTGATGGCTATGTTATGTATGTGTTGGTTTCCGATGCTCTTTCGTACTGCAGTCTTGTTGTTTTTATGGTAGAAATTGGCAAAGGTGCCGATGGATTATCTGATGGAAATTTTCCTCTCACGTACGAACGTTTATTATACCGTTCAAAAAGTCAATTACAGCCTCCAACCAATTCAAAAATCTTTTGATTCTTAGAAGGTGTTTAGTTTGTAATTCATACTTCTTACTTCATCCTATAATGCCTATAAGATCGGCCCAATAAAGTCGTATAGCAAGTTTACTCGACACACTTTATTTCTCACTAGTTATAAGCTAATACTTTTCACGTAAAATAATACATTAGAATTAAATTGCATATTAGTGTAAATTTCTTACAAACTGGGAACATGTGATGGCAAGGTATTTTGATGCATGTTACCATCATTTATGGAAGTTAGTAAGAGCAATAGCGTTTTAGAGGGTCAATTTGGTTTATACCAGTCGGGGGTGCAGTGTATGTACCTACAGACGCCTGCACATCAAGCCACTCCAAACTGTTGAATTTTCCCAATTGAACATGAACCTTATGCATATGTAATAAAAATGAAAATCTATCAAAGAAATTTCACAGATTATGGTAGCTTGATGTGCTGGCGTCTGTACCTACATATAGCTCTCGGGCCCCCGACTTATGGTAGTAGAAGGAACAGCAGGGTTTTAGTCCGTAGAAGTCCGACATAAACTTCCGTTATCCCCATACGGAGGGACCTATCCGTGAGGGTTTTCCGGCCAAAAAAAAGGTTTAAAAACTGATCCAAAGTGACATCAATATAAATAATATTTAAATTGTTTAGTTGAAATTATTGAATTGTCATCGGTTCTTGATAAGTGTGCAGAGTTTCTAATCAATCCGATGTTTTGAAGCGGTGAAAATCACATAAAAAGATTAAGTTACTTAAATATAGACAGTATAAATACGAAGCTAAATAAAAGCGTGTTAAAAAAGAGTCATATCGATCTTCAACAAAGACATTGATATTAAAACTATATCAATGGAAACAATAATACTTCCGCAAATCGGAACGAGTTCGTTTATGTGTGAAATGTAAAACGGACTGATCGACAGTCATTACGTAAAGCTATTGCAAAAATTCTTGTATAGTAATGTGCATTGTCCCAGATACACGTTAAATATCGTTTCGGTCAGTACTTTGAGGTGCATACTTTTTGTCGCAGCCTACTTTCGAAGAAATAATTTAATAAACAATCAGGTTCATTAAAGAAATTGTATGTCCTTGTAATAATTACTTCGTTGTGGAATGTGCATTGAATTATAGATATATATGGTAAGTAAGTAAATAAGGCTGATTGTTAAGTATATAAAATTTGACAGACTATTGGAATTGTGAATTAAACAGTTTTAGTTTTTTTTTTTTTTTTTGTGTGGGAAATCATCAAATAACTTCTCCCGCTCTGGGTGGAGCGGGAGGGCGTGTCAGACTTTTACTGACTAAAACCCACCCGTGTTCCCTCAGTTGCCTGTGTGCTAGGGGCCGCGGTATCTCTTTCGAACAACCCGCACCCCTAGCAGGCATCGGCCCTTGCGGACCCCCCATTTGGTGCTGACACCTCTTTGAGGCGCGCGTGGAACACAACGCGCCGTCGACCCGGGCTTGGTCCTTACCGGACAGCGAGCTACCCATTACTCGCCGTCCGCAAGCCCGCGCCTACGTGGCCGGGAATCAGCCTGGGATTCCCGACGCCCAGGGCGTCTCCCGCGGCGACTACGGCCGTGAGGGCGCATATACTGCCTCTCCCTCACGTGCGCCGCCTCCCTCTTCGCGAGCATTACTGCTTCGCAGAAGGAGGTGACGGCTAACCATTCACTCTCGCTCCGTACCATGGCCTGAACCAGGGCCGGACGCGAGAGATCGCCGCCGCCGATCGCCTCCACGAGGACACGGCGGTGCTCCGCCCAAGCCGGGCAGACCGCCACCGTATGCTCCACCGTCAATGGAAACACCCGGGCGTTTCCTCCCGCCTTATGCGAAACAGGAACCTCCCGAAACAACCGTGTCCGGTGAGGACCTGCGTCAGGCGGAAGGTGAGGACGCCATGCCGCCTCTCAAGCCACTCCTCAAAGAGGGGACTTACCGCCGCTATCGTGGCGTGCAAACAGTTTTAGTCAGGTAAGGTTATTATATTTTTATTTTTATCTATACAAATATATTATTACGTGAAGCCAAAACTTAGTACCTCTTTTTACGAAAATTACGCAGACGGAGGAGAATGAAATTTACCACAATTGAAGTTTATAATGGAGAAGGAATGCTGAATGAGGAATGCTGCTGGCTATTTTTATATAATAATGCATTAGAAATAAACTAAAAATTTAATATTTAATGAATGTTGGTCGAATTTTGACCATTGTCACTACATTTGCACTGTTGTGTGCAAATAAATGGACAAACTTATTAACGGTACAGATGCCAGCACATCAAGCTACCACAAACTGTCAAATTTTGCCAATTGAACATGAACTTTATGCTTATGTTATAAATTGGAAAATCTATCAAACAAATTTGACAGATTGGGGTAGCTTGATGTGCTGGCCTCTGTACATAAAAAAATTTAAAAATAAAAGTTAATTATTAATTGATGGAACATTTAGCAAAGAATAATAATAACAGAAACACGTATCGAATGTGGCCAACTTATACTAATAACATGGTCAGAATTACCCCTAAAGGCAATTTTGCAAACCAAATCAACATAATTCTAAAAGTCAAGATTTTAGGTCAACTCACATTACAAGGTACAACGCAGATCAATAAATTAAGTAATTATCAGATCATACTCATATTGACAATCAGTCCAATCAAACGATAGCGTGCTATTTAAATTGAACAAAACGCTATTGGCAGTTATTGAAAAAACAATAGTGATGTTCCTATTGGTTTATTTACCTGAAGGTTTCAATGTTGTAGCAAAATAAACTTCAAAAATCCTTAAAAAAAAAAAGTAAATTTAATTTCTGAAGTCGGTGGTAAAAAACCTAATCAAAGACACCGAGTTCTGAAATTAAAGTTTTTTTTGGCAGTTAGTTGTTTTCTTTTTGTTACAAAGTTTAAATTTTTCTCTTTTAGTTATGGGTTATGCTTGCCAAGCTTTTACTAAAATTTATATAAGTCCACCCATGAAGGGCGGTCATACCCTATCAATAAAAAAAAACTAATTCGATCCTACGATTGACGGAGATATTGCGTACCATATATACAAAGTGTTCCGTGTGGTGCCGGACGTAAAGAATAGCACCATACCATCTCTTCCCGTGGGTGTCGTAGGAGGCGACTAAGGGACTTACTAGAAAATGGGCAGCAGCGTTCTCTATGCATTTTACCACCGTACTGCGATCGCCAACCCGCCTGCCAAGCGTGGCGATTATGGCAAACCCCCTGAGGCCTATGTTCAGCAGTGGACGTCTTTCGGCTGAAATGATGATGATGATGATACCTATATACAAAAAATATACAGTCGTTTTGAGAACCTACGCCTTTTTGAAGTCGGATCTACACAATTTACAAAATTTGGTTGATTTTTGATATGTTTACCTCACAACCATTCTGCAATGAAAAATAATCATAAAGTGTTTTTCTAACTGTCAACTAGCTCAATGACAATGCAGCCAACGGAACCGACAAATGGCTGTAAATGTCATGGACGGTGCGATAGAAACTTAATATGTTATTAAAAAGTATAAGTAAAGACTGACGTGTCAAACGCAACTGTTGATGTACGAATTATAGGTTTTAAGGTACGTGTAGACTGGGTGTCTTCCACGTTTTGTTGACAATACAAGATGCTACGCAAGTGATTGACTATGATAATGTTTATTTGCCTAAAATAGTGCTACATTAGTACATTAATAACTAGATTTGCATTTTTTTAAATGTTAACCTAGATTATTTTAATGTATTTTTCTTATGAACTCCACATTAGGTCGAGCCTGTCCGATTAACACCTAGACCGACGGTTTTTGATTTGACAGATTTGAAATTTAAAATCGAATTTCTATATAAATAAATCAAATAATCTTACAAGCTTTTAAAGGAGAAAACCACAAATCAAATGGAAAATAACAAATGTATAATAGCTAGATTAGTGAAAATACCTTTTAAAAAGAAAAGAACAGAATCTCTAACTATTAATTATGTAATTAAAGATACGCTTTAGTTTGTAGGTACTATAATTAAAAACTGAATTGTATTACTGAATTAATGCAGCTTGCGATCTCCTTTTCGTGATAAATCTTAGCTACAATGTAACACTCATTATATGTTCTCTGACGTCCGGCCCTGGGGGCCTACTCTCTAACTCCGTCAACGAAAATACGAGCCTGTCCGAAAGCAGCCAATTAACTAACTCTTTGGGATGGGCAAAATCATATCGAGAGTAGGGACAGCTGTCAAATCGTGTTTTCATTCATTCTTATTTCGGGCCCCAAACTAATCTTAGGTCCGTAGGTGATACAAAGTAGGAAACGCCCGTAATATCGGCCGCAACTACGGATATCGTGCTTAGAGAGTAGACCCCCAGGTCCAGGCCATGGAACGGAGAGAGAGTGCATGGGAAGCCGTCATCTCTTTCTGCGAAGCAGTAACAAGGAACGAGGGAGGCGGCGCACGTAAGGGAGAGGCAATCACGGCCCTAATCGCTACAGGAGACGCCCTGGGCGTCAGGAATTCCAGGCTGATTCCTGGCCACCATAAACGCGGGCTTGCGGATGGCGAGTAATGGGTAGCTTGCCGTCCGGTAAGGTCCAAGCCCGGGTTATCGGCACGTTGTGTTCCACGCGCGCTTCTCAGAGATGTCAGGACCAACTGGTGGGGGTCCGAAAGGGCCGATGCCTGCCAGGGGTACGGTTTGTTCGAAAGAGATACTGAGGCCCCTGGCACACAGGCAACTGAAGGAACACGGGTGGGTTCTAATTAGCAAAAGTCTGACACGCCCTCCCGCCTCACCCAGAGCGGGAGAAGTTATTTGATGATTTCCCATCCTTACAAAAAAAAATATCCATTATATGTAGATATGTATTACATTGATAAATGCTACGATTACTACAACTTTACTTTATGACTAAATGAAGTAACTTAAGGCGATGATTTCTTGAATACGCTCAAAAAGGTGGTTTTCTAAACCAGTGTATATCTTTAACCGTAAATAATTTTGAAAGCTAAAACATAAATGATATTTTCAAGTCTTTTTTGCATACAGTGATGGAACTCAAAATAAAATTAAACATACTTTAATGCTTCAAAAAAATCATGAAAGATACCTCTTAATTTTTACGACAGTGCTTGCTCATTTATTATTCGAATTTATTACAACAGATTTTAACCCGCATCGGATTGCAATAAGAACTATTATCGCTCATAACGACAATATTTAAAGTTACCTGGGCCTTAAGCCTCCATACTGCAGTCATCATAAAGTTGGCAAAAAAGACGTCAGTGTAGTCTAAGTTTTAACTTTCTTTGAACAAAAAATAAAACCTATAACATTAGTGAACGGGTATCGAATGTCTTGCCCAATATTCTAGCTGTCGTGAAAGCGGGATAATAAACGTTAAGTAAATATCCTAGGATACACTTAGCAGATAATAAAAAAGATTTATTTATTATGTTTACTTTATACGGCGACAATGTTTTCACTTCCCTTTGAAAGATAAGAATACCAGTTTTTTGGAAGCCCCAACGTGTTAACCAAGTACGAAGTTTTCACTTTTTTCTTTTGATTTTATTATAAGGTTTCCATTTAACAAGTCACCATCTGCCGGATGCGAATTCAAACGTTAAACTGCACTAATTAAAATAAGAGTTAACGAGTAATATCACCAAAATCCAAAACAGAAACCGTTAAACATATACATATATATAAATGCGTGAAACTAAAACTTAGTATTTGTAAAATTTATACAAAAATTACGCCGACGGTTAAAGTTAAAGTTTACAGTTAAAGTTTATATGGAGTCCTACTCCATATTAACAGAAAACTTTTATATAATAATGCATTCAGTTTTAGATTAATTATGGTCAAATTTCGACTGGGCGACCAACAATTATAATAATTTTTCCTCATTGAAATCTTTTCATTACATTTTAAACCACCAAAGTAATAAATAACCTCAAAAAGACAGTAAACACAACAATTTCAATTACTTTCTTCCAACACACAATTTCACGCGATTCGCTACAACAGTGGACACGTAACTTTATATACGCTACCGACATCGACACGAACTACTGTCGGTGTCATTATTGCTATTAATTGCATAATTATAAGCCCCATGACAACTGTGTACAGTGAAATTAATTAGCCATTGCAATAATTGATATTTACGCCTTGAGAAACGCGATGGCAATTTTATTGCGTTTGTCAAAATTAACATAGATGCCATTGTGACTAAAAAGGAAATCTTATGAGTGATGATGACGTGAAATGAAAACTTCACTATAACTTCACCGTACGAATACCACGAATGCGAAAGCGAATCTCTCTAAATGTATTGTAGATACCTACAGGTGTAAGTTTAGCTGTAAACGTGAATAAGTCCCACATTGAAAGCTAAACTTTCGCACCTATTCTCATACAGATTTACAAAGTGGTAGACAGGTTGATGCCTTACAAAATATAAAAAAATACTATCGGAACCACAGCATACGCAGCCTATTGTATAATGTTTCCACTGCCGGGACACATGCTTCGTCTCTGTGAGAAGGAATAGCCTGTAATTCACCACGCGGTACCCAGGGCAGGTTGGTAGAAGATAAGTCTTCGAATTTTTGGTTCTTGGACATGCCGGGTTCCACACGATATTTTCCTTCACCGTTTTGTGAGCTTTGGTGATGAAATAACTTTACACAAAGTAAAGTGCAAGTCGCGGTCTTTACCAACAGGCCACCACTGCTCTTGGGGCCACAAATTGTACAAATTACGATAATCTTCAAAAATACTTACAATAATAAAACACTGCTCAACTTTAACACCACTCACAAACTGACATAATGATCATAAAAAAAACTATTAAGTTAGCGTGTCTACCCATAATCAGATTAAATATGCAAAGGAACCATCTCCATCCAGCCCTATCAAATTACTGCCACCTTGGCCGAAACAGTGAAGCATGCAAAATACTTCCTAAGGAACCCTGATCGTCAGATACTGGCCTATAAGTATAACACCGGAATTACACCGTTCACGTATGCTCTTCAATTTGGATGATTCAAACACCTCTAATTTTTGCCTTCTTCCATCATAGAGAATGAATTTGGTTGAACCGTCCAAAATCGCCATAACGTACGATGAAATTAATATACATAGAGATCGAAATCCTACAACCTTGCGCGTACAATACATTTTAATGCTAATCGACTTGGCTATAGAGAATTAAGATCGGTGAGATTATCTCGAGTCATCAGCGTTGAATGTATTGTTTTTAAGATCTGATAAGATTTGGTAGTTGTTTGTTTTGTTTTATGAATCATTTAGCACGTTCTTGAAGTTTTTTCGAAGATGTATGTATTTGAATTACCAAAGCAAAGTCAAGGTTATAACTTGACCTACTTAGGACCATGTAGGAGCATGCATGGATACTGTGCAACACAATATTGGCCGGTATATAAAAAGATTTTACGAAGATGCCCAACAAATAGTTAAGTTAGGTATTCTAAAACGATTGCGTACACAATACATTTGTCACAGTCAGGTAACAGTGACAAGCTCCAAAATAAGATTAATTCGACTGATCCTAACAATTTGGCAATAGGTATCTAACATTTACAACAATCACGACCATAACGCTATCTTGTACTTTCATCAGTCACCTTAAACGATTTTGAAAACATCTCCAACCCCTATAATCACGACTTCTTAAGTTTGGACTCCACCCCCTGAAAGGATTTCATTTTAAATCGTGAAAGGTTATGCTTTAAATCCTTGCACACAATGCTAATTTTTTTCATCATCCGCTCTGACTGACATTATTTTACGAAATAACAATTTCAGCATGCTCTAAAGGACTGTACATGTTTAAATCATAACTTTCTCCTAGTTTAAAGGCCAGGGATCTTACTCATCTGTATTAACCATACCTATCTCATACTGAAACAATCTCTGATGTTACCTAGGCTAAGTCTTTTGTTAAATAAATGATTACTTACTTTATTAATTATATTTTTTTGGGTAATATAGTCACTTATTTTTTTCAGGTAGGTACGTATAGTCGAACTTGCATCTTTGCTGAGTAAGCTAATAGCTGAAAACTTCCGAGTTCAAAACTAGGGCCCATCAGTCGCTGCAATACTATTCTAGTTCACAGAGAAGCCTCCCCTTGTGTTAATCGGTCTTTGCTCAGCTGTTAAGCAAGTCCAAAAGAAATATCTTCGTAAGAAATACCGTTAAATATAATAAATATGCAGACTGCATAAACCTAGCATAACCTTGACTATCACGGATGTATGCAACTCTGAAGACTGGAACAATTCTTGCTGATAAGCTATTTGACACTTCAATTATACTAGGAGACGCAACAAGGCAATCCTTTGTATGGTAATGTGGCGACCAATCATTGTAACAATGAAGGAAGAACTTATATGACCTTTCTATAGTGGGTGTTATGATTGTTGATGCATCCGGATAGCAGGAAATTAGACGTTGGTTTGTTTTGGGATCATGAATAGTTAGAGTATTTTTTATATGCAAAAGAGTTCCGGACTGCATGACGGTTGAACTGACTTTAACATAGGTACTTTTTTTTGGGGAATTACTTCCCGCAGGTCAACCTAGGAGGTGTTCGGCTGCTTAACCGAACTTGCCTGAGGCTGCCTCAATAAATTAAGGCCTCCAGTCAGGGCGTAAAAACTTAAAACTATGTGACTACACGCTAAGGGCACCCCCTGTGGGGTACGGACCTTGGCTTAAGGCGCCTGTGGAAGAGGGCAGCAAGGGACGAACTGGATCGGAATGATTGTTACTAAGGGATGAATTTAAAGCTACAGGCTCCTCGGCGCGGGCTGTAACTATTTGAAAAAAGTGTGGTTAAATAGTAAAAATGGCAAGGCGGTGTCTGTCACAAATAGTGAAGCTAAATAACACTTCAACGCTATTCTAAGCACATGTACCAACAGAAGTAAGTGTCCGTACGTAACGCACATTTAAATCTAAGAAAACAGAATGTAATACGGAATAATTTCTCGCAGTTGTAACTAACAGCCGACTCGGTTAATATTGCCACAGAGTAAAACCAACGACAAATACTAATCTAAAGCTTTTACATCGATTGTTGCAATTTGCACTGGTAATTTGACAAGCCTATATAATTCATCAGACTTTATGATTCAGTTTGAGGGATCTAGTAGGTGCGCGTAGTACTTTGGTCATGTTCTTTATTTGAGTGTACACTGTCCTGTATGTATATCTTTTTATTAATGGCTGGCTTGGTAAGTATACTCTTAGAAATTAGTCCATGATGTAACATCAATTTTCTTTCTTGATAGACTTCTATAATCTATAAAAAGGCTCACCTAACTTTAATTAAAAGTAGTTAATGTCATGGAATGCGGAGTAATCCTGAACCAGATCAGTATCACTGGATCTTATAACGTAAACGTTACCGTAGGAAGTCTGCGTAAAGAGTTCACTTTCTAAACCAGAGCGGCGCGGCGCCCGCGCCGGTTTGTGTCACAGCCTAGCAAAAAACAGTGAGACAATACTGTAAATGTTTACTTTTTTTGTGCGTGATTCGATCATATTTCTGTAAACGTAAATATAAACAGCTGTAAGAAATGACAAAAGTTGTGGTGGATAATTATTGTGTATTGTTTTTTTAATGATAAGTACTGCTTTTTAAAACGCATACAATTACATCATAATACGTAATTATTAGTCATTAGTTCACATCATCATAAGTGAATAAATAGTAAATATACCTATATTAATAAAAATAAAAGTCCTGACTGACTGACTAACTCATCAACGCCCAGCCCAAACCCTTGGACCTAGAAAGCTAAAATTTTGCACAGAGGTTCCCTTTATAATATAGACAAGGAATAAGGAAGGATTTTTCGAAATTCAACCCCTAAGGGAGTTAAAGGCAAAAGCTAGTAATAAATGAAAAGTTGCAGTATTTTTACGGTTAAATATTTGCAAGTTTTAACATTTTCTATTAGAGAAATAGCAATGACCGGTACTTTTATTTGCATGCAAGCCGATACATATTAAACACATCAATCGTCACCATCGCTAATAAAAATAAACTCTCCACGCTCCGTAAACAAACAGTATATTCCTGAACAGTTGTCATTTTTTATTAGCAAGCAATACAGGATTAAATTTTGACCAGTTTGCAAACTGTTGCCATGAATTCAGCCTATGATTTTAGACCTTCTAACGTAGAAATTTTTCATACATACATGGCCACTGCTTAGTTCTCCCTAAGGCTTCTGCAAACAGGCGCGACGCGACTCGCGTAGAAGAATTTTCTATGAAAACTTCATTGAAATTGCTCTACAATTGCCGCGTCGCGCATGTGTGCAGAAGCCTTTACACTTATCTTTGAAACAGACACCAGATTTTTTTTGATAACTGACGAAAAATTTCTTCGTTAGGGTAAAGACCAGGATAGTTGCCCCAGGGATATAGTAGCACCGATTGTAATTACTTTAGTTTCACGGTTGAGTCGCATGCCATTTTATTAACCTATCGAAAGACTCTCTAACTTCACTAAGTTGACCGTGTCGCATATCTCTGTGCGATTGCATGGGAAGACAAAATGCGATCAAAGTTTTTGCTGGATAGAAGTCCTGTTTCTCGGCGGGGCATCTATCCTAAAAGTAATTTATATGGATTAGGCAACTATCCCCTATGCGGGATAGATGTCCAAAAATATAGAGGTACGGTCAACTGTGGCATCTTCACTTTCCATGAACAACCAATGAGAACAATACTTCAATTTCTCTCGATAACTAAAAATCTGTTGCCGCCATTTAATATCCAACCGATACAGAAGAAGAATAATCGACTATTTGTAACAATTTTTTATTAATCCAGAGATATTTTAATACAGTTATCTTTGTTAAAGTTGCTCATGGAAAGTAAAGATGCCACAGTTGACGGTACGCAAAAATCGCTAATACTCTGGAAATATTAAATATAATGTTTGTTACTTTTTGTTTAAAAAAATTAGTTGTTAGAAAACCAAAGTATCAGCCAGTTTTACAAATAAAGTATTTTGCTTTTTACGTTGAGAGATATAGAGTGATTTGTAAAAGTGTGGCAACCATCCGGCTTTTACCTTATGAGTAAATCATAACTATGCTGAATTATTGACTACAGTTTGCGAACTGGTTAGAATTTTATCCTGTATACAATGTACTGTCGACGTAAAAAATTTATAACTTGACCAACTGATACATGTAGTCTGTGGTTCAACCACCGGAGCGCACCGTATTCTTTATTTTACCGTTTTAACATATCAATGACACTTTCGCCGACGTAATAGTAACGTAATACTGGACTTAGTGCACGTGAAACTGACAGCCGGACGAATAATTACGTACATTTCTTTTAACTACGCATTCTCACGGTAATTCGTTACATTTCTTCTAGTCTGTCAAGTGCATTATTGTTGAATTTCTAGAGAATATTTTGGGATAGTTACTTTTTCCTGCCAAATAATTCGTCATTGTGTTTGTGTATTTTTTCTTTGCTGTTGTTGTTATGTTGTCTAGACGAGATGAAAGGTACGATTAAAGTAAAAAATGTACCGATGGTGACAGCTTACATATTTTTTAATAGTTAAAACAAAGTAATTTGTCTGTGTACTAAACTACTTTGTGGATTTGGATTCAGTTTTCATCATAGCTTACAATATTTCTTCATTAACTTTCATTCGTGCGAAGCCGAAATATTTCATTAGTAATGAATAATAAACGATGATAAAATACCTATACTTCATAGGTTTAGGTAGTTAAATAAAGGTAAACAAAAAAAACACGTGACTCATTAGATGCGAAACCTATTAATTCAAATGTTAAAATCATATTATTTATAGTCATATAATAAGAGGCTCTATTCTGAATCTAAATTAGAATATGATGTGTCACATTAGTAATAAATCGTTCCGTTGTATCATCAATTATTTTGCTAGCTATAATAACACAATTTAACAAAATCAAAACGCACTCGCAAAATCGTAAATGTCGATTGTTGAGAGCGCTCTCAAAGGCGTCTGGTTAACCGACTAAACGTAATACCTGCCACTTCATTTGCCATACTACATCACAGTTGTAGTTTTTAATTTAGCAATTCGTTGTATTTTCTAAAAGGTTTAGAGAACCTGTCCTTTTGGGCTCTTTACAATAGGCAGACTACAAAATATTTTATTATTATAAAAATCTAACTAAAAAATTGTGCACAAGTAATTACATCTGGGAAGATTAGCTTAACAATAAATGATAAAGTTTAACATACATTAATAAAACAGGAAACTATCGTATAAATCTAAAATAAATTTGATTTTGTTACACCATATTTTTAAACAACAAAGTGTCAACTATATAAAAACCTTTTTACGATTTGTTTACCTTTATTTAACTACCTAAACCTATGGAGTATAGCATCGTTTAATAACCTTTAAGAACAGTAATTAGAATGTAGTTGTCAGTAATCACCAGTGATAGGAATAGGTAGTGCCTATTAGCCTAAACTTCGAAGAACAGAGACAAGAAACGGAGACTTCCTTAGGACTAAATTATTTCCGGCACATCTGTCTCGAAATTTCGAGACAACACTTAAATACATTTAAAAAAATGTGTTATTTGGAATAAGTAATTCGTCTATATTTATCTGTTTGTCTATAAATGTGATAGTTTGTATGGATGTCCATTACTCAATTCCACTGAAAATGCTGATTTTGGTAGTGATATAGATTAAGGTGTGGAATAGAACATATGCTACTTCCTATTTATAAAAGTATAGTTCCCATGGGATACAAAAACAATAGAAAAAAAAATTCAGAAAATTTTATGGTTGTAACGACTGTGTATGTTATTATTTTATTATGATATATCTAGTCGCAAACTTTAGGTAAATATAGACGAATTACTTATTCCAAAAAACATTTTTTTTAAATGTATTTATGTGTTGTCTCGAAATTTCGGGACAGATGTCTCGGAAAAAATTTAGTCCTAAGGAAGTCTCCGTTTCTTGTCTCTGTTCTTCGAAGTTTAGGCAAATAGGCACTACCTATTCCTATCACTGGTAATCACGCATCTTTTTCACACAGATCTGCCAAACAAAAAATAATATATACTTGCGTATTGCATCGTTTTTTGCCTAGCCTTTTCCTGACTTTGTTGGGGTCAGCCTCCAGTCTATTCAGATGCAGCTGAATACCAGTATTTTACATGGACCAACTGCCTATCTGCAGTAGCGTAACTAGGGTGGGTCAGGTAGGGCAAGAACCCAGGGAAGGAGGCCCTACCGAAGGAGGGCGCAAAAACACGCCAATAATTATAAATAAATTAAAAATCATCATTAAACCATTTCATACTGTTACCTATATCTAAAAAATATCAAAAGCTACTTGAATATATTGTGCAGTACGGGCATGAAAGCGTATTTCCCAACCTGCCCATTTCTATTCAAATTCTCTTAAAATTGCAGCATTGCAGCAAGGTATTCATTTCAACTTGGTAAAAAATCGCGTATTTTTTACCAAGTTGAAATGAATACCTTCGTTAATGAAGGCTTATATACTGGAAAACTTTTTATTCGGTGTGCAAACTTTAACCATGAATTCAGCATATCATTCTAGACCCCCAAGCGTAGAAATTTTTCGTCAGTTATACAAAAAAAATCAGCTGTTCCATACTTTTTGACCGCGTAGGTATTGCACTTTGCTATGAAACAGCTGATTTTTTTTGTATAACTGACGAAAAATTTCTACGCTTGGGGGTCTAGAATGATATGCTGAATTCATGGTTACAGTTTGCGCACCGAATAAAAACTTTTCCTGCATAATTGGTCAATAAAGGTTATGCAACCTAACTTTGCACAGAGTAAACCGAGAAGAAAATTTACGAGTGGTGCAAATGTCATGCGTGCCCTAGGCGCCATTTTCTATTGGTACGTCCCTGCCTATCTGACCTCCACAACCCAGTTACTGGGTAATACGATAAGTACCTCTTGGTAAGACTGCTTGTCAGACTTTCAGGCTTCCCATAACGACTGTCAAGGAGCATGAACGCCGGGACCTTACTGCTTAACTGCTTAACGTGCCTCGCAAATGGTCACCCGTCTACTGACCAACTGTGACCACACTTACATTATTGCATCATGATGAGATTAGAGCAGCAGCCTAGCAACTGCAGCTGAACCAGTGAAGCGTAATCCAGTAGCTTATTCTACTACTGTAACTGATACTGTGAGATCATTAACTTATGATATTATGACAACCTTATACTTACTGCTGTACTCGGGTAATGAACTTTGAGGGAGAACACATTTACCAAAAAAATACTTTATATTGGCTGTCTCGGACCATATAACATAAGGGGAACCTAGTCGCGGGCTCGAACTCACTGGTGGGTCTGACGAAAAATCACACTGTCTCACCAGGCTTCGTGTCTGACAGAGATAATATCAGTGATGAGCAGGTAGACGCTAGTCAACACGCACAACGTTATTGAGTGAGATGCAGGATCATTTATAGTAAAAAAATCGCGAAAAAATTAAGAAAAGTCCTTTGGAAGATCGGGTTTGATGAAAAAGTCAATGCATAAATCAATGACCAATAAAATTTATTGAAGTTTTCAATAATTGAACTTTGTCGGTACCGATTTGGTTTTGGAGATTTTACACTTCTTTTTACTTAAACACGCCGAAAGTTAAGTAAAATTAGCAAAAAAAAACTAAACTTTGTTGTTTCCTAACTTTTTAATAGGTTTTTATTTTAGTATTCTGATTCCGTACAGACAATATTAATAATGAGACAAAACGATATCATATTTTACTTTGAATGTGCCATGTCAGACAGTGGAGTAAAACACTCCCGAAGTTTGTATGCAAAAAATGTGGACTAGGTTCACCTTAAGGCTAGGCCCCCGAAATTCATATTTTCTTACGTATGTTGACAAAATAGGATTCGCGACTGCATCAGGTATATATTACGTCAGTTCATTGAATCCCATTGAATGACTTTTTCATGAAATAGTAATTCAATGGGATCAAATACAACCCTCTAAGTTCATATAATCCTATTGAATGACTTAATCTATTGATTGAGTCATCAAACTCGTCTATTAGGCGGTTCCCCTTAACTCCCGAACTTACAGCGATTAACTCTTATTTTTTTAAGCCACAGTCAATATTAATTCCTCTTTGTAGTTATTGCAAACTGCATCTAAGATTAAAGCTATCGAGCTAAAACACCATACAATGATTGCCGATCAGTCTACACGTCCACTCGAGGTAATATCCCTTAGTGTTTATTTTCACAAGACAGCTCAAATACGGTATTCTTTGATGAGTCATTTACCACTTTAACAGTCTACAGTCTACACCACTTTCATATCATTATTCACTGGCGTCAAAGCTTGGAGACTTAAACTCAGCATACACTTGAATTTATACAAATATAGCAAAGCTGAAGAGTATATTGTTTGTTTTTCTGTTTGAACGCGCTCATATCTGCCACTACCAGTAGACAACACGAGAACCATAGACAAGTGTTTTGTCGTCGGAAGAGTAGACAAAAATGACGTTTCCGTATAGCTAGTTGACAGTTTTTCACCGAGAAATGTAGACAAGCGATTTCTATTCTACAGTAGAGTAGAAATAAGACGCGTCATGCTTAGCCTGCTGTCGGATTTAAAAACCCTTTTTAAAATTATTTAGAAGGAAGAGTTATTTTTAACCGACTTCTAAAAGGAGGAGGTTCTCAATTCGTCTGAATGTTCATTTTTGTATGTTTCTTCTGCGATATCTCCGGCAATTGTGGATCGATTTCGAAAATGTTTTTTTTTTGTTAATGGATAGTGTATCAGGGTGAAAAACCTTTAGTTAGCATCGATAATAAGTTTTTAATCCACTTTGTGTATCTTGATGATGTTCTAATACTTCCTATAAGGTGTGTGAAGCCTCGCTAAATAAAAGCGAAGTAATTTATAAACAATACGGTTTCTTTTAAATTAAACGGCGGGTAACCGCGGGGCATAGCTAGGCTTCGATAAAATGACTCCTAGCACGAAGTTGTAACAATCTTTTACAATTGTCCAAAAACCATGATATTTGAGATAAAGTCATTATAATATGAACCATTAAATATAATGGCAGTAATTCAAGTAATTTCGAAGTGTTATGACAGATTACAGATGTTAATTTAGATCCGTTATCTGGGTCAAGTTGAATCGCCGCAATATCAAGTAGAAAGTGGATTACGATAACTCGTTTTAACAAAAGGGGAATGTCTAGTGTTAGAGTGTCTAAGTTTGGATACTAGACTTTAGTGGTGTATTGTTGTGTTTATATTGGATCTAAAATATTGTTATTTTTATATCATCATTCATCATTTCAGCCAGAAGGCGTCCACTGCTGGACATAGGCCGCCACGCTTGGCAGGCGGGTTGGCTATCGCAGTATGGTGGTAAAATGCATAGAGAACGCTGCTACCCATTTTCTAGTAAGTCCCTTAGTCGCCTCCTACGACACCAACGGGAAGAGATGGGATAGTGCTATTCTTTACGTCCGGCACCACACGGAACTATACTAGAACTATTTTTATATATTTTAGGTAAAATAAGTGTGTTGTCGCTTGGACGAATTTTAATGGTGTATTAATTTGATTGTCAAATAGATAAAGCTGTGAAACTAGAATACATTAATGTTAATAAGAAACTTGTTTTTATACTTAACATAAGATTAACATTTTTAGTTCTCACGGATATTTTTAGATTTTGTATTGAATTCATCAGTTAATTAAAAACAAATGGAAACACTACTTTCCTTTTCATAATGTTATCACATTCTTCCCCGTAGCTATCGGTCAACTACCAGCAGTACACCTTTTTTTTACCGACTGCGCCGACGAGTCAGTTTACTCAACTTGTGACGTCACCTGACTCTTGTTTTTGTTAAATAACTTACAAAATGAACTTCAATGAAATTTTTACGTAATTGTAATATTAATTAGTACCTAATATTCCGTATTTATTTTATAGACGATTTGACAAAGTCAACTTCGGAAAGGATTTGCAGATCTAAAAGCAATCAAATCCGACTACCATCTTTGACATGCTTCTTTGAAGGAAAGACATGAAGGAAAGTACGTTTATGCAATAGAATTCTGCAACACTTTGGTTCATAAAACTTTTAAGTTTAAATATGCTAATTTAAATCGAACAACTGCAATACCAGTTGCTACAATTCACAAAGCAGAGAGAGGTTGTTAACTCGCCGCCTACAACCATAACTTATTCGTTTCAACTCATTGCGAATACGCCGTTAAACTAAACAATAGACTTTTAACTTTTTCTGTACACCAACAAGGATATAAAAGACTCAATTATAAAGACGTCAACCGAATGCTTTTAAACTTGTTTTTAATACTAATACATGCATCGATGATTAGTAGTAGACGTAAAATTAATATGACAGAATAATTATAAATGGATGCATATCATTTGCAATGCAAACGAAGAAAGTGGTGAAATTATTTGACCTTGACTCAAATGTATAGCAAAAAATGTATGCTAATGTATAATATGAACAAAATGACGAGCGTGATTAGCGCGCGTTGATGTCTTTTATATGGAAGAAAGAATAGCAGCGCAGATTTGATTTTAAAAGTGTGAGAAAAATAGTTTACGATAGAATCATGCCGCATATTTAAGTCCAATGTTTTAGATACCAGTTTGGTAAACTATGAAGATGTTTGTCTGAAGGATTTTTTAAATTTCAAATTGATGCTCAATTTTTTTTAAATATATTTTTACTGCTGAATGGGCCTGCTCTTGACCTAGATTACGCCTGATGGAAAGCGATTAAATTATTTATTCGATTCAAATGAATTGATTTAATTTGTTGTTAACTGACTAAGGATGGTAACTATATGCTACTTTAGCAAACTTCCCGACATCCATAAAAGTTCAAACCGTGTTTTGCTTCTAATTAGTGACATGACATCTAATAAGTTAAGCAAACTTTCAGAGTACAAAAAAACTTACGAACAAGCACACTCCAAATAATTAATTACTTATCTTCCTTATCGAAACCTGCTCATCAAGACGTGGGACATCGCTATCGCCACAAAGAATGCAACTTTTATAGCAATTCCGATGACTGTGTGTCTGAATAAGGATGCAGACAAACTTTCACTGGCGGTTTTTTTTTAGATTCTGGCAGACATTTTATTTAGGGGCTTCGCGTACAGACAGCTATGATATACTTTAGAGAGAATTTCTCCTTCTTGTGTGTGGTCTGAATTTATTACTAATATGTTCGATAAAAAAACTAAAAAGTTTTTTGATAAATAGAGCATACTAAGCATACTATCTTAATGTTTGCAGGATAAAGTATTAGGTTTCTTTTTAAACAAGTGTCATTGATCTCATTCTTATTTTTATTTTGTTTAGCATTATTTTTAGTTTGCATGCCGAAAAGTAAAATATGGTGTTACCAAGAATTATAAAACAATTTTATGAATGTAAAACATCTGCATATTATTTACCCATATTTGCGAATAAAAGATTTTGAATTTGAATATTATTATGTAGGAATTAAATGATTACTGTAGTAGCGGCCCGCAGTCTAAATTTGTGCTCGGTTTATCATTATACTATTTTACCCTAATCCCAATTTATTTAGGGTCCTTATTTCAATACTTCTCTATTAGTCGTCATCTCTCTTGTCACCCCTTTTCTAAACATTGGATTTGTTTTTTTTTATATGGCATCTCGCAGTTGGCCTTGAGAGGCCGTGACTGCTCAACCGGGCTTTCGTGGGGCTGCCATTAAGAATTAAAGGGCTTACTAACTAAAATTTATAAACTAAGCGACTGCACGCTGAGGGCACCCACTGTGGAGTACGGGCCTCGGCTCAGGGCGTCACTGATAGGGGGACAGCTATCATTGGGGACAGGCTGGATCAAAAGATTGGCATTATTATTATTAGTCGGGGAATTTAAAGCTACTGGCTCAGCTGCGGCGCGGGCTGGCGCTTCAACGAGCAAGGATCGGTCGGGGACATTGAATTTGTCTCGGTTAATTTATTTATATATGAATTATTGTGCATTTTAAAGGTACAAAAGCCCCCATTTAACAATAGGCGGGTACGTCACTGGTGAAATGTGGGTGCACTCAGTTTTAACCAGTACCTGCTTAGGTGGGGTTCGCAAGGACCGATGCCTGCCAGGGGTGCGGGTTGTTCGAAAGAGATACCGCGGCCCCTGGCACACAGGCAACTGAGGGAACACGGGTGGGTTTTAGTCAGTAAAAGTCTGACACGCCCTCCCGCTCCACCCAGAGCGGGAGAAGTTATTTGATGATTTCCCACCCAAAAAAAAAAAAAAAAAAAAAAAAAAAAAAAAAAAAAAAAAAAAAAAAAAAAAAAAAAAAAAAAAAAAAAAAAAAACCAGTACCTGCTCCTTTGAGGAATACAGGTGTCATGTTATTTTATGTTTAGCTTTTGCTAGCGGCTGCGCCCTCGCCATGGGAACATATTACCGGGATAAAAAGTACCCTATGTGTTAATCCAGGCTATAATCTATCGGTGCCCTAAATTTCCTCCAAAATCGTTCAGCCATTTTTAGGTGATTGACTAACAAACATCTAAACATACAAACTTTCACATTGGATATATGTATATACATATATAGCAGGATAGGATGCCTGCTCCTTTGAGGAATACTGGTGTCAAGCTATTTTATGTTTATTAGTTCAAGGTTTTCATCAGGCATATTCAGTGTTCGGGATGTATAAAAAAATTATACACTTCATAAATGATTTATAAATTATAAGTCACAGAATATATTGGGAAAAAAATAATGACGTGCTGTAAAATGATCAAATTCTCGCTATAAATAGCCTTCAGTCGCTTCGCATTGAGAATGTTTCCTTAAATTGATGGTATGAGAACTGCTTTGTCCATGGTCAGCTGCCTTGTGACAGACAGTTCTTTGTTATGTATAACTATAATATTATTATAACCAAAATCTCTCTGCACAAAATGTTGGTGGAAAGCTTATTTACAATTGGCTTGCTCATTCTTTAAAATATGTAAGTTAAATCATATGTAAGTAATGTAAGTTGCTTGTCATGAATAGAATGTTATTTCATGAGTTTTGGTTATTTATATTCTTGCATTTTTTACAAAATTGTGTTATTGTAAGTGATCTAAACATACATAATGTAACAAAATAGTAACTAAGTCAAAACTTACCTACCAAGTACCTTCAATATTTTTGACAAAAGACTGCTATGAAGTATGGTACCGAGTCTGATGCCGAAAATATAGTTTTTTAGAATTTCAGTCAATTGGTCTGTTTATCTGGATGTTTGTTTCGGATCGGCGCAAGAATAGCTGAATGGATTTGGATGAACTTTAGCACACAGGTAGTTTGTAACCTGGATTAACATATAGGGCTCTTTTAATTTCGGTAATACGTTCCCGTAGGATATTTTCCAACGCGCGGTAAAATCCACGTGGGATAAGCCTGGACCAAAAGCTAGTGGTACATACTCATACAATAGATTTAATTGAAAGACTGACCTTTAAGTACTTAAACGTTGTAGAAAATGTTTGCTTGCAGGATTCTTACAGCCAAGTATATTATTTAGTGGAAATAATTAAAGTATAAAGATATTGAAGATTGCAATAGACTATAATATGGAATGCAGTTACTTTATTACCTTGTAAATCGAAGTTATCCGTTCTCTATTAACTCCCACCTATGAAGATTTATAGATAAAACATAATTACATTTTAAATCACGAATAATAACTATTTCCATTTGTTATCATTAGCCGAATTTATCTAGCTAGTTGTATCATAATTGTGACTAAAAAGTAAAGTAAAATGAAGTGTTAAAAAGTTTTGATTTAGTGTTTATCATGAAAAATTGCTAAATGAAGCTTCGAACGAAGACAGGCGCTTTACTTTATGTAAATTATTTCACACCCACTGCTCTCCAAAACGGTGAGAATATCGTGAGGAAGCCGGCATGTTCTAGGACCAAAAATTCGAAGATATGTGACATCTAACAATCCGCACTGGGCCCGCGTGGTGGATTACGGCCCACTCCCTCTCACAAAGAGGAGGCCTTTGTCCCAGCAGTGGAAAGATTAAAGGCTGATTATGTTGATGATGAGTTGGCAGCTTGTGCCAATGTCAAATGTCTCAACGATGAGAGACTGAATTGACTCTTGAGCATGAACCTTAAAACGGGGTGTTGGCTGGGAGCATAAACACGATGTAGAAGGTGGAGAACCTGCAATGGTGTTGAGGCGCATCTTGGGAGAGATATTCGGCCTTATTCATAAAAAGATATCGAACATCTAAACAGTTGCTAAAGTCTGGTTTCTCTTTAAAAACCAAACTTTAGCAACTGTTTAAATGTTCGATAACTTTTTATGAATAAGGGCGATTATGTTCTGCAGTAGACTGTCATAGACTGGTCAACTCAATAGAACCCAGCGAAGCGTAAATTGTTTGCTGGGTTGGGTTGTATTGAGTTATCAACTCAGTCCAACTAATAAGATACATGTGTATATCTCTTAACAGTTGGGATATCTAAGAATTTTTGAAATGCGCCATTAGATGCACATTCTTTCAAAAATGTTTACTGTTACATAAATAACAATCACTATTTTCTTTAGCTTGATGTCATAAATAGCTAATAATATTCTTTCGTTTATAATATCAATGTCTGCCTAACCACCGAGACTGAAACAATATGCTATACCGAAGTCATTAATACTAAATGAAATATAGTTTTTTGTACTTTCTGTATAATTTCTTTTCGGCTAATGAGTAACGACTTGCATTGTCTTAGTCGTGTCTCGGTTACCTGCCTCTCTGTCGGTGACGACTGTATTACTGTTACGTAATAATAATACAGTTATTATTATGTATGTATTATTACAGTTTTATACGTAAGTATGGTAATGTTAATTACTTTTGTTTTGGTTTGAGATTTTTGTACGAGTTAAATTATGTAAATTTATGTTTCTATTTTTAAGATTGCATGCAGTGAAGAATTCATCTCTGATCTCGTTGGCATCTTTAAAATTACTCAAATGATTTGTTTTTACGTTAATCGAAAATTTGTACCTTTCTTTTAAAATTACATATCAGACAAAGTTTTCAAATTAGAACCATGAGCATCTATGTATTTTGTTGTAACTAGATCTGAATAAAACTAGATTCTCTACATGCTCAGGAATAATGAAACTACTGGCCATTTTTTTTTCATAATTACATGCAAATACTAGGCAAAACCAGCCACTTCCTATACTGCATAGGAACGAAGTAATTATAGCGTCACGAAGTGTAGTAGGTGGCAAAAAATGAGGTAATTTCTGTTATTGATATATAGCGCTATTCGTGTTACGACTCTGTTCAATAAGACCTGTATGTTTTCTTGAGAGAGACCTAAGTCTAGTGTTTTCGTTGAAAATGGTGATGATGGAAATAAATCAGAGGCTGGTTTTTGTTTCTATTCACAATTCGATAGTTTCGAAGTTTCTGTTAGTTTTGACGGTATCCTTTTTCGGATTGTTGACATTAAACCACCAGGGACCGGTAAGTTACAACAGTACCGTAGGCCTTTTTAATTTTGCTGGCTTGTACTATCCCACTGCTGGGCAAAGCCCTCCGCAAATCCTTCCAGGAACACTTTTCCCGCCCACCGTACACATTACACTTCTGTATTCTATTATATCTATTGAACACTTTAAATTAGTCAATGAATTAATTCAGTTTTATCTCTAACAAGCAATATGCTCCTACTTCGAACGGTTTGTAGGACTTGACAGACCATCGATATTCCTTTAGTATCTGTAAGTTTAATATTATTTTATTATACTCCTAAACTCTCCGGAGAAATTTGCATCAAAATCCTTTGTCTAGATTTTTTTCCTTTGCTTAGAAAAACAGCACGGTTTCACAGACAAACACGAAAAGCGACTTAAATTTTTAGTATACAGTAAGTGATTTTTATACCCTTCCAAATTTTTCAGGGTGATAGTACCCGTTAAATTGAACAACTTTCTCCAAGGAACATGGGTCGAAATATGAAAAAAAAAAATCGACCTCCCATGCAAAATCAATAGTTAGCTGGTCGATTTTGTATGGGAGGTCCGATTTTTTTTTCATATTTCGACCCATGTTCCTTGGAGAAAGTTGTTCAATTTAACGGGTACTATCACCCTGAAAAATTTGGAAGGTGACTAAAAAATCAGCCCGTATATAGAGGCGTATCTGTCTTGAACTCTCTTCTTCCCAAAAATCGACGTTGTTTTAAAATATGTAGGTATAGATCTATAATCCTTAAACTATCTGCTATCTGAAAAGCAACTTTAATTAATAACATGTATAGATCTATCTTACTTGATATATCTTCTTTCCTCAACTTTCAACTCACCTTTTCGGTATAAGGAGAGACATAAACATGCCACTATCAAACCGTGTCACCAGTCAATTCGTGCTCACTTCCAGTATTGTGCGTTGTTACAAAATATGTTCCAAAGCATTATACATAACATAATATCCTCGATATTACTATCTGTTGCCTGATGGTATGCTGGCACGCGAGAGGTAGCGATCTTGAGACGACTATAGTAGACAAGTTTATCGATGTAAATCTTGTACTACGTGGTTTTTTGATGGATTGACTATGAGATTATAAATTTTTTGGAATAATAGACAGTGTATTTTCCATACATTTCAACGCAGGAGATCAAGAATCATGTACTAAATCTATGGTAACAGGCTGTGCGTTTATTTCTGACATGGCCACCATTTATTTGTAAATGTTTCTTTTTATGACACAGGATATGGAAAATAAACAAAGAAGAATTAGTTTGAAATATTTCAAATATGGTTATTATTGGCTTACTAAAGTATTATAAAGTGTTTAATTGAAAGTAAAAACCTTCAGTAATAGTGTAATCGGCTGACAGAAACTGTACTGAGCAATATTTGCTCAGCAGTTTCTGAGATTAACTCAAATAGATAGATATGCTTTTGTTTTATGGTGTCTGACATCGTTGACACACGCCGGAGGCAACGATTTGGATGTGATAAGAAAACAACGTGTCTTTTACCGACTTTATCATAAGTGGTCTTGATCCTTGTATGTTCGAAGTGCTGTTAAAGTACATCTTCGTTTAGATTTAAATTAACTTGTTGGGTTGAAACGGACTTATCTACAGACTCGTTTTGCCCTCGCGCACCCCCCGTAATTATTGCCACCCCGCAAGAACGTACTACCGGGATTAAAAAACCCTCTGTGTTAATCAAAGTTATAAACTATTTGTTTGCCAAATTTCATCCAAATCCGTTCAGCAGTTTTTGAGCAGAACACATCCAGGCAATCACACAAACATTCTAAAAACTATATTTCGGCATCACACTTGTTTTAAAAATGACCTATGGCTTCGTTACTATTTTATTATTATACCTATAGATTTATCTAAATAATTCCTTAGAAACTGTTAATATTTTCTTTTTTTATAAAAAATTCAGTTGTAATAATAGTACTCGTATATATGCTATTGTTTTCAGTGTGAGTATTTTCAAGATCGAATTAAATCAAATATTCTTATAACTTTATTTAAAGGGAAATCTAAATAACTTCATAACCGCCAAAATTGAAATCTGTAAAATAAGACAATATCAAATAATTACACCTACCGCTCGTTCTAAAACATAAAACACCACCTTTCTTTTAATTAATCTCTACAATAAATATTTATCATCAAAAACTAACGATTAACATGCAAAATATAAATCGAGACTCAATATAAACACTCTAGTGAAATGTTTGCCGGTAGCCGCACTCACGCACTCACTTTCTACATCGAGCGATTTAAAATCGATAATATGGAATGTCGCTTTTTTTTATCGAAACACGTCATTACTGTCATAAAAGTTGTGTGGAGCTGAAAAAATAGATATAATGAATGAAATCGAAAGCATTGTGCTTTATTTCGTTTTTTTTTTTTTTGTTTCCATAGGATTTTTTATTGGTTTAATAACATAACTTTTCAATATTTAACACAATTTACTATTTACATAAGGTACAAAATGATTAATTATTAGCAAATAAAAACAAAAGGACACTGGTTTTGGAATTGAGACATTGGTTGGTTTTTTCCTCGTTTCAGATTTGTATTTATGGAGACGTGAGATTTGACAATTTTGAATCACGTAATAAAGAGAATAAGCATTAAAAAAAACATAAGCGGTTTCAGTATCAGATCAACCAGACAAAAATCAAATGTGTAAATTAATTATCAAACAGATTTGAAAATATAAAGGGAGAGTTACATATTTAAATAATCATGATACCTTATTAGATTCATTTAAGCATTTTGTTTTCATTCCTTGCAAAGTAAAGTAAAAATCAAACTAAACATAACTATATATGTAGTCATTTTTGAAAAATAATCTACGTATTGTTTACATTGTCCGTAGACAAAGAAAACTATACACAATGCTCAGGTATTTACTTAATAAATATTTCAACCGTGTTACATTTTTGTTAATGAACGCGATTCAGACTAGATTTAGATCAAAACAGATCTATCTTGCGCAATCCTCGCAGTTGTTTCAAAAATGAAAATATTTGGCATTGGTCATAATTGGCCGCAAGGTTCGAACATTGTCGAGTGCTACCATTTGGTTCCAATGCTACCATTTCGGCAAATGGCGGCACCAACAGTACGATTAGATCTAATTCTTGACCAACGACATTTGAGTCGTGTAACAGCTAACAGCTGCTTTGGATCCGGGTAATTGTATTGGTAAATGAAGGCCCGTTTACATTCGGTAGAGCAAGTAGGCTACTACTGGTTTCTTACAACTAGGCTAAAACATTATCTTTATTTATTTTGATAGTGTATTCAAGCTACTGTTACGACGATTCAGGAACGTTTAAATTAGATATGCAATTGTATTTACCGTTTTTACGAGAGTACTGTCTCTTTTTTCCAGTGTAAACACGCTCCAATTGTATTGAAAGGGAATTAATGGACTTTGTATTTAGTTTTTGTTTTATGTTATTTTTCCAGTGTTTTCTGTCTTCTAGTAAGTAAACATCATATCCTCAGTGCGTAGAGTATTACAATCTTCTGAGATCAGGCTAAGCCAAGCATGAAAGACTGGTCTAGTAATTTTTCAGCATTGAAACAAGTAGATTAGAAAAGTACAACATGGTTTTAAATTTAGCTGTCTGTTATTTAACAGGTGCTTTTAAAGTAAGGTAATCAATTTTGTGCTAGATAATAAATGTTATTGCATTCTGTGCCACATATCTACATTGTAACATTGTATGTATCGTAAATATTGTAGAAGTACATAATGTATTTACGAAACTAAGATTAGATTTTCCGGAGTTACGTTTTGCCTTTTTTAGATTTCTAGCAAAAGTTGTGCGGATGTAAGCTAAGCGTGTAAAAGGAAATTACTTTTAATAGCGAATAGAAAGGGTTATTTTACCGTGATTAAAACAATATTTAATTATCTCAGAAGTGAAATGTCGCAACCCAGCGCACTGGTATAGGGTACCACCGTTTACTTTCATAAAACAAGTTTTTGCACAAACCGCACTTGGCAAAATTAAACCGAAACATATCATTATGAATTATTTCACATGCCTTACAAGTTTTTACGTGTAAAATGATTTCTTTTATGAAGTATCTAGATATCAGCTCGGACAGTGCTCAGTCGTGACTGCAGCCACACTCATGGTCGAGACTTTAGAAAGCGAAAGATTTATCATTGACTCACTACTAAAATAATTACGCGAAATTATATGATGTGAAACTCACCTTTCAGTAATATTTAACTGTCTTCAACTTCAATTTGTTGTAAAAAAGCACTGATTAATTTATTACGTGGAATTCACCATTATTCCATGTCACTTGTTGAAAACACCGATTCCACCTTCACTATTAAGTTAGAAAAAAAAAACTTTTTACACAACACGCACTTCTCGCCAAAATTCTACATTCTTCCAAAAATTCGAATCGATAGATCGATTTCCGTATCAGTTGATAGATGTCAACGTCCTCGACGCAATCCGGACACTGGCGGCAAGTGTCGCCGTCGTTTCGGACTTTACGCGCCAGTGCACCTCGATTGCAATGAACAAAAATAATTATTTCGATTATTCGAACGTTGTTTATGATGTTTGAATTTGTGGCGGGAAGCGTGTGTTACGTTGCGAGCGTGCGTTCGAAAATGTGCGCGGAGGCCGGACGGTGCGCCAATAGCGACTGCGGTCACTGCTGCTCTCGCGACACTCTCTGCCCACCAGTGGCCGCATGTGTAAATGTTAATCCGTGATATTATTTAGTTTAACCGATAAACGTTGAGCCGTTGCATTCGCTACTACAACCCCTCTACCGTTCGCTTTTTACTACACCTTGTACTTTAAACAGCTCAATGAATTTTGGTCGGTGTCTCAAATGGAGATAGGCCAGTTTGCTCGCACAATGCTCGCTTTCAGCCGTAATTTTTCAGTCTAGTTTAAAAATGAAAGCTGACATACTTAATTGTTTTGTGAAAATATTTTACATGCTAGCCACATCCTTGGTTACGTAAACGATGGGTAAGCATGTTTGGACATGGTATTATAGTAACGACAAAGCGTTCATACATAACCACATTAACCTAAATTTTAAAAAATACGTCTTTTGCACCAAAATTCTTTTTTTTTTAAATAACAATATTACTTAAGTACTTGCTTTTCATGCTGAATACTTAAAATAATATTTTTTTAAAGTGAAGCAGAATATGAATCATTTGAAAGTGCATAACTGAAAATATAAATAACTAGCTGCGTCTAGGCTTCCCAGGCTTCCTTTTAAAATGTAGGCGAGCACTAGGGACGGAAATTCAACCTTAAACGGTAAAACGGGGAGATTATGTTTCTATGTACGTATGGCATCTTTAATGGTGTACTGTGTTTAATGTTCCAATAAGATACCTTCCGACTTATTGCAATGAAATGCAGGAAAACATCGAAACTCATATGAAAAGTACAGTTTGTGAAATATTATAAATTAAAGTATCTAACCGCACCCCAAGTTTCACTAGTATAAGTCTCGATTCTGAGGGAATATCGGGATAGAAGTACCTATCCTTTGATGTCTAAATTCAAGTCATGGCCAAATCCGTTCAGCCGTTTTAGAGTCAAAGTGTAACAAACAAACATACAAAAAATCTAATATTTTCTCTTTATATTTTAGTTTAGATTAGAGGATTATAACCAGAGATCGGATATTCGGAAGCATATTCACCTAAAGTGGATTTGTTGGCTAACATGTTATGCGCGTTTGTTTCAAAAAAGTCTTAATTTAGGTAAGTAATTTTTTTTTTTTTTTTGTTTTAACTAATACAAACCACCCCTCCTTTAGTACATAGTACATATACATATTTGTATCGGGTTAAACATTAATTTTAAATTAATACACATCTGAATAGTTATGCAATCCAAGGGTCCCGGGGTTTTTAATAAATATTACAAATAATTTATAAGCCGCTTCCATACTTTCATAGCTAAAATATAACTTTAGGTAAATATGCATCCGAATATCCGGTCTCTGATTATAACCCAAGACAAGAATGCTTGGAAACATGCTGGTAAACAAATTTGAGGCAGGCTCGTCTCGCCGTGTTTACGACGTCATTGCAGGTGATGAGTCTTGGATTTATCAATACGATACAGAAACGAAGCGCCAGTCGACGGTTTGGGTGTTTCAAAACGAATCAACACCTACCAAAGTGAAGCGATCTAGAAGTGGGGGGAAGATTTTGATCGCTAGCTTTTCAATTTAACTGGCTACTTGGTGTCAGTTCCTTTACGGAACCAAAGAAGCATCAACGCTGAATGGTATACTACCAAATGCTTGGCAGAAGTTTTCTCTGTTATGTGCAACAAGCGACCAAACACAGGGCTCCGCGGGCTACTGCTCCAACACGACAACGCGCCTTCGCACACCGCGCTCAAAACGAAGGACTTCCTGGACAGCACGCCGGTCCTGGATCACCCTCCTTACAGCCCTGACCTAGCACCGTGTGACTTCTTTTTATTCCTGGAAATAAAAAATCAGCTCAAAGGGATACAATTTTCGTTGCCGGAAGATGCGTTGTCAGCGTTCGAGCAGCCTGTAAACGAGGTGTCTGCGGCGGACTGGAAAAAGTATTTCGAAAACTGGTTCAGACGCATGAAACTTTGTATAGAGGCTAGTGGAGAGTACTTTGAAAAGATTTAATAAAAAAATATTTACCTATAGAACATTTTTTATTATTTTCGCAAAACTTTCTGAGTGTCCCACGTAAATAAAAAATGTTTTGAATGAAATGAATGTTTAAAAAAAAAACAATCAAATCAAACTAAAGTCCCCAAGTAAACTCTATTCCAGTCTATGACAACATCTAACAAATGACGCACGGGGGCGATAAATGGCTCATGCCGTCCCAAAAGGTACCTTGCCCATATGTGGGTGTGGCGCGAGGAGGCAAAACGACAGTGCATAATTCCGCTGGCGCGAGAAATCACGGCAAAGCGGACTGAGCTCTGGCGGGATCTCATGGCGTCGTGGAGAATGCGATTGTTGCAACCCAGTGCTGGGCACGCCACAATTGCGGCGGTAAGTCCCCTCTTTAAGGAGTGGCTGGAGAGGCTCCACGGCGTCCTCACCTTCCGCCTTACGCAGATCCTCACCGGACACGGCTGCTTCGAGAGATTCCTTTCCGGATAAGGCGGGAGGAATCGCCCGAGTGTCACCATTGTGTGGATCGTCTGAAGGACACGGTGGAGCATACGATGGAGGTCTGCCCTGCTTGGGCGGAACACCGCCGTGACCTCGCGGGGGCGATCAGCGGCGGCGATCTCTCGCATCTGGCCTTGGTCCAGGCCATGGTACGGAACGAGAGTATATGGAAACCATCACCAGCTGCCTCCTTCTGCAAAGCAATAATGCTCGCGAAGGAGGCGGGGAGCGTGAGGGAGAGGCAATCTTTGCGCCCTCGCGCCCCTAGCCGCCGCAGGAGACGCCCTTGGCGTCGGGAGTTCATAGTCAAAAATCAAAAAAAAAAAAAAAAAAAGTCATTTATTCAAACTAGGCTGAGAGTCAGCTCTTTTTAAACGTCAAAATTACATAAGACAGTCCCCCCAAAACGCGCGCCCTTCTCCACTTCCTAGTGTTTTGGCTGGGAAGAAGAAGTAGCGCAACAAACTCCCCAGCAGCACAGCTGTCTGTTAAGTTAGAAGAACTTGATTCTATACAATAGTAGGTAATTAAAATTACGAAACACAAAAAAAAAAACATTAAATTTGCCTTAAGTCAGCTAGCACACACCAATATACCATCAAAACATTGAAAACTAAAAATAATAAAAAATTAAAATAAAACGTAAACAGAACTTACAATCTAAATAAAAGCCTCCAGGCATAATGGGTATGCCCGCTTACATAAAATATGCAATTCTGCATTATATAAATATAGCTATAACTTGAATTAACAAAAGTTAAACTAGGACCTCTGGACTAAAATTAATAAAAACTTAATACAATTAACAATAACAAAACCATGGCCAGCAAGACGACCCATATTAATACCTACGAGTAAAAAATGGGCCGATTAGTCGGCGGTTTTAGCCGACTAGTCGCCGACTAATCGCCGACTACAAATATGGCCGACTAGTCGGCTTTCCCAACAAGTCAGCGACTAGTCGGTACATCACTAGTGATAAGCATATATTATGAAATAATAATACAAGTTTACCGCCCCGCGCCGCTTCTGTACCTATAGTTTTCTTGTTTTAATCGTAGGTAGGTCCCTATACCTATGTTATATGAAGATCTTTTCCCTGCAGTGGGACAATACAGGCTAGTTAGATTACATTCGATTTATATGTTCGCACACGTAAGAACGGTCCTGAACGACATGGTTGTCGCAAAAAAACTCCGAAAAATATAAGTAAATTATAGGGGTCCAACTGCCTATAATTTTGAAGTTTGAGTTTTATTACTTATTTTTAAGTTGTAGCGGCAATAGTATTACACTTTGTGAAAATTTTAAGTGCCTACCTATGACGGTTCATGAGATACAGCCCACTAACAGACAGACAGTAGTTACTAGTTACTAATAATAGTTGGCACCCTTTGGGTACGGAAACCTAGAAAAAGATATAATTATTTATTGCTATAAAGTTCAACATATTTTATCATAGAATTCTCTGACTATGCTATCCCTCATTCCGTTCTACCAATTCAAGTTATCTCTAACTTCAGTGATCATGGAGAAACTATAACTTTTCAATATCAAGCCATGAGCAGGTAGGTCTTTAACTTTTATTACCAACGTGACTTCGATAAGTAAAGAAAACTTGATCTGTATCAGCCATTGCAAGTAATGTTGTCGACAAGGGGGTTTGCTCGACTAAATACGAAAGGCGTCTGACTTAATAGATTAGCTTTTAATTATTTGTCCTGGACAGTTCGCTGATTCGCTTTATTGATTCCATACAAATACGAATTACTAAAAGTGTGAACAGTGTCCAAAAGAATGAAATATAAACAAAAAATATCCATCACAGTAGAAACAGTTTTTGGACGAATAAGCATCTTTTAAGTTATAAAACTAATTTTAGAACGTAAAAACAACTGTCAATGTAACATCATTCTGTCGATTGCTGATGACGTCACACGCATAGAATGTCTATGTCAGAGGTCACCAACATTTTGTGTACTTTAGCTATATTAATACCAATTAAATCGGTTCATGGACACAGCGAGACAATAGAAGTTTTAATGTTATTACGTCTAGGTACGTTTACTGTACTGCAAAGTGCTGACTAAAACAAAATGATTATCTACTTAATTGAATACTTATCTTAAAATATTATTACAAAATTCATAATTTTGATAGCAAAATGTTTGTACCAATATAAACTTCTTAACAGCTCAATAATTTTTAAGTAAAGGTACATTTCTCTGTACCTACCCTATTTAATATGTAAGTATTTTCTTTTTACACGCTTTATATTAACTTCACTTGTATGTTTGTATGTTTGTAACCGACCCCTTAGGGTGCGATTTTGACCCCCTTTAAACGGTCAGATTTCATTTAAACTTTGTAAAATTATCGAGGACCGATGACAATTCAATAATTTAAAAAAAAAACAAAGGAAAAAAAACTGAAAAATCACGCTTTTGTAGTTAGCAGAACTAAAAATAGAAATTAATTAATAGTTTAAAAAACACGCTTTAAAAACCAAACTAAAAAGTAGAAAATAATTTAATCCAATTAAAATGCGTGGGGTGATTTTTGAGGTATTTTTATCATCAATTAATGTTAAGCACCCCACGCTTTTTAAATAGTAACTTTATAACTAATAAGTTGTTTGCAACAAATGCCTCAGTTATCTAAATAAACTGTGTTTGACTTGGTGTTGTGCTTTTTTGCGTTAGTTTTTCGATACCTAGGTTTATTACTCGTAACTTGATTGATATATCTAGGCAACCAATAAAGATAAACATCTTAAAAATGTTTATGACCCCTAAACTACATTACGATATTATCCATTACGTCACTTTTCATAGATTTTTTAAGACTTGGGCCTTGAACCAGTAATTACTCGAATGAATCGAGCATTAGTTCATCCGGGCTTCACAGGCCTTTGTTTCATTCACTGTCGCTACACCATGAATCCCTCGAACATCATTTCCTAAACGAAACAATATTAGTAAGTAAAGATTTCACTTATCCCAATGCAAAAACTTCTAAAGGCCTTGCCCACTCAGCCGTGAACGACGATTCACTGTCGTCGGCACTACATTTGCCATGAAAACAGTATATTTTTATAATGCAACCTCTTTTCGCAACAGCCAAAACAGTACTATTATAAGCGTGATATTTTATTATCTTATCGGCGTAGATTATGTACACAAGTGTTGGTTTTGTACCGTGTAATGGACAACACATTAGTTACCAGCACTCCAATGGGTACCGTGTGATTACTACTGAATACAACGAAAATAATATAACCAACAAACGTATGGAACGTAAGGATTTGACATTGAGTTTCCATAACTTAATCAAACGAGGTACGGTACTGTGTTCTATGTTTGAGTTTGTTTTTAATTTTCTTAAATGAGTGGCCAGTGTCATTACCAAGTGAGTGATAAAACGGTTTCAATGGTGAATTTAACGCAGTGACTTGGTGTTATATGTTTTTTTTTGTTTATCTGTGATTTTAGGATTGTTACCGACTGTGATTTATTTTTCCTAACTGTGTTAATAATTTCATTAAAAAAATCCATGATTATTTGTATTAACAATAACATTAATTAAGGATCATAACAACTATGGATCATAACAATAGGATCTATATTCACCAAACTTTTTAATTAACACTATGAGGAAAATAAAACCTTGAATCGTTCTTTAAAAATTCATCCACAGAAAATGGTGAATATTATGGTACCTATTTATAATTAAATTCTGTTTGATGTAATTATTTATAGCATTATCATTATTTTACACACACTTAGCATAGTTCTATTACTTTAAAAAAATGTATAAACATATTTATTTAATTATGGTTCCATACTTTCCTAACTGCTCAAGTTTTCCTGTTGTTAAAATACAGTTTGATCATAATCTTGAGCAAGTTTTCCTGTAAAAAAATGGTATTTGAATTTAATTATTGTAATAATGTTCAGTTATATCATTCTTCTAACAACTGACCATGACATGAAACTGTTTTATCATTAGTCTACGGTGAGATAGTATAATTTTTTATACATAAACTTAATTTACTCCATCTTCACATGGGGGTAGGCAAAAACTACTGAATGCCATCTGCCATCCATACGTAAAATACGCGGTTTGACGTGGAGTGGAGTTGTAGCCACCAGCCCGTATTACCTATTACCAACTGCAATCCTTACAAACTATTTTTCTATTTTATATTGTTAAATTTCTTTTGCCTCATTTATGTTCATACATGTTCACACATGTTGTACATGCATGTCGGATGCGAATACTATGCACCTGACCATTCTAAATCATCAATAAAGTAACTATATATCGTCCTAGGGCGTCCCTTCTCGGTGTTTCCACTCAGATCTGCCTTGTTTTGTTTAGTTTTTTTATTTCCCCCTGAAATTCCAATTTTCATGCTGTCTCTCACTTTACGAACACTGCTCGACTACATGCATCGTTATCATACCTTGTAAAGCTATGGACAATTGGACAGATTACTGTAAGACTGTAATCCTCATAAATGATTAACTGTACAGTGATAACATACATACTTTTTAAAAACTTTTTCTGAAGGAATATTGTTATGATAGAATGTTAATAACAAATTACTATTCTATTAAAAAAGTATTCCTTGAGTTGGCCCAAATATCCGTCCCTAACAACCAGTCCAATAAATGCCCACAAACGTCTCCCGAGTTATACTATCATAGTCCATCAGCTATTTACTACAAAACCATTATTTAGTCGCAATAAAATTTAAAATGGGAATAAAATAATTATTCAGTTTTGTAGTAAACAATTTCTAACACTAACAAAATGAATCCCTTTGTTAAATGTTTATTGTATTTATTGTGACACTTAATACTCAACTGCATCAGGCATTTCTAGTAGGTATCATATAAGAACACAAATTACAATTTATAGTCTTCTGTCTGTTTAGCTTCAAGTGTTCCATCCTGTCATTCAATTATGTAATTCTTAGGGTTCTAGTTACCATATAAAGAATAATGTATCACGCATAACATAGTTTAATATTCTACAGTAGCTTACGCTGAGTCAAAATAACATCAACTTTTAATTTAAATGATGTATTCATTCAAACTGTCATTGATTTAATCAATATTATTACTGATGACTTCAAACTCCATATACAAGTAAGGTGACTGTGGGGAATATAAGTGGGGTTTCTGGGGGAAATATGTGTAGGAAATAGGGACATTTGGGCAACTTTGAGGTATGACTGGGGTTTCTGTGTGACGTGTGGGTTTTTTAAGGTATATCTGTGGAAACTGTGTGCTTAGATCCCAAGCCAATAAATTGGGCCAATGAAATTCGGGTTCCGTCATTAGCGTGACTGAGCTGGCTGGTGGAAATAAATGTTTGAATCATTTCGGGACCATAGTAAATATTCTAACATGTGTGTTAAATTTTACAGATGAACAACTTTACGGGTACACAAACTACGGGATGGATACTCCCACCCCAGCGGGAGATGCCTCGGGCGAATGCCTGCCAGGATTCTTTCAGACCATGGATTCCCTAAGTCCAGGCTTAGATTCGGATTTCGACGAGAGCCTAGCTGTACCTGAGTCACTGTCGGTCATCGAGGCTGACAAAGTTGATAATAAGGAGGGAGGGAGTAGTTTTAGTGGTAAGTTGTTTTTGTTTATTTACAAGGAATGGCTCTTCTGTTGCTTTTACTACGTGGAAAAATTCTTATGGCTTGTATTGTATAATAATTGCATAACGGACTGGTGTCCGCAACTCCATTCCCTCCGCGTACTTTGCGTACAAATCTCATGGCTTACCGCCGCACCGTGGCGAATACAAAGGGGTCTGTTAGTCTTCGCGGTGTTCCTTCTTTCACTTAAGAGGGCTATTACAAATTGAAGTATTTAGTTTTAGGTAAATTTAACGGCGCGTGGTAGCTGATCATGCGTGCGTGTATAGTGAAGTATGCTACTCAGATATGCTAACCATTATGATTCGGACGCCCAGGAACCGGTGCGGACTTATAGCTAAAGCCCGCGCGTCCCAAGATATATTACTGATTCATAGCGTTGCATTCAAAAATTGTTTAAAAATATTATTTTACTTACAAATAGACTGTTTCTTTTTTACAAGCAAGTTGACTTAGTAACCTTAGAAAAAATGTGAAAGCGCCCTTAACACTGGCTATTGCCTGCACAGTTCTATCCCAACCAGGTGACTGTTCAGTCCGCTGAGGCAATCCAAAATCACGGCATGGTGGCTATCATAACCATTATCATTCTTTTGCCCTGAGCCCAATTTATTTAGGGTCAGCACATAAGTCTTGACAACCAGTCTTACCAACGGGAATCGTATTACCCAGTAACTGTGTTATGAAATTCAGATAGGCAGTCGCTTCATATAAAATACTGGTATTCAGCTGCATCGGGTTAGACCGGAAGCAGACCCGAACATAGTTGGGAAAAGGCTAGGCCAGCGCAACATAATCTTCCTTCTATACTTTTCTATTGAAGTCTATCCCCAGGCATCACGCCCGCGCCTCGGGACGTGAACGGACCGTCCGGGGTTCCAAAAAATATCAGTGTATATGTTACGGCTAATAGCCGAAGTGCGGCTACACCTAGTTTTAGCCGGCTACAACTAGGTGCAGCTGGACTAGCGCTCGCCGGCCGCCTGCCGCGGCATCGCTCGCTGCGCTCGCTCGGCTCGCGCGCGTTTGGTCGCAATTCTAACCTAACCTAATCGGTCGGTAAGCAGTATGGTGCAGTTCACCGGTGACATAAGTAGGATACATCTAAGTTTAACCGGCTGCACCTAGTTATAGCCGGCTAAAACTAGGTGTAGCCGCACTTCGGCTATTAGCCGTAACATATACATCAATACTAATATTATCAAGAGGAAAAGTTTGTGAGGTTGTAGGGGGTAATCTCTTAGATCTACTGAACCGATTTTGAAAATTCTTTTACCAATAGAAAAATACGTTACTTGTGAGTGTCATAGGCTATATATTAACCCGAAAAATTAAAAGACTTTCGTGGAAGCCGGATTTGCAAAGTCTGAGAAAAAAAACCACACTCATAATTTCATCACTAGTAAAAATGTTTACCGCCCAACGAAGTGGGTTTTTTTTTTGTTGGGCATCTTGCAGTTGGCCTTGAGAGGCCGTGACTAACCGGGCTTTCCTGGGGCTGCCATTAAGAAGTTAATCTTAACGCCTCCAGCCAGGGCTTACAAACTAAAATAAATTACAAACTAAGCGACTGCACGCTGAGGGCACCCCCTATGGGGTACGGGCCTCGGCTCAGGGCGTCACTGATAGGGGGACAGCTATCATTGGGGACAGGCTGGATCAAAATATTGGCATTATTATTGATCGGGGAATTTAAAGCTACTGGCTCAGCTGCGGCGCGGGCTGGCGCTTCAACGAGCAAGGGTCGGTCGGGCTAACGAAGTGGGCACGGGTCAGCTAGTTTTATATGAACTCGTTCACAAACATCTGTGTCCGGGCCGGCCGGCGGGGAGGCGGGCGGCGATGGTGCTTTAGTGCCTACACTGCCTGCCTTGTGTGTGCCACGGCCCTGTCACGTCCCGGGCACGGTCCGGATATGGGAAAAGCACTAGGGTAGCGCACGAAATTCAAATGTGCTTACGTTTATCCCAATTTTCAGGTCAGTGTAATGTTGTATGTTGATTAAAATATGATTCGCGAATGACTTTTACTGAAATGACTATTTCAATGAGATTAAATGAACTTAGAGGGTTTTATTGACGATTTTAATTGTTATCATTTTGTAAGTACATACCTACGTGTTATGGTCGCAAATCTTTTTTTAATTGCAAATACAAGACAATAAGACAATTTGGATTTCCTGGTCTTCCTTAGCGCATCCAGCCGTCAACTTTAAAAACTCAAAGCATTTATTACAAATGAAACTAATTACAGGCACTTTTGAATTGTCAAGGTCGGTGAGTTAGAAAGATGAAGCTAGTTGCCAATTCCAAAGCGTAGTCTTGGTAGTCACGCTGACATCTCAGCCAATCAGTGACTCTGATTGGTCAAAATCCTGCTACATTGCATGAGCAGTGGTGGCCAATTGGTAACGGCCATGACTTACGAGTTGTAGATCATAGGATCGAACCCAGACCGGCGCTTCACTTTGTGTAAATTATTTCATCACCACTGCGCTCAAAACGGTGAAGGAAAACATCGTGAGGAAACCGGCATGTTCTAGAACCAAAAATTTTAAGACATGTGACATCTACCAACCCGCACTGGGCCCGCGTGGTGGATTACGGCTCGTTCCCTCTCACCGAGGAGGCCTGTGTCCCAGCAGTGGGAACATTATGGGCTGATAATGCTGCACTGTATTGTGTATTTAATCTTTTAGCGAATGATAAACTTGTTGCAGTAAATCTAAATAATTGTTTACCTACTATCATTTATCATTTCTTATCAGCCCAAAAATCTTCCGTATTGACTACAAGAGAAAGATTAAGATTATTTGTTAGATCAGTCTCACAATCAGTGTTGTCACATTCGAGTCTGTTCGGTATAGTCTGGTAACTTATTGTTCTAGAAATACTTAGTACTGTATCTTGATAAAAGTAAAGAGGCAGTGAAATATTTGCCTCTTTTTTTATAAATGTACTTTTATTTAGTTGTCTTCCAAAATGTAATAAATATGGAACATGCTGTGTAATTAGGATTAATAGTAGGTATTTACAGACCCCAAAAATGCGTTTATAAGCCACGTTCCCACGGACGAAATAAAATCGCGGTGGGATTTTTTCGGGTACTGGATCTTCAAGGCACTGCTTAGCGCCGAGAGTTGAAAATCAAAAAGTAAAACACACTTTCGTCGCGTTGCGATGCACTCTGTTTGATTCTCAATGCTCGGTTTAACACCGAGAGTTCAAAATACAGTGCCCAAAAAAATCCCACCGCGATTTTATTACGTCCGTGTGAATGTCGATTAAGGGTCCTTTCACTACTTTCTATTTATACAGGAAAAGTCTTTATCCAGTGCGCAAACTGTAACCATGAATTCAGCATATCATTCTAGACTCCCCAGCACAGAAATTTTTCGTCGGTTATACAAAAAAAAACAGCCTATGAAACAGCAGATTTTTTTTTGTAAAACCGACGAAAAATTTCTTCGCTGGGGGTCTAGAATGATATGCTGAATTCATGGTTACAGTTTGCGCACTGAATAAAAACTTTTTCTGTATACGTTGACGGTGCGTATAGTTACCGGCACGTAAGTTGGCAAAAGATTTTGTAGTGGGGGAAGTTCGCGCAGGCACCATTTCATACATTTTTACATGCACGAATTTCCCCCACTACAAAATCTTTTGCCAACTTACGTGCCGGTAACTATACATGCGACGTCAACGCCAGACTTAATGCTTATTGTGATGACACTCCTAAATCTGGGTTTGTCCTGTATTTCACCTACTTTTACTTGTACGTAGAACTGACGTACCTAATTAATTTATTTCTTTCTGATTAGATACGATAAGCATCACCCGACCCCAATGTATGGAGAAAATAATATTCCTATCTATTTTTATCTTGTGATAGTAGCCGGTGTTCTCTGATTCATATGAAAATGCAGAAGTAGATAATATTGAATGCGTCACTTTGGGCTATTTTGATAAAAGTTCACCTATATCCTTCTCAAGACATGATAACTAGAGCAAAAAACCAAGACCAGACTTAGGCACTTTACTAAGTGTACTTACTAAGTAATTTCATCACCACTGTTCTCAAAACGGTGAAGGAAAACATCGTGAGGAAACCGGCATGTCCTAGACCCAAAAATTCCAAGACATCTGACATCTACCAACCCGCACTGGGCCCGCGTGGTGGATTATGGCCCACTCCCTCTCACAGAGAGGAGGCCTGCGTCTCAGCAGTAACATTAAAGGCTGATTATGATGAAAAGGTCACTGATAAAGCGTTTTAGAAAAATAAACTATCACGTGGTACCATGCTGAGTTATTTTGAGTATCAATAGTATTAACTAGATTTGTAAGTACATAGTAATGTATGAATCATTATATTATTGATTAGTATCTAGTTATTGGGAAATCCCCAATCCAAAATAAATTCCAACAATATTGTGCCTATGTTGCTTCTTGCAGCTACATTGAACTATATCCTATTAAACGGCAGAACCGATTTTGATAAAAACATGTCTAAGAACCACCGCTAGAAAACCTACTTTTAATTAAAAAAAACGCACCCAAATCGGTTCATCCGTTTAATAGCTACGAAAAGCCACAGACAGACACACATAGCAGTCAAACTTACAACACCCCTCTTTTTGCGTCGGTGGTTAAAAAGGTTGTCTAAATGGTTCTGCTTTTATAAAGTTCTAATTGTGATTTATCTAACTAACCTGCATCATGGAGATGTCGCAGCCAACTTGCTTATAGCCCTTTTACTAAACTGCCAGCTAGTTGCAGCAGGCCGCTAGTTGAACGGCGTTCAACTAGCGGCCTGAATGATATTCCGCCGATGCGTCTAATACAACACACAAAACAAATATGAATTTACACAATTATAATTCTGTGAAAACGTACTTGTTACGATCGCGGATCATATTTTAATCAACATCCGGCCTGACCCGCAAATTGCAAGAAAACGTAAGAATTTTTTTAATTCGCACGCTACCCTGGAGTATCCACCTAATGAACTGGTTATTTATACAACAGGGTGACCATGTAACGAAAAAACGAAAACAGATGAAATATCTGACGTTACCTAGTTACTGATTCAAAGCGGTAGTAATTTTGTATTGTATTTTTCGTAAATTCAAAATGACAAAATGCACGTTTATTAACAAAATCGCCAGTAACAATGAGTCATAATCGTCACATAAAAAAATATTAAAATGGGTTTATTAAATAAAGAATGTCTTTAATGTTTTTAAAACACGCGCAAATTCCGACATTGACTAACAGCAGGCTTACAACTACTTTTTTGGAATCCCTGGCCACCGAAAGGCAACTAACTGACTTGCCACAGACTCTCTCAAAGAAATGGCAGTTTCTGTAATTTCTATAGTCTATGGCAGTCGCTCAGCGAGCTATGGAACGAGCTATGCTTGGAGTCACTCTGAGAGATAGAATCCGAAATGAGGTGATCCGGCAGAGAACCAAAGTAGTCGACATAGCTCACGGAATAAATAAGCAAGCTGAAGTGGCAATGGGCCGGCCATATTAGCAGTAGAACTGATAAGTATTTGGGGTAGACGTGTTCTTGAGTGGATACCGCGAATCGGCAAACGCTACGCTCCACGTAGGTAGGACGCCCTCAGGCTAGGTGGAGCGACGATCTTCGCAGGGTGACTGGTAGCAGCTGAATTAGAGTTGCCGAGTGCAATTGGAGAGGCCTATGTCCAGCAGTGGTCTGCTGTAAGCTGATGATGATGAGGGCAGTCCTTCCGCAACTAAATTTAATTGGCTGGACAAGTAATTAAATATTATCCATACAAGTCATTGGCCTAACAGTTTGATTGAATGACTGAATATCATTCAGGAATCAGGCCCCTAGTTGAACGGCACCGTTTAATTAAAAGACTAGGATGTTAACTGAAAGGCTAATTAAGCTAGTTGGCTGCGATATAGACACTAATGAGACAGTTGACACTTATCTAAAAGTCTAGTATAAAGGGCATTTGATTAGAATCTAAACTCCAAAATACAATATAATTATTTAAAAATATTGAAAGTCACAAATTAATTTTAATAGTAGATTAGAAATAAATCTCGTTATCAATCACAATAAAACTGATAAGTGGTGAATCGTGATAACAATATATTAATTTTACTTCCCTCATACAAAACAAAAAAATCATGAAACTACTTTGGCTGTGAATGTTTGTGTACGGTGGGCTGCATCAATTAGGTACCCTAGTTGCAGCCCACCGTACATTGGATAATCCACTTGGAACGTCAGTTTAGCGGTTCTCCAAAGGGGATTTGCCAAGGTAGCCTGTAAAATTCGAATTTTCTTACGTTTTTATGCAATTTCCAGGTCAGCATCAGGTTCTATGTTGGTCAAAATATGATTCCTGACCTGTAACCAATGTTTTTACAGGTTTTTTTTTATAAATACTAGCTTTTGCCCGCGGCTCCGCCCGCGTGGATGTCGGTTATCACGTAAAAAGTAGCGTATGTCCTTCTCCATATCCCAGACTATATCTCTGCCAAATTTCATAACGATCGGTTCAGCGGTTTAGACGTGAAAGCGTAACAGATAGACATACAGAGTTACTTTCAACATCATCGTCATTTCAGCCGAAAGACGTCTACTGTTGAATATAGGCCTCCCGCAATTTGGTGGGGTTTTCCATAATCGCCACGCTTGGCAGGCGGGTTGACGATCGCTCGCAGTATGGTGGTAAAATGGATAGAGAACGCTGCTGCCCATTCTCTATTAAGTCCCTTAATCGCCTCCTACGACACCCACGGGAAGAGATTAGATCCTGCTATTCTTTACGTCCGGCACCACACGGTTTAAGACTTACTTTCGCATTTATAATATTAATGTAGGGATATTAGTAGGGAAAACCGTTCTAATTATCAATGCAACTCTCTTAGCTATAAATAGTTCTTTCAATAGGGTAATTTGAACTGGGACAGTTGTTGTCTACGACACATTCGCTCAATAGTCTTCATTCAATACTAACTTTCATTCATATATTCATTTCCGCATTCATTACTTCCCTCGTTCATAAAAATCATCTTAAAAACTCCTCTGTGCGTTACGTATCATGAAAAATAATTAAATATTGTAAAAAACCTCAGTAAACGACTATCAAGAAATCTTTGTTTAATTTATCATAAACAGTTGTATTTATGATTTTGATGGTTATATTTCTGTAAATACACATTTTAACGGTTTAATTAGAATTTTATAAAAGCAGATCCATTTAGACAACCATTTAACAATATTTACTTGAATGAATCTGCAAGATTCTACTTAGCGACAATATTGTTGGATTTTATTTAGGATTGGGGATTTCCCAATAAAGAAAGAAAGAAAAAACATGCATTTAGTACAGACTTTAAAGCACACAACCAACCAATTACTATGTATTTACTAAAAATAAGCCCAGCATGGTACCTACTTGAATGGCTATAGTGGCTATGTCTGCCCGTACAAAGATTATTTTAACGGCCGGTATCAGTGACCTTTAGGCAAAAGCACGGAAAACCATTTCTACTGGTAGTGTGTAATGCTTTTACACCTCAGATACTGACCTGCGAATGCAAAAAAAAAACGTAAAAAATGTGACTTTCGTGGGCTAACCTGGCACTTAAGGCAATTTGGCGCTTTTTTAAAGCTCGACTAAAAACACAGACAAGGACATAAAGCAGTCTCTATAAATGAACATGACAGTGCCGGCAAGGATTTTATTTTGGATTGAGGATTTCCCAATAACTCCTAACCAGTAATATATGATTCATAGATTACTATTTACTTACCAATCCGGTTAATACTATTAATACTCAAAATTATCCCAGCATGGTACCTACTTGAATGGCTATAGTGGCTATGTCTGCCCGTACAAAGATTATTTTAACGGCCGGTATCAGTGACCTTTAGGAAAAAGCACGGAAAACCATTTCTACTGGTAGTGTGTAATGCTTTTACCCCTCAGATTCTGACCTGCGAATGCAAAAAAAAAACGTAAAAAATGTGACTTTCGTGGGCTAACCTGGCACTTAAGGCAATTTGGCGCTTTTTAAGGACATAAGACAGTCTCGATAAATGAACATGACAGTGTTGGCAAATAGATACGCGTGGCTGTCCGGCTAAATGGATAATTGTTGCCACTTAAGCCATGAACTACTTCAAACACGCCGCCAAAGCGATCCAATCTCAATTGGTACGTTCGCACTTGTTTGACGACATTTTATACCGAGATGTGATGTACAGTCACAAGCACAAATGTACACTTAGCAAATTTTTTAATCTGATGTCCTCATCCTGTATTGATAATTTTATCATCATCTGCCTAGGCTTTTCCCATCTATGTTTTGTTCGGCTTGCCGTCTAACATGATGCAGCTGAAGACCCCCACAACCCAGTAACTGGGTAATACGTTACCCCTTGGTAAGACTAAATAACAGACTATCGACCGTCAGAGATGTACAAGTGACAGCCGGGACCTACGGCTTAACGTGCGTTCCAAGTCATGGAGGGGTCTTGGTATGTAAAACTGGTCACCCATCTACAGACCAACCGCGGCAATAGCACCTTAACCTGATCGATCGACCCATGCGGCTGTTATTACTTAACCGATTGTAACTTTATTTTGTTACCAAATTGTTTGTAATTTTGTGAAATAACGATTACAAATGACAAAATACTATGATTTTCTAAGGTGCATTCGTGATTCATTGATTGGAATTTTCCCGTTGGAATTTCCTTAAATGTATAGATATAGGTGCTTAGTAGTACTGTACGCTTAGTGTGTCCGATAAATTAAACGCTAAAGTCATGCTCAGCGTCAAATACGACCTTATTAACATCACAGTGATCACAGTAAAACACCCTAAGTAGATGGATGATAGATACTAAAGTGGGCTCCGTTGTCCACACTTAGACTCTCATTCGGTCCGCTGTGCATGGTGGGTCCTGGCTAATACTGGGTGGCAGCGCCATCGATATTACCCTGCATTCAGTAGTTCAGTACATGATTGACCCGCGTAGGTTTTGCACTTTATTAGGAAACAGCAATTTTTATTTAAACTGTCATTTTATTTAAAAGTGCAATACCTACGCGGTCAAAATTTATGGAAAAGCATTTTTTTTAACGCCCTCTGAAAATGTCAACGCAAGGATGGTCCAAAATCATGTACTGGTATCATCATAATCAGAATCATCAATGGTCGCAGGTTGCGTGTCGATGTCCCTGCCAGCCTGTGTAGCTAGCCTAGCTCCGCCCAGAAGCACAGAAGCTCCTCGATGGTACGAAAGACTTGTGAAGCGACATTAGGAGCCATCCATAAATTACGTCACACGTTAACGGGGGGAGGGGGTCAACAATATGTGACATTGTGTGACAAGGGACAGGGGGGTTCAAAAGCTTTGTGACGTCACATGTTATAATCACCATTATCTAAAATATTCGACTTTATGTTAATTTTATTAAAGACTATTTAAAAAATAATTCAATGGAAAAACGACTTTTTCAATTTAATTATGTACTTCTAAATATAAAATTGAAAAATATGTGACGTCACACAAGGGGGGATGGGGTTTAACAAATGTGACCACCTGTCATAAGGACGGGCGGGGGGGTCAAAAAACCATAATAATTGTGTGACGTAATTTATGGATGGCCTCTTACTGTGCCGAGGATTTCTTCTAAAATAAATATTTCTTTTTCAGCAATAGCTCAAACAACAGTGCCATTTAAAGCAGTCCACAATCCGCCTATAAAATTCAACTCGGTGCACAGGAAAGTGTTTATTCCGGGTGTGGAAATAAAGGTCAGATTGGTGGAGAACGAAAGAAGCGTCACAACACACTTGCTGAATCCTAATTTGTAAGTAAAACATTTTTTTTTTAAATAACATAATGGGTTAGGCAGTGGTGTAACTCTAATACTCTCACATAGTTATTACATGGGGCTTAAACATATGAAATGGGCGAGCCTTTTGCTATCAACCGGTACAAATCCAGACACCGGGCAACTACTGAGGATCATCTGATGGAACAATCCAATAACACAACTCGACCTGGGAATCTAGCCCAGGACCTCATTGTTATACCTCAGAATCTGACCCAGGTCAATTTTTTTTAATGAATATTCCTATATAAAGTTTAGTTAGTTGGCTCTCGGCGAATTTTGATATCGTAAAAAAGGCGACCAAGTCTTAAAAATCATCAGCGTTTCCTGTTACTGATAACACGTTAGATTAGCAACTCTGTTGCCAAGCATTATTTAACATAATAATATTCCCCCTTATTTATAAAGGCTGCTTGAAGTTAAGAGATGTTTAAACGTCTAAAATGTATGGTTAAACAATCGTTAATCGCTACTTAACTTTAAACAACGTTTATAAATAAGGGGGTTTATGTCTAAGTTTTACTTTTGATAAAGGGACCACTTTTTTGTCTTTGACATTCTAGATGCCAAAATGCCTACTGGTTTTGGCGTAGCAATAAGTGCCTACGATAAATAAACTTGCGCAATAATACTGCAGATAAATAAACTTGCGCAATAATACTGCAGATTTCACTGAGCATTTAGGTACTATGACTAAACCAGGTTAAACAATAACTATAATTAAAAACCCTGCAGATAATGTAATCACTCGATATTATCACTCTAAAACGTTCGTCATGTTTCGTGATCTTCATTAATGTCGTATGTATAATTGTGTCTCTAAGTTTCAGTTTTTATTCCTTTGTTTACACGTGTAACAAAGATAACAGAAAGCGGAAAAATTATGATTAGTTACCTATTTTGGGAAGTAGGTAGTTATTTTATTAGCAGATAAACGATTAAAGAATTGTAGATATTAATTATGTAGGTTTGGGTACTATCTGAAAGGTAAATGGTTGTCTTGTCACAAATGGCCAAAAAAATATACTAAGTAAATATACAGTTCGTTTCAAACTTGTGTCCGACCGAAAATGTATTTATAATTATGTAGACAAAAACAAAAAAAAATCGGGTTTTGTCGTATTTTCGAACGAAAACTAATGTTATTTAGAAATATGTATTAACATTTCCGCTGTACACTGAAACCTTGTTTGTTTTTTTACACCTAGGGAGAGAAACAGCAAATAAAGGCTTTAAAAGAAATAGGAGTCGATAGTACTATTAGAGAACAGGGGGTCGATTATACAACATTTCGTGGATTTCTTCTTGTATAATTCATTGATTATAACCAATTTTAGATGGTCGGCTGGTATGGCCGAATCGTAATTTTTTGACCGAAAACGAAGTTTCGGTCGGTCACTAATTTAAACTTTATGATGGCTCGGAAGTGCGCTACTCGCTGCGCCGTACCTCACCTCTCACCCCCTCGAATCGGGCTGTACTGATAGAGACTGTACGAATTCAATAAGCCGTAGCAAATCATTTGAATCTTCAAGGTCTCCACTGCTACAAAAGTCACACTTACAACATATTCACATTGAATCAATATTTAACAAAAATTTGATCAAGCATTCCTGAAACAATCTTAATTGTGCAAAAATTCTTATCTAAACGGAAAAACAGGTATTAACAAAAACACAACTGATGTGATTTCCGTTACCAACGATAAGTATGCGTTTATCTACGAAATACGTATTTTTAACCGCATATTTATGTAACTACTATCATCTTTCCCGTTCCCGCGGGAACGTACTACCGGGATGAAAAGTATCCTATGTGTTAATCCAGGTTATAAACTATCTGTGTGCCAAATTTAGCCGTCTGCGTGATTGAGTAACAAACATCCAAACATCTAAATATCCAAACATACAAACTTTCACATCCTACTAATATTATAAAATACCAGCGCTCCGCGGTTTCACCCGCGTTTTTCCCGTTCCCGTGGGAATACGGGGATAAAATATAGCCTATGTCACCCGGGGATAGTGTAGCTTCCCAACAGTGAAATAATTTTTGAAATCGGTTCAGTAGTTTCGGAGCCTATTCAATGCAAACAAACAAATAATCAAATCTTTCCTCTTTATGATATTAGTATAGATTACTTTTACCTGCGGGTCCGCCCGCGTGGAGATCGAAAAGTACTACACGGAAACGTACTACCGGGATAAAAAAGTATCTATATGTTAATCCAGGTTATAAACTATACGTGTGCTAAATTTCATCCAAATCCGTTCAGCCGTTTATGCGTGATTCAGTAACGAACATCTAAACATACAAACTTTCTCATTTTTAATATTAGTAGGATAATCAAATACATACCTACGTAAATTGATGGTACCATTAACCTTATACCCCAGGGTAGGTACCTATTAAACCTAGCGGCCATCCATAAATTACGTCACACGTTAAGGGTCCGGGAGGAGGTTAACAAACTGTGACAATGGCGGACAAGTCATACATTTCGTGACGTTCACATGTTCAAAGTATTACATAAAGAATAAATCTCACAGTTTGGCATATTTTCTATACAAAATATGTCAAACTGACATATTTATTCCTCAGATAAAGTTATGTGACTATTTAAAAATCACCCATATAAACTTTTAAAATATTACCAACTCTTTCAATATTATTATAAGGTTTAATTTAATATTCCGAAATATCTGATTTGATACCAGGTGGTCATATTTGTGTGATGGAAGAGGGAAGGGGGTCACCAACAATCTTAAAATTCGTGTGATGATATGGATGGCTCGGTACCCGCGAGCCATAATAATCTAATGATGACTAACGGTACATTACCACACATTATCAGTCTGAATCATAGATTTTATTGATTGTACCAACACTTGTTCATAGTCTTCACTTATCTGTAATGTAATAGTGCGGTATCCTAGCGTTAAACTTGTTACCATCACAGCTGCGCGTACGTTGATTGGCATAACGACGTTGTAAATGTTTATTATTCAGATAAATGACATTTTCTGTCTTGTTTAGCGTCGAATGGGAAAATAAATAGATAAGTTGTAAGTTGATAATCTTTGTTGATTAAAAATGAATTTGACTTGTATTTCCTGCTTTTAAAACTTAATATAGGTCGTAGCGTGTTGACTAATATAGTAAACACGCTACGATCGACACACGTCCATGTGCGTTGCCCACAGTTATATTTGTTTATTATTTATCTCATTCCTCGTTACTACTCCATCATCAGACCCTGATCACCAATATCTATAACCAATATTCATTGAGACCTTTTTAATGAGCCCAAACACGATACTTCTGCTGTTTGTTGGTGACGAAGTTGGGTATCCTGGAAATTCCAGGTGATGCTCCAGCATCAGTTCTAGTTTGCTTTGTTCGTCTAATATCATTGTAGTAATAGTGTACCAAATTTCGACTCGATCAGACCCGTGGAAGATGCTCAAATCCCTTCATCAATCAGAAAAGAGCTGATAATCTTCAAACGGCTCAACCGATTTTAATGAAACTTGTGTAAGAACCACCGCTAGAAAACCTACTTTCAAATAAAAAAAACCGCACCCGAATCGGTTCACCCGTTTAAGCGCTACAGTGCGACAGACACACACACATAGCGGTCAAACTTATAACACCCCTTCTTTTTGCGTCGCGGTTTAAAAATGTTGCATGTTGTTACAATGTTAATTCGGCTTTTAGAGAGGGATTTTTAAGTGGTTTAAATTCCAATCGGTGTGCCTTGGCAACTACGATGTGCCGTCTCATACTTATGTTTAATGATAAATGATTTTATTTCTGTAAGTAGGTTTGTACAAACACTTTTACACGTCAATCATATTTTTTTAACTAGATAACGTCGGCGTTTCCTATTTGTTTCCTAACTGACCACTCTGAGAAGAAAGGCCGAAACAAACTCAGAGGTCACAGTCTCTTTTAAAGTCCAGACACGTGGATTGGTGTCTGAAATGGTCTTTTGAGGAAAGAACTACACAGATTGAGTGGAGCTGTCCAATCAGTGCACGCATTTATCAGTAATCATGCATCTCAACTCAGTACTTGAGGTTTAAGTATTCCTTTCTGAGAAGTAATTATAATGTCTGTCTATTTCTTCCTACTTGAGAGACCCACTTCTAGATAACTTAATACAATTAATTATTATAAGAGCTTCCACGCTTCTTCATACTTAAGTGCCTACGTCCAGCACATGCCTTGCGTCTTCTGTCTGGTTATCTTTTACCACGAATTGATCTATTTCCGCGCGAAAAAGAACGAAAGATAGTCTATCAATTACCATACATTCATACTTGCTGTCAAAAAGTTTTGCTGACCTTAGCAGTAGGTACCTGTTTGTTCAATCTCTAGCGGACTCATTACAAAACTAGACTTTTCTTTAGCTATGGTTTAAACCATCGAGCCTGTTTGTTAAATAAGAACCTTACAGAGATCGAAGTGCGTTCTTTTTACAAAACTGACAACTTAGACCAATGCTAAGTTGTCATTTTTGTATTAAGAACTTTACTTAAAACGATATATATGGAGATCTTGTTTGGAGTATTGCAGCCACTTATGGGACGGCTCAACAAAATACCTGCTTGCTGCCCTTGACTCGGTAGAACGCAGAGCAAAAAGGCTCAAAATTGACGAAACGTTGGCTAAGCTTCACAGCTTGGCTTATCGGCGTAATGTTGCTTGCCTATCGGTTTTCTACAGACTGTACTTCGGAGAGTGTGTGCAGGAGCTCCACGACCTGATCCCACCATCGCCCTGCAGGGTACCATCCGCACTTGATTGATATCCCGAGCAGTCGTACTCAGTGCTTCTCCTCTATATTCATTATGCGCACAGCCAAAGTGTGGAACTCTCTGCCTGCGTCTGTGTTCCCTTCCACATTTCAAAAATCAAAATCAAAAGTCATTTATTCAAACTAGGCTGAGAGTCAGCTCTTTTTGAACGTCAAAATAAAATTACATAAGACAGTCCCCCCAAAACGCCCGCCCTTCACCAATTCCTAGTGCATTAGCTTTTTTTTTTTTTTTTAGGATGGGAAATCATCAAATAACTTCTCCCGCTCTGGGTGGAGCAGGAGGGCGTGTCAGACTTTTACTGACTAAAACCCACCCGTGTTCCCTCTGTTGCCTGTGTGCCAGGGGCGACGGTATCTCTTTCGAACAACCCGCACCCCTGGCAGGCATCGGCCCTTGCGGACCCCACCAGTTCGGCGCACCAGGACACATGGCACGCCGTGACCACCCCAGGAACCAAGTAATATAAGGGCCCCAGACGAACCCGTGTCTGGCACCCTTGGTCCCCCTGCGACGGGTCAGCACAGTGGCCCCGCCGCCTACCACTTTTCGGCCGCAGGGGATAGGGAGAGCGGCCAACGCTATACCGACACTCCTCTTCCCCTGCGGCCCCACCGCGTCCGCCATCAAACGGTGGCGGCCCCGTCCAGGCCACGGAAGGGAAGAGCGCTACTCAGAAGTACCGGCACTCCTCCTCCGCCGCAGCCTGTAACCCTCAGCCGCGATGCCTCCCATTCGACATCGCGGCCCGCCTCAGTTGCGGTGCACCTCACCGAAACCTACTTTTTGGCCGCTACGTCGTCGGCTTGGAGACAAAAGCCCTGACGAGCGGCCCCACCTTGGGGTTCCTCTTCGCTTCACCGTGGGAGCGGACCACGGCTACTGAGCCCCCCCGCAACGACAATGCGGGAACCCACTGGGGGGGTAGTGCTTTAGCTGGGAAGAAGAAGTAGCGGAACAAATTTAACCTTCAATTTGACAAGAGTGAACAGGCATTTTCTGGGCACGCTCGATCCACTATAGACCTCATCAATCGCTTTCCATCAGGTGTGATCGAGGTCAAGAGCAGGCCCATTTAGTAATAATAATAAAAATATATATATATAAAGTTGGAAATGCAAAAACTGGCTCTCAGAGCTTTAGACTATAACTAAATATAGATCGTATTTTGTAAGAAGACGTCTCTGAATACAGTTTCTGTATTCTGAGAAGACGATATATGTTTTATTTTTCTTTAAACAACACAAGCGTCAACTACTGAAACTATAAAATACAGGGGTATATTCATAAACGTTGATTAAAATTAAGAGATGGTTAAAAGTCTAAAATGTATGGTTAAACAGTCGCTAATCATTACTTAACTTTAAGCAACGTTTATAAATAAAAGGGGTGTTTTGTGACCATTTATAAATTAATAAACGATTAATTATTTTCCAGATACACAATCTTCCTCCAACATGGCGAGTTCAACTGGTCAATCAAGAAACGATACAAACACATTCTCTACCTACACCAACAACTCACTCTCTACAGGGCCTCTCTAGACATTCCCTTCCCCACCAAGACCCATAAGACCAGGAGAGCCAGCTTCAAGAACACCGTGGATACTGAGGAGCAGGCTGAGAAGGTGGCTATGCAAGCCGTGCCTAGGAGTAACTCGAAGAGGCAGGCTCGGCCTAGGAAGAGGAAAGGGGCGCTGCCTAGGTGAATATTACGTTTACATAGTTTATTTCTGATAGTCGGTAGTTTTCTCTTCGCCTGTAACTTACGAGTTGTACGTCGCAGGTTCGACCCCTGACAAGCGCTTTAGTTTGTGTAATTTATTTCATTACCAGTGCCTTCAAAACGGTGAAGGAAAACATCGTGAGGAAACCGTCATGTCTTAGAGCCAAAAATTCGAATATGTGACATCTACTAATCAGCACTGGGCCCGCGTGGTGGATTATGGCCCACTCCCTCTCACAAAAAGGAGGCTTGTGTCCCAGCAGTGGGAACATTATGAGCTGTTTCTCTATCCCAGCATATTTTTATGCTATAACTTCTCATTGTATCAATTGTTTTAAAAGGCGATTTGTTGATTTTAGAATCTGTTTTCAAATCTCAATCTAATGCTGTGATAACTGGCAATCTGGCAGGATTAGTTGATCAAAATTATACAAAAACTAAAGTTTTACTAAGATTTTAGCAATCAAGGATTTTTTAGCAGACAGAGAGATATTGAAACTTTTCGGCATAGTAAAAATTACATGTCCTAGACAAAAATCCTTTTTAGTAATGAATAGGAAGATAACACTTGCATACTATATTTCCAGGTTTCCAAAAAAGCCCGAAGTCATGGTCACATACGAGGGCATACAGCTAAGAATGAAGCAGCTCGAAGAATATCTATATAATTTGCTAAACATCTCAATATACAGGAACCACCATGAAACGGTAAGAACCTTCAGAGGCCGATGCGTATGATTTACCTTCAATCCGTCACGGTTAGATTAGTCCTAAAAACGATATAACAATCAATCTAAAATCAACCTTATCGTGTTAGGTACAAGGTCGATTATGGAGTGATAATTTTGTTTGTTTGTTGATACTGATTATTATCGGATACACTGACCTTTACAAGTTTAAGCATACAATAATACATAGTAGTGGAGCTAGTTGGGAACGAACTTGTCCTTGTAAAAGGAAATATTACCGACAAACCTATTTTATTTTAGCTACTCAGCATTCTGGTAGGCAGTGTTTTGAGTGTATAGATGCCAGCGTAATTAAAATGGCATGAGACATTTATTTCTTAGGTAGATAAGTTAGCATTATATGGAAAACCCCTTGCTCATGAAGAAGAAGACATTTCGGAGTTTTTGGTTGATGTTGCTGGAATCAATAGATCGCAGTAACTGCTTGGGTTGACCATCAGGCAATTTGCCGACCAAACGAAATGCATTACCTACATTCAAAAACGACTGCCATATTTAGCTTAGTTGAAAGTCATAATATAAAAGAAATACAGTGTTTTTATCTCACGCAGCGACGCGCGGGTTACTTGTTTTTACCAGGTTTACAAACACGCTGTGAATGTGTGTGTAAGTGCAGGATCTCTCGGTATCGCTATACCGTCCCAGAAAATGGCGAAGTCAGAAGTGTGTGTGTGTGTGCGTGCGTGCGTGTGTTATGTGCTGACGCTACTCATCTTCACGCACATATTCACAGCGTGTTTGTAAACCTGGTAAACACAAGTGAAGCGCGCGTCACTTCGCGGGATAAAAATACTAAATTGCAAGTAACTTTTCAAATCTAAAGTATAACGTTTTTCTCCTTCCAGGTAAAATTCCTCGAAGTATCAAACCTCTCTTTCATATCGGAGCTAGGTAGCAAAGGCAAGGAAGGCATGATACAGAAACGTACAGGCTCCACTCAACCTGGCCAAGCGGGTTGTAACTGCTTCGGATTGCTCGGCAACATGGTTTGTGTGAGGTTAGAATAGCGGTAGAATTGAGTAATTTATTCTATGTATCTATATTATCTCTTTGAAATGCCCCTACCGTCTATCTACAGCTTCTGCCTATAATCGTATATCTACCAATAGGGTATTTTACTCTATACGAGAAAAAATCTAAAAATATATTATTGCGATAGCATAGGCAAAATGCAGTCGGAAAATGTTAGTTTTAGTTCATGAAACAACAAAATAAATTTTAAAATACAATTTAAAGATTTCAGTTTTTTTTATCCGTGTTTGAACACCATGAAATAGTAGTCGCCATGTTATTTCGTCATACGGCATGTCAACTGAGCAACTTTGTACTTTTATTATTTTCGTAACCAAAGTATTTTTTATTTAAATAATATTTTGCATTCAAGAACAGGAAACCAACGATAAGTAGTAAAATAACTCATTTTTTTTCATTGTAAACAATTGTCATACAAAATATCAGCGCATTTGTTTTTAACAAACTGACGTACCCACAGAGCAATATGGCGTCTACTGCGTCCAGCGTTTTTGTCAAATTACGCACGAAATTTGAAAATGTAAAATTTAAATGCATTTTTATGGCACTAATCGATTAAATAAAAATGTTGTGTTTTTTTTTTTGTTTATTAGCACTCTAGAATCTAATTATGACACTTTTCAAAAATGAGTATAATACCCTATTAAAACCGTTTTCGAGACATCTAGCGCCGGTTAAGCAGGATTAGAACTTAGAACAATGCAAAGGGGTTAAGTTATAGGTATAAGTTTTCTGGTCCCTCAAGCTTGGGAACCAAGTGCTTGACTAATCGTCATTCCCTAGTTCTATCATTCATATAGGACCTAGGCAGCAAAGGCAAGAAGTATTTTATTTATTCTATGTATCTGTTTTATTTCTTAAAACATCCTCAGTAGCTATGCTTATAGCTTCTTGCTCAAAAATAATAGGCGTACGCGCAACTGTAAGTACAATGAGATTAGTGCTGTGTCTTGGACCTAAAACGGGGTTTTGAGAGATTTGGTTTCACAGTTCAGTAAAAGTCTTCATAATGAATAAGCATTCCGCATTTATTTTATTGTTTTTACTGTTGCGCATGCAATTCATTGTCTCCGTGCATGTATGTGTGGTGCATGGGTCAAGCGACCCAACACCATTCCTTCAAATGTGATATTAATTCGAAAACGAATGATAAAGTTCCAATAATAAAAATAATTAGTCATAAAAAAGCACCATTATTTAAAAACAAACATACTACATTTTAAAAGAATTTTTGGCAATAGAGAACTATTGTTAGGATGTGATATAGGTTCTATGAAATTAAATGTTCATTCAGTATCACGAATTGAATTGAATAATAAAATGAATTAAGATAATTATAATTATAGATGAAACGGATGAAGCGACCAACGGTTAGTTACCGACTGGTGCGTCGTATTCGAGCTTGGCTGACGTGTGACGTCATAGGTACTTTTGAGTACCACTACACTATGTATGATTGCACTTTACAACAAACAATAATTTCCATTGCAGGTGTAACTACTTCTGCACGGGCCTGGTGTGTGCCAAGTGGCAAGAACGATGGTTTTTCGTCAAGGATACCTTCTTCGGATACGTACGGCCGCGAGATGGCGTTGTCAAAGCTATCATGTTATTTGATCAGGGGTAAGTTATCATAAACAGCTAATTGAGTATTCAATTTTCTTCTTAGGGCTGATTTTTCAATATTCAGTTACCTTTTATCTGAGGAATAAATATGTCAGTTTGACAGCTTTTGTATAGAATAATAGTTATGCCAAACTGTCAGATTTATTCTTTAGATAAAAGTTATGTGACTATTGAAAAATCAGCCCTTGAGTGATGTTATTTTGGCTTAATTTAGTACAACAGAAATACCAACTAATGTGTATTTTCAAGATACTTTAGTGAGGGACGTACTGCATCGTTGGTCAAGTGGTCGCAAGCGGTATTGCTGAACGTGAGGTCTTGGGTTCGATTCCTAGGTCGGGCCAAGTTTTATTGGGATTTTACGTTAATAGCAGCCTGGATGAATTTGTGCTTGGGTGATAGCATTAGACTTGCCCATATTATATGGGACTTAAACATAACTGGCGAATAGTGGGTGTACTGTAGATACACTTCTGCCAAACCTTTCGGGGTATACATGCGTGATTATATGTTTACTAGTGTTTTTCTTATTTTTAAGCAGAATTATTGTATTTATGTTGTTTTGTTTTTCATTCCACGCAGCCCTTTCAGTAAACTTCGTGAGTATATCTTAGTATGTGTGAATTGTGCTAATTGTAATAATATTGTCAAGGTTTATATGAATTTTGTTTAAAAATACCCATACGGCATCACCTAACGTAAATGTGGTTTTAGAATGAAATATAATTTTAATAACTCCATTGAATCAGGTTCATTTATCACGAGTGAATTGAAAGTCATACATGATTTTGTAGTAACACCACATCCATGTTTAATCTACATTTCAGTTGTATATGACCCGACCGAGATAAACTAAATTATGCTTTATTCTTACAACGATAAAACCCAAATAATAAAATAATGACATCATAAAACACATGACATTGAAGTATATCGTAGCGCAGGCGTCATGTTTACTTCTAAGTAAACAGGATGGCAAGGACATAAAACGGTAACCATTATTCAGCACATAATTCTATGGGTCTATCTTTTTGGTCGTCGGTTATGTAAGACTGAATCAGATGTTTCATAGACAAGTGTAATACCTACGCGGTCAAAATGTATGGAATTGTAAATTTTATTTTTAACAACCGACGAAAAATGTCAACGCAAAGGGGTTCAGCCGTGCTATTCTGTAACCATCTCACCGGGTGAAGTGAGCCGAGTGAGCGCGGAGTGAGCTGTCAGTGTCATCCCACTGATTCTAAGGATTGATCAAGCATTACATTTACAATCATAATCTAGATTAAATCTCGATTATGATGACTAGTCCTTATATTGCGTGACGCGCTCGCACCTCAGGCAAAAATAGACAGAAACAACATTGAGTTTCTGACTGAGTTTTTGTTTTGCTACTTTATTTGAAAAACCTCCCAAAATGATGCAGACTTAAATACTAGCTTTGAAATTGTAATAAAATTATCAATAGAATCAGCATAAAGAATATTATTTTAATCTCGATTATGATTGTGAATGTAATGCTTGGGCATCCCTAGCATCTGTTTGAATGACACTGACAGCTCACTCCACGCTCACTTCACCCGGTGAGATGGTTACAGAATAGCATAGCTGAATCATTTACTGAAACCATGGTAACGGGTTGTACGTTAAAGTCCCTACCATCCTGTATAAGTATCAAAACTAATAAATCATGACAAAATTAGCTATTTATTATATTTTCTGTTCTTTCATGATTGTTTCTGAAATTACATTCCCGTCAGAACTGAACATGCCACCCGCCTAATGTAATATGTTAGTCAAAATCACAGTAACTGACTCAACTATCATTGGCCATTATTCTTCGCCTGGATTAACTCTCATCATAATTTCCATAGATTCGAAGTTTCCAGCGGGATGTACTCCACGGGGTTGAACCATGGTCTTCAGATCCTGAACCAAAGCAGACAGATGGTCATCAAGTGCTGGACTAAACGCAAGAGTAAAGAATGGATGCAGTACCTCAAGGCTGTTGCTAATCAGACTGGTATGTATTATGAAAATTATGGCATATGGGTATACATTTTTATATGAATCCCACTGAATGTATCGTGAGGAAATATTTTGCCAACAACCTTTCCTTGGCAGTCGGGTAAAAACGCGAGCAACATCCTTTGTCAGGATTTGTCATAGCCTTTCTTTGCTGGATTTTATCCTGACTACAACGTAATCGAACTGTGCAAAAAAGAAAGAAAATAAAAATAACTGGAATGTTACAAAGAATAGGTAATTCATGTTAAAAGCTATATTTTTTAACCGACTTCAAAAAAAGGAGGAGGATTTCAATTCGACTGTATTTTTTTTGTTTTTTTTTTTGTTAAATGTTTAATGACTCATAACTTTCGATTGGGTGAACCGATTTTGATGATTCTTTATTTGAAAGCTGGTGCTTCCCGTGTAGTCCCATTTAAATTTCATATAGATCTGATGATCAGTTTCAGAGACAGACAAATAAACTCTTCAAAAAATTGCAGCAAATCAACCGCGATTGCTGCGATCGCATAAATATGCATTGTTTTGACCAAGGATGGTGAAATTTCGATTTGGTGACAAAAAACTCAAATACATATCCAAAGTCACCGACTTCCGAAATTAAAGTTATTTTTTCACTTTTTAGTGTTTTTCCGGAAGTCGGTTGTTTTTTTTTTCTTAAATCAAGCATAATTCCTTTGGGTACTTTAACTTGCTCTGAGAAACATCTCATAGAATCAATTCGTCTTCCAGTTTCATAAACTAAATTGGCTCTACAGAATGAATGTTTAACCTAATAGCAGTTCCATACATTTTGACCGCGTAGGTATACCACTTTTCTCTGAATCAGCATTTTTTTTAATTTTATAAGAGACCGAAAATTTATACGGGTGTCTAGAATCATAAGTTGAATAATTCATGGTTACAGTTTGCGCAATGGTAATTTTTTTGTCATGTGTATAAAAAAAAACATTATTATTAATTAAATTACCAGGACCAACCTTCTCGCCAAAACACCACTGACCCGCGATTCGGGTTATTAACGAACTTCACTCGAAAGATCGATGTATGTCATTTGATTGAATTCGCAAAAATACTGAAGTTTATTTTATGTTGTAGTGTTGATTAGACTTTATGTTGTTGTTTTTTTTATATTTTAGATTATGTATTTTTTACGTTTTTCATAGTTTTAAATAGTAAGTAAGTTAACTTTGAGACCGCGCTATCGCATTAGGTATACACCTGTAATGATAATAATTGTAAGGGAGATTTTAATAAATTAATAAATAACAGATAGAAAGCGGCCAAAACACGTTATTTATATTTCCATGTCACCCATAGCTCGGGACTTCACGTACCCAAACGTCCACCACTCCTTCGCGCCCCCGCGCGCGGCGACACCCGTGGGCACGCTGGTCGACGGCTCCGCATACCTATCTGCTGTGGCCGACGCCATGGAACTGGCCAAGGAGGAGATCTTCATAGCAGACTGGTGGCTAAGTCCCGAGATCTATCTGAAGAGACCAGCGCTTAACGGGAGCTACTGGAGGCTGGACACGCTTTTGAAGAGGAAGGCGGTAAGTTTTGATAATAGGGTATTACACTCGTTTTTGAAAAGGGTCTTAATTATATTCTAGAGTGCTAATAAACCACAAAAAAATATAACATTTTTATTTAATCTATTAGTGCCAAAAAATACATTAAAATTTTACATTTTCAAATTTCGCGCATAATTTGACGAAAACACTGGACGCAGTAGACGCCATATTTCTCTGTGGGTATGACGTCAGTTTGCTTAAAACAAAGGCGCTGATATTTTGTATGACAATTGTTTATTATTTAAAAACTTAGTTATTTTTCTACTTATCGTTGGTTTGCTGTTCCTGAATGCAAAATATTATTTAAATTAAAATTACTTTGGTTACGAAAATAATAAAAGTACTAAGTTGCTCAGTTGACATACCGTATGACGAAATAACATGGCGGCTACTATTTCATGGTGTTCAAAAACAGATTAAAAAAACTGAAATCTTTAAATTGTATTTTAAAATTTATTTTGATGTTTCATGAACTAAATAAAATTAACATTTTCCGACTGCATTTTGCCTAAGCTATCTCAATAATATATTTTTAGATTTTTTCTCGTATAAAGTAAATTACCCTATTGTATAAAAGGAACTATGGTACATAACCGCAAAAACCCTGGTCAAATATTATACACCTTTGCGCTTTAAGCACCAGGGCTATGTGCTTGCCAAATTTTTCAGGATATAACCAAGTGGTCAACTCCTGGCCATTTTTCTGGCAAAATATCAGAATTGCCATCCAATGTGGCAAAGCTGCCAGCCTTTTGGAGACCTTTCCTGAGAGGAAAAAAAATCTTAATTCTGATGTTTACTTTTTTCAGGCGCAAGGTGTAAAAATATTTATAATGCTGTACAAAGAAGTGGAGATGGCGCTCGGTATCAACAGCTTCTACAGCAAAAGTAGATTAGCTAGCGAATATATTAAGGTAACAACTTTGCAATAATATTGGGTTTCTACATACATATGTCCTAGTTTGTAGGTGAGTACTCTGCCTACAAATGAACCCCTTCCAACTTAGCGAATTGTGCTTGCAATATTCGGGGCCGAGGTAGGATAGCAAATGGACGTCCCGTGCAGTCTGGGTATTTTATTTATTTAATCCTTCAAGGATACAAATCTACGGAGGTGGACAGCGCATCAGTTAGCCTTAGTCCTAAGTTCCCTTCCTTTAGGATTTTTCCTTGTATAATAGACAAACAATTTATCATTTAAAAAAAACTGTTTTCAGGTCTTCCGTCACCCAGATCACGCGAAAGCCGGCGTCCTATTCTGGGCGCATCACGAGAAGATCGTGTGCATTGACCAGACCGTCGCGTTTGTTGGAGGCATCGACCTGTGCTACGGACGGTGGGACGACTATAAACACAGGTAAATGTTATTTGCTTACCTAAGTTTATACCGTAGTCAAATATAAATAAAGCTGTAATTCCATATTCTGGTGCAGCAGTATGACAAAATGTAGTAAAACTACTTCATGCTCTTGGTACATACATTCTATCTTCTTCTTGGTCGCGTACTTCATTACTGAAGGTCGTCTCCCTGAAAGGCCTTCGTGTCTTTATGTACAATGTTTTCCCACATCGTTCGGTTCTCAGCTTCTCTCAGGGTGGTCGTAACAGACAGTCCAGTGAGGGTGGTTACTTGGTCTGACCAAAGGTGACCGGCCGCGAGATCTTTTTCCGTCTCAGTTGCCCATCACCACCAACTTTTCAAGGGAACATACTTTAATGGATGTTCTTTATAGGTTTTATTTTTTGTGGGTGGGAAATCATCAAATAACTTCTCCCGCTCTGACACGCCCGTATCAGACTTTTATTGACTAAAACCCACCCGTGTTCCCTCAGTTTCCTGTGTACCAGAGGCCAAGGTATCTCTTTCGAACAACCCGTACCCCCGGCATGTTCTTTATAGGTTTAGATAAGATGCTACTGCATATCCTTTTCATCTAAATTAGTCCATTAATAACAGTTTGGACCCATGCAAAAAAAGAGAAGACTCCCATTCCTTTGATAGACCACTGACGAGTGGTCTATCCAAAGAATAGGTCTCCTCTTTTCATCAATCATGGCACAAAACTTGAATAACTCCATAACATTTGCTAAAACATTATTTCAGGCTAACAGACCTCGGCGACGAAGTCCAACCTAAAAGCTTATTAAGAACAAAGAAGAAAACATCGAGTTCCCCGGGCGGCGGCCTGTATCAACCTCATTCTAACGGACTGGAGGCCGCGCTGGAACTAGCCAAGAGCTCTAAGGATCTAGTCATCAGTTTAAACGAGTATGTTAAAAGTGACTTTATGAAGCCATTAACCATAAAGTAACATGGTACCAGGCCAAACTTGTTATAAGAATACGAATGTTACTGACAAATGCGTCCACTGACTGGACAGGTTCACTCTATCTGTATGGTTATTTGCTCAAAAAAACATTTTAGACACCAATCTGGTCTTCACATGATCTGACCTCTGAGTTTGTTTCGGCCTTTCTCCTCAAAGTTGTCAAATAGGAAACGCCGACCTAATCTAGTTTAAAAAATATGGTTGACGTGTAAAAGTGTTTGTACAAACCTAGTTACAGAAATAAAATCATATGTATATCACATATACCTGCCCACAATAAAAAAAACTTGTTTTGAATGTCATAGTTTCCAAAGGCAACACACAAAAAATCGATTTCTCTTGATAGTGTTATCTATCCGTTGGACCATAGAGTATAAGTAATAGATTGCGTTGGACTTAATGCGACAAGACATCCAAAATACGGTATTTTACTCTATATTATGAGAAAAAAAATAAAAATATATTATTGAGCTAGGCATAGCATAGCTTAGGCAAAATGCAGTCGGAAAATGTTAGTTTTACTTCACGAAATAACAAAATTAATTTTAAAATTAATTTCAAAGATTTCAGTGTTTTTAATCTGTTTTTGACAACTATGAAATAGTAGCCGCCATGTTATTACGTCATACGGCGTGAGAATTGAATAACTTTGTACTTTTATTATTTTCGTAACCAAAGTAATTTTTATTTAAATAATATTTTGCATTCAGGAACAGAAAACCAACGATATGTTGAATAATAACAATTTTTTAGTCAATTACAAACAATTATCATATAAAATATCAGCGCATTTGTTTACTTAGCAAACTGACGTCATACCCACAGACCAATATGGCGTCCACTGCGTCCAGTGTTTTCATCAAATTACGCGCGAAGCTTGAAAATGTAAAATTTAAATTCATTTTTACAGCACTAATCAATGAAATAAAAATGTTGTGTTTTTTTTATTGGTTTATTAGCACTTTAGAATCTAATTAGGATACTTTTCAAAAATGAGTGTAATACTCTATTAATGGCAACAGCACCATTAACCAATACTTATTTCCATTCACAGCGCCACATTAAAAGACGACACTCAAAAAGAGGAAGAAAAAGAAAACGTACCTGAAACAAGCGAAACAGAAACTATTCCCGAGAAGCTTCCAGTCTTAGAACCAGGGGACCAGCTCCTCATAAATTCCACCCCACAGAGGACACAAGACTTGACCAAACTCGACAGCCCAAGTCCTGAAGTTCAAAGAAGAAACGTCGTTGATAAAATAACAGATAGAGGGAAAAATATTATTAGTATACTGTATCCACCGTATGAAGAAGAAAGAAACGAAAAGAAATTTGATGACTCCGAAAGAAAAAAAGCAGAGAAATATGCTCTATCAACTGATCAAATCTTACTAACTGATGCCCTAGGTATAAAGCCAGTGGAAGTGGCAAATAGGCAAGTCAGTCAACCTACTCCACTAGCGAAAGTGGTCGAAGGTCGAGTTATTACGGAGAAGACGAAGGAAGCTTTGGAGGATATTGAAGGAAACTCGAAACTGTGGATAGGGAAGGACTACACCAATTTTATTGTTAAGGACTTTAATAATTTAGATCTGCCGTTTGTAGGTAAGTTTATTAAATCAATCAATCAATCATTTATTTTGTTAAACATAGGTTTTTACACACACATTTCACATTCACACACACACACACACACACACACATTCACATTTTTTTTTTTTTTTTTATATTTTATTTATTTATTTATTAACTCATCATCACTATCATTACAGGAATTTCCTAATTCAATAGTGTGGCCATAATGACAGTTTTATTATTTACCATAACATATTATGTACAAGTTAATCACCATATGTTTTCTAAAGTGCATTCTTGGTGTGTTAACCTCCTTTAAATTAGGACCTACTTACTACTGAGAATTACTTATTGATCGGAACAACATTTTTTTTTGTTTTTTTCGTGGTTGAAACGCCCATTGTTATTTTGATCTACCAATAGCAACAACTAACGCGATGTTTTTCAGCAAATAACTGATTGGTTTCAAAAACCGTGGTCGCTTACAGAATTTTATCTCACGAAGCGGCGCGTGCTTAAGTTGTGGTTATACACATGCTGTGAATGTTTGTATAACCGCAGGACGAGCTCTCGGTACCGTCAGTTGTGTAGTACCAAATTTCAGCTTTCTAGGACATTAGGCAGTACCCTAAGGATTTTAATGATCATCAGTGAGTCAGTGACGAAATCAGGGTTTTTTTGATATCAATAAAATCTAAAGTATAAGAGCCATACAATTAAAACTTTATATGCTTAATAAATCCGCTAATGACAACATATCCCGAGAATTTCGTTTATCTGGTATAATCCAAACCCAAGTTATAAGGGGTCAAAAAAACGCCGAAGCGCTTCGAGAAAAGGTAGGTAGTGCCCTTGCGCTCAGTTTGGCTCGTCTTGGTGAGATACCCCGTTATTCTCAGCAGCAAAATTTTCACAAACAATAACTAAATACCAACATATATGATTCCAGACTTAGTGGACAGAAACTCAACCCCCCGCATGCCGTGGCACGACGTGGGCGTCGTGGTGCAGGGCGCCGCCGCGCGGGACGTGGCGCGGCACTTCATACAGCGGTGGAATGCTATCAAGTTGGAAAAGGCGAGGTTAGTCACTAAATAGACTCATATCAATCATGTGGGAAACCAAACACTGGTTTTTATTTTTATTTAAAACGCCTAATAGTCAACGTCAAATCGTTTATTCCAAATAAGCACCTAAAAGGCAGTCATAATTTACAGGAAAATAAAATTGATTCTAGTTTATTTAGTCCCATTGAAACGCAATTTCATGAAAACGTCATTCAATGGGATTAAATTAACTTACGATGTTTTTTATGATTTTAATTAATAGAATTCTTTACGTTATATTTTGTTCAGCATATAGCCTGACAATGAGGGCGCATTCCCACTTTGTCGTAACGATTAATTTGTCGTTGGACGACTGTCGTCTCTAGCTGTTTCCATTATATCGACTGTTTATCGTCACTGTGTCATCGAAATATTTTATCGTTGAACGACTGTCGTATCTAGCTGTTCCCATTGGATCGTGACGACATTTTTTTATACGGGCGTGAGGGGAGAAGACAACACAAATGTAAACGACAGATAGTCGCAATAACGACACATGATTTGCTGTCACGATAAGTCGTGACGTTTTTTTTATCGTTTTACGACTATTAACGAACGGATATTACGACAATATCCGTTCCTATTGACTTGACAATCTGTTGTCACTGCAAAAAAAGTCGTGGACGACAGTTACTTGTGTCTTCCTTTAAGTGAAAACCTCCGTTTAAAAAAAACACAAGCCACGACGTTTCAAACGACTCGATAATGTGTCGTCACGACATAGTGGAAACGGGGCCTGACCCTGCAAATTGCAAAGAACGTAAGAAAATTTGAATTTCTGGCTACTTGTACCTTAGCGCATACGCGCATAGCGCCATCTTGCTATTTCTAATCTTACTATGTTACACACTTCGGTCTTGTTCACATCGTACATCCCCACGCCATATCACCTGTATACAGAATAAAATTAAATTCACTGGTGAATTTAAATAGAAGCGACGGGTTTTGATATAAAAAATATACATATACATCGAAGGTTAAAACATGATAAAAAATTAATACACAAATATTGATTGACCCTGTTTTGCGTGCGACTCAAGTGGACCATAAATATTAGTGCACCCGACAATTGCCCAATAATTCCAAATAAAACAAAGTTTCCTGCGAGTACTAACATGTATGGTTGATTCGAGCCGCAATGTTATTGTTTTTTTAAGTGTGTGGCACGGAAAACAGGGTCGATTACCCGGAAGAGCATAATTCAACATTTAACCTAACACACATAATTTTGAAGAAGTTTCCCTTATATTAACTTTAATCTTTGAAAACTCCTGACATAATTCCTCGTTCACCGTTCACGACACCCGCGGAAACAGCAGTACTAATGGATATAGAAATGTCATGTTTCAGACAAAACCCAAACTACCCGTATTTGCTACCGAAGGCGTACATCGACATCAAACCTCTCCATGATCTGGACAAAACTCTTCAATGCGACATCAACAACGTCTCCTGTCAGGTACCTATTATTATAATGTACTGTAATATTATTAAAAGTATTTTACGTCTGGGGGCTGTTATAACTATTAGGTATAATGTTCTCATGCTTGGACACGGCGTCCTCTCGTCCAGAGGGAGTGAGCTACATTCCACCTCGCAAGCCCAGTGCGGGCTGGTTGATGTAACATGTCTTCGATTTTTTGGTTCTAGGACATGCCAGTCAAAAAAAATCTATTTTCGTCATTCGATTTTTGTTTAAACCTTTATACGACACTATGACAAGTACATTAAGGTGAACCTAGTCCACATTTTTTGCATACAAACTTCGGGAGTGTTTTGCTCCACTGTCTGACATGGCACATCCAAAGTAAAATATGATATCGTTTTGTCTCATTATTAATATTGTCGGCACGGAAACATAATACCCAAATAAGAACCCATCCAAAAGTTAGGAGTCAACAAAGATTAGTTTTTCTTGCTAATTTTACTTAACTTTGGGCGTGTTTAAGTAATAAAAGAAGTGTTAAATCTCCAAAACAAAGTCGGTACCAACAAAGTTAAATTATCGAAAAGTTCAATAAACTTTATTGGTCATTGATTTATGCATTGGCTTTTTCATAAAACCCGATCTTCCAAAGGACTTTTCTTAATTTTTTCGCGATTTTTTTACTATAAATGATCCTGCATCTCATTCAATAACGTTGTGCGTGTAGACTAGCGTCTAACTGCTCATCACTGATACTATCTCTGTGGGAGACGAAGCCTGGTGATATAGCGTGATTTTTAGCCAGGCCCACCAGTGAGTTCGAGCCCGCGACTAGGTTCCCCTTAAGGCAACCAAACGCGTGTTATTTTATCATCATCATCATCATTTCAGCCAAAAGACGTCCACTGCTGGACATATGCCTCCCCTAAGCTCCGCCACTACGACCGGTTCTGTACTTCCCGCATCCAGCGGACTCCTGCGGCCCTCACAAGGTCATCGGTCCACCTTGTGGGAGGCCTTCCAACTTTACGTCTTCCGGTATGCGGTCGCCACTTTAGAACCTTTCGGCCCCATCGGCCATCTGTTCTGCGAGAAATGTGCCCTGCCCACTGCCACTTACGTTTGGCAATTCTTCGGACTATGTCGGTTACCTTGGTTCTCCTGCGGATCTCTTCATTCCTGATTCGATCACGTAGGGAAACTCAAAGCATAGCCCTCTTCATTGCCCTTTGGGTGACTATAAGCCTTCTTATGAGGCCCATTGTGAGCGACCACGTTTCGGTTCCATATGTCATCACTGGCAACACGCACTGGTCAAAGACTTTCGTCTTGATACACTGCGGTACATGGAACGAGAAGATATTGCGAAGCTTCCCGAACGCTGCCCAGCCGAGTCGGATTCGACAATTGACATCTTTCTCGAAATTGGGCCTTGTTATGTTATGGTTTTTCAAAATTCGTAAAGTATTATCAAAGATGCACGAAACATTGCAAAACCAGCTGAGCAATCTACACGAGCCCGGCCGACGCGGTTCGCTGACCTGTTTTTTGTTTTTTTTCCTTTCTTTTCTTTTCGAGCTTGATACCCAACACGTGGTTAAATTATTACCAGCTAATTTAATTTGACCCTGTATAATTGTTTAATTTCCAGGTGCTTCGCAGCCTATCCAGCTGGTCAGGAGGTTTCCTAGACCCGGACACAGTAGAACAAAGCATACATGAAGCGTACGCAGACACGATCACTCGCGCGCAGCACTACGTATATATTGAGAACCAATTCTTTATCACGCAGTCACGCTCCAGCCAAGCTGTGAGGAACCAGGTAAAGAACCAGGTAACACGCACTAACTAACACTTACTTGACGTCACGGTACAGTCGACAAGGCGTGACACTTGTCGCGGTAGAACAAAGTATCGCAATCAGGTAACGGCTTAAAATACTGACATCGAGGTTCTTTCTCTGTTATATGATTTAATAGCTTACCCCACCCCCGCGGTTTCACCCGCATAAGTCTCGATACCATCCCGTGGGAATATCGGGATAAAAAGTATCCAATGTAATCCAGCACCCTAATTGCGTAACACGCGATTAATCATAATCGGTTTCATTTTGTCAGTTCAATAATATTCATTGCGTTATTTACGTTGCTGAGCAGACACATTTTTCGAACATATGAAGCAATGGTTTAGCCTTTTGTTTCAAAACGAAACAAATTATGATGAATAGTGAGTTACGCAATTAGGGTACTGGCCATGGTCAACCCATGTGCTCCTCCTTCTTCTTCTAAGCGTGTCGATGGCAAAAATAAAACGAAAAAATGTACATAATATATTATGTACAGTTATTTAAATTTGTTTGGACCAAAATTCAGCAACGCAAATACCGTTCGCTAACGCAGCTATTAGGTCCTCACGTGTGCAGGTAATAGGGCATGCGGGGCAAGACGGGAGGTAAGCCATTGTCTGTGGAGAGACGCCGCCGCACACACACCGGAGATCTAAGCCGTCCATGAATCCTCACTTGTAGAGGTTCTCCTTGCTGCGACCTACTTGGGTTCGAAGTCTATTTAAGGTTTTCCTAGTAGGCCACGGTAACTTGTGGCCGGATGGGAGGCTAACCTTCATGCAAATCCAGTTAGCCATTTTAGCGTGAAACCTACAAAAAATCAAATCATTAAAATATTAGTTTAGACTTGCTTTTTGCCTGCGACTTCGACCGCGCGGAAGTTGGAAAATACCCCATGAGAACGTATTACTGGGATTAAAAGTACCATTTGTGTTAATCTAGGTGAAAAAGCATCCGTGTGCCAAATTTCATCTAAATCCGTTCAGCTGTTTTTACCCCAATCCGGAACATACATCCAGATAAATGGACAAGCATCAGCATCAGACTCGTCATTTTTGGCATCAGACTCGCTCCCATACCTCATAGCAATTACTTTTTTGCAAAAAAAATCAATGTACCGTTTGACCTCGTTACTATTTTATTATATGTATAATATTGATAATAGGTCTTTACCTATGAAATTGCCGTTTTGTATGAAAAAATTTAAACGATTTTTTTTCATGTATTTTTTATTTGTATTAATCGAAGTAATCACCCATGCAATCAATGCATCTTTGCCATCGCAGTGGCAGTTTATTGATGCCCTTCTTAAAGAAATCAGCTGGACGGGAGGCAACAAATTCTTCAAAGGCATTTTGTACTGCCTCTCGGGTATTGAATTTTTTTCCCGCCAAGAAGTTATCCAAATTCTGGAAAAAGTAGTAGTCTGTAGGCGCAAGGTCTGGTGAGTAGGGCGGATGACGGAGAGCTTCCAACCCCAGTTCTTGCAACTTGGAGACCGTCTGCTGTGCAGGATGAGGTCGCGCGTTGTCGTGCAGGAGCAGCGGAGACGAGCGATTGACCAATGCTGGTTGGAGATGTGCCAGCTTCTCCATCATTGTGTTCAGTTCTTCACAGTACACATCTGCAGTAATGCTCACCCCGTTTGGTAAGACTCTGTGATGAATCACACCGGCGCTAGACCACCAAACAGTGACCATCACTTTTCTAGGGGTAAGTTTTCGTTTAGGGCATTGTTTAGGTGCTGAACCAGGATCCAACCAACTTGCTGAGCGCTTGCGGTTATCAAACAGAATCCATTTTTCATCGCAGGTAACAATGCGGTTCAAAATTCCTTCATTTGTGTGTCTGTTGTGCAGTGCAAGGCACGTCTCGACGCGTACTTCGCGCTGACGATCATTGAGTTCGTGGGGCACCCATTTGTCACGCTTTTTTACCTTGCCAATTTGACGCAAATGGACCAATATTGTTTTGACGCTAACGTCGAAAGCTGCTGCTAATTCAGCCGTAGATTGTGTATCATCAGCTTCCACAATCGCCTTTAATTCGTCATTGTCGACCAAACTCTTCGGACGTCCGCGAGGTTCATTTTTCAGGTCGAAATTTCCAGAACGGAAGCGAGCAAACCAATAACAGGTGGTGCGTTGGTTTGTAGTGTTAGCTCCGTAAACGTCGTTGATGTTGCGTGCCGCTTGTGCCGCGTTGCTGCCACGACGGTACTCATATTCCATAATTACTCGAATTTTTAACGTATCCATGATGACGAAAAAGATTGAAATGCGATGAAAATGTAACACTAATCAATAAACAAATGACTACTTTTGGAAAAAAAAAACCATGTTTTTAAAATAAAATTAATTTGAAATTAGAATTCTTACCCAAACAAAAATTATTTTGATTTGAAATGGCCAGTACTGCAAAACGGCAATTTCATAGGTAAAGACCTAATATAATATTGAGAAAGATCCATTCAGTTTGTCAGGCTTTAAACTCCTGTGCCTACCTACTGCTGATCTGCGAATAACAACTACTAATCGCTTTTTACTAAACCCTAACCCATTTCTATATCTATGCCTTAACCCTAAAAATAATTGATCTCATATTTTGATTTTGTACATTTCTCCTTAGTTCAAAAGCAACATTTTCATCTGACGCAGTTCTGTTGCATATGCATTTATTTTTATTTTGGCAATCAAACTTATAGAATATCAATATTACTGGTAGGTTCCACAATTAAATTGTTGTTTTTTTTTTTTTCAATACATAAAATAAACGGCAGTAAGCTCAATTAAAAAAAAGAACAACATCACCTTTTTACGTATTTTTCTCTTCCTTTGTCTATTAATAATATGTGTTTTGACAGTGACGCTAAATCAGAATTTAGTGTCACTGTCAAAATCAATGTGATCTTTGCACTCGTAACAAAAAGGTTGCATTTGAGTTGCTGCCAACAACAAGGCTGTCATTATCACAATGATCTTTATTCTAGTTATAATAAGGTTTCTGTTGGATTGCCGCTGACAGAGTTGAATAACTGTGAACGTACCCACCATCACCACAATAATGACTATAAACCATGATCATTTTCCTTCCAGATAGGTGAAGCGTTATACAACCGTATCATGCGAGCATTCCGTGCGAAGGAAACCTTCCGTGTGTACGTGGTGATGCCACTCCTGCCGGGCTTCGAGGGCGAGGTGGGCGCGCCTTCGGGCACGTCGCTACACGCCGTCACGCACTGGAACTATCAGAGTATTAGCAGGTCAGTTACCTTACATTATTAAGGCCAAATTATAACTATAAATGTTTGCGATAATTTATTTTATTTATTTATTTATTAACACATCATCACTACCATTACAGGAATTTCCTAATTCAATAGTGTGGCCATTATTACAGATTTATTATTTACATAGTATGAACATCGTGGTTTTTGTGAACTCACTCAGATAACAAGTAAAAAGATCTATGATGTCTGCTACGTCATTGAGTACACGCAAGGTACGCGTTAAAGGGGATTTACCCAGTAGATTGGTCCTACTACTGGGCACCGCCAATAGACGCGGCCGCCGTCGTCGCAATACATAATTGTCGGGCACACACAGGTTTATTTCTTTCAATATACCTGGGTTTGAAGTCTTGCCCCGCAATAATTTAAAAATATAGGTAGCAAGAGCTATGCCCCTCCTTGTTTCCAATTTATTGTATCCCACCATGCCTATAACAAACAAAGTTGGATACATTAGTGGATAAAATGGATATACACCGTACCACTTTAGGTACAGAAACCTAATAAATTTATTTTGTATACGCTCCAGCATGAGACTGTATTTAGCTTCATGCGGAGCCCATATGATAATGATAAATCAGCCTAAAATTTTCCCACTGTTGGGACACAGGCCTCCTCTCTATGAGGAGTGGGCCATAATCCACCCCAGCGGTCCCGGTACGGGTTGGTAGACGTCACAAATGTCTTCACATTTTTGGTTCTAGAACATGCCGGTTACCTCACGATGTTTTCCTTCACCGCTTTGAGGACAGTGGTGATGAAATAATGTACAGTGGTCTGCATCAATTGGTTATTGTTAGCAGTGCCACCAATACGCTAAACATGATGCAAAGAAAAAAACAAGTTGGAGGAAATATACGCCATATCCTTGACAAACGGCCATCGCTCAGCATAATGCTGTGACAGTATGTGAGACAGAGCCACAGCGCTGCTCCGTCACCTGTGCATTTGATGATCTTATGACAGCGTCAGTGAGCGGAGTTCACGCTGTTGAATTTTAGGCGCAATATGTGTCCTTATTGGACAAGTTACAACCCCTCTTATTCATAAACGTTGCTTATAGATAAGAGGTGTTTAAACGCCAAAAATGTTTGGTAAAACAGAAACTAAGATAAATATGTTTAAGCATTAATTGATGCTGCTAGTATCCTAAAAAGTTTTATCATCTTTCCATCGGCAAAGCCAAGATAACGTATGACTCTTTCAGAGCAGGATTCAAGCCCAAAGCATCATACAGAACAATAGTATCTACATCCTCTCATTTTGTTAAATTACATGATTGCAGGTCGACCCTTAGCTAAATTATTAATTTCTTTTTTGCAGGAGCCGCGAAGCCATAATAACCCGCCTCTACGAATCCGGGGTCCCGGACCCATTCGAGTACATCACCTTCCACGGTCTGCGCACCCACTCGGTGTTGGGAGACGAGCCCGTGACTGAACTGGTGTATGTGCACTCCAAACTACTGATAACCGATGACAAGACCATCATATGCGGTAGCGCGAACATTAACGACAGGTCCATGATTGGGAAGAGGGATTCGGAGATCGCTGTGCTTTTACAGGTTAGTAATTCCGCTTTTTGGTATAGTAATGTTTATTTATTTATTTATTAGGAAACTCAACAGCTTATAATTAATTCACATGAGTTATGAACGGCCAAACGTCTTCACATCCTTACTAATAATAAGGGCTAAAGTATGAAATTGCTGTTGTATAGTAATAGACACTTCGAATTTACATAAAATCTTCATGGTGTGAGATTTTCGTGTGAAACTTTTTTCACTTTTTTTTTATTCAGCTCAGACGGACGGATACTTCGAAAATCCAAGTTATTTTTGAATACGAGACTACGAGTTCGGACGCGGAACTAACGCGGCAGAAACGGCTCGCAATATTAACGTTGTGTTTGGCTAATGAACACACCGTGCGTTTTTGGTTTAAACGCTTTTGTAATGGCAACTTCGGCTTGAAGAACGAACCACGTGGTAGACCGCCCACACTGGTGAATAACGCTGATTTGAAGGAGATGGTAAAAGCTGATCCGAGTCAAACTACCCACGAATTAGCGGCATGGCTTAACGTTACCCTATCTACAATATTAACTCATTTGCATCAAATCAAAGAAAAAAAAAGAGTTTCAATTTTTCAGTACAAATCGGCAATTTCATACTTTAACTCATTTATTTTTTTCATGTATTCGTTTGGATGTTTATTACCCGACTACGCCAGAAGGAGGGTTATTTTTATTAATTTCATGCATTATTATATAAAAATATTAGCGTTCTGCACTCCTTGACCACATAAACGTTAACTGTGCCACATTTCATACTCCTCCGTCCCCGTAATTTTCGTAAAAATGGTACAAAGTTTTTGCTTCACGTACTAATAAAAAGATTAATGTATACAAAACATTGTTAAACATTTTAAAAGATTAACGGTGTAATTTCGTGCCCATTTTTCTCCATACGACACTACCTTCTGCAACAAAAAAAAACTTTTTGACGTTCAAAAGTGCCTTTTAAGTGCTATTTGAAGTAAATGATTTACCTTTTTTTTTTCTAGGACGAGCAATTCATAGATGGCACAATGAACGGCGAAGCGTTTCCTTGCGGTCGCGTAGCGGGAGCGTTACGCAAGAGACTGTTCCGTGAACACCTGGGTCTCATGGGCGAAGACCTGGACAAGCACGGAGTATCCCTGGACGATCCTTGTTGCCACGAGTTTTATTGGAACCATTGGAAGGCCACGTCTAAGAGGAACACTGACTTGTATGAGGATGTGAGTAGTTTTTATATTTTACGACTATTAAAGGTCAATTCTCACCGAGACGAGACGCGACGCGTAGTTTTTAAGATAGTAACAGAATATCTAGCTTATTTACAACTCGAAAAGGTATCATTTCACTACGAGCGCGAAACCGTGTGGAAGAACGCTGAGATGCTCCATGTTGTGCAGCCCGTATACCTTATTGTAAAGGAAATAAGATCTATTTTGTATCATGATCTTAAAAACTGCGTGCAGCGTCGTGTCTCGGTGTGAACTGACCCTTAGAGAACACTTGGGACTCAAGGGGGAAAATCTGGATCATGTAATGCTAGCCTTTACTTGGCATATTTAATTTCCATGACCATACAAAAAAAAACGTTATTTCAATAACTCATCATCTATCTACCTAGCCTTTTCCCAACTATGTTGGGGTCAGCTTCCAGTCTAACCGGATGCAGCTGAATTCCAGTATTTTACATGGAGCGACTGCCTATCTGACCTCCACAACCCAGCTACTGGGTAATACGATACCCCTTGGTAAGACTGGTTGTCAGACTTTCGGGCTTCTGACGACCCGTAACGATAGTCAAAGATCCACGAATGACAGCCGAGACCAACGGTTTAACGTGCTTTCCGAGGCACGGAGGTCTTGGTATGTGAAGATGGTCACCAATCCACGGACCAACTGCTGCAAGTGTAGCTTAACCTGATCGATCGACCCGGGTCACAAGCCCCTTTCAATAACTGTAAGGTGTATTTCGTATTGGTCAAAGAAAAACCTATGTATTTGGACAAGGAAAGAAAAACTCTCTTCTAGAGCTGGTCATAGTGACACTATTGACAGTCAGGCTTAGTATTCCTATAGGTAACGTCCTTCATATTGTTATTCTACAAAAAAAAAAACTTTCACCATAAACTAACCAACATTTTTCCTTTTTCCAGGTGTTCCACACTCTGCCAACAGACTCCGTCCACACATTCGCCGAACTAAAGAAATATCAAGAAGAAAACCAAAACCTATGGAACACGGACCCAGCACTTGCCAACAGGAAAATAGACCTTATTCAAGGTTTTCTAGTAGATATGCCATTAGAATTCCTTTGTAACGAAACCTTGACTCCTAGAACTACGAGCATGGAAGGTATGATGCCGACTGCACTTTGGACCTGAGCCCCTGAAGGGGGTAAAATATTGCCATATATGTCTTTTATAAGGCCCGTATATTGAAAGCTAGATCACTTCATTGACCAGTAAAACTAAGCTTATCAACACGAGTGCATTTCCGAAGGGGTAGGCAAAGATGTTGCCAATGTTGCAAGTCGGGCCATGCCATGTACAAGCCCGGTTGGTTAGTCTGGTTAAACTCCGAGCAGCTGCTAAGAATTTTCTGATGGGAGAATTCCTTCAAAACTTTACCGACTCAGGAATCAAACCCAGGACAACAGGACAGACTAGTCAACTAGTCTTGTGGATTAGTTGACCAAAATAATACCAACTAATCGTAGACAGGTTCGACCACAGATTATAATATTGAATAAGCTTCTATAGAGGAATGGTTTTCGGGTGTAACAAAATCAAATATTTTGGTGCAGTAAATTTTGTTGCTTCTATGACTTTTTCACCGCCAGTAGCATTAGAGGCATGTTGCAAAAGCACTGAAATTATGTTCCTGAAAACATCAAAGTATTTACTTACACTCTTATCCATGAAACGGTGTTGGATAACATTCTTAGTAAAACGGAGTTAGAGTGTATTTATTGTCTTCTCACTTTATTGAGTTCAAAATGACAAGGAGAGATAGTATTTTTTAAACGGTGATGACTAGTGATAAGGGTGGAACTACTATTTAAATAACTTACTTATTTTAGAACTGACTGTATAATGACGGTGAAATCGTTACAGATGGGAAGTATAATCTTTTCGGGTTTTTCGTATTGATTGTGTACTAATATCGGTGTTGCCTCTATTTAAATTGCCTTACTATATCAATAAGTGTAAATGTTGTATAATTCATAATAATGATTGACGTCTGCATAATAAATGGATAGCTACGTACCTCTTAAAAATAAGTTTTATGGGAGTGTTTGTGCAATTTTATGTAATAATTAAGTTATTAATATCTTTGAATGTTAAGAGAGTGAGTAATTGTTGATCTGAAGTAGTTTTCTACAGAGATTCCGTTTATTTTTTTAATTATTTATTTGTTTTAGTTACCATGTCCATAATAATTATACTTATAACGTCCTTAGTAAACTGTTGACTTACTGTTAAAACAACCAATCAGACTCAGTTTATTTTTGGTTTCTTTCATTCGAAGTGAATGTCTGAACATAAAATTAATCCAAAGTGAAATTTTAATTCATTAGATGAACCGATCCAACTATGCAAAATGGTGGATTCCATCACTCGAAATGAAAGAAGCAAATGAACGTTCATTCCTATGTCATTTTGTCAGTGTCGTGTGAACGTGGAATGAAACAAAAATGAACACTCACATAAATGAAACGTCTGATATCAGCTTAACCAACATCTTGTTTTAATTTAAAGATAATTTATGCCGTCGTTACAATTACTTAATATTTTTGTATAACTTTATTTTTAATGTGATACATTGTATAATTTGATCAGTGTGCCGACCTACTTAGAGTAGTCATATTACACGAATTATTTATGTATTTACCTAATAATTTTGCTAACGTTAGTTTTATTTGAATTGTAACCTGATATCCAACGAAATACCGTATGTAACACTGACTATTAGTCATAAAAACTTAGTTATAATAAATTGCAACAATCGTTTCTAAATATGCATTTATCATTCCGATGCAGAGTTATTATTATTGCCAACAGAGACTAGTTTTGGATATTCTAGAACGAAACTAGCGAATGAAGTTAAAAAAAATAGCTGCAATTTTTTTAAACTGGTCTCTCTGTCTTCTAACTGCTCTGTGGCGTGGTAAATGAAATTACTAATGTACTCATAAAAAAATCTTGTACGGTAAGTATAAAAAATAATCCAACCAAAATACATAATAATTATACATGCCTGAAGAAATCCAGACATGCATGCCTCTTACTCATTCCTATACAATTGTCTTATCATTCCAATAAAAACCACCGGTTTACAATGAAATAATATTGTTTCTACCACATACCACGGTTCGTACAAAATAATTATAACAAAAATATAATGAAGAAAGCAAAAAAAAATTACAAAGCTCAAAATGAAAATAAATAGTGGACCTAACAAAAGTATGTACTTTTAAGGATGTTTTTTCCAAATAAAAAAGTTAATTTATATTTTGACTCCAATATTAATAAAAAATTGTGTTTGGTATGACTTTATTTTACTAGAGGCTTCGTCCACTATGACTCGTAATGGCTGTTTTGTTTTTCTTAATAATTTATAAAATTTAAATAAAATCCATTTGAGATTGTACTTACTGCTTTGGTGCAAATATTATTTATTTTATTGTGGTTTTAATTAGAGATTTATTATTTAATCGTATAAATAATTATTTAAATGGAACTTTACTAATGTTTGTAATGAATCTGTGTAATATGATTGTGTTGTCTGATAAATAAAAAAATATTTTTATAAAAAAACGCTTTTGATTTTTTAAAACCTTCGTACTTAATTTGAAAGAATTTTGTCGATTTATCAATTAAAAAATGACGAAGCAAAAGGAGTATTTATGTAAGGATCGTAGCACTGCAGGTGGAGTGTGGGTTCTGCCTACCCTTATAGGAAGAAGGCTTGAGTTTATGTATGTTATCTATACACGCGCATGGCACGGGAAGCGCAGAGCGACGCTGACACTTGTACATTTTTACAAGCTTTTATCTAACTTTCAATGTAACTATGTATGTATATTAAGTTTGCTCGGGTGGACTCTTGCAACTCAATTTTGAAGCAGATATATTTAATTGATTGAGCTGAAATTTTGCACGCATATGTATATCGCGTGACAATACAAAATTATGATGACATGGAGCTGGAAGGTAGCTATAGAAACTCCGCAATAAAACGACACAACCCTATCGAGTTTGGGCTCGTTTGATTCGTGTTACTGAGATCTTTGATCCTGTATGGTAACTATAGGGTCTGATGCCAGAGCTGAAAGGTAGCCATAGATACATAACACTTTATGTGCTCAAAACAACACATGTGTGGGTTCTACGACTTATTACGAGCTACATAACGGAAAAACGCTGCTACGTACTACGCCGTAGTTAATCCCGCATCATAAATACTAAAAAGTTAAAATAGTAGATTATGCACTAAGGGGATAAAGTAGTGTCTTATGTAGCGGGCGCCGTATTGAATCTCGAGCAAAAGCGAGGGAGTTTAGAGTTAACTCTCGAGCAAAGCGAGGGAGTTAGACAAGAATCCTGAGTGCAGCGTGGGATTCAAAGTCGCCCAAGACGAAGGCACCTTCATCCCCGAGGAGAATACTCTACTTTACACACCATCTACGAAACAATAGTACTAGAATCAAAGTATTTATTAAAATTACAATTACAGATATTAAACCTATTTAAAATAATTATATGATAAAGTTAATGTTTGATACATTAGACCAGTTGTGGAATGACAAAGTTATGTTTTATTCGGTACATTTATTGAAGTTTTTTTTTTTTTTTTTTTTTCAGGGTGGGAAATCATCAAATGACTTCTCCCGCTCTGGGTGGAGCAGGAGGGCGTGTCAGACTTTTACTGACTAAAACCCACCCGTGTTCCCTCAGTTGCCCGTGTGCCAGGGGCGTCGGTATCTCTTACATTTATTGAAGTTGAGGTAGAGTTTATTTAAGTATTACTGTTAAGTAAAGTTTCAGAAACTTGGGTCTGCTGAGGACCATTTTGGATCGTGAAAGTTGGTGAAGGTGGTGCTTGAGGCAGCGGGCTAGATGAATAGTTTTTTGATGTGGAAAGTTGTGGTGACAAAGGTGTCCAAGGATCAATTATCAACGGTGTTTTTAGTTTGATGTTGTCACCAATGCGGCAGCTTATTTTATCCTTATTTTGTTTAGAATTTTCAATATAGCCCTCTGCTACTACATCAGATTTCCAGCTACCGTGTCTTTTAATCTGGGTCATGTCTGCTCCTAAATCCGCCAATAGAGTAGCCGATGTTCTCCTGAAACAATGGCCCGTGTAGAGCTCGGCAATTGTCAATTTCAGGTTTTTCGCAATTTGTTTCGGCATGCTGGTGATCTTATTTTTTCCAATGACTTGCTTGGTGTCCTTCCATTATTATAAGCTACGAAATCTGCTAAGTGTTTATATTAGACGGGCGTAGAGCTTGGTACGGTGGGCTACATCAATTGGGTAACCCAGTTGTATTAAAAATGTAATTCAACTGACTGGGGTACCCAATTGATGCAGCCCACTGTACTTTACGATAATTCTTACGTAGGTAATCTCCACGGACTACGACCGTTCTTTCTTTGATTTTGTATCTGGCAAATTTACCAGCAACAATTCTGAATGTTTTTCGATATCTCCGATTTTAATGTTTACGAGTTCATTTCCACGATAAGCGTCATTCACTCCAAAAATCAATGCCACCTGTAACAAACATAGGAAGGTAGGTTAGTATATAAGTAGGAAGGTAACATAAGTAATATATTATTTTTTATGTAATAAATGTTATAAACTTTCTTAGATTTGACTGACACACTCATGTGTGTGTCAGTCAAACCTAAGAAAGTTTATTATTATAGTTTAATTAGCATACATCTTGGCACTGACGTTCAATTTGCAAAAGAAAACATAAAAAACATTTGCATTTCGCGGGGTACCCTGACGGGATGACAGGAGCGACGTTTCGTAATAGTATTACCACAGAGCTGCCATCTAGTGTTACACAACAAAAACAACATGCTTGACAGCAACATAACCTCAATCGTATGCTTCACCGTTGCTTGTACATTCACTTAACTGTATTACTCTTACGCAACTAGATGGCAGTATTTTAAACTACCTGTATGATATTTAATGCAACAGGTGGTTTGAGCTTCGAGGTAATATCAACATGGGACGCGTCACGTAGGCCCCGTCAGTCCCGTCAGTCACCCGCTTCCCACGTCGCGGCTGCGGGATAGACGACGCCCCGGATACTTACTTAGGACGAAATTCACCAATAAAAGCACATCTGAACCGCGTTCAAGAGCGGTCATTGTCATCATTATTGTGGAATATTGATACAGACAACTCTTGAACGTGGTTTAGTTATGACTTATGAGTAGACCGACTTAATTGTGCTGTCTGTACAGTCAACCGCTCTTAATGGTAACACTCATAGACGTGGTAACACTTGACGTAACAACGAAAATCGCCCTTACTGCTACGAATGGAGGAGCTGTCAATTTCAAATTGTTACCACTAATGTGGAGGTTGACCCAATCTGCATATTTAACCTTTTCTTAACTATGTTAGGGTCGGCTTCCAGTCTAACCGGATGCATCTAAATACCTGTAATTTACTTGGAGCGACTGCCTATCTGACCTACACAACCCAGCTACTGGTTAATACGATTCCCTTTGGTAAGAATGGTTTGTCAGACTTTCGGGCTTCTCAAGACCTGTAACGACTAAAAAACTCACGAATGACAGCCGGTACCCACGGGCTTAAATTGCTTTCCGAGACACGGAGGGGTCTCGGTATGTGAAGGTGGTCACCCATCCACGGGTCAACTGCGGTAGTTAAGCGTAGCTTAACCTGATCGATCGATTCGAGCGGCCTTTCGTATCTACGTGTAAAAAAATTTAGAATTCAGTCCGGCCGATGAGAAAATGTGTTCTTGACAGCAAATCAATCAAAATCAGTTTCATACAAACGAATTCATGTTTTGTGATGTTGATCTTTATTCGTTAGTAGGTACTAGAATTGTCAGGAACGCATTCTCTAGACGGCTGGACTGTAGGTTCTCATACGCTAACCAGCAGTACCCGGCGCCGACCGAATACACAGAATAGATACCTAATTATAGGCAATTACCGGTAGCCGGAGTGTGTGAACGGGGGCTTGTTCAATCTTAATAATTCTTCAGCTGGTTTTCTTATGGTTTGTTGTGCTGAAAAGAATCATCAAAATCGGTTCACCCAGTCGAAAGTTCTGAGCCAACAAACATTAAAAAAAAATACAGTCGAATTGAGAACCTCCTCCTTTTTTTGAAGTCGGTTAATAATGGCGTTCATACACACAAACATAAACTCACTTAGACTCATTTATGTAAGTACACAAAATCAAGCGTTTAGCTTATTCTATTGAAAAACACCCCCTGTATACATTATTAACTAATTGGCTCATCCCTGCACTAATTTGCATTTTTAATACAATAGCCATTAAAGAAGCTATATAAAGGACAGTAAATTAAAATTTCATTACTTAGGTTACTACATAGGTAGACAAGAATGTTAATAGTTCCTACATGCCGATTTAATTAAGCAGCTGGTCTGAACATGCAGATATGAAGAAGTCACTGAGAAACTTGTTTTAACCGTTTGTAAGAAAACCTTTCTCTTAGATAATTAATAATAACATTTTTTTTTTTTTTTTATTTATTTAAGTATTTATTTATTTATTTACTATAAGGTATCTTCACAGCTGACAAAAAGTATAACATTAATAATTATTCTAAACATTACGCCAATTACGAAGTACTCAGAAAATGAGAAAGAAACAGAGTGACATAATTATTAATATTTAAAGTGTGTGTATGCGTGTATCTGTGCGATGTAGGTGCTGTAAATGTGTGTGATGATGTGTGTGTGTGTCTGAACTCACTAAACATGTACATTTATTACTAGAAACAAAAAGAAACACCAAATTTTATAGGGTAAAAAAGTTAGTTCAAAAAGTAAAACCATATTACTGAAAATTCTCGCTATAAAGATTACGAAACAAGAAAATATTCTGAAAATGTCTGAAATATATGTCTGTGAATGTCATGACCAGAGATCGGATATTCGGATGCATATTCACCTAAAGTTGAGATGTTGGCTTACATGGAGAGCGCATTTGTATCGAAAAAGTCTTAATTTAGGTAAGTAATTTGTTTATTTTTTGTTTTAACTAATACAAACCACCCCTCCTCCAGTACATACACATATTTGTTTCGGGTTAAACATTTCTGAATAGTTATGCAATCCAAGAATCCCGGGGTTTTTAATAAATATTACAAATAATTTATAAAGCCGCTTCCATACTTTGACAGCAAAAAATTATCTTTAGGTAAATATGCATCCGAATATCCGATCTCTGGTCATGACATAGGTTATGTACCTAGGTACAGACGTCAGCATATCAAGCTACCCCAATCTGTCAAATTTCTTTGATAGTTTTTCAACTTTATTGCAAAACAATAAAGTTCATGTTCCATTGGGAAAATTTGACAATTTGGGACAGCTTGTTGTGCTGGCGTAGGTATAAAAATGGTTAGGGTAAAGCTGTGGTACCAGAAACATCTACTAATCATAATGGCTTCGTCACTTTATGTCGTCTAGAGGGCACCATATTCAATTTAATGTGACGTCATATAGCCAATAACCAGCGGAACGATCAAGATGGTTCCAACGATACCACACTATGCAAATTAATATGATAAGAAGTTTAGAAGTTATGAGGGAACAGATGAACATACATACATAGCGGTCAAAATAACCGTCGCTGTCGTCAGGCAAACACTGATGTATCTACCATAGATACCTACTGTCTAAGAACTTATTCAAACAATTAATAATAAAACATTCAAGGGACTTCGACGACAACAATACAAAAACGTGTTGCCCTTCTTTTATGTTTTTACAAGACAAAAAAAGAAAGAAAGAAAAAGTATTTATTAGAATTAGGGTTACGGGACCCTCCACCACTTGGGCGCGGAATTTTCTATTCGAGCTTGACTGCATTTAAATCGAAAGAAGTTGCGAAAAGTTAGCTGCTTATAGGTACACAATGATATGATATCCATAGCTTGCCTACATGAGTAGGGTTACCTTCGTACGGATTTGTCCGGCTTTTGGCATCCTGTCCGGACTTCGCTCGGGCCTTGTCATTTGTCCGTAGGTATACCTTTCTACAGGAGAGGATTCTTTTTTAAATAAATGTGATGTTAGCAGCCCGGACAGCCGTCCTATATCCGGATCCAAGTGTAAATCTAAACCATCCAGGGTGCGTCGCTGGATGGTATAGATTGAAACACTGTCAAACTCACCAAAAAAGTCATCCAAATCGATCCAACCGTTTAGACAACCATTGAAATAAACACAAGAATTATTGCTTTATATTATACAGGATACATTTTAAACCAGTGCGCAAACTGTAACCAAGAATTTAGCATATCAATCTAGGTTAAAAATTAATCCTGTTTAATTATTGGTCAAATTAAATTAGCTGGCAATATTTTACCCACGCGTCGGGTACCTATCGATACCGAAAACGAATGTTTTTTTTTTATGTTCTACCCACTACCTTGTTCAAAACTTTCAATGACACTGACTTACTGTACGTTATGGCGATCAGACGACTGTTATCTTATTTATTTTTTGGAAATTCATTATAAATATTAATGTTCCACGACAAAATTACAAGAACAGCTGATTGGTCGGGCATTGACCTTCGCCCTTAGAATGTTTTATTTTTATTTTCATTAGTTTTCTACATTGATACCCAACAACACTCAAGACGTGGGTAAAATATTGCCAGCTTATGTAATTTGACCATGGATAAAGGAAAAAAACAATGAGTAATTACCTACTGAAAAAATAAAGATTAATAGTAAAAATGAAAAAAAAAACTTTTTGAAAAACAAGCTTACTATTACTTAATAAAACGAACTAAAGAGTTAAAAATAATTTAATCTCAATTATTTAAATAAAAACGGGCCGGCTTGCCGAGCAGTTCTATCTTAACTATTTATAACTAGCTGTGCCCGCGACTTCGTCCGCTTGGAATAGTGACTTTTTGGGCAGCATATTTTGAATTACATAATAATATACCGTCGTTTGGGCAGCAAAAAATTTACTTTACAGTAATGCTTCTCTGTATACGATATTTGACGTATGGCCATCGTGGATGAATGATTAACAAATGTTCGCCGTGATTCTTTAAATTGACATAACTTTTTTATTTATGAACCGATTGACATGAAATAAACACTAAATGTTAAGTGAAGCTTACTACAATATATTAGTGAAAACCGTATCTCAATCGAATAAGCCGTTTCTGATATTAGCGTGCACAAACACACAGACAAACAGACAAACAGACAAAAAAAAAATTAATTATAATCTCGGGTTCAGCATCGATATAATAACAACCCCTGCTACTTTTTTTTTATATATTTCGATTGTACAGAAACCACTTTTCTACAATTTTATTATATGTATAGATATAGATAGATGTATAGATGAGGAAGATGAGCGTATTTTTTAGCGTAAAGGTACCTACTACAAATACCTACTTAATATAAATTGTAAAAATATTACAAGGCCACAAAGTCATGTTCGCTTACCTACAACTAACTATTCTGTGTTACGTTAAAACGAACCATCGAAACACAAGCAAATACCTAGACCTACCTAGGTATTTGCTACTTTACTTATCTCTCTGAAACAACTGAGGCCTTACTGTGAGTTTCATTTTACAATCTCGATCAAACGCATCGAGCGTTTGATCGAGAAAAACGACAATTCACAGTTTAAGAGCGTTGTACCAAATCTAGGCGTTCGGGATTTAGGTTTTTATTGCTCGACGCCGCGTAGTGAGTGCGCGTGTGTGCATTTTTCCTCATTTACGGCACACAGTTGCAACGCTGCGACGACTAAACGATCTTGATCTGTGACTATGGCGTACCTATATTTTTTTGAAATAAAAAGCTAGAGGTTTACGGAGAAAATAAAAAATACTGTCCACATTAGATTATTAGTGTATTTTAAATAAACTTGTACAAATATGGATGAAGAAAATAATATTATGTAGGTACTTATAAAAATAAACTCATTTTATTTGTATAAGTACCTACTTAATTGAAGTTTTATAAAACTATAAGGGGCATCGATCGACTTTTCCTTGGATCTATAATTTCTGGGAGAACACAATCAAAATAAAATTTTGCTAACCGCGGAGCCATCTTTTGTTCCCAGAAATTATCATCTCTGAAAACTTTGACGACTTTTATATTAAATTCACAGCCAGTCCAAACAGCAAACAAACACACATTCTTCTTAGCGATGTGAAGTTGGCCTTGGATTTGATAAAACCAATCATGGTTTTTTTATAACCACATCGTCGCCACATAGTTTAAAACATTTTAGTTTTTTTTGCTGAATAGCAATATCTGGATCGATACCAAAAACAGAAAAAAGGCACTTTATTTCGATGATGCCATCTTCATATATGTCGTCCGGTGACGCACCCAGGAAAAAAAGGGATTCATCAATAAACAAACCACATTTTTCGATGGATATGTTTTCTTGGCGACTTAGTTGTTCAACAGCTTTTACCTCGTTATCTTTCCCGTGTTTCACTGATGCCAAATGATCTAACGAGTATCTATACAAAATACTTTTTGCAAGAGGCGCTGAATTAGAATTTGGTATTCTTTTGCAAATTTTTGAAAAATTCCTTCGATATTTATAGATTCCGGTTCTGTTTCTGTAACCTAAAAAAACACTAAATTAATGGAATTTTTCTAAGTTATAAACAGAGATTGGATATTCGGAAGCATATTTACATGAAGAACATTTTTAGCTATGAAAGTATGGAAGCCGCTTTGTTAATTATTTGTAATATAAATATTAAAAACCGGGGCCCGGGGTTTTTAATAAATTAAAAACCCCGGGATTCTTGGATTGCATAACTATTCAGATGTGTATTAATTTAAAATTAATGTTTAACCCGATACAAATATGTGTACTGGAGGAGGGGTGATTTGTATTAGTTAAAACAAAAAAATAAACAAATTACTTACCTAAATTAAGACTTTTTCGATACAAAAGCGCATTCCATGTTAGCCAACATCTCAACTTTAGGTGAATATGCATCCGAATATCCGATCTCTGGTTATAAATTATAGTTGTAAAGTAAAAAGAAATTAATTCGTACCTTTACGTAACTAATCATTAAATTATCCATGATGTTGTCATTTGAATCACTATCCATGTCTCTTGTCCTACAAATTAAATAATCGATATAATGAAATTTACAAAAATAGAAATTAAAACTGGAGTATACATAACAATTTCGACTCACGATATATTTTGATACTAGGTATTTCCGTTAACTTTATGGATGAAGACCTACTTTATGGGTAGGTCTTCATTTGCTTCAAAGTCCATATTTACAGTACAACAAAATAAAATGATATAAGCATAATCAGCCTATAACGCTGGGACACAGGCCTCCTCTATGTGAGAGGGAGTGGGCTGTAATCTACCACGCGGGCCCAGTGCAGATTGGTAGATGTCACATGTCTTCGAACGTTTGCTTCTAGGACATGCCGGTTTCTTCATGGTGTTTTCCTTCACCGTTTTGAGAGCAGTGGTGATGAAATTATTTACACAAAGTGAAGCACCTGTCTGGATTCGAACCTACGACCTACAATTCGTAAGTCGCGGTCATTACCACTGGGCCACCACTGCCCTAATGATTGATCTGAATAAACATAAACCCAAAAGTTCACAAACTGAAATAATAATAACAATGTTCTGTTGTTTCTCTGGGTAAATCAAAAGTCACATTTGGGTTTCGTTCTTCAATAAAACCAATGTCCATGTTTTCAGTCCTGCAAATAAAATTGCCGATATTGAAGAAAATAAAACAAAAGTTCATCTACTAGAATAAAAACAACTATTTTCAACTTACGATATTTTATCATTTGTGTAACTGACATCATGTTCTTCTACTATATCCGTGGATGAGTCAAAAGTTGGGAGCGAGTCGGAAGCTACATTTTTGGATGAGTCAGAAGTTAAATTTACTGGTGAAACCACAGTAGGAGGCGAGACAGAAGTTACAGTTGAGGATGCATTGGGGATTAGAGTATTTATCAAAGATGCTCTTAATTTTGATCTGAAAGAAGAAGAAAAGACATTTATTAAGGAAGTTGGGGAATTGACGGAACAAAAATTAACCAATACTTCATTGTGGGGTACCTACCCGTTATATTTAAATTTAATCAGTAATAGTAATGCATTCTAAAAAAGAAACGGTTACGGTTGATGGGTGACCGCTAGTGGATTTGCCATTTACCTGACTAAGAGTATTATGTTGATAGAAAAACAATAACTTGCACAAATGTTTTGACAGCCTGTTAAAAAATTAAATAGGTACTTACGCAGCTTCTCTTGCCTTCTGCAAATTATTAATCATTTTACTTTTTCGTGACCTAACCATAACCACCCACCCATCCATATGGATTCTACCCATATTCTGTAAGTAAAATAATGACAAGTTTGTAGAGAAAGAAGTTACAAGTTAAGTACATAATTCAACTTTACCTAATTAAAATATTACTTTTAATGGACAACTTCATTCAGATTCACAAATAAAATAAAAAATACTTACGGATCAAAAATATTTTGTCGCACTATAATTTACGTATATATTACGCGTGGCGGTTGCGCGGCGGCGGGAGGTCAACCGACATAGGTCCTGCGTCGACGAGTGCCAGAGCACGACTGATTTATGTCGCTCGATGCACCGTATTTTATAATTACTTTGAAAAATTATTTTCATAGATTATTGAAGACAGGTATTTTTTCTTTTTTCACACATTAATAGTACTATCTTTCTTCTTACGTATAAAATTATTTATGTTGCCAAATGACTTTTAGATTATGAGATATGACGTGTTTTCTTGTAGTCGATTTCTCGATTTTTGATTTTCTTAGACGTGATAAAAATGCAAGTTAATTAATTAAAAATCGAACTTTTCTGAATACATTTTAAATTTCAGGATATGCCTATTCGAATGAATACCTTTTACTTTCTTACTTAGTAATAATAATTGTTGTAATATTACTTGAAAGTTGAGCCTTCGCACGTCATCTGGAAATCGCGCTTTCGAAATCCGCTGTTTTCGTAGTCAAAAATACAATTTGAACGAGTTTTTGTTAATAGACTTTAAATAAAAATGTATGATAATTACGATGACTGAAGTAAAAAAAAGCTAAAACAATAAATTATATGGCCAAAATCACTTCAAAATCTCCCAAGTTCTCGATTTACGTTTGTAAAATGTTACCACGCTCTTAATGTTGAATTTAAACAACCGCCCACTGAACAAGTTACCTATAATTACTTTTTTTTGTTGCTCCATTTTTGCACTTCACAGACGCGTGTCTCAGGTCAGGGGATGGCACTCGCGCTCGCACTGGCCCCAACCCGTCCGAAATATCGTGTCCGTTAGCGGTCTCTATGTGTGCGTTGCTCGAGCGCACTTTGTATGTAGAATTGTAGATTGACTTCTGTTCTCTCTGTATGTTTAGTATTAATGATGCGGGATTTACTACGGCGAAGTTCGTAGCAGCGTTTTTCCGTTATGTAGCTCGTAATAATTCGTAGAACCCACACATATGTAGATATGTGTTGTTTTGAGCACTTAAAGTGTTATGTATCTATGGCTACCTTCCAGCTCCATCATCAGACCCTGGTTACCATCTAGCACCAAAGTACTCGTCAAGACGAATCAAACGAGCCTGTACTCGATGGAGTTATGTCGTTTAATTACTGAGTTCCTATGGCCATCTTTGAGCTCCATCATCGGACCCTGGTTACCATCTAGCACCAAAGTACTCGCCAAGACGAATCAAACGAGCCGAGACTCGATGGGGTTGCGTCGTTTCTTTACTAAGTTCCTATGACCACCTTCCAGATCCATCATCAGACCCTGGTTACCATTGAAAGACAAACTACTTGCCAAGACGATTCAAACGAGCCCAAACTCGATGAGGTTATGTCGTTTCATTGCGAAGTTCTTATGGCTACCTTCCAGCTTCATCATCAGATCAGCACCATGTCATCATAATATTACATTGTCACGCGATTTACACATATATTCAAAATTTCAGCTCAATCGGTAGCCGGGAAGTGGATCAAATTTAATTTGCAAGATTTGATGACAGACATCGGGAATTCGGGACAGGTGAAACTAAATAAAAGCTTGTAAGAACCGTGTTTTTTTTTTGGCAAATATCCGGCTTTTTGTCCGGCCTTTTCAAATTTCGAAATGGGAACCCAATACACGATGAACAATGATACATTGAATTGAAACTGCGGACATATACAAAAATACGGTTGCTTTTTTTTTATTAGCCGTTAACGTCCCACTACTGGGCAAAGGCCTCTGTTTCTGTACTCTCTTTCCACCTCTCTCTGTCCAAAGCTGACGAAGACCAATGGCATTGTATTTCCTTAATCATCGATTTACCTACTCTGATGACCATGATTCATCACTCATCCATCATTGTAAAAATATCATTAAAAAAACATTATCCCTACTAATATCATAGATGCGAAAGTAACTCTGTCTGTCTGTATGTTACGCTTTCACGCCTAAACCGCTGAACCGATCGTCATGAAATTTAGCAGAGATGTAGCCTGGGATATGGAGAAGGACATAGGCATAGACATCCACGCGAGCGGAGCTGCGGGCATAAGCTAGTCCCAAATAACTCTTAAGTAAGTACGGTCAGCAACGAAATTTGAGAAATTTCAAATCATAATAAAATTATTGAGCCACATACTTACAGGATAATTTAAATATACGTTTTAACTTGATACCCTATGCCTGCCTATTATGGCACAGTGGTAAATCCAATTCTTTGAATAGAAATATCTCTTCATCGAATACTAACCAACACGTTCATTACCTGCCACAGTTCGCACGCATTTTTGGGCGGGAGATCCGGTCGAATCGTGCGAAAGGGACGGCAACATTAGGTTGGGGTGGATTTGAAGCAATCACTTTCATAGATAACAAGGGAAAATGTACCGTGTATATTCCTTGTAAAGATTCGATTAGGATTGGATTTGATTTCTAAACAGGTAATATTACAAGCCAATCAGGTAAATGGTTTCGATGAAACAGCTGTAGATAATAGAGGAAAGGAATACCTACTTGGGAATTAAAGGAAATACCTAATGATTGCCTAAGTAGAAATAAATAACGATTGGTACCTAATTTATACTACTTATAGAATAATACTATGTTCATACATCCCAGAGTACCTAAATTACCTATTTATTAGCAGAAAGTTAATTACGTTAGGTTAGGATGATATCATCATCATTTCAGCCGAAAGATGTCCACTGCTGGACATAGGCCTCCCCCAGGCTCCTCCGCTTCGACCGGTCTTGTGCTTCCCACATCCAGCGGATTCCCGAACAACAACAATACGATGAACAAAATGAAAGAAAGAAGAAATAAGGTAGGTACAGACAAATTGAGGACCTCCTTTTTTAAGAATTCGCAGAGGTTTTAGATAGGCACTTCAAAAATTTACGTGAATTTTAACCGATTTCATAATAAGGAAGAGGTTCTAAATTCGTTTGTATTATTTTTTTCTGTAGGAACTAGGTAAGTCTGGGAGGCAGGAACCACGTACAATTTTGAAACGAGTCCGGAATAACTAATAATTTTGATGATAAAATAAGTTAATGTTTGTACCTACATAATTAAAAGTTTTGGGTTCTGTAGGTACCTACCTTGTGCAAATGCTAAATTGTGAACATGATGAGGATTATTGAGGATGACGTCATTGATATAACCTACCTAGGGTACATAATGAGTTTGGTAGGTAGACTAATAAGGTGCCCAGTAGTCGGAGACTTTTTTAATTAGATTAAGTTAGACCTAATGCGTAGGAAGTTGTACCTACTTGAACATAGGTAGTAACTACAAACAGCTACAGGATGCTTTCCTGCAGTTTCATGGGTAGGTATCATCTGTTTTCATACATTCACTATTGTTCTACTGACTTAAGTATAAAAAAAATATTAATTAGTTATACGTAGTCTCATCCAAGAAAACTATGAAATCACTCATATCATGAGTGTGTAATCGGAAATTATGTTAATAATGTTCAAAAAGTTAGAGGGTGGTAATTTGGATGCACTTGTTAGTGTAGAACGAGCGTGCTCGCGGCAGGGCAGTGTGCGCGCTCGTGTGTGCACCGTCATTACGCTGCATTATTTGTTACGTTAGGGCTGGGATGGGCCTGTCCCTATCGCTGCCGAGTCCAACGCCATCCTACGCTCCCTTCTCGCGCCGGTATTTGAATAGGCTCGCGTTGCGTAACGCGCGGCCAATGACAGCGCCCCTGCACATGCACGGGGCGGAGTCCTTACGTCACCGCGGTCTGCCCCCGCGGCCGCGCAGTCGCCGTGACGTCACACCGCCCCTCGCGCCGCGCTCCGCTTCTTTAGTGCGCGACGACAGCGCCCATGCTGGCCGTGGCGTCGCACGGAAACTCGCGACAAAACACTCGTGCGCTCAAAGATGGCGGATGGGTCGCCTGTGGATCGCGCCGGTCCGAAACAAATGAACGATTTAACTTTTTCCGCGCCCGTTAAAGGACATAGTGACACAAAAAAGTGCAGTGGCAAAACATTTGGCGGCGATAGTGTAAAGTTATCGTTCTACAGAGAACTAGAAACGAGTGATTCGTGTGAGAAAAGTGATACGCGCGGCGTGGCCGCTAAGCGCGCCGCGGTCGGCGGCACGTATTCCCGAAAATTTTCTGATGCGGACACCGTGGATGGCGACGACAGGAAGAGGAGATGTCTGGACCGATACGACAGCTCCGAGTCTTCTGACAGGTGAATTGTTGTTGATATAAGTTAGCAAACATGCGCTCGCGTTTGTTTCGTGAGTTTGTTTGCGGCCGCGATGTTCTGAGAGTCAATGCTCCAGTGACCGGAGGCTGTTTGAATTCGATGTCATGGCCATTGTGAAAAACTTTGGGTGTTGCTAAGCGGCTCTAGTCCGGTTGAACGCCCTCTGAATAGAATGCTGGGCCGCGGTGCCGCGACGCGACGTATTACGATTTGAAATTGTAGACTGACAAAAAATCGGCCTCGTATGATATTTCGATGTTCTTAGCGGACGTATTATGAATAAACACGATGCTAAGTATGTTACATAGCTTCAGTGTTATCTAATTGCTACTAAATTGTTTAGATGGTTACAATTTCGTACAGCTAGCTGGCTGCCAAAAATAATAACCTTGGCTTTTAATTAGCTTCTAGCTAACAGTAAAAGCTATACAAATGTCTAGTTTAGAACTTTTCTCGCAAAACTTGTCTGTCACGTACTCACGTAGGCTTGTTGCGACTGGTAACTTTTTTGTAAGATCATGGACCTGTCTACATGATTTGAATCTTACAAGTCTCCCTTTTACGAACATGAAAATTCACTCAAACTTTATGAACTTACATGTTTACACACGTAATTATTTTAATAAGACCACTTATATTTTAAGTCTTATGTGCGGGTAAAACTGCTTAATTTCCATTAAAAGGTAACCTACATGCCATGTTTCTCATTCTTTAAGCATGTATGATTATATTGATTACACTTAGGCCATAATTTTACGCTATCATAAATTCCGAAAACTTTGCAGAATTACTGCCTTTCAAAATAGGGTTTTAGGTACTTCCAGATGAGTCCTTACATCATACCTACTTTAGATACATTGCTTCATGATTAGTGAAGAAGAAGTAATCACACACTAACAATTCAAATGAGTAAGCACCTATTTGGTATTTCCATAACTATTTTACACTCCTAGGTCCTCTAGGTGCTCACATCCTCTTCATCCTGTCATTAAAATGTTATATTTTGTGACCACAACAAATTAGATTATTTAATATAGGTAGGTAATCATGATGTTGATTTTCAGTCTGACATTTTTAAATTCTTTTTCACTATTTGAAACTCAAGAAACAGCAGTCTTTGGTTTGGCATGGACCTGAGCTATTCTGTAAAGAAATTAAAACATGTCAGATTTGAATTGAAAAAAAGTTTTACTTTTCAAATCTTCAATGAGTTTTCACCTTTTGACATATTGTATAATAATTATGGTTTCCTCTGTTTGATTATGTTTTGTTTGGCTGTGAAAATTTTCTGTTCTCTGCATGGTTTTAGGGAAATTAATAAAGTATGCTTAGGTTCTACTATAACACTTCTGTTTTAGTTCATGTATGGTTATTAATTTTGCAACATCTTTCACAATACTTTAGAGGTACAGCTGTTCTGGTTATGTCTGATTTAATTTCTTCTTATTAATTATTTGTAACTAATTAATAAGAGTTTAAAGAAACTAAATGGTATTTAGAATACGAATTTGGCAATGGCTTTTACTTTTAGCCAGTGTCAAATTCAGCTATTTCTGGCCTAACTTGGATAAAGCCTTAGAGCAAGAAAACAAGGTTTGATCGCTCCAAGAATTTGATATTAAACTTATTTCTACTATGCATCATATGGTTACCAGTATTACCACTTTATTTATTTGAATCCATATTAATATTTCAAGGTGACATTAAAAACCTATGATGCTGAGAATAGTAAAACATAGTGTAAGTATGTTTTTAAAGTACCAATCACTCACATGCAACATGATTTTTGATTTATTGACTTTGACACTTAGCATTGCATGAATGATGATAAGGAAGTTATGCAAACATTTCCATTCAATATTAATCTTAACGCTAATAAAAAAGGTATAATATATTATAATAACAAAACATCTTTATTGAACTTGACTTCATTATAATTATATCAAGGTAAACTTTGGTCATTATCGCCGCATGACGTAAAATTTGTCACACAATATGATAAAAGAATTAACCTCTTTGTCTTTTTTAGATGATAACAAAGTGCTGTTGTTTTTCGTTATCTAATCGTGATAAAACCTAGTGACTGGCTGACTTGGATTACTTAAATAGTTTAGAAGCATGCTGTAGCAAATAGTGTGGCGCTTTTTTGGAGATATAGGTAATTACGGGCCGGTGTCCGCAACTCTACGTCAATACGCTTATTTTGCGTAAGGGTGGGAAAATCATTAAGGCTTCTTGAAACAGGCGCGACTCGACACTTGTAGAACAATTTCCATTAAGTTTTCATAGAAACTGTTTTGTATGAGAGTCGCGTCGCGCTTGTTTGAAGAAGCCTTTATTAGTTATGACTCAGTTTCTTTAGGAAGGCCATTATTAACGCTTTGGTGTTACTGACGATGCCATGGAGGGACCTGGGGTACCAAAGTGCTTTGCCCTATATGTGGCGACCACCGGGCAGTTTAGAAGCATATGAGCTGCTGTCTCGTCGTCATCCATGCAGGCCAGCGGACTTTCTGTGACATGTATGACAAATAGGTGTTTATTAAATTACTACTGTAACTGAACGTAGCTGTTGTGTAGTAGGCAGGTAGATAAATTGGCTTTTCTATATTTAGTGTTGCAAGAATGTAAAAAAAACTTGTTGTTCCTTTTGTACAGTCATGTAAATATGCTAACTTGCTAAATAGTATATATTACTTATGTTTAAAATATGCAATAGAATATTTATTTAAATGCTTACAATAAAATTTAAATATTTATTTATTCTAATAAAGGATTATTTTTAACTTATTTCTAGATTAATAAAACCATCAACCATTTTGTTTTTAATTTATAAGTTGCGTTATGCCAGTGGTCATGAGGTTAAAAGTTGGATGTTTCTTGTAATCTTGTTTAGTTTGGCCATTATGTGCATGTTGTCTTACTGCATTTTAGGGGGAAGCGGTAGGGTAGCCTGCGAAATTCAAATTTTCTTACGTTTTTTATGGGCTATAAGCACATCCACATGACAGTTTTAACATATTTAAATGGCATGTTTCACTACTCTAAAGTTTCTTAAGTGTAGTGTGCAGCATGTATGTCTTCTAACGGTTGGACGATTTTTGTTTTGTGTGTTTGAATGGATCCTGGGATGGTTCAGATTTACATTTGGACCTGGTGGTGCTGTTTGAGCTACATCAGTCTGGTCCGCTAGTAATTATAAGAGGTGCTTCAGCTAAACAAATTTTTATTAAATGTCTTACTAACTTAACTTTTGTAGTTTAGAACATCAAACACAATTTTAAAGCATTTGTAAATTAATGGTTTGCATAAAAGACTGTTTACTATGTATCATGCCCAGGGTCGAGTCGGGTTATCACTGCCCTTAGTATGAAAATTGCTATGAAATTGCGACTTATGGGACTGATTAAATGTTAATTCGATTTGCACACCAAAGGTTTCATAACATGATTACAAATTAAAGCATTAATTTACAGCAAGATGCTTAACTGAACGGACTCAGTACTGACTTAAATAATTTTTCTTGTGATTTCTGCCTCTAGTGTCACATTATCAGTAGGGTGACAAGGTCGTTGACTTAATTACTTTTAATCATTTATTCTGAGCCGAGTCTAATTAACAGCTTAGTATAGCATTGACTAAGTCTTTCTTTAGAGTATGAGGTCTTTCAGCAGCCAGCTGTCATGTCAGTGTGCCATATTCTGTCTAATACATCACAATATTTGTTACGACTAAGGCAAAGCCAAAAGGAAGGGTAATGTTTAACAGTCTATGTATAATATTTGTATGTATGTTTGTATTGGCGATCGACTGGTTATGATAGTCCCGTTGGCATAGGCTATTTTTTATACGAACGAAATCAATGTGGTAAAAAAAAAACGTTGGGGTCTTGATTTTTTTCTTTAGCTCCTTGTGACGAGCTTAACTCCCGTGGAAATGATTGTTTCGTATGTAGCAAGATCTAGTTCACAGCTAGTCCCGGTCCGGTCTTACCGAGAGGAAGCCAGTGTCTCAGGAGTGGGAATGTTATAGGTAGGCTGCTTACGATTAAATCGAGTTGAGTAGAAAAGGGACGATTAACTGCCCTGCCAATCCAATACACTGTAACTTTTGAAAACCACATGTGAGATACTGTAAGCTTTGTTACAATTTTTCAGCATGTTTAAACGTTAATTTGAACGTTAAACAGTGTTTTTTAGGTTGCCATATTCTTGTACAATATACCTACATTGAATGAAAAATTTTTTGCTGACTTATTGGGCGTTGTTAAGCTAAAACACTAAAAGTTGAGTTAGTCTTTCGGATTGGCACGGGAGGCATAGGCCTGTGCCCTGCCGTGAGACAGCACTGAAAATAAAATAGTAAATTTATTATGCCTGTATAAAATTAAAATTGAACAAAAATAAAACTTGTAGCTACTCGACTCCACTACTGATTTAGTAGGCGAGCTGTAAACTATGATACCACAGTTAGATAGCGTCACTTAAGTGGTGATATGTGGGTCACCTATTACCGTGATAACGTGCGCTGGCGACATGTACGAATTTAGGTGTGGTTGGGACTCGGTCGGGTCAATAAATGGGTAGAAATAGAAATACGTCGATTGATTTGTTAATTAATTGACTGTTGCATGTTTTTTTGAGTTGTAGATTTGATGATAGACTGTTCTGGTATTCTTGACTATTTATGCTAACCGTAGTAATGTCTCTTTGATGACAAAAATCTACTGTTTTCGGGAAATTAATTCTCATGGCCGTCACTGGTACAAACTGCACTCCCGGGGTTTTATACCTGTTTGCTTCTTTTCATTAGTATTAGAACTTAGTAATAAGTATTACTAATACTTTCATAGCTCTGATGTAGAGCGTAATGTTGAGTTTACTGTAAGTTAATGTCTTGTCTTCTTGTAGTTTTCGTCTGCCTGCCATGATCCAAACCATGCTTTATTATTAGGTAGTTATGTTTTGGTCTGCATGACGGTACCGTGTTTTCATAGAGTCAGCAGTGCCTAACTGTATTTTCGCTTACTCATACTTTCATACTGAGTATTTGTAGTAATTGGAACTGAACTAAATAAACACTTCTAAAATACTTATGCATAAGCAATCATGCTTAGTTGCTTACAAATCCATTGATTTTCAAGTGTTTTTAGAACCGTACGGTATCGGACTAGTGGGAACTTAAAACTTCATACTTAAGTACTCTTTCAAGTTGAACTCGTACTATTGAGCAACTTGTCATCATGTAAATAGTTTTAATAGTACGTAGCAGTGGCAGGTGGCTGGTGGTATGAGTGCCGTTACGCCACACACTTCGAACTTCTGGGCTGACAGAAAAGGTGCTTAATACGCACTCCGAAATAATATTGGAAATTATCTTTTGCAAGCGTAGAGGTCGGAATTTATCCCACGGGAACGTACTACTGGGATAAAAAGTATCATATTATGTGTTAATCCAGGGTATAAACTATCTGTGTGCCAAATTTCATCCAAATGCGTTCGGCAGTTTTTGCGGACTGAGTAACAAACATACAAACTTTTACATTTTTGTTATTATTAAGTAGGATTATTTTTTATTGGTAGAATGACTACTAAGCAGGTACTACGATGGCAATAATGTTTGCCTAGAAGTAGTAACAACAAAACTCGCGTCAATGTTGAATTAAATTTTTATTTTTTATTTTTCCCAGTCTCCACATCTCTTTGCCACTGACTGTACCCGGTATATCGTATAGGTATACAGTATACCTATACCTGTCGATCATAAATTATCAGCAACGACTTTCATTAATTAAAGTTATCGTTTTACCCTTTTTGATTTAGGCTATCTCAAAAGAGCTTCCGTTAAAAACTGATAGCTTTATAAAATAAGCCACTAACGAACAGGACTTTCCTCTTGTTACAAGTAATATTTAATTAAGTACTGTAATCACATCGCCACTGTATTTGTTGACATATATATTATCTGGGGTTGCTGAACTGAGATGCAACTAGTTGTATAACACCCAGTTTGTGTCATTGTGCTTATTGATAACTCCAATTCTTCGACATTACGTTGTACGCATATAGTTGAATACCTACTTTGTGCGATGGGTCGCCTATTGCGCTGGATTGGAGGGTGTAAATACGACAGGACACTATGTCACTGTGAAGATGGATAGCGGACCATGGTGAATGAACTTAATAAATACTATATTCCACTGTCAAAGGTAGCGAGTACTGAAGTCTACTCAGCCTACTATCTTGTACCAGATCTGAATCGGAACTAACTATAATTGTTTTTTTTTTTTTGTGAATGGCATCTCGCAGTTGCACGCTGAGGGCACCCCTTGTGGGGTACGGGTCTCGGGTCAGGGCGTCACTGATAGGGGGCAGCAAGTTAAGACAGGCTGGATTAAATCTACAGGCTCAGCTGCGGCGCGGGCTGGCATTTCATCGAGCAAGGATGGGGGGGGGGGTTATCGTTAACTCGGGGTCTTCGCGGGGCGCGACCTTATTGGTGATTCCATCAGAGCCGGGGGCCTTGCGGGGTTTCAGATATTCGATGATCTCGTGCACTTCGTCAGGGGTGACGGGAGGTAGTGGCTCATCAGGGTCGGGTCTTCGATGGGTGGGAGAGAGGTTCTACGTTCGACTTCAGCGTCCACCTCAGAGAGATGTGCTTGGTCTACTGGTTGACAACTGGGCGAGCGGGCCTCTAGACTGTCGGCTAGGCATTCGGCCTTGTCGATGTTATCGAAAACAACGGTGCTATCGGGGCGGATCAGGCGGGGCATGGAGGCGACTTTTCAGGATTTGAGTTTCCTTTGAAGCTCCCAGAAAGCCAGATGAGTGGGCTCTAGTTCGCTCAGCATCTTATCCCAACCGGCGTGACGCAGCTTCGCGTGTCTTTACAGATCGCTGTAAATAGCGCATGTTGGCTTTGTTCGCGTGTCGCAGGGAAAGTTGCTGTTGGCACGAACAGCCGCGTTCTTCTCATTCAGCTGTTCATGTCTTACGTACATCATCAGGCAACTTCCAGCGATGGTCTTCCACCGCTGGAATTTCCCTTGAACAGTCGTTCAGGACTGATTGTATGTGACCAGTGAATGAGTTGATCGCGGCCGTTGTGTCGGCGAAAGAGTCGAACTTCGGGTATAATAGAGTCTAAGTGGGGAGATGAGATGTGTTGGATTTCAGCCGATCGTTTACTCGTACTTTTTTCCAGTCCTTTACCACTTTGTAGAGGAGGAGATGGCCAGGATCTGGGAGACCCGTGCGGGGGTCAGATGCATGATGACAGGGCGATGATCGGAAGTGAGCTCGTTTATTGCTTCTATGGAATCCAACCGTAGGTTGATATTCTTGAGAAGTGCAATATCGAGGATGTCAAGTCTATGAGATACCTCGTGAGGAAAGTGGGTACGGGTCATCAGGGCGATGCCGTCAAAGTTCAGGGTGGAGCAGAGGTTGAACAACTGTCTTCCTCTGGTCGAAGTTCTGGAACTGTTCCACGCGGGGTGTTTGCCGTTGAGATCGCCCGCTATAATAACGGAGTCACTCATGCCTATTATGGTAGTGAGGTCAGTAGCGATCGGTTGGAAGTCCTCTGAGTGGGACTGGGGAGGAAGATAGGCTGAGACTAGCGTGATAGGCTGTCATACCTAGTCGGCAGACTGAGACTTCCGAGCAGGAGAGAGTGGGAGGATCTATAAATATATTTAGACAAGTAAGGCTCAGTGGCGTCGGTTTCTCCATACCATTTCCCGTTTCGGGTCGGGCTTACAGTACTCGCTACGTCATTGTTTATTTCATATCTATAGAAAAAACACATCTGGTGCGGGTAACAATGCCTGCAAAAACTGTTATTACAAACTTTTAAAAATAATCCAAAGAACTAAAAGGTAGTACAAATATTTTATCAATAGGCGCCGACAATGATCTTCGTTTACACTAATAACAAAACATTAAGGAAATATTTAAACAATGGATTCTATTACGACGCTCGTAAATAAAACCAACCCAAAATCCCGAGTCGCCGTGAGATCCCTAACATAAAGCTACTTTCTAAAATGCTTACTGTAGAAATGGTACCTATTTGTTTCCCAAGATTTTAAATAACACGCGCTTAAAACTATACTTACTCTAAAACTTAAACCATGGGATCGGCTGTCCTGCACAACTACCAATCTATCATTTACATTTTAACGTATCTTGCTTGCTTCTAATCGAATTATTTTGATGTGTAAGCTGGTTTTAAACTTCAAAACTCTTTATCAGAAAATCTGAGATAATGTCTCTAAAGGTTTTGGTACAGATAAATTATTATACCATGGTGCACAAGTTATTAAAAATGAGCAAAACAGAATCGGACATAATTTTTTATATCAAAATGACCACATTGTCAAGTTTTTTTATTTACATTATTTTTAATTTCTTCAAGTAGGGATCTATTCTGTAAGAATCCCAACGTGAAAACTTAGTTGAAGTCATGATGAAGTGAGCTGTCAATAAAAGGTGGAATGACGGCTTACTTCAACCTCACTTCCAAGTTTTCACGGTGAGATTTTTACAGCATAGACCATGTATTTTTTTTTTGTTACTCAAGTGACGCCTACGACCCTATCTCCGTTAGTAGGTAGGGTACCTACCCAATAAACAGAATACCTATTTATTTATCTACATTCAGTATCTATTTCACATGTAACATGACTTACTATTTTACTGTAAAACTAACTGTATAGTTTTTCGTTGATATCAATTGATAAAACGTTATCAGGGTTCAATAAATCGATAAGCGACACTTGAACCGCTTGCTGTTTTATCGTAGCCGTAACTTAAGTTAGTTTTGTCGATAATTATCACTCTTAAGTCATTTCCGAACTATATTGGGGTCGGCTTCCAGTCTAACCAGATGCAGCTGAATACCAGCATTTTACATGGACCCACTGCCTATCTAACCTCCACAACCCAGTAACTGGGTAACACAATACCCCTTGGTGAGACTGGTTGTCACACTTTCGGACTTCTGACGACCTGTAACGACTGTCAAAGATCCACGATTGACAGCCGGGACCAACGGCTTAAAGTGCTTTCCGAGGCACGGAGGGGTCTTGGTATGTAAAGGTGGTCACCCATCCACGGACCAACCGCGACAAGCGTAACTTAACCTGATCGATCGACCCGTGCAGCTGTTATTACTTAGCCACAAGTCCTCGATATCACTATATGTATTGTAATTATTTTAACTTAGCAACTGTAATCTGCACCCGTAACACACTATTAATCATCGGAAGATATTGCTTTTTCATTGATTCTTATGCTCGATATTTTTTTCTGCTCAACAACGTAAGTAATGCAATGAATGTTGTGGAACTGTCAAAATGAATTCCATTCCTACTGTTAGTGTGTTACAATTACCCCTCATCAGAATTGCATTCTTACACCATTACACTGCATTGCACTCTTACACCATGACCTACAAATCTGATGCTGACAGAATGAGTAACACATTCCATTATCATTCTTTGGACCTGGAATTCAACCACTGCATCGCATAGATTCCTCTCAGCCAGAGAAGACCATTATCGATAGCCTCGCGTGCTCTGATCACGTTTTCGTTCCAAGTGTGGCGTGATATATTTTCAATATTATTGATTCTATAATAACCCAATGCCAGCGGTACAATACGATTACTTATTACAAGAAATAAATCTCAATTGAAAACCAGGAATCATGCCAAAACAATTCAAATACTGCTCCATAAATTATATCCAGCCGGTTCCACTACCATTATTATTATACACTAGCTTTTGCCAGCGGCTTCGTCCGCTTGAAAATTATCCTACGGGAACGTACTATCGGAATAAAAAGTATCCTAGGTGTTAATCCAGGCTATAATCTATATGTGTGCCAAATGTCATCCAAATTCGTTCAGCCGTTTTTGTATTATTGAGTAACAAACATCTAAACTTTCACATCTACTACTGTGAAAGTTTGATTTAGATGAACACAGATAGATTAATACTTGGATTACACACTTAGGATACTTTTTACCCCGGTGGTACATTTCCGTGGGATATTTGTCGACCTCCAAGCGAGTGAAGCCGCTGGCAAAAGCTAGCTTATAATATTGGTAGGATTATATCGACTCAGTACTCATACCTTAGTAGAACATAAAACAGTACAAATATAATAGTACCATTACTTTTGCTTCGTTTTAACTGCCGAACTGGCTCGACAGTTTTAACAAGTGACGTGGAAGCACCTTAGAAAAGGAACAAAGTTAGTTGCCAGTCTGTAGGTAGTGGGTACTGTAGGTAGTAGGGCATTCACGCGAGCCTAAGCCACAAAGGGTGAGCTGTAAAATAAAAAGTTAGGAGTTCTAACCGGGCGTGCCGGGGGACAGCGAACGGGTTCCCGGACGCGCAGTGGTATGTTACTGTTTATACGACGCCAGTTTTCAAGGCGGCATGCAGGCTCAAGTTTTAAAACCTTGTAATTTTCTACAATGTAAAAGTAGTAAAAACTTAAAATGCGAAGAAAGTAAGGTTCTTTAGTCTTTACCACCTGTCTTAACATTGAATGTTTTTCTTTTGTTTGTGTAAGGTTAAAATAATGTAAATACAAAACATATAAATAGTAACAGCTAAAATACAGAATAATTGCGTTGTAAATTGTTAATTTAAATAAAATACATGAACGTGTTCTGAATTTAGAGTAGACTGTTTTGTTCGTTGAAGTTCAAGAAATGTTTGTTACAACGTTTAAGAAATTGTTGATTTTACTTGAATGCACAAGTATCCATAAAATCAGCTGTTTATTCCCCATCAAATCAGCTGGATACAAACCCTTATGGCATGTACTTACCTCGGTGCTGCGCAACCGGTCTGTCGCTCCCCGCGCGCGCTCCTTCCCCCCTGTCATTAGAAGCGTGCGCGGGCGCATTGGCCCTCGGCCGTTGCGCATGCCCCGACTTATGGGCTCAGAACGGTGGATGGGATTTGATTTGAATTTTGGAACAGTCCGCCTTTTAGTGTAAGACCTTGTAGAATGCAAGTAAAAACTTAACGATCAGAAAAGCATCTGAATTGGAAATTGTGTTTGTAAAAACTGAGCGAGATTTATGTTTATTGGAATAAGCTCGAGTAGATTATATTGTATTTTAGGGTCATCAGAAGAACTAAGAGTACAAGGGAGGAATCGGCAAAGCTACTGTATTTTTAGACGAGCAATTTGAAAAAGAGCTGAAATAGCCTGAACAGAACCGACTAAAGCCTTCAGAGATGTTCGATATTGAAAGTGAATATAGAAACGTAAATCACACAAAAGACCTAGACCTCGTAAAGCTTGGCAAGTCCAATTGCAATCCTCAGAAAAAGAAACATGATTACAGCCGGAGATGATACGGAATTCCTGTCTTTGTGATGATCACGGCACAGACAAGTTTGTAATAAAACGACACTGGTCCGGTCAGGTAGAAACTGAGTCATCAACGCCAGCCGTGGTCGTTCAACTTTCATTATTGTTTATTTATCTTTTTATTGTTCGATGTTTGACGCGTGCGTATTGCCAGTCGTAAAGCATACGGAAATCTGCCCAATCTGGGCAAATTTCCGTATGCTTAGCTGGCAGGACAATGTTTTCTATCCATCGAAATGGCAAATTCGCAGAAGAATCTAAATAACTCACTGTCTGCCCTGAAATTTTAATCACTACGAGTATTGACTTTTTTCGTATATGTTTTGCTGTTTGTGATTCCTCAACTTGATATTCCAAGACTTTTTCTATAATAAACATCCATGTTCTTGTTCACTGACACGCATTAACTTTAGACGAATTCTGTATCTGATAAAGTCTGTAGACGCAATATATTTGCGTAACAGCTTGTAAATGGCGTCATTTCGCGAATTCATAATCGCTACATATAGCTCAAAATCACCTTGTAAATATATCGTTATCATTTGATCAAAGATAGGCAAATTGTAGTGCAAAAGTACAGAGATTATTTAATGTGTCACCCTCATCAACTAATTGTCATCATTTGTCAGCAAGAAAGCGTTCACAGTCTACCACAAGGTTCTATACTCGGCCCACGGAAATCTCACTTAACGGTACTACAAACACTAGTTACAAATCAAACCGTGTGTACTTCATGTGGAGTCTATGCACGCTAGCCTAGGCTGGGAGAACGTGGAATGTGAATAACCTTGGAAAAATAACAACCTATCAGGTATTATCTGCCTGCCTATCGTTTGTTTACTTTGAGATTGAAATATTGACGAGCACTACTTCTCCCTTTAAGGCAATAATGTTTTCATTGCACCAGCAATTTTATCAAGCTTCTGAAATAAGAACTCTTTGTTTGAATATATGGCAGGGCTATAACTTACACTGACATTCTGCTGATTAATGTTACTATTGTATCATCAAATAAGGAACAAACACCTAAATTGGCAATTTATTTACTAGTAGCAGCACTATTTCTAAAACATGTTCCAGTCAACATAATTGGTGTTAACAAATAGAACGAGAAAAATAGCCAATTAAAACAGGAAAACTTTTATCACGGGTATTTGTCTGAGCCGTCTGTGCGGAAACATCATTTGCACATATTTCATGGTATTTAATTGTGTGATTAATGAGTTTTAACTTATCAAACAGGGGAACCACATCCTTCCCATACAGAAATTCCAATTGTATCACGTATACCAGTTCTTGACCTCACTTTATGGCAAGTTTTTATCATTTTAATAGATTGGGGATTATAATAAATAAACTTTCCTACTTATAAACTAATTTTACTTGCCAAGATAATATAATTAATAATTTAAAGACTATCCTTAATAATAATATGTACAAGTATATAAAAAGGCATGGGAAAGCATCATAGGGCATCCAAAAATTTTGTTTTCGAACTTTTTCAGTCAACAGGAAACGTGTTCAAAAGGCTAGCAGCATTGCCACGTTGTATGGCAATGCTAATTCTTTGGCTAAAAAATAGGCCAGCTCTCTGGTTCACGCGAAGAGTCGACCAACCGCTTGGCGATGTCTCGAAAAACCGAAGTGGGCACTCGGACCCCCATGGCCCTAGTATTTCAACCCCAAACGGCTCGAATATATACGTTTCAATGAGATTCGACCTACATACTTATTATATTTATGTTATTCCAACTAAAATTCAAAGAAACCCGGACACACTCCCTCCAAAGATTCATTAGAACCAGTAAAAAATCCAACAGCACGCACGTACTATTAAGGCAGTAATTAGGAACACCAAAGTATGAGCACAATTTATAAGTTTTACACCCACGTTGAGCATTTCTCATGTAGGTACGTCAAAAAGAATCAGTGCAGTCAAAGGGCATGTGATGTACAAACTGGTTTCTCGCTAATGCAATTATCGGTTGGTTCGTCGAGACTGCTCTAAGTGACCGAATGGATACGTGAAGAGTGAGGACTGTCGGGCCGTAGCGTTTAAATGAGAAAACCTTTTATGTTCGTGGTAGTCGGCTCCCATAGGCACACTTTGTGAACAACGAGAATTCTGTTGAAATGAAACGAGATCGGAAGCTTTTTCTAAGTGTGAAGAAGATCATTTCAATGTTCATAACAGTAGTTGCTGAAGTCCTTCACGAGGAAGGAAAAATACACGTTGCTAATCTAATTGCCTGGGAAAACACATATGTGTACTTAATTCAGAAAAAATGGCCAAAAACGGATTGCAATGATGATGAAGAACCTTTTTGATAATGGTTTCCGTTAACTGGAAACCAACAGGTTTCAGGTTTTTCCATGCTAACCGGATGCTTAATCGTCATTGCATGTTTTCTAAATTCGTCATTACAGCAACGGAACAGCCGGAAGTGGTTGTTACCTTTCTTGATGAGTTTAGCTGTTAAAATATAAAGGTTCTTCAATAGCGTAGGCGGCTCCGATAAAAAATATCAATTGTTTCTGATTAGGGTACTAAAGACTTTAATTGCTGACGATTTGAGACGGTCTGCCTTGCAGGATTATAGCTCTTAGTTTTTTTGACCACATCGAATTCACGTAGGTACAATTTGCACATATTCTTGGAATCCTATCCTATCCTTTGTTTTTCTGCGAGGTCAATTAAAAACTGTTTTATATTTTGTATCTTCTATTAATGTGCAATTTTATTTTTCATCGCATAAATATCGATACTCGGTTATAATTTTATGAGTTATTTTTCTTTTATATAAGCGTCAGCGTGCAGCTGCCCCTATGCAGCCGGAACACACCTGCTTCGGTTGTCCCAGTCTCTTTCACCTTTGACATTTGACAAAAAATTTATGGCGATCCGATTATTTATTGTGCTTATAAATTCCTACTGTAACCTATAACAAAAATTTTGTAGCTTCTTTATCGGTGTGTACAACTGCTGCACTACCCACGCCTTCTGTAATTGACACGTACACATGTCACGAACTACTTTTTAATGGTCAAACTATCTCTTTGTTTCGAAAGAGTACGATAATCATCTTTCTCAGTAGAACTCCCACTAAGCGGCATACATATAGAATTTTGATTTGTATGTAGTACTGATCCTTGTCAATTACGGTCATTAAAAATTTAAATACCCATTACAAAATTTTGGGGTTAGGTTAAACGTGTTCTATAATTAGCGAATGGTCGGGCGATCAGGCCGCGGACGATTCGTTGGTAAGCCTTTGTTATTATTTAAATTATAAACGATTAGTTTACCAAATACTACGCCTGAGGCGACGCGTGCGCCGCTACGTCATCCTTGCATTTTTAAACTGCGATTTCGTGATTGTTTTTGTCTAGTTTTTATTTGAAGGACGGACAAGGACGACCCCTGAAATTAGACAAAACCGCTTTTTTGTGCAGTGCAAGAACAAGTTATAAATATGTTTCTGAGCAGTAAAGTGATACAGCTTATGTTATTGATCTTTCATTTACGGTATAGGTATTATATGATTAGTTAGTGATACTAGTCTAACTGTCTGAGTTCGTAATAGCTCCGTTTATACATTAGTGAAGCCAGACAATGAGAGACGTCTTCCGAATCGAATACCATCGGGGATCCCGCCGGGAAATCGTAGTTTAGACAATGCATCTGACTTTCCGAATGAACGCCGAGAATGTATTTAGAAATACGTTGCTTGTCTGTCTGGGTATTTGGCGTTTTTAAGAAACACCCCTTCCATCAGGTTTTTTGTTACAGAGTACAAAAGAAATAAAAAAGCAGATCAAAAAGTGCATAATCCCAAATTGGTATCCCGGTTTGGGATTGAATGGAATTTTTTTTTTGTATTTTTTTATACAAGCAGTGCTTTACACCTTGTAGTTTTCAATACTTACTTGCATTTTTTTACACCATTGAGGTTGACGATATCAGGATATACTTACCGTGAGAATTCTTTGTAAAATTTCTCATACTACCCCAAATAGCGTCCAACATTCCGAAATGCGTAACTGCTATCTCGCTTTATAGGTTGCTCTAATATGCCGTACATACCTACGTATGTATGCGCATGAGCGTGAAGGCATTCGAAAGCCCTTCGTATGCGCAGGCAGCTAAGTAAACAATTTATTGGAGCCCATCTATCAAGACGGACGTCGTCGTATTGTCCAATTGCATTCCTCGTATTTTGACAGAGAATTTAGTGAGACACAAATTCTCGCCACTATATTATACCTTTAAATTCTCAAAAGCAAACAATTATGAGTTAATTTCTACTAAACGGAAATATCGTGATCAATTACAGGGAGTAGTACTATAGCTCTGTTCCACGGTCAACGATCTGATAACTTCGGGGTATGTTTGAATTGATACTTGATAGATTGTAGAATGTGGATCAGAAAGAGCCTAGGGTCCTCGGATATGATTGAATGCCACTTTTCAATCTGCCGTTGTATTTTATACATTTCATAAAGGTTATAGTATTTTTTACCTTTTCCTAATGGAAAAAAAATTGGTAGATTAACCGCCAAATAGTGCCCTAGAATATTTTATATAATATTTGTAACGTTTAGAGAATACCTTTACTTTTGACATGATTGTATTGCAAAGTCATGGTAATTTCAATATTGATGTACAATTCCTTTCAAAACGAATCATACAAACAGCTAAGGTTTTTCGTTTTGTTTCTTCGCAAATAACTTATTTGGATTACCCGCGAGGCCACGACCCTGGCGAAGCTTCGTTCCATTTCCCGACATCCTCGCTCCAGAATTGTGCGTTTCCATGTCGCGATGTATTATTAATTTGCCATTACATCGGTCTAATTTCGCGTGATATAATACGAGAATATTTGCCTCCAAGCCGGGGGTAAACACCAATTAATCCTGGCAACACGATACGATACATTTCTAGGGTGGAAGGGGGACCCTCTGATGGCAGATTGCTGCATAATCCCGCTGCATTTCTACTGCTTCCGATGCAATCGGCCAAGAGAGGGCGTGTCCAAGGGGGATCGCTCTATGGACATCACAGGGGCTAATATATTTTTCTTTACATCACTGTTTGTTGGGGAATCGATCAAATTGTATGTGAAACCTTTGTGTATTGTTCGGGTGAAATTCTGCGGATTTAAATTAAAACATGAATTTCGGGTGGCTTTCATTATGATATAGGATTTTCTTTAAGATACAATTTTGTTTCGCAACATGATGATAACTAAATTAAACTTAACTGGAATGCTGATGGGTTTTCACAAAGTTTAATTTCCTTAAATACCCTAGGACATCTACTAAATTAAAGTATGACATATATGTACATAACATATATTATGTATTTACTCAAATACCAATAGGGGGAACTTCGGAACCCCAACATTCTATATTTTTTACAAACGCTTCCCTAACTTCTAAACATTGTTTAATTTTGCCACTTCACGCTTATTGTCATTTATTGAGCTGACTTGACAGTTCCAACCGAAGTGCTTTTTGTACACTCACAAATATCAGTCACTTCAACTTCCAGGCACGTCGGAACTTCGGTGGACGGAGTTTCGAACTCGCTTAAAGTTACGATTGCCATCTCGCCCCTTTACGAGACACCAAAGGTATTTGTTAATTACCCCGAAACGCAACACCGTTAGACGTTAACATGAAACTACTAAATTAATTTTCTTATCTCATATCTTTACATAGAGTAACTATACCGAACTGACAGTTTTCGCATACAATTAGTGAACGCCCGAATAAATATTGGATTATATAAATAAACTAAACACGGTATATTATATATACGTGAAATGAGATTTATTTTTACATTGTGTTTGCGACTCCGTGTGAAAACTTGTGCTTATCTTTTGTATAAGAATGACGTTTTTTCTATGGGACACAAGCGCTCTGTCACTTTTTTTTCCGAAACTAAAGTTTTTGATAAAAAATATGACTCAGGATTTTAAAGAAGACAAAAAAATAATCAAGCTGTAGGTACCACAAAGTTCATTGATAGAAATACAGATTTAGCTGATAAAATAGCTGAACATAAAAAAGAACATTACACTTTATGGGAAGTATGTAATTCCGGATATAACGAGCTGATGAAATAGACTACTACTAAAGTCAAGAGTGCGGCTCCTGGAGCTTGAAATTGATTTTGATATTAAACTGCACAGATATTTGGCGAAACTTCACAGACAAGACGGGACTAGATATCCCTAACCTGACTTGACCGGATAACCCTTTATTAGCCCCATACACAGAGATATTAGTTACAAGATCAATGATTTCATTTCTGTACATAGGTTTCTATCAAACACGTTTTTAAACGTCATAAATTTCATGTTTTCTTATCTGCCTTAGCCTTTCTAATAACCTTAGCCTTGTTGACTAAACAATCATGTCTAATCAACATAGTAAAATCTTCATGAATGTTTCAAGCACTTTAGAAGCCCAATTTCGTAAACGCTACCAAAATGATAATACCTAGAATCTGCTCGCTTGATGTCCAAAATATTTGACTACACACCTGCACGCGGGTGCCTCATTAATGTATGTATAATCGCAGAACGTTCTTCCAAAAGACGCATTTAGATGAATATCTAAACTCGTTATTTCGACAATTGTTGCGAATAAATTCGTTATGATGACTGAAATCGCCTTTTCAACTTCATAGTTAAACAAGTCGCTAGTTAACTTGTAATTTCTTATTTTAAGTGGAAGAGGTGGTCTCCAACAAAGTAAATACCATTATTTACCGGGTCCACATTAAAAAGCGCAGCACATTAAATTGATAATCTTACAAAAATACATTCGAATCGATATAGTCGAGTAGAATTCCGTATCGATATTCGCTGCGATTGCCCACGATAAATCAGCGTTCCCTGCGCCAGCTTGACCATTTTATTAAATTCCGCGATTAAATACCCGCCAGCAACGTTAAACGAAAACGTTTCGATATTATCGCGATATATCTCGACACCTCGACTCACCTCGCCCTGTTTATAATTACGAGTTCGCCGGTCGACCCCTCGGCTGCGTCGTCGTACGGTCGTACCAGGGTAGCACAGCGAGAGAGCTCTCGCCTGACATAGCCCCACCCGACCCATGCATACCTTACAGTACAACCAACACTTTTTGTCAAACATGGCGTCTTCCTTTTGCGGAGGTTTATTATGGAAATTATTTATAAATATCAACTAGAAAAACTATACCCTTGCTGTGGTGTTCGTTTTTGCTGTTTCTTTGTATGTACCATATATAAAGTGTACCTTGATAAGATGCAATATCAATGGACTTTGCAACGCTCTTATTATTCTTATCTCTCTCTGGGCCTGAATTAACTATGACAACTTAACGATTCCTTACTCGTAACCACGTCAATCACACACGAAATATGCTAATATCGTATTAATAATACCGACAAACATTGGTTTTTAAAAAACACGATATTGACGTAGTTTGAACGTAGTAAGATTCCGCGGGGAATCATAACCATACAGAATTGGGGCCCTGGTGAGAAAAACTGAGCGAGCAATTAGCTAGCTTCTTACTGCAATATAGTGTCTTGACTATTTGAATAATTAACTCTTTCCAGCCTACATAGGTTATTCTTATTGGAATTATATTTCAAACTGCAATATTCCGAAGTCTGTTCGATTTGGGAACTTTGTGATATTTCAGAAGGTAGATATTCCTTATGATAATTTAAATTTTCAATGACACGGTCAGGAAACTTTAAAGACTTCCTAACGCAGGGAGCGTTAGTAAATCTGTAAAACGCAGTGAGTGTTAGTAAATCTGTAAAACGTAGAGTAGAAGTAAATATGTAAAATGTTAGAGAGCATTAGTAAATCTGTAAAACGCAAAGAGCAATTAGTAAATCTGTAAAACGCAGAGAGGATTAGTAAATCTGTAAAACGTAGAGAGCATTAGTAAATCTGTAAAACTTAGAGAGCGCTTTCTGGCATAATCAAATGACATTATAGTTTCATTAGTTTTATAGTAAAAACGCTTATTCTTAAAACCAATATCCAATGTTGTGAATACTCTATTACTGATCGAAATGCACAAAATATTTGATGTAGAATTGAAAGTAAATCCTCGCGCCAACATGAAACGTTATTACGTATTACATAAAGTTCTATTTCACGTATACATAAGTTTGCATAAATCTTATTATCAAAGATGTGTAGGTACTTTAAGATATTATTTTCGGGAAAACTTGCAAAATGTATAGTAACTGCAGAAAGAATATATCGGTGAGCTGTTGAAGTAAGCTACAGGTTGCTATGTAAAATTCATAAACAATTTTATTTCTGGAAGTAAGTTAGTACAAACACTTTTTACACGTCATTGATATTTTAACAACTAGATGAGGTTCGCGTTTTCTATCTGACTACTCTGAGATGAAAGGTCGAAACAAACTCAGAGGTTACAGAATCTTTTAAAGTCAATACATAATCATATTCAGATCATGTGAAGACCCTGTAGATTGGTGTTTGAAATGTTTTTTTAAGGAAAGAACCACAGATTGAGTGGTCCCATCCAGTCAGTGCATGCATTTGTCATTTTGTCAGTAATCGTGCAGATCAACTCAGAACAAAAAAACTTATAAGTTAGCAAATCGATTAGATAACGTTGTGCAAATTACAATCTTATCGATCTTCTAATACTGACGACAGATCTTTCACATTCCTAAATCCATCATTCACATGCAATAATAGTTCTGCCTCACTCACCATGGCAATCCCAATTACAAACTCCACCAAATATAATAAAATATCGCACTTTCATACCAAATGTTGTCCCCTTAGTAAGGGATTGGGGTCCCCTTGCAAGCAGGTGTGGCTGCCGGTTTAGGGAACCCTGCCAATAAATGGAAGTAAAGTTACGGAACCTGTTCAGCTAGTGACGCATCTTCGGACAATATGAACTGGCCCTCGGTGATGGGGCTTATGGAGTCATCTTTTAAGGTGACACGGTTTCATAATGGTGTTTAACTAAACAAGGATTATTAAAAAAAAGTCCCGTTTTTGTGTTGTTAATTTGGCTTATCATGATGAATAATATATTAGCTAAGAACCTGTACCAAGGTGGCAGGTTCGGATAAGGATTTCCTTATAATCTACCAGTAAAAACATGGACCAGAATTTTGTACCTTTGTATTTATTTGAAACGTTAAGTAACTTGAAGTATAGTAAACCAGGTCGTTAAAAAACTTGAGTAGAACCCCATCTAAAAGTCACTTCTACAACCTCTCATGAAGTCCATGACTTCTACATTTCTTAACAAAAGAGGACATTATGTGTGAATGTTTATTTTATGACGTGACACTAACGTGATCTTAAAGTGGACGTGCGAGAGGTTTAATGACGTCATTAACGTCACCAGCACTAAGTGGCTGCGAGTTCGGGAAATTACGATCATGACCGAGACCAGAAAATATGAGCAGCTACAAATTGTATGTTAGATTAAAATGCAAGAAATTTAATGATTAAAATGTTACGAACTTTGGAAAGAATACTTTGACGAAAAATCATTGACAAAAGGTATTTGGTATCGGACGATGCAGCCAACCATTCAAAATTATCCTTGGTTTCATAACGCCGATATGAGTAGACAAGAAATCGTGACGAGTATGAGACTTCGCTCCGGACATATCCCATTGAATAGCTTTGCTGCATTGATGGGCAAAGTTACATCTCCAAACTGCACGGAATGCAATGTGGTTGAAGACGTTTTTCATATTATGATGGAGTGTGTCCGAAACGGAGCGGAAAGATATTTGATTCGAGACCAATTTATTATGAATATTTGTCAACTAGGAGAATGTAATATTATTTTAGCTTTTCCAGCATCCAAAGCCGCTAGAATATTATATAAGTTAGTTAACCTAGGGATTAAGCGTAGATGTTAAGGTTTGCATGTAATAAAGTTTTCCTATGAGGGTGGCATGCTCACTATGTGATCAAACCCTCGTTAATAAATAAAGATTAAAAAAAAAAAAAAACACCACAATACTAAATGTATTGAGGTGTTGTTCTTGAAATGCTTTGACTCGCTTTGGTTAATTTATGGCCGATTCTTATAATTTACGGACAGTTGTAGGTTCTTGTATCTTTACCAAAAATAAAGCAAATGCCTCTTAGCTTTGCAAAGTAGACCGTTAGGCAGTAGCTATCACAGGTAAAATTAGTGTACAATTTCACTCATAGTGTTTTTCGGGTGTTCTCAAGAGCAACTTTAAGTTTTCACTGCTAAAATTGCAAATGAATAAACAAAACCGGAACATAAACCCATCAATTCAAACACCACAGTTTTAAATACCAAAATAACAAAAGCTTTTGATAGACAAAGCTCGTAAAATAAAAAGGCGAGTGCTGACAGCCCCCGCTGCCTTGCTAACAGCGCATTTATAAGAACACCATGTGCATAAGTCAGGGCACGCGACAACACAGAAAGGTCTAACGTCATCGACCTAGGACATCTGCGTCTTACGGCAGGTTCTAGAAATATCACGTGTCTAGAAAATGTGGCGTGAAGATTTTTATGCTTCGATGCCCGGTGTAGCCTGCGTGAGAGATTTTATATGAGGTCCTGTCCTGTTATCGATTGGATCCATTATTTATTTTATAGGATCGTTTTTATTTTGAATGCGCTTCCTATATCGATACTAGAAATAGAATCTTGATGCTGCATTTTTGATAGTGTTCCTATAAAATACCCATTCTCATGATTGACTAAGAATTGTGCATAAAAAATTCTGCCAGTATTTGATTCAGAGACATAGGATAATCTCGCGCTAGGGGTAATCAATTTAATTATTTGCGATCAACAATAAGAGTATAAAACATCCTTTTGTTAGGCACTCGCGCAGTTGTCCTGCCACCCCCACGGATATAAAGTTATCGCGTTAGTGTCCATTAGCGATGCGAACGTGCCCCGTCAGTGCACAGCTGCCTTAATACTAATAGCCTGATAAATTGTTATTATTGTTTCTGCAATAAAACGCAGGGACGTCCATCATCAAAAGAAAGTGTTAACAAACATCGGACTTATCGAAGATTATTTTGTATGAACGTGTTTATTGTATTATTGTCTATCAAGACTAAAATGAACTGCTTTTATTGTCATATAGTCATGATGGGCAGCTGCGGCGCCGCGGGGTAGAAATGTCATGGCTCCACTCATTATATGAACGAGACAATGAGGATCCCTTCGAGAAACTCATTCATTCTGCTATATACGAGTATTTATTTTGTCTTCTGACGCAACGCGCCCCCGCTATATGTATGCGTGCGTGCTATCGACCCACTATCAAAGTACTCTGGCCTTTTCGCCAAGTAATTTCGATAAGATAAAACTCGACAGTCCTATCGATAAGTCGTCACGATTTGTTTCATCATTTGCACAATCCCAAAGATTAAAAATAAATATGTCTCATCAACAAAATATGAAACGAAATGACAACAAACTGTTTTCTGTGTATATTACAAGCGTTATCAAATTAAGGACATGTGTGTTTTTCTTCGCCCGACACACAGACAGGGAAGACCTATAAAAGGAAGGCGATGAACATCGGTCAATTATGGCAAACGCTTAAATTGGAAGCTACACCCCGCGCGCAGGTTGCACGAAAAACAAAGAGTAGGTATGTTGTTAAAAACCGAAATCGATTACACAATTACAAAGACTGCGAGGTAGTTGTTTGATTTATGCGTTGTCCACGTACAACGATTGCATAATGGAGGCGCCTGCACTTCAAACTGGTTCAATATTTCATAGTAGCATTTCGATTTTATACGTGTTTTTTTTTGCGGCGGGTGCGACATTAATATGCATTCGAAGCGCGTGCCGCGTCGGTCAGCTGTTTCTTCTATGCGGCCGCAAGCTGCGCGCCGTAAAAGGAAACAAGACTCGTGGATGGATTACGCCGATTACATCGCAATTATCCGAGCGCGCCGAGAGCTGCCTACGTAACATTGGAGCACTTTCGCGATCTTTGTTCCGCGCGACATTGACCTTGCCGCGCGTCTTATGTAATGTTTTTTCGGCGTTCGCTCCGTTGCCATTGAACTTCGTGTTCTTTTCATATACATGCGTAAACACGCGTCAGTGATTACCTTGTGAGGATTCATTATCACATTTAGCACCGGCACGAACGTTTTGTGGACGTAAAATTAGTATCGTCGCGTTGACTACACTCAGCACTCACCGCCATTGGTATGGCCGCGTCGTAACGCGAAATTCGCATGCGCTGTGCGATCGTTTTTATCGCTCGCCCATGCCTTGACGAGCTCTGCAGATGGCATTCACGATGCAGGCTTGAAGTTTTTACTGTCACCGCCTCGCGCTACACTTGGACAGTTATGTCGCTGACTCCTCAAGAATCTTTAATTTTCTTTGGTTATGTTTTCAACGATGGAAATCGTATCTACGCTCGGATCTGGAGAGTCCGGTTTTCTAATGAGAGCACGTCGCCCGCATTATATTGGTATAACTGTGTTTGCGCTGCGCGTTGAGGACTTCACCGTGTACTCGAAATCTTTTTAATTTTACGACCACAGCGTGAGTCTTCCGGACCCTTGACTCAACTATAACTTACTTTATCTGGATGGGTGCACGATTATGAGATAATCCCACACTGGTGCTCACGGTTGAATATAAACCGAGAGTAATTGTCTCATTGTCTATACGTCACTTAAAGTAAGATACTACCGCGATAACACCCGAGGTACGTGACGTATTTGGATAATGAAAGTCAAGGTGCAACGTACATATAACGAAAATTCATTGTGAAGCCGTAAAAGGTGCAGAAACATTCGCGGCACGTTCGGAAAGAGACATTAGTGACACGATGTCATCAAAGTCTTTTGAACAGGACTTAGCCTACGGAATACCTACAGAAATGTCCTACATAATTCCACTTTGTCACTATGATAAGTGGCTGACGCAAGCAAATCTCACGTGTACGGCAATCGCATACCTATTCACAACCATTCAGGCTGTCATATCGAAAATGACACATTTCAATAACCTGATTTGCCTTGCCCCGACAGCAAAGGTTTTGGATTTATGAACAGCGTTTAGAGGAGACTCCTACATACATATTATAACATGGATTAATGTTCCAATTGGTATAGCAGCGTATCGAATGGTTGTGAATAGCTATGTAAAACGTACACGTATGGTAAACGTCAAATGTCAATTTTGGTACCACTGCCATTGTCAGTAACATGCGATAGAAATTAGCGATAAGATCCATATCTACATTCGTACCATAAAATTTAATCAAAGCAAGTATTTGAACAATGACTGCAATTCCTGTACCAAATCTAGATTTAGATTAGCTGATGTTACTCAATTTAGTGTAAGGCCAAAGTTTTGATAACATTTCTTTATTTCGTAACTACTGATAAGCGAATCCACTCAAAGTCAGCTTGAACGAACACGATATTTCCATTAGACGTACATACATAGTCATAAAATCATGATATACCTAGTCGTTCGGGTTGATCTTAGGAGAATGCCTTCACCATTAATTATGTACTTACGGTGCTCAGCAGAACAGGTAGCTTCGACACTTGAGACGTCTGGTGGAATCACAAGACTACCCCGCGGCATTGCCTGGCTCTGTGGGTGGGTGGTTTTGGCAAACCGAACTATTGAACCGATAACAAAAGGGCATTTCTTGAGAGCTCTTCAGAAATACTGAGGTCAAATGTTTTGTTTAGTTCTACCACAGAAATTAAAAAAAAAAAAACGTAAATCATGTTTGAGAATCGACTCTAACAAAGTTTTTGATGATTATTTTTCTTATAATATAATATGATAATATGTATATGACGTATTTAAGCTTTAGAAAAAACATTGTAAATATACGGAAGCCACTTTCTATTGAATATGTTCTTTTGTTCTATGTACAACTGAAATGAAAAGGACAACCTACAGTTGAATGAAAAGACTCCTACTTTATGTTTGAGAGTTAATATCTCGCATGTCAAATGTACACCATGTGTACCGATAACAATAGAATATCTATTAATTAGAAAGATTATGTCTGGACTTTAAAAGAGACTGACCTCTAAGTTTGTTTCGGCCTTTCTTCTCAGAGTAGTCAAGATATGAAAGGCCGACCACATCTAGGTTTATAAATATAATTGAGGTGTACACACGGCTACATATTAAGCTATACAGTTCCAGTTTAAGCTAATCTCGCACTGTACGAAAATCCTATTCAATGCGAGATCAGCTTACACTGGAAATGTATACCAGCATGTGTAGCCGTGTGTACAAACCTACTAACATGTATAAAATAATTTAACATTTCGAAGAAACGATTCCTCGTAAGAAGTTTTTAATCTTGGGAGACACTTTGGGCCACTAGCCGAATCATCAAAGAATCACACTTTAAAGGCAAGGTATGGCAAACACTTCGTGCAATACAAGAAACTATAATGGATGATAAATTTGCACACTTGGTAATCAACGCACAACCAATTCCGTTAGGTTCTGGCAATCACGCCTGGGAAAGCAAAGATCCGGAAGAGCTAATTATAAATCACGTAACTTTAGTAAGACGCCGCAGAAAATATCTTGTTTGAGTTTTGACCCATGCTCCCGTGAATAAACTACTGCATTAAACCCAACGCTCAATCAAACACGAAAAGAAGAAGGATTAATTCTTCCAAAGCACTGACAGATAAATAATATTCTATCTGTGGATTCAATGGTGTCTTGCCACCATCATTTATCCCTATTACAACACTTAAATTTGTGGCCGTAAGCGCAGTCATAAACGTTAAAAATACTTATGTAAATTAAGCTTTTAACTCCATATATTTGTCATGATCTTACCATTAGTAATACATAAAGATAAAATAGACACGCGACCTTATTGGTTTAATAACAAAACGGTATTTGAATCTATAAAAGTAGATTGTACGAAGTTTTTATTGCCTAGAGAGAATGTGTGAGGACTGAGGAGAATGACGTGCAGTATGTGTGTAGTTGCTTATCTCGGTACATTAGCATGTTTGTCGGGACACGGCTACTGCATCCGTGTGTCTACTACCGTTATGGTCAGTTTAAAATACTTTATAGCTAGCAAATCTTGTCATTATATCCTTATAAACAGTAACTTGAAAGGTCAAAGTCGAAATTTTACCAACATTTGCAGGCGATGTCACTTCAGCCAAGCTCAAATTAGCAAAATCGTATGCTTTATCACACATTAGGGTTGTACGTGAATAATTCAAAGCAAAAATCCCTGTCATTAGTGGAAAATTACTGCTGTCGTCGCCCTTTCGCCACCCCTACACCACTATCGCAAATTCATCGCTACCACTGCATTTGAAACCGCAGCTTTACACACATTATCATCATTTAATTGTTTCCACACCGTAAACTTGATAAATAAGAAAGTTACCCGGTTTATGACTACAGCAAAAAGTGCTCATGAAAAAAGTCTAGCAAGTGTGTTTAACAGCTTTAACAAGTTATCGTTAAATTAGCAACGATCATAACCTTATCATCTCACACCTGCCCCACCGGTATCGTTCGGCAAATCCGATCGGTCCCGAGAGCTTTGTCGGTGAAATAATAATCAATCAAACACGAAATTAAGCTCGGCCGATTTTATGACTTATTTCTTTCGGCTTAAGCACTAAAATCACTTAATAACACACATTGTATAAACAGCTGCAAAAAAATCCACAAACTCCCCAATGACTGTAGATTAATTATCGGGAAATTAACAGGCAGGCATCATCGGATGTTGGAAATCACGCGAACGTCACTTTCATACGCTCAATGACGCAATGAGTGTCTTTATTACCGGGACATAGAGTCACGGTTTGCACCGACTTGAGTGTGAAATAGAAATGGATAGTCGTCACATATTATCACGCGATTGCCAACTTAGCTCACGTACGAATACAAAAAGTGATCCAGAATAAAACCGTGGGAAGTTAGTGGACGCAATGATGCTTTTTTGTGTCACTTTGATTTATTGTTTTAGATGTAGTCTGTACCGAATAACGATTGTAGATAAGTGTTGATATAATGCCGCTTATGCAGGTAGCAACATACCGACTCCCGTTCTTAAGTCAGCGCGCATATCATGGCAGAGAACAATTCTTAGGCGGTTGAAGAAGCTTGCGGTTGTGGTCCATTGAGTTTTATTGTTCTTTGTAATCGCGTGTAATTAGCATTAAAAAGCCTCTGGAAAAAAATCGCAAAGCTCTCTTAAATCTCTGATTTCACGGCTAAACTTCAGGCAAGAAATCGATCCATGCTCAAGAAACTATTTTCCGTAACAGTGCAAGAGGTTTTGCTCTCATTTCATTCTTTATCAAGAAGTATCAATAACCAAGAACCTATAAAAAGTCAGTAAACGGTAACTAAGCACCAGTAATTCATTGCGATATGCATCTGAATCTGAATACCGCAAGTTGTTTGTAGGAGCGATTTAGGCTGACATGGTAGAGTTTTTGATCCACGACGCACGCGAGGGAGTCGCGCCGTATTGGCGAAGCCCTAGGGCTGTCTCAGTCCCCACCCGCCCGTCTGAAACGTTATCACGGATGAGTTTTTACCACGAATAGCTCACGAACAAAAAGCTAGAATGTAAATGATTGACGTCAGTCTTGCAGACTGTTTTAATACAGAAGAAAATTACACAAACTGCATCGTTGCAATACGAGACCTTGTAAGCACAGACCTTGCATTTACATCAGTCAAGCCTTAGAAGTTGTCGTGACGTTAATGAAGCGTCATGTTACGTCACCTGAGAAGTGACAACCCCGCATCACTTCAGACAAGTTACGTTTTGATTGAATTCCTTCTATATACAGTACCCTACAGCCAAAGAGAGTCGGCAGCAACTTCGCAACTCCCCGTCGGGCAACATTTAGACGGAATTAAGTGCACTTAATCGTCGGCGCAGGCGCTCCGCCCGGGGGAGCACAATTTTAGCCCGCATTTATAATGTACGGTTTTTTATGATGGCTCCTTCCTTGATCATTTCAGTTAGTCAGGGAGTACTTACCACAACGCCCCACCAAGCGAAGTAATATGGTCTTCCAGATACGTGTGCTGGATACAAGAATTTCGAAAGCTAAGACAAGCTGAGCTGAGGGGGGTGTATAGAAAGCTCGACAAAACTACACCAAATTGTCTTGACTTTACATCATTTTGGCTTTTGAAAGGGTAATACTGCTGAATTTACCGTGGGCATTTTCCCACAACTTACATAGTATAAAGTGCAAAATATCGTTTCAAAAGAAAGCGAATTACTCTCTGACATTGAGAATAATTTTGCGGTATTGAAGCAAAAGTTGTACAACTGTTGTATGAATCAACTGCACCATCTGCCTCTGTAAAACACAGATTGTAATTACCTGGTAATGCCGTAATTATATATATCGTCACAACTTAACTGAGACATTGCTAGCAGTTGTGTCTAGTTACAGAGAGGCTTCGGTTACACTGAGTTTTATTTGCTTATTAAAATTCATGAGATCTCGGACCTCACTACGAATTAATTTTGGGTTCTCTCACTACAATTATTACAGTTGCATTTGCAGCAAATAATTCGCCTCCGGCAGAATCAGCTTCGATACCGAAATGTGGGGAATTGGAACGCAAACAAATACTATCCGTACCGTGAATTTTTTCCTGCACCTACTTCGTTAAAGCGCGAATGGTTGGTTGTTTATTTTCAATAACACTTAACGAACCGCGTATGTCATAACAGTTGCATCGACTTTCTCATTTCCGACAGCGTTAACGCCCACCTTTTAGGCCTGGAGGCCTCTGTTATTTTTTCTTATAAAATACAGGCCGAGCGCCAAACTGCGTGTTCTTTTGTGGATGTTTTTCCTCACAATGGGCCGGTTTCATTATGCAGGGCGAGTGAAAAAGGAACGAAACAGATGTACGGTGGTGGTGCATTCGTTCGGCGGACAATAGTCACGAACGTCGTCGGCCGATCGATGCCTCGTCTTTTGTGAGGAAGACTAGTGACACGGCTTTAACAGCTGGTGTGTCATTCTCATTACATTAGGTTAACTGCGAGTCGACGCAACGTTCAATTTACCGCGAGTGTTGTCGATGTTAATGGTGCCGGTGTGGTGCCAGTATTTACGACAACAATGGACTGTATTACAGGATTTTTATTTTTCAAACGTCATTTAAATCTTCTTTTAGAATAAATAAAGTTCAGTATATGCTGCTAGTGAAAGTGATTGATACCAATAATACAAACCAAATCAGCAGTACAATGAAAAGTGAAGTTTAATGCGCTTGAGAATGCACTGACAATAAAATTGCAGTTGACTGTCGCAACCATTTATTTGTACATAAAGCCTAATGGTACATGAAAACACACAAACAGCATGAACAAAACTAATTAATTTTGTCTGGCGTGCACAATTAACCTCTCATTTCAAATCACACCAAGATACACACTGAAGTTATCATTATCTGGGCACGCCACGATAGCGGCGGTAAGTCCCCTCTTTAAGGAGTGGCTTGAGAGGCGGCATGGCGTCCTCACCTTCCGCCTGACGCAGGTCCTCACCGGACACGGTCGTTTCGGGAGGTTCCTGTTTCGCATAAGGCGGGAGGAAACGCCCGGGTGTTTCCATTGTGAAGATCGCCCTGAGGACACGGTGGAGCATACGGTGGCGGTCTGCCCGGCTTGGGCGGAACACCGCCGTGTCCTCGTGGAGGCGATCGGCGGCGGCGATCTCTCGCGTCCGGCCCTGGTGCAGGCCATGGTACGGAGCGAGAGTGAATGGTTAGCCGTCACCTCTTTCTGCGAAACAGTAATGCTCGCGAAGAGGGAGGCGGCGCACGTGAGGGAGAGGTAGTATATGCGCCCTCACGGCCGTAGTCGCCGCGGGAGACGCCCTGGGCGTCGGGAATCCCAGGCTGATTCCCGGCCACCGTAGGCGCGGGCTTGCGGACGGCGAGTAATGGGTAGCTCGCTGTCCGGTAAGGACCAAGCCCGGGTCGACGGCGCGTTGTGTTCCACGCGCGCCTCAAAGAGATGTCAGCACCAAATGGGGGGGTCCGCAAGGGCCGATGCCTGCCAGGGGTGCGGGTTGTTCGAAAGAGATACCGCGGTCCCTGGCACACAGGCAACTGAGGCAACACGGGTGGGTTTTAGTCAGTAAAAGTCTGACACGCCCTCCCGCTCCACCCAGAGCGGGAGAAGTTATTTGATGATTTCCCACCCAAAAAAAAAAGTTATCATTAACTCTGTGAAAGAATTCTCAGCTAATTGCCTTCCAAATATCAAAACAATCTCATATCGACAATAGAGAACTCGGAAGCAGTTTCCATAACATAACGGTACAGAAATTAGTGAATACAAAGAAGACCGTTTGTCCATCATTATTATATCGCAAGTTTATATTTGCTGTCGACTCGTTCTTATTTCCTGAGACATAAGGTCAATTTATTTTATTATGTATATTGAATAGTGTTGTGATAAAGACGGCTCCCGACTGACGCGCTCATCGCATGCGTGCGCGCCGCAAGCTAAGCGGACGCGGCGAAATTATGTGCACTTATCTACAGGCCGGTCGTTAGTCTGTTTCGCGTACCTTGTCATGCACGCCGCAACTTAGTTCGCCAGTTCCGGACTAAGCTGTGAATTATACAGATACAGAGTGATAGTTACAAAAAATCCAAATCAAGTGCGTCTTATATCTCGATTAAAGATTAACATATCTTCGGAAATGCCGAGAAGAAATTATTTATTCCAAAAAACCAGTTCGCATAACGCGACGTCAATCTGCGCCGCACGATCAATCCGCAGTTAATGATCAACCTTGATTAATACTGAGTGAGCTTAAGTCAGTCTCACTCCATACGAATTACGAACCGCGACTACCGTTACACATCGCCTCCCGGGTTACCCAAGATTTTTTTAATTAAAACATTCTACGGCTGGGAAACGAAGAAAGAAAAAGGCCAACGGTTACCTATTGAAAGGAAAAAAAACTTTGCCCCCTCCTTTTCATCCCTAATCTCGTAATTGTCGGTGGATTTTTTGCGCTATGAAAGAAAAAACGTACCCTTTGTGGATTTGTACCCTCGCACGTGCACTGATGAATCTCTTTAACCAATCGCAAACACAAATGTCTAGCCTGTGAATTGTGTTTTGTCGAAATATTGTTATCTCAGCGCTCTATCACTACTTACCAGTTTGAAAAATCACTCGGTGTTATCACTCCATCAGGGCGATGAATAATAAATACATGCATAATGAAGAGGATGTATGGACGGTCAAATAATAATCGTGACATCGTAACCCCTAAATGTCAATTGGGCGATGGAAGGCGACGAGACGATTTCGTTAATAGGATTGTAATTAAGCCGAAAGGGGGTGAGGCGAGGGCTCGCGGAGAGCGCAGGTGCAAGGATGCGGGCGTAACCTTTACAACAGCTGTTCGACACTATGAAGGAAATGGCTACATTCGCTCTGATGAAAAATAAGAAGAGCGCAACTCTTAATCTATTTCTAAGTTAAATTGCCTCCCCATAGGCAAAGTCCAAACACATGTTATTTTCAAACCTTATTTATGTTCAAAATTAATCGTACTATAAAAATAGTGTCGAGTGTAGCTGTAGACGACCTGTAGCGGTGCAAATATTATTAGATATTTTGTAAAGGGCAACCTTCAGTGCGTTCATTGTGTTTACATAGGTAACAAGTACTGACCGACGCACCGCAATGTTAATGGGACTAATACTATGGGATCTCATACAGTGCTCGCCCAAAGGCCATTTGAATATTAATACGCGGCGGCGGCGTATTCGTTTAGGCGTACATCGCACCGTGCATACATTATTCCGTTATGGGATTATAAATAATCTGACTTTGTAATGGCGTTACACGTTATAACGTGTGAAATCGACTTGAGGACAACGAATAAATCACCATTATCTTCATTATCTGTCCATACTGGCGAATACGTAATGGCTGCGTTTACAGTTACGTGGTTGCTTCATGCATCACTAATGTGTGATTCCAGGAATATACTCGATTAGCTAAACAGAAAAGGTCTAGTCAACACAATGCATGAATTAGTAGTTGGTCACGAATGAACTAAATGACTGCAAGAAAGTCTAGACGTTAAGTAATCAATATTTAACACACGCTAAAAATAAGTAAGCTTAGAAACGAAATAAGTACAACATTAAAACCTTAGCACCTATAAGTGCTTCGAAAAAGATTTCAACTGTAAAAAGACCAACAGAAACAAAACGATAATTATTTTAATAGATACATTCCGGCTGTTTTCTCAACCCGAAGTGTTCGTTTTACCATTTTCCGGTATTTCCGATAAGGCACACTGCTGCAATTCAAGATAAAGGGTATCCATCCTTCACTTCCGCTCCTCGAGACTCAAAATCCTTTGATAAATTACTATTACATCTCAGGATTTCGAATTTCTCGCCAAACTTTTTGAATTCGCCACCCTTCGGTGTTAGGGTTTCGTTTTGGAGGCCAAAGAACATTCGCCCCAGTGCACGTAATCCTTACCAACCCAGAAAATAGTAGGAATGAGGAGATCCTCAATTCTGAGTTTCTGACAATCAAAAGACATTTATCTAATTTGAAAACTAAAGCAGGGAGGAATTGACCTGTCTGTATAATTGATGGGGCGCAAAAACATTCCAAAATAGTTTAACTTTTTAGCATGTTACAAAACCACTGTCCTTTCGCAAATCCGCGGAGCGTTATATAAGGTGTTAAAAAATTTACCCTAGTCTATAAGCAAAAAAATACTTCACTATCATTTTCAGGCACAGAAAACAGATTAAATACAAAACAGAACCCATAACGTTTGCTCCTAATATTTTTTCGCTAGGGGCCAAAAATGGCGGTGCCGTGGGAGCGGTAATCCAGCCCGAACTGGACACAACCGGGGGTTTTTAATTTGGGGCCCGCCCGCTGTGAACGGATTATCAGGCCGGGAGACTCGCAATTAGTCGTCGTGCCGAGGTCCGCCGTCACTTGCTTCGCCGAATTTTCGAGGATTACCGTGAGCCCTGGCCCTTAGCTCGTTTGTACCTATAAACTAAGGAAAGTTTTTTTACGACATATTGTTAATGTGCAGATACGATGTGCCTTACGAGCAGGGCCTTGAAAACTTGTGCTTATATAAATTACAAAGTCTTGTACTTTCTTCCGCCGCAAAACCGCAGCAGCATATTCCAAGTTCCATTTATTACGGGCACTGAACGCGTAAAAACAATTTAACTTTGAACAACGTGTCCCGTGGGGCGAGCGCTTGCCGTAACGCCACTTGCACAGCTACCGAATATATACGTTCTCATATACATTACCCATCTGGTTATGACCGAAATGAGAGAAGAAAAATACGGATTGCCTTTTGATCTGAAGGTTAAGCCTTAAGGATTAAAAAATAATACTTTGCAAGAACTCCAAGAAAAGGGGCTTACTTAAAAGCTTTTAGGGTGTTGTGGAAATTGGAAAAAGACTGCAATGATGCTGTAATAAGCTAAGGACTTTAGAGAGCCAAAACGGGGAACAATATTGAAATTGAAGGTTGAAGGTCTCAATCTATTTTTAATTACAAGTTGAAGAGTTATCAGCATCACTTGTTCTGTTTTGTCCTATAAAACATGATATAAGCGTTCAAACTCCCCTGAATTGGAACATGAAAAGCTAAATGTCGCCTTGTGGGAACGGCGGGCGCGGCGAGTTTTAATTCGTTTATTTTCTTATTATGTCCTTTTAGTACGTTTGTTTGCGGACCGAGCGATGGATTATGAGATTATCCTTGCACTTTGCGGGCTATCGTTCCACCCGACTTTTATGAAATGCATTTTATGAAGAGCTTACATATCCTAATAGATTTTACGCGTATCGATTTTTATATTATTTTCATTGATAGACTGCTTTGTGTTAGTATCATTTTGTGCTGTCTGCTTGGGGTTCAAGCAGTTTTGCTGTTCATCTACAGTTAGAATAATTACTCTTATCTCTATAATCGAATGACTGCAACACAGTTTTAAACTAATGTAACTGATTACGAACACATATTTTGTTCCATAAATATTTGGTTTTGATTTCCATTTCTAGAATGAAAACATCAACTTTTCTAGGTTTCGACTTGAATACTTTGGTTTACTGGACTCAATTCAATGTTTTGCCCATCTAATGAGACTTGCTTGATCCATGATCGATTGCTTGCCACGTAATAACTTACGGCGAAGAACGATCGTATATTTTACGCTCACAGGGAAGCCATATACTGCATTTACTTCTAAACTATTGCTTCCTATAAATCTGGTGTTTCATTACATGTCTTACTGTTTTCAACGTGTCATACTTCGTCCAAAACTTATCCTGGAATAAATTTTAAGATTTATTCATTGTTTGAATTGGAGTTTTGCAATCCCGACGATCTCCCGAACTTTTACGAACTCCTTAATTATAGTCTCTTAGAACGTATTGCTCCAGCTTCAACACGATGTCACAATTTAATTACCCAATTAATAATGTATTTTCTCCAACAGACCGTGCTGGCGATTCTAATCGTATTCTGTTATCAGCTAAAGTACATTTTTTAATTAATTCAATAGATCATTGGAATTTGTTCAAATAAAATGTTATCTCAACATCTTGCTGGCACCGTCGTTATCTTTAACATCTGCCTCATAAAATATGGAGATCAGATTCTAGTCATCCACAAAGTTTTCGTACAAAATGTAAATCATGTCCAAAAAATCACAGAGCGGTATTTTTCATTACCAAAACTATTAGCAACAGTACAGTTAAAGTTTTTACGACATTTAAATAATATACTAGATTTTTTACATATCGACGTCACCCATTCATTACGATAACATGTGTATAGTGCGTAGTGCACAATGGGTATGCTAATCGCGCGCTGAGATTACGATTAAACAATAATAGGGCCGGTCGGCCGTGCGCACTCGGCCGACGATCGATACCGTACCATCTGGCTGGTTCTCGCGATCGCGTTGGTGTTCTGTAATTATTTTACAAAAAATACGACGAGATTATCATTATATGGATTGTTTATTTCTTTGCTTATGTAGGCTGTTAATTGTGTTTATGTCAGCGACATTAACATGAATCAAAATAGCGTTTCAATCAGTTTTCTAGCTAAGAAACTGTATTTACCGAGTCGTAAGAGTGGAATTCATTGAAATGTGTGAGTGAGACTGTTTACAACAGCTGACAGTACAAACCACGATGCATTTCATAGAGAACAAGTCAGGGCATAAATACGTGGGCACAAGATCAACGCACATGTTTCTCAGAAGTTACATAAACAAAGATGATAGACCGGGGACACGTGTTTATAATCCCAACATTTCTAGCAATCGCGTGCGCAGTGTAAACTAGTCTTTACTTGTCAACATGTTATTAGCGATAATTGAGTTGTTTTTATTGATTTTCTTGTCTGATGTTCTCTAAGTCATCGATCATGGAAATAGACGGTGTGATGGGCAATTTGACACGTCAATTAACGAAATCGCCAAATGACTAATGCTTTTAACCTGTACTAAAAATTCCGTCTATTCTGTAAAAATCTCACCGTGAAAACTTAGTGAAGCGAAGTGAGAGCTATGAATCAATCTCCTTGCATCAGGTGGAATGACAGCTGTCATTTTCAAACTTTTTGTTAACCTGACGAAGCTTTACGCAATATTTTTTCCTCAAAAAAAAAAAAAACAGCGAATGTACCTACTTACTTATCAGATTTAATCATTCAATAAATAATCAAGGTTGATAGCACACCTGCCTATTATATTCGTGAAACAAGTTATTGTTTAAGATTAATATTTTAACTTGAATTTGACACCAACATCAACTTAATTCTGCAAACAGGAGCGTGATATAATTTAGGATTTGGGAACACAGAAGTTTTTTGATCTGAGGTTTCCATAAACTTTTTTTTCTCAAACAGTATTTTGTTGTCCATGAAAAACCACTTCCCTAAATTAAGAAAGCTCAAAATTATTAAACCAAACGCTAAATCCGAAGGTAAATTACGTACACAAGTACGTTATTAAGTACGGAGAAAATTTTCCTTCTCCATAAAATCACAATACTTATAAAAAATTTAAACCTACTTAGTCAATTTCGCACACAATAAAACCATCCCTCCGGTCTCTCGTGAGTTCAATATTGCATTAATGAGCTTCTCTAACAATGATATTTAATTCTGCACTGAATGCCAGTCGCGATGTCTTTGACAACCCTAGCACCTACACCACACGTCACCCTTAAAACTATCTTGCTAAGGTTGAAAATTAACATGATTTGTTACTCGGTATGTTAATGTTAAGGGTTGGCAGTACAGCGGGGGTGTGTTGTCGGCACGTGCGCACGCATTTTGCGTATTACCTAAATAAATAGTAGGTTCTGCTTGTTTTGTTTGTGTTTGGCGGTTCTCACGAATTTGTTTGCATTATTAATTCTTAAGCCGCCAAGAATGGAGCCCATCTGCTGCGATGAATGGAGATTTCAGACGGAAACTCTTTCAAAACAATAACTTAATGTTGAAATGGGGCTAACCGGGATAACAAGCAATCAAAGAAACTGATATACCGCAAAACACATACAGGCGCGGAGCGACTTGTAGTGTAGAACAATTTGCATGAAGTTTCATAGAAATTGTTCTAGTAGAGTCGCGTCGCGCTTGTTTGTGGGAGCCTTAATTGTTTGGCGTTTTGTATGCCCACAGTATCTAAGCTTACACTCTCGTCGAACCAATAATCGATTATGTACCTGAAGTTTAAACAATTAAAATATGCATTAATTCAGACTGCGGTTATCAGAGTATGTCCCATTTGACATTTGGGCCAATGAAATAACAATAAATCAAAATAATCGTAATTATTGTGCTAGTTACATAATCAAGCTTCTGGCCATATCTAAATTATTACCTAGTCTTTGTTTACCTTACATATTGGATGCCTAATATTTCAAAACTGGTTTAGTTACAAACAACGAGATAACAAACACTTGTAATTTAACTCATTTAAATACTCGGTAGTTTGTTTGGTATGCCCAGTTTTATAATTAAAACAAGAGATTCTGAGTACAAGTTTTACCTAGTAACGAATACTGCTGGGTATCATGTTTATCGATCCGAGTACTCTGCCGAGTCTAGGTTTAGTTGACGCAAGTACAGATAGGAAGTGGAACTCTGGAGTGGTTTTAATCAGTAAGGGTCTGACAGACCCCTCCGCCCCAGGGCGGTGGACATCCATAAGAATTTCCACCACGGAAAAACAAAAGGTATTTAACTACCAAAATGGCCGAGTATTGCCGAGTGCGAAAAATAAACGCGTACTCGGCGCATATCTAACTAAAACCTATAGTGAATTAACTGATTTCGCATTTCGAGATTACAGTTTTAATGCACAATGCCCTTTTCGCCATTATCAAGGGTAGACATTATAAATGCGTCCAAATTGCGAAAGTACAAAAGCAGATTTTTAAAAAGTATTATTATTATTAAAGCTGCAGCTGTCCACTCAGAGTCCTAGTCCACTAAAGTAAATCCAGTGGACCGTAGAGAATACTAAATTAGCATAATCCATATGCACACGTGTGTGTGGCACGCGACTCATTCATCTCGTCTGCTCAACCCTTTAGTGCGTCCATTGTGAACACTGCTGATATAATGAGTATGATTTGATTCATTCCAGTTTTATGTTGACGAACTGTTGTTGACTATCTCGAGGGTAGACTATCGATCGGGGAATAGTGACCGAATTGTGCGTGTATCTTCGTGATTGTATTTTTATTTGGAAGGTTATAGATAGATGAGTGTTATTGTGGTTTGATCCCTTTCTGCAGCTCGTGTATCTATTACGGATTTCGATTTGAATAAATGGGGTTGTGTTGATTATGACAATAAATATAAAAGTCTTGTAAAGGCGAGCAAATAGGCGCTTCGCGACTTCTACTTCTCTTCGAACAATTTCTATAAAAACTTCATGGAAATTGTTCAGCAAGAGTCGCGTCGCGCTATCGGGCCGCGCCTGTCTGCGGGAGCCATAACCCATAGATGCCTATGTTATTTTGCGGATTGAGCTATATCAGTTTCATTGATTACTTGTTATCCTGTTTAGCCCCATTTCAAAAGTAAGTTACTGTTTTCTTTCATGGAAATTGGTCTAAGAGTCGCGTCGTGCCCGTCTGCCTTAAGGAGGCCACTAATTTAGATATTTTTTAATGAGTAAATAGCTGTTACTCTTGCAACTAGAAACTCAATATCTTCGTTTAGTATTATAAATGAGATCAAAGATTAACTTCTTGTTGGTTCCCAAATCTAATAAAGAAGAAGCGAAAAGAATTTCCCATGAGCTAAATTAAATGTGCAAAGAGTCACTTTCGTAATAAAATATTCGGCGAAGCTGGTAAGCATAGCCTTCGGCGGTTATGATGTGCCGAACTCGACCGCTTGCCGTATTCGCACACCCTACTATAGTACCCTTGTTTGTGCAGGAGGTATAGCGTAGCTAGATATGGCTTTTAAATTCCTCTAAGTGGCAACAGAGGCAAACACAGACGTGCAGCGTTTAGGGAATGAAACTCGTTTGCCTGGGAGTGTACTCTCAAAGTTCGAAATACGTAGTTTCATACTCCGTGTCACCTACCGACATAAAATTACTTTAGGGTGCGTATTAAAAATGGAAGACAACACGATTTGCTCGTCAGAAAAAGTCAATTAATCGGGAGTAGAGTTTATTACGATGTACCGAACTATTTCCGGACGTGCCCGTATCTTCGTAGACGGCCTTTTAGAGTAGGCCTGCTGAGTTTGGATAATTTTCGAATAAAACCTGATGATAATTTGATATCCTGAACGTTTTGTATGCTTGTCAAGTCATCATTAATATCATGACCAATCCGTCAATTTAAATATTACTCAAAACACGCGCAGGTTCTACAAAAAACTTTAAACATTCCATCTAGTAGATTTATATCTTCGTGGCCAACCCTCCAGTGCTCGTATATTGGGTTACGAGGCCCAAGTGTCGCCGGGGCACGCGAGGGCGGTGCCCCGATAATATCGACTTTTATACTTTATTGATCATTTCCCGATTGATGGATAGTTTTAATCAAGTACATCGTTTTAATTAAACGTTTAAGTGAAATTTTAAGTGTATAATTGGCAATTACGGTGCGAGTTTAACACCTTTAATAAAATTATGTATAACTTGATGTAAATTGTAAGTTAAGAAATGCTTGTAAATAATTTTTGCTGCAATATTAATATTAATAGTTTCTTGATTATTTATGGTTTTTAAACTTCTTGTCCTTCAAATGTATTTCCTTATAACTACATCCATAATTGAACAAACATTCCAGTTGCTCTAATAGGACCTGAAAATGTAACCAGGATACAGAATGACGAAGGCCTTTTTTCCTGTAATCGTAAAACCCAAAGTAATAAAATTTTATGATTTATTCGCTTACCCTCATTAAAATCCCTCTCAATCAATAGCTTCTAAATCACCCATTTACGGCTACATTAACTATTTCGAAAAATATATTCTCCTTTGTTTTATCTGCACCCCACGAACGGCACAGTACGCCGTCGGGCACTCACACCCCTCGAGATTCACAGCGCTATATAATAACAACCACGTAGGTTTCCTACTTCAATTACTTTAATAACTAACCATTGTGTACCATTGGTTACTCGAAACCATTGACTTTTAAACTTAAATTGCCTCTTAAAATGGATGCAACTTTATTAATGTTCCCTAACCCCTTTTCATTTAGGTTTTTGTGGGAAGGAAATTTTCGGTTCTATAAAATTGCAGTTATTGTAAGCTAACAGACTTAAAATAATATTAATAATATGTACATAAATATAAAAAAGGGGAAAAGAATCACAGGGCATCAAAAAATTCGTTCGCGTCGCTGTCAACAGGAAAAGTGCCCAATAGGCTGGCAGCATCACCATACATCGCATCGCCACTTTGTATGGTGATGCTGATTCTTTGGCCACATGAAGAGTCGACTAAACGCTTAGAGATGTCTTGAAAAACCAAGAAGGCACTCGGACCCCATGGCCCCAGTGTTTTAACCACAAAAGAAAAGTTATTGTTAAAACACGGTCTAATTTTGTCAAAATTGGTCAGAGCAGCAGTAAACGGGTTAATTTATTATTATGTAGTAATTTGGTATGTGTGCGAACCATGGTCTGTTGTTCGTTTTAAAGTTATCTATGATTGTGTTAGAAACCTATTGCGGATTTATACAAAGTCTCATCTCTTTTCTCAATCCACCAAAATGTATCCTTTAATACTACAAAAATTAATCATGCAAGCCTCAGCTGTTGAAGGGAATCTCTCAAAGCGCTCTCTTTGCTGTCCTAGAGCTAAGGCATAGTGACATGCCATGGCTTACTGTGTCCTCAACTTGAATACTTTCACATCAACCACATATTCATCCTTATCACAAAAGCTTTAAGTCGAAATTACTTTATGTCGTCTATCTCAGCTTCTGCAACAGAAAACGGTAGCCGAGATTCAGGGGTGTCAACTTCTATGAATGAATAAGTCAGTAATGTTTAACAGCAAAAATTCCTTTAAAACAAATTAAGATGAATATTTTATAATGTTTAATGCAAACGTGTTAAGTAGCAACTACTCTACGTAAAGAGGTAAATCATAATTTCGTGTCTGTATTTCTGTTTATGGCTTGAGGCCGCAATTACCAAAATGATTATGTTCGGTTTTGATCGAATTGAAGTTAACTTATTCGCGTCAAAACTTTGACCGAAACAGAGATTTAATTATTGAATTTTCGGCACAAAAACCTTAACGTTTTTGTAGGGCTACAAAGGTATGATTGGAGTTCTTCCAATTAAAATACCTACATAAAAGACTTAATGATGTGCAATACAGAAAAGCTATATTGCTAAAAGGTAGCTGACATGATACCTAAAAAAGTTTGTAACCGCCACGGCAGGTACGAAAAGTTTCCTTAAAAATAATAAATCTAATTTAACTCTCCAAAAAGTTTGAAAGCAAAACAACAGGTCCGAACGATAGCCCCGGCACTTGGACGCCTTAGAATATTCAGTATAAAAGAAGCAAGAGCAAAAGGACCAACCCTAATCCGGCAAGGGTCTGATTGCTCATTAATCACGAGCGCCTGTAATTACCGCGCCGGCGCACAACGGAGCCGCCGTAATTTGATTTTAGAACATAGAAAATAATGCATCGCGCCCAAAATGGTTTTCGTCAGAATGACGGGTAATTGAAAATTAGGGTTATTTACTTTTATAAATTTTGCTCGATACATTTACTCAGTGTGCATGTTGATAATGATCACTTTTCATCTTAAGATAAAGAAAAACCCTTATTGAAATATTCAAGAAATACCCTTGTATAGTAATTAAGATACTTATTTCAATAAAATGAAATGTTTCCTGCTTCATGTTTTTTCTTTCTTATATGTTGGTTTAAAAATTGCAGTTTTTTGTGTAGACAATAAATGAATGCAGCGCCACGCCCATATCAAATTCAAAGTGCCTAACTGTCAATCTTTTTGCTGGATGCACATATCATTTATAAGAAGTCACACAAAAAGTTTGTTATTATTACAAAAAACCTCAATGCAATTAATATTACCATATTGTGCTTGCAAATTATGCTTGCTTTGAAGCCAAGTAATAATTGCAGACTCATCGATGTGTTAACTTTGTGTAAGGTACAATATCATCACTGAAAGCATTTATGCAATAATTCCATAGTACCATGATTTATGGATTTTAATACCTTTCCCTGGGTGTTTCGACCATCTGCCCTAAAAACCGGATACAATAAATTATAAGAAAACAAAACTTGTATTTCACCCTTTTGAATCAAGGGGATCGTTAGTCTCGTGCCATAAACGTTGTGCGTTTGATCAAACGTTTGTTGTATCCTTACGAAGAAGAATATTTTAAATATGTATATGACACATATTTATTTTTCAAAACCTTTGTCTAAACTCATCAAAGGTAGCAAACTCCAATTAAATGCATCAGTTAATAATATAGAGCAGCGATGGCCAGAAATAAATCTTTTGTGGTGCGAAGAGTTTCAGGCTTATTTTTTTGATGAATGAATGACTTCCCTCGCGTCCTTTTGATAGTCAAAAGTAGCTCGGGAACGAATGAACTTGTTACGGACATATATCAAGCTGCAGAACGTGGTATTTGATCACATGAACACGAATAGGAAGGCAATAAATTTCTGCCTACGAAGACACCGGACAAGACAAATGCGAGGTGTTAGTTTGCGGTATGTTCTAAATGGCTTATTGAGTGGAAATACAACAGGAAACGATCTGAACAAGCTCTGGACACCGCTGGAGGTTAAAATAAAGTGGATTAACGGGAGAATCGGAGACTGGGACACGACTGTTGCAAGTTTTCCAAACAACTCGGTACACGTGACGTAAAATCTGGATCTGAAACCCGTTTGCGCTTTTTATCTGTGTTTACATCGGGATAAAACTGTCCGATTTCGATGCTTTTGCTGAAGACACTCCAAATATGTTACAATCAATTTCAACAATATGCAATTATAACTATGGCTGCCTCTATTGATTTTTTAAGACTTCGAGACATATTTTAACTGACTTCAAAAAGGAGGAGGTTCTCAATTCGTCGGAACCTCTTTTTTTGTGAGTACAATCAATCAGTCTCTGACTGTATGTTTTTTTTACCAACATTTCAGTATCGATTTGTGGCTGTGATTGTCCCCTCCAATCAGGGCGTACGCGACAAGCATATCAGCCTTGGGGTTAACAAAATTTTGGCAAATTGTGTATGTAATGTCGGTCGCTGCACTCGTTTAGTCTGCTTGTTAATTAGTTTTCGATGAATTGATTTTATGCAGGCCCTGCGGAAGCTGATACGTTTGTAGCATTTGAACTGCACCTAAGAACGATGACTCAACCAGCGTCTTATCTTATATTTTCTATTAAAGTTGTGTTTTCCGTTCTTTTAGTATCAATAAACTATCAATACGATAGACGTAATTCAATAAACATAAAATTACACTTATAGCTTGTCTAACACCTTATTTTGAAACATAAACCGCTGACAGCATCTTCAATGTCTATACGTCTTATTTGTCATGGTGTTTAAAGACGTTGAACATAGTTTTCAATTTCATTACCTCGTATTGTATTGTCATTTGTGTTTCTGTAATTGGTCTTCTCTAAGAAGTCTTCTTGACCAAATTGATTCACTGTTACATAAAGTCCTCAGATGTATCTTTTCAATGTTATCGGAGCTCGCGCCGGTTACCAGGCAACCAGAACTGAACAGGAAGTTAGCGTGAAGGGACCATGGAGGCTCACTACACTCACAGAATATTAAACAGCTCTTACAACTTCTGAAAGCTTGGTACGATAACGAATTTTCTTTCGATCGTACTTTGAACACTTGCTTGCTGTCTCACTGACACACTATGCGAGTGAAAGGGATGGGAGACCAGAAACGATCGAACGTAGTACAAATTACCACAGTATTGATACTTGCAGTGATACTAATGAACGGAATTGTTGTTCTGCTAATTCTATTTGATAGGAGATGAACAAAGCTAATGAAATGTGTGTTTGTTTCAGGTAATGCACCAAATGTGGCGATTGGGTGCTGCAAATTGAATCGGAGCACAATTCATGCGCTTGATGGTAATGTTTTTAATATGGAGCCATCTTTTTTAACCATGTTATTAAAATAAGTAATTATGCCTTAAAGTTTTTGCATTAATTATTCTCACAGAAAAACTCGAATTCACACAGTCAAATCCAAAAGGGCGTACCTACATTAGTCGTTGTTCCGTACCGGGTCTAATCGCCTAAGGTCAACGGCAGCGCAGGTACCGGGATTTTTTGTATCCCCCCCCCCGCTACCTTCTCACCACGACATTCCTGCCTAACCCCGCGGGCTACCGAATTCAATGTTTTAATGTCATTCTTTTTAGGAAATTGATTTAGGTAGGTACTTCGATACTTGTGAAAACCGGTTTTTCGTGGTGACACAAAAATGTTTGTAAGTGATTATAGTGTTGACTGATTGGTGTTGATTTTGCGTTCGATAAGATAGAAAAGAATTGAAATAAGTGTAGACAAGATTTATGTAGCTTAACAAGATGGAATGTATGGTAATGGGTCATCAGAAGCCCGAAATTCTTACAATCAGCCTTACCAAGGGGTTATCGTGTTACCCAGTAACCAAGTTGTAGGGGTCAGATGGTCAGATGTCGCTCTTTGTATGCAATAGTTGATCAAAATATTATATCAGCTTTTTTGTTAACTGTAGCTACTTTAACTTCTTTTTTCTTGTGGTCCCAAAAGACTACTAAAATTAATGATTGTATTTAAAGCTGGCATGCGGGACCGCGGTCCCGGTCCCAAAAGCCCCCGACCTGTAAAATACTGGTATTCAGCTGCATCTGGTTCACGGTCGGCTTTCAGGTTAGACTGGAAGCCGACCCCAACATAGTTGGGAAAAGGCTAGGCAGATGATCAAAGTGGAATGTGTAGACGCCAGCACAACAAGCTAAATCAAACTGTAAAAAAAATCCAGTTGAACATGAACCTTATTTATTTGTAATAGGGTTGAAAAACTATCAAAGAAAATTGACAGATTGGGGTAGCTTGGTGTGCTGGCATCTGTACCTATTAAGGTTTTAATTTGGTTTTTTTTTTTGGTGGGAAATCATCAAATAACTTCTCCCGCTCTGAGTGGAGCGGGAGGGAGTGTCAGACTTTTACTGACTAAAACCCACCCGTGTTCCTCAGTTGCCTAACGTGAAGGCCACATAGATGAGTACAAGTATTTTCTTTTGTCTCCTTATTCACCTAAATGTGAACCGCTTGTAGCGAAGTAATAATCGATCAGGTTAAGCTACGCTTGCCGTGGTTTGTCGGTGGATGGGTGGTCATCTTCACATACCAAGACCCGTTCGTGCCTCAGAAAGCACATTAAGCAGTTGGTCCTGGCTGTCATTCGTGGATCTTTGAAACTCTGACAACCAGTTTTACCTTACTAAAGGGAATAGGGTTCCATGTGCTGCCGGAATTAGAGAATAGCACCATCCCATCTCTTCCCATGGGTGTCGTAGGAGGCGACTAAGGGACTTACTAGAGAATGGGCAGCAGCGTTCTCTATGCATTTTACCACCGTACTGCGATCGCCAACCCGCCTGCCAAGCGTGGCGATTATGGCAAGCCCCCCCATTTTGGGGGAGGCATATGTCCAGCAGTGGACATGATTATGATGATGATGAAATGGTATCGTATTACCCAGTAACTGTTACTACTGGTATTCTAAAACTACAGATAATGCACCAAATGTGGCGATTGAATGCTGCAAATTGAATCGGAGTACGATTAATACGCTTGATGGTAATGTTTTTAATATGGAGCCATTTTTTTAAACCATGTCATTAAAATAAGTAATCCGGATAGACTGAAAGCTATTAATGTAGTTGGGAAAGCCGAGGCAGAATGTTTTTTTTAGTTGTGTGTGTTAATTACCTTAAATTAATTTTATGAAAGTGACTTACAAGCATGCTTCAGTATCATAACTGTGTGACCTGTCGATATCTTTGATGGTCTTCGTCTATGATTAAAAGTTTCTTCATTCCGTATTCATTCCCACCCTGGTTAACTTTCCGGGAAACTAACCGCAACGGAAGTTATAAAATGAACAGTTATTGTGATAGAAAAGTCTTTGTTTTATTTTAATGGAAATAATAACTGTAAACTACAGACGGTATTTATTAAGCGCCTTATATGTATTGTAATTATTAAGGTCGTGAACATGTTTTTTTAATAAAATGATTAGTAATTAAACCAAGCTGTTCATTCCACACTCCATTTAATTAAATAGACCAACTTATTAGTATTTTCTTCACAGAACCATGAATTATTGGATAAAAAGTGAAAGATGATAATCAGAAAAATAAGCATATTAAGTAGAAGTATGCTCTACGAATTTATTCAAACACTGTAAATAGAATTACACCGAATCGTTATAAATTGAAATTTTATTCCAAACTTCAATGTCTGGATTCAATTGAGTTGAGGTCAGACCAGTAGGTACCCTAATTGCGTAACTCACGATTAATCATAATCTGTTTCGTTTTAAAACAGATGGCTAAACCATTGCTTCATATGTTCGAAAATTGTGTCTGCTAAACAACGTAAATAACGCAATGAATATTGTTGGAACTGTCAAAATAAAACCGATTATGATTATCTAATCGCGTGTTACGCAATTAGGGTGCTGGTTAGATCACTGGTCTTATGTTATAGTCTCTGACGGTTTATTTTTCCTTTAAAACTGTATGTTGTAGCACATTTGTTTGCCTATTCCTATGTTGACATTCGTTTCTAAGCCAAATAAAATGGGAGAGGGCGCTGACTCCTGACATACAGGTACACCTAGTTCGGGAGTCAGAGGCTTCAAAGAAGATTTATAACCTATTATGTCAATAAATGAATTTGAATTTAAATGCTGACACCGCAACAGACATAACATCACGCCTATAATCTCTAAAGGATTAGGCAGAGGTGCACCTATAACCTATACGACACCCAGATTTCGTCAGTTATGTTTACGTCTCATGTAAAAAGGGGGCCAGACTATTGCAATGAACCGAGCCCAAATCCGGTCTCTGAGAAATTCCAGACAAAAACCTAATTACACTTTGCCCGACTTGGGAATGGAACGTAGGACCTCAAGCTCAGCAGTGTAGTACTTGCCAACGAGGTAGACATCGCAACAGGTTATTAAAAATACCTTCCAACATTCAAAAGGTTCATTCTTTTGTACTACTACATAATATGAACAAAATAATAGGTCAAAGGGATGGTGCGATTGCTGAAAGAGGAAAAAAAGAAGTCATCCCCGTTTACAGTTCCGATTTTGTTTCCCATTCAGCTATTTTTGCCGGTGGCCGATTTCAATAGCCTTTTATTTTAATCTGAAGAAAAAAGAAAAGTATTGTTTGACGGATTTGTAACAATAACAGCAGCAGGCAGGCGGTGCTAAAGTTATTTTTATATCGGCTTTACCTTTCCGGAATTCAGTTCTGTGTATTTTTATGTACTGTGATCTCTATTTACAGTATTTAAAGGGCTCGTGGTTAAGTAATAACAGCCTCACGGATCGATCAATAAGGTTAAGCTACGGTTGCTTTGATTCGTGTCTGTACGACACCAGCACATCAAGCTACCCCAATCAGCCAAATTTATTTATCACATTAGCATAAGGTTCATGTTCAATTGGGCAAATTTTACAGTTTAGGGTAGGTTAGTTTAGGGTCTGTACCATCTTTACATGCCAAGACCCCTCCGTATCTCGAAAAGCACGTTAAGCCGTTGCTCCCGGTTGTCATTCGTTCATCCTTGACAGTCGTTACGGGTCGTCAGAAACCCGAAGATCTGACCACCAGTCTTAGCAACAGGTATCGTATTACCTTAATAACTAGGTTGTGGAGGTCAGATAGGCAGTCGCTTCATGTAAAATACTGGTATTCAGCTGTATCCGGTTAGACTGAAACCCGACCCCAATATATATTATGATATACCTATATATATACATAGTTGTCCAACATAGTTGGCTAAGCAGATGACGATCTCCACAGTTGCCTATTTTATGTTAGATCGAGTAAGTAAGTAAGTAATTTATTTGCCGAAATGTAGGTGTACAAAGTAGTATGATGTTATTATAAAGGTGGCCCATTTACATTCTACCCATTACATGTGGTGTGCAAATAATATATTTAATTTCAAAATACATTAAATTAAAAACATGTCATAATATTCCTTCAGTTATCACTACAAACGTCACAAGAAGAAGAAGAAGTTATGGTTACTAGTTAATCTTTACAAGACAAATAAACAAAGCAAGTTTAATTCAAACGTATTGCGTAGTATAATGGTGGAAATGAATGAATGAAGACGATACCAAACACAGAAACTAGAGATGCTCAAAATAACATTTTATTATCAAAGCATTCAATGTATTCTGTTGTTTCGTAACGTCAGTCTGAATAACATAATTTATGCTAATACATTTAAAATCCGATTTCAATACTATTCGTCCGTGTAGGAATGTTTAGTTGAACGGATCTTTTAATATGTAGGCGAATTTAAATATCACACCGTTCTCATATTGCAGTTCAACAGCCGTCAATCAGTCCCTGGAAATACGAAGCCAACCATATTTTACACATTAGCTTTTATTAAGCTACAACTGTATGTAATTGTACAAATATAAATATCTTACATATTTATGGATGTCATATTAAAATTTGACTTGTTCATAGTGAAAGTTGTAAAGAAAATTTTATGCTAATGTCCAATTTAATGTTACTGTAAATCAGTCTAACGTTTTATTACTCAGTAAAAACGACACTGAGTGGCAGATTAAAATTTACACATCGAAAACATCTTCGTCGACATAATTATAAAAAAAAAACCAGTAAAAGTTTACATACACTATGATATTAAAAGCTTGTATACCAACTACCAACAAGATAGCTTAACAAAGCATGAACAATGAATCAGTTTAAGCCAAGCTATTAATTGCGTCAGACTTGAGCCCTGCGTCTGCAACACTTGGAGTGCCGTAAGCGGGTCACGCAACTGAAACTCGCCCACAACCGATAACCAAGTTCCCATAGTGAACGGAAATAGTACAGTAGGAAGTCGTCATTCTCATTGCCGATCCACTGGCGATTACTCACTCCCGAATCGGCCATTCATAGATTTTTATTCACTGTTTCATTAAAGTCTTGAAAATGAAACTGGTCTTCATTGTCAATCATTGCGGCCGATTCACTAACAATTACACATTGCCTATCCTTGGCTCGGTCATTCATTTATTTTCGTTCCATTGATCTGTTTTTAGTAGTGGGTTACATAAAGTCTAGTTCGTTCTTGAAAGCGTAAACGGTGTTAATTACTGGAATAGTATTTAATTTACTGTATCTATTAATTCCCGTTAAAGTATTGACGTCACATCGATCATTTTCAATTCCACCTTTCTACCTTGAACCAATTCAAGAACAATATACTGATTCATTAGAAACATTGACCATTTTACGGAATAGTCAATGTTGAATCGGTCATTTATTGATCTACATTTTTGTAACCATGCTAGTTCATTCTTAAAAACGGTATCATCCCCTCATTGCTAATTCATACACACGATCAAGCCTCCACCGTCGCCGTCGTCGCGACGGTCATTCATAGATTTTCATTCCATCAATGGAATGAAAATCGACCAACAAGACTTCAAAGTCTTGTTGGTCGTATGATACATTAAATGTGTCCATTCTTATAAGGAAGTGAATCTATAACGACCGCGAATACCTACTGATGCACATTGCAAAAAAAGCGTATATGTATATTCATCAGTCCGGATAAATATTTCATTAGATACAACGCTAACCAGCGATCCTTCATAAACTCTTTTCCTTTCATTTTAAAAGCACATACCTGATTTATAATTACCATCAAGAGAACAAAAATACCCAGTAATTTACGTGAATTCTTTGTCCAGTACCGTGACTTCAGTAACGAATTAATATTTAATTATTGTTTGGTGTATCACTCGGCTCATCTTTTGCCGATGTTTGATTGCAATTTTTAATATCACAGCGAGGGGTCGGTGTTTCGCGAAATACGTTATGAAATGCCCCGGGAATTTCGGGATTGAACAAAGCATTGTGAAGTGGTTTTGGTGGATTTCTGCTATGTCATTCGATTGGCGATAGAGCCTTTGAGAAATGAACTTAGTCACAGCCTCAGCTTTTTGTTTAGTTCGGTGACGCATTTAATAATTTTTCTCAGGTGACTAACAGATTTCTTCTTTTTCTTCATCTTAATTGAGAACAGGAAGTGAACATTAATTCAATTTATGACTCAGTTATTATCACAGTTGTAGCACTTCATATTTACATTTGTAACTTCTCTAAACCTCGGCCCATCATCATCTTGATAATCTACATCAAATATTTGTGCTGGGCTTTGGGAGTTCGCTCTTGGGAATGACTTAAACATGCAGGGATTAGACGGGTAAATCTGTGTGCTTTTACTGTGTTTTGAAGTAAGTCCAGGACATTTGTGGAGATTAGAAGTAACAGAAATTAACCTTGGAGCTGTAGCAACAGTTAAATAGATTCGAGTACCTACTATCTGTTTCTCAGAAGTCTTCTTCTGTCTAATTCTGTTCATACTTATCTTTAAGATCTAAACACCAGAACCCTTTTCCTAGTTCCTTCTATGAAAACAGGGATATTATCAACATGAAAGTAAAATGTAATAATTTGAACTGCGTGCCGGGGTGCAGTGGCGTTGACCCTAGCTTTGTTTACCGTCCGCATCTACCGCTGTATTATGGCTTGTTTATCTGTTCCGTTAAAACACTAGTCTCAGCTGTATTGATATACGGATCTCTGAATGCTTTGATTCATCATTCAGTACCATATATAGCATTCGATACGACTGTTTGTGTTGGTTTGTTGGCTGGAAGATAACGAAATCTCGTGCCAATATTGGTTTTAGGTTTGATCAAAAAGCCATATATGATTTTAGGTTTGATCAAAAAGCCATATATGATTTTGAAGGTTCGTGGATTTCATTCCCTTGAAATGCATACCTAAAACTTTCCATCATGGGTACCTAATGGTTCAGACTTTTTTACGACTAAAATAACAATTCTACTTATTATACAAATTGTTCCGAAACTGTATTTCTCGTTTAGTAATAACAAAGTAATAATGGACCGTGGGTAGGTCGGCGTGCTCCGCTGTGGCGTCCAAGTGACGTGGCGTTTGACAAGTCACGCACTCCAAAACATAACTTGTGTGAGAGAATAAACAACTGGGAGCACCAAGTGTTCCGCTACAGTGGGAATGAGCGTGGAATTCTGGTGGGCGGCCACCAGTCCCCCACCACCAGATAATTACTATCATTCACCGATCGCTACTTGTCGCGTTTCCAATTTTCCACTACCTTAAAATTATGCCTCAAACCTGTCCAACCGTATCAGGGTATAAAACTAATCACAGAAATGTATAGCTCCCAGATTGGCTCCTGGCTCTAACGACACTTGATGAATTGACTCGCAATTACCAATGCAGAAGTTAACAGTTTTATACACCTGTTCTGTTATAAATAAACAGGTTGAATGAATGGAAATTGTTTGTATAAATCTTTCACAGAGCGTAGGATTAAAATGAACATACCACGGATCGAACCAACTTTACGGAGTCGAGTTTCACAGTTACAAAGAAAATGTGAAACCAAGTTGCCTATTAAAGAAAGTATCGATAAACACGGTGAGTAGGTTTTGAGCAATAAAATGCAGAGTTATAAATAAAGGCTTATAGTACACCCACGTTAGCAATAAACCTTCAGTGGTGACTGGTAACATGCCAGGGTCATCATTGTAGGTCGATGCAGTTGCTTGATACAAACTTTATCATTTCTTATGCACCAGTTGGCACAAATGTTGAGATGACAGCGGATTAGAAAGTGATTGATGTATTTATGCATAACGAACCGTGTGATGAATGGTAAACCTTCATAAAATATTCGAAGTGCTAAAAAGAACTTTTGAATAACATCCATAAACATTGAGACTTTCGGCGTTTGAGTGTGACTTGGAGACGGAGTGACAAAATTCTTCACATAGACCCACTATTTAAAGTCGTATTATGACAAAAAACTCCAAGGTTTCCAGAAATGTAACTGTGATCAGTTTATGACTTACGTCGACCCTCTACCGTCAAAGACAAAGACGACGCGGTGAGTGGCGGTAAACACGAGGGTTTATGGTGCATGCACCGCCCGACCTTGAGGCTCCTAGTGTAGCATTATCGGACGCCTGAACAACCAATGACATTACCACTCGCAATCGGCATGATTACCTGCATACAATGTAGACTGTGGAGGGATCCAATTTCAATGTCTGGTAAACATATTGAATGGACATATCGGAAAGCTAAAAGAATAAGATTCTAGGTTTATTGTCTGCATCGGTAAAATGTTGCACTAAGTTATTGGACGGGATGTGAGCAGTAAATGGTTTGTTTCGTATATTTTTACAAAATAAATATTAAACTGATGCCTTGTTAACAGTGGGATGTCGATGTGTGTCGCCGTCGTTCGTGGCTTTGAGTTCCCCGAAGTCTTCAAATACGTCTGGACCGTTGATTTCTTCTCTTTTCTGAAATGGAGATCTCAGAAAGCGTTTTACTAACAGCTTGAAATTATAACGTACTGAGAACTTTTAAAAATAACTTGTGCAAGAAACAGTTATTATTAAGTAGGTTACTTACTTACTTGTCTTAAACACAGCATGGCGGAACGTGCTGTACTAAAGTGGGTAGTTTATGCACCAAGGCACCATCGAAGTACGAGCTACTGAAAGTGGCACTGGACGCACCACACCACCGCATGCGCAACTTAGTACCCAGTGATTGCTTGTATTTCATTAACGTCTTTACGACGAACCCGTAATGATTTTGTCCGTTAAGGCCCTGGTAATTTTAAATGTACTCGTCGTATTGTCGTTATGAGCGATAATAGTTCTTACTGCAATCCGATACGGGTTTAAATCTGTTGTAATAAATTCGAAAAAGAAAATAGTTTAAAAAACTAAAAAACACGCTTTAAAACCAAACTAAAAAAAGTAGAAAATAATTTAATTCAATTAAAAAGCGTGGGGTGCTTTTTTAAGGTACATATTTTTATAATCAAATAATGTCAAGCACCCCACGCTTTTTAATTGATTTAAATTATTTCCTATTTTTTTAGTTTGGTTTTTAAAGCGTGTTTCTTAGTTTTTTAAACTATTATTTATTTTCAATTTTTTAATTTTGCTAACTACAAAAGCGTGTTTTTTCCTTTTTTTTTCTATTTTTTTTCCATTTTTCTCAATTTTTTTTTTTTAATGATTGCATGGTCCTCGGTAAGTTCACAAAGATTAAATGAAATCTGACCGTTTAAAGTGGGTCAAAATCGCGCCCTAAGGAGTCGGTTACAAACATACAAGTGAAGCTAATTTAAAGCGTGTAATGAGCAAGCATTATCGTAAAAATGCAAATAAAATCGTATAAAATTCGATATTAACTATTTAATAATAAATAATCCATCACTGGATGCAGTTTGGCATTTGAAATTTTATGGTAATTTTTTAATAATAATTAAAATTGTTATTGAAGGGATAAACTGGTTTTAAAGATAATTAAGAGGTGAGGTGACTATGATTTTTTGATGCATTAAAGTATGTTTAATTATGTTTTGAATTCCGTCACTGAATGCAAAAAAGACTTGAAAATATCATATATTGTTTGCTTTCAAAATTATTTATGGTTAAAGAGATACACTAGTTTAAAAAACCACCTTTTTGAGCGTTTTCAAGAAATCACCGCCTTAATATAAGAAGTTATTAAATCGTCTGCCCCGTGACCTGACCAAATATTCATTTGATTCGAAGTTTTTAACTTGGCAATTCTTAATGCTTTTACAACTTTGTTGATTGATATGGTACAAAATATGTTGCGTACCGATAATAAACAAGTTCCCTAATAAGGACATAGTCAGTCATGTCTTGTTCAATGTTTAGCAGTTATTTCTTTATTAATGACTTCATACTGATTACTGGTCCAGTCCTTAATCGCGATACCTTCATTGGCTAAGGTGTCAAACACGCTCTTGCTATCTCACAAGGCGTTGCCTATCTCGTCGTGTACTAAGCAATTTTGTTACCCTGTAAAGTAAACATCTGATGCGATAACATTCACAAGTAATTTCTTGTCTTGACTGAGATAGTCTAGCCGTGTTCTCAGTTCTATATCAGCGTTTCCAGCTAAAACAATAAGTCTTTGTACATTTGCATTTTATTATTCGCCAGCATTGATTTACAGCGCCCCCTTTACGTCTCCACTTTCAACGAAACGTCCTTTTGTTCCAAACGACTAAGTTTTTCTAAAGAGCTTTGTCTTGACATTTCTATTGTTGAACATTTTGTTGGGCTGTAAAATAAACAGTTTGACTTTATTGCCCTTGGCTTCTATTGTTGTGCACCGATTTAGTTAATCTATTGGTTGTTTTAAAATTTGTACTTATTTGATGAGTTTCAAAGAAACCGAGGAACGTTTACGTTTCATGGACTAGCATTGTTTTATTTAACTGTGTGCTCTTTAAAGTTTATATTGCTGCAAACTGAAGTCGGTGGTGATAAAATGTTTTTAAACCACGGAAAATAAATACTCTCGGAATTTATAGCATACATACTAGCTTTTGCTTCGGACGCCTGGAAGTCGGATATTGTCTCAGGGGAACTTACTACTGGAATAAAAAGTATCCTATATCCGAAAGAGGTCATGGCATATCCGTATGCTTTTCATCAAAATCCGCTCAGTCGTTGAGCCCTGAAAAGTTAACTTATAGACAGACAGAGCTACTATCGAATTTATAATACATATTAGTATGGATAAGAAACTCGAACAAAGGCAAAATGTAGCTCGAATGTCAAGTTCTTGTAAAAGATTTAAAAAAAAAACTAAAATTATTTTAATTTCGGAAGTCGGTGACTTTGGATATCTATTTAATTTTTTATTGTCATCGTCTTCCGAAATTAAAGTTATTTATTTTTCACTTAGTAGTGTTTTTCGGGAAGTCGGTTGCTTGTTTTTTGGAAACAGTTCTTTTTCTTCACTTTTTAGTTATAGTACCTACCCCATACCAATTCGAAATTTCATCATCCAACAATGCATATTTATGCGATAGCACTATAGCAGCAATCACGGTTGGTTTACTGTCACGTTTTGAAGAGTTCCGTTGTCTGTTTCCGAAACTCATCATCAGATCTATATGAAATTGAAATGGGACCATTACCTACGGAATAAACCCCTTTCGAACAAAAAAAATATTTTGCAAATCGGTCTAAATATGACGGAGCTATGCTCGAACATACATATACTTAATGTCGAATTGATAACCTCCTCCTTTTACAAACACGTCGAGTGTCGGTAAACGTCAAATCTAAACTGTTAATAGTTCTACTGCACTTGGTAACCCAATTCCACCCAATCCAACTGCAGATAACCTATTTACTTCAGCAAAGGAAATGACGAATGGCTTACGATAAGAAGTAACTAAAGCACTTACATTTTTCTTTTCAGTACAACATTGTTACATGAACTACATTATACGTATGTATACGTACATCATAGTAACTCACAATAGGTATACAATACAGTTAAGTTACTACACATGTAGGTATTAAACGGTTTCAATTTACTCGACCGACATCAGCTGATTACTACGAGCGATGACGCAATGCGCTCTAGTACGATTGTTTGGTCGCGCGCACACGATGCGTTTGATAACCGTATCGTACCGTACACGTCACGATTGTTACTTTATTACATATTTTAAAATCATTAGTCTTTATGGTGAGGCGGAAACTAGAATGGCAGAGCCGCCGCAAAACTCAAAATTAAATTAAATTCTACATATTCAATTTCACTAAGGTAAATGTTTTTTTATGTGACAGGTGCTTGAATCTATAAAAGCTGGTATTGCCTTCACACTATTTTAATTACTTTTATGGTGATACTTTTTAATTAGCGCAATTAATTTATGCTATTGACATAATATTATGAATATTCATTTCTTTAGTCGTGTGCTACAAGAACATAACACAGGCATTCGTTGGCGGGCAGTGACACCTTAACCGTCAAATAAAGGTTAGGTGTACCTCCGTGCGACGTGTCCCTCGCAATGCCAATAATCCATTAATATGCACGGCTAACGTCTGAAGAATTTTAACGTTAATTATTCTGAAGACTCGTTAAAGACGAAAATGTCGAGAGGATAGTTTTGACTTTGTGAGTAGGTGAAGACCTAAGAAATGATGGATGAACTGTGTGAAAGGTTAGAAAGGGATGACGATTAATAGGGAAGAATAGAAGAAAAATACATATTGCGTTAACCCTAAATAAATCAAGATAAGGAAAAGTGAATGATGGTGATGATATTTCTGAAGAGTCGTACTCGCCTGCTCATTGTACAGTACAGTGTGAAATGGTCCCTAGAAACGCGTCTTGTGGCGTACCTGCGTGGGCACAGTTACGATCCTACGTGGTCTTACTTGAGAATGAAACCAACGCATGTGAGTGAGCTGACAGTGGTTACAACTCAACAATAATAAGTAATAATGATATCAAATCACACCAAATCTAGGCAACAAATTATACATTAATTAGTGCCTTCGTATTTTCTGTACTACCTACGTAATAATCTGTTTATACTCTTCGGATAAGAATGTCTAACCAGATTTTTTAGATATGATTCACAAAATTCTGCAAACTGGAATGTTTCAGCAATTTAGCTGATAAAACAACATTTATATGCAATAGTTTATCGTGTGCTGTAAATGGGCTCGACGCCGCGTGGGCGGACACATGTTTGTATACACGTGCTCGTTCTGTGTTACACATTGACCTATGCTCTAATAGGATACTATTGGCTCATAGTTTCTCTTCTTGTGTTACAGATTTTTGTATGGTCATTAAGAAAGGCTGACAAGATTCATTTGATATTACTTCGTGAATAGTTCCGGGCTTCTAGCACACAGCGACGTCTTATAGTGCTGTAACAACAATAAGTACAACACTTTGTCGTCGGCTGATCCCATCGTCTTCCTGTCCTTGTGGGTGATATGATAATGGTGATGACTTTTGAAAATATGTTTTTGTACATAAAAAAGTAGTATTATCTTTAAGATTTCTGTATTTTGTGACTACGGTGACTATAGACCAGAACACATAGAACCAGCCGTGGGGTGGGGTGGGCGGTATGTGGTGCCTGCCAGTGGATAGCCTTTTGTGCCGCGTCATTCATTAGACATTGTATCGTTCTGCAGCTGTTTATTCTACCTAGTACTTTCTTATACCATTTTCATCACTGTCACTTGGGTTCGGCGAAATACGTTCGTTGTATTCAATGTCGGATGACACTTTCATTCACTCCTTTCTCGTATATCTTCTCACACACAGTAAATTCATATTTTCTTTAGTCTTCCTCTTTATTCATCAACATTTATTTTTATAACTCTCCACACCGACCTAAATCCAGCGTTCATCTTTACGAAAATCGCCGAGAGTCGGCTCAAACCTATTTGAAGCTTTAATAATTATCAGCTTTCTATGTTCCCACTGCTGGACAGGCCTCCTCTCTTCGAGAGGGAGAGATGTAATCTACCACGTGGGCCCAGTGCGGGTTCGTAGATGTCACGTGTCTTTGACATTTTTGGTTCTAGGAAATGCCGGTTTCCTCACGATGTTTTCCCTCAAAGAGCAGAGGTAATGAAATTATTTACACCAAGTTAAGCGCTGCGCTCGAACCCACGACCTACAAATCGTCGGGGCCGTCACCACTGGGCCACCACTGCTTCGCAGTTAACTCAGGAAAATTGCTACAAACGAACACAGTCATTTACAACCACACGTTACTCTTAATTAACTCCAGATCGCCTTAAATGTCACATAATCATAGTTGAAATCCACAATAAAAGAGCTGTCAGTTCCATACCGTGCTTTGTTTTTTTTCCTTTTTTTTTTGAAGGCTCTGCATCGCGTCATGGCGTGGGTGCCGGGTGGACACATGGCCGCTCACACGTGTTCAAACGACAGAACACGACTGACGTGTGATTATTGAGCTGTATTATGTTATCGATTCGATGAAGCCACTTCTAGTGGAAGACTAGCGGTAGTAGGGGCTCCTGAAATCAAGATAAATGTAGTAAACCTGGAAAATTTCATAATGGGATTTACAATAATGACGAATACGGTCTACTTGGAGACGTATCTCACGAGTAAATACTAATATAACCTATGCATGCATACATAGGTTATATTAGTATACCAGAGAGAGAGGCATTCCTCTCATAATAAAAAATAAACCCTAATAATACTTACATTGAATATTAAAACGGCTCCTAAATTCATAAATCTGCTTACTAATTTAAGCATCAACTTGACGATACAATTAAAAACGTAATACACTAATACAACATTTACAACCAAAAACTCAAAAAGAACGAAATGAACACACTCCACAAAACGACTCCTAACTCCATAAGGTCCACAGCGAATGCAACAACAATGAGGCCTACATATTCATGTACACTATATACTTACTTATAGCTACAAGTCTACCACTAAACAGGACAGCAAGCATCTCTGGACAAGCAACCGATACTCGCAGACGGAATTGAATGCAAACAGTTTGCGGGTACAATAACATTCTCCAGTGGTCTGTTTGCAAAGTGGACCTAACTTGACTATAATACTGGTATTAATTGTTCGCGCTTCTGTGAGCTCTTGTTAAATTTGAAATTATGGTTGTTTGGTTTCCGAGAGATTTAACTGCAGTTGTGGGATTATAATGGTCTCTTCTCCTTCTCTCTGTGTATAAGGTACTTGGTTTTTATACTTGCCAAACACATACCTTTTATTCAGAGGCAATATAGGTCTTTATTGTTTTAAATAGATCCCTCCGACTGCATAATATTGTTTATAGTATTACGTTCAATAGTCAACCTCTTTAAACAATAGTTTCTTGTTTCTATCTTTTTTAAAGTTCAGTTTTTACGCAGTCGGGTTTTTTTTTTAACGTAACCCTCCTGTCGCAATCGGGTAATGGAAAATGATTACTGAAGCTTAATAATGATTCTCAAAGACTTATTCTATGAAATCCCACTTGACATAGTTCGTCGACTTATTTTTTTTTTCTTTTTGACAATATCGTGTCTGATTTTCGTCACAATGAATTTCGATAACTGTCGTGTCAAGATCCTGATCATGTCTTGATACTCACAAGATTTAAATAAATCTATTGACGTAAGAATCATCGAAATCGGCCCACGCGTTTGGTCTCTAGAGCGCCACAAAGGTACCAACACACATACATATTCTGGTAATACATTACCCTCCTTTGTGTCGCGCAGTCTTGGTAAATATGTATGTCAAACTATTACAAACCCCTAATTGGTCTTGAAAGGCAGTGGGATATCGAAATTGAAACCAACTTACTATAAAACGACGACTATGACGTAGCCTCGTAACATTAATGCTCAGAACAAGCTCTAGTTGCGCTTGCGCCACCTTCCCAATCAAACTCGACTGGACCACGTAGGTTTAACAAAACCTCAGTCAAACAATCATACGCGTTGATGAATGACCCGCCACGTCTGCGAGATGATCATAATGATCATGACATTCCAGCACTAATTCATTCACGGGCCATTCAACGTAATCAGTTCGTCTCTTGTGCACTACAACATCACGTAATGTTCAGTATGCTGTTGTCAGATCATATAAATTGTTGGGGAGTTCCAAACGACTTGGAAAGAGTAAACTAGTGTACCGTTAGTTGGCAACGTTTAGAGGTCTGATGAATTTTTTCAATGCCGGGCTCGTCTGCGTTTGTATCGTTACGCTCGTTGAGTTCAGTATATAATGAGAGGTTGTTTGGAACTGTGCACAGAATCAATTGTCGTAATAAAACATCAAAATCTACATACTTATTTCACGCTCCGCCTGGGTGGGTTGTAACATTTTTTCGTCCGCCATTCGCAGATTTGCATAGAAATTATCGTCTTGATATTGACATACAAGAACCAGTAGTTTAACATAATATCAATATTCACAATAGTATAACAAAACTAATTCAAGTATTGAGTACAGACTTAGTGCGTGAAAGCGGGTATTTTGGTCCATGGCCGACGCGGTGGCTCGGCGAATGCAAGGCCTCTGCATACTGTTGCAACAAACGCTGTTACTGCACTAATGCAACTACTAGCTACGTTCACTAACCGGTATCCAGACGATTTGTGTTGGCCCTTGTGGATTTGCATGCTTATCGCTCCACTAATACGCGAAATATTGCCTGTGGAACCGTCAAACTAGCTTGAAGACCACTGGATAGATAACATCTGCGTTCAATTCGATAAATAAATTGTACTTGATAAAATCTTCTGCACCATTAAATCGAAGTAGGTTCTTAATGCCGAAGGAGGTTAGAAATAAGTAAATAAAGGTTGTACCTGTTTTACAATGAATGGATATTGTCCTCGGTAGCTTACAATACTGCGGATGGAGGAAGAATGAATGTTTATCCATTCCACTGCATTGATTTCATCTCGATGTCAGAGAGAAAGAAAATAGAATGTAGCAGCTGTCTATCAACCTGCTAGTTGTTTTATTCAACAGAATGGAATACGTCATTTGATACGTGTAACATGTGCATGCTCAAGTTCTTATCTCGACTAATGTATCCCTTATAGTATCTATTTAACATTTCGTAGTGTAGTAAAAAATATTTTCGTGTTGTTTTTAGTCTTAAAAGCCATTAAATGCTCTTATAATCTATGTGGATTCGATCAAAAATCTTGTAATGGAGTGATGAAATATAGCGCGCTCACGCAAGCGTCCATAACAGTACCAAGATTAGTCGTCACATCATTAACTTTATGTTTTATGACTTACTCTCCCACTATTTATATTCCAGAGCCTTTACTTTTATTGCTATTTTATGCTCATACATCATCAACGCGACGGGAGGTGTACTAATTAAATTCGGCACTTAAAATTCTATATGTTGGACGTCGACCATGTTTGTATAGTAATATAAACAAACAATGGTATGTTTGAGAATAAATATCACTTAACGAAACCATAGTTCGAAGCGTACGCATATAGGGTTGCCAAAGGTAGTGTGGGTCACGCAATCCAAATATTCCATGCCACGTTACCTGGAAAAGCAAAAACATCTATTCAAATAGTTGGAAATGAAATGCAGTCAGCCCGAAAAATGGTCTGACAAGACGGATCGTGATGTTGCACCGATAAGATCTTCGTGTCTATAGAACTAAAGATTCTGTGATATTATGTTCTTAACAGACGGGTGTTACAGGCACTCAATGCTTTACTCTTTTTCAGCAAAGTAACAGAATCATCAAATTAATTACGCCTCTTAGTTCCGCTTCCAACGTAAAGCGTAAAAACTTGACGAATACCATTTCTTCAAAGATTTTTTACGTTGTGAACTTCACGGCTGTAAATATGGAAGCTTTTTTTTTCATTTTTGTTCTTGTTGGTAATATTCTGTGCAAGTTTTCATCCCGCTTAACCCTACGACTGCCCCAAATTGATATTTACGACACACCAATGACCTGCACCACGTTCTCATGTTACAATACAGTAATAACATTTCCCATGGCTTTTGTTCGTACGTTGACAAGTTTGCTCGTAAACTTATTAAATCACAACCACTCGAAACACTACTGTTTTGTACCGAATGTAGGCTAAAGTAAACAATACTAATAATGCCACCATTGAAAGCTGGATTCTAATTATACTTTCTTTGGTTTCAAAATGTATCCAAGTATCTATTAATACCAAATCTTCTAATTTGATATAAATGTGTTTAATTTATGAGAAAATCGGCAGATTTAATAACATTTACTTACCTGTTAAATTAAATTAATACCAACTCTAACTCAACTGAAATCAATTCGAATCAATCGCACAATTGAACTCCAAGTTGAGCCAGCGATATCCCAGACAATATCAAGCGATCTCGACAGAATTAACACGAACCATTCAATTCCTAAATCAACATTAATAGCGATAACAGAATACTGAACAAACCGAAGGCAAATATTGGGAGACTGTGACTTGTTGTGCTTTTGAAATGTATGAAGTGGATGGCAAACGCTGTGCCTTGCCTTAAGCCGACACAAAGCCTTCTGGACAATAAGGAACGAGTATTTCGGAACTGCGTGGGCCGTGGGCCAGACGTTTATGAAACTACCTGTTTATAATTTGAAAGGAGCTCAAACGTCTTTCAAACTTTCAAATCTGAGGGAATTATGTAAGCGATTCTTAGAAGTATTAATAATGATGGTAGTTTTAAATGGTATTGTTTTAAAAGTTTTGATTCTTGGCATCTGATTTCGTCAGTCGAAAATATTTGCAGCACAATAGAATGTTCTTGTGAGTTGTTCAGTTCACGAGTGACAGTATCGTGAACTACGTGACAACTTCAGACGTCGCGTCGAACAAACTAGACGTCTGTGAACAAGCTGGACAAGACAAAGAAAATTGAAACGTTTACATCAGTCTCTTGTGGTTTACGAAACGGCACTTTATGCAACCATCGCCCTAGGCACATAAGTTTCCGTGAACACAACCAGGAGTGAAGACACCCGTCCCCCTTCTACCAACACACATTCCCTTCATAGGCGAAAGTTCTTCCCAAACTGGTCCTGGTAAAACCGGTATCTTGGAACTGACTTGCCAAGGTGTCTAAACTGCTATTGAAATGTAATGTCTATTGACTAGTTCAGTACTTAATCAAACTTGGGAGATTATGACCGAATGGGGTGCTAAAGATGTTATTTTATAGTGTACTGCCAAAGATGAATGCGGTAACTGAAGTGTTCCTAATGAATTTATGAAGTAAACGTTTTGTTATTATTTTAACGGTAGTCGTCGTGTTAAATCATGTCAAGAAATAACGTATGGTTTTGGACACAGCAATGAGTGAGTGCTGCAGGAAGGTGTAGATTAAAGCCGTGGAAAGAGACGATGTTTATCTGATTTTATACTTATAATAACCATGAAATGTATACCCCTATCGAGCCTCTTAATCGTATCTTGACCACACACACCACAATCCGTCACGGTTTAAAATTTAACTAAATTCTAATGATTGAACAAATCGCTTGGCATTAGTGTCAATTACGATGAGCCAGAAGTTTCTCGATATAAAAACGTTTACGTCGAAATATTAGTTACGACCAGTAAACCTCCGGTGCCCCAGGGCTTATGATTACATTGTAAATTAATGCAATATTTTTAAACATTCACATGGAATGAGCGGTGTGAATGCATTTAGGGTTCGGTCATCGCACCTTGTGCACGTCGCGTCGGCCTCGTGTAGGTGTCGCGCTCCGGTGACGTCGATGCTTATCAACCGACAATTAAAACGTTGTTTCGCGACCTGTTGCTTCACCTCCCCTCGCCCATTCCTAGTTCACCGCACAATCTGACCGACAGACAAACCCTTTTCACTTCTAGCGATTTATTTACTAACAAACTCGAAACAATATTGCTCGCGGCGTAAGCATACTTGTAAGTGTTTCATGACGTTCTGGTAAGGTACTGGCGAAGGTGAACAAACTTTTACACAACTGAGACAACATCAATTATACAACAGACCTATATTGTTTACAACATACGAACTCATAGGCACGTGCTTTCCAATAAAAACTTTGGAGGTCAAGTGTAGTAGGCGTATATTTATATCAGAACGAGGCTATGTGCCGCGTCTGCGGGGGCGGTCATTAACTAGGTCGCGCGGGGACAAAGACCTCAGCCCCCGGTGAGGGGGAAATCGTGGGGTTGTTTCGCTTTCCTCTGGCGGCGGCAACCCCACCCGCCGCCCATCGGTAACGCGAAACACCCCGATCTTTCCTCGAAGTAGAACTGGGTAGGAAGAGCCTCCGCGATACAAATGTTTGCTCTTCGCGATGCCGATGCGGGCATCCACCTCAAGGGGATTAATTTAGAATTTCTCGAGCATTAATTCTCGTCCTGAGCAATTTTCTCGTTTTGCGGCTAAACAGCGAAACGCCTAGAGATTGAACTGTCGTCGCGATTCCGGCGAGATTTTTTCGCTTGGTTTTTTATAGATATCAGCGGAGCGGACATGACGCTTTGTTTTGGCGGTTCGTGTAGGGGTGACCTGAATGAATGAATGCATAATGTTATTTAATTATGCAAATGATCGTCACAATGACGCGTACATGCGACAGCGACTTCGACCTGCAACTCACAGGAAATCGGTGTCGTGTTCCGAACATGTGGAGGGCATCGCCGATGTTGAAGAAGGCGGTACTTGTAACCAGAATGAACATTGAACAATGGCGTATTTGTTTTTGATTAATTTATAAGGAATTTCTCTGTGGTCCTTTATAACGTGATACATCATTCGCATTGTTATTTACTGGTCCCGGGTCCCTTGACAGCGTGAGTTTCATTACGCATATTTGATATCCAAGTGGGTGTTATTGTAATTTGTCGATATTCTCATAACCACATAATGTAACAATTTTAAATGAACACAAAATATCGATAGACATTAATTATAGAGCTAATTAACTGGTGTTCACGACAGCACCTATAGTAATAAAAATAACATAAATTCTAAAGCCTACGATAGGTCAACGACGTCTTTAATTTATTTTTACACCTAAACAACCTTATCGTAGAATGTTTAGCGTCATCATTATGTTTTTTAACGAGTCAAGGCCCTAAAACGAGTAAAATAGTAGGTACTAGTATGATGACGAAACCTCGGACGAATTTCGCACTCGACCAAAGAACATCCGCCAATTTAACTGGAAGTGTTTTTGATTGATAGTCCACTGGCAATGTCAAAATAAGCGGATTAACACAGAACTGCTGAAAAAAATGATGTGGTGGATATGGCTCAATTTATTTTGATGTTTTTGAAAGTTTCCTATTGCAGATTTGTATGCGTCTCTCCAATTCTACTGATTCCTATCTTTTGGCACTGATTACTGTTATAAAATATTCTAATTCTAGCCTGTTCAAATTAAACTATAAAGTGCAGAAACAGGCAGCTGAAATTCAAATTACGATTAAAATTGACATTAAGGAATGTCTTTCAGCGTGGTAATCGTGAGAGTATTTGTTTCTTCTTAGGATTTAAGACATATTGAGCAGTACTAAGGCTTTAACGGGCTTGTTTTCGGTATGTAAATTATTAGCTATGGTAAGACGCACGAGTTATTGTTATGTATTCTATTGTTTTTGTTATTCTATGCATGAAACATTATTCATAGTCACAGAGAATCCTAATGTCTGGATATAAATGCGAAGCAAGTACACTCACAAATCAAGCGAACCAACATTCCAGCTCTGAACAAATATGTGTAGACTGTAGCCCATATAAACGCGTTCCGGATGCGGGATTATCACCCGCGACTCAGCAAAGAGGGCGTATCCGTCGCTGTTCGTAATAAAAGAAGAATTAAGACAGCACTATCTTTTCTAGCAACATTAAATCCGCGTATTCTACGTCAAATGACGCGAGTGGCGAATAGATGTGGCGTGTTGCGGTAGGTCAGTCATCGCGAATCAACGATTGTCCCCGACACCCCGCCGCACGACGACGGACGGCGACCGATCCGATATAACTATCGACATTGGAAAAATGTTACGTAGCACTGACACGCTAAAGGTTCAAAGGTGATTGGAATTTACATGGGAAAATGTTTGAAATATTTACGGTGGCAGCGATATTTTATTTCATTTCAGTACTTGTGTATGACGAAGGTTATTTTTATAGAATGGTTGTAAATGGAGCCGATAAGTGTGAGTGACGGTTCTATTGCTGTTTGGTTGGGTTTAGGGCGTTGTGGTTAAGTAGTAACAGCGGCACGGGTCGATCGATTAGGTTAACCTACGCTTGCTGCCATCAGTTAGTCCGTGTAAAGTATGAGTGACCAACTTTACATACTAGACTGCTCCGTGCCTTGGAAAGCACGTTAGTGCCGGCAGTCATTGGTGGATCTTTGACAATCGTTACGGGTCGTCAAAAGCCCGAAAGTCTGACAACCAGTCTTACTAAAGTTAAAGTAAATCGTATTATCACCCAGTAACTAGGTTGTGGAGGTCAGATAGGCAGTCGCTCCATGTAAAATACTGGTATTCAGCTGCATCTGGTTAGACTGGAAGCCGATCTCAACGTAGTTGGGAACCCGGGTAGACGCGCGCCTCAAAGAGATGTCAGCACCAACTGGTGGGGCCCGCAAGGGCCGATGCTCGCCAGGGGTGCGGATTGTTCGAAAGAGATACCGTGGCCCCTGGCACACAGGCAACTGAAGGAACACGGGTGGGTTTTATTAGTCAGTAAAAGTCTGACACGCCCTCCTGCTCCACCCAGAGCGGCAGAAGTTATTTGATGATTTCACACCCTCATAAAAAAAAGACATAGTTGGAAAAAGACTAGGCAAGTGATGGTTGAGTTTTCGCTTGTTTTCCTGTCACAAAAATGTAATTTTTGTTTGTTTGATACGAGTTGACGCCAAAAATATTCCAGTTATCAACGAATTCGTGGGTGACCACTATCAACTGCAGAATATAACTTTACGATGTCTTAATGTTTTCCCTTTGGTTTCAGGTACTTATTCTCCACCTTTATGGCTTGCGAACGGTAATTAAGTGCATCTATAAATGAAACGTGCGTTTGCCTGCCACCCACATACTAGAAGTTATTGCGGGTGAGTTAACTTGCGCAAGTATTGGCTAACTGCTTAATAACGTTCAAGTTAGGACCTTTAAACTGCGAGATATTTGATAATGTAATACACTAATTAAAAGTATTTCTTTACTTATTAATGATTCCATTCGCTTTAAAAAACTAATGAGACTTGTCATGAAAATATATTCGTCGATTGTAGAAATTGTGTCTGTTTATATAATGAGTCTCTACTCTAGTACTCCACATGTGCTCACAATTTAGATTAATCAAACCTTTTAGTTTAATAGATACGATAATTATTATAATAACTATTACCCATTTAATGCAGCACAACATTTTGATGATGATTATATGCTCCAGTCGCTGCTTTTACTGACGTTTGACAAGTCACAAGCTGAAGCGATTTTCAGAATTTATGCTTTTGAGTTAATGAGTACCGTTCATTGTTGATTTTGAAGTAAATTCTATATCATCTCTAATTTTTTCCATGGGTTAACCAATTAGCAGTGAACAAGTGTACTTTTACCAGTACACCATAAATGGAATCAGAGTAGACCACAATCCTATTACATTTGCAGCGTGCGCAAAGCTGGCACCATGTAACTGCAATACAATACCACGCAAGGTGTCGAGTAGCTCTCATTAGCCACATAGGTGTGTCGACACCTACGTTAATTTAATTAACGTTGGTGGTATTAGTCGGTATACAGTTAATTACTAGGAAAATAGTACTAGGAAGTAGTTTGAATTGGGACATAACTAACAGGAATAGAGGCTATGGTTATTAATTAAATTGGATACATCTAGGCTCTGAAATTAAGTGCAAACTAAGAAGATACTAGTTCAAATTAAGTGCAAGCTTAATGATTTACATGGAAATTCATAGGCTTGAAATATTTACTAACTTAAACATTAATATTTTAAGAACCTCTGGTAATAATCCAACCGCCATGATAAACATAGCAACGTCTTAATATAAACCAAGATGCCACAAGTGTCGGCAATCCAAAGTACCTAATTAGCATGTACTGCCATAAATTATGTCATTGGCACTATTTTTCACATCCCATCACAGTTTGGCAGGCTGCCACCAGGATCATGAACGTTGTAGACGATATCATTTCGGGCCGTACTTTATTACAGTGATTTACACGATGAACACGCTTTCTGCAAACAGCTGACTTATTTAAATACGCGTGCCAATTTTAGAGATCTGTTAATTTGGAGGAAGAAGATAATTCTATTTTTAGCAAGGATGTACAAATGTTACAGGGATGTTAAATGCGTTTTAGCAATCCTTATTTCAGAATGTACATTCTGAAGGATTGCTAAAACGCGTTGTATCATACAGTCATAGTGCTGATGCGGCACTAGGGTTAGGATTCGTAGACCGCACTTCCACTTTAATTGGCAAAGTTAACGTCTCATTCAAATATGAACCTAATAGGATAAATTAATGTGTACATTAGCATGAGCACTTTCGCTTTACGGATATGCACAATATTAGCATAAGAATAAGGTTCACATTGGTATTAAGTTTTCAGTCAATTATATTTGTCATTAATTTGTTACTTGCTAGGCTTTAGTCGTTGCTTAGTTCTTGATTTATAAAATTCCTGACTGTCCTGATATACTTTAAAATTATCCTGCATTTTGTCATATTATTTATGTACCTACTACTTTCAAGCTCTTTTTTCACGCTCCAAACTCATAACTTAAACCGCGACCAAAACAATAAACCGCGCTTTATCTCGTCCTCTCCGAGTGTGATTTATTTATGTTCGGGCCGGCCGATAACTGCGCAACTATCTGGATTCGAGTGAGCCGCGTCCCCACGCATGGCCCGCACTTATCTCGTGTCGTGTGTTCCAATAGATACACGTATTACATCTACATAAATATATGATGTATTTTACGAGTCAATATTCATTTGTCGTTTGTATATTTTGGTTTATTTCTTGGAAACTTTCGGAGAAGTATGCTAACCATTCCATTTTTTTTTAAGTTTTTTCTTATAACGTCAACGCTTCCAATTTTTTTTTTAAGATTTTCAAGCTTGTTGGCTATTCAGCGTGTATTAAAAGAGGGCTTAGCACTTAACAAGTGACTGACCCCTGACTTTGTTTCATCAATTCTTTTCAGGGGTAGTCAGACCGGAAATATCGCCTACAACTAGCTTGTAATTTTAATATCACGTTTAAATTTACCAGTATCCTATTTACATATTTTTTTTACATTAATTACATAATAATAACCCATAATATAAAAAAATATAAAATAAATGTTCTAGGCTTTATGTCCTCTAGAGGGCGCTATATTTAATGTGACGTACAAATAGAATAATAGAAATAATATTCATGATAAAAAAAATATAACCAGCAGACGATCGATCAACACGCTTCCAATAATCCTCATTTGTCAAATTATGACAAGTAAATTCGAAGTTATGAGGTAACAGATGAACATACATACAGACAGACCAGTCAAAATCATAACCCTCGTTTTTGCTTCGCCGTAGTCTACATATAAGGACACTAATAAGTTGTTTCGTAAAGTATGAATGTGTACCATGGTCCATGAAGTTGCTTAGGAAATACAAGACAGTATCCAAGTATTAATTGTCCTACTTCACTGCAAGATCTTCAGCACAGTTACAACCTAAGTACAGCAATAACGTCGTAGGTTTAAAGGTTAGAACGTAATTAGTGATAGACTAGAATGGCCGGAGTCTTGTAACTTGTGTAGGGGTATTGTAGTTAGGGTTGCCGTGTCATTTATTTATCATTTATCGCACACTGGTAATTAACATTGAATACTTACGGCTTTATTCATAAAAAGTTATCGAACATCTAAATTGTTTAGATGTTCGATAACTTTTTATGAATAAGGCCGTTACTCTTTTCATATCACTTTTTCTCTGTCTCGCCACCCAGGACTTCAGGTTCTGCGACCTCTAAAGCCAGGTCACACACCCTGAAGTCCTGGATTCGATTCCTAGATCGGGCAAAGTGTTATTGGTTTTTTTTTTTTCTGGAATTTCTCAGTAGCAGCCTAGTGTCTGGATATGTGCCCGGTTATAACTTATAAGCTATAATTTAAACAGTTTGTAAAGGCTGCTAATGGGCGCGACGAAAAAATATACCATAAACTTCCAAATGCCAAACTGCATCCAGTGATTGATTATTTATTATTAAATAGTTATGGTCTTATTCATAACAAGTTATCAAACATCTAAACAGTAGCTAAAGTCTGGTTTCTCTTTGAAAACCAGACTTTAGCAACTGTTTAGATGTTCAATAACTTTTTATGAATAAGGCCGTTAATATCTAATTTTATTTGCATTTTTACGACAATGCTTGCTCATTTATTATTCTAATTTATTACAACAGATTTTAACCCGTATCGGATTGCAATAAGAACTATTATCGCTCATAACAACAATATTTAAAGTTACCAGGGCCTTAACAAATTCCACGGAAACTCATGGAAATATTTTACGAGCTTTTTTTGTAGCTTTAAGGGATTTGCTTCCTTTTTATCAATTGTAGTATTTGAGGGGTTGAATAATGGTTTGACAGCCCTAATGAACTCATTTCCAGACCTCTTACAAGTCGTGCCGAATGATCGGTAGTGTAAAACATTATTTAAAAAGTTTAAGTAATTCTTAGTACTAATTGCCAGTACGTCTATATTCGTCTGATTTATGAAGCTAGGGCCAAAGATTTAATGGAATATACGACTATTACATACTACACTCAAGTACATGACAATAAGTAGGTAAACATATTATTATACCTAAGTTAATCTTTCCTAGATTGCTTAGTTTTAAAGCCGGTGTTATACCGAAAGCTTATTATATAGTATGAAGTTAGGATTGTCGGTTTTATTTTGCGATTGCTTTTCCGCCTGTTTAAGAATCGTCACACCTACTTTTATATGTGTCAGTCACAGACTTTTTTCGGACGATTTATTATTTATCAGTGGAACCCCTATCCCAAGGTTTTGTGCACGCTGTTTTCTATTTTCGTCCTTTTTTTTTTCTTTGTCTCGTCTAGTGTGTTCGATTTGAGGTTTTTCTTTTTCTATCTACTATGAAGTGTTTTGGACGTTTTAAAAGATACAGTAATCGAGTGGAGGTGGTGATTTGGTGGTTAGTTGTTATGCGCGGTCCCTATAAACAAAAACGAATCGTTTTGCTTACCAATGGTAGCATTTTTATCGCTAAACTGGGCATATAAATAGATTCGTAAGCTAATTTTACCAGTGATAGTTACTTCTATATGGGAGGGTCTACTATTCAAAGCTACGAGGTCTTTGCTTCATTATTGGTAAAGATACCTATTCATTTTAACCAATAACGGTCTGTATAATATAGGAATCGACCATTAGTCTGACAACCAGTGTAATACTAAGGAGTATCGTGTAACATAACACATAATTATCTGGGTTGTAGAGGTCATATAGACAGTCGCTCCAAAGCCGACTGTTACATACTTTGAAAAAGGCTCTGCAAATTAATCAATTGAGAAGATCCGGTTATATTACATGGCAGAAACTTTCATACCAATTCTCTTGAATTGAAAATTAATCTGCTAGATGAAAGCCTATCTATCACTGTGAAGCAGCCACTTAACTCTAATAGATGACTGCACAGCGTAACATCACAAATCTCGCATGGAAAGCCAAGGCTTAGCATAGCGGGATTATAGTTTATTGGCGAGTGTGAGCTTATCTTTAATAGCTCAGCGAATTTATCGCTAGTCCTTAAACTGCACAAGTATACAACAAAAAACAACGCTGCGAAACTTAAAAATTGCTTCAAAATGAATGTCCTATTAACTGTAATAGGTTCTAGATACTAACCAGAGATAACAGAATGGGTGTCGTCTGGGTTCCCCGCGTAAATTATTTATGACGACTCAGGAAATAGTTTTATACTTACGGCCTTATTCATAAAAGTTATCGAACATCTAAACAGTTGCTAAAGTGTGGTTTCGCTATGAAAAACCAGACTTTAGCATATAACTTTTTATGAATAAGGCCGTTAGTCTGTAGTCTATTGTTTATGCGCTATGAGTTTTATGATTTTCCGAGCTATGAAATACATTTCCTATTTTTATTTTATTGTTTTGTGTATACTTGTTAGTAATAAGTATAAGATAGTAAGTTAGTACCTAATAAACTTGAGCTCTTTATCTTGAAATTAAGATACAAGAAAAAGTCGGTTGATTTATTACTGTTTTACTGTAGTTAGTTAAGGGAGGCGGTGAATAGATTCACGAATCGAAAAGACTGGAATTAACATATTTTAATTAAGTAGCTATCATCTATAGCCTATATGGCTTGTACAATTTTGGGTATTCAAGAACAATAATCTGTAAACGAAACAATAGTGTGAATATGAAAACTTCATGGAAATTGATCAATTAGAGTTGTGTCGCGCCGGTCTACAGGTGCCTATAAAACGGCACCTAAGGCACGCTATTATCATACTTACCCTTAATATTAGAAAACCGTAATCATGGATGCATGCCTGCCTAGGTTTTATACATTTCTCGTATCATAATAATATTAGATGCATGTGGATTTGAGCCGCACTTAATCTTCGCCGGAGCACGCAGTTAATTAAGCAGTGCACTCGACTGTGAAATATCGTTAAATAATAACTAGCCTCGCTAATTAGCCGTTTCGCTTATTGTAAAACTTACAGGTCAGCTTTCTCACAACATAGTTGTTTCTTTTCTTTCGCTTTCTTATTTTATTGGCTCTGCGTCGATTCCACGTGAACAATGCTAGCTTTAACATTTGTCGTAAACAGCTGTTGACTGTAAAAAACCAATTTCTTCAAAAAATTGAGCAATTCTGAACCATATTAGTAGGGAGCAGCAACCCACAGTAGCATAAAAGGACTTTTTTTACATGACATCGGCAAGTTCGCCCTTCGAAGCGATGCATCAAGTTACTGCAACAAAAGAGATTGATTCGCGCTCTCAGGATCAAATGGGGCGAATTTTGGGTGCAAGCCTGGGGCGGGGCGCGGGACGAGTGCGGGGGCGCGGGGGCTTTGAGCAGGGGCAACAATGCGGCCCGGGTATCGATCCACCCCGCGCGCCCGTCTGCCCGACGCACCGAGCCTACGCGGTCACTGCTAAGCTCCTTCGCTCCTATGCAAACCTAGTACTTTTGCTTTCTAAAACATACCACAAATACATGCGGTCGACCCTGCAATGGTGTGAGAATTAATTTTAGATATTATTTGTGGCACAAGTTAGTTTGCAACAGCAATAGTTGTCAACGTTAAGTTTGTGCAGCCCTAGTTTAATGTCGCCTTTACAATACGCGGTACCAATTAGGGTCTCCATGCTGGGTATTTTATTATTTATTTATGTTCTAGATTAGGCAATCTAGTTGTTTTAAACTAGATTAGCAAAGACAGAGAAAGATTCATGTCAGTGACTTTGTATGTAGTCGATTCATAAAAGCTTGAATTGAAGTTCTCGTGGGTTTTATATGTAATGAAAAACTTTTTACAAAACTCTTAATTTCGGAAGTCGGTGTCTTTGGATCTGTATTTTAGTTTTTTGCCACCGACTTCCGAAATTAAAGTGTTTTTTTTTTACTTTTTATTTATGATACCTACCCCAGACCAGTTCGTATACCACTCCTGCCAATGTAATCAACAATGACAGGAAGTATTAGAACACCATCAAGATACAAAAAGTGGATTAAATACGTATTATCGAAGCTAACGCAAAAACTACATAAGGAAAGTTATTAAAAATTGTATAGAACCACCCCTGAGGCATACCCTATCCATTAAAAAAAGAATTGTTAAAATCGATTCACAATTACCGGAAGTATCGCATAACATACAAACAATACCTGAGTTACGAACTTCCTCCTTTTTGAAGTTTATTAAAAAGTAATATAAGTAATATGGTTCGCGGAAGACCTATTTTCCGAGATATTATTCTATCAACTCACATCAGAACAGGGTTATAGCAGAAAGCCAAAAAATGTTCTCAACCCAGTCATGCAAATGTGTAACCAACCCTTCCCCAATTCCTAAGTTATCCCGCAAACATATTCAGTAATTAAACTATCCGCATCAATTAAACCCTAAAGCTAATCCCTATTCGAAACTAACACTTATCGATGCCCCAACGGGCCGACAAACGCAACTTGCGATAACCGTTCCCTCGCCGACTAGATACAATGAACTATGGACTAATATTTGGGTTGCAGGACTAACCGACCCTGATGGAATCTTACTTAGCAAACTGCTCGATACCTGGCGGCAATCGTGCTGAAAGGATTAGTTAGGGGAACTGTGATTAAACTTTATAGTATAGGTTGCGGAATGTTGTAAGTAATGGGTTTTGGTAAAGTAGGAATTAATTGCCAGGTAAACTAAGGAACTTAAACGTTGTGTTGAGTTTTTTTTTCACGATATCCGGAATTTTGGGCTTAAGTGGTAACAGTCAGTTGGTCCGTGTTTGGATTACCATCTTTACATACCAAGAAAAGAAAGGACGATAAGCCGTTGGTCCCGGCTGTCATTCGTGGATCTTTGACAGTTGTTACGGGTCGTCAGAAGCCCGAAACTGAGAAGCAGTCTTACCAAGGGGAATCATATTACCCAGTAACTTGGTTGTGCAGGTAGTCGCTCAATGTAAAATGCTGGTATTCAACTGCATCCCGTTAGAAGACTGGAAGTCAACCCCAACGTAGTTGTGAAAAGGCTAGGAAGATGATATCTGAAATTTAGGACAGAAATTCATGTATAAATTCTCTGAAGATTATTTCAAATGAGTTCCGTGAATCCTTGTATTGCTGTTGGCATCCTTTTCTTCCGTATTGGCACAGCTGCCCGAATGCCTAAGTGACAAATACCTAATAACTAAATCACGCTTTTAGCACTTTTGCTTCTCCGAAATCCCATTTCGTTGCGGTAGGGAGAGGAAATAAACCTCCAAGACTCCCGACGCAGGAAGGATTCTGTCATCATAATCAATCAAAGCTGTTTCAGATACCTCCCACTTCCTTAAACAAACCTTACGTTATGACATTTTAGTACTTCAATGTTTATTGAACGTATCATTAAATTCAGAGCGAAATTCAACAAGAAGTAATTAATGCGTATCGATCGATATCTAAACACGATAAAACAAAGGAGAATTGATATTTCAAGTAGTGTCCGATCGAAAATGGTTTTTCAGCCGAAAACATTAATAATTTAGACAAAACAAGTATTAATATTTCAGCTGTTCTCTGAAGTCTTGTTGGTTTTTTTAATAGACTATAAAAGAAATAAATCTAGATCATTTGATGAGAGGATACAAAATTTCGTGTATTTCTTGTTGTATTGATTTTTTATATTATTTAATCAATCAATTTTTCGATTTTAGGCTTGACTGAAGCTTCAGCTGGTTTATGGCCGAAAAAGAAAATATGTCCGAATCATGATTCTTTGTAGTTGTCCCAAAAAAAAATATCAAATCTTTTGTTTTATATTTAGATATCGAAACAAATCACGTCTAAACAGTATGGCTAACTAATTTAATTTGACCCTGTATAGTGAAGTGTAGTAAACTTCACTTCCCATTTAGCCGCAGGATTCAAGATAGGGCATAAAATATTCGGTGCCCATTGCAGTAGAATGTAGATACGTTGGAACGATATGCTTGCTTGTATCTTTAGGGTCCCGAGGTCTTTAGAATTGTAAAAGTGAATGTACTGTTAAATTCCTTTCAGTAGTTTTTAACCAAGCGCACAGACCTAGGAAAAGATAGCCGTACCACAGGATTAAACGAGTATCCAGGAAACAAATTGTGGCTTTTTTATCCTTTCTCCCGGGTGATTGCGGGTCTTCATAAACACAGCATCGCTACTATTATTATTATAATAATATTATAAATGCGAAAGTAACTCTGTCTGTCTGTTACGCTTTCACGCCTAAACCGATGAACCGATCGTCATGAAATTTGGCAGAGATATAGCCTGGGATATGGAGAAGGACTTGGGCAATTTTTTTTACGCGAATAACCGACGTCCACGCGGGCGGGTGCCGCGGGCAAAAGCTAGAACATTATAAAAAGGCAGACAATTTTTATAAACCCCCAAATTATACTTTATTGGTCTCCAAAAGTTTGTCAACATCTGGTTTGGAAGTCAGTGGGCGTAGAATAAAGGCGGGTACAGACGCACCGCGGGCAACTTGGGGAGCGTCAGTGAAACCTAATAAAACCGGTTATGGTCCCTACGTGACGCGTGCGAGGTAATGAGTTTTCGGAGAAAGCGCTGTATGTGTTCTGTGTAGTTCCCCGTACAACGCTGTATCGCGTTTAACTGTATAGTTGTAATTTGGACCATATTAGTCTGTACTGGTGTAGACTACATTGCTTTGATAAAAATGGTCCGTTTAATTTTAATACGACACGACCGCCCGCCCACGCGCCTGCATAGAATTTTATTTACGAAATGTTTGTTTGCATGTGCAATTAAAAATCAAATTTAGGGATGATTTATGAAGCAATTATTTGAAAACTAACTAGGTATGCGTGCGTGTCGGCAAATGTTTCCGACGTTTTAATATTGCTGATATGAGAATTAATTGTAGCATTAGCTTATTGAAACTGTAGTGTCGTTTGATTGTAATTAGTAGTGTGATGATCAGGCGCTGTAATAATTTAACATTATGATCCTCATCATCATCATCATCATTTCAGCCGAAAGACGTCCACTGTTGGATATAGGGCTTCCTCAACCACCGCCACTTTGACCAGTTCTGTGCTTTCCGCATCCAACGAACTCCTGCAGTCTTCACCAGTTCATCGTTCTACTTTGTGGTCCGCTACATCTTCCGGTACGTACTCCGCACTCAATAACCTTTCGGCCTCATCGACCATCTGTTCTGCGAGCTATGTACCCTGCCCACTGCTACTTAATTTTGCCATTTTTTTTCGGACTGTATCAAATCAAACGATCGATCCCGAAATATAATACGTATTTATTTATCAAAACTTGCAGAATAAAACATTGGTTGTCATATGGATCTCTTAATTTCTGTGTCATCATGTAATCTCTATGGCACATCAATCAAGTACAATATAAGCTCCATTCCGCAGTAAAAACCTCTACTATGAGTATGAGTAGATATATCCCTAATTTCCCTAAGTGTATGACGTAGCAATAATTGTATATAGCCCGACAGGGTCATTTATCTTCAATCAATCGTCAAGGCTCTACTTTAGATAGCGTACGTTCCACACATAACTGACGTCCAACGCTTCCCAAGGTTCTATCGGTTTATTTTTTAAAGTATATATGTATGTACTTACATACTAATACTACGTACGTATAGCAGTTTTATCTCTCTTCTAATTAGTTTTAGGGATGTTCGCACTCCTTAATTTAAGTATTTTTACTCTACAATTCGAATTTTGAGTACAGTATTTTTATCTCACGAAGCGACACGCGCTTTACATGTGGTAACCAAGTGTGCAAACACGCTGTGAATGTGTGCGTGAAGACGAGTAGCGCCAGCACATAACGCACACACACACTTCTGACTTCGTCATTGTCTCAGTACCGAGTGCTTCTGCGCGCTTACAAACCCATTCACAGCGTGTTTGTACACTTGGAAACCCCAAGTCAAATGAGTAAAAATTAATGTAGCCGTACTGACAATGTAAGTTATATTTATTTATTTTATAATACACTAGCACTTTGCCCGGGAATTCGTCCACGTGAAATTTTGGCCCCAACCCGCCGCGGCGCATCCCACAGCCCGACCGCGCTCAGTTTTTTTCTATTTACACGACTCCGAAGTGTCGTAGCGTGATGTTAAATAACCTATAACCTCCCTCAAGAATTATGCAACCAAATGCAAAAATACTTTTTTTTAAATCCGACTGGTAGTTCCAGAGATAACCCCCTACATACAAACTTACAAAAAAATACCTCTTTATAATATTCGTTTAGATAGATGTTATTAGTAGTCATTATTATGTTCTCATAGGTCAAGTTGAAGGGTACATGGTTACCGGTCCAAAGACACGTGTAAGAAAAATCCTCGATACCGAGATTACACGGTAGGTATGTGTGAGTAATATGGCGAGGGGGGCAATGGCTGATCTTTGCGTTATGCTCGTGAACGGGTGCTGCTCGTGGTGACTGGTCGTCTTGCTGACCATGGTTTTGTTATTGTTAATTGTATTAAGTTTTTAATAATTTTAGTCCAGAGGTCCTAGTTTAACTTTTGTTATAAGTTACTTATAGCTATATTTGCATAATGCAAAATTACATATGTAAGCTGGCATGCCCTTTATGCCTAGAGGCTTTTATTTAGATTGGAAGTTCTGTTTACGTTTTATTTTAATTTTCTATTATTTTTAGTTTTCAATTTTTGTTGGTATATTGGCGTGTGCTAGCTGACATATGGCAAATTTTATGTTTTTTTTTGTGTTTCGTAATTTTTATTACGTATTATTGTATAGAAACAAGTTCTTCTAACTTAACAGACAGCTGTGCTGCTGGGGAGTTTGTTCCGCTACTTCTTCTTCCCAGCTAAAGCACTAGGAAGTGGTGAAGGGCGGGCGTTTTTGGGGGGACTGTCTTATGTAATTTTATTTTGACGTTCAAAAAGAGCTGACTCTCAGCCTAGTTTGAATAAATGACTTTTGATTTTGATTTTGAGTTGTATTAAAGAACGTGCTGTTATAAATTACACTTGCTGCCTTAGATTCCCTTTGCCTTTTGCAACAGTCTTGGACTATTATCTGATATTTCGCAGTCTTAGAGGTAGAACAAGACATAGTAGCTGCACTGATAGAGGAAAATGGGTCAACATAATACGCGCTTGGACGTGGAGTTGCGGACAACAGCCTGATATACTATCTACCTAAATTTAATAAAAAGGTTTATTTATATAACTAGATCTTTTAGGACACTTTTAGACGTCAATATGTGGTTGGCCAATATTTTAAAACTAGATGGCACTGGCATTTCCTAGGTGACTGATCCCTGAGGAGAAAAAGTCCCGAGTTTGTTTCGCCATTTATTCTGGAGACCATGACTTTTGGGTCAAGGTCTCTTTTAAAGTCCAAACATTATACAGGGTGATTGGAAGATGGGTGCAAAGCTTTAAGGCGAAGATAGTACAGACAATTTAGAACCATTTAAGCCATGGTTGTCTTAGACGAAGTCTTACCAAATATTTTTAACCAAATTTTTAAGTTTTTTTTCGGAAATTCTCAAAATTTAATGTAAACTGCATAATTATGGTCAAATTGAATGATAAATGAATTCATTTTTTATTTATTTAATTAAAGTAATGTGTAAGCAATCAAGCAAAACATGTTTTAGGCTTCTGTGTCATTAGACATTTTTTTTACAGACATTTAAAGCTCAGAAAAAATAAAAAAATTGTACAATACGTCTTTTAAACCTTATAAAAAAAAAATATTTGGTAAGACTTCGTCTAAGACAACCATGGCTTAAATGGTTCTAAATTGTCTATACTATCTTCACCTTAAAGCTTTGCACCCATCTTCCAATCACCCTGTATAATTAGGATTTTATTTATGTGAGTCTAACAATGCAGGGTCAAGTAGTCTGAGTGTGGAAGGGAACGCGTATTGAAGAAAGAGCCATTGCAGCTTTGGGCTGACCGAAAGGTAGGATACTATAGTATCTACACTCTATTAAGGGTCATCAAGAATTCTATTTTCTCTTATTAAGTAGGTACTTCTATGATCATAACCAAACTCTCTACCAAAATGGTTTCCTTTATTAGAATTCAGGTTTAATAAGGGATACAATAATGACTGCTTCTTGTCACCCTCTCGCTGTTTATCGATCTGTCTTCTAAGCTTGTTCAATCGTTGCCGTATTTTGAACGTCTTCTTGTTATCATTATCTGTGTGTCGTTTAGACAATACTGTTATTCTGTTTAATTGCATCTCGGCAATAAAATATTTTTTCTTATTTTTTTTTTAATAATTATAGAATTATTATAACGGCCGATAGGTCCAAAAGGTTCTGGAGTGGCGACCGCGTTGGAAGGCCTCCCACAAGATAGACCGATGACCTGGTATAGGCCGCAAGAATCCGATGGATGCGAGAACCACAGAACCGGTCGAGGTGGTGTGGCGGTGCTTGGGTGAGGCCTATGTCCAGCTGTAGACGTCTTTCAGCTGAAATGATGATGAATTGATGAGTTATAAACTTATAACACAAATAAAATCATCGAAAACAACACAAAACATTACTCTATCAAAGACCCAATCCTCTATTTAAAACGTAAAATAAAATAAACTAAATTTAAACATCTCACCTCAATTCCTTGAAAAGCATATTCATGAGCAACAAAACTGAACGAATCAATTACCACGTTGTGAACCTCAATGTTTGTCGTTTTAATTTTAAAAGCCACTCAAAACCCTTTGACGGGGCCTAAACTTTACATTCCCTGCATTCCGTGGACGCGTGATATCGTACAGTGTTGTCCGTCCCTTTCTGTTTCCCCATTTCACCCTTTACTCATGTCATGACACTTATGACAGGTAGAACTGATAAGCTGAAGCGATCTCTCCTTTTTGTCGCACCGTCTAAACTTCTCCTTATGTTTAAGTTAAGTTATGGTTAGCGATGGAACTGAGGGTCTACTCCCTAAGCACCGTCGCAAGTCCGCAAGTCCGTCTTTTCGGTCGAAGTAACGCGGGTGTTTCCAACTCCGTATCTCTTACGGGCAGAAGATTAGTTTGGAGCCCGAACTAAGAATGAATGACAACACGATTTGACAGCTGTCGCTACTCCCGATATGTTCTTGCCCGTCCAAAAAAGTTAGTTAATTGGCTGTAAGATTCACTAAGAAGTTTCGAACCTACTTTCGGACGAGCCCGTATTTTTGTTGACGGAGTTAGAGAGTAGGCCCCCAGTCACGGACATAGGATTAGTTCCCGGTTTTGCCCATCCGAATAATTGAATGAGACACTTCGTTTGACTGGTCAACTACTTTCGTTGACGGACTTAGAGTGTAGACCCCTATTCGAAGAACGTGCCCTAGGAAATTATTGAACCTTTTTTGGAAGACACTATCTTTAATTCTAATATAATGATCCCTTTATTAACGTGAACGTACCTAATTTAAAATATAAATCCAAATTCAAGAGGCGTCGCGGTCAATTAGCTACATAATGGAACTGCATTATAAACTGCGAATAAAGCCGCACATGTTCTGTCATTCATCGACCTTCTGTGAATGTGAACAAAGGGTCGCACGCTGACGTTTGTGACTTAATCGCCGGCGCAATATGTACGGGGCCATTCCGCTCAATTAGGCCTGCGGACCGGGTTTGTCTACTCCGCAGACGCTGCACGCTGGAGCTGTCGGCCGCTTTGATTAAAGTTTGATTGGGACCTGTCACTCTTGCCACGGATCTAGAACGCGCTCGCGCATTGATGTCATATAAACGTAAAACGCGGTGGCGATTTTTGATTGATCTCGTTTATTGTTATTTTTCTTTGTTGGTATGTTGACTTGAACAAATTTGTACGTTTCATTTCCCCCTTTGCTTTGTGCAATTTTTTCTCATGTTGCTTGAATTTGCGTTGGACGTTGTCGGGACTTAACCATCGGAAAATGAGAATGCAGTGTTTTTATTAGGTTTTAAAACTCATTTCATGTCAATCTACACTTTTATGTGTAGTCAATGTACTGAAATATGTTTGTTTTAAAAAGCAGTGATGCACATAAATGGCCATGTTTTTTGGAATGTTACTACTTAGTAACATTCCAAAAAACATGGCCATTTATGTGCATCACTGCTTTTTTAGGTACTTACCTAGATAGGTACATAAAGTTTAACGTACATCTTTAAAATTAGCAGAGGCTAAGCATTGCCATACAACATGGTAATGAATGTGGCCAGTTAATAGTCTTGGGAACATTACCAGTCCACAGCGATGCGGATGAATTTTTCAAAGCTATATTTTAAATTGTGAATAGCTTTCGGTAACTACATACATAAATAATGAATACTTACTTCAAATATATTTATTTAAGCAATCAAGTAATCAAATACTCAATCATCATCGTACAAGAACGCTTCCAAATGCTAAAATTGACTGTAGAATACATTGCTTTCACATTGCGGGTTGTTAGGTACTTACATAATTTAACTTCGCACATTCCACTTTTCACAACACCAATAATGATTATTCGCGTATTAATGTCATCTGCTCGACGTCTGTGGATCACTGCAGGGATCTAGCAGAATATCAGCGTCAGGTATAATTGCCTGACACATGCTGAGCTTGACTCTCATTTGGTGCAATTTTGAGACATACACCGCACTCTTACTCCACCGCACGTTATTTTATTTGAATGTCAAATTGTGTCATTAGCCGAAAGTGTCATGACTTTTTTTATGTCATCCTGTTTTTTTTTTTTAGTGTATTCGCACCTTATTCTTTTAATGTAATTAGTTTTTATCTCATCGTGCTTTGTATGTTGTGTTGTGTCTTTTGAATACATATAAATGATTTATCTATCCATCTAAATCAATTAAAGATTTACCAAACTACAAAACTGTTACCCTAATCGCACTAGAGAAAATAAAAGGAAAAAGCTAAATAAATTATTACATTTATTACCTAATTCTCGTAACACGGCAAGAACGTTACGAAAGTTTTCCCCTCGGAGCGGATTCGGGGGAACTCGGGGTATTATGGCACAGCTTCCCGACAACTTTTTATAACTCGTAGTAACGCTCAGAGCGACGGCGACGCAGTGTTAGGTAATTTCTCCCCTCGATAGCCCGTAACGTAACTGTTTGGTAACTTCAAACAAACTTGGCAGAAATTCACTAAGTTATGTCAAAATTACTTGTATGGTTTCTTTCTCCATTCTTAACAACCATTACGCAAAGTTATTAAACCCTCAAAGTAAAATGCCGTAAGAGGTCAAGACTTCTGTTACAAATATTACTTAATGTTCTGTTTGTTTTCCGTCTAGTGTGGAAATGAAACAAAAAGTATTATGTAGTCGCTTTCCGCGATGTTTGATGGAGGGAAAAGTTATTTACTCCATTATTATAACAGAAGTATTTTTATTGCATGTAGCTTTCAGTATTGCTCATGGCCAGGTTGCCATTAAAGGGTTAACACATTCATTTATGATTCGATTCAACGAAGCTATTTATTTCACTTGTACATTCATCTGCGTTCTTCAACATTCGGGCACGAATGTTTGTTTAATATGATAATTATCCAATAAAAATTAACGTCTCGGAAATGATAAATAGTTAATATCGGCGCTCTTTAACAACCAAAATATTTAATTAAGCTGCTCATAAAGACAGCCAGTGGCACTTCAAACTGGTTTAATTCGAGATATTTTAAAACTTACCGTCTTCATTACTTAAACTGGCACATATTTTTTCTAACTTATACATTTCTGGTTTAGGATTAACCAATATTTACAGTTACAAATTATGATTAATGAAGGATTATTCTACTGCGGTATATAACTACATAATACATGTAACATATTAGATATTTATAAAGACGGAGTTGCTCTCAATCCTTTTATTAATCGAAGAAGAACGAACCAACATTCTACGATATGCACCTCGTAAAAAACTAGAAAATCTGTATCGCCTTTTATATACTCACTGCAGGTGCTTCATTAATAAAGTCCATCGACAAATTGATACTCCAATATGTCTGCTTATAGCGCGATAATTAACATTTATAGCCGATGTTTTCATTAAGCTCTGTTGAATACAGAATCCCCTAAAAATTTACTAGTCAAACAACTGTTTATTGTTTCCGGTGTGTATTGTTTTGACAGATGCTGCTATTGGTCCGCTCTACACATTACCAACATAACATTGCGTTTACAAAACCTTATCATGATCAAGTTACAGTTCAATTTGATTCTTATGTCGTCAGCGTAGTGATTCGATCATGTCACAGTTTGTGAGTTCGAACAGAATGTATAAGTTGTTTGTTGTGTATTGAAGGCGTGGTGTCGTCGCATCTATTTATAGGTTTACGAGTTCAGTCCCCTTCTCCCCTGTGTCCCCTCGTCGTGTCGTTCTTCATCCCTGCTGAGCCAAGTGTGATACTCTCACGTAAACGTCTTATAGATGTCGTGTTGAATTTTACGATGCCTTTTGATTGGACAAGTTTATCACTTTACCATTTTTTTTTTTCAAAAACATTTCATGATCTCTACAGACGATTTATCATCTTGAACGTTTCATTTGACGTTTTTATTCATCTCAAAAGTATGAAAATAAATTAATTCGGACCAGAATGTAATACACGTGTCCTTCTCATTTCATAAAGCTACAGACGACATACGACCCCATAGCGTGTTCTATAAAAGTTTCCGTCAAACGCTGGCAGTATAAATCGCGCGAGACACGAACCAACTCGATCTTGACCAACATTTCCTAGACGTGACGTAATCGTCACAACTGTGAATTAACCCAGATAACATTCCGGACTAAACGTATGGATGAGCATCACACATGCTTTTATCTCCTGGAGTTAACAGACAATTTAAGTGGTTTAAAAGAATGTGTACACACTACACAGGCAGAAATGGTTTTACTTATCTTGCTTCTATAAGACGCATCACGCAGATCCATCGATCCTTTTGTCAAATCGCGGGTCGAAGGGCCAGAAAAAATCCGGGTCGAAATTTTTCGAAACTAGTCGGAACGCAGAGAGGAAACTAAGATCATCAGAACTTAACCACTTCTTTCTCCACTCTCCACTAACTATGAATCTGTCGTAATAGAACATTGAAACGGGAAACAGTCGTTAAGCCTCGCTGATACGTTTATATTGTTTCGTCAGTTCACTATTGGAGGACTAAAACTCCTTTGCCACCACCTATTGTAGTAGATGGTATTCAGAACTACCAGAAATTTTATGATTTTTTATCTGAGAGTCAATCAGCTGACGCGTTTAGTATCAAAATGATGAACGGTGATACAGTTAAAGTAAATGCCAAAAACGAAGATTCGTACAGGGCAATAACAAAGGCTCTCTCACTCAACAACTGCCTTTGGCACTCCTATGAGAACAAGCAAGAGAGACCAATTAGAGTAATGGCAAAAAAATTGCATTTCTCATGTATTCCGGAGAGAATTGTTGAAGACTTGCGTGGCAAAGGCTACAAAATACTAGAAGCAGTCAACAAATTGAGTTGGAAAACCAAAGAGCCACTCAATATGTTCATGCTAGCATTTTCAAATGATGAAGAAACTAGCAAAATATATAGCATAAAAACTGTGTTGGGATGTAATGTGGAAATACAACCGCTGAAATCCACAAAACTAGTACCTCAGTGTAAAAGATGCCAGGCGTACGGCCATACTCAAAAGTACTGCTCCAAAGAACCGAGGTGTGTAAAGTGCACAGGTAAACATCTCACTAAGGATTGCAGAAAATCAAAAGAAGAAAAGCCAAAGTGTGTCCATTGTGGAGCTCCACATCCGGCGAACTACAGGGGATGTATCGTAGCTAAAGAAATACAGCAGATTCGAAACAATAAATCGAAAGGCAATAATACAACCCCTCAACAAAACACACCTACTGGAAGAGTTGAAATCACCAGCCAGTATAAAGGAAGTCAAAGCACAATAAAAACTACAGCTAAAAACGTCTCTTATGCCAAAGTAGCTACAAGCGGCATAGCGAAGACGCCTTTGGCTGATATGGACAGTGACAAAAAGTTAAATGAAATCTTAAAGTTCATGTCATCATTTGACGAGAGATTGAAAAAAATTGAAAATAGCAACAAAGCTGCTACTTCTAAGCCAAAAAAATGAATACTACAGTGAAACTTATGGCGTGGAACTCTAATGGGTTACAAAAACATCAGAATGAGTTGCAAGTAATATTAGACATAGAAAAAATTGATGTGTGCCTGATATCAGAAACTCACTTCACAAAGCAATCTCACATTAAGTTTAAAGGGTACAAAGTATACCATGCACTACACCCAGACAATTCTGCAAGAGGCGGTAGTGCAATTATTGTAAAAGAAAACCTTCAGCACTATGAAGAGTTTAAATACGAAGAGAAAGAGATCCAAGCAGTCGCTATTTGTCTACAAACCAAAAAATATCCTGTTACAGTATCTGCCATCTACTGTCCACCACGGTATACGATAAAAAAAGACCACTTTATGAGCTTTCTAACCCGCCTTGGAAGTAGATTCATCTTAGGAGGTGACTTCAATGCTAAAAATACGTATTGGGGCTCCAGACTAACAACTACGAAAGGCAAAGAACTACTTAGTGCCATAAAAGAGCTGAAATGTGATGTCATGTCAACTGGAAAGCCCACCTATTGGCCAACAGATCCAAATAAAATCCCGGACTTAATAGATTTTTTCGTAACCAAGGATATAGCAACCGGTTATATAAAATTGGAACAAAGCTATGACATGAACTCGGATCACTCTGCAATTTATTTAGAAATTAGTGAGACCATTTTGTTTAAAGACAATAGTCCCACTCTTGCCAATAAGTGTACAGACTGGGAGGGCTTCAAGATCAGATTGAATGATCAAATAGACCTTAAAGTCCCATTAAAAACACCCGAAAACCTAAACATTGAAGTAGAGAATTTCATAATGCATATCCAGCAAGCAGCGTGGGAAAATACACCTGACTTCAACAAGAGGACGAAGGGAAAAACATACCCCTTCAGAATCAAGCAGCTCATTATGGAAAAAAGAAGTCAGAGAAAAACATGGCATCAATCTAGGTGCTCTGATGACAAACGAAAACTCAATAACCTGACGAAAAAAATAAGAAGACTTATCCAGAACTTTAAAGACGAAGCAACCAACACCTATATCCAGAATCTAAGTAACAACCAAAAGACAGACTATTCCTTATGGAAGGCTACTAAGTACCTAAAAAGGCCGGTTACCCAAGTCCCACCTATTAAGTGTGAAAACGGGCATTGGGCCATTACTAATGAGCAAAAAGCTAAGAGGTTTGCAGAGCATCTAGAAAATATATTTCAACCAACCGACGAGGAACTCATTGAAGATCACACTTTGGCTAATATGGTGACATCTGAAAATGAAGTAACTATAAAACTAGTAACACCGAGAGAAGTTGCACGAGAAATAAAACGTAATATAAGTACACGAAAATCACCAGGTTACGATTTAATAACAGGAGAAATACTACATAACCTACCAAGAAAAGGTCTGGTTAAGTTAACAACCCTTATCAATGCTGCACTAAGGCTAAAATTTGTACCAGACGTATGGAAGGTGGCTGAAGTAATAATGATAGCCAAGCCAGGAAAACCGGCTCACGAAACATCATCATATAGGCCCATTTCCTTACTACCAATCATGTCCAAGCTGTTTGAAAAGCTGTTACTCAAACAGCTTAATCCAATAATAGATAATAAAAACATCATACCAGAGCACCAATTTGGTTTTCGAGAAAAACACTCTACCATCGATCAAGTGCATAGGATCACAAATGTAATAGAAAACGCCCTTGAAGACAAGAAAGTATGTGCTACTGTATTCTTAGACGTGGCACAAGCGTTTGACAAAGTATGGCATGAAGGCCTTATAAATAAATTGAAAAGTCTGTTACCAAAGCAGTTTGCAGATATATTAGAATCCTACATTCTGAACAGAGCCTTTAGAATAAGACAAGAAGACGCCTACTCAGAACTGAAACAAATTAATGCTGGCATACCGCAAGGAAGTGTATTAGGTCCGATCCTGTACCTACTATACACTTGCGATATTCCTGAATTAGAGCAAAACACGATTGGGACCTTTGCTGATGATACAGCCATAATGGCTGTGGGTAACAGCCACGAAGAAGCAGTGGAAAAGGTCCAAATGGCTGTAAATCAAGTTTATAACTGGACCAAAAAATGGAAGATTAAACTAAATGAATCCAAATCTGTTCACATAGACTTTTCCAACAAAAAACATCAGTATTCTCCAGTTTACATTAACAATAAACTAGTACCATACGAGAATACAGCTAAGTATCTCGGGATGACCCTTGACGCAAAGTTACGCTGGAAAGCCCACGTTAAGAAGAAAAAAGATGAACTCGACCACCGATTCAAAAGAATGTATTGGCTGCTTGGAAGAAACTCCATGCTGTCCGTGCAAAACAAATTATTGCTATACAGACAAGTCCTGATGCCAGTTTGGACTTATGGTATCCAGCTGTGGGGCTGCACCAAACAGACCAATATATTAACTATACAACGATTCCAGAACAAAGTGCTAAGGGAAATTGTAAATGCACCTTGGTACATACGAAATGATGACCTCCATCGGGATCTAAAAGTTGAGTTCATCGATAAAGTGATCCAGAAATTTGCAGAAGCTCACGAAAAGAGGCTTCATCAGCATGTGAACGTCGAAGCAATCCAGCTTCTCGATCACACAAATATAGTAAGAAGACTAAAAAGAACAAAACCGTTCGAGTTAGTGTTTAGTGTTAGTGAATAGTGTAAAGTACAAAAGTGCCAAACAAACACAAGAATGAAGTGTATTCGCCTTAATAGAGACAATAAGAAAAGTGCTATTGGACACATTCTTAGTAAAGACAATTTAGTAGTTTAGGTTATAATTTAATTACTTATTAGTCTATTTAAAAGGCTAGATTGTAATAAGATTAGGGTTCATTCTATTGATGAACCTTAGGACAAGGGAAAAAAAAAAAAAAAAAAAACTATTGGAGGGATACTAGGTCACCAGCTGGTACTGTGCAGATAATCTAGCTGCAACATCTGATTGATGACGCAAACCTGTTTCGTCTGAGCGTCCGAAACCGAACCTGCAGCTAGAAACGTATCAATTCTAAACATTCTGATTAATCATTATGTTAGAAGTTTTTCAGAGACCGTTGAAAACTACATATTTACAGTGTTACGAATGGTTTCATTTTGAACCAAATACTGAACACAAGGCATTCATCTTTGCTTCTTGAAATCATCGACCGTTATCGAGGGAAAATTTACAACCAATTCTTGAAGTGCTTGGGACTTGTGGTTAAGTAATATAACAATCGATCAGGTTAAGCTACGCTTGCCGCGGATGGTGCGCGGATGGGTGATCATCTTTACATACCAAGACCACTGCGTGCCTCGGAAAGCAAGTTAATCGGTTGGTCCCGTCTGTCATTCGTGGATCTTTGACAGTCGTTACGGGTTGTTAGAAGCCCGAAAGTCATACCAAGGGGTATCGTTTTACCCAGCAACTGGGTTCTGGAAGTGCTTCATTTAAACCACAAAATATTGTCTCTTACGTATAATTGGAAACAATAAAAACCTCGTTCTGAAATTAATTCTAAGAGTCCTTGCCGCCATCATACACTACCGCCATATCTAACTCCTCATCATCACAAGATTAAATCCTCTAACATTATTCCTCCACGTGTCTCAGAGATCTGGGAACCAAGGACCACGTAGCTTTTACTGTAATTGATACATACATATCGTTAATCTGGTGTTTGTAAGTCGGTCCCCCACAAGTATGCGATGTTAATGGACAATTATTTCGGCAGTCGTCGGTCTCACGCGACGCGTGGCGCGTGCGTGCTCGCTTATTATTGTAAGCGGAGGAGAGCGCGTGTGACGGACGGAGGCTGTCCGATGTGTGAGCGCGGAGCGGGTTACAACAGGAATGATGTGTGAGAAGATTCATATTTAAAGAAATTGGGCCTTATATAAGAAGTAAGGCACTTTTAAATTAGGATATACATACAGGAAAAGTTTTAATTCAGTGCGCAAACTGCTTAACATGAATTCAGCATATCATTCTAGACCCCCCTAGCGCACAAAAATTTCGTCGGTTATACAAAAAAAAGTCAGCTGTTCCATACATTTTGACCGCGTAGGTATTGCGCACTGAATAAAAACTTTTCCTGTATATCTCAAGCAAAATCGTAGATGCAAATTTTAAAGAATTTATCTGTTGTGACTAGATTCCCAAAATAATTTCAGTCCATGTTCAGCGCCGCGGACAATCAGAAACACAGAATTTCAATAATTTTAGTAATCATATTTTCACGAGTACCAAGATTCCCATCACCAACCCTTCACCGCTACCTCTCTTCCCGGAGCCCACATCGTCTGGTCGATAAGGCCATGTGTGCACGCACCGCGGGAGTCCGCCCCCCCTCGCCGGCTATTTTCATTTATCACTCCGAGATGCTCAGCCTTTCCTCGCCGATAACGGTGTCTAAGATAAAATAAAAAATCTATTTTACTGTGTATTTCGAATACAAAATTCCGAGTCTAACAGACATGAAAGCAGTGCAGATGTTACTAAAACTTGTGTGATCTAAACTTGGAGTCTGCGGAATTGTAGTCAGGAGACTACCGAGTACCATAGAGGCCACTTCCCTTAATTGATTCTCACGACTGTCGCGCGAATGTTAGCAGCTGAGACACTATTCCTTTTATTCAGAGTAAAAACACAGACATTGCGTCGCGTCGCTTCAAAACGTGTATAGACTACATCATTAGCTATAGCATCCATGTATAGCTACAAATATTAATTTAATAACATTGTGGCTAATTTACTAAAAGAATGTTGTTCGACAACTCACTACAAGAACATAAAAAAATCTGTGGACCAAGTTTTAATGGGACTAACGATGAAAAAAATAGCCAAACCATGTCCAATTTCGTTAGAAAAAAGCGTATGTTTTAATTAAATTACTTTTTTAAACACCTATTGTTCCTATAAAAATTTCGTAATGGCTTCTTTAGAATTCGGCTTATCAGCTCTTTATTTTTATAGAGTTCTTAGAAAAAAAGAAAAAATGCTATAACAAAGCTTCTAACAAGCAACTTCATTCTCGCTTATAAAAAAACCTGTCAAATCACAAACAACGATCGATCGAGGGACTTAGTAAATCTAATAAGAGAGTTTTTTGTGCGCGAAACGAATGAGGTGAAACGTGTTTGAAATAGACAGGGGATTAAGTGTCCCCCTAGTAGGAGCGAGGGGTTCGATGCATGCGCCGGTTGTGGCAGGGTTACCAGTCAGTGTATGACGCTTTCTCTTACAACACCAAACTCGATTTGGAAATAGGTTATTGTGTCGTTTGTGGTCGAAGTGTGAGTAGCTATTCATAGAACGGCTTTAATGTGGTGTCCGAAATGTAGCAACATGAATTTATAAAAGTTTTAATTTCAGATATTGTCTTCTTAAAACCATCTGTATGGCAAAAACCAGCTACAAATTAGTCCAAAGCTTACCTCTTTAACAGGCGAAGCTCAAACCCGACACTAACATGATATGGTTGTCACAGCAAATCTTGACGAATGGTAGCCCTGCGTATATGCGCAGTGCGTGCTCTGCAAACGCTCTCCTGGATCCAGCGGATCAATTTCACGCGGATCGATTACTCTTTGTCGCTGAGAAAAAGGTCCTTGGCACAGCACATGTGTTCCAGTGCTTCAACTCCACGGACATTATAACACGTGTCGTTTATAGACGCATTAACGACATGTGTATTGCGCCTCTGAGGATATGACATAGTTTGTACCTCATCCTTGATACTGTCAGGCTCGTTTTCACAAACACAGTTTACGAATTTTCAGTTAACTGAACCGAATATCACGAGTAACTTAACAAAGTAAAATTAACATAGCTAACTGGTCTACCATACCAGCCTTTATCACCAGAGCCATCAGTCATTTACAGATCATCAGATAAATTGCTACATATGTACAGAGTATACGTCATTAACATAATCGTTTTATATTTTGTACTGCGTGTGGGCTTTGGACTTTTCTCACGATATAACTCAAATTAAATTAAAACTTATGATTATTTTTATTACGGATTCAGCATTAGTATATAATAAACTAGTTCAGATTATGGCTATTTTACAATCTTAATTTTTTTCTTCCGGATCAACGATCTCGCACACTACAGAAGTCAGTGGTCCTTCTGTCCGACCACTGACTGAATAGCATTAGGGGTCATACTATTACAGAAATAACTATATTGCAAATAGTGTATAGGTAGTTCGTTACTACTAAATGCTGTTTTACTGTCCCCTTACCATATTAGTATAATTAATCTACTGTAGTCGAACAAAATGTTCTTAATTAGCCTAATGCACAGCCAGAGGCTTTTTGTGGACATTTCGTTGCTGCTTTTATTGCAGTAAGTAACAGCAGCAACTATTTGGTTGGCGAAAAACATTGGAAATTAACGAACTAACCATTAAGATAATTAAGGATAATTGCGGCTGAGTTATTGAATGTTATCGGATGATAATGACACTATTTATTACTGAATGGTATAGGCTCGCGTTCAATCGAACTCATGGAGCCTTACGTTTAATAACGAGCGCTGGTTATTGGTTTTTCATGTAATATTCGTTGTAAAACAGAGGAAATTGAATGTTGATTACTGTAAACAAAATAGCAGCAGTATTATCTATATGTATGTATATTAATACGTAAAGCAAAAACTTTGTAAGTACTCCTTTTTACTAAAATTACGCGGACACGTAGTTGGGAGTATGAAGTTTATATGGAGAAGGACGAATTTCGGCGAATTAACTAAATAAAAATCAAAACTGAACTGGCGTTCAAACTGTCAAAGATGTATCAAAAAACTAAGAACATCTCCAAAAGAAAAATTAAGATGAAAATACTCCTTGCATTACTGCTTATTCAACACAAGGGTGGTGCCGTCGGTAAACAGCGCAGGTACAAACAGCTGGTGGGTCGACTCGAGATTCGAGCTCGTACCATTGTGATCGGCGCAGGCGCACGCTGAGCGGCAACGCCGCAGCCTCTCATGTTTATTTTATTACTAGCCTTTTTATTACTGATTCCTTCGCCTTTCGGTTTGTTTAGATATGGTTTGGTTGAGTTTTGATGTTGGCTCGCTAGAAATGGTTTGTGATATGCAGTTGTAGCGCTTGTAAGTAAAAGTAGTAAAATAGTAGTTATAAAGGCGATAACGTTGTATACTCGGTGAATTGAAACACGCTGTAGGATGTATGCCTGAGCGTCATGAACTCATGATGGGATTAAACTTGACAAACCAACCACTAATGTACAAGCTGAGAAGCAGTCTCAGCAATGAACACGAAAGAAGATATCTGAGGAAAATTCACAAAATCTCCACCATTGCACAGCTCTAATGTTCGTAGTTGTTTTCTTTGTCTGTCTATATCTTTCTAAAGCTTTCAGAGTCTGGGTAGACGACTTGTAAAGACTAATGCTATACGGTAAAAAAAAGGTAAATCCGATCCACTTTTACATGGAAACTATGCCGTAGCTCTTAAAGTAGAACAAAAAGTAAGTAAAAATTATGAAGAAGTCGGATATACGGATGTTTAATATGGATGCCAGGTTACACAAAGAGTTAAAAAACTAATTTCGTTTAGCAATTTGGAGCATCTAGCCGACGACGAGCTAACAGCATTGCCCCAATAATTAGATTTCATTTGGAGCCTTTGGGTTCTGTGCTAAAGGCTCCAGTCCTTAAAACGATTACGTTCAAGCTGGTGCAGTTTATAAATTAAATAACTGAACGATGAGTATGCATGTTATTGGAGGTTGCTACTACATTTGCGTATAACAGATACAAAACAAACGGAACACTTAACGCAAATCATCCAGCGAAAATCTGAGCTCCAGTTCCAGGTAGAAACAGACACTACGCAGCCGTCCAATGACGCGTATCCGTAAATAGAAAAACAATATTACCGATACAAACGTAACACTTACGATTTTATTACATCACTCCCACGCACCGCAATGTTTTGACTGGTTTTAATTACGTGCGATAGCAACAATCTCGCCAACAAGGCATCAATGTTTACAATCCGACAAAGGTGAGTACAATGAGGGCCTTTCAGAGGATTTCGCGGTATGCACAACAATAACAGATGAGCTAGAACACGTGGTTGTATGAATTTCGCTTTTGTGCTGTTCGCGGAAATGGGAATAAACTTAAATAGTGCGTTGCTATGGGAGTTTGACTAGTCGGAATTGTGGTGCAGTTAGTCGTCTATATAGGAGCTAGGGACCGGAATTAATAGCGCTTGTGGGATTTGGGATTGACTCTAATTATGAACATTGTGACGGTTTGAGGTCAACCTTTCTGTGATTTGGTTTGTGAATAGTTTGAATGTGTTCTGTTCTGATTGAATGGTCGTTTAGATCATGTTCACACAAAAGAGCCGGCAGTTGTTAACTGCTAGTTATATCAGCGGTTCAACACAATACTTTTGGAGACGGACCAAAAAACATGCTTGCAAATGTAAATACTGCAGCACAATTTTTCCAAAACAACTCATACCCTCAATCACATATTGGAAGTTTGCAGAAAAGAGACGACCAAGATAAAGTTCAATGCCCCACAAGCTATAATTGTGACACGTGGGTATACAAAATGATGCATATACAACCGTGCACATATCGCATACTTCAGCACATTTAGGAAAACTCAGCTCTTATCGGCACCATAGCGGTAACGCCACACCCAAGTACCAAAATCTTATTCCGAGACATGAGAATATAGGTATAGAGGCGACAAACCCCGATATACGTCGTCGTACGGTACCGGACACGGCGCTTCCTCGCCCGTATTAAACGTCCGCCTACGCGCTCGCTTCCTGCGCGGCGCGTCGCTACGCGGCCGCTAAGTGCGCGGAGTGAAGGACCAAAAAGGATTTGGAAAACTCGTACTTCACATATGAAGAATTTGGGAAAGCAGTTTAGGGAATGGCGCGTTTGAAGACTTCGAAAGCCAATTATGACTATGCGACAAAAGGTCGAAACCCGTAGAAATGGAAAATAATGAAAAGTGCAGGGTGAAGGTGAAGTTCTCCTATAGTGTCGATTACTTTTTGAGTTTATTTCAAGTAGCATCCGTTATGAAACCAGGAAATCCGGATGCTTGATGTTAGGTGCACGATGTAAATTAGGGGCAAATGATTGGGTTATTAAGGAACAAGCTCAGTTCGAAGAATACATCAACAAGAACATAATGGCAATGTGCCCATGCGTTCTTGACAGTGACTTTGTTTAAAGACATTAGCATATTTCGAAACATGAGTAATGTTTGCCAATGTCGGCTTGAAAATTGTGACCGCTAAAATATTTTTATATGCAAAGGAATATGAAATGAATATCATCTTTATTTTAGTCTATCGCCTTTGGGTGACTTTTTCAGACGTTTTGGTTCGTGCCATTGTCTTGTTTTAACGTAAGCATGTAAGTAAGGGCGAGCCGAGTCCGGGCTTTGCAAGGATATTGACCATTCATGCTCCCACGCATATGCAAAATAAAGTACCGAACACGACTCGCGGTCTCAAAAGCCCGACTTTAACGGTGCCTTTGATGTACACCTAATGCTGACAGATATGCGGGGTAGGAAGTCGTCGTAGAAACATTAGAGGAACCTGTCTCGTATCGGAACTGATTATTTCAATACCCTGTGGAAACCGTGTCATGTGATTTGTGTTCGTGACTATACTTATTTTCACTCACACATCTTTTGGAGTGGTCTGATAAGTTGGCTTCAGCATTTCGGTTATATTCAGGGCTTGTACTAACTCTTGAATCGGTGGATGCCAAAGGTACAGGACTAAAGTCCAACAAGAGTGAAGTCACTATCAACCAACTCGTCCTTATAATGGAAGACGAGGCCTTGGGCGAGTCATCCCAGTCTACACTGGAAGAAATGGTGTCACATGTTGCCATCTGAACAGCCACCGGAGACGTTCAGCGTTTTTTCTCTGCGACTGAAGACACTGAGGGTGGGCTCATGAGGCATAAAGCGATGTTAGGGGAAGGCACATGTACAGCAAGTCCGACAATGGATGACTTTCGACTGAATGAGTATAATGATAGTTACCTAACCAGATGACTCTCCAGCATGATGTAGAAGTGTCTTAAAGCACGACGTTTCGTGCTAACTATATGTAATGCTTTCCGCTGCATGTAATCTGATTAAAAGTCCAATTACGGGCCGCCCTTTATACCATATGGAAATCAATCGCATTCCTATACAATATACGTTGTAAACGTAATATAAGCTAACATGTAGGTTTTTGTTTGCAGGTACGTTGTCCGAGCCCAGTCTGCGGTGGCCAAGCGCATGCGCGCGAGCCCCGTGGGAACGCGGCCGCTTCCTCGAATGTACCGCGCTAACCACCGGCCTCTAGTTACATGACCGGTTGTACTAGCAAAAGGGTTGCCCTCGGAGTTACAACAAGTGTGATGATGACACTGAAAGAGGTGAAGCTTTATCGGTAAAGTAAAATGTGACATGATATAAGAATATTGTTTTTTTCCGAAAAATTTTAACTCTAGTTACTCTAGGCAAATTTCACATCGTTTGACTTATCATCCCTTATTGTTGTCTTATGACTACGATAAAAGTAAAACAAATAAAAGACGTTCAAGTAACAAACATTATACCCAATAGTGAAACTAATCTAATAATTATGTATTTCGAAACTTGAGACCAATTTAGAGTCCTAAACCACATTACTCACTCATGCATTAATCTATATTAAAATGACCTTATAACTAATGCAAAAGATCAAACCTCACACGTCTTATTTCTTGCTCCGCTGTCATAATACGGGTTCGCTGTCTGTCTCAGCAAAATATCCCATCTGACTGGATACGGCGCTTCCTCAAACACGAACCCTCCTTCAATAAGTTGGCAGCCGCGCGTTCGGATTACAAAACCGGTTACCGGTTTCATATCGGTTATATTGCTCGAGCAGGGAAGGGTTACGGTTTGGCTTTGGCACCAGTGTTTATTTACACCTCTACAGCCAGAGGAAACTAATGGGCATAATCATTATTGGAGTCGACGATGGAAATATTTTTTAGCTTCTAAATTAGATTCAGGTCGGTAGCTAGTTGTAAAACCACAATCTTACCGCAATGGGTTATGAAACTGGCGCTATTGAAATCGAAGTTAACTACAATTGCGTTTAAATTGTTTCGAGAAAATATGACGGGCTACGAGGATCGGTCTTCAAAGAGAGATCCAAAGCTTAAAGCCAACATAAATATAGACTTACAGCCAGCCTCAGCTTACACCCACTAATCTTATCGGCTAAGGTAGGCAAGATTCTCCGGACTATAAAATAATATACGCTCAATATACACATTTGAGATCAAAGGTGCAACTTGCACGTCACCGTTAGGGACACAAGCTGGTTTTGAAACTGTTTGCTACTCAAAGGGCTCAGCCAGTAGATTGAATTACAACAGCCTAACAGATAAAACCAATAGAAAAGCTGCTGTAACATTATTCTTTCTCAAAGATTTTGTTTTCACTTAATATTTGTCTTGGCATTGCTATATCAGCTTAAGGCTTAAATGTGACATTATGGACCAATCTCACTACCAGTGCCATCCGAAAGATTGTCTGCAATGTCTCAAAAGAATTTTGATTAAAAACTTCAATTGACATTCTTGGGACCATTCGCTTCGTTGACATCTGTAATCACTTTCGTTTTTCCTTGAACAACGAGTAAGCTTTCTGTTGAATCTTTAAGCAACATACTTTCTATAGTATTTTCTCGTATAGTTTCTAGTACGCCATTAGTTGTATCCCTTGGTCATGCGTGTGTTGTATTTGTACGATGCAACGTAGCTTCTAACCTCTGTTGAACCTGTGTTATGTTTAAAGTTGCCATGTTTCCAAATTTATGAACATGGTTATAATTATTAACCGTTCATTTTCAAATCTGTAGTTTTCTCTACTTTAGTTTTAGCAGCTATGCTAATGATGTCCGAGTTTACCGTTTAACGTTTTACAAAAAACAAAAAAAAAAACAAAAAGTTATATATGTAGCATGCTTTTGAAAGCTTTTGTGGATAACTGTTTAACATGTGGTTGGTGGGCATTTACAAGTCTACTTCCGTATGAGGCTATAAGTTATGTTTAGACATGTTTGCTGTGTATCGCCAAATTGAACGGAAACGGATATTCGAGACGTGAATTGTAATTCGACATAATTTGACCACTGACTAAGGATATGTCGACAACATACATTGTTTGGACTTTAAATACTTTCTCTGCCGGATAGAATAAAATGTTATTTTTTGTCGGTTGCTATATTGATTGATTCATCGTTAAAGACTCCATGAAACATTACGGCATAGCTTAGATCTATACAATCCTTTAAAATAAATTAAGAACAAGTTTTAAAGATTTCTTAAATCAAATATAGAGAGATAGCGAGAGAGACCAGACCAAATACCGTCGTTTGACGTGTAAAAGTGTTTGTACAAACCTACTTACAAAAATAAAATCATTTACCATTTATCAGTAATAGAAACAAGAATCATACAGGTAATCGTATATCTTGGACTACCAGATCAGATTTATTTTAACGAAAAATCTTTACAGAAAGTCTCATTACTCCAATCCTAATCTTTCGAAATTTCTCTCGAAATATCGTGCCCAAGTCCAGTGGAGGATGTGAAAACATTCCGTGCTCGCATCTGAGGCGAGTCACCCTAGAACTCTCGAATAGTACCTAATGGATACGTCAATAAGAAACTCAACACCGACGAATTGAATTACAGAACCCCAGCGACTGCGTTTACACACTTTAAATATTTAAAATTGGATATCATTCCAAAGGGTTCCTTTGTATAAAAAGTAAAAAACTGCTACATTTTTTTTTGCCGCTCACATTTTCATTTCACTCATTCCGTTTTTGATTCGGCACATGATCTTAATTAAGGCGCTAATTAAAGGAATATCCAGAATGCAAAACAAACAAATCGACATCGGACGACACTCGCTTTATGGCTTCATTCGCCGAAATCAATTTATAAGGTACTATTTTTGTAGCAGGATTAAAGCGATATTCGAGTAATATGGGGCGCCTCCCGCAGCTTTAACCGATTCCAGTGATGCTTGAAATTGAAACACATAATATCTTAATACTTCGTGATAGATATTTCCACTCATAAACGTCTCTTTTAATGCGGTACATCCTCCCAAGTTTGTAGAATTTTCAGAATATCCGTCTGGTACTGAGTGGTGCTTCACAGAGATATTTTCTTCTTTTTTGTCGTTGAGCTCTCTGTCGTTTTTGGTAGCAAAAGTTGCCTAATGATACCGAGAAAATTACGTGTATTCGCCACGAATTTTCCCTTGCCGACAAACGCTAACAGACGTATAGCTTCGCTTATAAATAGGGCAGTGGATGAGAGAACACTTCCGGAGTACGGTGGAGAACGAAGCTTTGGCGAAGCCGTCTCCGTTATACCATAGAACGAAATGGGACAGAAGGACCAGTTAATAGAAATGCATTATTAGGAACCAAGGGTTGTAGTTGCTACGATTTTGGTTTGATAATCAAAATAGAACCTTAGAGTCAATGCGAAATTATATCAAAAAGGCAAAGGCACTGTTTTCGATTCCTTAGATTTCTATTGACATTTTAACATTGCTACGTGGGTGGTCTTTGAAATGAAACCTTTGCATGCAAGGCAGTTTAAGTAAAGCTCAGGATATAGCAGTTACAGCATATAACAGTTCAGATTACGTAAACCTAGTGCGATAGTTTGAAGGTTAGACATCTATTTACTTACTTCGTGCTCGCGGTACTATTTCGTTTGGCGACTAATGCTCAACTTAGATTAATATTAATATTTTATCACGAAGTAAAGCTTCTGTATATTAAGACTCTGTGGTAATACCACCACACGTACTCTTGCAAGGCAATTACTTCTGATGAAAGTTTAACGGCCATGCTTGTTATATGTTTTATATACGATAGATTCTGCCGTATTGGATAATATAACATCATACATCTAGTGGCTAAGTTTATGGATTTGTTCTCAAATAACAGTGATTTAATGGTATTCAATCTTAACTAGAAAACACCGAGATTCGATTAAAAATATCATTTTAATAACCTGTATTATGGTTATTAAATAAATTCACATCCTCTTTCCAGAGTGTAAAACAATTTTAAACCTATAAAAACGCTGTAATAAAATGTAAAAGGTTGATAGGTATTCCTTACTGAACAGATTTTAATTTCTCTTCAATTTGAATGCGAGTCGCGAACTTAAGAAAATATTCCAGCAATTTAGTAATGGGATTGGATGGTCCCGAATCCATTCGGTTATCCACTCTCGACTAAACGGGAAAGGGATAAAAAGTGACGAGGACCGAGGTAGACGGGGTTTTTGTCGCCTCACTTTGTAAACCGTCCACCAAACTGCCACTCTACCAGATTTATTAAAATTCCACGTTGCCGCTCCGGTCAGTCGTTACACCTAATTAATATAAATGTGTGAGTCATTAACTCTCGCACTTCGTACTATCTAATTAGATTACTATTTATTTATGAATGCTCATATTTTTACTCAACGTTATTCTCTTTACTTTAAAACGTTTTTCTCATACACAGAGTAATTTGCATAACAACGATGCCAATTAATTACATTTTTAGTTAAAATTCTTGTTTAGTCATTATAACGAACGTAGTATTCGTTTGTTTGTTGCGCCGCTTATTTTGTGCTTAATGGCTTTCAAGTTAAATGTATTCTTTGGTCGGAGAAAATCTTTTAATTCAGTTGTTTGACACAGAAAACATCTCGACATTTGCATAACCTCGCATAAATATTAAACGTTTTAACTTAAATATATTAATATTGCATGTCTGTGTAAAATAAGGCGAATGTCTTCGCTACAAAGTTATTCCGACTGGATAGAAATGTTAAATGAACGCTTAAAGTTCAAGCTATGTGTTACTTAAATGTAAGTAGATATATATACCAATACTATTTATTGCACCATTAAATAAGTATACCTTTATCGTATTACCCAGTAACTGGGTTGTGGAGGACCAGTTTCATACACGAAACGAGTGCCTATCTGAAGGCACTCGTTACGTGTATGAAACTGGTACTAAGCTGCATCTGGTTAGACTGGAAGCCGACCATAACATAGTTGGGGAAAACGCTAAGCAGATGATGATGATGTTGACTAATATATACTTATATTATAAATTGTATTCACTGATAGACTAGTAGTAACTATGGAAGGAAAGGGCCATGATGCGCCAACCCGAAATAAATTGGTATAAAGGCAAAAGAATAATGACGATGAATTTAAACCTGTATTATAAAAAGGAAACAAAGAGTCATTTGGTCCTTGTTATCGAGAACGATCGATAAAATTCAAATTCCAATACAAAATAACGATAACGGTCTATCATAGTTGATGTACTAATAGATATTGGAGTGACAACGGGCGTACCACTGCCCGATTGATTGGAAAATTGTCTCCGACGCCGCAATGTCGTCGTGCCTCGGTCGACGCCTTCCTGCCGATGCTCTTTTCAATGTACCTCCCATTTATTATGTTATTCAGCCACTTGTTCTAGTAATGCTATTTTGTTAGGTTAAGCGTTGGAGTCACTTTACTGCCTGTTGTTGTAGTTGTTTTGAAGTAGGAGTAGGTTAAAACAACTGAACGAGTATATTGGAATTTGAAATAACCTAACCAAAATCTTACGATGTTTTATAGGATGGTTATGAGGCCTAAAAAGCCTCATATACAACGCATCCGGTAGTAACATAGGTTTTTAGAGGGTTCATTGAATGAAACCTCGAGAACACTGCTTTCATTTCGCCCCTATTGAGGGCGACGTAAATCAGCATTTTCAGCGCTCGTAAAATTAATAAACCGTCTTGTCTCCGGCGAGACGCGCCTTTGGACTCGTGCTGATTCGGTGTTTCCCTACATTAGCCACACGCTTTATAAACGCTATTAAGCCAATGTTAATCAAACCTGAAAACTATAGCTCAACACTTTGAGAGTTCATGACGTTTTAATTAACTTTAGCGCCGCGTGTGGGCGAGCCGGCTATTTATCCATCCATGCGATGTATTTACACGTACGACTTACGCCATCAAGCTTTACACGGCCCTAAACCCCGACTCCAATGATCCACCTCCTCAGAAATTCCTTCTGATGCAACTCCGTACTTTTCTTCCTAAATTATGCAAACGTCCATATGGAATGAAATAGGGGAAATAAGCTCTCAATATTGCAAAGAAACGACATTCTAATCGCAACACAGGTCCCTATCCTATAAATTTTATATGGAATGGAAGAGCAACAAAATATTTACGGCGCGGCTGTATGAAGACAAGCGTCTACGGATGGCGTTTATAGGTCAGAGAGGCGAGGCGTCGTCGCACTCCAGTTTAGTGCCGCCTTCCGTCGCGATGCTCCCTCTGGCTTCGGAATTGAACGCCGTCGTCGGGGCGAGTCGCCTCGGGTGATTTTCCACCCTCTCGCACAGGCTGCGGCCAGAACCCGACTTCAGACATCAAAGTGCAAGATTTTATTATTGCATTACAGGCCGAACGGAGGCAAAAAGCTCTTCGTTCTCACTCCACTACCGGAGTTTACAGATTAAATTTTCACTCCTTAACAACCTCGACGGAGTGCCGTCTCTATTTGATTAAAGAAAACCCGAATAATTTGTGCACCGACGACACAAATTATTGAGTCTTTGGTGTATTGAGTTAGGAGTAGATGCATTAAAGTGGTAAACATTGTGACATGAATAATTGCAGGTCTTAAACGTAATTACGTGTCATAAAGCGTGGTCGTTAGTGTCGAATGCCACACACGAGACTGTATTTTTATTTTGTTTGGACTTAAATGTTTTGCAAACGCAAGTTGGTACCTAATGTAGAAGCTTGCGTACAGCTTCATTAACTTTGTATCGTACACCTGCGAAGTTATAACTTATTGAAGTTTAAAGCAACAAAATATAAGTACCATTTAATTATAAGGTTTATGTTTTCTCGTCAGCGCAGTTATCCATTCGAGTTTTATTAAATGTTCTAAACGTTGTTTTTTCTGTGCTGCTAATGGAATCACAGAAATGCTATATATCTGTTACGTATGACTCCTCAACAGCCCTCTACACCGCGTGTACTTGTCTGAAAATCTTTTGACTGATATGTATAGCTTTCATAAAAATAATGATTTTAAATACCAACTTTTTGTATATTCCAACCGACTTGTCGGGACCCTCCTGAAAAGAAATAAGGACGTAGTTAGGTTCTTGCTTTTTGGGGTGCCGCAAGGCATTCCAACTGCGCTTAATCTATGTAAAAGTCCTACTTTACTATTATATGATATTAATTTATTTTAAATTAAAACTAGTTTATTTTTGCAAGTGAGGTTAGCGTGAGAGAACAATGCTTTTTTTATATCCCGTCACTCTACGGTTATATTCTATAAGTAAAAATTATACAAATAGTCCTAGACTATGTGGTTCAAAAATGTATAGTTTGGAAGATATCATCAATCATTAACATAATTAATTTAGGTCAACAATTGTCACCCATGTGACGAATCTTTACTTTTGCGACGTTGGCAAATTACTGTACAAAATATTATCACTTGACTCTCCACGTGTGTAGATATCTAAGTTTCATTGATATAAGTAATTCATTTTCATTCAAACCTAAATGCGACGTTGACATATTTCACGTAAGGGTATTTTACATTAATTAATAATCGTGACTTTGTCGAATTATTTTGTACGAAAAATTAAAACAACAAAAAAAGATAATTGATAAATAATTCATATGCCAGTTTGTTCTTTGATATGGTCTCATTCATACCCTAGAGTTATGGGATATAAAAAAACACCTTGTATAACAAAAGGAGATTGTATCAGCTGTTTAGATTTCTGTTAAAGTTGTAAATGTCAGATGACATTTGAGGACAACGAGTCATTTAATGGAGCTGCACTTACTTTGCCTGTTTTCCATCCAACATGTTTCAGTTAAGTAAGTTTTGAAATCAGAACTTCATTTTAAGCCTTATAGAAAAGCTTAAAGTCAACTGTTCCGAAGACGTATAAACTATTAGAAGCATCTCTAACATTATTTATGACCATTGCTAAAAATCTAAATACCAGATCTTCAAATATTAAGACCGGCCCTAAAAAGTCTTCAGGCTTTCTCAAAAATTATTAAGACTAAGTATCTCCAAAACAAAACAAAAAAAAATACAATACCTAAAAATATTTGACAAAACCTAAAAATATTACGGCCATCTCTAAAAATATTAAGAAAGTTCCACGAGTAATTGAAATCAACATAAAACTTGTAATCATCACTAGCAGATAAGTTAATAAAATTATGGAATTTCCTATCAATGTTATGTAAAAAACACTGCAAGTTACAACAATGGTGTGTCATACACGGCTTGTTTCAAAGGGCAAGGAAGGACGCTTCGGGCGACGCACCCGGCGGCGGCCGATGTCTCGCGATGCGATCGAGCCGTGCGATATTACCCGAGTACCTTAACGGAGTACTCAGGTGTCAATGTGACACATTTGCATAGAGGAACGGTTCTAGAACATGCAGGGATTGTTTGTGAATTAATCGGATATTTCGCTTTCCATGATAAGTGAAATGAGGTTTTTGAGGCTAAAAACATCGGATTGTATCGATTCGAAATTGGGCATTGATCTCAAAATTAGTAAAAGGTGTTTGGATTATGCGGGAGCATCAAACTGAAAACAGAATAGTGAGAAATCTCAAAAATGCGAATCCCGCGAAACTCACCCTTCAAACTAAATTATGACGAGAATTGTAATCAAACATTGCCAACAGAGATTGATTTCATTCCGACTCCGATTACAATTTCAATAAAGAACCTGTAATACGAATCTGTAGTCATAATGTGCACTGCAGACGTTGCGAACTTTGCAACACGTGTAAACAAAACAACCAACAAGTAAGTACGTATCTCTGCCAGCAGACGTACACAGGAACGCACTCAGGGGCTGCTCAGCCGAGTATGATAAATGGACAGCCCGTACACCCGCTCCAATTCTTCTCTTTACTCTGCCCGGTGTGGGAGGGAGATATATGACAGTAATGGAAAGGTGTGACATCAAAACCGCAAGGGAAATAGGGCGGACGTTGCGAAATTAAATATCCTTTATCTAACTTGGCTTACACCTTTACAAAATCAATAAAAGTTTGAGCAAAAGTCTGTGCTCCAGATAGAGAGATGCGACGTTAAGGAATCTGCAACTTGCAAAATTTTCTCACGTCTTCAAAACACACATCCGTGGATCCGGTGATTCGATAATCCCGTCCTCAAATACGATCCATTTATCCTTCGGAGTGATGTACTCGACAATCTGCCGTGATAGATGAGTGCGATGCTATACCACTCTTCCCTTCTGTCATATTTCATTCTAATACACAGCTTTGTCAAGCACTACGTAAACATCGATTCATTACACATTTACAACAAAATTGAGCCGAAATTCACATGTCGTTTCCTTTCATGCATTTTTTTCTAATTTCCTAACTTTTAACGAGATCTCTCACGTCGAGGGAACGTGACACGTTTTTTCAGTGAAATTCGTAATTAATTTTACTTAACAAATCTCATAATGAAGCCCAGAACAATAAGATTAAAAAGTGGTCAGAAAAACAAGAGAGAAGCGACAAAGGTATTCGATGGCAAAGTTACTTTGTCCCATGCCCGGTTACGTTTGAGCTGTAACGCTCGGTAATAAGGATCATGTTTTTATGATGATGACATGGATTGGACGCAAAGTTGATTTGGTTTTACATAATCTAAAGGATACCACGGAGACAGTGTTGCCACAAAGCGACGCGGCGAGCGCTGAGAATACGCAAACAGGTGTCGACTCCGAGGTTATATTTGCATATAAATAGAGTTCCTGCTTAACTGTAACACTACTTCGTCCCTTTCTCTCTCGTTCGATGCTGTTCGCTAGAGGAGTACAGAGAGTTACGCCTCCTTGCACGCGCTATACGCAAGTACGAGCGGCTCCAGGAGATTCTATTTATGTACGGTGATGTAATATGACCAATAGACCGGTCACATAACCGCACACACGAAGACATCTATTGTCTCGTGACAATCAATAGGAAGTCAATCGATCAACTATCAAATATGTTATTGCGTCAGGCAGGAGCAGGACCTTCACCGTAAATGATTATGTACTCTGATGTTACGATCGCCACGATTTTTAGAATTCGTTTACTTTTTACCCAAGTATAGACGCAGAAATGTTATCTGGTAATGGCATTTCTAATACCAGTCGTTAAAGAATATTCTGTAGGACGTGTGGCTAGCGCAAGTTTTTCTGGTGGGGGATTTTATTACAATGCGCAGCTGAACCGGTCAGGGCACAACACCTAGGAAGCGGTCCTGGTATTTTATCGTCTCTAGTCTTCCTTTAATTCGCGTGGAAAAAGTTCAACGCTTACGCATCACGAATAAGCAAGGAGAGACATGAATAATTGAAGCGGAGATGGTCATCTCTAGAATATTAATATCCTCGGCGGTTCGCTGTAGCTGTGAAATTATAAAATAACTATCGTGCCAGGTGATTAGTGGGCCGTCGTCGTCGATACGGCCGGTTCCGCGCCTCTTCCGTTAGCCGTTTTTTATCGTTCGTCTATTACATCATAGGAACATGCGCGTTCGCGGTGCGTGACCCGTCTGCGTAGGCGCAGGTGACATGCGAACTCGACATTATTTTGACATCCACCCAGAAAGCCTAACTAGTTCTGTTACCCGAGACCCTGTTATTTGTATTCTTTTTTTGTTGGACCCGGACATTTTCTATTTGTCCCGTCGGGCCCTTTTTTTGCTGGGTTGCACCGGCCGCGTTCGAAGGTTCGGAGCGTTTTTACTCGAGCACGGGGGACCAGCGGGCGGCGGGAGGATGGCTCCCCCCTCCGTCGCGGCCGAGCCGTCCTTGGCCCGAACGTTCACCTTGGCGCGCTGCGCTGCCGGCGCACCACAGGTAACAAAGTTCCGCGAACTACGTGATTTCTATGGCTGTCCGCCGAAAGTGGAGCCCGGAGTATCTCGAGGGCCACTCGGCCGGCGCTAATGTTACGGAGAAACGTGTAATGAAACACTGCTCTACCCTCCGGCTGCGACGCGCGACCACTCACGGACCTCCACCCGTGGTGTGCGCTTGCTGTACTTTTTACAGTATCTAATGTCCCGCATTAGATGCTCTAGAACACGACATGATTGACGAGGACAAATCTACGTGGTGGTCCTTCAGAGAAATCGTTTTTTATTTAGTTGCTCCAATTACGAGAATTTAAATTTATATGAACGCCCCCGCATCGATTTTATTACCTTCGCCATTCTACACCAGCGGCACTTGGTGAAACCCAAATGCGAATGCCATAGAAATTGTATGTTGATCGGACGTCTTGGAATCAAATTAACGAATTATACTCCGATCACTGTAAAGATTCTTCTTGTCTTATTGCTGCTACATCGTTTAATGGCTTCGACTTGATTGGATTTCATGTATGAGTTCTTGTTATTGCACGAGTTTTTAAAGCAAAGAAGTGTCTCGGCTTTTGATTATTTCATAACAGTAATGCCAGTAGCACACTTGAAACGTTCAGTATTTTAACTGGCACGAGTGGTAAAGAATATTCTCGGAATTGGAAGATAAGGAATAACTTTTTAAGTTGTTTTCACGGAAATAAGATAAATGCTAAGATAAACTTAGCCCGCGAGAGAGGGGTCAACCGTGAAAACTTTTGTGACTCGCAACTGCATTTCAGAAGTATTCGGAGTGTAGTTCTGTCTCGCTGTTCATAATTTGAACATTATGGGAATATTTAAGTAGTTAGCGGAGTTACTTGGTACCAATTTCTTTTTCAATTCTATTTTTACTGCATTTTTATGTTCGGTACGGTGATTTACTGCTTCAAAAGAGTATTTGTGGCTTACAACAGAATATAACTTTGGGTTATAGGCGTTTTAGTGCTTTCAGTGCCAGCCGATGCCTGCCTGAAGTTCGTTCACCTTTCCGCTGTCATATCAATCACGCGTTTGTATCACACTTAACGAGCTCCTGTACGTCTGCGCAGGGTTCAGTTGTGGCGGTATTGCGCGGTTCTTGTTAATTATATTGTAGAGCGCGTCGGTGATCACCGCGGCGGCTCTGGAGCAGCGGCATCCACAGCTCGCCGACCGTAATCTTATCGCATTAGAGGCCGGACATAGGAAGGGCATTAAATTTGAACGATCGTCGTGAAGCGGCGGGCAGAACGAACGCGCCTGAAACCGGTCGGCTGTCTGTAAATAATGGATTAGAGGTGGGGAGGGCACGCGGGCCGGGGGAGGGGTGTGGCGCACGCACCGGCTGCGCGCGCGGGCGCGGGGGGCGCCGCGTGCGGGGCGCGGGGCCTGCGCCTCCCGTCAGCTGTTGCGCGCCCGGGACCGCCGCGCGCACAGTCGCACACCGCCGCCAATGCATCGGCGTTGATAGCGCACAGCGCACGCCGCCCGACTCGCGCGACCCCACTCGGTGACAGTGACACAGTGCTGTGCGTGACGACAGTGGGTGCCTGCAGACCAGTGATCATGTTGTGTTGTGTGTGAGCATACCCAGGATGTGCAGTGCGTGGGCCGCGCCCAGGAGCTGACCACGGCGCTGCCGGGAGATGAGAAGTTATGTTACGCCACCGACCGAGGTGATTATTCCCGACGTCGGCCCTAAAAACACACCATGCATGCGCGCGGCACCGTCACGGAGACGGCTCCGCCGGTCGCGGGACGGTTTTAGTGCTTTATACTGCCAAGGTAACACTCGGTAAGCAACGCCAGCATTTTGGCGCTTTTTTAGGATTAACGAAAAAAGTACCACGCCAGCCGTAACACAAAAAGTCCTTCTTTTTTGGAAATTCCAACAATGGATGTCGCCCTTTCGCTCGGGGGGACTCATTGTATGAAAGAAGGTGCGGCTCGAATTTTTTATGTATCTACCGTCGGGTTTTTTTTGGCATTTATAAATTATAATAAAAGAAACCGGTACCGTAAGCTACTGCCTACGTATTTTTGGAGTCGTTTCTCCATGCAGGGACGGTTTATCACACGTTTCTATTTCAGTTCCAAGTCTAATAACTTCCCCCTCTAAATTGCAAATGTGTATTTCAATTTGTATCCCATACATTCACGTTAATTATATGAATTGCAAAACGCATACATTAATTTTATTGTAACACTACAATTCCAATCGTATTGAATTAAATATGACTAACGTTGTTTTATGAGAAATACCGTATATTTTCCATATACGTCACTTTATTTACTACGAAACAGGAAACATTGTTGACAAAAATACGATGGAGTAGCGAGAAAATCTGCTTTCATAACGAACTAATTGGATGTAATTAAGTCATTGACTGAGTCTAATTTCCTTTGGTTAATTGCATAGAGTTTATATATAGTCTTTGGTTAATTGGCACCCACGCTTACTCTCTGCCCAGTAAATACTGACGGAACCGAATAAAAGTCCAACGCGAGGCATCAGTTCATATTTATATTATAATTCAGAGGATTTCATTACTCATTAACGATCACACACATGCAATTTCAATTATACTGTCATCTGCCTTTCACAATTACGCATATTTAAGTTTACAGTCCGTTAAGATTTTATCGATATCGTAAAACGCTGTCCGAATTTCTTTAACGCCCTTGCTTCTTGAAAACAGCCTCACTTGGTCTACTTAAACATTTATGATAATTCGTGTCTCGTTTCGATAGTGCTCTGCATCCGCATTATCGCTGATGCCTCATGAAATCCCAAATACCCAAGTTATTCGGAGTTTGAATGTTCAAATCTCAGTATTTTTAATTGTGAGTATAAATTATCTTGATGGAATACCTATACGATATACAAGCAATCGAAAGCTACGGCAGAACTGCCGTTAATGATGTTAAAAGACACCAGATATTTATAGCTTCATTGTTTGTAACTGCACTAGAGCTAAAATATATCTAGAAAAAAAATGTGTTAGAAGCCTATTCTGGTTAGAACGAGCGTCGCATTAAAGTGTACGTATAAGGCAGGTGTGTGCCTAGCACCTTGTGCTTAGCCTTCCGGCTTTATCCATTGAATATATTATCCGTTCTTTGTTTTATATTTATATAACTATTAGCAATGATCGCTACCTCTTTGTTACTAGAATACACAAAAGGAATGTTGATGTTGAATAAACTAGCATTAGCAAAGACTTGGCGTTCTGAACAACGTTGAAACTTTTCAATATGAAGGTCTTTTTTAGAATTCGTTATGGGAATTTATAATGTTTAAGCAATAGGAGAATTCTATCCACCAAAAGATTCATCACAGCAATAAAATTGACATAAAAGTGATTTTATCTTACTCTGTAGTAAGATAAAATCCTCCAAGCACCAAAGGCTCTATAAAGAATATACTCATAATAAGTTTGTAACAAGATGAAGTAAATTCCATCCATTATGTATAGATACCTGAAGGCTAATACTGTAATCTCTAAGCCAGTAAGATTTCAAAACATGAAGGTATTGTGTTCCGACATGCCGTGTCACAAAGCTATGGACGGTATGGTTAATCATGCTACGAACCGTAAGGAAGTCATTGAAATTCTCGATGATTCTTAGTGTTATATTCAGTGCCGATGGAATGACTCATTAAGTGTCAGGAACTCTGCGACGCTCATTTTGATTTCTACATCACGCCTTATGTAACCGTCTGAGAAGTTATAAATAAACTGCCGCCTTGAAACAACCCTCCCAACTTTCCAGGAATTCTATTTTCTCTCCCGTCTGGGCTGTCTACAATACCCTCTTTCATATTTGACTTCGTTTTTATATCTGCTCTTCACCTTGACTTTGAACTTTTCTTTATCGGCATCAAGTGCAATAACATCAATTTACATAATTAAGTTCGCTACTATGTTTATTTATTGAATGTTATCGATGTGATTATCACATGAATACGCTTACGCTATTCGCATTTGTATTGTCAGTTTAATCCGATGAAGGCCTTTTCCTTATCGTTAGATTTCATACTCTTGTTCTATCTTGAATCTACTGAAATCCATGTAACGAGTTAGTCCTTGCATTCGTTCCAAAAAAGAAATCCTATACTATTACTTGACTCTTATAAACAACGTTATTTCCAAATTATTTTTATATGATCCATTATTACGAATCAAAAACATACTGCTGGTAACAATGTGTTCTTGAGCAGATGTTACAAATGGCGCAGTAAGGTGACCCCGTCGACACTGCGCTCAGAGTTTTTGTTCAATTTGATTAATGAGGAATCAAATCATACATGTGTAAATCAACAATCAAGTCCGTATATTAATCAATCATCGATCATAAGTTAGAACTCGTGTTTTACCGCTATAAAATCCAAATATAGTTTTTTACAGCTCGCCTCAAATGTGCCCGTCATTATATTTGGACTCTGATATCTGTTGTGAAAATTTCGTCGTATATTTCAAAGTTGTGTATACGATCGTGTATATTTTTTGTGTTATCTCTAACAGCTAAGCTTAATAATATTACATTTGTTGACACATTGATGACTTTCTAACGTTCCTCGTCGATCATTAAAGGAACGATAGTTCTTTCCAAATTCACTTTTTTTGTGTTGGAAACACACTAGGCCGATGTTTTTATCGCCCTTTTTTTCATCACTTGCAACGGCCATTTGTATTTTTTGCCCATTCTAGCCATCAGCCGAAGTTTTATGACGGATCCCTTTTGCCTGCAATTTCATTTGCTATACCCCTGTTTCTGTGTTGTTACACGTTGTTATTTAAATTTTCATCTTTGTTTATTCTTTGGGGTCTTACTAACCTTGGCAGAGGCTATTTTTGCTCTTTAGAATGTAATAATATCTTGACGGTACCCCCTAATTGGTTTTAAAAGCTTTTTCATTTCTTTGAATATAAAGCATCTAATGAGAAGTTCAACTCATAAATATTACATCGTACATCAATTACACGTGAAGCGTGTCAAAGGTTCATTTACGAAGAAAAATGAGTTTTATAATTACCAAGTGATCCGTCACGTCCTCTCTGCACTCGATAGACGCCTGGTTGCATCGCCTGTGCATCGAGCGCATAATGCGATTTAAAAGCAATCTCGTCATCTCTTACGCTCAATTTCCGTACCAAATGTCGAATGATTTTGTCGAACCATTTCGCAACATATCTTGCGCTAGTTTTAGTGAACTATAATACCTGGGATTAAATATTTCGCAATATAAATCTATGATCTCTGAAGTAAATTATTATTTGTCATACTTTCGCAACCCTGATCCTCAAAGTCGTAAAACATGTATGACAAATTGGCTTCGCGACCTTACCATGACCAGTAATAATTTTACACTTCTTATTTACGACCACGTAATAATTACTCTACACATAAACAATATTAATGATATCATTAACATCTTCATTTCATAACATTTTTGCGAAGTTCTCAAGCAATTACATCAGTGAACGAGCTTCTGGTTTATATCTTTCATCTGCGCAGGATTTCGAAGAAGAAATAGAATTAAGATTTTCACAGAACGAAGGAACATTAGTTGCAATCGCGAAGTCAGACAGTCACTATAAAACTTGGGCCGAAGTGAACTGGTTTCTCATCCCAAGAGCGGTGCCCTCTAAAATAACATTCACCTGCAAGATTAATTGCACTTTTAAGGTTGTAATTCGGAGGGATTGCCTTGAATTTAACGAATTTTATATGCGATTCTTTATTACTCATTAGCATCTTCTTTTATCTTCGCCATTAAGAGTTGTTAGCTTTAAGTTATGTGTGATCATTTTAATTTGACTTTTAATTTCTTATTCATAAAAAGCGTGTGTGTACTTTTGAGTATTTTTTCTTCTCTTTTTTGTACATTTGCTGCTTAAATGCTTTAATGTGAATATGTATGTATATTTTAACGTACGTTTAGAAGATCTTCTTACGAAATTGTTACAGCTTTACTTTCAATATTGTTAAGTTATCCTGATCTAGCTCTAAAATGTTCAATTTCAATAATGTTAGATGATTTATATTTAAAATTAACCTTTTTATCACGTTATATTTCCTTTACGATTTTTTCTTTACTGTTCTTTGTTTTTAAAACAAGTTTGGCGTGTGAATCTTGCTTCAATAAATCTACATACATTGTGTGAATTTTAAATTAATATTAATGGCCATCACTTTTATATTCTTACCTATATCGATGTTAATCCTTTACATTAATACATTTACAATGTTTCGCTTTGTCCTCAATCTGTCAACTTGTTAAGCTATTGAGCGCGTATTAACAGGGCTGATGGTTAATTAATCAAAATCAAATCCGTTCTAGCATTAAAGATCATTTGTTACAACATTATGCGTTCTGATTAATACGAAATACGACAGAGCTCTATGTTTATTTAGTTGCCATTAAAAATCTGTGCATAGTTTGTCCGCTTGTTTTAGCTATGTTAAGGAAACTTTAACTAAAAGTTAGCACAAGTAACTTTCATCTTTCATGTCCATTTACAACAACATAAGTTTACTTGATTTGTTTTACTTAGTTTCTGTATAAACAATATCGAAGTCATAAAAGAAAATACTTGAACAAACCTAGCAAAGTTCATAAAAGTTTTATTGAGAACGAGGCATAATGTAATGTTACCCTTATTATTCAGCATGTAAACAATATAGGCGCTTGTTAACCGCAAGGCAATAAAAAGTATTGTTAGTTTGTGAATTATTATTTCTATCGGTTGTAAAATGTAAACAGCGATGGATATCGGACCCTTACGACTGTTTGTTCGTGTATGAGCCTATATAGTACATACTAATTCCATGGTTTGAGCCTATGTAGTACATACTAACTCTATAGATTAAGCTTAGAACACACTTGCTGGTTTATTTTCAATCCATTGAAAGCTTGAAAGTCATGGCTCATTGGTGCCCTTTAGAGAATAGGTGAATATCATGAACACCATGCTATTGATAAAGATCAATTTATCTAACTACATTATTATAATACATAACATCTTGCTTTTATGTGGGATAGGCAGAGGTGTACCTATTAGTACTCAAACATTTCGCCAGTGTTTAAGTCCCATGAAATAGGGGCGAGAGCCTATTGCCATTGTCCGGGCACGAATCCAGACTCAGAGCTGCTACTGAGAAAGTCCTGATCAAAAACGAATTACACTTTGCCTTACTTGGGAATTGAACCAATGACATCATGGTCAGCAGCACCGCTTGCCACCAGCCACGCAGTCTATAGTTCTACTTTTAATTGTATTCAGTAACTTGACAGTTGAAGGGTTACCAGATATTGCCAAAAAAATAATAGTGGGGTGGTGTAAGAATGAACGAAATTGAATGAACTTGAAATTACGTACTTGTATTTTTTTTTCATAACTTGTCTTATAAACATGAAAGCACTATTCAAAATTGTAGAATTTGTTTTATATTTTGTTTAAGTGGTTTTGTATTTATTTAAGTAATAAAGTTTCTTTCTATTAGAAGAAATTTAGAAAAAGTAAATTACTTTTATTAATAAATTATTATTTATTCTAATATTCCACACCTTACAAATGATTTTTTAAAGTTTATAACTAATGATAAAAATGATTTGATTTTAAATGAAACTATTTTTATCATTCGCTCTTTACGCAAAATCGTTCACTACCCCACACTATTAGTATTAGTATGGTAACATTAATTTTCTTTGAACTGTCAAGTTACTGAATACAATAAAAAATCGAACTATAGTAAAGTAAATTAAAATCACACACGCAATCACAATCGGCCTATAATGTTTCCACTGCTTGGACGCACGCCACCTCTCTCCTTCACATGTCGTCGAATTTTGTTTTCCTTCACCGTTTTGAGAGCATTAGTGATGTCAAAGTGTCTGCCTGGTTTCGAACTACCGACTCGTAAGTCGGGGCCCATAAAATTGGGCCACCACTGCTCAACAGCATATTAGAACAATATTAATTAAATTCAGCAGAGAAACTTCGGTAACCTGACCAGTAATAAATAAACTGGTATTTATATGATCTGTTTTGATCTACCCATCTGCATATTAATATCGTTATCCCATCAATAAAACATTATAGATGCTAAAATCGATGTACAAATTTTATAACCAAAATAATTTAAAGCCGTAAATTACCGTAACAGGAAATAATTAAATTTTCATCCTAATACCGTCTAGACTAAATAATAAAACCGTTAGCTTAGAAAAACTAAGTGGTTTATTTTTTATTTAGTCTACTATAAAATAGCGTAGCATCTTTATGCTTATTATAAATTAAAGTCGCTTTTCGTGTGGTTTTTCTAAACTCCGCAACGGATTGTATGAGGTTTTCAACTTTTCACCATCCTTTACTCTTGAAGGTTAAGTGTATTTTTTATTAATATTAAACGTACATTCAATAAAGAAATCTCGATGTTTTATCAAGCCGTAAAAACCGTGCGAAGCAGGGGCGGGTCGCTAGTTAGTATAGTAATGTAAAAAACCCGACTACTTACTGAAAAATAACACTCTAAAAATTATGAAACACGAAATAATCCCATCTGAAAGCCGTGGTCGTATTTTTTTTATTTAGTTCATCACTTTAGTGTCCTCTAGATACACATACATACATACCGGTCAAAGTTATGACTTTAAATATGCATCCGAATATCTGATCTCTGGTTATGACCAGATATCAGATATTCGGATGCATATTTATTCACCTAAAGTTGAGATGTTGGCTAACATGGAATGCGCTTTTGTATCGAAAAAGTCTTAATTTAGGTAAGTAATTTGTTTATTTTTTGTTTTTAAGTAATACAAACCACCCCTCCTCCAGAATAGTTATGCAATCCAAGAATCCCAGGGTTTTTAATAAATATTATAAATAATTTATAAAGCCACTTCCATACTTAGGTACATAGCTAAAAATTATCTTTAGGTAAATATGCATCCGAATATCCGATCTCTGGTCATAACCCTCCTTTTTGCTTCGCCGTAGTCGGGTAAAAAGTTTCCTTCGCATCCAATTACATTTTCCAATATGTGGCAGAGTTATTCAGTGAACTTCTAAAGTCCCACTCAGTAGGCGGTATAAGAGGCTTACGGAAAAATTCATGTTATTAAAAGTGATATAATTACAATCTACGTATCGCTAAATGTCCTTCAGAAGTGGCTTCAGACTCGTAATACAATCGTAACGAAATAAACACGAGTGCGTTCACCTCGTGTGTCATAAGCCCCGGGTACACTGCCCGCCGCTTGCAGTCAGCGCCGTCTCTGATACATATTAATTTTGGTTTTATTGTACGAATACCCTTAATAAAAAAGAAAAATGTACATAGGGTCGCGTGTATCATGGTAATTAGTCGCTCATCAACGGATGTAGTTCATTCGCTTTAAATCGCTCATTTATATTTATCGTTTTATGATGCGATTATCTATTTGGATAGCAGAACAATTTACAGTACCTACCTACTAGATTATTTTATTTCGTAATGTTAATAAATTGACGTTGTTATCTCTATATGTGGTAAGGTATCCTTATCGAGGGTGTGTGCGGTCTACCACATCCCACATCCGACGGTAATGCTACAAACGGCTCGTCTATTCTGAGCCTAAGTCGGAACGGTACGCGCACGACATTCGCTTAAAATACGTGCGTCGCATGGCTGGCATAATAATCGTATGTGAAGAACACATAGCAATACTGGAATCTAGATGAGTGGCGGTAACGCGTGAGATAACAGAAACTGACGCATTTCTACGTAATATCACTCAACGTTAACGCCCATGGCTCTTTATGCGAACAGAAAATGTTGCGGATTTACCCTAGCTGGTGAAATTAAATTCGTACATGAATTTTTGTTTCCGTTTTTATTTTTGTAATCCGACTTTCCGCGTCGTGCTTTCAATTATGAATTGCAGCGCCACAAATATCGTGTGTATCGTTGGAATTAATAAGTGAAATTCAAATAATTGTCGAAATGTTAAATGAAAATGTAATGTTATGGTGTCATGTGGAGGTTTTGGTTAAATCAAAACCCAACGATCATAAAGTTAACGCGTTTGAAATATTCATTATTATAAGACCAAAACTGAATAGTTACATGTAAACGTTCCTCTACGGATTTGATTTAATAGGCGTGCATAGTACAATAAATTTGTGTGTTAATATGAGAAAAAACATCTTTTACGAAGTTGCGTAATAAAAATAAAAATCTCAGCGTGTTTCCTGCCCACACCACTCGGTGTCGATGACCGTGCGTGTTTAGTACTTTCATAAAAACGTTTATGCTTAAATTATGTAGTGCTTAAGATTAATCGTCCTTATCCAATTTGAAAGAATCGAAAATTAAACGTAGATTTAGGATAATCACACGTTTTAGTATCTCTCCGTAATTATGTACCTACGCAACGTGGTATTTTTTAACTCGTTTGTTTTTAATTAAATACCAACTCAAACACAGTTCAGATAAAGATCTGTTGTACAAAACACTATACAGGGTGGTTGGGACATCGGCGTATAGCCAGTTACGATGGATTCAGTACATAATTCTGGCGATGAAATTTTTCGTCGGTTAATTTAAAATAAAAACAGTCTGCATTTTCTTTTGCTTTTTACTTACACGGTTAAAATGTATGAAACAACAGATTTTATTATTATAACCGATAAAAAAAATTAACGCCCCCTGCGATGACTTTTTTCCAGGATCATGATTGTGTACGTCGATTTCCATGCTTACACCTTTTAGATAAACAGAATAATCAGCCTTGTTAAATTTCTAAAAAAATAAAAGTTACATAGGTCCGCTATTTACTTAGCAAGTTAGCAAACACCTCAACAAACCCTGAAAAGTTTAACAAGTGCACATTACTCATCACATTTCCTTCAAATTACCACTACGATATCTCCCTTTTCTTTGTTAAAATGTCTATAAAATGACTATTATCTTTTATTTACATTGACACACCTACGCATCGCAGGCGCGGCAAGGAGCCGGTTTTCATAAAATCATTTTATTCATAGTATTTCAACTCCAACGTAACGGTGCCAGAACGGATGCGGGACAAGTCCTGTGAATGAATCGATTCGATCATCGGTCAAGTTCACACATCGATTTATTTCAATGTCGATTGCACTTGATCGATAACTCGTAATTGCAGCGGGAGAATCGTTTTAAAAACCTTTTAGCTTCTAGGTTTAAGATATAAACTGATAGATTGGTTCTAGTCTGTAGATGATTAAATTCATTTATTTGAAAGAAAGATGCGTGGTGTCTGACTGTCAGTATTCTCATTTATTTTTTGTTGGTTTGGCGTTTAATTAAAAGGTATCGCTAAATAGATCACAGAAAAAAAATAACTGTATAGCAATTTATATAATGACTAGCTGCTGCCCGCGGCTTCGCCCACGTGATCGTGTTACTGGGACAAAAAACAGCCTATGTTTCTCCTTATAACTTCAGCTATCTGCTAGTGAAAGTCCCGGCAAAATTGGTCTAGCCGTTTCGGATATTAGCCTGAACAAACAGACAGACAACAATTTTTTTTTTTGTCATAACTACCGTAAACATACTTTCATATGCATTTAGTAAAAAGCTATTATTTTGACATTACAAACAGTCACTTCATTTTTATTCATTTTTATTCATTTGTATGTAGGATTTATTTATGTATCTACCTTGTATGTAAACAGTCACTTACATTTTATTTATTTGTATGTATAGATGATTTTGAGTGAGATCAGTTTGTATCATTACTTGGTCCTTTAATGCACTTTAGGACTGAATAGATTAGTTTTTAAAACCAATACAGTTATCAAGTGTACGTGACATTTTGAACATTACAGTTCTGTCATCACTTGTTTAACCATAATATCTTTAACGAACATTTTGTAGACCAGTTAACCCAAGAGATAAGATAGGACTATTTAACTTGCTATCATAACTTTCTATGTGTAGTCAAGTCAATGTATCGATATGGTATTCCGATTATTTTGCTGTCTTATCGTCATAAATAACTTGTTATTCAGTCTCAATCTAGGTCCTATGGTCCGCTTAGTGTATTCCTATTATCTTACTAATATTATAAATGTGAAAGTTTATTATGTTTAGATGTTTGGATATATAGATGTTTGGATGTTTGTTACTCAATCACGCAAAAACTGCTGAACGGATTTGGATGAAATTTTGCAACCAGATAATTTGTAACCTGGAATATAACACAGGATACATTTTATCCCGATAGTACGTTCCCTTGGGGTAATTGTCGACCTACACGCGGGCGAAGCCGCCGGGAAAAGCTAGCTACAAAATATTTGTAAACTAGAGAGAAATATGTCGGAAATTATATCTCTGGAACTTACTACCGGGATTAAAAGTATCCTATGTCATAACCCAGCATCATAATTGCTAAAAGAAACAAGAAGAATGAAAGAAAAAGTATTTATTAGACTCGCACAGGAATATCACCAACTTAACTACACAATATGCTTAACAGTTCTTTTTTTTGAGTAAAATAAAAAGCAAAGTCATGTACGAGGCCAAAAGGATCAAAGGATATCTCAGCATGATGCTGTGACATTTAAAAAAGTGTTGAAGCGCTGGTATTCTGATTCTGTGTCTGATAAGGCCACGATAATGTGATGTCACGACAGATACAGAAATAAAATAATAAATAAAAATAAGATAATAGTTATGTGTAAAATAACTGAAAAATAATGTAACACAATCTGAATAATTTTGAAGAATATTGTTTCAATCCATTGCTTCATATTTAGTTGGAAACAGGAGACGGACAAAACGTGCCCCAATAGTACAAACAAATTTATTGCAGTAATTTTAATTAAATAAATAGTTGAGTGCTCAAGAATATTGTTGAACTGTCAAAATGAAAGCCATTCCTACTGTTATCTAGTGTGTTTCGCAAGTACCCCGCCGCTGGTCATTTCATCGAAATCCGTTCAGCCGTTTAGGCTTATAAAGGTAACAGACTACTTTCGCATTTATAATATTAGTATGGCTTTAACATATCTTACTACAGTCAATAAAGTTTATTTCTAATCCTTGAATAGTCTTTCCTAAAACTCTGTTAAAAATAAATATCGAATCAAACCGAACACAAAAAAGAATCATCTTATTCGGTAGTTTTGCTAACCCTCGTATACAGAACCCTCGTCAAAGTATCGATCGTATTATTATTGTTATTATGTCGATAGTACGTCCCGCTGGCCGGACAACGGCCATTCATTTTGTCAGACAAACTTACCAGTTCATAATCTTTTTGTAATTGGATATAACGTAACATCACGCCTGTGTTACCGAAGTATTGAGCAGAGGTGGCTAGTACACACACACTTCGTTTAAGTACCATGTATTAGGGAGCGAGCCTATTACCGTCCACCGGGCACAAATCCGATATCCGGGCTGCTACTGGAAATTCCAGATGGAAAAATCCAAAAAAGGCTTCTTCAGACAGGCGCGACGCGACACTTTTAGAACAATTTCCATGAAGTTTGCACTAAACTTTTGTTCTACGAGGTTCGCGTCGCGCTGTCGTTTCAGAGCTGTTTGTAGGAGCCTTAACACTGCCCGAGCTCGAAATAGAACCCAAGCCCTTTTTTCTTGAGGGTGGGAATCATCTAATAACTTCCCCCGCTCTGGGTGGAGCGGAAGGGCGTGTCCACCCGTGTTCCTTCAGTTGCCTGTGCGCCAGTGGCCACGGTATCTCTTTCGAACAACCCGCACCCCTGGCAGGCATCGGCCCTTGTGGACCCCACCAGTTGGTGCTGACATCTCTTTTCGGCGCGCGTGGAACACAACGCTCCGTCGACCCGGGCTTGGTCCTTACCGGACAGCGAGCTACCCATAGTACCCATTACTGCCGTCTGCTAACCCGCGCCTACAGTGGCCTGTTTGTAGGAGCCTTAAAAATGCCCGAGCTCGAAATCGAACTCAGGCCCCCATGCACAGCACGCTTCCGACCACTACATTAACGATTAGCTTACAAGTTAATAATCTTTACTTGTAATGGGATATATGTAAACAGCCGTACATCGTATGATTATTATGTAGTGGACGGGTGCTTCAAGTAAACACTAAAAAACACTTAAATAGAGTCATTGTCAAGTAGTCATTACTGTCATCATCAATCGTTATAGCCGTCAATGCTGAATAATTAACTTTTTGTTCGGATTCAGTTTCAAGTGTTGATTTCACTGCCTGAATTTTAAACATTTATAATAATGCATGTTTAATTTAACATTTTATAAAGCCAATATTTTATTTAAGTTTCACGAATTTATATTTATTTACACTGCCCGTGACTTTGACTGCGTGGATGCCGGAAATAGTACCATGGAACGTGCTACTGGGAAAAAGTAGCGGATTATGTCCTTCCCCAGGGTACCATTTATATCCTTGCTAAATTTTATCGAAATCTGTTCATTAGTTAAGGCGTAAACAAGCAACACACAGACAATGTTACTTTGGAATGTATAATTTCACTTGCTTTTGCCAGCGGCTTCGCCCGCGTGCAATTCGAAAATTATCCCACGGGAACATACTCTTGGGATAAAATGGATCCTATATGTTATTCCAGGCTACAAATTATCTGTGTGCCAAAGTTCATCCAAATCCGTTCAGTCGTTTTTGCGTGATTGACTAACAAACATCCAAACTTTCACATTTATAATATTATTATTATTGAGGCGCCATCTGTTTGAGACTTCTGAAACTTACGATTAATAACAACAATCAACATTGATATAATCAGTTAATGATAAATTATTAAGACAAAAAAGAAAACCTACCTATCTCTCAAGTTGCAACAAATTACATATAAATGCCAATTTTCATCACAATCTTGACTTGGTGAAGAGTTCACTGGGAACATACATCATGAATTCATGACACTGGATTTTTATATATGTATTAAGATAATATGGATAATGTCGAAATTCAATAAATCAATCTGCCTTTTTCCACCTTTGGTCGGTTGCTATTCTAACCGGATGCAGCCATATACCAGTATTTCACTTGGGGCGAGTGCCTAACTGATGCAATGGTCCACTTGAAGGACTAAGTGCGGAAACCAAACCCTTAACATAGAACATAGATGCCTATCTGACCACAATAAGCACAACCCAATTACTGGGTACCTAATAGTATACGATACCCCTTGGTAAGCTTGGTTGTCAGACTTTTGAGCTTCTGACAACCCGTAATGACTGCCAAAGATCTACGAATGACAGCGGAGACCAAAGGGTCCTGGCTCAAAAAATCATACTATACTTAATACTGGCTACACTAGATTGGTTTAACGTGATTTCCCATAGTAATGGTATGAATTTTGGTAGGGTGATGAAGAATGAAGGAAAACCGACATACATATAGTTACCGGCACGTAAGTTGGCAAAAGATTTTGTAGTGGGGGAAGTTCGCGCAGGCACCATTTCATACATTTTTACATGCGCGAATTTCCCCCACTACAAAATCTTTTGCCAACTTACGTGCCGGTAACTATACCTAGTTATTTTGCAAAAACTGATTATGACAAAAGTCCATCCTGCTAAAATCATTGCTTCCCTTTATCCTGGAAGGAAAATTTATTAATTAATACCATTTTCCCCCTATTAAATCGGACTTTAAATCATAACTGATGAAAAATATCGGTGGCCGACTTTATTGCCATCAACGGAAAGAAATTCCAGATAGAAAAACCCAATAGCACTTTGATCGGCCTGGGAGTCGAACCCAGGACCTCAGTAGTAGCTCTTACGATTATTAGACCAACGAGGCATTCGGGGTTTGTACAGACGACAGCAAACTGTCATATTTTCCCAATTGAACATGAACCCTAACATATTGTAATAAAGTTGAAAATCTATCAAAGAAATTTGACAGATTGGGGTAGCTTGATGTGCTGGCGTCTGTACCTATGCCTACAATTTTGCTAGTTTTTCCTTAGTGTTCATTAGTAGTGAGAAAATGTAAATAAAAACTTGAGGTAGTCGTTACTATCCAAAAGTGTAGTTAATCATCGTACAAGCCTATTAGAGCCAAACTACACACAATGACCGTTTGTGACTGCCATCGGAAATGTAAATTAATGTTAATATGTCGCGATAATAAACCGCTATAAAAGGTAGTTACCGCCAGTAGTTAGTAGTTAGCTTAGGTGAAAGCATTCGTGTCGTTAAATAATACATTAACGAATTAATTATTTGTTTACTTTGAATAACTTGAAACTATTTTTTCCTAACTTTTATGAAGTGACATTGTCAAATCTGAAATACCTTATCAAGCTAACTCTAATATATTATGTACAAGTATATGAAAAAACTAGCTTGTCTACGCGGCTGCGCCAGCATGGTATGTCGATAAAAAGTAGCTTACGACCTTCCACAGGGTTCAAAGTATCGCATACCAAATTTCATTAAAATCAGTTCAGCCGTTTCGGAAAATAGCCGGAACAGACAGACAAATATTGTTTTTTTTTTTGGTGATATAAGTACCGTATACTTACTTACTTCAATTTTATTTATTTGTAGTATAGATGTATGTCCCGTGTGGTTCCGGACGTAAAAGAATAGCATTATCCCATTTCTTCCCGTGGGTGTCGTAGAAGGCGACTAAGGGACTTACTAGAGAATGGGCCTCAGCGTTCTCTATCCATTTTACTACCATACTGCGATCGCCAACCCGCCTGCCAAGCGTGGCTATTATGGTAAAACCCCCTTTTGGGGGAAGCCTATGTCCAGCAGTGGACGTCTTTCGGCTGAAATGATGATAATGATAGGTGTATAGAAAAGGTATTTAGGCATCAAAACTTGGCGTTTGCTCTTTTCAATTTCCCATAGAACCGAAACGTGAGCGATACACTTTGAGCCAAATGAAGTGACCCAGCACAATGACATAAGTATTTTCGAGTTTAATAATTCATCATATTCCGGTGAATACCGTCTGGCAGACAACAAACCATCTCGTATGTCTTTTACATAACATTACGGCCACAATGTAACAAAGAGAAGCCGAACTGTGAAGATATAGCTTGAAACACGAATCGCTAAGTCACGTAGTCCCGACGGCCTACACTACACTGTACCCATATTAATTAGGAAAAAATGATCATAACCTACCCGTATAATGTCCCCCATTACACTGATGGCACGTGATAGTTTTAATGATTTCAATTAATTACAATCGCGTGCCACAAAAACCGCACACTATAAGACTTACATTTATGTAAGCTGTCAAATTAATGCAACAATTATACCGGCTATTTTATTAACTTACACTTTAAAATATTGCTGGAAAATAAGGGTAATAAATATTTAAAGTATTTATGTTCAAGACGTTGATATAACAATTAATTATAATATTTATTTGTGCTGTAGCCGTGTCGTTGAAATTAAGTGTACAGGTGATATGCAAGCTAAATTAATATTAACTTTAGTTGACCTAGGCTAGTATATTTTTCTTTGTTGCAATGTCACAAGGTGCACCTTGTTATTAATATTCATATTAAAAATATATTTGTATAGTTACCAAACCTACCTACCTGGCACAAATATAAAATAATTTTATTTATTGTGTTTTTAATGGTTTATTTCATAACCAAATTGAAATAACCCGTTAGTGATTGGAGCCCTTTTAAGCAAAAAATGCCTGGATTAGGAGACTTCGCTCTCCACAGGAAGGTAATTATACTAATTATACAAATAAAATAACAATATTCGGGTCCTTGTGTATGTGTGTAAGGGGGTGGGTTTAAGTGTGTTTTGTGCGTGTGTGGGTAGGTGAGTGTGTGTATTGAAAGAATTCAGTGACTTAATTTATGGTTTGCAATAGCGCCTCAGTATTTTCGTAAGGAAATGGTTTTATCCTATTTATATGTATATTAATTTATTATTTTAATTAAATGGCAATTCCTGGCAACTTATTTGCCGGACGTTACACACGCTGTGACGTAAGCACGGGGAATTTTATAGACTACTACTAACTTATAAATAATATATTTTAAAATACTTAATTAATGATAAAACTTAGTATTTTGTGACTCACTCATTCATCGGTGACGCAAATTCTCTTTAAAATTATTAATATTAATTGTACACGGGAAGAAAAAATATTGAATTATCAATAATGCGTCATGCGTCCGAATTATTAGGAATAACAATTTATACTCCATAGGTTTAGGTAGTTAAATAAAGGTAAACAAAAAAAAACACGTGACTAATAGATACGAAACCTTTTATTTCAAATGTTAAAATCATATTATTTATAATATAATAATGGCCTCGTTTCTGAATATGGATCAGAACCTGAGGATCTGTCACATTAATAATAATAAATCGTTCCGTTATATTATCAATTGTTCTGCTAGTTTATAATAACACAATTTAAGAAAATCGAAACGCACTCGCCAAATCGTAAATGTCGAGAGCGCTGTCAAAGGCGTCTGGTTTTTTTTTTTTTTTTTGGGTGGGAAATCATCGAATAACTTCTCCCGCTCTGGGTGGAGCGGGAGGGCGTGTCAGACTTTTACTGACTAAAACCCACCCGTGTTCCCTCAGTTGCCTGTGTGCCAGGGGCCGCGGTATCTCTTTCGAACAACCCGCACCCCTGGCAGGCATCGGTCCTTGCGAACCCCACCTATTGGTGCTGACATCTCTTTGAGGCGCGCGTGGAACACAACGCGCCGTCGACCCGGGCTTGGTCCTTACCGGACAGCGAGCTACCCATTACTCGCCGTCCGCAAGCCCGCGCCTACGGTGGCCGGGAATCAGCCTGGGATTCCCGACGCCCAGGGCTTCTCCCGCGGCGACTACGGCCGTGAGGGCGCATATACTGCCTCTCCCTCACGTGCGCCGCCTCCCTCTTTGCGAGCATTACTGCTTCGCAGAAGGAGGTGACGGCTAACCATTCACTCTCGCTCCGTACCATGGCCTGCACCAGGGCCGGACGCGAGAGATCGCCGCCGCCGATCGCCTCCACGAGGACACGGCGGTGCTCCGCCCAAGCCGGGCAGACCGCCACCGTATGCTCCACCGTGTCCTCAGGGCGATCTTCGCAATGGAAGCACCCGGGCGTTTCCTCCCGCCTTATACGAAACAGGAACCTCCCGAAACAACCGTGTCCGGTGAGGACCTGCGTCAGGCGGAAGGTGAGGACGCCATGCCGCCTCTCAAGCCACTCCTCAAAGAGGGGACTTACCGCCGCTATCGTGGCGTGCCCAGCACTGGGTTGCGACAATCGCGCTCTCCATGTCGCCATGAGATCCCGCCGGAGCTCTGTCCGCTGCACCTCGATTTCTCGCGGCAGCGGAGTAACGCCCCGGCGTTTGGCCTCCTCGCGCCACTCCCAGACATGCGCGAGGACCTTTGCCTCCAGATCCCATGGCGGTAATCCGGCAAAAGGCGTCTGGTTAACCGACTAAACGTCATACCTACCACTTCAGTTGCCATCGTTGTAGTTTTAAATTTAACAACGTTATCTAATTCGTTGTATTTTCTAAAAGGCTTAGGGAACCTGTCATTTTGGTCTCTTACAATAGGCAGATTACAAAATAATATATTATTATAAATAATCTAAAAAAATATTGTGCTCAAGTAGGAAGAAGAAAATAGGAAGGTAGGAATCTGGGAAGAGTAGCTTTAGAATAAATAATAAAGTTTAATATACATAAATAAAAGAAGAAACTATGGGTATAAATCGAAAGTTTGTTTCATCATATTTTTAAACAAGAAAGTGTCAACTATAAAAAAAACCTTTTTACGATTTGTTTACCTTTATTTAACTACCTATGGAGTATAAATAATAAATTATTATGATATTTGCCATCATTGTCCGTTACGTATTACTGTTATTAGTTAAATTCTTATGTGTATAATCTGGTCAGTCTGGAAGCCGACCCCAATATAGTTGGGTAAAGACTAGGCAGATGATCAACCTCTTATAATATAATATTAATTGCATTAAAATGTTTTGCACAGCGTACTTACCTCACCTTATTATTTTAGCTCATTGGCAAGGCAAACCACAACTTTTTAACCGACGAAAAAACGGAGGAGGTTCTCAAGTCGATGCGCATTTTTTTCTGTATGACCACGCATAACTTTTTACAGAGTAGTCCGATTTTGATAATTCTCCCGAAATTGGTGCCATATAAATTTGGAAAAAAAAGTCCAACCCTAAGGGTAGGAAAACAGGGGATGATTGATTGTTCACTCACAGATTTTAAAGCTGAGTTGTGTATTACAAAAAGTAATCAAAAATTAAGCATGTAATTAGTGGATTATAGCCACAAAAAATTATAAACAAAAACTTTTTAACAAAAAAATTAAACCGCTGAAAAAACTGAAAAGCAAAAAATTATAAACCTTTTTTGTTTAACCTTAATAACTAAGTTCGGAAGTCGGTAACTTTGGATATGTATTTTAATTTTACGTCACTGCCTTCCGAACTTAGTTATTAAGGTTAAACAAAAAACGTTTATTACTTTGTGCTTTTCAGTTTTTTCGGCAGTTTAATTTTTTTGTTTAAAAGTATTTTTCTCCATCATATTTCACTCCAAGACCGTTTTACGACACACTTCTTATTATTGAACATTTGAAAATTTTATTGTTTTCTCACGCGGTTGTAAATCAGATCTTACAACAAAGTAGTTCAGTGTAACTCGAAGGCAAAACAAATGGTACTGGTTTAGCCACAAGTGGACATTGTTCTTGGACAATAGGCATGCGGGCAAGGTTCAGGGTTCATTACCCGGCCACAAACGACCCCCATCCCACTGATATCATCAGATATTATTGAAATAATAATCGTGTGATGTTGACTTTCCATGTGTCATGAAACTTTATCAATGGTTCGATCTTTCACTTCTTAAATGGGTACTTGAGATAAGGTATGAGCTACTTGGCTAAATTAAACTTAAGTATGAATAATGTGTTTTTCTTTCAAATCGAATTTGCAATTGCGTATAAAAGTGTTAGATTAAATTTCTTTTGGTGTCCGAGATAATGCTATATTGACTTTATTGTACACCAAACCAACAAGAAAAAACACTTCAAGGGTTTTGTCATTTTTGTCAGCTTTATCAATATTAGCATCTCTATACGAGTAATGGCTTCTTCAGACGGGCGCGACGCGACACTTGTAGGACAATTTCCATGAATTTTTCATAGAAATTGTTCTACGAGAGTCGCGTCGCCCCTTTTTGAAGACATTTTTAAGCTTTCTTAAAGCCCTGATAACTTTAAATATTGTCGTTATGAGCGATAATAGTTCTTATTGCAATCCGATACGGGTTAAAATCTATAGTAATAAATTCGAATAATAAATGAGCATTGTCGTAAAATGCAAATAAAATCGTATAAAATTAGATATTAACTATTTAATAATAAACAATCCATCACTGGATGCAGTTTGGCATTTGGAATTTTATGGTATATTTTTAATTATAATTGTTAATGAAGGGATAAACTGGTCTTTGATGATTTTTTTGATGCATTAAAGTATGTTTAATTATGTTTTTAGTTCCATCACTCTATGCAAAAAAGACTTGAAAATATGATTTTTTTTCAAGAAATCACCGCCTTAATGATTTAAATCAAACCATTAAACCTTTAATTACTTTAACCACATTTCCAGTCCGAATCCCGATTTTAAACGTATACCTGAGAACCGAACCCCACATGCATCCCACGACAAGTTCCATTGCACAGCTCGGAACAATGCGTATGCGCATCGGATTGCGCAAGTCATTCCTATCGGCCCGCGGACCGTAGCATTCACTTTCGCCCACTGCTATTATTTATGTTACGACTGTGCAACTAACCGACACGACTGTACAATACTATACTATACTTAAGTGTACGGAGTTGCACTTGGCTTTTCTCTTTGCGATACTTAGGGCCGATTTTTCAATCCTCAGTTAAACAGACAGATAGGGTTTATTCGATAGATAGCAAAAAAGTCCGTTGTTCAATCGTCAGATAGGCTTTATTGGTCGAATAATTCACTTAACTGAGGAATAAATCTATTTGCCTCTTTGACGGCCAGTTAACCGTTTATTCCATTGTTAAATTACTTTGACGTTACTAAATTTGAGGTTAGTCTTCGTGGTTTATAATAAATAATAAGAAATGGATATTTTCGATAGTATTGACGACATGGCAATTGAGGAAGAAGCCATAATAAATTAATATGTTAATCCAAGTGAAAGAAAAGAAAGAATTGTAAGATCGAGGGTCGAACAGTTTGTCGCGTGGGATTCAACAGAATTCCATCGTCGATTCAGACTTACCAAAGTATCAGTGCAATATTTGCTGTTGTTGGTAAAAGATAAAATAAAGAGCAAGACACAAAGATGAGTTTTTATAAGCTTGAACACATATGTTTATTGGTATTGACTTGCACAACGTAATTAATTAAGCACGGTACCTTACCTACTAAAAAAATACATTTTGTTTCAGAAACCAGTGTATTTGTGTTGTCTTTTAATTTTATATTATTTTCTTAAACCTCGCTACTAAACTCACAAATAATTGAACCTCAGCATTATTAAAGTTTGCTGAACGCTCCCTCTTTTTGTTTTCCATTATTATCAATTCAGAAATCACAAATAAAAAGACCACACAGTCAAACTTACAACCTCGTAACATTTTGAAAAGTGAAATGACGACGCTGCCATCTGTTTGAATCACGTTTAGTCCGTCCCGTTCTAACATTCGCTTATTCTGTATATTTGTTTCACCTCCCTGAAGTTAGCGTTTTCACAGATGCGATATTCGGTCGGATAGATAAACCTTGGTTAAATATCATTTGAAAAATTGACAACCACTTAACCGACGAATAAAGAGTCTAATAACTTTATTCTCTAGTTAGCTATTGGTACTTTTAACTGAGGATTGAAAAATCGGCCCTTAACACAGTAAACAGAGAACTATACCCGACGACTGAGTTGTAAAAAAGTAATTTTTGAATTTAAAAAAGTGTTTTTTCGCCGTGTGAGTTTTTCCCCCGAATGTGATCATTTCATAAACAAGAGGTATTTTTAGATTAAGGGGAACCTAGTCGCGGGCTCAAACTCACTGGTGGGCCTGGATAAAAATCACGTTGTCTCACCAGGCTTCGTGTCCGACAGAGATAGTATCAGTGATGAGCAGTTAGACGCTAGTCTACACGCACAACGTTATTGAGTGAGATGCAGGATCATTTTTGGAGATTTTTTTTTACGAAAAAATTAAAAAAGTCCTTTGGAAGATCGGGTTTTATGAAAAAGCCAATGCATAAATCAATGACCAATAAAGTTTATTGAACTTTTCGATATTTGAACTTTGTCGGTACCGACTTGGTTTTGGAGATTTTACACTTCTTTTATTACTTAAACACGCCCAAAGTTAAGTAAAATTAGCAAGAAAAACGAATCTTTGTTGGCTCCTAACTTTTTAATGGGTTTTTATTTTCGTATTCTGTTTCCGTATACACAATATTAATAATGAGAACAAACGATATCATATTTTACTTTGGATTTGCCATGTCAGACAGTGGAGTAAAACACTCCCGAATTTTGTGAGCAAAAAATGTGCACCATGTAAAGGTTTTTAGCGGCATTGATGCCGGCTGTCGCTAAAAACTTGGTGGTGGGTCTCGCATAGGCTCGTATCATTATGCTGAGCGATGACCGTTTTGCGTGGATGTGACGCATATTTTCTCCCAACTTTACTTTTTTGTGTTCTGTTTTTGCGTCGTGTTTACCGCAAATGAAAGTATTTTCTTTCTTTTTATTTTCAAAAAAAAAAAATGCTGTCTGTGTTTATTAATGATACTCTTCCACATTTGCTAGACCGGAGCTATAGCTAAGGGTATAGCAATTTTACCCCTTTAATACTATTAGTTATGCTAAGGCATGACTAATATTATTAGAGGAGTAAAACTGTTTCTTCGTTCGTAAGAGGTAATCTCTGAAAGTAGGTACCTACTTACAGACACGATTCAGAGAAATATTTTACTGATGGAAAGTTTCATTATTGCCGAGTGTCATTACCTTCATAAGATATAATTAAAACCTCTCGCAGACAGCCGCGACGGGAACGATTTCTATGAAAACTTCATTTATTTAAAATTGTATTTTTCAGCCGCGTAGCGCCTGTCTTTATGGTATAGTAGAAGAGTATCTATCACGTGGACGAAGGCAGACGCTAGTTAGTGATAAAAGCAAACTATTCGTTACGCTTTTAATTACATTACTATTTAATTGAGGTCATCTAGTCTAGATTTCTCTGCCTCGATTCCTAGTGCCTATACCATAAATCAACTTTGATATCAGTTAGGGCACGGAAAGGTTTATCAAATACCCAGAACCTATGTCTACACTACCTATTATACTCCATTCCAGCTTCGTAGTACGCTTTTGTAAACAAATACTGCAGCTTCAACGTGAAAATAAACGTTGCAGTTTACTTGTTCAAGTTGTTTAGACGTGAGGATCGATGTATTTGGGATCTGTGTACCACAGGAACCGTTAAATAATAATGGACCTCTATCGCTCTTCGGTACCAAAGGACCAGTAGTGTGAAATTTGATAATGAGGACTTGAAAAGGATGTGTTTGAATAAGGAATAATACCATAAACATCACTGTCATTCTATTGACATAATTCCAACTAGGGAATGCAGAACCGGTGCTGTTTTAAAGAACCGGGATTTTTGGGACCTTCTGGCTTAAGAACCGGGATTCCCGGTACTATCGATACTTTTGATACTTTAATAAGTCTTTGTAAGAGAGTTGAAAGTGTTGAAACGGAGAAAGTAAAAAAAGACGAAATGACAGGGCAAAGTAAAAACATTTTAATCAAATCAAATAAAACGTTTTATTTCTTGTTTTATAGACACTAAATCAGTCTTATTTAGTATAATTTTACTGGTAATTACGCATATTATGCCAGCAACATTTTTTTACATTAAACGATTTTTATACCTAATCCTACATAATATATAACAGAAACATTTATTAAACATCTTCACTTGAATTGAATTTGCAGCCTTCGGCAATTTATGTCCGGATTTTCGAAACAGCATTCGCAGATCTTCAGACTCCACAAATGTTCGGAAAGGATATCCATCCATAGTTGACATTCGGGAAACCATGAGTTCCATGGAAGGATTTGCGTCAGATTCGTAGTAATCAGTTAATTTCGCTTTTTTCTTTGGTATTATTTCAGTATTTGTCGATGTTGAACGAGATTCGACACTTTGAGGAACTTGACTATCTGCTGTGTTCATGCTTATCTGATGCACATTTTTCAAATGCTTTTGGAGACCACTCGTACTACCTCCAGTACACTTCAAAATTCTATTACACGTTTTGCATTTCGCGTTATTTTTGTCTTTAGATCTAAGGCAATAATGCCATACTGACGTTTTATCGTTGGCTTTATTAAGGACTGCCTCAAAATCCATCGTCTGTAACAAAATATAGAGTAATTATTGAAATACAAAGTTAAACGAAAAACGTTGGTACCGACTAAATTACTTGATGTTTAATCAATAGCACAGTGCACTGTAGTTTTAAGGTAAAGTATGCAACATTAAAAAAAAGCTTATTAAAAATATCATTAGAACAGCTAATATTATTCGTCTACGAATAAAATAAGCTTCCCAACCCCATGTAGGTTGGTAAACAAACAGCTAGTCGTACCTAAACTACTTCTTGCTTAATTAATACTATTTAATACAGTGCATTGTAGTGTTATTGTACCGTAAGTAACATTAAAAATAAACTGAATATGTAAAACTTTAGAACAGCAAATTTTATTAGCGTACGTATTAAATAAACTTCTCAACCAATCCCATGTCGGTTGGTGGCTTGGTGAACAATCAGCTGCTCGTATTTTATGTTCAAAATGAGGATGGAGAATGAGAATGGTGGCTACAATAACTAAATAATTATATAAAGCCACTCATGTTTCACTAATTTTGTTTTATAAAAATAAATACTCACTTTCCAAAAGAAGTAGTCTTGTTTGAGTAGTTTTTGCAAAGCACTGTACACCGAAATCCCACTAGCACAACATTCCGAAGACGCGATCACAATCTAACTAAGCGGGACGCGCGTCTACAAGATGGCCGCCACCTGCCCCTCCCGCACCTCCGCACCCTCGCGCATCATGCTCTTGTATTACAGGTAGCAACGGTGGTAGCTAGGTAGTATAGTAACAGTGCAGCGGTCGGATTTTAGGCAATAAAATTAGAAAAATTCTAAACGCGACTCTTTTACCGAAAGTACCGAAAGAACCGGGATTTGGTTTTGGAAATTCCGGTTCCTAAAACAACGCAAATTTCCGGGATTTCCCGGTACTTTCGGTTCCGGGATTTCCCGGGACTATTCACTAATTCCAACTTCATTTGAGGCGCAACTTGTCTTTTTTTCAACACTCCTCTGTCTCTCTCTTCAAACTGTTTTTTTTTCTTTATTATTATAATAAGGGGTTTTTATCCACACGGATATGCCAACCCCATCGTACCTTATTAACTATTAAACTCTAAGTATAATAACTATAAACTATATGTGTAAGTAAAAATAATCATTGATTAGGTATCTTCACCAGGCCACACAACCTCTTTGCAATCGCTGATCTAGGATTTGCTGAAATATTCTGAGTTATCCCAATGTCCAAAATGTTTAATTTAAATTCTCTAATCAATCATTCTCTTTCACTCTTGCTCTTTACACATTCCATCAACAAATGTTGCACATCTTCAATTTCAAAACGTATAAATCTTTTGCCTTTCATACTGATAAATTGTGTAACTCAAGTGTCACACTGGGCCGTGCTCGCCCCGCAGTAATAAGAAAGCCATGTATTGCCTCCAGATTATGTCACATGGTTGACCCGTGCCGTCTCCGGTACGGCCGTCCTCGCCCCGCAGTCGGTCAGTCATCTCGATAGTCACTCCCTTTTTAACCAACTTCAAAAAAGGAGGAGGTTCTATGTTCACCGATTTCTCGGTTAATTGTGGATAGGTTTCGAAAATTATTTTTTTAATGGATGGATGGGTTATGCTTCAGGGGTGGTCCCATATTTTTTTTTATTAACTTTGCTTCAGTAGGTTTTGCGTTAGCCTCGATAATACGTTTTTAATCCACTGTATGTACCTCGAGGATATGCTGCTGTGGTGTTTATTCGTGTGGGATAGGTATCTAATATAACTAAAAAGTGAAAAATAAAAACTTTTTCCAAATCAAAACAACCTGGTTCTAAAAAAACACTACAAAGTCAAAAATTACTTTAATTTCGGAAGTCGGTGACAAAAAACTAAAATACGTACTTATCCAAAGACCTCGACTTCCGAAATTAAAGTAATTTTTTCATGTACTTAGTGTTGTTTCAGAAGTCACTTGTTTTTTTTTTTTGGAAAAACTTTTTAGCCATATCATCTTTTTTTGCCATAAACACGTACCATAGGTAAGTAAAAGCACTTGTTGGTATAAAATAAATTCGTAATATCCAACTGAGTTTTACCGCTCCAGATTACCTCCGATTGACGGGATACTCTGAAAATCTTCCGCATGATGTGGGATTACTTGATTAATCTCAGGCTCATTATCGGAGATAAAAGATAAATCACTTAACAATAATACATTATTAATTGAATATTCCAATGCCTTTTAGAGGTCTCTTCCGGGGAAGATAAGTTATCAAAGATACGCGGGATAAGCAGAGGTAGGAGGCTAGTGTAATTTCAGATTTTATGAAATAAAAGACAGCTGTCAGAAAGAAAGAATAAAGCTGTGGGAAACAAAGAGAGCAAATTATTTAATTACAACCAGTATTCCTGAGAAAATATATTATAAAGCAGAGGAATACATGGTTTCAGGGAAATCGACGCGCAATCTGTAACCATGACCTCAGCATATAGCAGCTACACTTCCTAGCGTAAAATTTTTCGCCGGTTATCAAAAACAAATCGGCTGTTTCATTGAAAAGTGCAATACCTATGCAGCCAAAATATATGGAATAGCATATTTTTTTTATAACAGACGTAAAACTTAAACGCAGTGGGCTTCAGAATCATGTACTGAAATACTGAATACGGATTGCGAGTCGATGTCTCTCTCCTCATCCTCTGAAATTTTACAAAACAAGATGGCCTGCAGGCTTAGTACGAGAACCGTAGATAAGCGTTTTGTCGACGGAAGAAAAGACAAAAATGACGTTTTCGTATAGACAGTTGACAGTTTTTCATCTAGAAATGTACTACGGTAGAGTAGAAATAGAAAGCGTCTAAGCCTGCAGGTTAGTAAAATTTCGGAGTTATTGAATATGACTCAAGTTTTTTATATTGTTGTAATATACTGTCAGAATTAAGACTGTGAGATAAAGTAGAAAAGATTTTATCTATTTCCAACCAGTTTACTCGGAAAGCTATAACATAACGAACATACAATACTTCTCAGCCCTACATCACCCATGAGTCCAGCACCGTACCAATAGAAGCACTCGAATTTCATATACAAATTTCGAAACTGTCTCCCTCCTAGCGGGAGGCGGCACCCATTAATTAAGCACACACCGGAACTTCACTTCCTCCAGCCAAGCGCGCACCGATTAAAACCACCCAAAATGTGGGTTTTTATGCGCGGAGGATATTTATAACCTTTTTTATTGGGGATTTGTGGCGTGGGCTCAGTAGGAAGAATAGGTGGATTAATCTGGGATGGTGACAAAGTGTAAAAGTTCTGTAATACCTTGTGGTTGTGCTTCCTTTATGTACAACGTTTTTTTGTATCCGAAAATCATGGTGTTAAGTTGTTAACATAGTTTCTTGTTTTGCACTCATAATAATAAAAAATAAAAATTAAAATTTATTATAAAAAATTTTATGTTTAATTTTGATTCTAGTAATAACTTATTTTTTTTTTTTCGATTATGATTTTGTTTTGAAGTATACGGCACGACAGCTAACTAACTACAAAATATAGCACAGCATGATCCTGTCTCCGTCAACTTCGAACGAATGGTGGAAATAGACCGATGATTTTAATTAATTTAGCGTTACATTTATTTCATGCTTCTGTCGTGCATACAAGCGAGACTGAAATATGAAAACAGCCGTATGTGCTTGTCATTTTTATCAATTCTCCTAAATAACTCGACGTTTCTTTGATTGTCACTAAGTACTAAGAGGTTATAAAGTCATAATACAACTAGCACTTCGCCCGCGACTTCGTCATCATCTGTCTAGCCTTTTTCCAACTATGTCGGGGTCAGCTTCCAGTCGTAACAGGATGCAGCTGAATACCAGTATTTTACTTGGAGCAACTGCCTATCTGACCTCCACAACCTAGTTACTGGGTAATACGCGATACCCCTTGGTAAAACTGGTTGTCAGACTTTCGGGCTTCTGACGACCCGTAACGATTGTCCAAAATCCACTAATGACAACCCAACCGGCTTAACGTGCTTTCCGAGGCACACAGGGATCTTGGAATGTAAAGATGGTCATCCACGGACCAACTTCGGCAAGCGTAGCTTAACCTAATGGATCGACCCGACATTGCTTTTCCCTTTTATCAAATTCTCCTAAATAACTCGAAGTTTCTTTGATTGTCACTAAGTACTAACAGCACCCTAATTGCGTAACACGCGTGTAATCATAATCGGTTTCATTCGTGTGCGGTGTATGCGAACTGTACTGGTGGCCCAATTGCTTTCCTGGAGGAGAGAAATGTAGTCGTCTGGGTCGGAGAGGACGTGTCTCGGCCGTCGGACAGAGACTTGGCGACATTAAGAAATGTGAAATATACGGAGCAATCAGAAGCAATATTCCCGAAACATATCCGCAATTTATTGTTGTTGCTCCTTGATCCAGATTGATCCATTAGTTTTGCCGAGCAATAATTGCTCAAAAAATTACCTGTGTAAGAGCACCTTTAGTATAGTATAGGAGCTTAAGTATAAAACCAGATTGGCGTGGGAATCAATTCTGTGGCAAACAACGTGTTTTATGAAACCTGATTAATATGACTAATGTCACTTTCGTAATAGAACGTTTAGATTCCTTAACTGATGTTAATGAATGACTTTGTTTGTTAGCCAAACACTTAGATGAGGTGTGCTGCGTAATACAAATGAAAAAAATTAAGGATTTGTACGAACGTCTAATTTGTTTTGTTTGCAGGATTAAGGTAGACTGCGTAGCTTTCATTTTTACAGTTTTATTATGTTTTTGAGCAGATTTTTTGTCTAACTTATGTAATCCTGTTCCATTTCCTAAGGACCCCGTAACATACTATATCTGTTCTCTGCCCGAAGGAAGACAGAGGTTATCATCGCAATTCTGCAATATCATTGTAATGAAACGAACGTTTGTACACCCACCCACCCACGTGGGATCGGGAGATCTCAATCTGAGTCAGATATACCTACGGCCCGGTCAATGCCCCTTGTTATGACGACACATTTATTGATAAGAGAACATGTCATCTTACAACATGACCTTTGAGAATTGGAACAAAATAAACATAACATAACATCACGACTGTATTTCTTGAAGGGTTAAGCAGAGATGTATCTACTTATAGTACACCCACATTTCGGCAGTTAGGTTTAAGTCCCATGTAAGGGGGCGAGCTTATTGTCATCAACCGGGCTGCTACGGAGAAATAACTGATGGAAAAGCAATATTTAACATTTTGCCTTACCTGGGAATCGAATCCATGAGCTCAGCAGCTAGGCTGACCAAAATATCTGCAGCGAAACATCCGCTCCATATTTTAAAGAACATTCAAAAGCTCTCAAACCATTTCATAAATTTACAAGTTATCACGTGATCTCGTCAACGGTAGCTTCCCCTTTTTATTCGAGCTGTCACATAATAATAGGTGTAGCATAATTATTAGCATCGTGCACTACGGTAATCCTTTGTTTTTTTATGATCACGACTCGACACAAAGGTGTCGACAGCGAGGCCGCTCGCCTGTCATCAGACACAAGGTTGCTGACTCGCTGCACTCGCAATTACGGAACATATGCAGTGCCCTTTGTTGTGACCACTACTAGCTGCGAATTATTTTAATTGGGTAAGGAACTGAGGAGCAGTGTTATGTTTCGAGTAGCTTTCAGACTCAAAGGACCTGAAATTAAGTTAAACATTTAGGGTAGTTCGGGAGTCAATTGTACAGCTACATTTATCTGGTTAGTTTACATCCTTATACAAGTTGTGATAACTGTTTTCCACCTGGCTTGTAGTACAATACTTGTTACAAACAATTTTTTTTTGCCATAAATTTTGACATTTTTGACAAGTTTTCTACAAGTTTATGAACCTAGAACTTGTTTTAATTGTAAATGATACATGAACACACAACATGTAGCATACATGTTTTATACCATGTGTAATCGCGGGGTTGAAATGTTTTCGAACATGAATATCTATTTTGAAACGCTAGGCTTTCTTTCATCTCGCCACTTTTATCCGAAGCTCGGAATATGTAAATAAACATGATTCTAGTGAACGAAAAAGGAATAAAAGCGTGTTTTCACCGTATCGTAGGTAGTTGAATGTCGGTGAAGTTCAGCGTAGGCGTCTAGTTGTCTGGATCACAGTGTGTGGGCGAATATTTTTGTTTGGTCGTCTACACGTGGCCGATGAACGTACGTTAATGTGTACACATTTAGTTAGAAACAATATTTACTAGATATAAAAGGAGTCGGTCGTTACGCTGACCTCATAAAAAGAAGTCCGTTTGAATCAATGATTCTGTTGTCAAATGAAAAACATCTTTATGGTGATTGGTGATTAAATACTAGAATTGCTAGTTTTAGAATACGTTCGTCCCCACTGCTGGGTCACAGGCCTCTGTGAGAGGGAGTGGGCCGTAAACCACCCGGGTCAAATGCAGGTTGGAAGATGTCACATTTCTTCGAATTTTTCGTTATTGGACATTTGGCTTCCTCAGGATGTTTTCCTTCACACAAAGTAAAACGCCTGCCTGGGTCCTAACCCACGAGCTACTCGTAAGTTGGGACTCTGGCCACCACTGCTCTAGAATTTTAACATTCAAACCCAATCACTCAACTTGACAGTGTCACTACTGACATTTGTAATTGACATTTGTTGTTACGTTTTCTGATCCATTAGTTTTCATTTTCATCAGAGACTTTTAAACAGACTATATTTCTACATACACGTGCTTCGTACTTCCGGGAACAGACTAGTCTACCTCTGTCGCATACACGTTCTCACGCATCTCAAATAGTCATTTAAATTAATTAACATACGAATTCCCGTTGTGTAAATACCGTACGCACTGACCCGGAGCTGGTTGCACAACAGCTAGGAATTTGCGAGTTTACTTCGAGATCCTTCCGAAGTTCCGAACACATAGTAAGGGACATAATTATAAAGAGACTGCAACAATGCACGTCATAATATACAGCGTTATTCCTGCACTTGACATACTTACCGCACAAAGAAATGACATCTAGAGGAACTTGTAATGACTAGATTATGTCACGATTGCAAAGTTCAACCTATACTTACTCGTAAAGTTCAAATATAATTCTAGGTTTAGTTCTGCATTCTTGGGGTTTATTGGATATTGCACATTGTATCGAACGCACACAATGGTAGCGGTGATAAGGTTCAATTTCGCTAGTTTATGTGTGCCCTCTAATGAATCATATTAGGGCTGTAAACTAGGGCACTATTCCAGTGGCTGATAACGTTGATAGGTTCCCCCTTTATCTTATGGGACGTAATCCTGTTTGGCACACCAAGTGCGCGCTACCATTACATGGCCGGGTGAACTACCGATCGGGGATTATCGGCCTGGCATTCATATACCTATAGTTATGAGTATGTATAAACATGTTTTGTGTGATAGATAATATCCAGTCCAAACTAGCTTCCGCCCGCGACTTCGTGTGCGGGAAATTTCTTGTTTTAACATAAAATATATTTATATCCTAGCTCCGCATCGCCCGCCCGTGATTGTTACTGATTTTTTTCTTTTTGCTGGTCCGTAAGATGTGATGTTAAATAGCCTATAACCTTCCTCAAAAAATAGGCAATCAAATGCAACAATTTTTTTTCTAATCCGACTGGTAGTTGAAAAGATTTGCGTGTTCAAACAAACGTAACTCTTCAGCTTTTATATCAAATATTATACATAGTATATATGAACAGTTATCGATATGTCCTATACGTACGTTGCGGAATAACAAAGTTATCAGTGCAACCCAGTGCAACGTCCGTCCGTTTCGTAAACTGTTTGTGCTGTAGATAAGCTCAACTTGAACGTTGCCATATATTTTAATTTAATTAAATAATACACGATAAAACTATTGGTATGCTTTGTAAAACTGAAAAATCTATTTGCTTAACTCAGAGTTTAGTTAGACGATCCTCTCATGCCTACCTATACACACCCTACCATCTACCTATAAAAACCTAATTTGAAAACATTGTAAAAGCCAATGAATTAAAAAATAATAACTGTGGAGGTTTTACCGGCTCTACTCCATAGAAAACGACCAAATATAACTTTTTATGTTTATGTGAATGAATATATTTTGATTTTGATTTTAAGGTTGCTCTTTTTAGAAAATCTTTAAAATCCTTAGGACAGCAAAAATTGTATGTTGTTGACCATTGTCCGCAACTCCACGTACAAGCGCATATTTTGCAAATTCTCAAAGCCAGCTTCAACGAAACTAAATTGATTTCATTTTCCAAGTATGAAATGTTTTAAAGATGAAAACGGGCAATATGCCACTTTTATCTCGCCGTTTATATATGGAACAGGTTTCATTTTAGCACCAAAGGAATCCGCTTATTCATTTAGGTCATTAACAAGTAATTTTAATTTTAATTACAGCTGAAGTAAAAGACCACAGAACGGATACGTTAATGGTATGCGTGGTTGTAAGGATCATGGACAAAGCCATGTTACATCTCACCGAATTGTAGCCGGTTTGCAATTAGGCGTGTGAGTATGACCAATCAACTCTCATAGACCTAATAATAAACCAAACTGGCTTTTATTATTCACTAATAATAAAAGCCATTTTGCCTTTTTTTCGCGTAACGTTACATTTTGATTGCTCTAGGTTATAAAAATCCTAAATTAGGTTCCCAGTGTTCAAAACTGGAACCTTATAAGTTAATAAACCTAATACACTTTTTGATTATAAAATAATTCAAACACTACAACATACATTCATACACCCCAACATTCATTCAAACATTCATAAAGGGCACTACAAATAACCAGTATCGTATGAACCATTAATTGTCTATTTTAATTTTGTCTATTTTACTATTTGCTATTATTTTTAACTTTCAACACTATTGTCTTAATGTCTAATCTTTTTGGTTGTTTTAACGATGTGCACATAAGATCGTCACTAAACCTTTTACTATATTTTTTGCTGTGGGCCCTGGTGACCTGTAACACAGGCTTTTTCGAAAACCTATTTCAGGCACCAGTCTCTTACAATAGTGGAATATAACATTACCAAAAACATTGTTAACTTTTAAGGAAACCAATATTGTGAAGAGAGAATAAATAAATGAATTGAAAAAATTTATTGAATTGAGCGTATCTACACATACTCCAATTTATAATTTCATCATTATTTTAAATATTTTTTGACGATCACCTGTATTGTAATATAAAATTACCATCTTACTAGAACTGTAACTTATTTTCAATCTACTTGATAGGACCGGATTAATTTATTTTAGCGTTTTTTCGAACTTTGGTATGACCATCTGATATATGAGATACCTATGTATCATTTGAGACCCACCGGACCCACTGACCACAACCCACCCCTGGTGGTATGGTGGGACCCCACTAAAGCACCATTGAAATAGTGTCACAGAATACATGATATTGTTTAGTTTCTCCTACTGTTTAGATAACTTGATTATCCTTACTAATATTATAAACGCGAAAGTTTGTGAGTATGGGTGGATGTTTGTTTCTCTTTCACGCAAAAACGGCTGAACGGATTTGTATGAAATTTGGCACACAGATAGATTATAACCTAGATTAACAAATAGGATACTTTTTTATCCCGGTAGTACGTTCCCGCGGGATAATTTCCGACCTCCACGCGGGCGAAGGCGCGAGTGGAAGTTAGTATTGAATAATGCTATATTGTGACGAATTGGTGCTGTATTGAAATTCCTTCTTGTAACAGTTTCTATAAATCCTCACTTCAACAAATTCCCAGTATAGAAATACTCATGTTATGTGGTCATTGCGCCACTCTTCAGGGATGTGCTACAATCCGTCCAGTTTGTTTAGTCTACGTGTGAATATTTTGTGGTGTGTATTTTGGGTCGTTGCGTTGCGTCCGCATCGACCGCTTATGCGCCATGACGTAAGTGCGTTATTGTTATGTGTAGCTCCGGCTTTACACTGGACGATGAAAGATCAGTTTGTGGTAATATAGGATTATAAGTTTTAAGGGATTTGTTGTGTTTCCTTTCAAGAGCGATTCATTTCAATACCGTGGCTTTAATTTCCTTTTGAACCGTCAATCTTAAAATAGAGAAACAAAAATATACTAAAGCTAGACAGAGATCCAAACACAATTGAAATACTAGATAGCATTTCACCGGCTTTGTTTATGCAAATTACTTTAACAAAGTATTTCTCAAGAAAGGCTAATCCCTTCCATTTAAAACTGTAAACATTTCTTTTTCTGTATGCATTTACACAATTTCTATTCAAAGAAACAATATCGTCCGACCCAGCAAGATATTCGACCTATAACTGCAATCTACTTAATGATTCTTAAACAAACGAAACGAAAAAAAAAATAAGCCAACGTTATTTCGAAAACCACATTACTTTCGAGGATATTAACCGAAGTACTAGACAAAGCTGTCTCTGTGGATCCGCTTATTTCCTGCCCAGACTTCAACGGAAACTGGGACTGCAGCGTCTTTGTGTGATGCAACGTCAAATGAAACATTCGGATTACTTTGTCACGCTACTATAGCTCCTATTCCTACAACGGAAAGAAAACTAATCCTTTGGATACCACCTTATTTTGCCATACTAGTATCGATTCTCCGCTGCAGGTTTAAAAGATAAGGAAACGTTTTGAAATTCGGATTGGCATAACTATCTTCGCGCAGCTCCGCTCCGTAGGCGGTCGCAAACTATAGCGTTTATCGGCCCCGATATGGTTTGAGAAGGAAATTGAGTTTCTGAAGGGTGCTTACTACGTGTGACTTCAACCAGTTTTGCTTATCTACCTATTACGGCTATAACTGTCTTGTGAGACGTTGCAACGAACACATCTTCATTAATTAGTGTAATTACTTGATGGTTGTGTACTTAACCGTTAACGAGAAGAATTAATTTGTATAATGATGACAGAAAATTAATTATTCATATGTTCAGATTATACAGTGTGATAATGATGCTTGCATTGAATATGTGAGTAAATCGGAGCAGGTACCAGGTTTTGTTCCCATTGACCCCGCTCGGCGCTCCTAATACAGCTAAAAGCGGTTTGAAAAAGCATTTTAGTAACAAAATCAATTGAACTACGTTCGGCGGGAGCGTCACGGTGGGTGCGCCTGGTAACCTATTTATACCCACCTTAGAATTGAAACTATACAACAACGACATAAGAGCCAAAATCGGTTATCAGTCCGCACGATGTAACCTTGTAACACGACGTAATGAACTGTAAGCCTGACGCCTCGCCACGACCGAGCGACTTACGCAATCCCATGAATATAAAACGCGTAAATAAATAGCAGATGCGCGAAAAACTCACCCCGATACAGACAGACACTTAGCATAATAATCGCGGGTGGAGTGACGACCCCCCTCGTAGTAGAAAAGAGGGAGGCAGGGAGGGTGGCGACACTCCCCTACGGTGACACGATTCTCACGCGGCGCGCTTCCTTTCAGCGTTGTAATGAATGGATAACGACGTAAATACGGCGCCGATGACATAATCTCTGCATCACGACATTGAAAACCAGTATCGCGACAGTTATGCAGTTGGAAAGTGGACTGACCGGGGAATTCTTTCAATCTAGAAATTGGCTTTTGTTTTCAGTTATTGTTTTACGAAGAATTCCCTTTCGTTACGTTGAGTGGTTACTCGGAAGTTCGGAACGATGTGTTAGTTCTGCTCGTACTTGAAATAATTATCGTTTACCGAGAATCGTAACAAGTTGAACCTAATTAGTGTTATGAAGTCGAAAGCGTAGATAAAAAAATATTTTCACCAACAGTTTTTTTTTTAATAATGATTTTCAATCGAAAGTACGTCTTAATTAATTAACATATGTATAGTACAATATGTACATATTATATTGGCAAGATAAGCTACCGCCTTTGAAATAAGCAAACTGAAATCTATTTAATTAAAATGCAAAAAACAGGAATCCATCATGCTAATTGCATAAAATGCAAACCTCCTTAAACCGAGGGCATCGAAAATTAATTACTCATACATATTTCAAATTACCAACCATCCTTTTGCGGAATATTGGTCAAAGGCAACATTAATTTCAATTATAAATTAACAAGTCATATAGCGTGAGAAACATGGTTCTGGCATATGAGCTCGTAAGGTTCCCGCAGACAGGCGCGACGCGACTCTACAAAAACAATTTTATATGATAAATTCATGGAAATTGATCGAGTATACGACGTGTAACGGAAAGGGTATATGTATACCAAAGGCACGGCTTCTTTGGATGATATCAAACGATATTGTGGAAGGCTTTTTTAGTCCTATCTCTACAGGTTCGGAAGTTATGAGAATTTTTAATACATTTATATTAGAAACCGAACTTTTCAAATTGAAATAAACACATCACTCGGAAGAGTTTTATCGTAATATTCGCAAGTAACGTGGAAAGTTATTGACCTAGGTACGTAGTGCGGTGACACGTTTGTTATGATTTGAATTTAAGAAACATATGAAACCGAAAATTTGGTATCAATTCTTAGAGTATTTTATTTTGAGCTGATACTATTTATAGTGATTCTATACCAGCTGTTATCTTTAGTGCTTAAGCATAGCAATAGGGTTTCTGTTACACCCTGTAGAGAGTCGCGTCGCGCTTATCTGTGGGAGCCATAACGCTTGCTGAACATTATCATATTGCTATGGATATCAAACTGGTCCTATGGATAAAACATCATTCTTTTCACTGACAACGTATTTCAGGTAAAAAAAAACGCTGCGGTCGATGTTTTAGGAATTAAACCTCGGTATTCATGTGGAGAATTTAAATAACTCGGTTCTCATTCGTTACGAAATGGAATAGTGCTGTGACATCAGTGACATCAAGGTGCTTTTTGTGAAATCGTGAGTTGATGTTATTCATTTGGTCTGCATTTATTTCATAAAACATTAAAATGCTTACCTATATACAATTTTTAACACAAGTAACTATTACACCTTTTATCCTTCCCTGTATATCTTAGGTATAACATCAAATAATCAAATATCTATTTATACAAATACAAGAATAAGGACAAAAAGTACTCGTCCGCAATGCTGACATTCGAAAACGTGCCCAGAAGACTGATATGCTACCAGTCTTGCCACGTTGAATGGCAATGCTAATTCTATAAGTAGTATTTGAGGGACAGGTTTTTAGTGTGTCATTTAAATGTAAAGGATTAAATTGTATGGATCGCGGAAACGAACTCGGGGCAAGGGTCAAGGTTTTAAATTCAAATACAAGAATTTTATCACGGTGCTTTTTCGCACGCTTTATTTTTAACAAGTGTTATTTGTAACGTAATTCATCATACATAAAATATTGCTGCTTTGTACAAGAAAACATGCTACTCAAATTAGTTTAATATCTGTAAAATTACTGTTAAACGTTCATTATTATTTATTAACTGATAAAATTTAAAAATTTAAAACTCCCGACCCAAAGAAAAACCTCTAAAAAGTAACAAAATAATATTTATTGGCCTTTTAAGTTGTAGGTAATATTTTGATCAAAGCATTGTCACGTCGGGGGACGGCAAATGAAAATGTTATCCTTTCTACAATAGCATAGTTACATTCATTATTGCTGGCCATCGTCTGTTTGGCGTTTTCATCGACCGTCCCCCGACGTGACAACGCCGCACGCGGGGCGACGTGTCATACCTCATCCTGATCACCATTTATCTATAACCTATTTATTGAGACCTTTTCAATGAGACCAAACACGATACTTCTGCTGTTTGTTGGTATAACTTGGGTATCCTGGAAATTCCAGGTGATGCTCCAGCGTCAGTTCAAGGTTACTTTGCACGTTTAATATCATTGAAGTAATTTCGACTCGATCAGACCAGTGGAAGCTGCTCAAATCCCATCAACAACCAGAACAGAGCTGATAATCTTCAAACGGCAGAAACGATTTTGATTAATCATGTCTTAGAACCACCGCTAGAAAACCTACTTTAAAATAAAAAATAAACCGCATCCAAATCGGTTGATCCGTTTAACAGCTATGGCCACAGACAGACACACATAGCGGTCAAACTTATAAAACCCCTCTTTTTGCGTCGGGGTCTAATTTTTTGCGTCGGGGTCTAATTTTTTGTGTAGGTACACCTCTGCCCAACCCTTCGTGAAATCAAGGTGTGATGTTGTATCTGTACAATTCAGCACTTTTTTCTCTCAAAAAAAAAAAAAATACAACAAATTGAACTAATCAATAGTATTTTGAGTGTACAATTTTTACCAACTAATTCGCTACACTAGGGTTGAAGCAGCGATCACCGTCCTCCCGGAGCGCATATGCACACAGCAGGGTTCCGTAACAACACACTGAAACCCCTGAGTGAAATTTGACAAGGACTTAAATCCCCCGAGGGTCTGCCCCAAGCACGACGATCAATTTCCAACGCTAAGCGAAATAATATTCCATTTTACGACCCCAGAAAGATTGGGACTTAATTTGGATAGGTTTTAAAGTCGCCTTTGTTGGGTATGATTTGATTTAGTAATGGCTTTTGTGTCCATACATACATGTGTACATTGTGTACCTATATTATTTTGAGAATTTCATTAATAAGAGTTGTAGATTAATTTCTTTCAAAAGCTTACAACATAATCGATCAAACTTGAAGTTAGAATGGGCAATTCAAAATCGGTTCAGTTATGTGCGATTGCGTTCTCTTATTCTCATTAATATTTATAACTGTACAAACCCTTTTGCTTTCTTGTGCACGCGTAGATTAAATTCAAACTTATTCGTGCCCGCGGCTCCGTCCGCATGTGCGGTCTTTGATATTGAAAGCAGATTAAAATCCGTTCAGTAGTTTTTAATGACACACAAAAAGTTGCTTGTTTTCATTGTTTTATTTGTTCTTAACAACGTAATCTTGTTTAATACATTCTTTTGGTTTAGTGAAGCTACAAACTCTTTAAAATCAAATAACGCAGCCGTATTGAAAATCACAACAAAAATCATAAATCATGCTGTCGAACATTACTATCAAAAAATCCTCATAAAACGTACCTAACTAAAAATAACTAACTTTAATGGAGCCCCGTCGAAATCCGCGGCACAGTTATTATATCAAATGCTAGGGGTGTTGAATCAAAGCGCTCGTTCGCGCGAGGGTAACGCCATCTGCGTTTGACATGTATAATTTAATTTTGTGCTTTTGCGCACACACTACTTACGCCACTGGCCGCGCCTATACGACAGCGACATTGCGACTCGATTGTAGTGCAACTGATGTTTATTCGATAATCGGCGCATTATCATCGAAGAGTAGTGTGATGTGCCCGTAAAACGTTATAATTCGATAACAAACCCGCGATACAAATTTTCGTACGTTTTTTGCAATTTACAGGTAACTGTCAGATTGTATATTGAAATATGATTCGCGACCGTTACACGTACGTATTTACATAATTATAATAATTTAAATCATCAATACAACCCTCTCCATTCATTTTTAAATCCCATTGAATGACTTTTTCATGAAATACCTAGTCTGTGACAATTAAAAAGTAATGTAAGAAAATTTTAATTTACGCTGGCGCTTCATGTGATCATGCAACGTTACAATTCAATAACATGTCCGGAGTTCTAATCCAATTAGCTAACACAAACACTTATAAATATTTGATATCACGAAACCCAATTAGACTAATGACATGTTTACTTGTTTTCCCAGCAAAACAATGAGCCTAGTCCACCTGCAACGCAAGGCATGTCAACAAAAAGTCACCGCAGCGGCTTGTAATTAAACCAACTAATAGTAAGCGTTACGTAGTAACTAATACGTACTTACGTAGTTATATATAACGAGAGCGGCGTAGTAATTTCCGCGAACAATTAGTACGTCGGGCGGCGACATTTCCGAGAGATATTCACTCACGCAATGTTCGAAGCAAATAGTACGTAATAATCAGTTATCAACATAATTTTGACGTAGTGGAATACGAGTAGTAGAAAAGTTTAGTGTTGTCGGGATTTTTCTAGCTTCTGCCCGTGTAAATAGATATACGTCATCATCTGCCTTTTCCCAAGTATGCTGGGGTCGGCTCCCAGTCTAACCGGATGCAACTGATATCAGTATTTTACATGGAGCTTATCTGACCTCCACGACTCAGTTACTGGGTAATAAGATAACCCTTGGCAAGACTGGTTGTCAGACTTTTGGGCTTCTGACGACCTGTAACGACTGTCAAAGATCCACAAATGACAGCCGGGACTCAGGCTTAAGGGAGGACGGGGCCTGCGAGAAATTTGAAAAATTGGTATTTGAAGAAACTATTGCCGTCGCGCTATCAGTAAGTCTGCCCCCGTAGTGTGTAATAGGACAGCTGCAGCTCAGACCGAAATGAACACAAAAAAATTGACGAGATCGACGTTTCGTATTCCCCTTTTTTCTCCTCGAAAACTGAACCGATTCAATTATTTTTTACATTAATATTTTGTGAAAGAGCATGTTTAGGTTCCTATCATTGTTTTTATGTTAAAAGCTTTTCTAATTTGTCTGGTAGTACTCTTAATCACGTCGGTAAAAATAGCGCACTTTTTGTAATTTTTAGAGGGTCATATTTTCTTTACTGATTAGTTGCTGAAAAAAAAAGAAAATGACAGGGACGTGTTTACAGCAGACCTTGATTTTATGAAAAAATTTGCCCTAGGGGCATTATTCAGGAAGAAAAAAGGGGAATACATTTGTATGGAGAATCGCACGCCCTGTTTCCTCTAAACGTCCTTTCCAAAGCACAGAGAAGTCTCGGTATTAAAAGATGGTCACCCATCCACGGACCAACCGCGGCAAGCATAGCTTAACCCGATCGATGGACCCGTACGGCTGTTATTACTTAGCCACAAGCCCCTACCCGTGTATACGTCCGCGTAATTTTTGTTGTTTTAACCTAAACTATATCCAATGAGTATTACACTCTGCAATACTGTGGAGCCATTCAAGTATTAGGTAAGGAGATTTTTTGCAATTATTAAACCCTCTCTCCCTCGTCAGCAAAAGTAAGAAAAGCTCTTACCCCCCCCCCCCATGCTCACGTAAACATTGTTACATGCAGTTTTCAATGTGTTCTGGATTACTTATTGATTCATGAGCAGCAGTTGTAAGTTTAGAAATAAGGAATTGGCTTGAGGACTTTAACGCAAATAATATGTATTTAAGCAAATTTCATTGAGATGGTATTCTGTTATTATAATCTTTATATATTAACGAACACAACAAACTTATTTAAAATTTCGGTATGTATTAATATTATTAATTCAAGTTAACAGTCTTCAGTCCATGACATACGGAACCATGACTAAAGTATCGATGACATTGGATGTTTTCTGCTCAATGTTGTGTCAGCTCACTTTTGAATTTGGAATATCGACATCGTTTTCTTCGAGCCAATTATAGACAAGTAGGGTTGCCATATGTGTTCACACTAAAATCGACTAAATTTTGTAGAAAATTCAAAAAAGTTAAAAATTTAATTCTGCTGACGTCAGCACCAGCCAGACCCCCATCCCCCATGTCATCAAAAATAAGCAAAGCAAAGACCCCCGCGCCCCCTGTAGTGCTTACGTAATACTTGAATGGCCCCTGTAGCTTTTTTTATTAGTGAAAAAAAAATCGAAACCGGTTCACTATTTCCGAAGATTACCCCTTACTATAAACTCGAATTTTTTTCGCTTTGAATTCACTCTTTATTAATAAAAAAAAGTATAAAATAAAATCAACGAAATTAGTTTTAAATCCTCAGTGGCCCTGAGGATGGATTTGCGTCCGTTAGCAATAGGCTCACCCTCTATCACATGGAACTTATAACTGGCAAAATGCATTAGTATAAAGTTTATCATGTACACCTGTACACAACCCTACTTTCCTTTTTTGTTGTTTGTGAATATTGGCGTGATGTCATGTAACGTTTGTTGAAAGTCCAATAATAAAACTTTTCTCGCAAAAAGTTTAAGAATGACATAATTTTCTCAAGATCCGATAAACTTCACGTAATAATTTAAAAACTCTGGGAAAACTTCTTGGGAAAAGTTTGATTTTTGTTGGGTTGGGTACAAAAACGTTTGATTATGTTATTGTACAAAAGAAATCAGCCGGCTTTTTTTCAAAATTACGTTAAATGGAATAACGCTGTCGAAATGGCAGAATTCAGCACCCTAATTGCGTAACTCACGATTCATCATAATTTGTTTCGTTTTGAAACAAAAGGCTAAACCATTGCTTCATATGTTCGAAAAATGTGTCTGCTCAGCAACGTAAATAACGCAATGAATATTGTTGAACTGACAAAATGAAACCGATTATGATTAATCGCGAGTTACGCAATTAGGGTGCTGGTCGGAGCTCGTTTAAAACCAACAATTGGAATCATCGACACGACGAAGAAGATGATTCATAATTTTGTTTTTGTTGCCAAATTTCGTCCAAATTCGTTCAGCTGATTTAGCTTGAAAGCGTAACAAACTTCCAAATTATTTTTTTTCTCTTTATGTAGTTTATCTAGTTTAGATGTAAATACTGTCTCATTCACTGAAGAATGAGGTAGCTACTTTTAATAACCACGAATGGTGGGAGAAGGTACAGGTGAGACTTGAGAGGCAGGCCAAAATTTTAGTTGCTCGTGTAAGCGCACCTTTACCTATATATCGCTAAAAATCAGCACGAGTTTCAATCAAAATTTTCGATAGACTTGGGTTCACTCAACCACATGTATCGTGGCATAATCAACATGTTACATCTAAAGACAGGTACATACATATATTTGCGTAATCCCCAAAGCTTCGAGTGAGGCCAAGAGCTTAGGTATAGTGTAGACCGCACACCGAGAACCCGCACAATAACCTCACCGTTTGAATGCTCGATGTAACTTGGTTCAGTATATTACTATATTATCAGTTATACAGTTCGGTGTAGGACAAACGGACTTGCGCCTTCAGCATTCTCGGTTCGGATTTGTGGGCTCGTAAAACTTCGTAATTTTTCGTAGTATTCTGCGCTCTTCTTCATGACGATAGCAATCATAATAGTGTCACTGTCAACCTAAAAATTGCTACATGGATTATCAGTTCCGTCCATTCTGTGTTAATGTCAGGAGTTTATTATAATTTGAATGTCACGGAAGCAAGTACATAATAGCATGCGACCTTTTATTAAATAATTATTCAGCCTATTATAACAACAATAAAAAAGATTTAATCAATTTTAAAAGGAACATCTATTTCATTAATGAATATAATTGTTGCGTATGTTTACTAACACGTCCATTTCCACTTGCGCGTACGCAGTCGCGAGGGCGACACGCTAGGCGAGCGGGTCGCGTCTCGTTAACTTGCCACGGCCGATAGCATCAGGTAGCGATCCCGCGTCACGCTCAATAATCATGTCGTTAGGCCTTATAAAACGAAATGCTAAACGTAACATTTACTGAAAACGTGATGGTGAAGTAACGTTACCGCCTCATTGACAGTCTTTAAGGGGACACTAGTCGCTGGCTTGAACTCATTGGTGGGCCTGGCCAAAAAGCACGCTGTCTCACTAGGCGTCGTGTCCGACAGAGATAGTATCAGTGAGCAGTTAGAGGCTAGTCTACACGCACGTTATTGAGTGAGATGCCGGATCATTTATTCTACTATAAAAGCGCATACAGGCGCTATACAGGCGCGTGAAAAAATAATAAAAGTCCTTCGGAAGATCGAGTTTTATGAAAAAAAAAAATACTGCATAAATAAGTTACTAATGAAGTTTATTGGACTTTTCGATATTTGAGCTTTGTCGGTACCGACTTGGTTTTGGAGATTTTACACTTATTTTATTACTTAAACACGCCCAAAGTTAGATTAAATTAGCAAGAAAAACGAATCTTTGTTGGCTCATAACTTTTTAATGGCATTTTATTTTAGTATTCTGTTTCCGCACAGACAATATTAATAATGAGACAAAACCATACCATGTTAAATTTTTGATGCACATTATGGAACAGTGGAGTAATACACTCCCGAAGTTTGTATGGAAAAAATGTCGACTAGATTCACCTTAAGATTACAATATTTGAGGTTAAACAGGTGTTACACTTACACATGAAACGGCGTTCTACTGCAGTATCAATTACCCCGCAGGTCAGTGACACTTATTAATCAAATATTGAACCAAATCGGTATTACGACAATAAATTGTGGGGGTCGGAATATTTTCTTTAAGATTTGGAACATTTCGCCAACTGGCGATGGGTGAGGAAAATGAATGGGCATCGGGGATATTAGGGTGAAAACGTAAGTTGAGATATTGAGAATTAATGGCCATTTTAATGTAAAAGTCGTGATAACATAGCTCATTTTTATCACGAATTCTTCTTTATCAAAAATCAAAATCAAAAGTCATTTATTCAAATTAGGCTGAGAATCAGCACTTTTAGAACGTCAAAATACATACGACAGTCCCCCAAAAACGGCCCACCCGTCACTATTTCCTAGTGCTTTAGCTGGGAAGAAGTGGCGCAACAAACTCCCCAGCAGCACAGCTGTCTGTTTAGTCGGATAGACTTGATTCTAAATATACATAGACAAAGTAATATAAACATTACGACACACAGAACATTAATTAAATAATTAGTCATACATATGTCAGCCAGCCATGCCAATATACCAATAAATAAAATTCATACTTAACTCGAGCACAAACTTTTTTTTTTTAAATAAAGCATAATACCAAAATAAGAGCCCCCTGGTATTAAGGGCGTGATAGCTTACATCTTTTGAACTCGAGCCCAAACTTTTTTTTTTTAAATAAAGCATAATACCAAAATAAGAACCTCCTGGTATTAAGGGCGTGATAGCTTACATCTTTTGAATCTAAAGATCGAAATATTCTTGATTCGAGCAATTCGCAGTCGGCTGGATGTTCTGGTTAATGCTTTGATTGGTCATTAATTAAACGTTGGTTCAGATAATACTGCATTTTCGCACGAAGATTTGCATCACCACAAGCGAGTGTAGACATACCTAAGTAATAAGCAATCCACTTCAGATGCCTCATGCAAGTATCTTGAGAGTACTAGACTAAACATAATAGTTATTGACTATGGTAATGAATGCATTGGCATTGCACATAATGTCATAACGTGATCAGGATCACACTAGATGCCAGATAAATAATCATGAAAATATTACCATTTCGATAACTACTAATGGCTGAAGTAGGTACCTACTTACCTTGTTTACTTAGGACGACATTTTTACAAACGCGAAACAACAGAAGGATTTAAATAAAATCGAATAAACAAAAAACTAAATAGGGCAAAACAAAAGAGCGTACATTCTATATTCGAAGAGAGATTACAATGTAGTTTCGAGCGCAGGTGAATGACCGAAATCGGCGCGCCGACCTTGCGACGTCTCGCTTCACCTACATACGCCACACTGACAAGCCACTTTTGCTTTCGACAATTCGCAAAAAAATATATTAAGGAATATCTTTGTTCCGTTGGATGCCGGTGACGTATCTAGCTGTGCCCTATTATAGGTACCTATAGTATCTACTACCAACGCTATGTTAATTCTACTCCCAGTTGTTGTCATGCTTTGTTTTCGGCTACTACGCTGTAGTTGGAAGCTTCATGGTAATCAGTTTAGGGTTTGCAGTTATCTAATTTCGTACTTTTTATTTTATATCGTTAAATATTTTAAATATTTAAACGTGGTTCCCTTCCTTCTTTGGTTTCCTTCTCATTAGAAAACAAGAAAGTTTTTCACCAGTGCTGAATTCATAAGAGTTCCCGACATTCAATAGTCCTTTAATCCTCCTCTCATTAAAGGAAATGAAACTTTTCCCGAATTAAAACTCCGCCAGACTTAAAGATGTTCGGTATCAAATTAAGAGCCGCCCCTTCCAGACGGACAGATAGTCAGATACCTGTCCGGAATATCTTCAGTGCAAAAATGTCTTAAAAAATTGGGTCAATTAGCAAAAAAGCTCCCCACGAAGTGCGAGAAAGGAGGGGAACCTACGTCCCTAGTTATGAGTGTACGTTGTGGCTTCACAAAGGGCGAGGGTGCGCCCTCGACGCGCGACACCACCCCCGCCGCCCCCCGCACACTGCAACAAAGAAAAATAACCCCCAGCCACAAAACCACAGAGCTCATAATCGAACACGACACCACAACGAAGGTTGCGCGTTAAAATTGTGTTAAATTCGACATTTTACCTGTGGATCTCACCCAACAAAAGATTCTAAAATGGGTTACGCGGGAGGATGCTCCCAGAATAAATATTTTACGTGTGAAGCGAGAGTCGCGTTATGTGGATAAATAAGCTACAGCCATCTCACTTTGTAAGTCACGTAAGTGTCACCGAGAGACGTATGATTGATACCCACCACCGACGAAGTCGCGCCACTGACTATAAAAGCGTACTTTAATAATAAAACACCTTTTCAAATACGTGAACAATAAGTAAAATTGTAAGTTCATTCGTCACAGTGTGTAGTCGCGTCAAGACTACGTGCGGTGAATGTCACGCGGCCAAAAATAATAATGTGTGCATTCGGTCCGGACGGTCGTTCGGTCAGTGCAGTCTCGTTGCGTCACTGCACTGGACCGCCGGGGCATTGCACCTTGTGCAGCGCGACGCGAGTGCCGCGACCGCACCGCACGCTCGTGCCGTCTCGCTCGCGCTACGGTCGCCTAGCTGCGTGCGATCGATCCTAGCCATTCAACAGCTGATTGACATTTCACGAGTAACGTGATCGTTGACATGGTGAGGTCACTATGTCTTACGTGACGCCCTATACTAAGCCTATACTATTTAATAGTAGCTAACTATTGTATTCTTTTGTTTCAGTGGTGTGGCGGTGCTGAGTACGACTGAGAGCGGTGGATGCAGCAGTAGCGACATCACTGAGCCGCGCTCGCCGCGCAGCCCCGAGTCGTCGACGTCGTCGTGCAGCACCTCTGAGGACAGCGCGAGCGCGCGCATGCCACCGTGGGTGTGTGACCCGGCGCCGCCGGCACCGCGACGCATCGCGGCGCAACCCGCGCCCGTGCGCCGCTCGCAGCCACATCGCCGCATCACCGAGTACTTCAACCACAAGATGAAGCCACAGAACGGCCTCAAGCGCGATAACGCGGCCAACGATGACACCAAGAAAAAGTGCCTACCCAAAAATGGGGTCACGCATGACCTTGAGAAATATATTTCTTATTTGTCACAGACCCTTAGTCCTAAAGTATTAATGGACGTCGGAAAGCAAAACGAAGCCGCTAGCCGAAAGTCGAACACTACCATTAACGGCGTGATGGACGCCACAAAAACGGCAGATCTCAGTAAAACGACGCCGAATGGTAACTTCAATGGTCTGATCGACTACAGTAGAACCAAGCAGATGAAAGACAAGAATCACACGAACATGAATGGTTTTTTGGAAACCCGGCACGGATCCGAGACTTTCACAAAAGGGAAGCAAACAGGAGGGCTTTTGAAAGACTTGATAGATGGTAAGAGACCGGGCCTTGAAATAAAGACTTCATCTGACCCATCCGCCAATGGGGTATTAGCCAATAAACATACACCAGACGTCAGTAGACGTAAAGTTCCCATACCTGCATCCAGTGACCTGATCGGCATGAGGATTGCTCCCTCAACCACCATAAGTCAATCCCCTAAGAAAACTCCAAAACCGGATAAATCAAGAATGAACGGCGTTGTAAGCTCGACGACTAAACTGGACAGCAGAATGAATGGAGTCACACATGGATCAAATAACTTGAATTTAAACCCTATAACTAAACCAGCTAAAAAGGAGACGCAGAAGAAACTGTCACAACCCGCGAAAAGAACGAACCGCAAGTCATCTGCGTGTATTGCTAATAGTAAAAACCTCACCTGGTCTAGAGCGAATAATCTTAAGCAGGTGCAGCTTCAGAAACAAAATTGTACAAATATATCTTCGAGTTCCCCTGTTAAAACCATGCCAGGCGAGGCCAGCCCTGTACCGAAGATGCATATCCCCAATGGTGTTCGTCAGGCTCCCATGATGAACGGTAACTACACCAATCTCAATGTACCTGTACAGAATAATTATCAAAACTGTCATCAGATTAACATCCCACAACCTTGTAACGGTTCCATGAACCCCAACAATTTAGCGTCATTCGTTGCTGTCCCACAAAATATGATGCTTACAACTTTAAGGATACCCCAGAGCAGTTTGTCGCCACAAACATTGGGTCAACAGAATAATATGGCAGCTTACAACCGACCGAATGTTAACGTTTCAAGTCCGACAAAACTAAACGGCCAGTTCGTTTTTCCACTTATGCAGAACCTAAATGGAACGGTTGTCCAAATACCAAATCTGATGACTAAGATGCCTAACTATGTTCTTCCTCAAACTCACACACAAAGACAAGACCATTTGCAAAGCCAGCAAGCGGCGTCTATTCTTATAAACGGTACTCTTTTGAAGCTCGCTAACACGATGACATCGGCGTATCCGAATGTAAAAAGTGAGCCAGTAACAAGTCAACCTATTCCAGGGATGAATAAAAATGTCACTGGCATGCAAGCTGTCGGCATGACAGTTCAGTCCAAGCAGAATTACGCTGTCAACTTTAGCCATCCCGTTCTTATGCCTCAACCTGGATATATTGTTACATCTGTGCCAACAAATATAAACGTGAAGGAAACGTGGAGTTATACGAATACGAATACAGTGTCTTCATCACAAACGACGTATTCGAGTCATTTAGTTCACCATCAGCCGCCCATCGTGCCCAACTATCATTCGCTGCACACGAGTAGTATACCCATCGCTCCGGTCAAACCGCCGGATAACCCGATTCAGGGCACCGACCCTCCCAGCAGCACAGTGAAAGAACACGAGCTATTTGATTTAACGCCTCCGAAGTGTGAAATACCGTGGTTGTCCAAAACTGTCAACAATAACATTTTCCCATTACAACCAAATAAAAAGAATTCGAGGCCTTTTGCGGAAATTAGTAGTATATCGGAGAAGCTCGAAGAGTTAGCTGCTAAGAAGGCGAGGTATGAGCTAAAGGACGACAAAATGGAAGATTTGAGGATGGACTTTAGTATGGACTCGACTATGGATTCGACCATGGATTCCACCATGGATTCGAGTATTGAACTGCGTAAGATCGAGGCGGTCGCCAGGCGGGAGGAGACGATCTTCACGCAGATCACCGTTCTCAAGGACGTATCATCGTCTGACGTCCACAACACTGTGATAGAAGCCAATTTCTGTAGTACCTCAACTGAGTCTGAATCGGGGATAGGGACAGACAAGTCTATAGACTCGCCGAGTGACTCTCAAGCTAGTAAAGAATGTGATGAAGATTCGTCGTTATCTTTGAGTATAAGTGTGTGTTCTGTGGAGGTGCAGAGTCAGAAGAGTCCTATCCTGAAGCAGCCCAAGACGCTGCGCTTTCCTCCGAGGAGTTTGACGAAGCCCAGCAGTGACAAGCGGAAGTCGAGTACAGAAACGACGTCCACAGTGTCTGTGTGTCAGTGGGAGAACTGTAAGCGAGAGTTTGACGGAGATCCAGATCTCTTAGAACATCTACAGGTTAGTTATTTAAAATGTTTCATAATACATATTTTAGTCGCCAGCTTTCTTTTCCAGCAAGACATTAGCAATAAACACTTCCTCCGTTTTACACCTTCCTTAGTCACCATCATTTTAGATACATGCTCTTAAATGTTCTAAATTAACATTGTTTCCAATATTTAGAAATAACTTAACTTCTAAAACAATTCAGAGCTCAATGCTTATAAGGATATTTATAATGTTTGGCAGACGAATATACACGATCACAATCTAATGAATAATGTTGTGAGTTTGATTTCCAAACTAGAAGCTCCAACCACTATTTTTTTTTTAAATTAAAAATTCTTTTGTCACAATTTCAGACTGTCCACGTAGAAACCCAAGCCGGCAGGGAGAACTACGTCTGCTTATGGGAGCAGTGCAAGGTTCGCGGCAAGCCGTCGTGTTCCCGACTATGGCTGGAGCGACACACGCTATCGCACGGCGGGAATAAGCCATTCAAGTGCATCGTCGACGGCTGCGAGCGGCGCTTCTCCACACAGGTATAATTACGGGCATATACAACTTACACACACATCACCACAACGCACTAAAGATGCGAAGCGTCATAGACGGTCCATATTAATGAAAATGTGCGTTGTGTCAAATGCGGCAGTCGGCGTAATTCAAGCTTTTGGCGTCAGCTACCGCGTGCGTTCAAATTTGCAATGCGATGTTATTCGGCGTAAATTATTTTGCTATGCAAAGTACGACAGCGGAACGTATGCGTTGTTGTAGCGAACATTTTTGAGAGAAATCTTCAGAAATTTACACGTAATAATATTAAATTCTGTCAAATAAGCTTATTACGTTCTCGTTGTAACTGCCAATTATTATGTCCCTCCCAAAGTTTTCGCTAAGATAGGGCTCATAAACGCAAGTTTAATTGATGTGGACCTGACTTGTTCACAAACGATCAAATTACCTTAAAACTACAAGACATCAATTATTATTTAATTGTTTTTAAATGTATTGAATGTTCAAGTTTTATATTTTTTGTATCTTCGGTGCGTTTTCACACAACCTATCATTTAAGCATCCTTTTATTTAACTTTTGATCAAACTAATGCAGAATAAGTAATATACAAAGTATATTAATGTATGGTAAAATATTTTTGGAAATACATTTTAAAATATTTTAAATACTTATGATATTTTAAGGTATACATTTTAAAATATTTATATTATATGTTAGTTTACATAAGTCTATTCATAATCTAGGTAAACGTTAAGATAGCTCACTAAAATGTGGGCTTATCGTTCTAGTAAAACTAGGCATAAATACAATAATTTATCGAAAATGTATTATGAATATCCTCGTTTTGTAATTTGTTTATTTCTGTAGCGAGTCGTTTTGAGTGATGATTTATGTTTTGTTCATTAGTAATTATGTGAATTGTATCTAACCCTTACACCGCTAACAACGTCAAAAGACGTCAACTAATTAATAACACAGATAATAATTATAAAAAAGCACTCAAAGTCAGATATATATTAATTTTGTTTTTTTATTGTTCTCACGTACTTCTTGGTCCTCAATTTAGAATTTACAATTGCAATAACAAGATGAAAACTAAACTATCAATATTTTGAGAATTTTTTACAATTTCTAGTTAGCGTTGGAATGGTTATTTAGTTGTACTTTTTGGATTTTTCAGCTGTAAATCTTCAGTTTCAAAAAGATATCCTCGTGTTATGGAAGCTGTAACCCTCGTGTACTTTTTTGAAATTGTCAATTTACTTCCCTAATGAATCTAAAATGTATGTTCATAGTGGCAGTAGTGTCTTCAACATGTGAATAACGTCCAATCGAGTGATAGGATCATAAAACTCGTTTCATATCAAAGTATAATGTTCAACGTAAAATTCATAAAATATTTTCTATATACGTAAACTCTCATAACTTAACACCACGGAAATATATTAAACACTTACATTTTCGGTAAGAAAATCGAAATAAAACGGTAGAAAAATATAAATAAAAAATTAAAAAGACAAACCAATCGACAAAAATGAAATGACCAAAACACAAATTCAATTAATCTATTTACGTACGTTTATTTAAGTACTTGCTCAGTAATGTGATCCCATCACTGGATATAGTATGGCATATCACGATTCTTTTGCTGATTCATATAATTTTATTCCTTTCTGAAATACAAATAAAAAAAAGTCTTTTAAAATCTCATTCCCACAAAACTCCCGTCGCGTGATGTCGCCATATTGACGTTAATTTACGACGCAGTCTCCGACAAATATAAAAGATAAAGTTGTAAATGTTTTCTTTCCCCAAGGACACTGAAGATGATGCCAAAGAGAACCCTCGATGGCTGGAACCACTTCCGAGATTTTATTTATTTTTGTCGACCTATAAATTCGTCGGGCTTTACCCCTTTGACCGCTATTAACGTTCAGCGTAGCGTAAAAGTTAGATAAGAATGCGACAGCGTAAATTTGAACAATAACTCTTATTTCATGAGATGTTATCTCAGTATTATTCACGGATTGTCTGTAACTTGATGTGATGAATAGCAGTCGAAGTGTTAAGTGCGATGAATTTGATATGTATCATTTATTTTTTTCAACACGACGTGTCGAGCTACGGAATAAGTGTAGTGTAAAAGCAAGTACTATGTAGATGAACTGGTGTTAGTATAATTAGTTCATAAGGACTCATAACTTTACGCCTTCATCGACGAACTTATAATGTTACTTAGAAATATTATGCGATATAATATAACTAATAATTTTGTAGATAATAGAAAAACTAATACACAATAACTATTCTATGCTTGTATTATTGAATACCGAAATATAACTAACATAACGGTATATCGGAAGAAAATATCCGCAATAATCGTGAAAAAAACTTAAATTGACACATGTTCGAATCAAAAACAAATAAAAATGGCATTACTAAAATATCTTAACTGCTTATGGCGTCAATGTGTCCTAATCTAATACTTGGAAGATAAAACCGAAAGCTGCATTAGGTACTAATGTACTATACAGGGTAAATTTTTAACCAGTGCGCAAACTGTAACCATGAAATCAGCATATATTCTAGACCCCCTTGCGTAGAAATTTTTCGTCGGATATACAAATAAAAAAATCAGCTGTTTCATAGAAAAGTGCAATAGTGTATGGAACCACTGATTTTTTTTTTTCTGTATAACCGACGAAAAATTTCAGCGCTCCCGGGTCTAGAATGATATGTTGAATTCATGGTTATAGTTTGCGCACTGGGTTAAAATTTTATCCTGTACAGGGTGCCAACATCGGCGCACAACCTGCACCCGAATTCCGTAACATACTATCAATCTAAACTGACTAATTTTGAAGGATATGGCTAATCCATTGATTCATATGTCCGAAAAATTTGTCTGCTCAACAACGTAACTAACGCAATGAATGTTGTTGAACTGTCTAAATGAAAGACATTCCTAGTGATAATGTGGTACGCAATTACTCGCTGCTACCATGGTTTCAGTACATGATTCTGGTTACAACCGCGTTGACAATTTTCGTCGGTATAAAAAAAATTGCTACATATTTCTTAAAAAAAAAACGAATACCTAATAGGTAAAAATGTATGGAATAGCTATATTTTTTTTTCTAATTGACGATGTATCAACGTAGGCAATGGGTATGGATACAGTACAGAATCATGGGGCCTACTCTCTAAGCACGGAATCTGTAATCTCGGTCGAAGTTACGGGCGTTTCCTACTCCGTATCACTTCCGGACCTATGATTAGTTTGGGGCCCAAACTAAGAATGAATTACTACACGATTTGACAGTTGTCCCTACTCCCTATATGGTTTTACCCGTCCAAAAAAGTTAATTGATCAACTGTAGGAGTCACTACAAAGTTTCGAACTATTTTCGGACGGGCCCGTATTTTTGTTGACGGGAGTTAGAAAGTAGCCCCCCAGGTACGTCGATGCGTCGTTGTCCCTATTTGCCACCCTGTACTACTGCAAATTCTGCGAGCCCTCGTACTGCTGTTGCATATGAACTGTGTTTATCCCTCAGATACCTTACCACCCTTGGCCGAACGTGTTATTTCTTACTTGCTAACGTGTGCCTTACAATTACAGACGTTATTGGAGCGGCATGTGAACAACCACTTTAATGAAGCTTCGCCCAGTAATGGTTCCGGCAAGAAGTCTGCAGAGGGTTCCGTCAAACTCATTCGTAGAAATGGCAAGAAGCTGCGGTATAGAAGACAACCTTGGTCTGGTGAGTTGAGTCTCTACTTCATCTCTTAGGAGCTGTCTTGGGTTTTTCACATCCAATTCTTCCCTGTTAAGTTAATCAGTCAGAACCATCAACTGGTCATCGACTCGTCGATCCAACCTCGCCGCAGGCCACAAGGCCTGAAAAATCTTTAATTGTCGATGGAAGAAGCTACACAATTGTTTGTCAAAACTACTGGTTGGATAATCTGCCAAGACGAGCCAAGCGGAGCGCAAGGACACCTTTTCTCGAAGCGCTTCGTCGCTTTTTTGAACCCTTATTATAACTTGGGTTTGGATTTATACCAGATAAACAAATTTCTCGGAATATGTTGTCACTAGCGGACTTATTAAACGTATAAAGTTTTAATTGCATAACTCCTATACTTTAGATTTTATTGATATATCTAAAAAACAACATAGTTGGGAAAACTAATAAAACGAAAAAAAAACTTGCAACCTTCCCAAATTTCCTGCTATATCTAATTTTCGTCACATTTTTGACCACATCCTTCATGTTCTTCCAGCACGCATGTTCGACTTTTTCGACGCGGGTATGATGGAGGGCTTGGTATGGCGGCTCCTGCGCGCGACGCGCTGGCGACTGGGCGGCGCCTGCCCGCTGCGGGAGCCGGCCGGCCGCCACACGCTCACGCTGCGCGCCGCACTCACGGCCACGCGGTACAACGTCGCGGCCGACAGGAGAGAGGCGCTTGTCACCTACTACCCACCAAACGTGTAAGTTACCATTCTATATTTACAAATTTTAGGATATAGGACAAGAGAGGGAGATGAGAAGGCTGATCTGAAGAGAAGAGAGAGCTTGAGAGGCATGTGTATGACAAACGCAGAATGGAATCAAAGTTTATTGTAATTTTTAATTATATTCTAGGTAACCTTGCTAAATCAGAGGTACGATCAGAAGGCAAATTCTCGTAATTGAAAACGTTCAAAGTCTAGTCTCAATCTCAGCGGGGACAATCAAATGTCAAAAACTTGTCAGAAATGTAGAGAAACGAGGTATATTTGTCAATTTGAGACTGAGATCAGACTGTGAACGTTCTTAAAATTACGGGAATTGGCAATTATTCAATGGCTATATTTTTTATGACCACATTAAGTGTTGGTGAGCAGAATTTTATTAGGTCTTTACCTATGAAATTGCCGTTTTGCAGTACTGGCCATTTCAAATCAAAATAATTTTTGTTTGGGTAAGAATTCTAATTTCAAATTAATTTTATTTTAAAAACATGGATTTTTTTTTCCAAAAGTAGTCATTTGTTTATTGATTAGTGTTACATTTTCATCGCATTTCAATCTTTTTCGTCATCATGGATACGTTAAAAATTCGAGTAATTATGGAATATGAGTACCGTCGTGGCAGCAACGCGGCACAAGCGGCACGCAACATCAACGACGTTTACGGAGCTAACACTACAAACCAACGCACCACCTGTTATTGGTTTGCTCGCTTCCGTTCTGGAAATTTCGACCTGAAAAATGAACCTCGCGGTCGTCCGAAGACTTTGGTCGACAATGACGAATTAAAGGCGATTGTGGAAGCTGATGATACACAATCTACGGCTGAATTAGCAGCAGCTTTCGACGTAAGCGTCAAAACAATATTGGTCCATTTGCGTCAAATTGGCAAGGTAAAAAAGCTTGACAAATGGGTGCCCCACGAACTCAATGATCGTCAGCGCGAAGTACGCGTCGAGACGTGCCTTGCACTGCTCAACAGACACACAAATGAAGGAATTTTGAACCGCATTGTTACCTGCGATGAAAAATGGATTCTGTTTGATAACCGCAAGCGCTCAGCAAGTTGGTTGGATCCTGGTTCAGCACCTAAACAATGCCCTAAACGAAAACTTACCCCTAGAAAAGTGATGGTCACTGTTTGGTGGTCTAGCGCCGGTGTGATTCATCACAGCTTCTTACCAAACGGGGTGAGCATTACTGCAGATGTGTACTGTGAAGAACTGAACACAATGATGGAGAAGCTGGCACATCTCCAACCAGCATTGGTCAATCGCTCGTCTCCGCTGCTCCTGCACGACAACGCGCGACCTCATACTGCACAGCAGACGGTCTCCAAGTTGCAAGAACTGGGGTTGGAAGCTCTCCGTCATCCGCCCTACTCACCAGACCTTGCGCCTACAGACTACTACTTTTTCCAGAATTTGGATAACTTCTTGGCGGGAAAAAAAATCAATACCCGAGAGGCAGTACAAAATGCCTTTGAAGAATTTGTTGCCTCCCGTCCAGCTGATTTCTTTAAGAAGGGCATCAATAAACTGCCACTGCGATGGCAAAGATGCATTGATTGCATGGGTGATTACTTCGATTAATACAAATAAAAAATACATGAAAAAAATTCGTTTAAATTTTTTCATACAAAACGGCAATTTCATAGGTAAAGACCTATTATTATCCGTCAAATAATTTCTCTGTTGTGATTAAATCAATGATCATCATCTTGTCTAAAAAGTTAAGGATTTTAATTGACTTTGATTCTATGTGCTGAGTGTGTTTTACATAAATATTGGTGCCGATTCTTTTATTCACCACCTAAACTTAAATAAGAGTATTGCTATCTCTTACCGACATACAGCGAAAGAAAAAGACGAGTGACGTTTTAGACCTGTGAAACTAAATTACGTTTCGATTGCCTTGAATTCGGCGTGATTTTAAGCATGATGATGATTTAGTTTGTCGTAGTTTGCGTCAAAGAAGATCTTGGCCCAACTAAATTTGACAGCTCTAATTTATTTTCGTCTCTTTCTTGTTTTATTAGAAGAATAAAGATAGCAATAGCCTAAATTAAGTTTAGTTGGTGCACAACAGAATCATCACCATTGTCTGATCTGATAAGAATTGTTATATTTACTGAACAATTTCAATTAAAACAGTAATCATTACAATTGTCTAGTTGTAGCTCATGGTATACTTCGATACAACAATGTATTGCGTTTTCAGGTAAGCATTGGAGTAATTCATATCACCAACTTCATCTATGCACCCTGGGTAGTACATACTTCTTCCTTGTAGGGAATAAAATAACCTGTAATTAAAAACCTATACACTTCTTTACTGTGAAAACTTGTATTATAAAAATTTGTATGCTAAACCTTGTAAAAAATACATTCTTATACCAAGGACTTCAAGTACTAACTAATTTATCTTAGGGAAGGTAGGATTTAACTGATTTATTTGAGTGGTGATGAATTTTTTTTTCTAAACTAGAAAGTCGCGTGAACATTTGTTGTTTCATCGTCCCACCGCGTCGCATCGCATGTACCGCAAGTGCTTTGTGTAAACGCCACCGGTACAAATACTTTGTGTGGCGCAGTTTTAGAAGTATTTGTGCACAGAGGCACCGCACACCAGTAATACCATTTTCCTTTAATTAAAAATCTTGTTAATTATAAACTCGACATTCACTTGATAACAACTACTTTAGCTTACACAAAATTGACGTCACGTGTGGTCACGTGATAAAAAGTCATCGTAAGGAGCGTTTTAGCGGTGAATTCAAAACAACGAAAAGTTAATTTTGGTTTTAAAAGTTTTTAATTGAGAAAATGGGTAAAAATCAATTTCTTTTTATTTTTCTGTTCCATATTTCGTTCCAATCTTCAAATTAAAATAGTTTTTTTTAATAAATTGGAAAATACCCTATTATTTGTGTGCGACAGAAAGAAATTAGTAACAAGATTAGTCACCTCTCAACTGAATTCCATGTTAAGTGCGAAATGAGCTACTATTACCAATCAACACTAAGCATGGATCCCCCATCCATCATATTTAGGTTTAGAAATCTATACTTAGTAAGAAATTAAATAAAATACTAATCTAAGTATTTGCGATCTAGTCAACAGCTGGGGACTGTCGTGCCTAAATAGATTATTATAATATGCACAGGTAAACTCAGGTGGGTTTGTAGTGCAAAAGGAAATTCATATCGTGTGGTGTTTAGCTAAATTATAATATTATTCAATTGTATCGTTTAAAAAGCTTTTCTCTTTTTAATTTGCCTCCTTTATTGCACAAAAAGTTAATTTATTTTCACAATTATATTCCCAAGTAATCCTATGTTTTAAAAGAAATAACATTATTATCAGTTTTAGCACCCATTTTAAATGCTCGATGTCCAGTTTGAGTTGAAACAATTATACGTACGTAACAATTTTTCAATTATTACGCTCATATAATTTCTACACATTCTGTAGCTTTAAAATTATTTTAACATACCTTTATTAGTGCACGATTACTTACAACCTCTTCCGGGATCATATGCATTAACTACGAATTAAAATTGGCATTAACTGGCAACGGAACGCTTGCAATTGGAATAAATCATAATATGCAGTTGATCCCCAAGCATTTAGCTTGACTTAGCATGCTCGATGTTGCCATCAGTGCCACACAGAGTAAAAAAAAATGTTCACAAAGTTGCTAGCAATTGATACAGTTTTTCAATGTTAATCATATTATTGATGTTTACTAAATGTTATCAAAAAATCTTTTCACTTTATTAGTTTTCTCATAAATTGTTCTTCGTTTATTGTTGCTAGCAATAGAATGGGTTGCCAGTCCGTATTGATGTTTTGGGTTTGAGCATAGTAAATCATCTTTTGTTTCGTTTTAGAATTTTCAAATCTCATTCATAGGCATAAGGTTGCTTACAGTCTGAATGGCAAATAGGCTGTATAATGGCAGTGTGATTCGCCGCATCAAATTGTTTTGAAATATTGTTATACTATTTGGCGCTGATGTCGCGTTGCTGTGCAGCTATTTGTCGCCCAAATTGAAAGTATCTTTAACAGCTGGTGTTTGAAAAAAAAAAGCTTCTTAGATGTGCATGTTTATCATGTAGCTCACTTTCAATATGGGATTGGGGCCCATAAACGCTGCAAACACAAGTCGCAACTTAAAAAAATGTTCCAAAGAATAATTTAACTTTATTTCAGAAGCCGATCGACTTTACACCAAATTTCGCAGCCTATATTGTGTTTGCAGCTGCCTCCGTGTGGCACGGGAATAAACTAGTACTAATAGCGTCGATGTTCTTTCAGATTGGAGGACGAATGGGTGCCAGAGAAGGACGTGACACGAATCAAGCGAGTCGAAATCGCGGAGTTATCTGCCAGCGTGAAGGTGGCCCTGTACGAGCACTTCTCGGCGTCGTACGCGTACCCGCCGCCCGCCGCGCCCGCGCCGCGCCGGCCGCGCCGCGCCGCGCCGCGCATGCTGGCGGCACTGCTGGCGCCGCGGCGCCGCGAGTGTCGCGCCGAGCCGCCCGTGTGGCGCGAGCCCGAGCGCGCCGCGCGGCCCAGCGGGGCCAAGAAGCGCAAGATGGGCCGCCGCTACGGTGGCGCCGCCTTCTGGCCGTGCGGACGGTAAACGCGAGTGAAGCGAGCCCGGGGCCGTCCTCCGCTGGAACTGCACGACTGTTAATATTTGTGATTGCGGGCCGCCCGTCATTTCGGAACGTGCGTTCGATCGAGTTGACTGGGAAAGTTATGAAAATGATTTAATTTTATGTGAATGAAGATATGAATTTGTTTGTGTGTGATTAATTCCATTTTTAATACATTTTTACAAAGGATCCGCTTTCCGAAATTGCCGTCGGCCCGCAAAGATATGTCTGTATAGACTTAATGTTTTCTCAATTGAATAGAATATTGTGATCGATAGTGTAAATGTTGTCGGCGCGCATAGTCGGTGTGACACCGAGCGAGACAGATGTTGATTCGACGACAGGCTGATGGCCGACGATATCCGACTTAGGAAAATTCTCGCCAAAGATTGTTGAGGTGCCGCGTCGCGGTTTAGACTGCTATACAGCAGAAAGTTAAATTTTATTCACAAGACTGATGCTTTTTTATAATGATATTGAACGGAGGAAATATCGAGCCTTAACGCGTCCGTTCATTGAGGTCGTAGAACGTGGCGCGAACAAAACATGTACATAGATAGTTGGAAGTGAGTACGATTTCGTACTCGATGTAAGATAGGCGAGGCGATTAGAGTACCGGACGTTAGTCTGATAGATAAGTTAGGGTAAGGACGACCAGCGATGCGCATCACTGCCAACTGTACATAGTAGACGTATCGACTCGATACTTAGCTTAGTATTAAATGATTTCGCTTTTAGTTGTAATAGTCCCCGCGTCTCGTGTTGCTTCCGCTTACTGGTGCCGCCTGACACCCGTGACGCCGGTGTGACGCGGTGACGTCTTCCGGACAAGTGCCTCGACACACGTCGCACATCTACCAAGCTAGTGTTCACTATATGTCACGTATACCGTGCGTAGTCATATCAGACGAAACTCGCAGTTTAGTCGTAGCGTAGGACGAACAATTTTGATATTCGACGTTTTATTCCCCTTGTTGTGTTTGGTGACTCTAAGGAATCAACAACTGTCTGTAGTTTATTATACATACGTCACTGCCATTGAAAGTTGTGTACAATTTGTTAGCCTCGACGATACTGTTAGCAATAAAAGTTTTGTGATAAGATTATATTGATAACCGATGTTCGTTTCCACGCACAAGATTCGCCGTATTTTTGTGTGATACATTAATATACATTAACAATAGCGTAGCGATGATTTTTAAAGATATAGAGTAAATTTGTAATTCAATATATGAGAGGATTTGTTTGTTGGAGGAACACTCGTTTGTAGAACATTAGTATTCTTACTGGAAGAGTTTTTACTAAAAACAATATTAGGTTATTATTTTTATTTACAAGGGTATGCGCACATTTGCCAATAAGAAATTCAAGGAATGTCTTCAAAGGTCTGGTCTGCAAATGTTGGGTGAACATATGGTATGGGAAATAAAAACAGTTGATACAAACTTACTTTCTTAACTTTTTAATTATTTAAAAAGTCAAGAACGTTAATTTACATCCTTGTTGCAGTAGACTAGACTAGTAAATATGGTCCAGAGTTACGTCATAAGTAAACTATGTATACTAAAAAAGCCTGTGTTTGTTATTGACAGATGAGCGCAAACAATGTTCAATGAATTATTATTTTGTTTTAATATCGTAATAAAACTCGTGTTGTACGAACGCAGTGTACGGTTTAGAGGAATTAGTGATGCTATTGTGAAAGTAATAATATTGTAGTTGCGAATGTTTTTAGATCATTGAAATGTAAGGAGCCTTGAAATGTTCAATATTAATAATTTATCGTAAGTTATGGTTATGTACCCATAACCAATAGAAAAGCAATGTTGCATCGTGTTCTTAATAATATTAAATTTTGTTAATATCGATATAAGCGATTTGTGTAAAAGAAACACCAAATTAAATGTTAACTAAGATCAGGACAGATTACTAAGTGTAGATTCCAATGATGGATAATTGGAAAAATTACTCGGAAAATATACAGTTAGGATAACTCAGCTCATACAGTAATACATGCCAATGATTAACGTCAATAGCTGGTTTAGTACCCACAGTTAGATGTAAACGAACTTTTGGATGCCCCTATACAGACGTTGTCAGATTATTACTGCCTTTTAGCCATAAGGGATTATACAAGTGAATATAAAATTGTGTTCTGTGCTCACACGATCTCGCTAGTATTTTTTAGTTAGAGCCTATAGCGTTAAGTTAGGACGAATTGTGTGAACGTGGTGTAATCTTAATTGTATAAAACACCATAACGTATTTTTCAAACCATCGCTTATCGTAAACTGGAACGGAGATTTTATTAGATTCATTTAGTAGTGTAAATCGGCCCCTAGACTAATAATGTGAAAATTGAATGTGAATAGTATATTCTACTATAGAGGAGGGCCTTAGGCGTGAATTGCGTGCGCATGCGACGCCGCGCGACCACGTGCGGACACGTGCGACTGCGTGCGAGTGACGCGTGCGGCGCGTGTTGTTAAGTCAGAGATCACTATTGTGTCTATAGTAGCGGGACACATGAGTTCGTTCAGAACTATATCGCGCGGTTTAGTTTTGAACGTACTCGTAGTAGGTATGGACCCAAAGAAGTGTTTAGGAAAATTTCTCTAGTAGTCAAGTTGGTGCCTGATTGTTCGCGTGTTTAAGGGGATCGTATGCTAACATATAAAACAGTCTAGACTTCCTTTTGGAGCATTTCCAACGTACTGATTATTTTTTTAATAAATTTAAAAAATTAGAGTAATTATTTTTTCAGCACTGATCGTAGTGCCATATTTTATTGGCTCGCTTTTTTAATAAATTATTTTTATAGTGAAATTCGACACCAAAATCAGAAAGACTAAATTAGTTTTTTCGTTCTATCCGTGTAACAATATGGACTTGAATATTTGATCTCAGAAATCGGCAGAGTAACAGATTTATGATGAGAATGCATGAGAGGATCCTAGTTTAGTGGTCCGTGAGTGTTATATCTTAATGAACATGTTAAGTGTCGCTCAATTTAAATTTATTTTACTTACGAGAACAAAGTTTGACACACATACAAACATACATTTTGGCCTATCAAAATGCTTGAGTACAAATTTCGTTTCGCTATTACGACGCGATGAAAATGTCTAGTGTTTGGCAAATAATCGGACTAAAGTTAAAATTAACATTAGTTTAGTTTTAGTGGTTCAGAATGTTAGTCAAGAGATGATATTTTATGATGACGAACCTCTTCGGACGCGGTGAAATTATATCGAAAAGATAAAATATATGGTAAGCTCGAAAAGATACAATATATTTTTATCACTGCCACCATAGTCATAGATGTCGTGTCGTTGTGCGGTTTTGCATGTCAGTGAAGCGCGCAACCGTTCACTTATTGCTCAGCGAATTATAATAATTTTAGTTAACCGCGGGCTCACTCACTCGCATGCAAAATCTTTTAGTTACGTGACAGAGTCAACGGGAACAATGGTAGTCGCTGCCAATTCATTTAAGCCCTATAGTTTGATCAGCATTATTTTCTGCGGTGTGTCCACTGGTAAAGTAAAATAAAGGCGTGAAACACATTACAGCCGTGATGCAGACACGCTTGAATGACGTTGTGAGGTAACAGCGCGTTGAACAATAAGAAGCGCCATCTTCAACTACATGCTCATGTTGTTGGAAATCGTGGTTCTAATTGCTCCTAGACAGAAACTCAAGGAATGTAAATAGTTAAGTATTTATTATTAAGTATTATTCTGCATAGTACTGTAATTTGCTTCGCGCCTGGATGGGCCTTAGGGGGAATTGAGGCCGGCGTGCCCGGGCCCGAGTGTCCCGGAATGGCCGGGCATCCCGGGTGTCGCCGTGCGGGGTTAGTCTAGTGGTAATGTTGCGAGTTGTCTTTCAAACACGTTTCCTATATTATGCGTTTATTATATGGATGTTCTCCTTTATTGTAAATGTTTGAATACAATAGTTACTATGTGGAGCCTGTGTATTCCAAATAGTGTGCACTACTTATTCAATTTGTAGATATTTAATTATATATAGTATAATGTTTAATGCGTTGTCTTATTTGCTTATACCCTATGGTGAAATCGGTGAAATTAATTATAATTTTGAACCCACGAGCTGATGGGTAATCTACCTCAATTAATTTATCACACATTTGGGCATAATAATAGTGAATGTTAATTTAAATTTGAAATTTGTTCAATGTAGTGATTATTAAGGTTTTTTTTTTTCAAATAAAATGGTTTGTCCACCTGTCACAAGTACTGTATCTTATATTAAATACATATTGTATGATTGATAATTATGTGTTTTATTAAATAATTGATACATCATCTGAAAACACCTTTAAACACCATCGTCTTATCACTAATGCTTCGGCTATTTTGTCGGGATAACGCGAACTACACTTCGCGCGCTCTCTGTGATACAGCGAGACGTCAACAGTAGTGCTATTCTGTAAAAATCTCACCGTGTTGGGTGAAGTGAGCTTAAAGTGAGCTGTTATGAGTATCAATCCCTAATCCCAGATGGAAAGACAGCTCACTTCACCTAAGTTCTCACGGTGAGATTTTAAAAGAATAGATCGACTGGTGTGCGTGAAACTAAGCACGTAAAGTGTAGTTCGTGTTTTCAAGACAATGTAGCCGTAGCACTAAAATATTCAAAGGTGGGAACGATACAATCGTCATTCAATGAAATCATCACTAACACTGGAAGCCAGTACCTACCTAATTATAAAGAAAATCGTCGGAACACCCTTATACTGTTAATCAGTTTACCAGAGTGAGTAATATAATCACTAGCAGTATATTACGAGCACCCACCATTGCAGGTACAGCTTGTATTGTACCTATTTAAGACAAAACGGAAAAATCCTCGGGCAATTTACTGACTCCATTGAAAACAGGACTGTATAGCTGTAGCCTAAAGTAGTAAATTGTATGAATATAGACACAGTTGGCTCGCGCATGCTCGCGACGACTCGGTTGGTCTCGACTTGAATGCGGCCACAGAAGGCTCGACTCTGCGCGAGGATTTTTTCTGTTCTGTCTGAACTGACCCTACGGCAAAAGTTGAGTTAGTAGCAAAGTTTCTCCTTGATTAGCTTTTTCCAATGGTGCAGATCTTAAGGGCTATTGAGTGCCAAAAAATCCTTAACTTCGGTGCCCAAGGTGATGGTTATTTAGATCATTAACTCCGAACTGACTAACAGTTACTGTTGACAATAGCCGAGTCAGTCAGTAGCAAGGTTCTCCTTGAAACGCTCTTTCCGTTGGTGCATATATTATGGCTATTGAACGCCAAGAATTCCTTAAACTTCGGTGCCAAATTTGTTACTTTCCTACGTAATTTTAACAGAAGATTGCAACAGTTGTGTAGGTATATCAGTAAATATCAGACTGGGCTTTACGCCTGCTACTGTTATTCAATAGAGGTATTTGCTGGAAGCTGCCGCGAGAGAGTGCTGAGTTCTTGTCACTTGTCAAAGTGATCTTGACAGAAAAGTGACCCATCGGCGACACTTAGCGCCATCTCGCAGTAAAGGCGTTGCCAGTCGATGGCCAAGGGGGGGGGGGGCAAGTTGATATGGAGTATGGGAAAAGTATGAATTGTAGGTTCAGTCATGAGCACATGAAGTGGTAAACCCCGATCCCTGAAAATTGGGTTTTGCAATGCCAATGGCATTACTAGTAAACGTGATGAGATTGCCTCGTTCTGCCGCGACCATTAGCAGGCTTAGCATGACGCTTTTTATTTCAACTCTACTGTAGAATAGAAATCGCTTGTCTACATTTCTCGGTGAAAAACTGTCAACTGTCTATACGAAAACGTCATTTTTGTCTACTCTTTCGACGACAAAACGCTAGTCTACGGTTCTTGTGCTGAGCTTGCAGCTAGACATCGTCCTCAAACAGGAATCCTTTTTGAAGCCCCACCATCGAAACCAGAATATTGCCAACTATAAATAATACTTATTTTTTAAGACCACGGGTACCTGTACATACCTCTATGTTTTGAATTTTTATTTTATTTTTACTGTCAATTTCTGTTTATGGGTATATTGCTTGCAATAAATCATTTTTTTTAAATTTTATAAACTAGTTCACAATGCCAAATCTCAGTGTCACAAGAGCAGCACCCTCATTTGTTACAGAAAGTCCATATACTGCCTCTCCATCTACCCAGCTCTTCTCCTATCTTATCTGTCGGTTCGGCATGACTGGTCATCAACCGATCACTATAATTTCCTCGTATGTCACTCCTAACAACGGTCATGAGGATCTCAATCCCATCCCTCTCACCAGCGACCTCACTACCCTCTTCGGCCTGAGTGACTCTGTCATTTTCGCGGGAGTTCTCAATGCCAAACATTGCTCTTCGAACTGTAAAATTACCTCTACCAGAGGCTTCCCTCTACTTCGATTTCATCGCTCCGATGATACCAACCCATTTCCCTGGCAATCCCAACCAGCTTCCCGATGTTCTCGATGTAGCGCTGCTCAAGAATGAAAACCTCCGTTTACACTCTATTGAGTAGTATTGAGACGTTTCACGACCACAATTCCGACCACCGCCCAGTAGTCATGCACTTAGCTCCCTACACGGGCGCGAGCGATCCCAAACAACCCCTCAGACCCAAATGATAACCCACTGGAGGAAAGTAAGCGAAAGACCCAAATTCACCACGCCGTCGCCTCTTCGCGTCGCCAGCTACCTCAGTGCATCCCTTAACTAGGGGAAAATTTACTTTTACCATTCCATACTTTTAGATACTCGTACCTTCCTCAATGGTTTACTTACACAAGAAGATAGCCAGAGGCTACTATCAACTGATTGCATCACAAGACAATCGGAACACTAAAGTTTTGATAACAAGAAACGACCTTGAAAAATAATATTAGGTATTATGTAGTTTTATTCAACAAACAACCTAAGTACAGAACACACCACGTGCCAAAACACAGCTATCAGCATTTTAAAACATCAAAGCAAAACTGCATTACATTCGATACCTATGGTTTCTAATTTCTACCGACTTTTAGTGTACCTAATGGATATGGGGAAGTTGTGTAAGGTATTTCTTGGCCCCGGGAACGCTGTCGACAAATGTTTCACAAGGCAACTTGATACCTGGGCAGGTGTCATCAAGCTTTAGTTTTTATTGTAGGTATTGCTGCAATTTTTGTGGTGGTTTATGACAGTTTGACTGTTAATTGACAGGTTCAAGGTTGGATTACCTAGACGACAACTAGGTGCTACTAGAGGGCTTTCATCGCCCCGTCTTCAGAGATAGGATATGCTTAGCCTAAGCAAGCAGGTTTCCTTAAGCAGCTTATAGATAGGTCCGTTTACCTAATGACAACCACTGTGGTGGCACCGTGTGGTGCCGGACGTAAAGAATAGCAACATCCCATTTCTTCCCGTGGGTGTCGTAGAAGGCGACTAAGGGACTTACTAGAGAATGGGCAGCAGCGTTCTCTATGCATTTTACCATCATACTGCGTTAGCCAACCCGCCTGCCAAGCGTGGTGATTATGGCACATCCCCCCAATGGGGGAGGCCTATGTCCAGCAGTGGACGTCTTTCGGCTGAAATGATGATGATGAACCACTGTCAACAATCTTTTCTCAATATTCCTCCTTGTTGGCTTATGTCGTAAAATCAACTGCCAATATTATTGTAAAGTGGATTGAAACCTGAATCGTCAGACGTGATGGTATGATTAAGAAATCTTTAGTATTGTTCCTAAAGTTCTGAGCTAGCTGCACGATTAGTGACAAATGCGTGCATTGACTGGACGGGTCCACTCAATCTGTGTGGTGCTTTCCTTAAAATACCATTTCAGACACTAATCTACCTGGTTTTCACATAATCTGACCAAGATTATGTCTGGACTTTAAAAGTGACTGTGACCTCTGAGTTTGTTTCGGGCTTTCTTCGCAGAGTAGTCAGACAGGAAACGCCGACCTACCTCATCTAGTTTAAAGAATATGATTGACGTGTAAACGTGTTTGTACAAACCTACTTATAGAAATAAAATCATTTATCATTTATGATAGTTTCGACACACTTACTCATATAGTAGCTCTTATTGAACTGCATTTAGGTTCAATATGCAGTGTTTTCACACAGGCATTCAGAACTTAATTTCTCACCGTGAAAGTTTTCAGAAAAAAGGGTTTCTAACCTTACATTACAAAATAGACCTGCACCCTAATTGCGTAACTCACGATTAATCATAATTTGTTCAGTTTTGAAACAGATGGCTAAACCATTGCTTCATATGTTCGAAAAATATATCTGGTCAAAAACGTAAATGATGCAATGAATATTGTTGAACTGTCAAAATGAAACCGATTATGATTAATCGCGTGTTACGCAATTAATGTGCTGGAATATAGTTCGCAAAAATTAAGAGCAATAAAAGCAATCTATTTACTCAATGAGAGCAGTGGTGGCGCAGTGGTAACGGCCGCGACTTACGAGTTGTAGGTCGTAGGTTCAAACCCAGACAGGCGCTTTATTATGTGTGAATTATTTCATCACCACTGCTCTTAAAACGGTGAAGGATAACATTGTGAGGAAACCGGCATGTCCTAGAACTAAAAATTTTAAGACATGTGACATCCACCAACCCGCACTGGGCCCACGTCGTGGATTGCGGCCAACTTCCTCTCACCGAGAGTAAGCCTGTGTCCCAGCAGTGGGAACATTATATAGGCTGATGATGATGATGATGATTTACTCAATAAAGTAACAAAAAAAGTACCTAATAGCCTCTAAAGTGCAGAGCCCCTGTCGGCTGCACCAGACTGCACTGTCAGCAAGCTGTCGGTACCTCGAAGCGTCCTGTTGGCGGGGACTCGTCCCACTCCTGCGCAATCTACCGACTGCATCGGACCATGTGAGTAGTTAGTTAATTGTCTACATCTTGATTTATTAGGTCGCACTACTATTTAAATAGCTCTTCATGTGATGATAACTTAGACTTTGACATAGCTGTAAATAAAAACCATTATTAATAAGTTATTTGTTATCTTGCAGAACTTTAAAAACCTAATTCCTTTTAATTTTTAAACCTTTAAAACTTACGGATTTAAATAATTTCTCCTTTGTTATTTGAACATAATCATCGACATGTATTTTTGTATAGTTTATGTGTTGTATTCATTCGTTAACATATCTACTTGTAATCTGTTGTAACCACGAGGGAACCACTCAATGTGTTGCACTTTTCAATTGGCTAACAGGAGAGGTTTTCCGGCTGAGACCATTTAATCAAGGCACCATGTACCACTAGGTTTGACCTTTACGTGCCCACCTTATTATGCCCATATTCCTGTCGGGATTTAATTGAGGAAAAGATTCCCTAGACAATTTAGCAGGTTTTTCCTGAGCCTTTTTCTTAATTTTCACATAAAAAATTTGATTTTACATTAGATCATACCTACATTACCTACTTTATCCTAACTTCTGTACTTCAGGTTGTGCTTCCGTTCATCTTCATTTCCATCCGGGCAATGCATTTTGAAAGTTCTTTATTTAGCATAGGACCCAAAGGAAGGAGCCACGGTGTGCATAAAATAATGACTGTGATCTGAAACAGCAATCTTTATTTTTCAGTGCTGTTTTCCGGACGGCAGGTTTCCAAGATCGAAGGAGCTAATCGTGAGTTTTTAACTAACCCTTATTTTGTTATTACTTGCCGTGACTGTCGTCCTGTTTAAGCTCGTAAGCTTCGTTCATTACTGTTAAATCTACCTCTATATTAATACGGAAAGTAGAAAGTTTGTACCCCTTTTTACGGAAGTTTTGCGGACGGAACATTTGGCACGTTTAAAGCTTACATGGAGAAGGAACGCAGAAAACTAATTTTATATATAATAAAACATTAGAAATACACAAAGTTTAAATGAATTGTGGTCGGATTTCGACCACTAGGCGAACACTAGTTTGAATTACGCAGTTGATCACATCATTATTTTCTGACAATGACCCAGAATGTTAGCTTTCTCATTCAAGCCTCCGATATCGTTACGGGTTCGATTCCCGCACTGAAACTGAAATGCTTGTGTGCTTGTTATTTTCGTTATACTTGGGTAAATATGATTAATTTGTGTTTATGCGGCCATTTACGGAATCGTTTGGTTATTTTTCTATTTTAATTTGAAAACGAATTGTTGTTCGATTCGGTTCTTCAATTTTAATGTTGTACCCATACTTATTGGTAAAACGTCGCGTTACTAACAATCAAGATCAGAAGACAGAAGACTCCGAGACAGAAGAGAGAAGAGGTTCAGGGTTGAAATGGCCATTACCTCACAGTCACGTGGTCATGACGGTACAACGTGTGATGTGACGTAGTGGAAGTCTCGACCTGGACTATTCTACATGGTAGAAGATCTCATAAAGAATACGCAGAACAGCTGGTAGCAATATTATAATTATGAAGAGCCATTCGTCTTCAAAGAAAGTTTTCTTAATTATTCTGTGATTTTTTCTTTGTGCTTTTGTTTTTTATTTATAATTTTTGTTTGTGTTTTTAATTGATTATGTTTTAAAATTGTGTTCCTTAGACATGTTGTTTAGTTTTTCATCAGTGGTCCTTGCATTGGCATGATCGCCTGAAATAAATCAATAATAGGTATCCACATAGGCTTAAGTTTTATGGTTTTACTAATAGTCATTTTTGCAATGCCGTGGATTTATAATTTTGCCAAAGTCCGAGGGAAAATTAACTAACTGTGTTACTTATATTTTAACAAGCTCTTTAGAAAACCTTTTCCAGGCTTAATAACATAAGATATGATTCCAGTTTAAAATGAAAAACATAGCGTTTCGAAGGCATCATTAAAGATATCGTAGCTAACATCACGCCTTGTATCCTTGAAGGGCAGAGTTGTACCACATTTCGCCAGTTACGTTTAAGTTTAAATCCCACCCTCTCATATAATAGGGGTTGAGCCCTTTGCCATCAACCGGGCAAAAATCCAGACTCCAGGCTGCTACTGAGAAATTCCAAGTAAAAAACCCAATAATACTTCGTCCGACCCCGGAATCGAACACAGGACCTCGTGTTCAACAGAACAGCGCTTGCTGCCCCTAGTCCAACGAGGCAATCATTAAAGATTTAGGCAGATAATTATTTATTCATCTTCAATAACGATTTAGGCAGTAAAACCGCATAACAAAAACCTTTTCCTCCCATTATCTTCTTTCAATTATTAATTTACTAGCCATTACGGAGGACGGGCGGTATCGCCTACCAACAGTAGCTACGTGCCTCGGCCCCAGTATAACATTACGCTTGCTCAGGGCTCTCTTGCTTACCGTGAATGTTACCTGATACTTAGGTACTACCCGTGACTGCTGTGTCGCGTTATTGGAATAAGTGTTGTGTGTGTTTGATTCAGGTATCATTATTAGCACCGTCTGTGTAGTTAGGTATTTTATGGTTATGCTACACTTTTTGTATGGGTACATGAAATATTTCCTGACTGAGTGACTGATGGTTATCGCTTTTATAAGGGGGACTATTCTCTACGACCGTCAATAAAGATACTGGCCCGTCCTAAAATAGTTTTTGGTCGGCAAAAACACATTGAGGGTAAGGAAAAGTATCAAAACGTGCTGTCATTCATTCTTAGTTCGGGGTCCAAACTAATCTTATGGCCGTAAGTGATACGGACAAGGAAACGCCCGTAAATTCGGCTTGCTTAGAAAGTAGACCGCCTGATATTAGTGGCTTCCGGGACCAACTCCCTAAGCACAAAGTACAAAGTTTCGACCGTTTTCTACTCCGTATCACTTACGGACATACGATTAGACTGGGGCCCGAAGTAGAAATTTATGACAACACAATTTGACAGGTGTCCTTACTCCCGACTACTCTCGGACACATATCGGGAGTCTCGATGTGCTTTTGCCCATCCGAAAAAGTTAATTCATCGGGATTCACTTCTAAATATAGAATCACTTTCGGACGGGTCTGTATCTTCGTTGATGGACTTACTTCGTAGATGGAGTAGGTAAACCCCCAGACACCTTTATGGTGGCTATACATATTTATGAAAAGTGGCTGTAAACACCAATGGTTGTAGTGGTGGCGAGTGGCTTATATGCGAGTGGTTTAACTGACAGAAAGCACACAACTTAAACTACGATTTCTATATGAATAATGCATTGTAGGGGCACAATGTAAGCACGAAAGGCAGAATGCTAGTTAAGCTAAAATATACGTAAGTGAGACGAATGAACGGCCAGCCAGTTACTGCGCACTGGTCCGAATAGAAGGTTGTCTTTACGGGTTTCTTTTATCGAATAAACATGGACATTCCTAATCTATAAAAGGATTTTAATTTAGTGGACCCGCAACCTTCTACTACTAGACGGAGCAGTACTCACTTAGGGGTTTACAACGCCCAGCAGACAGACAGTTTACAACGCCCAGCAGACAGACAGTTTACAACGCCCAGCAAACAGACCGCTAAAGCATTAAAGTTTTAAATGAATTATGGTCGAATTTAGACTACTGAGCAACCACTAGTTTTATTTAATAGCCGTTAGATCTGGTTGGTAAGTGCGAGGCCTGGGTATCGATTGCTAGTTTATCTACGTCACTTCTTTGAGCAAATTCTCAGTAGCATGACGGTGGATGTGATGATTGATCATACCTTCGGCGAAAGATACTTTTATGTTGATTTAATAAACGTTTCTAAGAGTTTTTATCCATTGTTGAAGTAACCAGAAGCTAACGATTTTTTAAGAAATTGCCTTATTGTATCCTGAATACCCCTGATCTCTCTATCTACCGTGTAAGATACCTATATTTTTAGATTTGTATGATACTAACTGTGCTCGCGACTTCGTTCGACTTAAACAATAATGTGTATCATTACTTAATCTTTTTCTGAAATAAAAGTAGCTAAAGTTACTATTTATAACATCAGCTACAACCCTCTAAATGTATAGGTATAACCCCATAGAACGACTGATTCATTTTTCATGAATCAGTCGTGATTTTTAACCGACTTCAAAAAGGAGGTGGTTCTCAATTCGTCGGAACCTTTTTTTTATGTATGTTCCCATATTACTCAAAGATGGCTGGACCGATTCGGTTTTTTTTTTGTTTGACAGGGTAAACTTCCCAGGTGGTCCCATGATCAAGTCAGGATCTGATGATGGGATCCTGGAGAAATAGAGAGAACTCTTCAAATTTTATAGGCACACTTGAAGCGATTTGGGCATTTTTTGGAAGAGTACTTTCTCGGAGTGGCTCCATTTCAATTTGGTGAAGATCTGATGAAGAACTTCGGAGATAGGCAACGGAACTCCTCAAATACAGCTCCAAATACACCGACTTCCGAAATTAAAGTAATTTTTCACTTTGTAGTGTTTTTTGGAAGTCGGTTGTTTTTTTTTTGGAAAATGTTTTTATTTTTCACTTTTTAGTGGTTCACATGTGTTTACTCCTTCACAGCGTACCGGCGGCGTTTTTTTGATTAAAATTCTGTGTGTTCACATACGTGTTACCGTCGCGAATCATATTTTGGTTAGCATACTGCCTGCCCCTACCGCAGTTAGCCTTCTAGTAGCGTTGTAACTAAATGACAAGTTTTAGTATCTAATAATTCGGTCTAACCTCTAACGACTGTACCTACACACGCGTAGGACTCATAAAATTTTAGTAAGCTTAGTCAGAGGATTTGTGCTATAATGAAAACTGCTTACGATCCCAAAAGTACACAGGTGATAGAGACATTGGACATCGGACATCAAGGACATTAGTTTACGCCAGTCATCAAAAAAAAAAAAAACAAGCAGTATATATATTTTTTTTTTGATGAGATATAAAACTGCTTTTTTTTTAAGTTTTGGTTCTAATGTTGCTCGTCAATGCCCCTGCCACCTTGTAAACTTACGTATTTTCGTATTAGCTATCAGACATTTTCAATATACAATTATTGAGATACAAAAATTTTGCCTCAACAAAAAATGTTTATTCCCTAAGCAATAAAAATATATGTAAAACTAGCAATAAAACCCTGACTATTTTGCTTTTATTTACAAAGGCTCCCACAGACAGGTTCGACACGACAATGCGATGCGATTCTGGTAAAACATGTCCATGAAGTTTTCACAGAAATTGTTCTACTAGAGTCGCGTCGCGCTGTCGTTGTTTCGCGCCTGTCTGCGGAAAGCATTAAGTTTCTGTATATTTTTGCTTACAACGGTTCTAAGGTCAAAAATATTCTGTATAGGCATAATAAGAATAATAACATAACTTGAGCACAATGTTCAGTTATCTGCGAAGATCTACGCATCTTTACGGTCCGTTAGCGATGAGATACACTTACTAGTTTCATAACCTATACCTATCTTTACTTGGCCCAAGCCTTAGAACATTATTATCTGTATTAGAGGTCTAACTTATCTGGTTTTTAGATGTCCAGTGTAATATGAGCTGTAGTGCCTTTGTAATATAGAGAGAAGTATGGTTTTCCATATCTGGGTAATATCGGAATTGGATCAGGATGTGAGCAAAGATAAGCTTTATTAGAATGTTTTTAGATGAGCTTGTAGTGTAACTTTTCCGTAGAAGTTGGTGATATGTATTTGTAAATGTAATATGTATATCTACTTAGCATAGTGAGCATACTCTTCCGTGCCTCGGAAAACACGTTACACGCCTTTGGTCCCGACTGTTATTTGTAGATCTTTTACAGTGGTTACGGGTGGTCAGAAGCCTGAAAGTCTGACAACCAGTCTTACCAAGGGGTATCGTATTACCCAGTAACTGATGCCCCTTTGAAACCAGGGGTACATCGAGCAATATGCTGTAGTGCGCTTTTGCTGTCTGAAAGAATAACGACTTTTTTAAAATTCTGATTTCGACTAGGCATACAAGATCGCTTGATAAGTTGGAATGAGTTCCAGTGTCATTATTGATACACTAGCAGTTCACCCGCAACGTGAATTTCGAAGATACAGCCCCTAAGTATTACTCGCTGATATTGTAGGTTTCCATGTGACAGAATTTTTATTGATACATTACAGTTTACTCTATAAACGAGAGTAGTTCCTAAGCTTTGATCAAATACCCCAGCACCTAGGCCAGGAGTACAGCTACATTTCTAAAGCCAAGTATTGGGGTGAGCTTATTGCTATTAACCGAGCCAGCCTCGCTCCGGGATGAGAAAATTTTGATAGAACAAAACTTTGGCTGACCAAGGGATCGACCTCACGCTTTACAGTCACACTTACCTACTTACGACCACTACACGAACGAGGTAATCCATTGACCAGAAATTGAAGGCTAAGTTCGGCTTTTTTTAGGGCTAGGCTGCCAATCAACTATGTTCCACGGCTTTCAGTTTAACCGGATGCAGCTGAATATCAGTGATTCACATGAAGGGACTGCTATCTGATCAACGTCGTCACCTGCAGACGTCAGCTCAGGTCAACATGATACCCCTTGGTAAGACTGTTTGTCAAACTTAACCGTAGATAATCCATTGACCATTCATCTACTTTACAAAATGAAATTACAGATGGTAGGCCCTCATACTCTTGCACCGTTGTTTGCGTTTGCAGTTGCACCTTATTTGGGCAGCACCAGTTAGATATATAGTTATGTAAACTCTAGGTCTGTGTAGCCATTATAATGGGGACTACACACTGACGGCTAGCATAGGTTGCGGTGTCTCGATTGTACGCCCCAGGCCTTACCTAACGATACACGGTCGTGTGCTAACTCGGTGCAGCAAATTGTGTGTTTTGAGACGCACACTTGTGTCTCAAAACACGCAATTTTCAATTAACTCACTAATCTACAACGTATCGACTATCTCATGATAGTCTATAAGTACGTTTTAGATTAGTGAGTAATATACATAATTTGCAAAGGATGGAATTACACGTAATTTGTGGGGATATCACAAGGTTATGTTCTGTGTCTCGTAGTGTAAATTATTTTGCCTACCTACTATTGTATAGAATCAAGTTTCTCGAACTAAACAGATAGCTGTGCTGCTGGGGAGTTTGTTGCGCCACTTCTTCTTCCCAGCTAAAGCACTAGGAAGTGGCGAAGGGCAGGCGTTTTGGTGGACAGTCTTATGTAATTTTGACGTTCGAAAAGTACTGAATCTCAGCCTAATTTGAATAAATGACTTTTGATTTTGTATTATCCCGGTTGGTCTACCCGTTATTACTAGTTATGTACCGACTAGTCGGGTAAACACCGGTCGGCCCCTTTTTGACGTAATAATTGCTGCTATCGCATAAATATGCATTGTTTTGAATCCAAGGATGATGAAATTTCGAATTGGTTTGGGGTTGGTACTTTTTCCAAAAAAAAACCGACTGCCGGAAAAACACTACAAAGTGAAAAATAACTTGAATTTCTGAAGGCGGTGACAAAAAATTTAAATACATATCCAGTCACTGACTTCTGAAATTAAAGTTATTTTTCACTTTGTAGTGTTTTTCCGGCAGTAGGTTTTTTTTGTTGGAAAAAGCGTTTAACTGAACTTCATCAGCTCCTTTCTCTTCTCAACACACATTTTATCTTTAAGATTAAAACTATCTTAAGAAGAAGGCGGTATATTAATCAGCTCTGAAGCCGACTCCCATTCATAACTAGCGAGTACCCGGGTAAAGTTGGAAACTTTGGCGAGGCATTGGAAGTATCTCAGGCAAACTTCCTCTCTGAATACACATTCCAGATTGATTATCTTTAAGTACTAGCTTATGCCCGTGGCGTCGCCCGCGTGGATGTTGAAAATTATCCCACGAGAACGTACTACCGAGATTAAAATTACCCTATGTGTTAATCCAGGTTATAAACTATCTGTGTGCCAAATTTCATCCAAATCCGTTCAGCCGTATTTGCGTGATTGAGTAACAAACATCCAGACATCTTTACAAACTTTCACATTTATATTATTACAGTAGGATTCGCTTCTTCCTGCGGCTTCTGCCGCGTGTACGTCGGAAATTATCCACCAGGTACGTGCTACTGGATAAAAAGTGGCCCAGGATGCCATCTACCTCCTTGCCAATTTTTTAAAATCAAAATCCGTTCAGCGGTTAAAGCGTGAAAACGTTATTTATTTGATTACACGGGTTTTTCCTTTTTTTTTTCGCGGGTCCCTCCCTATTACTATTTTCTAAAATAAAACCCTAAGTTACTCCTTATAACATTAGCTATCTGCCAGTGAAAGTTCCGACAATATCGGCCCAGCCGTTTCGGAGATTAGCCGGAACAAACAGACAGAGAATCAGACAAAAGTAAAAAAATATATTTTATTTTTGGTATACGTAGATACCTTAAACATAAATGTATACTACTGTCGAAATATAATGTTAAGTATGCATTTAGTAAGCTGTTAGTCTCTGACATTACAAGCAGACACTTCAATCTTATTTATTTGGTTAGATTGGATAAAGTATTTGCTGCGAAATTGAGAAGGATTTCATGAGATTATTTTGTTTTTATTGCTTAGCGCTTTTCAATTGCATGTCATTCGTTTCATTAGAAGGAGTATAGCAGTAACCGTCGTAAATAAACAAAGCTTTTGAACAGAATTCACAGAAGCTCAAACATACACAAACAAAACATCAAGCTTTGTTTCCCGGAAGGGTTTGGCAGAGGTGTAAAGTAGGTATACCCACATTTCGTTCGTTATGTTTTGTTATGTAGTGTGGTGTTGTGATGTGCTTGTTGGTACAGTTACCTATAGAATCTTATAACTCAACAAAATTGCCCGATAGTTTCCTTGTAATTGTTTAATAGCAATTATTGGCCGTGGTGGTTCCGTGTGATGCCGGATGTAAAAGAATAGCACCATCCCATTTCTTCCCGTGGGTGTTGTAGAAGGTGACTAAGGGACTTACTAGAGAATGGGCAGCAGCGTTCTCTATGCATTTTACCACCATACTGCGATCACCAACCCGCCTGCCAAGCGTGGCGACTATGGCAAAACTCCCCTTTTTAGGGAGGCCTATGTCCAGCAGTGGACGTCTTTCGGCTGAAGTGAATTATTGGCAGTTTCTTACGGGTTAAAAAAATCTTAGAAAACCGACACAAGATGCATAACCAATAATTTTTAGGGTTCCGTATCCAAAGAATGCCAACGGCTACTAAGCTTCCGCTGTCCGTCCATCTGTCTCTCAGCGGGCTGTATCTCATGAACCGTAATAGGTAGACGTTTGAAATTTTCACAGAGTGTGTATTTCTATTGGTGCTACGAGTATAACAACAATAAAATAAAAATAAAAATAAAATAACTTTATTGACACCATAAACCTTTGTAAACAATACCACAATACATATCACTTAGGTAGGTAACATTAGTTTTTGAGAAAAGGCTGCACAAATAGTGAAAAACCCTGTCTCCTAAACTAGGGGAACCCTGTGACCTAGGAGTCAGTGTTCTACTCAGTAGCTACGTGTACCAAAGAAACCTTAAATTTATATGTGTTACTGACAATAAACCCATAGTGACCTGATTTAACTAATTATGAATATGAATGTGTGACCATGTGTGTGGGGGAGATGGCTGTGTGAGTGGGATTGGGTGTTATGTGGTGAGGTGTATGAGAGTAACATATAGTTATAACATACACAAATAACATAAAGTTAAAAAAAACTAAAAACACGCTTTAAAAACCATACTAAAAAAGGAGAAAATAATTTAATTCAATTAAAAAGCTTTTTTTTTTTTTTGGGTGCTTTTTGAGGTACTTTTATAATCAATTAATGTCAAGCACCGCACGCTTTTTAATTGAATCAAATTATTTTCTCCTTTTTTAGTTTGGTTTTTAAAGTGTGTTTTTAAGTTTTTTAAAATATTATTTATTTTCTATGTTTTATTTCTGCTAACTACAAAAACGTGTTTTTTTTAATTTTTGAATTGTCATCGGTCCTCGATAAGTTTACAAAGTTTCAATGAAATCTGACCGTTTAAAGTGGGTCAAAATCGCGCTCTAAGGAGTCGGTTAAATACAAACATACAAGTGAAGCTAATATAAAGCGTGTAATAAAAGGGATTCCTCATACAAGAAACGTGTTTTTTTTTTAATTTGCAGTAGTCTCAAATATTGTCGGGTGATACGGTAATAGTGCCAGTCCGACTAGCACTTACCCGGTTTTTTCTGCAATTCTGAATATCCGTTGGATAAGCTCATTGTTGTGTAGTTTTTCCCTGTAATTACTGTCATCAAAGCCCTTATAAATAACAACCTAACACTTGCAGACACAACCGATATTTATACCGATACCGAGACTATCGATTGGTATCGCAAACTCGATCGGATCTTACGCCACTGCCCATTATAATACACTTTTGACAACTAATTATCGGGACAGACGGATAGACGTAGAATATTTTGCTATAATTAGGGGATAGAGGGACAATAGTTGTAGAATGCTGATTTATAGACCGGTGAATAGACTGGGTTAGGCTACTGATAATGGGCTTGGATTAAGCTAATTTATGGAACTGTATTTAGGGCAGACATTTTTGTGATCTCCCGTTGCCAGTGAAATTTTAGCTCAACTAGAAGATTGCGGGAAAATTACAGTTATGTAAGTATGGATGGATGGATGTTTGTTACTCTTTCACGCAAAAACGGCTGAACGGATTTGGATGAAATTTGGCACACAGATAAATTGTAACCTAGATTAACACATAGGGTACTTTTTATCCCGGTAGTACGTTCCCGCGGGATAATTTCCGACCTCCACGCGGGCGAAGCCGCGGGCGGAAGTTAGTATTATTATAAAACAAACTCTCGCCACTTCTGTCTACCTATCTGTCTGTTCGCGATAAACTCAAAAGCGACTGAACGGATTTTCATACAGTTTTCACCAAAAAGACAGAGTGATTCATGAGGAATGTTCAGGTGTATAGTTTGTTAAGGTTTTTTGTCAATTTGTTAACGCGTCCGACGAGTCCGCTGGTAATAGCTAGTATTTTTAAATAACCCGTATGATAAATTGTAATAACTTCTTACGAATTTATGTTAAAGTAAAACTTTATGAAAAGCGCTGGCTATTTAGCCAGACTATTTTTGCCTATTTGGATACGCTGCAAATATTCAATTCATCTGAGCCACGTACTTACTTGAGCTGTTTCGTATGGTGCCAGACGTAAAGAATATCACCATCCCATTTCTTCCCGTGGGTGTCGTAGAAGGCGCCTAAGGGACTTACCAGAGAATGGGCAGCAGCGTTCTCTATGTATTTTACCACCATACTGCGATCGCCAACCCGCTTGCCAAGCGTGGCGATTATAGCAAACCCCCCTTTTGGGGGAGGCCTATGTCCAGCAGTGGACGTCTTTCGGTTGAAATAATGAATGATGATCTACTTAAGGGGGAAGCGCCAGGGTAGCCTGCCCGAAAAATAAGTATGATTCGCCACCTTAACAAGTAGGTAATGTGTCAATAGGGTTAAATGAAATTAGAGGTTTGTATTCATTACTTTAATAATTATAATTCTGGAAATACATACGTGTTACAGTCGCGAATCATAAAATATTTTGTCCAACATACAACCTTACAATGAAGTGCAAATTCCAAAAAACGTAAGAAAATTTGAATCGCGGGCTACCGTGGCTTTTCCCTTTAGGTACATATAGTAAACTAGATTTTGCCAGCGGCTTCGCCCGCGTAGTGTTCGAAAATTATCATACAGGAACGTACTATTGGGATAGAAAATTTCATCCAAATTCGTTAAGCCGTTTTTGCGTGATTCAGTAACTATCTTCCTAACATCTTTACATCCAAACATATGAACTTTCACAATTATAATGTAAGAAAATATTAACTAGTTGGATAAAAACACTTACATACGATGAAACAGAGGCACTTTTGGAGCACACAAAGTAGCAGATACACTTACACACACACACACATAATTACACTCTAACATACACTCTTACAGACACTCTCATATACACACACCGCACAGGTATTCACACTCTCACTAACATACTTGTTTTTATTTGATATTTTAAGTAACTACGGATGTCTTGTAAATAGATTAATATTATGCTGTACTATGGAAGAGCGGAGTCTCCTAACACAGGCATTGGTTGCTTAAAAGGAGCCTCCAAACACGAAACCCTGTTTTGTAAACTGAAGCTTAAATAAAAATATTATTATTTATTTATAATATTAAGTAGGATTAGGATTTTAAAAACAAAACACTGTCAATATGATCACATTCTACTGTGTGACTGGCCCAACAAGATACAAGCTGTGTCAAGAAAAATAATGGAAAGTAATGTATAAGGTCTAAAACATCAAAATAAAGCTGAATCAAAAATAAGTTTTATGCAGTTTGAAGCCGATATTCCTACTGTCCAGTATTATAGAGTGACATCATTGTTCCAAATTTGAAATCTCGACTATTGAAAAAAAAAATTAATTCTAGACAAACCCCCTTATTTATAAACGTTAGGTACTTAAAGTTAAGTAATGATTAGCGACTGTTTAACCTAGGTAAATTTTTGACGTTTAAACTTCTCTTAACTTTAGGCAACGTTTATAAATAAGAGGGAAAAAGTGCAGAGTAATTCGATTTAGGAGACCGGGAAATTGTTCCAACGGCTTTCCAAGAAAAAAAAATGGAAAATCTTACTTTTATTTCTATAAAAGCTACGTAGACACACGTGGGTGTAGAGTTAGACTGTACCTAGATGTATTCCTAGATTATGTGGGAGTATGAATGTCATACAGTACCTACGTAGGTGGTATTCATGTGCTTATTACTGTCGCTTTGTATTTGTTTTCTCCAACATGACGTCAAAGTGAGCATTTCAAAGATGAATGCTTTTGACCTCTGTTTTTAAATAGTGTGTATTTTTTAAAGACTTTACCTGTCAACTATTTATAGAAGGATTAACTTTGTTTTTGATGTACCTAGGTGAAAGTATTTCTTATCTTTGTCTTTCTTGCTAAAGACAGGATTTTTAGGTTAGGTATGTAATTCTATCTAATTTAATGATCTTCTCTATATATCTTTATGAACGTCAAATAATCCCCATTTTGTGGTCCTAAAAAGACTAAATAGTCAAGTTACTGCAATCAAACCGGCACCCTAATTGTGTAACACGCGATTAATCGTAATCGGTTTCATTTTGACAGTTCAACAATATTCATTGCGTTATTTACATTGTTGAGCAGACACATTTTTCGAGCATATGAAGCAATGGTTTAGCCATCTGTTTCAAAACGAAACAAATTATGATTAATCGTGAGTTACGCAATTAGGGTGCTGGTGTACCTACAGCGTACGCTGGCCGCTGTCACGGTTCTAACCTAACCTAACCAGTTTGGTCGGAGTACCCTTGCTTAGTAACTGCGGCTAACTGTAAGAAAATGCCTTGAAAGTTAAAAGGAGGCTCAAAATTATTTAAAAAGCGTGGATCATTAGAATCGCAAAATGTTTTTGGAAGTTCATTAATAAAAAAATTGCGGTCATTATATAATCAATAAGCTTTTAAAAGAATAATTTAAAAAACAAAACCTTATTTTAGTTACGAACAGGAGCTGACGTGGATGTGTTCAGATCTTATATTTCCATGGAAAAGATTCCCATAGTAGATATTTTTCCGTAAATAATACCACTTCTTTTTGTTATAATTTTCCTTCTACGTTGCTACGAAATGACGTCATTATGACTTCCGTCTAAATATGACCTCGTTAGTTATTTTCCTAATAAAAGAAAGGATATCCGGTTGGTTCTCAAATAAATAATAAACACACCTACTTACGCGTAGGTAAACAGGTACAAGGGCGGCAGGGACAACGACGCGCACACTGAAACCATGAATGGAAACATTTTGAAATGAAAATCAATTGATACTGAAGGGAGAACTTTTCCATTGATATCAAGTTTATAAATAGCCGCCACGTGCAAGCTTGGATTGTAAGCGAAGGTATTATTAATCTATTAGTAGGAATGGTTGCGTTTTTATACAAAATATTTCAGAATTTTCTTTACACTTAGGTTAATCGGTAGTTTCAAACTAGTCTCGTATGGCTTGCACGACAAACAATTATTTGGATTTGAAAGATTTTACATAAAATATAAACTACTATACAGGATGCTGTATAGTATTTTGTTATTTTTTGCTGCTGATGTGACTGATGGTGTATTGTATTTTTTTGATGTAGGTAATAGGTAATAAACTTACTTTTAACTAAGTTTCAGAAATAGACTCGTCCTTATTCCATGGGACTTAAGGTGAATGCGCAGTGGTAGACCGCGAAATTCAAATTTTCTTACGTTTTTGCAATTTTCAGGTCAGTATCAGGTTGTATCCTGATCAAAATGTGATTTGCGAATATAACAGGTACGTGTTTACAGAATTATAGTCATTAGAATGTCTAATATATCTCTTATAAGTTAGATTTCTTCCACAAGCACTATTCCATAAGAAATTTGTTCTTATGGATCAAATCTAACTTAGAAAGATGTATTATTGATTCTAATGATTATAAATCTGTAAATACGTACATGTTATAGTCGCAAATCTTATTTTGATCAAGTAACAAGCTGACACTCACCTGAAAATTGCAAAAAACGTAACACAATTTGAATTTCGCGCTCTACCTCTGCGCATTCAACATAACTGCCAAAATGTTGATCTACTATAGGTACCTACACATCTGCCGTACCACTCAAGGAATACAGGCGTGATGTTACGTTATATAGTTTCAGAAATATTGCATTTTATGCCACTGAGAACGGTAAATACGGATTTTATGTAGAAACTTGCAGTAACAGGCGACTAATGGCCGATTCCTATAATTTAAGGAGGAGTTGTGGGTTAAAAATAAGACTCTTGTTTGTATCTTTCCCTAAAATCAAGCAAAAACCCTACCTTCGCATAGTAGAGTATTTGGACGTAGCTATCACAGGTAAAATTAGCATTCGAAGCTATTTATTTGTCCAGTTTGGAAATAAAAAATGCTACCATTATTAAGCAAAACGATCCGTTTTTGTTTATAGGAGCCGAGCATTTATTGCTTTGTCCTGTCATCTACTAAGCTGTAATTTTGGTAACAATGTATAATTAAATTGAGTTAGTGAAACTCAGATATTATAACGATATTTTCGGCTCGTGATCGTCCTAAAACAGGCCCTGTTGCAGTACAGCATTAATTGATGGATGCTCGCTGATTACGCTTATGCTTGCTGCATGCTCGTTATGCTTTGGTAATCTTAGACCATTATGCCCAGATATCATTAAGAACCTTTCTCTCAGCGTCAAACTCTAATGACAAATGCTATAGGTAATTATTATAAATCATTATTTTTAAACCAGTCAGCAGCCAGCTGCTTAGAATAGCATAACATATTATAATCAGCCAATAATGTTCCCACAGTTGGGACACAAGCGTCCTCTTCTCGGCCCAGTGCGGGTTTGTACTTAGATGTCACATGACTGTGTTCGAATTGTTGGTTCTAGGACACGACCGTTTCCTGACTAGGTTTTCCTTCAGCGTTTTAAGAGCGGTGTTGATGAAATTAAATTTACAAATTAAAGTGCCTGCTCGGGTTCGAACTTACGACCTAATAACTCGAAGTCAGGGCAGATAACACTGGGTTACTAACTACTTACTGTTCTTCTAGCTCCTGCTCTGCAAAGAATAGAATAAATGTGTATTATATATTTCAGCAATAGGTACATAGTAGAAAAAAATATATTCGTCCAAATATACTTTGGTGCTGTAAATTTTTCGCTTGCCCGTATGATCCACACATCCAGCTCCAATCTCCAGTTAGTCGTCTTAAGACTCTTTCCTCCAAAGAGGGAGGCGACGCATGTGAGGGAGAGGCAGTATATGATTCCCGGCCAACGCAGGCGCGGGCTTGCGGATGGCGAGTAATGGGTAGCTCGCTGTCCGGTAAGGACCAAGCCAGGGTCGACGGCGCGTTGTGTTCCACACGCGCCTCAAAGAGATGTCAGCACCAACTGGTGGGGTCCGCTAGGGCCGATGCTTGCCAGGGGTGCGGGTTATTCGAAAGAGATACCGTGGCCCCTGGCACACAGGCAACTGAAGGAACACGGGTGGGTTTTAGTCAGTAAATGTCTGAGACGCCCTCCAGCTCCACTCGGAGCGGGAGCACTTATTTGATGACCCTCAAAAAAAAAAGACCCTTTCCTCCATCTAATTTGCATCCAACAAATACCACACAGCTCCGTTAGGTCACATTCCCGTCGGTCAGACCAGTCATTAATCAGCACAGCCGTTCATAATAAATAACTTTACAATAGCACTATGAATTCGAGTTATTAGCCGCTGATTGGCCCATCAATTGCTATATGCAGTGCCCCCGGGACTGCCCGCCGCGGATAATCGGTGAGATACACTCTTTTGAAACAAGTTATGAGCGTATGGCGTGTTAGATTTTATATTAAACCGCACGTTATGGAAGAAAATGGCACTTAAGTTGATAAAATTAATCATTTAAAATATTCACTGATCATTATCTACCTACCCTTTTCTCAACTATATCGGGGTCGGCTTTAAATCTAAGTCTTAAGTATTTTACATCGAGCGACTGCCTATCTGACCTCTACAACGCAGTTTCTGGGTAACACGATACCCCTTGGTAAGCCTGGTTGTCAGACTTTCAGGCTTCTGATGACCCATAACAATTCTCAAAGATCCGCGAATGGCAGTGCTTTCCGAGGCACAGAGGGAATAGGTATATATACCTATATGGTCAGCCATCAACGGACCAACCGCGGCAAGCGTAGCTTAACCTGATCGATCGACCTGTGTGGCTGTTATTAGTCACCCAATAGCCATAATCATTATACATATTCACTACTAAATTCAAAAATTACAATCAAATTCAAATTATTTACAATTTGACATGAATACTTGGAGAAGTATAATATTAATATTGTTTCAATTATCGTGAATGTGAGGATTATGTGGATCATGTTTTCTTTTTTTGTTTTTTATCTCTTTTCAGTAAATTTTGAATCTGGCAGTTTGAGTACTTAATGCGGCCTACCAAGATGTCCTTTCTTTGGTATTGTTCGTCAAATCGTTGTTAAGTTGAGCTGTATGATTACTGACAAATGCGTGTACTGACAGGACAGGTCCACTCAATCTGTGTGGTTCTTACCTCAAAAGACCATTGCAGACACCAATCCACATGGTCTTTACATGATCTGACCAAGATTATCTTTGGACTTTAAAAGAGACTGTGACCTCTGAGTTTGTTTTGGCCTTTCTTCGCCGTGTAGTCAGATAGGAAACGCCGACCTCACCTAGTTTAAAAAAATATGATTGACTTGTAAAAGTGTTTGTACAAACTCACTTACAGAAATAAAATCATTTATCATTTATGATAGTTTCGACACACTCATAAAGTAGCTCTTAGAGAACCGCATTTCTTATTTTCATTTATCATTATAACTTGACATCTGTCATTTTTAACCCCCAACGCAAAAACGACGGGATGTTATTTGTTAGTTGTATGAAATGGCTTTATCACGGCAAATTTACGTAGGATATCTATTTGTTTAACAATTACTATCTCTGACTGTACCAACATACTTACGTTTACTGTGCTGTCGATGACTTAAAAATCTTCTCGGAATCTTTTTATAAACAAGGTTAAACTTTAGACCCAAGTTTTTATTAAACTTGCTATGGCATTTATTTGTATAAATAACTTCACACTTGTCGGAATAAAGCTCAAAATACGAAAACTGGGTCGAAAGATTGGGTTTTGGCTAAAGATGAAAACTCGTTCTGTAATGAGACGGTCTAAGTTTATAACTTGGGCAAAACATTCAGGATATCAGCGCTAGACCGTAAGTTAGGCCGTCCGCAAACGGATCGTAACGTCGATTGCTCGCCATACATCACACAGCTCGGGATATTTTGTTCGGCTTATTTTGCTGTCCGTACATAGCAAAGCTTGCTGTGCACTTTAAACTTAAACTTTATCAAGTGTGTCAGTGTATTTATTGCTGTGATGCGTAGTTCTATTGCTGTAATTTTTTTTACACTCTTTTTATTTCCATAGTTTCATTGATGAAGCATTTTGATGAATGAGTAGTTAATATACGGTTAATGCCACCATTATAAAATTATATGTTTATTGTCTTCTGTTCACGCTATTCTGGATTTAAGTAAAGCAGTTTGAGATAATTCCTCATTTAGTCAAAGATTTGCGGCAGGAGATCCCAGATCGGGTGCATAAATTGTAAAGACACACGACACACGAAATGAAGTTATACCAGAAATAACAAAGGAATAACCATACATTTTCATACGTTTAAACTTGGAATAACTTTATTCTGTGTTTATTAGTAAGATGGTTAGCAGCAGTTACCTAACCTAACTTTTTGTACATATAATAATTATAACTTTCCGTCAAACACTTATTATAACACCTCCTACATTATGTTCAAAACCTTATATTTTTAGAAATTCCTCTATAGTTTAATAATATATAGCTACTTTATTACAACCCCAAACAATAACAACCCCCACACATTCGTGCGTCGTCAAGCCGGCGCGGACGTCGCGACGCCTCTCACGTTGCTAGGCAACGGCGACGCAATCGATTCGCTCCCCGCCATTCATTTCATTCGCTCATTATTACAAGGGCCACCACTATAAGTTTTAGATGAATGGGGGACTTGTCGAAGCTTTATTGTGTGTTGGATTTTTGGTGCAAAATTTTGGAAGGTTTTATTCGTATTGTTCTGTGGGAAATACGAGATCGTCTGATCGTTGCATTACAAAGACCAGAAAAAGTGACCTACCGGACTAAGTAATCTGTTTTTCTTTTACAATATAAAAATAAAACTGGCTGTAGGTAAACATCAAAACAATTTCGTAGAATCATTATCGGCCGGTCTGTTTTTGTCGTTCTTTTAGTAAGTTTCCCTGAACAAAATGACTAGTTTTAGGATTTTATTATCTCTCTCCCGTGAACATCCTAATTGTTTACGCAATTAGGATGCCGGTTCAATTTGTTATTGATACACTATCAATCACAAATTAAATCATTTTGAAGAATATTGCTAATCTATTACTTCATAATAATGTTCAAAAAAATTGTCGGCTGAGCAACGTTAATAACGCAATGAATGTTGTTAAACTGTCAAAATTAACTCCGTTCTTCGAAGTTTTGACTAAATTATCTTACTGCTCTGCTATATTTGGTGCTATAATATCCAATGAGATTTACATTCGTTTGTTTTGTATTATTTTAACTTAACATTTCATGGATGGTGATGAAGAATTCATGACTGCTTTAATTAGTTCACAGGTGGTCACTTCGGCTGCCCCTTTCAAACGACACAGCTGCCAACTCATTAGTTAGTTTATGTCTCCTCGGGGATCGAAGGGTTTGTTTTCTAATCGGGAACCACGCAATTATGACTGTTCCCCTGCAATCTAATTTAATATGATCGCCTAGTGCCTCGTTGGCTCAATGCTGGCAAACTTGCATAAAGGGTCCAACAGACAGACGCGATGCGACAGCGCGACGCGACTCTTGTAGAACAATTTCGATCAAATTTTCATATACGAGTAAATTGTTCTACTAGAGTCACGTCGTGCTGTCGCGGCGCGCCTGTTTATATGTTCAAAAATATACAGCAATTGAGTAATAAAGTGATAGACTGTTTGACACTTGTTTATATGAACAGATTTTGAACATCTGTATCTGACTAGATATAAAATATCTGTTTTCTTCCCCTGTTGTAGGCGACGCTTAGCAGATAACTTTGTTTGATCTCTATATACATTTATAAACATATTTGATCAAAGAGTAAGAAAAAACAAAATAAAATAAATTAAGTGTCAGTTTGCGGGAAGTCTTAAAGATTTTGTTTTAGTTACTGGAAAAAGAATTGTACCTAACTACCCACAATTTGTACTCATCTTCATCATCACCAATTAAGCCGAAAGACTGTTGGGCTTAGGCCTCCCCCAAGCACCGCCATGCCTCTTCGACCGATGCTATGGTTCTTGCATCCAGCGGAATCGGTCCATATTGTGGGACGCCGTCCATCGCTATGTCTTCGATCGCCACTCCAGAACCTTGCAGCCCCATCAGCCATCTGTTCCGCGAGTGATGTACCCTGCCCACTGCCACTTAACTTTGGCAATTCCGTATCCTCACGATTTTTATAAATACATATTTTATTCAAAATCTTCAAATTTTTCGTGCAAATCATCGAGTCTAGTTTGAGTCTAACGATGGACCTAATTGTGAAGAAAATTCAGAAATATTTGTATTAAAAGCGTACTTTCCTACCTTCGCATACAATCCAAGCTTGCACGTGGCGTCTATTTATAACCTTGATATCAATGGAAAAGTTCTCCCTTCAGTATCCATTGATTTGCATTTCAAAACTTTACTTGGTTGTTTTTTTTTTAAATAATTGATAATCATTTTATATATTGATCTACTTGGTTCCATTTAGTATTACGTTAACACATATGTTTATTTATGGAGATGGAATAAAAATATGAAATAAGGAAAATGGAATTTATTTTTGAAATTGTTCGACAATACCATAAGAAGTACTTACAAAAGTTACCTGAGTACATTGATATACAAAAAACAAGTATTTATGGCTCACGTTATATGGATAACAGTTATCCTTCCAAATGATTGGCAATTCATCAAGGAATCATACTCGTAAAACTTAGTTATTACCTATTAGTTACATAATTAACTATGTTAAGAAATTCATATCTATAAAATTGAAAAGATGTAGACTCTGCCACTACGGCAGAGTGCGACACCTATCCATAACCAATATCAACTATAAACCTTTATATACATGTATACACACACATAAACTCACGCCTTTTCCCCATGGGGGTAGGCAGTAACTACAGAACGCCACTTGCTGCAATCTTTCCTTACACAGTCCTGGGCCTCAAGTCTGCTATTACAATAGTGTCAGAATGGTCTATCATTGATTTCATAATTGTTGATTTTGACAAGTTTGGTAATCAACTAATGAAATGGCGTCATTATGACTTTCCAATGGTCAGCCACTGACACTCCATTGAAAGAAATGGCATTTATTGATAATCTCGTACATCATGACAAATGAATGACTGACTTAATTTACGAACTTCCTACTACTTTAGATTGCGTAAAACACTAATAAATAATAGTAAAAATATATATAAATGAAATCTGGCATGAATAAATGTTCAAATTTAGTAGTAGTTTTTCGAAAAACATTTCTACTAACGAGTTTTATAATAATGGCAATACGAAAATGCCATTATGACACAATTCTATTACGAGACCATTGACCGACCAATGATCGACCATTATGAATTTAGCAGATTACGAACTTTTAGCAAAATGACAAATGAATGACAATGGGATCGTGTTGGAATGACGAATTTATAAAAATAGCAGACTAAGGCCCCTGTTGCTTTGTTATCGTTGAGCCGGGTAATTGAGCAACAGTAGCTGGCAATGCCTTTCATTTTGATGGTTCAACAACTTTCATTGCGGTATTACCCGGCTGCATAGGGTAATGTGTTTTTTACGTTGTTGAGCAGACAAATTTTTCGAAAATATTTATGAAGCCATGGATTAGGTATCAATATCCAAAAAATGTTCCCTGTGGTGCCGGACGTAAAAGAATAGCACCATCCCATTTGTTCCCGTGGGTGTCGTAGAAGGCGACTAAGGGACTTACTAGAGAATGGGCAGCAGCGTTCTCTATGCATTTGACCACTATACTGCGATCGCCAACCCGCATGCCAAGCGTGGCGATTATGGCAAATCCCCCACTTTTGGGGGAGGCTTATGTCCAGCAGTGGACGTCTTTCGGCTGATATGATGATGATCCAAAAAAATATACAGATTGTGATTGATAGCGTATTACGCAATAAGGTTGCTGGTATACACGCACGCCAGTTGCAGTACTATGCACCTGACTTTTCTGAAGAACATCATTATAATCGTTAGCTTAAAATAAAAATGTATAACATTATTTCCAACGCCAATAACACCGTTATATGTATTTTACCGTCAGATTACATAAAGAGGCGCTCGTGAAGGTAAACATTCATCGTTCGTCGTTCGTGAGGACAGGCGACGAAATGGCAAACTTATCCAATTTGTTTTTTGTAACTCCTGGCGTTAGATTCCGATCAGGGTGATGGATCGTGAACACGACAGGTACGCTGTTGAGGTAAATGGTGAGTTTTCTTCGAGCTTTTGTTTTAGCAGATAGAAGAGCAGATTTCTGGAGTGTATTTTAATTCTTGGTCTATCTACAATCGTTATACTGTTCAACCAAATTAAAACAAGCCAAAATACAAGCCAAGTGCACAATATTTAGCGATATAACACAGTCACCATGCAAAAACAATAATATAAGGTAATTAAAAATAAAGTATGCACAATAATTATAACACGAATGCCTAGGTTTTACGGTGGATCATTAGATGATTTATAATATTTTTAATGCTCTTAAAACTGACATGCCTATTTAGATTATACATATCGCTTTAGATTTCCCAAAAAAGAAATATGAAGCAATATTTATCAATCCCCTATAAAAGTAAATTCTTATTCAATCTTGTTTCATCATTTAAGTGAACTATGTTATAATCAGAGATCGGATATTCGGATACATATTCACCTAAAGATAATTTTTTGCTATGAAAGTATGGAAGCGGCTTTATAAATTATTTGTAATATTTATTAAAAACCCCGGGATTCTTGGATTGCCTAACTATTCAGATGTGTATTAATTTAAAATTAATGTTTAACCCAATACAAATATGTGTATGTACTGGAGGAGGGCTGATTTGTATTAGTTAAAACAAAAAATAAACAAATTACTTACCTAAATTAAGACTTTTTGGATACAAATGCGCATTCCATGCTAGCTAACATCTCAACTTTAGGTGATTATGCATCAGAATATCCGATCTCTGGTTATAATATAAACAGCTGTGTACCCATGTTACTTGCCGGCGTGATATCATGCAAGTATCGCGTAGTTCAGGGTTGCAAGTAATTGCATTACTCGGTAATCCTGTTAGTAAACCCTCGTAGATGTTACACCGGTGCGGCGGCGGGCGCTTGCAAATCTTATGCGAATTAATATTAACCTAGGTTAGTTTTACTATATCGTTAGTTACCTATTAAGTACACTTTAAGATTAGGGAAAGATAACAGACGCTCCCTCTTCTTCGTAGCTCTGACAAGATTGTCAGAGCTGTCGTGGTCCTTATGTGGTTTCTTGTCTAGGGGCTGATGTGATTTGCCTCACAAATTCTCGCCATGTACTCTGATTTTTGGTAATCTAGTGCACTCGAGTGGTGATAGCCCAGTTGTAACAGTCGTGACGCGAGTTGTGGGTCATAGGTTCGACCCAGATGGGCGCTTTACTTTGTGTTTATTATTTCATCACTACTGCTCTCAAAACGGTGAAGTAAAACCTCTTGACGAAACCGGCATGTTCTAGAACCAAAAATTCGAAGACATCTGACATCTACAGTACTGGGCCCGCGTGGTGGATTACAGCAGTCCCAGCAGTGGGAACTTAAGGCTGATTATATAGTGTATCCATTCATAAACACAATAATTTGGTCAGTCCATCTCATGGGTGACCGTCCGCGTGGTCTAGCTATACTTGGACTCATAATCGTATTCAGTATCTTGACAGTTGAAGGGTCAGATTATGACAAAAAAAGATAGTGTGGTTGTGTAAGAATGAATGATGTAGTTCCATGCAAAAAAAAAAAAAAATTAATAACTTGTCTTAAAAACATAATCATTATGCACTATTAAAAATACATTTTTTTTTTTATATAATTCTTATATTCCACATGTTACAAACGATTTTTTTAAAGTTTTATAACGATATTAAAATTAAACCATTTTTATCATTCGTTCTTTACGCAAAATCGTTCACTACCCTAACACTATTAGTTTTAGTCTGGTAACTTAATTTTTTTCGAACTGTCAAGTTACTGAATACGATTATGAGTCGAAGTATAGTGCCCTCCACTCTATTCTACACGACAAGGCGCTCTATAGAGTCACCCTCACGCCTCAAGACGTGTCCGAAGTATTTGAGGTTTTTATTTAGACCTTGTTATCTGATTACATTTGTGGTAGTAAATTCACAGCTAAAATTAACTTTTTATTAGTCACAACCATAATCAGCCTATAATGTCAGATGTCTTCGAATTTTTGGTTCTAGGACATGCCAGTTTCGTCAAGATGTTTTCCTTCACCGTTTTGAAAGCAGTGGTGATGAAATAATTTAAAAAGCGCCGTTCGAACGATCGACGAACTACAACTACGGGGCCACCACTGCTCTTTAGCAGTTTCCTTCTAGTACGTAGGTAATTATTTGATTACATTTGTACAATTTACAGCTAAAATTAACTCTTTATTAGTCACAAACTCGTCCATAAATCAGCAGTATGCGTGCATCCTAGCAGTATTTCATTATAAACCAAGCTCTTGAAAATGGGAATAATTTTCTTCTTGAAAATTACAAGTTAGAGTTAGCAACGAAATGAAATTACTTAGTTGTCCTAAATTGAAATTGTACGTTTTATTGTCTTCGTTTCAGTTGGTTTAGTACCGTGAATACTAAATGACTGTTTTAGGTATGGTATGTATTTTATTTGCTCTGAAACTGGGAAGCGTATTTCATGTTTTGAGTGTCGAAGTTTCTATGGAGCTTCAGAAATTTGAGAAATAAATTTTCTGAGTGTGGAATGGATTTTTCAGGAATCATGATAGCTTCTTTTTTTTGGGCCAATTACAACAGATACAACAATTGCGTACACTATTAATTAATTTGCACTCTAATTGCGCACACTATTAATCAGTATCTGAATATTATTGAAGGATATTGTTAGCAATATCCTTCAAATGATTGATTCTGATTACTCCATTGCTACAAATTTTCGAAAAAATTGTTTGCACAATAACGTAAATATAATGTTGTTGAACTGTACTGTTAGTGAGTTAAGCAAATCAGCCCTTTATTAAGACTGAGGGCAGTTTTACGGAGTCGCAGTGGTTGGGACTGGTAGATTGTAAAACATTTGGTATTTTTTTTACCCGACTGCGCCGGAAGGAGGGTTATGTTTTTCGAGTGTATGTATGTATGTATATTTCTTTGGCACTCTCTGTAGCCTAAACTGCTTGATCGATTTCAGCTTGAGAGGTGCCGTTAGATTCGTCTTAATTGTGAGTGACACTGGGTTTAAGTAGGTACCAAAATTGAAAAAAAAATGGCCGATTTTTGGCGCCATAAAGTCCGTCAGTAAAGTTCACCTTTTAGGCAGTGGGTTTTTTTGATTTTGTAAATTATTTTTTTAAACAAAGTGTTTTGTTTTGCATTTTTTCGAAAGGAAATAAGTACCTAAAAATGCTTAGTTGTAGGCAAAGAAATTTGAGAGTAGGTACTCATATGTAAATGTCCTCGTTATCAAACAAAACATCTACGCCCATTTCTTCCCACATTAATATCTTATTCTGATTTTATCAATAACGAATGAGCCTACTAGTACCCTAGTCGGCTAGTGAAGGCATAATTCAGACGCCGACAGCTTCGCCGACATACGTCACATTGTGCCTTTAGATTGTCGGCGTTCGGTTTACCGTGTCGGCGAAGGCGAGCTTGCCGGCGAAAGTGGCGCCGAACCGCCATTCAATGCTAATGAACGAATTAGCGGGACAACTGCACAGTGGGTGGACAAGCGATTTTTAAGGACAAACAGTATATTGTTTAGAAATCTAACGAGGCGAGATGTTGTAGTGCAGATATAAAGGGTATTTGAGCAGAGTTTGCTTGGTTTCGTGCTGTAAATGCTTGTTTGTTTTAGTAAAAGGGGAATTGAAAACAGAAATGAATGTTAGGGTAGGTGCAGACTGTAGACTTGGCTGAAAACTTTGTGTAATTCATTGCGGAACAAAACTATACTTGACAATACCTAGCCTTTTCCGAACTATGATGGGGTCGGCTTCCACTCTACCGAATGCAGCTGAGTAGGTACCAGTTAGGGAATGAAAAACCGACCAAGATTAAAACCCGGTTTTGTTTTCTGGTTTTTTATAAAACAACCCGGTTTTTGGAAAAACCGGTTTGAAAATAAGGTTTTCCTTTTGTTCGTCCACAAGGAGTAATTAAAAGGTTTATTTGCTTGTTGTGCTTTAAGCTATGTAGGTATAATATTAACCAACAGTATCAAAAAGATCAACTAAACGTAATTAAGTAATTATAAGTATCCCGCATGAAATGAAAGTATTATTAAACATAAAATCAACATTTTATAACACTAAAAATCTGGTATCAAATTAACCATTTATAAACTCTTTTTATTATAAACACTAACTTTTAAATGGAACCCATAACAGCCTCAAATTCTTACAATAGTTGAGCTACTCATTGTTTTTCATAACTTAAACCTTTAATTAACATAATATAACGTATAATTGCCACTTACAGAGAGGAGGCCTGTGTCCCAGCAGTGGGAACGTTATAGGCTGATTATGATGTACGTAGAAATAAATCTTTTAAAAGAGATCAATAATAATTGCAATCAGGTAAATTATACTTAGTTCTAATGAATAACCAAAAATAATCATTAAAAAAATCAAGTGAAATAAAAAGTCATCTCTTGACATAGGTTAAAAAATCAACAGATTTTCTTTAAAAACAATTTACTTAAACATTTTTAGTAAGAAAATGAGATCTTAAGAAAAGCAAAGAATCATTTAATTTGAACTAACCTTTTGAACTAAATTTAACGCAGATAAAGAAGATGTAGTACAACCATTTGATATTTTGAATTCATGCAAAACTATTGAAAGTAGTAAAATGTTACCAAATTACCAATACTACGATAAACAACACGTATTTTAACTATCAAATCGTTGGCAACGTTGGGAAAAATAAAGTGGCTGACATCAAATGCATCATTTTGACTGACGCGTGGAGTAGCGGTATTGCCATTTGGAAATAATAATAAAAACTCGAAAAACCGGATAAGTAATTGAAAAAAAGCCCGGGTTTTTTAATAATGTGAAACATGCCGAAAACCTGGTTTTCCGGTTTGGCATTTTACATGGAGCGACTGCCTGTCTGACTTCCACAACCCAGTTACCAGGTAATACGATACCCCTTGGTAAGACTGGTTGTCAAACTTTCGGTCGCGTCGCGCTAGTCTCTCGTTTCTAGTCAGACTAGTCTAGTCTCTCTAGCCTCTCAAAATACCATTTCAGACACCGATCTACATGGTTATTTAAATTATCTGACCAAAATTATTTCCGGATTTTTATGTACACACGGCTATAGGTACATCAAGCTATACATTTCCAGTATAAGCTGATCTCGCATTTTATAGGATTTCCGCACAGTGCGAGATCAGCCCAAACTGGAAATGTATAGCTTGATGTGTAGCCAGTGTGTACACATTGACATTGATAAATTTTGTATATACAGTGACATTAATATTTACTTTGTAAAGTATTATATTGTTTTAATTATTGTCAATGTGAAGACTATGTGGGTCATATTTTTTTGTTGGTTTCTGTCTTTCTCAGTTATGTGTAAAAAAAAAGTGTTTGTACAGACTTTGATAAGTTTTCAACTTTATTTCATAAGTATAAAGTTCATTTTCAATTGGGATAATTTGAGAGATTGGGGTAGCTTGATGTGCTGGCGTCTGTACAAACCTACTTCAGAAATAAAATCATTTACCATTTATGACGTGGGCGATGCAGAGAATATTCCAACCCTGCTGAGCGATGACACATTTTTACGATGCACTCTGATGTATTCTGCCTTAAAATTTCAAGCAGTTTTCCTTAAGTTCAGTGAGTGCAGTGAGTTGACCCAGTTGACCCAACCATCCACTACCACTTACTGAACTAGCTGCAGTAGCTGCTCGGAAGTCACTGTGTGTTCTAAGACTTTCCAGATGGAATTTTCTTTTAAGTTAGATAGAGCGGAAAATGTATTTCGTAGATAGCAAATATACTCGTAGAAGCATTCGTTCATTCGTTCACTGGATGTTTCGTACGGTAGCGTTGGCAGTTCTTTTTCAATCTTTAAAATGTTTTCTCAATCTTTTTTCATTGCTTTCGATCATTTTGTTCACTCGTTCCCTGCCCTGCCTGGTGGCTTCTTCAGAGGGTGTTACGCAATTTATTGTGCTGTTTAAACTAATGTCCAACTTGAATATAATAGGTAGTGTCAAATAAGATTTTAAATTTGGGTTTGACGTTAAGTGCTACTTATTTTAAAAAGTATAAGTAAAAGAATTTTAAAGATAGTTTAGTTGTGTGTGTGTTGTTGTTGTTGTATTGTTTGTTGTGAATTGTTTGTAATTAGAGTGTCTGTTTCTAATGTAAAAATAACGACTTCTTACTAAATGTAAATAAAGGTAAATACGGTACTTATAACAAACAAACAGTATTCAGAATGTTGTCTGTCTTTTTGTCTGTTTGTTCTGGCTAATCTCGGAAACGGCTGCAGCGACTTTGACGGGACTTCCACGAGTAATTAGCTGATGTTACAAGGAGTAACATAGGCTACTCTTTGTCTCGATAGCACGTTCCCGTTGGAAAATTTTGGACATCCACGCGGGCGAAGCGGCGAATACAGCTTGTTTATCTTCTTATATTTAAATTCTCGTGTCACAATGTTAGTTACCTTAGTCCTCCGAAACGGCTGAACCGATTTTGATAAAATTTTGTGTGCTTATCGGGTAGGTCTGAGAATCGGCCAACATCTATTTTTCATACCCCTAAATGTTAAGGGTGGTCCACCCCAATTTTTTTTTATAATGCGACATCAATACTCATAGTTAAGACAGGACAACGTCTGTCGGGTCAGCTAGTATTAACTATAATAAGTCTTGTAGAAGTAACATAATTATTTTGTTTACAATAATTAAGTAATAACTTATTATCAACAAGACATAGGTTATCATTAAAATAGGTGTCATTCGTAGATAGTTTAGTTTATTTACTAGAAAACCGTGTTATGTTATCTGTGAACTAAAATATTAGGGTGAGAATTTCTTGATAACACACAATATTGGTAAATTAATTAATTGGCTACATAGAAATAGGTATGTAGTTTGTATTCTAAAACAGTTAGTTTAATCAAATGATTTGGAGAGCAATAAGTAGGTACTTACTGCGTCGGAAATCCATACCCATTCTAATCCACCTACAGTTCGCCTAATGTTGCATATTTTTATCTAGCGACAGAAATATGCTTTAGTTCTGTATTTGGAGGAGGTAAATATATTCTGCTAATTACCTAAAAGTATATACGCGATCATATTATTATAGGATAACGAAAAACTAGTGAACCTAGTCCACATTTTTTGCATACAAACTTCGGGAGTGTTTTACTCGACTGTCTGTCATGAGTCATGGGACATCCAAAGTAAAATGTGATATCGTTTTATCTCATTATTAATATTGTCTGTAGGTACGGAAACAGAATACTAAAATAAAAACCCATTAAAAACCAAACTAAAAAAGTAGAAAATAATTTAATTCAATTAAAAACCGTGGGGAGCTTTTTGAGGTATTTTTATAATCAATTAATATCAAGCACCCCACGCTTTTTAATAGATTTAAATTATTTTCTACTTTATTAGTTTGGTTTTTAAAGGGTGTTTTTTTTTAGTTTTTTAAACTATTATTTATCATGCGATAGTTCGCATGATTAAAAAAAAAACAATATTATTGAATTGTCATCGGTCCCCGATAAATCTACAAATTTTAAATGAAATCTGACCGTTTGAGGTGGGTCAAAATCAAGTTCAAAGGAGTCGGTTACAAACAAACATACAAACATACAGGTGAAGCTAATATAAAGCGTGTAAAAAAGATTATAATGGATGCATGTATCCTGCCGTACTTAATATACGCAAGTCAAACTTGGACGTTCAGTAACAGGTTTTTTTTTTTTTGCTGGGAAATCATCAAATGTCTTCTCCCGCTCTGGGTGGAGCGGGAGGGCGTGTCAGACCTATACTGACTAAAACCCACCCGTGTTCCCTCAGTTGCCTGTGTACCAGGGGCCGCGGTATCTCTTTTGAACAACCCGCACCCCTGGCAGGTATATCAATGGCTTAAATACATATTTTATTAAAAGTCATGCCAGCATGCAATGGAAAGAAGTATCCTGAAATTGAAGAGAATTGACAAAACGTAACGTCATACGTAATAGAACTAAATTCACAGATGCACTGCAATATTCCCTGACGCTAAAGTGGAAGTGGGCAGGTCACTTAGCTAGATATCAAGACAAAAGATGGACGCTATAAATAATGAAGTGGCTTGGTCCCACTGGGAGAAGACGAATAGGACGGCAAAAGAAAAGATGGGCCGATGATATTATAAAAAAGCTGGAAAAAAACTGGATGAGCAACACTCAAGACAAACAGAAATGGAAAATGATGGAGCAAGCTTTTACACCATACAATGAACAATTCACTAGTACAAAAATTACAAATGTAACTTTATAACTATTGTAAGGATAAATAAAGCTATATTATTTTGTATATCGTAGTTTTAATTATTAAGTACTTTTCTTTATGCGTTTGTGTTGATTTTTCTTCAAATTAAATCATATTACAATTTATCTATCTGAAGCTATATTATTATCTATTATTATACTAGCTGTGCTCGCGACTTCGTCTGCGTGGAATTTAACAAAAAAGTTATTGTTGTTGTTGTTGTAATTTCTAAAATAAAAGTAGCCCAAGATACTCCTTATTACATCAGTTATCTGCCAGTGAAAGTCCCGTCAAAATCGGTCCAGCCGTTTCAGATATTAGCCGGAATAAACAGACAGACAGACAGACGGACAAAACTAAAAAAATATATTTTGGTATATTATGTACCGTGTAGGTATACATTCATATGCATTTAGTAAAAAGCAATTATTTCAATATTACAAACAGACACTCCAATTTTATTTATCTGTAGGTATATGTATGTATGTTTATATAGATTATTATTATTATTATATAATGATTTTTTCACGTACCTAATGGTTATTCAATGGGGTTAAATGAACTTAATTCTAAAGCCATATTTGTTACTGTCACAAACCATATTTGAATCAATATACAACCTGACTGAACTGTAAATTGCTAAAAGCAAAAACCACGAATCTAAAAACATGCCATTTTAGTTTAAATATTATCTATTCGAGCCTGCTGGTAGATTTTAAAATAGTTTCTCAATATATTTTTATGTGTTTACACTAGAGTGTGTTTTCGTAATAAACAATGTGCGCAATTTTTTTGAAAAAACAAATTTAAACAAAAAATATATTTACATTAACAACGTATAAACGTTATTATAGTAAATATATTCTATGTTTTATACTACTTATAAACTACTTATAAATATTGTATTAAATCGAGTACACAATACAAATTCCAATAACCTTCTCTATACATAACAGTGTACTGAAGATTTAGGCATTAAGTTCTAGTATCTCCCCGGGGAAATTATTATCTACATTGAATGCTGGAAATTGTAACATATTATTATAGGCTGTGGTTAACTTGTTACTGTATAGTAGATAACGTGATTGTGGTGAGGATTTAGGAGACGCCTCGGTTCCGGGATTAAAATCACGATAGATAGAATTACTTACAGTTACGCCCATATAGGTACAGACGCCAGCATATCAAGCTACCCCAAACTGTCAAATTCTCCCAATTGAACATGAACCTTAAGCTTATAAAATAAAGTTGAAAATCTATCAAATAAATTTCACAGATTGGGGTAGCTTGATGTGCTGGTGTCTGTACTACATAGGTGAGTGTGTACGTGAAATTCACTGCCAATGTTTTCACGTAAAATCAAAATATCATTTAAGATTTAAGTAGGTGAGGTGTGAAGTTATCTCTTTGGTCTATTACCAGAGGGGTGATTACTTAACACACCAATAGTAGGAATTTTGATAGTTCAACAACATTCATTGCGTTATTTGCGTTTTAGAGCAGACAATTTTTCTGAACATTCGTAGTAATGGATCAGTAATATCCTTCAAAATTAAGATTCTGATTAAAAGTGTGTTACGCAAATAGGGTGTTGCCATTACTACCTACGTGTAATTATGTAATTATCTTCTA